>OU618549.1:20898947-22275275 GCA_914829495.1 Eilema sororculum
TATTGCAGGTATTTTGAGCCCTAAAAAGTTCAATAACTGCAATACTTCAATATTGCCAATAGGTTTTGAAGGGGCAAATGGCACTCATTTCGTTTATTATCTTTAGTTTTCATTTTACTCGCATTACTGAGTTTGTTGTTCCTTGACGTGAATGACAGGTCGATGTCATATCGGATTGTGTTGTGACAGTTGTGACGTAAAACTTTGTTTATTTGTTCATTAAGATTCGTTCAGAATCATTCATTATGTATGTCAGTGTTCAGTGCGTTTAGTTGTTAAAAAATATTGTTATCTGACCCCTGTAGTGCATTGAGGATATCTAAATGAGAACTTATATTAGTTTATTATTTTTATATATACTTAAATATTATAATATATTTTATATTTTTATATATACTTTAATATTATTATTCTTTTCTTATCATTTAGTCTGTTTACATAGTTTTATAGACGCTTTATATATTTAAATTTATTCATGTCTGATCATGTTGAGAGTTATATTTCTTGCTCTTCGTCCGAAGTCTCTGATGACGATTACGCCAGTGCGTGTAGCGATGGCAATGAGGATGCAGTTCGCCTACGCAAAGACTTGCATACTATCTTTAGCTCTGTAAATAAACTTCTTAATGTTGTGCATATCAATGCTCAAAGCGTTCACGCCCACTACCCTGATCTACTTTGTGCTTTCGATTCTGATATTATACATGCTGTGCTCATATCTGAGACCTTCCTCAAACCTTCACTCTCTTCTACTCAGTATACATTACCAGGGTATAGGCTGATACGAAGAGATAGGGTGGGCAAGGGGTATGGCGGGGTCGGCATTTACCTTCGCAACGATATAAAATTTAAAGTAATAGACCAGTCTCCTCATGTTTATTGTGGTTTTACTGAATATATTTTTGTGGAGGTTGACTTTTGCCATACTAAATGCCTTTTGGGTGTTTATTACAGCCCTTCCCTAAAAATTGACTATTTCTCTTCCTTCGAATCTTTGCTAGAAAACCTTTCGTCTATATACCAGCACTGCCTAATCCTGGGTGACTTTAATACGTGCTTAATTAAGGAAGACGCGCGTAGTCGACGCCTGCAGTCCCTGGTCTCTTCAGTAAACATGCATATCCTATCATCAAATGTAACACATCGCGCCCCTCACTCTGTTCCTTCTCTCTTAGATCTCATTATTGTGTCTGACCGTGATAAGGTTGCTACTCATGGTCAACTTCCTGCTCCTTTCTCTTATCATGATCTCATTTACCTCTCCTATAAAATTCGTACGCCAAAACCTAATGCTAAATTCTTCTTTCTTCGAAGTTTCAAAAAAATCGATTTGGAAACTTTGAGAGCCGATGTGAGAGAAGCTGATTTCGCTCCTGTTTACAATTCCGGGGACATTGACACAAAGGTAGACAATTTTAACAAAATCCTCATGTGTCTCTTTGATAAACATGCTCCACTGAGGAAGGTTAAGGTAAGGCATCTGCCTGCACCTTGGCTCTCCGAAAATATTAAACTGGCCATGTCTAAGCGCGATAAAGCCAAAAGATGCTACAATCGCAATCCAACTGACAACAATTGGGCTTCTTATAAAACTATTCGGAATCGCTGCAGTCGTCTGTGTAGGGATGCAAAAAGGCGCCATATCCACGACTCCATCAATAATTCCAACACATCTCAGGTATGGCAATTTTTAAGATCTCTTGGTATCGGTAAAACCGATAAAATCGATGACATCTCGCAGAATATTGACCTCAATGCGCTGAATACTCATTTCTCCATGCCTCCGACTTTGTTAGATGACGTAGATAAAGCATCCACGTTAAGTTATATTTCCAGTCTTCCCCTGCCTGAATGTGCTTCGTTTATATTCAACCCGGTTACAGAGAGCGATATAAAAAAACAAATCCTATCAATATCAACGAAAGCAATAGGTAATGATGGTATTCAACAACAAATGTTACTACCTATTCTAAATGATATCCTGCCAGCCATTACTCACATCATTAACTTTTCGCTTGAGCATAGCTCCTTTCCACTGGCCTGGAAGAAAGCACTTGTCATCCCTTTACCCAAAACCTCCAATCCCGCCTTATTATCCCAGTTTCGGCCCATTTCAATCCTACCGATCCTTTCTAAAGTGCTCGAGAACGTGGTGCGTAATCAATTAACCAGTTACCTCTCCTCTAATGGTCTACTGAGTCCATACCAATCTGGTTTCCGCTCAGGCCATAGTACAGTCACGGCACTAGTCAAAATATCAGATGATATAAGACTGGCCATGGAGAACAAACTCTTAACAGTTTTGGTTTTACTGGACTTCAGTAGTGCCTTCAATTCTGTTGATTTCGACATCCTCTTGGGTATCCTTTCATCGTTAAATATATCGTCCTCTGTAATCGCTTGGTTCAACTCCTATCTTCGGGGTCGCTCGCAGCGGGTTCGCTCTGATGAGGCGTTCTCGGACTGGTGTGACCTTGCTGCGGGTGTACCGCAAGGTGCCGTCCTCTCTCCCCTTCTTTTCTCCATTTTTATTAATGCTATCAACAAAGTTATATCTTCCAATTATCATCTCTACGCAGACGATTTGCAGATTTACCGTCATTTTGGGGCTGACGAGGTAGGTGGGGCAATTGCGGCCGTCAATAGTGATCTCAGAGGCATTAGTGCATGGGCAAGATCTTTTGGTTTGCTTGTCAATCCAGCTAAATCGCAAGCAGTCATTATAGGGAGCAGATATTTTTACAATAATCTTGACCATGCCTCTCTGCCTCCTATTTACTATAACAACACCTTGATACCTTTTACCTCGGTTGCTAAAAACCTTGGTATTATCTTCGATTGCAACTTGTCATGGACTAGTCATGTCAACGAGGTGAGCAGGAGGGTTTTTAGCACTTTTCACTCTCTTAAGCTTCTTCAGAATTTCCTTCCTTTTAAGACCAGAGTCTGTCTTGCTCAATCTCTTCTCCTTCCTCTTCTAGACTATGCCGACGTCACCTTTTTGGATGCAACTGAAGAACTGTGGAACAAGATGGAGCGACTGCAAAACTTATGTATTCGTTTTATTTTCGGTCTCCGCAAATACGATCACGTTTCCGAGTTCCGAAAGCAACTAAAGTGGTTACCAATTCGGCGGCGTCGAGATGTTCATATTCTTTCCCTTCTCTTCTCTATTCTTCATAATCCTCATTCTCCTTCATATCTTCGTGAGCGCTTTGAATTCCTTGTGCCCAGGGGTAAACCCTGTCGTACTTCCTCCTCTCTTCTACTTCGAACTCCTTGTCATAGTTCTTCCTGCTACGACAATTCTTTTACAGTTTCTGCAGTGCGTCTTTGGAACTCTCTTCCTCACACCATACGTGATAGTCCATCTTCGAACATTTTTAAAAAACGAACAAGAGACTACTTTCTCTCGCAACTATAGCAGACATATGTATGTAGGTGTAGGTATGTATGTGTGTATTTATTTATGTATGTATGTATGTACTTATGTATGTATGTAGGTATGTATTTATGTATGTATGTATTTATGTATGTATGTATGTATGTGTTTATGTATGTATGTATGTATATGTGCATGTTGCATGTATGTATATGTTGTATCTATGTAGGTATATTTATGCCTTTTACCTGGGGTATACGTCTCGTATACTTCCTAAATCAAATTCGATGCTTCTTGTACACTAGACTTTGCCACTCATATAGCAATTCCTCTGTGCACTCCCAGGTTTGCTGGAAGAAAACTCAGCTTTGAGTTAAGCTCGCCTTTGTACATCTCGTCTCACTATTTTATATAAATATAATTTATGTGTACATAAAGAATAAATAAATAAATAAAAAAAAAATATCAAAGTGCAAACACGCAGAGTGAAGTAGTACAAGGAACACTAAACAACATAATTCTGTATATTCACTCAATAAGCACGATAACTTTCCATCAAGTGGACCGTGTGTTTGTCGGCCACTTAAAAAGTATAAAAATTAACATACATACATATAATCACACCTTTATCCCCGGAGAGCAGGGGTGGTAGTTAGGCAGAGGTTAATTAATTCTCACATTTCACCAATTATTGGCTTCGGTCCCACGTAATAGGGGGTGAGCCTATTGCCACATTTCGGGCACTATTGTTGACTCAAGTCATGCATCTGAGGCTGATAAAATTAAATCCTCGTACATTTTACTATAAAGCGTATCATTGGTAGATCTTGTAATGTCAGTTGGGTGTTATTTCAATCTGCTACTACCGATAATACATTATAGCTGCAATCTTATCGATTGCGTCTAATAAGTATCTAATAGTAAGATCCCAGAAATGATAACAGTATGCCAGGAGAACCGCTGCTCCTATCATATAAAAGAGACCAAATGTGGGCAGAGAAACACTCAGTTCCGGTAAATTTTATCAGACCAAATAAATGCGGCCGCGTGGATATCAACTCCAGTATCAATTTGGAAGTATCTACATCATCTGCTGCTACACAAGCTTGCCAATACAAGGAATACGAGTATATAGAAAAATGAGGCTATATGACCCCATCCCAGTCAATGCTGTATTTGCTCTCTTGGCCACTGCGCCTCTCTCCTCTAGCTGTGTGTAAGGCAACGAACAACGATGTCACTGTGGTCGATGGAATTTATCATAAAACTGGAACTAACCACCATTGGCTCGGCAAAGCAGAGGACCACTGCGTGCAAGGCTCCGGGTTTTCTTGTAACTATTTCGTGTGAGGCTTGATGTATTTTTAATCGACTTTAGAAATGGAGGAGGTTCTCAATTCGTCTGTATTCATATTTTTTTTTTTATGTATGTTCACCGATATTTCTGCCAATTATAGACGGATTTCAAGTTTTTTTTCTTTGTTAGATAGAGTTCACTTCGGAGGTGGTGCTATTTTCACCAGGTCAGGATCGGATGATGGGATCAAGGAAGAATCGAGGGCAACCACCGAAAATTGTATGCTCGTATGGTGCTTTTGTTACGTAATCATGTTTAACTCAGGTATATGCTTTAGGGTGTCAACATTTGATGCTGCTGTGCTGATGATGAAGCTACAGAACTCCTTAACGGTTGCGTATGGTGTTTTTGTTACGTAATAATTTCTTACTCAGGTATATGCTTCAGGGTGATAACATCTGATGCTGCTGTTCTGATGATGAAGCTACTGAACTCCTTAACGGTTAGGAGTTGGGAGACAGTACTGTCATTGGTCGATAGAAACTATTTAGTAGTATGTAGGGCTAACGTGTTGCTTGTGAGGTATGCTTGAATCAATATCTGATACTGCTGTGCTGATAGTGAAGCTACAGAACTTATTAACGATTAGGAGTTAGGGGACAGTACTGCAATTGGTCAAAGGAAAATAGGTAGTAGTATGTAGGGCTAACGTGATACTTGTAAGGTTAGGTGCTACTTCTGAGAAAATCACGAAATTTGAGAGATATCGTAATAAAAATCTCAGTGAAACAGAGACAGTTCCTTAATTATTAAAAATAATAAGTATGCTTATAAATGGGGTTTATCTATTCCTGAGGTGGTCTTTTTTTGTCGTGCGCCGGAGGCGGAAGGAGAGGTTATGTTGGACTCGAACCTACTAAAACCATATGCCGAATGAGGGTCGTAGTGCTAGGCCGGAGGTGAGGTTGTTTTCGACATATCCCTTGCACCCTGGCTGGCCCAGGGCCATCCCTTACGGTCTGGCCCTCCACAGGAGAGGGGACAACGGTGTCAACGACTCGCCCCCGGAATGGCTCCCCATTCCGGGGGCGAGTCGTTGACACCGTTGTCCTACGCGCGTTGCCACCGTGGCCTGCTTCTGCTGAGGTGATAGGCGGCTCCACACGTCACCCCCAGGCCTGCACTCATGGGGACGGAGGTCAGTCTGTGCCCTCCGACGCCTGAGGTGCATGCGCACGCGGGCGGCGCGATCTGCGAGTCTCTCTCGCTCAAGCCGCTCAACAAAGTTGGCACCGACTTCTAACAGATTGAAAATCTTTGAATGATTTTTTTATAGCATTTATTATGCTAACTTTTAAGTTCGAAAAACATTGGAAAAAATGAGATGCTCAAGTGAGACTCGAACTTACGACCTTTCCCTTACAGGGGGACTGCTCTTCCAACTGAGCTATTGAGCCACACTTGAATCATTCCAAATTTTCCTTCTCTTTATATCCGTCTATAAGGGCGACGGTGCAGCCATCTACCAACATTCTTACGAACTGTCTATTAACTGTTTATTATTGAAAATCTCTAAATCCTGTTATTTTAAACATTTTTTCCTATTTGATTTTGGAGTCGGTTCATTTTTTTTTAAATTATTTATAACTAGCTTTTGCCCGCGGCTCCGCCCGCGTGGAAGTCGGTTATCGCGACCAAACATAGCCTATGTCCTTTCTCAAGGTCCAATCTATCCCTATCCAAAATTTCATCAAAATCGGTTCAGTGGTTTAGGCGTGAAAGCGTAACATACAGACAGACAGACAGACAGAGTTACTTTCGCATTTATAATATTAGGGTGTAATACCTGACTTCGAAAAGTGTAACACCGAATACCACGACCCCGTAAGTTTGCTAATACGAATCACTTAACAACGAATGCACGCCACCACGAAAAACGTAGCACCGAATGCACGCCACCACGAAAAACTTAGCACCGAAGTCATGCGATCTCGAATAACAGAAACCCTAATTCACTAATACTATTATGTCGTGTATACATACCTACTACTAATATGTCGTGTATTTGTTATACGATAAAAACAAAATAAAAGATTTTTTTTGCTAAAAATTTATTTATTCATTTGACAAACAACTAAATGAATATTTCGAGGAATGGAAAATATATTAGATAGATATATCCACAGATCACTGAAGTACCTCCTTTATAGGGTACTAGCTGTCCCGGCGAACTTCGTACCGCCAATTTTTTAGATCCCGTTCCCGCTGCACCATTTAGGGGGATGAAAAATAGATGTTGGCCGATTCTCAGACCTACTCAATATGCTCACAAAATTTCATCAAAATCGGTCAAGCCGTTTCGGAGGAGTATGGCAACGAAAACTGTGACACGAGAATTTTTTGGGTCGGCTTCCTTCCCTCACGCCTTGTGTTACTTCACCAGTTCAAAGGAAGGACCCGTTTTTTTTTTAAATGTTTTACCATTATTCCTTATAACTGATAAGATAAACGAAATCAAATTGATTAAGAAAATACATCAGTTGAGTATTCTAATCCATACGTAGATAGGTACATCTTTATGTTTACTTCAATATGTGTAAGTAATTATTATATATTTTATGGTTATATATGTGTTTTATATATAATATTATATACATATATATATTATTAACATATGAGTAATATTTATGTAAGTGTTTATGTATGGATTTCTTATGTATCATGGTAAGTAGGTATGTATGTATGTTGTATGTAGATATTATTATTGTGTCACTATAATGATTTAATATCAAGTATCATTATAAAGATACACATTATATTCCACTACCGGCACCTACCTCAATGTATCTCTGCGCCGCCCTACTGTCAGATAATGCCTAAGGCATTAAGTCCACCTTTGTACAAATTACTGTGCATAAAGTAATAAATTAAAAAAAAAACCTTCCCCGTGAATCACTCTATCCATTAAAAAAAACTGCATCAAAAGTACGTAGGGACAAACCGAAATCGACTATATTTTGAAAAAAAAAATAAGAAAAAAAAAAAAAGTATCCTATATGCTTTTCCTGGTTCTAAGCTATCTCCCCACCAATTTTCAGCCAAATCAGTTCAGCCGTTCTCAAGTTATAAATGTTAAATTTTTAATTAATTTACCGAATTTTTAATTTGTTAAATTTTTTAGACGTTTTCTCCTTAGAGTTTCTGTTATTCGAGATCGCATGACCTCCGTGCTACGTTTTTCGTGGTGGCGTGCATTCGTTGTTAAGTGATTCGTATTAGTGAATTAGGGTTTCTGTTATTCGAGATCGCATGACTTCGGTGCTAAGTTTTTCGCGGTGGCGTGCATTCGGTGCTACGTTTTTCGTGGTGGCGTGCATTCGTTGTTAAGTGATTCGTATTAGCAAACTTACGGGGTCGTGGTATTCGGTGTTACACTTTTCGAAGTCAGGTATTACACCCATAATATTAGTATGGATTTGTTCAGTTCGTAAGTTGTAGAAGCATGTTTTAAGAATTTAGGAAGAAGGAAGAAGAATATTTAAATCATTATAACTGATGAACATTGCTAAGTCCACATTTAACAATGTTTATCCACATACTTGATAATGATTTTGTCAGCAAAATATTGAATTTTTCAAAATCCTTCCGCAGTATTTGCCAAGCCTATAGAAGAAGTCTGTCTCTTTTCGTAGTTTTCAGTAGTTTAGCCCTGTATACATTAGTCAGTCACTCAAAAAAAACTGTCTTCATAATTTGTAATTGAAAAATACAGGGTGGAAGATGTCAAGAAAAATAATTGAAAACAGTTTTTTTTTCTTTTTTTAAATAAAGGAATGTTTTCTTTGTGTAAAATTCACTATTTCCAGTATTTCAACTACTTCCATTCCAGTTGGGATGAAAATCTTCCACCATAAATAATGATGAGTCTGAGCTATTCGAAACTTAACGCGCACGAAGTCGCGGGCAACAGCTAGTGACAAAATCTAATAATAGTAAAATAGAAATAAAAGCATTAACACCCACATTTCATTAAACAATATAATACCTAGTCAGTCCCACGTAATAGGGGGTAAGCATATTGTCGTATTACATGCACACTCGAGTCATGAATCTGAGGCTGAGTTAGCTGTATATTATATATCTGTCTGATGTTAAACAGCCTAGTGATGTTATTATAACTTCAGTGCTAACATTACTTTCTCTGTAAAACCCCTTGAATACCGAATTCATACCTAACTCAAGACTTGGCTAATAGACACTATATCCTGTTAATCTATTGACTTCCTATTGTCGTATCATAGTATTAAATGTTTTAGTTCTGCTAACCATACACTTTGTTTTGGAGCTGTTGGGAACACAGTATTATATGAGTCTTTTTTTAATTAAAGTAGTATAATTTGGAGCTACTGGGAATTGATGTATAGAGATAAGAAGTTTTGAAGTAAAAGGCATAAATAAGTTTTTGGAGCTCTTGAGAACGATTTTATAAAATAATAATAATATTTAATTTTAGTCTTGGAGCGCTTGGGAACAAAATTGTGGAGTGGACGGGAATAACCCATTTGTGCAAGCATTACCACAGTGGCAAAAGTGGTTGTACTTACTGTGTCTGGAGAAGAGCTAGAATCAATAACACGTAGGTTTTTTACACCACGCACTCGAAGCCTTGAGTCCAAAACTGGACCCATTCCGCAAATACCTATAGGTATAGGTATCGGCTATATACCAACGGCATCTCCAACGCTATATTTTTGAAATCCTTTGCAGTTTTTCAAATCTGATATAATCAATTTTGCATCAAGACTCTTGAAGTATCACGTCTTCTGAACTCTCCTTTCCTACACAGGACGACACGTGCAGGGCTAAGATGCCATCCGTATACGGTGCAGAGTATACCTGCTAGAACCAAGCGTTTCAGTGACTCATTCCTATGCCACACCACTAAGACCTGGAACTCCCTGCTAGCTCACGTGTTTCCTTCTTCCTACAGTCCCGGGTCCTTTAAGCCCCTGCTCACAGCAATGGTCCGCTGCGCGGACGCGTGGGCGGCCGGCGTCTCCTTCAGCGAGCAGGTAATGGTCGTGAAGGAGACGGCGGAGCGGGAGAGGCGGCGCGAGCGAGGAAGACTCGCGGATCGCGCCGCCCGCGCGCGCAGGCAACTCGGGTGTCGGAGGGCACTGACTGACCTCCGTCCCCCATGAGCGCGGGCCTGGGGGTGACGGGTGGAGCCGCCTGTCACCCCAGCAGAAGCAGGCCACGGCGGCGGCGCGCTGAACAGCGCGTCTCCCCATTCCGGGGGCGAGTTGGGGACACCGTTGTCCCCCCTCCTGAGGAGGGCCAGACCGTAAGGGATGGCCCTGGGTCAGCCGGGGTGCGAGGGATATGTCTTTGACAACCTCACCTCCGGCCTAGCACCAAGACCCACAGTCGGCGTGCGGTTTTAGTCGGTTCGAGTCCGACATAACCTCCCCTTCCGGCTCCGGCAGGGGGGGTATCCGAGGGGATTTCCGCACGAAAAAAAAAAAAGGGTCCTTTAAGCGGGGCCTAAAGGCATCTAATGAGGCCGTCAAGCTGAGTACCACCACCACTGTTAACATGGTACATGTTTACGATGGTGACCCTCTTTCCGGGACTTTGCCTTTAGCTTAACATCAGACCAGGTGAAGTCAAATTGACGTGCCCTTATAAAAAAAGTATATTTAATAATATAGAGTATTTAAGACAGTAAGCCATCATACAAGGCGTTAAGCATAGTTATTCTGTGGTTAAGCCTTTGAACAATGGAGCATACAATTTCAAATCTGTTTCTTTAAATTTATTAAAATCTAAAATATTTAAGCAAGCGGTCTCATTAGACTGTGGTAGTCGATCATCATCTTTCATCTTATTATTAGTCATATTTCAACAATTAATTAATATTAAACAACAATAAACGATACATTAACCTTCCTCTTGAATCACTGTCTATTGATAAATATTGTATCAAAAAAATCCTTTGCGTAGTTGGAAAGTGACTTTAATTTATACTGGAGATTGATGGCATTTGGTGGAATCTACTACACATATTGAATAATACACTTGTACTTTTCCACTGAGTTTAATTTACATTTCTGAACCTGACCGGTACTGTGTAAAGTAATACGTAAACGTGGAACGTCATTCAATACATTAATTATTGCAACAGCATTGAAGCTTCGAAGAACAACGACCAGTCGCGAAATGTTCTTCTTTACAGACGTGCTCGCACGTGTCGTTGTCAAAGACGTTGCAGGGACCTGTGTATTTGTGGGATTTAGTACACTTCGCAGATGTCGAGGAGATGAAAGCGCATGCTATGATGGCCAAAACGAAAATTATCATTGAAGCCTTCATTGTTGATGTTTTTGAAGAAGTATTTCTGAAAAATAACAAGATTTAAATTCATTTTTTATGCTATATATACCCTGGGCAAGATAAACATTCGAAATTGCACAAGAGCGAAAACCGTAAACATGTAGCTAATAACCATAAACTTGTGCTATAACATGCTTCTCCCAAATTTCATGTTTCTAGCTCATTGGGGAATGCCCGAAAATAAAAGTTCGTATTTAACGCAATCGAAGTAAATTGCTGTTAACCTGGCATAGGTTGATGCCCCAATTCAGTATTGTACGGAACCCTTGGTGCACGAACCTAAATCGCACTTGATCGAGTTTTATAATATCAGTTAGTGATTATCAGTTATCGCCACCAAAAGTCTTTATTAGGTAACATATTACGATGGGACCCTGAACTTGGGAACAGGAAGACAAACAGACAAACAGTGCAGTCTTAGTAATAGGGCGTCCTTATTACTAAGACTACACTGTCCATCTGTCAGTTTGTCTGCCACCAAATTGTATCTCACGAACCGTCATCGTTAGATAGTTGAAATTTTCACTGTGGTCTGTAGGTATTATAAACTGCCCGTAGTGTGGCCAAATCTGCGCCCGTTGCACCCTTCACCTACTAATCTGTAAGCAATGCTTTCGTCCTAAGAGAAAACCATGATGACTCAGCATCGCTGCAAAGGGCACAGTCACCCTGCCACCATTATTGAGAAGAATTCGAGTTGCAAGATCATCCATGGCGTAGCGGTAGCGAACGCAGCCGCTACGCAAGAGGCGGGGGTTCGATCCCCGCTTCGTGCAAATATTTGTATGCATGAATATGAATATGAATATTTGCACTGGTCTAGTCATGCTACAAGGGCATGTTAAGTCGACGGTCCCGGTAGCCATACGAACATCTATGACAGGTATTGGAAGCCCTAAAAAAAGCAAGAACTGGTCTAGCTGCAATACTTCGGTATGACCTTTGGATTGTAAGGGTCACATCCCACGTGTGTTCTACCTTAATACCCCCGTGATGGATGGGAAGAGTCTTCATTGAAATGATACATTGAGGAAAGATTCAACCGTGGCTGTCGGCAAAGGCCGTGACTTTCGCGGGACAGCCTGGATAAGCGGTTGATTTTTTATTCGAATGTTGTATTTATGTTGTCGTCATTATTTTGAAAAAAAAAAGCAGCAAATATCACGTTTGTTATAATTTAGCTGACCTTAAATATTTATTTTATTCTCTTATTATCACTCCCTTATTATAACGGCAACAGTAATACCTACAGACCACAGTGGAAATTCCAACTGTCTAACGATGACGGTTCATGAGATACAACCTGGTGACAGACAAACAGACAAATGGACAGTGGAGACTTAGTAATAAGGACGCCCTATTACTAAATCTTAGAATAATAGGTTCGTCTATTCATAAAAATCACTTTTCGTCTGTCTGTCTTCCTTTTCCTAGGTCCAGAGTCCCATCGTAATATGTTATCTAATAATGACTTTTGGTGGCGAAAACCGAAATCCACGCAGGCGGAGCTGCGGGCGGAAAGCTACATTATTATATAACTATAACAAAAATGATAATGGAAACTTATTATGAGGATACTTACCGTCCTGTGTTATTTGTTGCAAATGAACTACTGGGTGTTCCTCTCTGTATGCTACCAAATTTATTGTCTTAATTAGATTGTAATGACAGACATTTATAAACGACTACTAGTAATAAACATCAAATAATTTCCATATGATTAAAACTAACATTGATTAGGTGTGTTGGTGCATTAATTTTGGTTTAAAATTCGCCATGTACATTTTAGTTTCAACAATTAAATAATTCTATATTAATATCACATAATATACTATTTAAACTATAATATATAACGTATATTATGTGATAAATCAACGAAGCTACAAGTTTAGTGACTTTTTTATCGTGCGGAAATCCCCTCGGATACCTCCCCAGCCGGAGCCGGAAGGGGAGGTTATGTCGGACTCAAACCGACTAAGACCGCGCCGACTGCGGGTCGTGGTGCTAGGCCGGAGGTGAGGTTGTCATCGACATATCCCTCGCACCCTGGCTGACCCAGGGCCATCCCTTACGGTCTGGCCCTCCTCGGGAGGGGGAACAACGGTGCCCCCACTCACCGACAAGTTTAATGACAATGCGACATTAAAATTATGACAGCCTAGTGGTGAACTCGACTGCTATACAGGAGGTGCTCAGTGGTCACAACATTGGTCTGGATATTTCCGGGCCTCGGAAAGTACATTAGGCAGTCGGTCTCGGTTGTCATACAAACATCTATGGCACTCCATACAGGTAGTAGGAGTCCTAAAAATCCAACAACTGGCAAATCTGCAACTGGTGGAGGTAAATGGGCAGTCGCGTCACAGAAGAGAGATCCGGTTCTCAGCATTCCATGGATTGACCGTGCGGTCGCCAGGTCCATGACGTGGTACAGAGAGGAACACTGTGACGGCGCCTGGGACTTGCGACTCAGATGTAGGTTTAGGGTGGCCACCTTGTGATGCATCAGCGCTCACTTCCACCGTCAGTCGTTTTCCCCCTCCACCTATCCAAATTTGGTAAGATCCTATCAACGCCGTTTTAGATATTCGTTTGAGTAAAGAGCTTACTGAAGCTCTTGGCAATCTGAGGTCTTTAAACAAGCTATACAGGGACTTAGCTGAAATTCAACTTGCTCCTACTTCTACGGCGTAGAGTTTAACCACACAGCCATTTTTGGTTAACTCCCAACGAGTGCCAACTCCCAGAGATTCAAAGTATTTGTTTGTCTATAGCGTGGTCTTTAGGTATGTTAGATTCCCACGATACTGTGAGTTCTATTAGTACTGCACGCTTTTGTTGTTTCTAAAATAGGAATATATCGGGTCTGGATGACGAGGCACAAACATCCTCCGGTATTTTGTAGTATTTCTCAAACGAAACTGCGAGTAATATCCAATCAGCGGCTGCTATCAAAATTGAGGACGGCTTTTGATTTATCTTTTCTGAGCAGCCTTCCTTTACAAACGCGACGTTATTTCTTTGGTTTGTGGTTAAACCCTTATTCGCTCTAGCTGCCGCGAAACTTACCGCCTCACGTATGATTTATATGAGATGTGTGGGTAGTCGCACTATACACACACACATTAAGAGCTGCTACTAATTATTTAAATTTAAAATTAGTAAAATAATTAATATATATGTTTAATCATACCAACTTTGCTTAAAAACCCACCTGCGCTTGCTACCTAGTGTTTCAAACAATTCTCACACAGTGTTCGCTTGTTTGTGCTCAATCTATCATGGATCTCAAACTTGCTAGTGGCCTTGAAGAACTAGAGAAATTATTCAGCTCTCGGATGAAAGAATATGATGAGAAGCTGCAAAGAATCTCCCCTGGAGCTGTGCCTGCACCCCCTGACCTAGCATCACTGTCACGTGAGTACACTGATTTTAAAAACTTCGTGTGGCAATCCTTGTCAAAAATAAAGGCACAGGTAGAACTTCTCTCACTGGGTCTAGACAGGCACGAAACGATCATGCGGAGGAAGGTGCTGCTTTTTCACGGTATACCAGAGAAGCCAAACGAAAATCTACACGAGTCTGTTCGCAGAATCATTTCCACCGAGATGAAGGTCCCAGAAGTTGGTCTGCAACACATCAATGTCTGCCATAGGCTGGGTGGCGCACGTGAGAAGACGCGCCCGGTCCTTGTGCGATTTCACAGCATGGAACAGCGCAACACTGTGTGGGATAGTAAGACGTCTCTCAAGGGCACAGGCATTACACTGTCCGAATTTCTGACGAAGACGCGGCATCGTGTATTTACTATAGCCAGGCAGCACTTCAGTGTTAAAAATTGTTGGTCAGTGGAGGGAAAAATTGTTATTCTGACTCCCGATAAGATTCGCCGCAAAATCGAATGTAAAACTGAATTAGACGCCCTCATTGCGGATTTTCCCCACGCTGCTGCCAAGCCTGATGGGTCTCCGAGGCCAGATACTGCTGCATCGTCCATGAGTACAGCGAAAACTACAACAAGATTTGTTTGTGTAGTTAAGGTTCACTTTGCACTTGGGTAATGTATTGACGAACGACAAAAAATACGTCTTGTGTTTACGAGGTTTATTGGCAACTGAATTAAGTAGAATCATACATAGCTTTATAATAGGTGTTAGATACAACATAGCCGCCCACCAAAGGACGACTAGTCCTTTCAAACAAATTACATGCAAATACATTAGTACACAATTTTGAAAATAACATCAAGATCTGGCTGATCGCACTGAATCAAATGTTTCACAAAAAATTCACTAATAATATATTATTAATGTACAGTATCAATCGGTAGGGCGCACAATTTTGTGACACACCGCTTTGTCACATTATCACCGCTCTTTACACTGTATACTCTCGTTAGACCATCGGGCCCGGGGTGTTTGTCTGTAATGCGGCCCAGTAGCCATTTTCCAGGTGGGAGATTGTCTTGTTTGATGAGTACAATGTCTCCCGTTTTAAACTCTTCTTCACGTTTCAACCATTTTGGTCTCTGTTGAAGACGTGACAAGTACTCCCGTTGCCATCGGGCCCAGAAGTCATTTAATAGTTTTTGAGTGTATTGCCACCGTGTCAAGTTGCTCATTTTGGCGTCCTTCATACTAACACTTGGCACGGCTATCGGAGCTTCGGTTATTAAAAAATGCCCAGGTGTCAGCGGTTCCATGCTCACGTCGTCCATTGGACATAGCGGACGAGAATTCAAACAGGCCTCAATTTCACAGAGAATCGTCGTCATTTCCTCGAACGTTAAGTTGGTATTCAAAATTCTCTTTAAATGGTACTTCATGGATTTGACGCCGGCCTCCCATAGTCCTCCGAAGTTAGGCGAGTATGCAGGTATAAAGTGCCATTGGGTTCCGTCGTTAGCAAGCAGTTCAGCCACGTCTCCATCAAACTGCAAGCGAGCCTCCTTCCATGCTTCGACAAGTTCCTTGTTAGCACCGATAAAATTGCGTCCTTGGTCACTCCATATATTGGCGCACCTTCCTCTGCGAGCGCAAAACCTTTTAAAAGCTCCAATGAATGCAGCTGAAGTGAGGTCACCGACCAATTCCAAATGAATTGCCTTTGAGGACATACAAACAAAAACAGCTACGTATGCCTTGCTGGTCTTATTTCCTCGGCCTTTCCTCATCAATATTTGGAATGGTCCGGCAAAATCTACGGCTGCATTGAAAAATGGCCGCGTGGGCTTCACACGAACACTAGGTAAGTCACCCATAACTTGTGTCCTCACTTTAGCATTCAATTTTGCACATATCAGACAACGGTGAATGTACTGCTTCACTAATGGTTTAGCTCGCAATATCCAGTACTTAGTCCGTAGGTAAGTAAGCATCAATTGAGTTCCTCCATGTAACGTTTTCGAATGGGCTTCCCTTGATGCAATATCAGCTGGATTGTCTTGCGTCTGTACATGATGCCACTGGCTGCAATTTAGATTGGTTGTAATCTCAACAACACGATTAGCCACAAATGTCTTCCATCTATTAGGATCTCCAAACAACCATGAAATGACAATCGACGAATATGTCCAACCATAAATTTGAGATGCAGGTATCCTCAATGTTTGTGCTATTTGTTTGAGAAGTCTAGACAGAAGTAAGGCTGCGCATAATTCTAATCGGGGTAAAGATATCGTTTTCAGGGGAGCAACTCGGGTTCTTGCAGCAATAATAGTAGTTTTGAACGTACCATCTGAGTTTCTTACTCTGCAGTATGCTACGGCGCCGTATGCTTTTATAGACGCATCACAAAATCCATGGATTTCTATGGAATCTTTAGTGGACTTTGATGTGCCCATCCATCTGTTGATGTAAAGTTCATTTACATTCTGGAGATCACATCGTATTGTAGCCCATCTTTCAGCTAGTGTTTTATTTAAAGCTTGATCCCAATCCACTTTCTCAAGCCAGAGTTCCTGAACTAAAATTTTAGCCATTACTAGGCAAGGTGCAATCCATCCAAGTGGGTCAAATAACTTTTGAATATCGGAGAGAACGCTTCGCTTTGTGATCACGATGTGAATAGGAGGTAAGTTTAAATTGTATTCGAACTTATCTGTTTCTAAATTCCATTGGATACCTAGAGCCTTTACTGTTCCTTTAATATTCAGGTCCAGGTGTGCATTGACTGATCGGTCCTTTGGGTTGATTGTCTCCATGAAATCACTGTTGTTTGATGACCATTTCTTCAGTTCAAAGCCTCCCAAGTGCAGCAGATTTTTTAGATCTTGACCGAGTTGTACAGCTTCTGCTAGGGTATCTCCTCCTGACATGACATCATCGACGTAGAAATCCTCGCGCAATATTCTAGCCGCTTCTGGATACTTATCGCCTTCATCATCAGCTAGCTGAATGAGTGTTCTTTCCGCAAGATATGGTGCAGAAGTGGTTCCAAATGTCACAGTCAAGAGTCTATAATGCTTAATATCTTCTGATGGCTCATTTCTCCAGAGAACTCTCAGAAAATCTGTGTCTTCTCTATCTGCCCAGATCATCCTATACATTTTTTGAATGTCGGCTCCAAAGCAAACAGCATGTGTTCGCCATCTAATGATTAATTGTCTCAAATCATCTTGTAGCACTGGACCTGACAGGAGCTCGTCATTAAGTGAAATACCGTTCGAGTTTTTACATGAAGCGTCGAACACTACACGTGTTTTTGTAGTTTCTTTGTCATCACGTAGTACTGCATGATGTGGCAAGTATACTGATTTGTTTTGTAATTCCTCTTTCGGTACTTCTTCGATATGTTTTAACTGCTTGTAGTCATTTATAACCTTTGTATATTCTTCTTTAAGTTCTTTATTTTGATTAAATCTTCTTTCTAATTGTAACAGTCTTCTTTTTGCTATTTCTAGTGAGTTTCCTTGTATTGATTTAGGTTTCATAGTGTTAAAGGGTAATTTCACTATATATCTTCCATCTTTGTTTCGTTTATATGTCTTCTTGTATAAATCTTCGCATAATTGTTCCGTTTGCGTTAAGTGTCTTTTCGATTCCGTATCAACTTCCCACATTGTCTTCAGTAAATCTTCTATAATTACTTCTTGCTTCATGGCCATCAATGATTTCTCACGCGCATTATGTTTCAGTCTTATTCCACCCATTAAGAGCCATCCCAGATGAGTATTTTGGGCACATGGTGTACCTGGTGGCCCTTTAACGAGGCCTTGTTTCAATATTGCTGCGTATTCATTTACACCCAATAACAGATCGATAGGTTCCGAAGCATAATAATTTTGATCTGCAAGTTGGATGCCTGCTAGGTGTGGCCAATGAGTCTCCTTTATGGCGTTTGCGGGCACGTTAGAGGTCAAACGCTTGGACATCACGTAGGCTTTAATCGGCAATCGAAAGGTATCTTCCCATCGTGACAATACTTCAATTTGGACTTCATGTTTGACCCTTACTTTCATTGACTCCATGCCAGAAACGATTAAGTTTACAGACGATTTTTTTACATTAAGGATTTGAGTTGCCCTTTCGCTTATAAAACATGCTTGAGATCCTGAGTCTATTAGCGCTCTCAGAACAGTAGTGTATCCATGTTTGCTTTTCAAAATCACTACGGCCGTAGCTAATAGAGCTGTCTTCTGTTCAGAGTTATAATGAGACGCAACCATCGTATGGACCTTCTTCTCTTCTACATCTGCTTGGCTGGACGACGTCGGCTGTGATTCTGCTGGAGAAGTCGGCGTGTCTGTGTTCTTGGGTTTATGTATAAGAGTGTGATGTCGTCTCTTACAGGTGCGGCAAGTCATTGGCATGCGACATTTGAACACCGAATGACCCACCCCGAGACAGTTATAACAGAGCTTATTAATTTTTACATGATCTCCTCGTTCGCCAATTGACATTTTATTGAATACGTTGCAGTGGCTCAGTGTGTGCGCATCCTTACATAGGGAACATAATTTTTGTTTCTCATTATCGGCGTTTATTGTGTGACAAACACGTTCTTTCGTGGCTTTGGTGTTAGTGGTGGGGGTAATATTCTCAAGCGTACGGAATTTGGCTTCTAAAAATTCACTAATTTCCTTCCACGTGCATAACTCTGTAGAACTTGCTGAGTAAGCAGCTCCTTCCCACTCTTTATGCGACTCCGGGTCCAACTTCTGCAAAAGCAGAAATATGATTAAAGGATCCCAGGAGTCGGTAGGCACTTTTAGATTATTTAAACTGTGTATCACTTCGTTGGTAGTATCTAGAAGTGATTTCAGCTGTGCCGCAGATTGATTGGTACACTTCTAAAGAAAGAAAGAAAGAAAGAAAGAAAAATGTTTTATTTACAATACGCACAATTGAACATATAATGCTTACAATCTAACCTTAAATTCTAATACACATGCCCATTGTGCGTATCCAAATATGGTCGCCATCTCAGCATAATTGCTGCACATGCCGTTAAGCATGGGCAGCGCTGGTATTCTGATGGCGCCAGACCGGTGACGTCACGTACGCAAACAATAAAATTGCAAAAGATTAAAAACTTAGACACATAAAAACAAAAAAAAACAAAAAATGCAGATAATTCAAGAAAAAACGAACAAAATCTTTATGGTTTTGTCTATGGTGCACTCGGAATGCATTTAGCTCTTCTGTGCTCCCGCGCATACAGACTAACCACAGACCAAAGACCCTACTGACATGACTAACATTTACATAACTGTCATAACCACGGGATTTATGTCTTACATCATCCATCATAATTCGTTACATTACATACAATCGTTACTCGTTACATCATAGAACTCATAGATTTGATTACATTTATTATACTCATAGATTTGATTATAGAATTGATTTTGGTTAATATTAATATCAGTGCTACTTCTGCATCCGTTACTGCGATGACTAATGAGCATTTGTGTAATGTGTGTTTTGTGGATTCATGTGTTTAGTTGTCTTACCTATGCGTTCCATGCATCTCACGGCCATGCAATAAGTTGCTAGACGTGATGACCTATCTAGTAGCGAGACAGCACGGCAGCTCAATAGACGCAGCCCCATTTGGAAACAACGGACAGCCCAGGTTCCATCATCATCACCACCGATTCAAGCGTGCATCTTCAGTGTGAGTTATCCATTTTGTTGTCTATTCAATAGATGCTTTCTATATTTTTTTCTAAACGAGTTAATGGTTTTTAGCGCACGGATTGGCGGTGGCAGATCGTTCCATATGCGGCTTGCGGCAAATTTGAAGCTGCCCCGGTATGCTGCGGTTCTATGGTTCGGTGTTAACATAAGGTAGGCTGCTGCCCTTGTGTTATGCTTATTATAATCTCTCGACCAAGACAGCCGGTCATATAGGTACGTGGGTCTGTGCTTCATCACCACACCAAACAATAAGGTGGCAAAATGTAGCTGTCTCCGCTCCACCATTTTCATCATGTTGCCATTATTCAGAAATGGTGTAACATGTGAGCGTGGTGGTATATGGAAACAAAACCGTGCACAGGCATTCTGTACTCTTTTCTTCTGTGTAAATAAACGCTTGAGTAGTGCATTTACTATACTACGCCTGTTGTCATACCGATCCATCAACATGCTCCATGCCATTTTGTAATTAGCAGCCGTTACTTTTATAGGATTCAGCAGTGACGCCGCTTCGCCCGAGAGACTGCTTTTCAAATAATGTAATTTTTCAACATCGCTCAATTTAGTGCTATTGTGAATTAATGACTCGTATAAGTCCTTATATGTGGGCCACAAGTCGTAGTTTCCGGAGAATGTTGGTAACTGTATATGAGGTAACGTCAGTGGAGCACGAACTTCACTACCGCTAGAAGTGCTAGCCGCGGTCGGGGTACTTGCAGCCAGTAAGTCCTTTAGGTCACCCAATATACATAGATATAAATCTTCGTGAAGAAAGTACTCGTCATTCACGAAATAAGGAAGCACTACACGTTGTTCTCGCGTTGTACTCTTCAACAGGTCTTGATGAGCCGTCTTAAAAGTTTCCCAAAATTCTTCGACTGTAGAAATGCGAGTTTGTAAATAACCCGGTTTCGATAAACGTTCCTTTGGACACTTTTTTAAGTTTATCTGAGTCTTCTTCAGTGCTGACGCGATGTCTTCTAATATAGTTAATGCTTGGTCTGCTGTGGTCGCCATGGTATACGTTATAGACCTACACAATCTTGCAATAACTCATAAATAGTGATGATTGTTTACTTAAATTTGTATAAATTTGCGACGATTCAATATTATTTGTATAAAAAATGCATCGGGCGATCGGCTTATCGCTCAGGAATGCGCTTCTTTTGTTCTCGCTGCGGCCGGTCCTACGATGCTCAGGTATATCTATCCGGTTCGAATTCGACCATAATTATGTTTGTGTAGTTAAGGTTCACTTTGCACTTGGGTAATGTATTGACGAACGACAAAAAATACGTCTTGTGTTTACGAGGTTTATTGGCAACTGAATTAAGTAGAATCATACATAGCTTTATAATAGGTGTTAGATACAACAAGATTAGTTAAGCCATCCCGCCGTCGCCGTGATTAAGACAACGCAACGTCCTTTTCGTGCTATCATATTACCGGTCTTTCCCGAACTTTTGTTACTACGAATTCGAAATGTTCGGGTACCTACGTCACTCTTCATTAGTACTATCAACAGTTTCATGTTCTAATACCTTCTATTCTTTATAAACTACACTTCACTTTCAATAATTTTCAAATTTAAGTTACATACATAATTATTTCTATCAAATATTTATATTTACTGTTCGTGAACTGACATTAAATGTCAGTGGATGTCATATCAGGGAAAATATGGCAAATTGACATTGACTGATCTGACATCCGCGTTTCGTTACTCCAAATATTGAATAAGATTGTGAAGTGTATGATTGCTATTGGAATTTTATTTATATGAGTGACCGCATCAAAATATTGTTTTTTTTTTTTTTATCGTTTCGATTTTCATTGTGTGCTTTTAGCTGTATTATCAAATACAGAAAGACTAAAATTATATTATTGTTACACTGTAAAGTGACGTCTTTCGTGTATGGGAGTCCGGTTTCACTACTTTACATTTTTTTTTTTTTTTTTTTTACCTCCTTTTATTCTTACTTTGACACTTTTGATTTGTTGTTTTTTTTTTTTTTTTCTCTCGTTAAAGCACGAATGACTCACATTGCTTACCATGTGTATTTCTTTTTCTCCACTGGGTTAGCGAGTAGGTGAGATCGCAAGGTCCTTACTCCATTATTGTATATTTTTTAAATTATCTATCTTGTAGTTTATTTATACGTATTTAAATATTTATTCTATAGTTTATGCATAACCCGGAAGATTTCGACAATATAAATAACAGTTTCTTTTCATGCTCTTCAGATACGGATAGCTTTGTTAGCGCGGATGGCGAGTCTCTCTCTCCTGCTCTTACCCTGCACGATGGAATCACTTCATTATTTTCTAATTATCCTAAGAACCTTAATTTAGTCCACATCAATGCACAGAGTCTTCTTGGCCACTATACTGACCTCCTGGCATCTTTTAGTAACTCCCCGGTGGATGCTATACTTGTCTCAGAATCATTTTTAAAACCCTCCATACCCTCTACTCTCGTTTCACTTCCCGGCTTTGTTCTGGTTCGAAATGATAGAATAGGAATGGGATGCGGTGGTGTAGCCATATACCTACGAGCCAACATTTCCTACAATATTGTTAGCGCATCGCCCTCTCCCTGTACTGTCAAGACATCTGAGCACTTGTTTATAGAAATTAAGTTAGTCCACACTACGGTTCTACTCGGGGTATTCTATAGTCCAAATATGCATATTGATTATTTCAATAACTTTGAGAATCTACTCCACTCTCACTCTCCTTCTTATGATCACGTAGTCATAATGGGTGACTTTAATACCTGCTTATTGAAGGATGACAGCCGGTCTCGAAAACTAATGGGCATTCTATCCTCCTACAACTTTAATGCTTTGCCACTACCTGCCACTCACCATCCCCCTGGCCACCCTTCCACCTTACTTGATCTCCTTATAGTATCCTCCTCTGACTACGTAGATACACATGGCCAATTACCTGCCCCTTTTTCATATCACGACCTAATATACATCTCTTATCGGATAAGACCTCCTAAACGTAAGGCACAGTACCGCTGTCTTCGCAATTTTAGGGGTATTGACCTAGAGGCATTACGTCGTGACGCCAGTGGCACTGACTGGACACCCATTTTGAATTCGACAGATGTCAATGAAATGGTGGACATTTTCGGGTCGAGGGTTATAGAATTGTTTGACCAACACGCCCCCCTAAGACGAGTCAAGATCAGACACAACCCGGCGCCCTGGTTGAATGCTTCGATTAAAACCCTAATGGCTCGCAGGGACAGAGCAAAAAGGCGCTACAGAGGCAGTCCATCGGAACAAAACTTGCTCGCATTCAAGACCCTACGCAACCGCTGCAGCCGTATGTGTAGAGACGCAAAGCGACGCCATTTCTATGACTCTCTCAACAACCGAAACTCCTCGGATACCTGGAGATTTCTCAGGTCTGTTGGCATTGGCAAATCACCCGTCTATGACCCCAGGGATATAGACTTGTGTGCCCTAAATGACCACTTCTCTCTACCACCAGTCTCACTGGACGCAGATACCAAACAGAGCACTTTACATGCGCTTACTAGTGTCTCCACTCCACAGACTCCACCTTTTCATTTAAAGCCTGTATCAGAGGCGGAAACTCTAAAATCTCTGCGGTCTATTTCCTCGTCCGCGACTGGTTCTGATCAGATCTGCTCTAGTATGATTCTTCCACTTCTCCCTACTGTACTTCCTATTATAACTCACATTTTCAATTATTCCCTATTCTCTGGTACCTTTCCTGACTCCTGGAAACCAGCTTTTATCATTCCATTACCCAAATCTCCTAAGCCTTCTACAGTTACCGATTTTCGGCCAATTTCCATACTTCCGTTTCTCTCAAAAGTTCTCGAGCATATCGTGCACCAACAACTATCTATCTTTTTATCTTCCTCTAATCTCCTCAGCACTTTCCAATCGGGATTCCGTAAAGGCCACAGTACAGCTACGGCTCTCGTTAAAGTGACTGATGATATTCGATGGGCCCTGGAGAGGAAAGAACTAACTTTACTAATATTGCTAGATTTTAGTAGTGCTTTTAACTCGATCGATTTTGACATTTTACTTGGCGTATTGAAGAGTATTAATGTTTCCTCTAATGCTATCTCCTGGTTTGATTCGTATCTGCGAGGGCGGTCGCAGCGCGTTCAGTTGGGCCAGGAGTCTTCCGACTGGTGTGGACTTGTTGCGGGTGTACCACAGGGTGGTGTCCTCTCTCCTCTCCTGTTCTCCATCTTCATCAACTCTGTCACCGGACTGATTTCATCTGGCTACCATCTTTATGCCGATGACTTGCAGATATACAATCATTTTGCGGTGACTGATGCCTCCTCTGCAGTATCTGCCATGAACCACGAGCTGGATTGCATTAGTGCCTGGGCTAAATCATTCGGACTACGTATCAATCCAACCAAATCCAAAGCAATGATTATTGGTAGCACTCACATGCGCAAGCAGCTCGATTTCTCCACACTTGCTCCTGTCACGCTGGATGGAACTCGGATACCCTATTCGGATACAGCTAAGAATCTGGGAGTACTCTTTGATGCTAACTTGTCCTGGAGTCCTCACATCAATGAGGTTAGCAGAAAAGTACACTATAGCTTCCACTCCCTAAAGTGTCTCCAGAGCTTTCTGCCTTTAAGTACCAAAATTTCCCTTGCCCAAACTCTTATCCAACCCATTATAGACTACGCAGATGCCTGTTTTCTAGATATCACTGAGGAACTCTTAAACAAGTTGGAGAGATTGCAAAACTTGTGCATTCGGTTCATATTCAACCTGAGAAAGTACGACCATGTCTCGCAGTTTCGCCGAGAACTCAAGTGGCTCCCTATTCGCCAGCGTAGGAACACTCGTATTCTCTGTTGTCTTTTCAACATTCTGTACAACCCTGCTGCGCCGTCTTACCTGAGGGAGCGGTTCTCATTTATACGTGCTCCTGATGACCCGTGCAGATCCAGCCTTCGCTTTCTCCTTAAATTCCCCTCCCATAAAACTGACTTCTACTCCTGTTCCTTCACTGTGCAAGCGGTTAGACTTTGGAACTCGTTACCATCTGATATCAGAGCTATCAACACATTGTCTGTGTTTAGAAATAAAGTTCGAAGTCATTATCTATCTTCCACTCTGTGACCCTAAGTCGCGGAGTGGAAGAGGGATGGTGATTCTCCTATATGCATAAATATCTGCTTATTTATTGTATTATGTATGTTTATGTATATTTTGATATAATTATGTAGGTTTATGTAGGATAATGTATATATTGTTACTTATTATTAGATGATGTACTTATATATTATATAGTATAACATATGTTTATTTATTCATTATTACTACATATTATGTATATATATTGTAATGTTAAGTTTGTGTGTGTACTATTTTTCTCTCCCCTTACCATATACACACATTCACAACTCTTTCTTTTCTTCACGATCTCCTCTCGCCGGTCTGCTGGAAGAAATTTCTTTTAGAAATAAGCAGTACCAATGTACTAACTTTTTCATCCTTTATATTATGTTTGTTTTGTGTGTGCATAAATCTTAAATAAATAAAAAATAAATAAATAAATTTCTAATACTACTACTATCATGTTGGCGTGAGTATGAACCCTGGTCTAACAGCGTCCTACAACCTAGTGCCTAGCTGTACCAATTGCTTCACCACATGAGTTAAATGATGTGTCTGTGGCTTTTTCTCATCTGACAAGATTTCTTTGGTCGCAGACGGTCAACTGGAAAACATTGAGATAGAATTTAAGTAAAGCCGGTGGCCAGTCGTATATTAAGGTACGCCATTATAAAGCTATGAGAATACAAAATTCACCTAGTGTTAACGATTCGTTTTCCATTTCTAGGTTCATTGCGTGCACTTTGTAGGTATTATTTTCATCTACTTAAAGAAAAGATTTTATGTCTTTGTCTGTCTGTCTCCTAGTATTACACAAACCTACTCTACCAGTATACCAGCCTATCATGATTTTTTTATGGAATTGGAGGCCTGACTCGAGCTCTGATGTACTTGTCTTTTGATTACGCTAAGATGTGCATTTTGGTTACTTTTTTGATGTTTATGGAGTACCGATGGTTTCTTAAACGCCATTCCAAAGTTATTTGAGGCTCTATATAATGTCAATGGGCCTGCCGACTGAGCTAGCCATCTACTTTTTTGAGGAGGCTCTGGCTTATATCATAAACAAGGAACGGCCAGTTAAGACGCGAGGTTAAATAGTTATCTTAAATCCAAGCTTTTTTAACATTACTTAGTGGCTGTTGATCTACCTTTTTTATATCGATAGTGAAGTTATTAATTACTTCTTCTAAAGCTGTTGTGCATCCTCTTTTATCTATCTTTCTTCCAAGAAATTTAAAAGGCACGGTTAGTATATAGTCTAAACGTTTTCCCCGCCTATACTAAGCCCTGGATCATATGAGGTATATCTGGTACCCCACTTACACAGAAATACACAGTAGCATTTGCTAGGTACTAATAGCTTATCTATATTCTGTGCTAATAGTTTCTAGTTAAGTCTCAATATTACGTTCCAGTACTCTATTCGTTAAACCTAATACTTTAAAATATTCTAAAAATTTGACTACCTAACCAAATTTAAACTAACTCAAGGTAATTTACACATTTTTTTTTAATTATTGACATATTTATCTTATCAGAACAAAATTAACACGCCTTTATCCTACATGGTTTTCACAGAACATTGAACAGAAAATAACTTAGAGAATTGCACATCATTGAATAAATTAGACAGTTTTTAGTTATTTATTTATTTATTTCTCCACATCACTATCCTTACAGGCTAACCTAATACAATAGTGCGGACTAAACATATTTTATTTAAACATATATATTAATAAAGAAATAATAATAATTAATAATTAAAGATAACATATTACATAAAATGTCCTTCTTGTGAACTCACTCAGAGAACAGATAAAAAGGTCCATCCCTTCCACTACTTCATTGAGTATATGTAAGGTGCGCGTTATCGCAGATTTCCCCAGTAAATTCGTCCTGGCCCTGGGCACTGCTAGTAGCCGCGGATGCCTCCTGTGCCCCACGTAATTGTTGAGCACACACAGGTTGATCTCTTGCAAG
The DNA here is from genome assembly GCA_914829495.1 of Eilema sororculum. Lineage (NCBI taxonomy): Eukaryota > Metazoa > Arthropoda > Insecta > Lepidoptera > Erebidae > Eilema > Eilema sororculum. Next base: position 20,926,284 of record OU618549.1, read on the forward strand.
ACCCCTGGATTCAACGTCTTACCACGTAATAATTTAAATATATACGTGGCAAGAGCCAAGTCCCTTCTTGTCTCCAATTTGTTGTATCTAACCATCAGGTTGGATACATCAATGGATAAAATGGGTATACCCCATACAACCTTAGGTATAAGAACCTAGTAAATTTATTTTGAATACGCTCCAACATGAGACTATATTTAGCTTCATGTGGAGCCCAGATAATTGCGTTACTTTCGAGCTGGCTTCTCACCAATGCATTATACAAAGTGGATATAGCCGCGATGCTTTTGAACCCCCCGGCTCTTCTAAGTACGAAGCCTAAGCTCCTATATGCTTTTTTACATACATTTTCTATATGATTATGAAATTCTAAAAACATTGAAAAAAATTAAATGCTCAAGTGAGACTCGAACTCACGACCTTTCCCTTACAGGGGGACTGCTCTTCCAACTGAGCTATTGAGCCACTCCTGAATCATTCCAAATTTTCCTTTTCCTTATATCCGTCTATAAGGGCGACTGTGCAGCCATCTACCAACATTCTTACGAACTGTTGGAAACAATGAATGATTTTTCAACCATTTTTAAACATTGAATTTTGATGACTGCGCCCAAATATTTGAATGAATTTTTTATAGCATTTATTATGCAAATTTTTAAGTTCGAAAAACATTGGAAAAAATGAAATGCTCAAGTGAGACTCGAAAGGTCGTGAGTTCGAGTCTCACTTGAGCATTTCATTTTTTCCAATGTTTTTTGAACTAAAAAATTAGCATAATAAATGCTATAAAAAATTTATTCAAATAATTATGAAATGTTAGCTCAGTGTCCAGATTTACCCCCAAATCGCGCACTGTGTCCGTCCTTTTCAGCACTGTGTTATTCAGGGTGTAATTACAGTAGATAGGCTTTTTCATTCGGCTGAAAGTAATAATTGAGCACTTGGTAGTATTGAAAAATAGTTTATTTTTCTTGCTCCATTCATCTACCCTATCAATATCTCCCTGAAATCGCTCACAATCTCCTTCTTCTCTAATGGCTATAAAGAATTTGATATCATCTGCAAACAACAACAGACAAATGGCATCTCTGACTACGCCTGGCAAGTCATTTATTATAATAATAAACAGAAGAGGTCCCAATTATTTCCTTGACTCACCCCCGATTTCGTATAGTAGGGATCAGATTTATGACCTGCATATTCGACATACTGTTTCCTGTCCCACATGTGGTCTGCGAAAAATTTTAGCAATTTGGGAGTGCATCCGACTGTCGCCAGCTTCGTTAATAAGATGTAATTATCAACCATATCAAAAGCTTTTTGGAAATTAAAGTACGCAGCGCCGACTTGCACCTCCGAATCAACATTAGGAACCACATAAGTCATAAAATTGAGCAGATTAGTGGTCGTACTGCAACCTGCTTCAAAACAGAATGATGTACTAATGTCTCAAATAAATTGGCTGGCGCCGACAGAACCGCCACTGGCCTGTATCCGTTCACTTCCGATCCTCCTCCACCCTTAGGTACTGGTATCACCCGTGTAAGTTTCTAGCGCTCCGGGAAACTGGCCGACTTAAAGCAAGTATTATATAAATACAGCAGTGAGCAAGTTAGAAAGTTTCTACAGTCCCTAATGATAAATGCCGGAATGCTATCCGGTACCGCAGAACGCTTTGGTTTCAGATTTGTTAGTGCCTCCCACGGGAGCCCCTTATTTCGCAGAAAGAAATTTCATAGAATTTCGTTTCACAGAAAATGTTTCATATAATATTTGGTCCTTATATTTTTATTTCGAATATTATTGTTTCAAATACAATTCACTACAACGAAACATATTTCACAGAAACACAATTGAATGAATTTTCAATCACATTTTTTTGTTTAACAAACTTATCAAACTGTAGAATTATTTTTTAAAGAATATTAAACCACCTTTATAATTTTCCAAATCACATTTTTTTAACTGTAACTTTTACAATTTTAATTTTTTTCCGATTGCTTGTAGTAATTTAATTTCTGAATAATTTTGCTTATGCTGTAAAATAACATCAATACGATCATCTTTATCTGAGTACTTTCGTTTTTTAGGTATTGGTGGGCTACCACATAGAATTTTTTCAATCTCAGCCGTGTTTGACATGGTTTCTTTAATCAGTTCTTTGATGAGCAGGTAGGTCTTGGGATTAGGTTTACCAATTAAAGTATTGATTTTATGATGCCAACTTTCAGCTGCATTCTGTGTTCTTGGTATTTTCATAGTATTTAATTCATGGCAACTCCAAAATTCAGGTGAATATTTTGGTTGGCTACTTATTGTGCCATAAACATAGTTTTCTTGAAACCAATTTGCCATGATTTTACTGTCGTCATCTTCCATGTTCTCCATTAATTTTTCAAAATAATTAGGTATTTCTGAATGTTCCAAGTAACTAAGTGCTATAATACATTTCATATCAATATAGAATTTTTTATCTTTCGCATATTTTGTTACAAATTTGTTTGCTTGAATTCTTCTGTAAAATAAAATAAAATCAAATTGTTAATAAAACGTCATAAAAGTTAACACCCCGACACAGATTACCCCGACTCGGATAGGTTAGGTTAGAAGGCTAAGGCGGGAGCTCCGCTCCGCTTCGCTCCCGCCTTAGCCTTCGTGGTAATTTTTTTTTAACCACCCAGAAATAGCACCACCCAAAATCGTTTATTATGTATAAAAAACGTAATTATAGTTAACACCCCGACTCAGATTACCCCGACTCGGATAGGTTAGGTTAGAAGGCTAAGGTGGGAGCGAAGAGGAGCGGAGCTCCCGCCTCAGCCATCGTGGTTATTTTTTTTTAATCACCCAGAAATAGGACCACCCAGAATCGTTTATTGTATTAACTTATCGTTATATTAAAAAAAAGTATAGCTTCACCTGTAAATTATTTGACTGACATGAAAGTGGCAACCCTTTAACATAGTATTTTCAAAATTAGATCGTAAACTCAAAATGGCTGCCTTTTCAAAATCAAGAATACACACTTTCGGACATATCTTGATGTTATTTTCGGCTCCATATTCCAATATCAGTTCAAATATTAAGTCATACGTTCGCTTGTCTTTGTGTGTAGAGAGACAAAATATTAATGGAAATGTTTTCGGGTTGTCCAAAAATACATTGCCATGTATGGTGTACAGTTGCTTGAAGATGAGGGGAGCAATCTTAAATGTACCATCAAGTATCCAGTAATCTGATTCACTTAATATTTTTACAAAGTTTAACGTTGACCTCAGGAGTATTCTTTTATTGGTGTCATAAATCCTATCTTTAATGATAAAATTGACACCATTAATTTGAGTTTCGGAAGCATTTAACTCAAAAGATATATCAGTAGGTTCATCTATGCCTATTTTGTTTCTTGATTTTTGGCGATAAATTATTTGCTTTAGAGCAGACGTAGATGGTAAACATTCTAAAATATCAGGATCCGTTTCTGCTTTAGTATTTTGCAAAATATTGCACTCTTTTAATCCTGAAGATGAGTTTTCTTTCAGTTTATGTTTAAAGTCTGCAATTCCTTTTGCTGTCGGGTCTGGCCCATGGTTATGACTTTGCGACTGTTTACATATTGTGTGTAAACCACAATCATTCATTGTCGTATTGACAGTTGAAATGCATTTGTAAATTTTATTATGATACATGTTACACAACCAGTATATCACATTCTTGTTTTGTTTAGTTTTTGTGTATGTATAACCATCTACATACAGTTTTAATCCTCCTCTCTTTGATTTAAACACTTCACACGTACTATTTACTTCTGTATCACTCATTTTACAAAAAAAAATGTAAATACACTTAGCATGTGCATAAGTCACTATGAGTAAGAATAACAAGTTTGTTTTCTCTTTGTTTTCTCCTGCTTGATAAGAAATTAACCGCATTATTTTTGTCAACGCGGTGTTGTAATTTTATATGAGGGTATGCATTTTATCAACGGTATGAATTTAAACGTTTAAAAACTGTCACTTTGATAATATGTTAGTCTTGGTAATAAGTTTTATATTAAATAAACAATATAATGATAAATAATATTTGATTTGTTATTCTATGATATGATTATTCTAATGTTAAATTTTATGTGAAACAAAAATCAATGATTTAAAAATCTTTAAAGTAAGTATTCTGTATATTGATTATTCTATGAAACGAAATTATGCGAAACATTTTCTGTAAAACGAAATTATATAAAACAATTGTCTTTAAAACAACGCACACCCGCCTCCCACACTTAGTTCGCATCGAAACTCGCGATATGCACTCGAGCACTGCTTACCCCGCTCGCTGCAACGGCCGCCTCCCAGTCTAATTTTGCTACCCGTGAACTGTAAATAGATCTAAAAAAATTGGCAAATTCGTGCGCGCATTCGGACTCCGCTAAATTATTATCGTTTTTAGTAATCGTTTTATGATTAACAGAGCCCGTTTTAGGTCTAACATAATCCCAGAAAAATTTGGGATCACTTGACAATCCACTAATTTTGTATTGCTTGTGCAGCCGTGCTTTTAATTTTATGTCACGAATAATTTCAGCCGTCTCTGGGTAATTATACCTAGAATTTACACTACATCGCTTTTTCCTGGTAACACAATCATCTATAATACTATACATAACATCATAGAAATAATTGAGAATATTCTCTGTCTCCTCTATACTGTAGATAGGAGACCAATCATGCATCATTAACATACCATTTTTTTTTTTTTTTTTGACCGTGGGGGAAATCCTTCATGGATGTTATGCCGGACTCCTACCGACTAAAACCCCCACAGTATCGCCCAGCAGCCTATAGTTGGGAGCCCCGGGTAAGCCCTCGGAAGGATGTCCCAGGGCTCTCAACAGACCTACCGCTTTAATGCGGCCTCGTCTAGGGGGTGGTTCGGGTGCTATCCCGCGTCTATGGGGGGTTTTCGGGTATTATCCCGCTTCATAGGAGGGGGGAGGCGTGCGTGAGTCCGTCACGTCACGCTGCCGTCATGGGCCTGCTTCTGTAAGGACGATGAGCAGCCAACTCACCGTCCTCAGGCCCCCGGTCATGGAGGCCGATGGTCTTCGGCGAAGACACGTCGGCGGCGTCCAAGCCGCCGACTGCGGAACTCGGGTGGGAGAGTTATCTCCCGCTCCCGCCCCGCCGCCTCCTTCACGAGCATGACCTGCTCGCAGAAAGAGGCGGCGCAGTCCCACTTACTCCCGCTGGAGACCATGGCTCCCACCATGGTCTCATTAACATACCATACAACTTATTAAAATTTGCTTTAAGTTAGTTAGATGGATGAATGTATGATCTTATATAATACAATGTTAATATGTATAAACCCGTATAATTTGCGTGACCAGGTCAAAAAGTAATAAAAACAATTATTAATAACATTTATTTGTGCTTCTACATCAATTTAAAATGTAACAACTTCAATTCATTTTGACTTGCTTGTTTACGTTTGTGCTTGCGTACGGACTTGAAGTCATCGACTTACTTATAATTTTGCTTATGTAAACAAAAAAAATAATTTAAAGCTACTACTAGATACTACTTATCAGTAAAATGATCATCTATAATAAAGTCGACACCTTTTTGTGCTAACATTATAACCGTAGCTAGAGTAGAGGTACCTATGGTGTCTGGAAAAGAACTTGAATCTATAACACGGAGGTTCTTTACACCAAGTACACGAAGTCTCGAGTCTAAAACTGAACCCATTCCACAAGTTCCAACATAATTGTACGAAGTATCCGACATGGCGACTGTAAGGCATCTCCACGATTCCTTACTACCTTCTTCAAACTCTTCACAATTTTTTAGCTTAGGTAGTATTAGTTTTGCTTCAACACTCTTAAAATAAGATGTCTTCAAAACTTGGTTAAAATCTTCACAATAATTTGCGTGATTTATTACATCGTCGTAGTTACTAAAGTAACCAGGAACTATTATTGGATGATCCTTCGGATCTGTACTTGCTAAAGAAATAAGTCCCCTTGATTTAGGATACAGATTTGTAAGAAGAATAAAAAGCAACTCGCTGTCTTCAATATGTTTGAGTAAATGGTCGCAATACGACAGTTTAAAATTGAAGAAGGTGGCGCAAAATTCTAATAAAATTAATCTCTCTGCTAGGCTTACGCCAGTAGCTTGATATTCAGGATATTTTTTTGATTCATTCATGGCTACATATCCATTAAATGTTGAGTATGGAAACTTTTCACGATTTTCCAGTACTGTAGCTTTATTAGATTGTGTTAATTTGTACACAAAAATTGCATTTGCATGATCTTGTAAATTATGCCCGACGGGAAGATCAGCTATCATGTTTATCCCTTTTTCTTCCAAATGATCCTTTGGGCCAATTCCAGAGAGAAGAAGTAACTGAGGTGATTTAAATACACCAGCTGATACAATAACTTCTATATTAGCTTTTACAATAAACTTCTTTTTAAATTTAGTCAAAACTTCGACTCCTATGGCTTTTTTGTGCTTGTCGAAAACTACATATTTTTGTTGCAAGTGTATCTTTCATTACATGTAATTTAGGATGTCTTTTGATAGGGCTCAAAAATTTACGCGCTGTACTCTGCCGTTCACCATCACCTATATTGTACATGACATCTGCAAACCCTATAGGGGTGTCTGGATTTATGTCCAGAGGTGTACTCCAGTTTAGTTCTCTAAAAGCAGCAAAATATTCTTGATTCCTTTCAAAGTATTCCTTCATTATTTTTATTTTTCCTTTAGTGCCGTAAAAGCGTTTAGAAGTAGAATTAAGAATTTTGCTGTCTATAAGCATCTCATTTTTATGAAATGCGGATTGGACTGAATTCCACGACCAGGTGGAGTCATTAGTAAGTTTTGCCCACCGGTCATAGTCGTGTTTATTGCCTTGTCCATATCCAGTGTAGTCAAGCGAACTAGTACCGCCAAGCATTTTACCCTGAGTTATTTGCACTGCATTATTTCTATGGGTTGACATTGTACTTCGATCAATAGTGGAAGTAAAATTCCAATCATACTTGGTTCTTTTTAAGTATAAAAAACTTCCAGGTATCTGAAAAGTTCAAAAGGTGAAGAGAGATGTCTCTTAATTATATTGCTAACTTGTAAAATCCAATGACGGATGTAATTATTTCCTGTTTTTACTTAAAAAGGGCTAATAAAATATCAATAGGGTCACAATGGCTACTAAACAAATTTTGCAACTTACTTCTGCCTGCTCAGGCGGGTCGCCACCAGCTTCAATAAGCAAAACACTGATATTACCTCTTTCAATTAGTCGATTTGCTATAACACAGCCTGCTGTACCAGCGCCAACAATTACGATGTCATGTGGTTTTGAATCTTCTATAAAAATATTTATGTATAGTTAACATATTCCTCTTCAAATAATAATAAAATAAACTTCGAATTACAATGTATTTATCGTTTTTCTTTACCTTTAATACAAGCAGACTTTGGCCACTTATAGTCGTCTAAATGCAACAAGGAAAGATAGTTGAAAATGCTTTGTACTTGGTGAATTTTTGCTATCGCGTCCGTGGAGTTCACCATTTTAATAAATTGAAATAAATTTAATAATATTATCTAAAATAAAATAATAATACAAAACTGAAATCGTGCAATGCATTCGAAGTTGCGAATTGAATTGAATAATAGTTTCGTATTCTACATTTTTAAACTTCTACACAGAAATGATTGATCTAACCAGTTTATTTTCTTTAATTTGTCATATCATCTAACCAGTTTAAATGATTCAAAACTAGTGACTAGACTATCTATTTATTACACTACCTACAATAGAAAACTTTTGGAATGAAAAACAAAGCCATTTGGAATCGTCTGCAGATAATATTATAATTACGGATATATAGAGAGCATTGCACTAGTTTTTAAGAGTTTAGTTTCTTTCGAGCAAAGACTGGTAAAATATCTAAATTTAATTCAAGATAAGGCAACACCAATAGGAATACTTATCTATTTAAAATAAATTGTAATTCAATACTATTATTGTCTACTCCTAACTTCTACAACGTTTTGTTATAAGAAAAGTGACTAAATGCCTTTGATATTTCCAGAATATCAGATGAGTCCTGTTTTTTTAGTAATTTTTTTTTTGTGATTAGTAACCAAAAAGTCAAGTTTTTACATGAATCATATTATTATACAAATCTAGAGAGATTTCTATCTATCTATCTAGGGAGTTCATCTGTGTCCTGAGAAGAGTCTCACCCACTCTTCCAATATGCCATACCCAACTCCCGCCATATAAGCAGACGGAGCTTCCTTCGATATACTGCTGCTGAGATGGGCCAACCCGAGAGCGCTCGGTATCAGAAGCTCACGGATAATAAACCCCCTCCAGATAACATCCAGCCCGCTGAGAGCCTACCACCCGGGCATGAAACAAAATGGGCCCCTTGGATATCCTTTAATAGGTTGAGATCTCAGGTCGGCTGCTGTAGGGCGAACCGGGTAAAGTGGGGTTGGTAAACTGACACGAAGAAGAAGAAGATAATACAAATCGAACAGATATAAGACTTATCAGGGCCGAAGTCGGGATGCTAAAATACATTTTCCCACATCCAGTTTATTATTTTATAATAATTATGCCATCGCTGTTTATGAGTGTTAAAACTTTAGTTTTTTAAAGCCAAAGTTCTATAACGCAACTTTTCATCCAACTTAAGTTCTATCTCCTCTATTTATCGAGAAAACAATCATTCCATTAACGTACAGTCGACAAAGGAGATATGGTTGCACTTCTTATATAAAGTTGTATTAAAGGTGTAACTACATCTACTTTATCGACTATAAATCGAGTTGAAGTACTGTCAATCCTCTGATCCAGCGATAAATGTGTGATAATAAATGTGTGTTATTTGTATAATTCTAGCAATCATGAGGTAAACCTAAGAGATACTCAATAAGAAAAGTCTGCAAGGAAGAAGTATATTAACACTTATATATTAAGAGTTTGAAAAGAAAACGTTAGACCCGGAAATTTATTTTTTGATAGGATAATGATCATTTATGATAAATTCGACACCTTTTTGTGCAAGCATTATAACAGTGGCTAAAGTCGTGGAACCTAATGTATCTGGAAAAGAACTTGAGTCGATAACGCGTAGATTCTTCACACCAAGTACACGAAGTCTTGAGTCTAATACTGATCCCATTCCACATGTACCAACATAATAGTACGAAGTATCAGACATGCCAACAGTAAGACATCTCCAGGATTCTTTACTACCTTTCTTAAATTCCTCACATTTTTTCAACTTAGGCAATATCAGTTTAGCTTTAACACTTTTGAAATAGGTGGTTCTTAAAATTCTATTAAAATCTTCACTATAGGTGGCGTGATTTATAACATCGTCGTGGTTACTAAAGTAACCAGGAACTATTGTTGGATAATCCTTTGGATCTGTGCTTGCTAAAGAAACACGCCCCCGAGATTTTGGATAAAGGTTTGTAATTAGAACGAAAAGTAGCTCACTAGTGCCGATGTGTTTGACTAACTGGTCACAATACGACAATTTGAAATTGAAAAAGGAAGCACAGAATTCTAGAAAAATTTCTTTCTCTGCAAGACTAATACCAACAGCTTGATAATCAGGATATTTCTTGGATGGATTCATAGCTACATATCCATCAAATATTGTGAATGGATATTTCTTTTTATTTTTGAGTACTGTAGCTTTGCTAGAATTTGTCAGTTTATAAACCAAAACTACATTCACATGGTCTTGAAAATTATATCCAACAGGGAGATTTGATATTACATTGATTCCTTTTTCTTCTAAATGATCCTTTGGACCAATTCCAGAAAGTAAAAGTAATTGAGGTGATTTGAATACACCAGCTGATACAATAACTTCTATGTTAGCTTTGACAGTAAACGTTTTATTAAATTTAGTCAAAACTTCGACTCCTATGGCTCTTTTATGTTTATCGAAAATAATTTTGGTGGCAAGTGTATTTTTCATAACATGCAAATTGGAATTTGTTTTGATAGGACTTAAAAATTTGCGGGCTGTACTCTGACGTTCACCATCACCTATATTATACATGACATCTATGAACCCTAAAGGAGTGTCTGGATTTATATCTAGAGGAGTACTCCAATTTAGTTCTCTAAAAGCAGCAAAATATTCTTGATTTCTTTCAAAGTACTGCTTCATTATTTTTATTCTACCCTGAGTACCGTAATAACATTTAGAAGAAGAATTGAGGATTTTTTTATCGGTAAGCATTTCGTTCTTGTAGAATGCAGTTTGGACTGAATCCCATGACCATATGGAGTCATTAGTGAGTTTTGCCCACCGATTATAATCATGTTGGTTGCCTCTTTCGTATCCTGTATAGTCCAGTGATCCAGTGCCCCCAAGCATTTTACCCTGAGTCATTTGATCCACGCCATTTCTGTGCGTTGACATAGCATTTAGGTCAACAGTAGAAGTAAAATTCCAGTCGTATTTCGATCTTTTTAAATATAAATAACTCCCTGGCATCTGAAAAGCACAATATATTTGAGTAGGAATATTACAAACTTTTCTTGTAAAATGGCATTTTGACTTGTTTGTAGGTTGTTAAATTTTACCCTCTTTTTTTAGAATAGGAAGGCAAACGAGAAGACGGATCACCTGATGGTTAGCGATCACCGCCACCCATGGACATCTGCAACACGAGATGAGTCACAAGTGCGTTGCCTTCCTTTCAAAAGAGAGTGCGCTCTTTTCTTGAAGGATTGAAGGTCGTATTGGTTCGGAAATACCACTGGTGACAGTACTTTCCACAGTTTAGTTGTGCAGAAAGCCCTCTTCCTTTTTTAAAAGTGTTATGAGCTTGTTTTTCCTTGTGTTAATAAGTTTCTGTTCCAAGTTGGTGATTATGTATTAACAGAAATATGATCACATTATGATCGTGACTAAACCATGTTCGATATTATTTAAGTAATATTTATACAACACTTACCTCTGCCTGCTCAGGTGGGTCTCCACCAGCTTCAATTAGCAACACACTGATATTACCCCTTTCTATTAGTCGATTTGCTATAACACACCCTGCTGTACCAGCGCCTACTATTATAAAGTCATGCGGTTTGGAATTTTCTGGAAAAACAATGGTCGCATACAAATCGATTTTAAGAGAGGAAATGGAACATTCACGTTGAACAGCAAATATCACTGCGTTTACAAAAAATCTATGCAGATACGAGAGGCTTATTGCTAGCATGCATTTTCATTCCGACAACTGTAATAATTTCAGTTTTCTAAGTTGCATTATGTGGAATGTTGACTCTACACACACCGGGGGCGAGTCAGGGACACCGATGTTCCCCCTGGATGGCCAGACCGTAAGGGATGGCCCTGGGTCAGCCGGGGTGCGGGAGATATGTCGAAGACGACCTCGCCTCCAGCCTAGATCCTCATTCGGGATGCAGTTCTAGTCGTTTAGAGACATAACCTCCCCTTCTGGCTCCGGCGGGGGTGGTGTCCGAGGGGACTTCCACACGAAAAAAAGGGCTTTACACACTAACGTAATCAATCAAACAATCAAATAGGCCACTGCTGAACATAGGCCTCTCCCAATGTGCACAAACGTTAAAACTGTCTTAATTTATTGTAACTACCTTCTGATATTTTATGGCATTTTGATTTTGCTACGTCGATCAATTCACAACTCAGCTGTCTTGTAGGAGTTATAGGACGTTAGGATGTGTTTATCCAAGGAGTAGGTATCACTGCGGTAATGGACGGCTCCACCGCGAATCGTACCAAGCGAAAGGCCACAGACAGTGCCAAGAATGAATTCTCAGTGGTCAGTTAATATACTATATATTCTTATAGGTACTTTTCTTATAACGTGTGTGTTGTAAATATCTACTCTATTGCAATATATAACAATTTGTAATAATACCAGTATAATAAAAAATGCCTTACCGTTAATACAAGCCGATTTTGGCCACTCATAGTCATCTAAATGCAGAAGGGAAAGATAATTAAAAATATTCTGCACTTGGTGAATTTTTACAATTGCGTCCGAAGAGTGCACCATTGTTATACTAATAATTTTATTTCAATTATAGTAAAAACATTTTTTTCTACAAAAAATCGTTGATCCAGCGCCAGACAGTATGTACTAATGAAATAATTACTCAAGACTAAAATGACTTTTTAATTCCAATTCATTTCATTTATAAGGCAGTAAACCTAGAAAAAAAAATGCATCTGGGTTAGAAGAAATAATGTATCTGGGTTACTTTCGGAAGATAACTATAATAATTACAAACTATTCTAAACTTCTATTGGATGATGTTACCTTTTAGAGTGCTTAAATAGTCTTTTAAAATATTCGCTTTTTTTAAACCAAATAGCAAACATTCGTAAAGGATCTAAATTGTACACGAGATAGTGGAATTGAAACAAAATGTACTCGTCCAATTAAAGTAACACACGAATGTGTTGTTTGATACTTTGTGGCGAAAGCCAATGTGGCGTGGCGGGAGTTAACGTGACTGCTACACAGGAGGCGCGGATTCGACCCCGCTCAGTGCAAATATTTGAAGGCATGAATATGGCTATTTGCATTGGTCTGGATGTATCTGTGTATAATATGTATGTATTTACAAAAAAAGTATCTAAGTATATTTAAACGCATTCTAGAGTCCATAAAACCAGCTAGTTAAGCTTACTATGGGTCTAGATAGCATTGTGTGGAATGTTGTCGAATATTTGTGTGGAATATTGTGAACGTAGACAAAACATATTGCACTAAGCTCACGATCTTTCACTTTAGAAAACGGTATATCCGATCACCGTCACCTTTGTCACCGAACGTCACATTTATTGTCTCCATGAAATTACTAGATGAACCTTAATGACTGACTCCACTGGCATTAATATTATTAAAACCATAAGGGGATTTGTACCAGACATATTATAAAAAATCTCCTATCAAACAAAATCTCCTCGGTAGTGCTTTTCTTTGCTTTAATCTATTTCACGGATTTAATTAAAATAATTGAGCTTATGTCTGCTTCTAAAACTATTATAACTTCATAATGTAAACCTTTTAATGACATTACTTTTACTTTTGAAACTGTGCAGTTATATAACATCAATTGAAGAAATGTTTTAGAAGGTATATTGGGAATTAAAACCGGTTGTATGTATTTCGAGTACTGAACAGAGGAATTGTACGACGCATTTAATTTTGAGTCTTAGTTTTAGTTTTTAAATGGTTTCTTTTATTTTTATTTGTAATTGGAATATAAAACTAAAACTTATCTTTATAGACATTGTATTCAAAGTATTTCTAAACAATTTATTTCACCAAAGAAGTCTGGGCCTCGTTTCTGATATGGCCTAATGAGTTAGGTAACTGACTTAATTGAGTTACCTATATCGGGACATACGGTGCCATTATACTGCGGAGAAATAGTCGATATAATTCACTATTTTAATTATTTAATACTAACTTTTGCCCGCAGCTCTGTCCGCGTGGATGTCGGTTATTGCGACCAAACATAGCCTATGTCCTTTCTCATGGTCTAATGTACCCCTATACCAAATTTCATCAAAATCAATTGAGTGGTTTAGGCGTGAGAGCGTAACATACAGACAGACAGAGTTTCTTTCGCATTTATAATATTAAAAGTATGGATATATTATATTGAATTTGTGCGGTGACGGTGAAAGAATATAAGTATCACCACCTCATCTCATCCGAAGGGTATCGTAAGATACGACTATCGAAAAAATACGCAGACGATATCACTGCGAGAGAAGGAAAACTCGAAATAAAACCCCCCAACCCCAAGACCTCTCCCAACATTGGGAGAGGTCTATGTCCAGCAGTGGACTGCGTTAGGATAATTAATTGACAGACATGCTAAATATGAGGCTTGATTGATAACTGAATGGCTACCTCATAACAATTACAATCTACGAGTAGCCTTGTGGCTAATAAGTAATTTAAATATAACTTAATTTGATAAAAATACATAAGAGTAAAGAATGTGTCCATTGGCACTTTTCTTATAGTCTCTAGTTATAATTATAGAAAGTCACGCTGTTCTTGTGTTCTTTAAGGATAGCACTATCTGCACTACATAACACTAATTTCACTAAACTAACTCAAAAGGCTTGGTCCTTTTCAGTCTCCTTAATATGTCCGTGGTGTCAAGGAGCTGGATAGCCTCGACATTCACATGTTGTAGAAGTCTTTGTTCATGTGCTTCGGCGTATTTTTTTATAACTTTGGTTACGAAGTCCACTCCTAAGTCCCGGTGGATGTCCTCATTTCTAATATACCAGGGAGCGTTTACTATACTCCGAAGTACTTTGTTTTGAAATCTTTGGATTATATCAACATTGGTGCGTTTTGTACAGCCCCAAAGCTGTATACCGTACGCCCATACAGGCATAAGTACTTGTTTGTACAGAAGTACTTTGTTGTACACTGATAATGCTGAATGTCTGCCGAGTAGCCAGTACATATTCTTGTAGCGAAGATCTAACTCCTGGCGTTTCTTTTTGACGTGAGCTTTCCAGCGGAGCTTTGCGTCCAGCGTCATACCCAGGTATGATGATTTTTATATAATGCACGTGAAATAAAACTTGCATGTTAGGTTCTATTTTTACTATCATTCATAGAGTTACGTTAGTTACGTTATGTACGCTATGTCCTACCTTTATTTTTTTTCGTGCGGAAATCCCCTCGGATACCCCCCCTGCCGGAGCCGGAAGGGGAGGTTATGTCGGACTCGAACCGACTAAAACCGCACGCCGACTGTGGGTCTTGGTGCTAGGCCGGAGGTGAGGTTGTCATAGACATATATCCCTCGCACCCCGGCTGACCCAGGGCCGTCCCTTACCTATGTCCTTTCTCATGGTCTAATCCACCCCTATACCAAATTTCATCAAAATCGGTTCAGTGTTTTAGGCGTGTAAGCGTAACATACAGACAGACAGACAGAGTTACTTTCGCATTTATAATATTAGTATGGATGAAGTGACTGCTATCTCTTCCACACAACCCAAAGGCGATATCGAAGCACAGTAGTTAGACCAAGTATTTATTTCTTTCTAAATATGTATAACTAGCTTTTGCCCGCGGCTCCGCCCGCGTGGATGTCGGTTATCGCGCCGAAACATAGCCTATGTCCTTTCTCAAGGTTTAATCTACCCTTATACCAAATTTCATCAAAATCGGTTCAGTGGTTAGGGCATGAAAGCGTAACATACAGACAGACAGACAGACAGACAGACAGAGTTACTTTCACATTTATAATATTAGTATGGATTTGTAATGAAGCTGTATAAGAATAGAATATAATCATTCCTGTACCGCATCATTAAGACCTGGAACTCCCTGCCAGCTCACGTGTTTCCTTCTTCCTACAGTCCCGGGTCCTTTAAGCGGGGCGTGAAAAGGCATCTGATGAGGCCTTCAAGCTGAGTGCCACCATTGTAAACATGGTACATGTTTACGATGATGATCCTCTTTCCGAAACTTTGCCTTTAGCTTACCATCGGGCGAGCTGAAGTCAAATTGACGTGACCTTTTACAAAAAAAAACTCCAACAGCCTGAAAAGATTCCGTAAGAACTCATTCCAGAAAAATAATGTTACCAATGTACCAGATTGGTTTGAATGCGATTGACGAACGAATATCCATCAATATACTAGTTGGATCAAGAAAAGAACAACTCACTCGAGTTAAAATGGTAAAGATATTTCCCCATAAAACAACCAGTTGAACCATGGCCCATTAAGTTACCTAAACATGCCAATGTATACGGAACGAGGACGTGGGAATACATGTTGCCATGTATATTAAATGGTCTGCGTACCGAAACCCGTGACGCACTAAATAAAAAAAAATGTAAACGTGTCCTTAAAAAATATTATCTGCTTACCTAGACATTGCCTTCTTTTAATTATTATTTGGTAGCGAGATGAGTTTCAACATACCGCTGTTATGCTCCTTTTTTTTTCCGTGCGGAAATCCCCTCGGATACCCCCCCTGCCGGAGCCGGAAGGGGAGGTTATGTCGGACTCGAACCGACTAAAACCGCACGCCGACTGTGGGTCGTGGTGCTAGGCCGGAGGTGGTTGTCATCGACATATCCCTCGCACCCCGGCTGACCCAGGGCCATCCCTTACGGTCTGGCCCTCCTTGGGCGCTGTTATGCCCCAGATGGTTTGTGCGGTTGTGCGGTATGTAGAATTTTAACATCGCACGTGTACCACGGTTCGGGACTGATAAACATAGAAAACTAACTTCTTTTATACGTTAGAACCAATAAACTTTCACTCTGTTTGTTTTATTTATAACAAACTGTTCGTTATTGCAAATTCTTCGACAGCTAGAATTTTGCAATATATAAAAAAAGTCCAGACTTTTTGGACAGCAACCTATCGTTAAAGAATGTTGAGACCAACATCGTATTCCCTACAGAATAACATATTTTTGAATAGCCTATTCTAGTCTTTAAACTTTATTTTTACCTGACTACGGCAAAGCCAAAGAAGAGTTATGATTTTGACAGGTATATGTATGTATGTTCATTTGTTCCATAATAGCTGTTCAACCACTTATTAGAACTGAACAAATGCGGTAACGTTACAAGCGTCTTGATCGTCCGATGGTTATAGGCTATATATTATGACGTGTCACTAAATCTTATTTGGCGCCCTCTAGTGCCCATAAAGTACTGTGTTAAAAAATAATTTGAGATAAATATGCCGTGTTCGGTATCAAATGAAAAGGGCTTCATTAGCATATGTCTAATATGTAAATAAAAAATAAATATAATGTAAATAAAACCCGACTACTGAAAAATCACGCTCTAAAAAGTATCAAACAAGAAAATATCAAGTATAGTCGTGGTCGTATGCCACTTCCTCTAACAAAACAATACATTCTAGGGAAAAGTTGCATACGACCTTTATAGAATGTTATTTTTCAGTAATCGGGTTTTAGTTTTAAACTTTATTTTTTATCATGCTTGTTTCGAATATTGAAAGCAGATGTAATATTGAACACTATTTTGGTTCCCATCTCTTTGAAAGTTTTGAGGTTGGTTTCACTAAAGTTTTATTTTTCCCCTGGCGTCTGCACTCAAAATAAAGCCATTTGTTATTACCTTAAAGACTATTTTAAAACTTAAAGACTCTTAACCTAACGACTAATAACGACGATCGGGGATCCGGGAGTCATCTAATGTTGTGCAGTGTTTAGGTAGGTAGTTATTATATTGCAGCTCCATTCACGGAAAGTATAAAAGTCCAGTTGTATCACATATAGGTTGGAAACCGCCGAACTGAGGAGAAAGGTTTAGAATATGAAGAATGATGACGATGTCTACACATAAAAAAAGAAGAACAACAAATTCAAATATATTTTTAAAATAAATTACAAACAATTTTTCAGTTGTTTCACATTTAATACGAACACACAAATAAAACGCTCATAAAATATTCTAGAAGCAAGTTATTTTTGTACATTCTATGTAAGTAACACGCTTATTGCTAATACTTAGATCTACGAGTATTTACTACACACACACACACACACACACACACACACACACACACACACACACACACACACACACACACACACACACACACACGCGCGCGCGCATACCCTTTTGTATTTCAAGGAACTCACGGAAATCGTGCGTATATTTACTTTAACAATCAAGTTCTTATATCTATATTTACATCACTTTTGATATATTAGGAATGATAATTGAAATTTATTTATTAATGTCTATTCTAAACTACCTTTTGCCCGCGGCTCCGCCCGCGTGGATGTCGGTTCCCGGCAATTATTTGAATTTTTCTCACCTTTTAAACCTTCCCTAGACCTCCACGAACATTTCAAGACCAAGATAAGATAAATCCGTTCAGCCGTTCTTGAGTTTTAGCGAGACTAACGAACAGCAATTGATTTTTATATTATATAGATGATGCGAGGCATTTACTTATATTACACTAATTAATTGTATGGCTTCTATAATAAAAAAAAAATAACATTTCAAACAATAAAAATTAACAATGGATTTTCACCACAAAACGTGATTATAGAGATCTAAAATGGAATAATACAAGATTAATTCCATTAAATACCTAATACTTCATGATATATTTTGTTGAAATTAATTTACTTCAATACAAGGTTGCAAAAACTTAGCTTAAGTCTATTAACGCAATAAAGTAGGTTATTGAAATATTTTATTTCATAATATATAAATGCAAATGCAAATCTAATCGAATTTCAATAATCAATATTAGCCGCATGGTTCCCGGCAGAGTAGAATTTGAACCACCCCATCTCTTCCAACGCGGTGTCGTATAACGCGACTAAGGGATAGGAGGGCTGTTTAACATCAGACAGATATATACAGCCCAGACTCAGCCTCATATGCATGCCTCGAGCCAACAATAGTGCCTGAAATACGGCAATAGGCTCACCCCCTATTACGTGGGTCCAAATACAATGATTGGTGAAATGTGGGTGTTAATTCACCTCTGACTAACCTTCCAGTGATAAAGGCCTGATTATATGTATGTATTATTTATTTCAATATAATATTTTCACGTATAAAAAAATAGTACAATATTAATAGTCGTCGGTCACAATGGTAACTTATTTTTAAAAGAATTATAAACAAAATACTTGAAATTTAAAACGATTTATTTTACAGCCTTCTTCAAATCAGCGCCAATTTTCCGGTTGTGTTGGTGTCTAAGGTTAGAACTATGAAATCTGTTGTCCGTCATCTTATAATTTCGTAATATGGTTTATTACAGCATAATGTAACTTATACAAGTCGGAGATACTAACGATACTTATTATTGCATTTATTTATGTTTAATAAACTAAAAAAAAACATTTAAGTTGACAGTTAATGAAAACGTAACTGATCATGATATATTAACCAAATGTATGTAAAATACATTCGTAAATTATTTACTAATACGGAAAAAATCATCCTGAATATGATCTGAAGCTTTTTGAGCTATCATTGTTACCGTCGCAAGAGTTGGAGATGACACAATGCTTGGCATGACACTAGCGTCAGCTATACGGAGCCTATAGACGCCTTTGACAAGTAATTTTGAATCTACTACGGTTCCCATAGCACAGGTTCCAACATGATTGTGTAATGTAGTAACCATTGTATTACAATAACATTTCCAATACTTTAGGGTGCCAAAGTTAACTTTGCCACATCTAATATGAGGATCTATAAGTTCTGCCATATTATTCCTGAAAAATGTGGTATTCAAGATACGATTGAAATGCATTACCGACCTAGCAAGAATTTCGAGATCTTCCTGTTTTTCGTAAAAATCTAATTCAATGTTTGGTTGCAATTCATTAATTACGTTTGAAGTAATACTAACCTGCCCACGAGATTTTGGATAAGAAAGATGATTAAGAACTAAAAATATTTCATGGTTGGCAGCACCTTTAATTAGAGTATCACACAAGTCATTTTTGAAATTAAGGGATATGGTACAAAGTTCTAAAAAAGATTGCGGATCATCAAGAATATAGGCACGTATACCGTACGTTGGCATGGTTTCGAAATCATTAAGGGCTGCGTAACCATGTAATACAGGATAACCAAAATTATGAGGATTAGGGACCTCATTTATTGGCTTTCTGAGGCCTACTTTGAAAACTGATACACATGTCGGGTGGTCTTGTAAATTTCTTCCCACGTTTGGAAGATCTTTTATAACACTGATGCCTTTGCCTTGTAATACAAGCTTTGGACCTATTCCAGAAACCATC
The DNA here is from genome assembly GCA_914829495.1 of Eilema sororculum. NCBI lineage: Eukaryota > Metazoa > Arthropoda > Insecta > Lepidoptera > Erebidae > Eilema > Eilema sororculum. Next base: position 20,946,131 of record OU618549.1, read on the forward strand.
AATAACTGTGGTGTTTTAAAAACTCCTGCTGTTAATATGACTTCTCTGTGTGCCTGTATATGCACGTGAAGCTTGTCTGCGGTGAGAGCTTCGATACCAATGGCGTTATTAAATTCATCAAAAATAATTTTAGTTACCAAAGTATTTGTCAGCACATTCAAGTTAGGGCTAAACCTTGCAGTTCTCAGAAAAGAATAGGCTGAATTTTGTCGTACTCTTTTACCACAAGCAAACAAAGCGTTTGAAAATCCTAATGGATTCTTGGCATTAACATTTCGCACTATTTTGTTACCCATTTGTTTAAGGGCTTTAAGATATTTTTGACTGTGTACATAATAAAACCTTCTTAGTTTTAAGTTTCCTTTTGTTCCATACATGTTTTTGTGTTCTTTAGAGTACAAAATTTTTCTATCAATAAGTTTTTCACTTTTTTTAAAATATCGATGAAGTTTATTGTACTCCCATGAGTCATCATCAGTCAGAGCTGCCCATGCATCATAATCTGCAGGATTTCCATGCTCGTAAAGCATATGGCTCAAGCTGCTTGAACCTCCCAACACTTTCCCTTGTACGATTGAAGCTTTCCCATGTCGCTGATTTGCCATCCAACTTTCTACTTTGGATGAAGTTAAATTCCAGTCATAAGGGGTATATTTCAAGTGTGCGAAATATTTGGTGTACTAAAACAATAGTAGAAATTAGCTATAAACATCATGAATGATGCAGTAGAGGGAGCTCGTGAAGTATAAAGATAGAGGATAGAGGCATATAGCGGATGGATCTCTCGCTATATGCCTGTACCCTTGGTATCTGCCCACTCCAGAATAGGCGTTAGCATATGAATATGGTGAATCAATTAGAAGACAAAATGTAGGTACTATACTTACAATAGACTCTAATGGCGGGGTACCTCCTGCTTCAATGAGCAATACACTGACATTCCCTAATTCAGTTAATCTATTGGCAATAACGCATCCAGCTGTTCCTCCGCCAACAATTATATAATCATACTTTGTTTCATCTAAAATCAAAAATATGTACTTAATATTATAATGAGTTACAAGTTATGTAAATATAATGATTGAATTTTATTTTATTTAGTGCAACTAGCTAGCTAGCACTAACTAGTAGTTTTATATAATGTCCAATATAATTATAGTGTGTGCAACAGTTTAATAGAAATAAATAAATTCCCATATTTTTCCCTATGTATTCGATTTGTATCGTTAGCATAATTAATGCTGTTCATTCAAGAAATAAATAATCTAAAATATTATAATAAACTCCCAGCAAACATCATTCTCAAAACATCCTGCAAACATTAAATATTCGCCACTCTTCTCTCTGCTCCGCCAATCCTTTCATCCCCTGATACGATGTAACTTGTATCTTTTCCTTTACCTGTGCCATAAATGTTCCTCTTGGCCTACCTCTTCCTCTCTTTCCTTCTACCTTCCCCTCTATGATGTTTTTAAGAACAAGTAATGTCTTATCAGGTGGCCAATCATCTTTCCTCTTCGGTTCTCGATTATTCTCAATAAAGACCTTCCATCTTGCACCCTATTTAGTACTCTTTTGTTCGTCATCCTTCCTGTCCAGCTTATCCCCTCCATCCTTCTCCAGAACCACATTTCGAACGCTTCCAGCCTATCATTCATTGAACTTAATACTACTACCCTACTGAATAGATAACAATAAAAAACAACGTTTCTAACATACATAACATAACATAAACCCACGCCTGTATTCCCCGAAGGGGTAGGCAGAGGTGCTAGCACTCACATTTCGCCAGTTTATGTTTCTACTGATCAGTTTATCAGTGTTTTTGAATATAAAAACTTACTTCGAAGAGGAAATGGTTGAGGCCATAAATATGTTGTCAATTGCAAAGCAGCGGCAATACGAAATAATTTTTGCACATATTGAAAATTCTGTAGCACTGCAGCCGATAGGAGCATGTTTCAACAATATTGTTGTCTGTAAGTAAACAAAACAATACAATATGAAATAAAATTACCTATATGAAAGTTTCAAAATTCAACAATACACCTTATGAACGTATTGCATTTTGAAATGCTTAATGAATTCGAAATACGGATAAAGAGAAGGGAAATTTGAAGTGACTCAGGTGTGGCTCAATAGCTCAGTTGGAAGAGCATTCCCATGTAAGGGAAAGGTCGTGGGTTCAAGTCCCGCTTGAGCGCTTCATTTTTCTGATGTATTTTGAATTTAAAAGTTAGCATAATAAATGCTATAAAAATTTCATTAAACGCTTAATGTAGATTAGCTGTTGGTTTTCATCATGATCACATCGATGCACTTCCCAAAAATGCTTCGTATAATTTCATTTGCCAAATTATTACTTGGTAAAAAATCTCTTCACAAATAATTGTACTGCAAACGTAATGTTTGGGTAGTGAACGTTTATTTAGTCAAATGTTTCACTTATACGGCGAATATGTATTTCATATTGTCAATTTTCAACATATCATTTCATTTAGTCAATGTCTAAATGTCAAACCATGTCAAAGTATTTCTGGATGTATAAAAAAAATAACCAACTAACCTAACTTAAACAATCTAAATCGGGACGCGCTGTATTCTACTTGTTTCGGAGTTACACCATCGAAATTGGTAATTAAATTGGAGTCATATATAAAAGTAAATCATTTGACCAGACGTTTACTATCTAAGTAAGTCTAAGTAGTAAATAGTTTGATTAAAGATCAAATGCCCTAATGGTATCCATGATAATATTCTGCCAAGTAAAAAAGTGCATATTGAAATTATTCCTATCATTGCATTGGTGGTAAAATGTGTCTTTAATTTGTTTGCGTGGTTAGTTTGATCTTTAAATGAGGAAGGTCATAGCCCAATAACGAAAAATGAATATAGCCTATAATCTTCAAAAATAAACGGTATATTAAAAACAAAGAGAATTTTTAAAATCAGATCAGTAGTTTCTGAAATTTCTGGTGAAACGTAAGGCAGCGCCAACTAAAGCGACTGGGCTATATAACATGACATCACACGCATCTAGTGCGAGTCAATCGCAGAGTCGCCACTTCCAGAGTCCATATCTTGGAAACTAGTTGATATATTGAAATAATTCTTTCACATGTATTTTTTATTCTCCACGCGGAATATAATAAGCTAGCATACAAAATTAGTAAACATGCTGCATTCACTAAGAAGACGATAGACGCTACTGCGTCTATGCTGAGCACCCGAAAATCGCGTTGAGTACGATTTTTCTATGACTGTCACTATGTCAGCACATACGAGTATCTTGCTTCCAGACCTATGCGATATAAATACTTTCCAAAACATTAATGCCCGATTAGCACTCGCAATAATTCGCACTATTAACTACCAATACCATTGTAATTTTTCTCATATTGAATGGTCATGTATGAGTTAACCATCACTATTTTATTGCAATGTAGATGATTGTTGATGATTGTTTCTCAAGGCCTAACTTACCCCTTTAACACCTTAAAATCGGTTCTCTGGCTTAGGCGTGAAAGCGTAAGAGACAGACAAACAGACAGACAGACCGAGTTACGTTCACCTTCATAATTATTAGAATGGATATGGATACAGTATTATCGTTATGCTATTATTCCTGATAAATGATTCCTATTGCACGCTTTATTAATAATAATAAAGCAAATAGTTTAAAAAGCAAAAATTATGCTCGAAAGGGTAAGTAGAAAACAAGAATTAAACTTCATTCAATCTATAGAGATAGAGACCCAAAATCACTGACCTTATAGAGATCCAGTTCAACTATCAAGGATATCAGACGAGCAATTGTTCAAACAGTGACCATTTCTGCACAGAAAACCAATAAAATCACTTTTACACGAATAATTCACTCGACGTATGTTCACGGTTCGGGAAAGAATCGATAAATGATTAAACAGGTTCAGACTATTGTTAGAACTAATGTTTGTTTAGCTTCAAGCAGCTACCAATTCTCTTCAAATTTCTATGGTGTTATAATAACAAATATTCAAATATTTATTAGTGGATCCACCAGAATGCCGAAATAAAATTGTCCGGAAATTTTATTGTCTAGGTTTATTGTCTTTTAAGGTATAACCAAATCAGGATTGTTTGGTAGGTAGGTTGATGACTTGAAGTCGACTTAGGTGCAATAAATGGTAATACTGGTGTTTCTACTTCATGATAAATAGTTACTTTCTTGCAGTGACTTGATTTATGTTGCTCTTGGATATTGATAACAAACACAACTTTGACAAAGTCGTTATGTAAGTGGTTGACACCTTTTATCCCTCTTACTCAATAAGCCCACTGCAGTCCACTACTGGACATAGGCCTCTCCCAATAAAATACCCTACTACGACATAGCAATACTCTCAGTTCCGTATTCTACAGTAAATTCTTAAATCGTCATTCTCTGAGCCGTTTCTGAACTCTGTTAGGGTTGGCTTTCCAGCCTTACCGTGTTGCGTCTATCGTCTGACTTTCACAACTAATTTAATGATGTCGTAGTACTTTAGTTAGACTAGTCGGACTTTCGGGAGCTCCAACTACCCGTAACGACTGCCATAGATGTTCTTATAGCAACCGGGCCGATGGCTTAACATGCACTCCGAATTCAACCGAAAGGCCGAGGTAAATTCTCAAAATATTTTATTGGGTTAGTTTGGGTTTTCTATTTAATATAAAATGTATATTGTGTTATTGACAAAAATGTATCGATTAATATTCAAAGAATCCAGTAGAAGCTATAATGGAGTTTAGGTTCAATTAGTGGTCCGTTTAGGAACGAACCCTTTCTGCGCGACCCATTTAGAAGGAGGGTAAGAGGGATCTTTAAAATGATATTCTAGTCGCAGGAGCTTTACTAAACTCCTTGTCCCAGAATCTAGGGAAATTTGTCACTGCTTTGAGACGTCATACACAAAGAAATGTTTTACTTCAACTGCAAATAAATTAGGACCCGCATGTAGATAGAGAAAATGATTTAAAGCCATCGGCCATACAATTTTCGGCAGCTTATTGTTTAACCACTCGGTGTCGAATCCTGGCCATTCCACTACCGACTTGGGTCTCGATTCTGCTAAAGCCAAATCACTGTGGTGCCACCGCCACTAAAAAAAATGGTGATAAACAATAGACTTTACAGCGATGCGTTTAAAGTTCAAAATTCAATGACCTTTTGCAGAGTAATTGAAAAAGTGCAATGAAACTGTTTTTATTTCATTTTAAACTAAATAAAGTCTAAAATCTAATGTCATTATGGCAGTTACTGCGGCTTCACAAAGAATCGAGAGCCTGAACCTACTACTAATATAAGCAATTAAGCTTAGCTGGAGGGCTATCTAGGAATACAAAATAATTACTAATATTATGAGTAACTACATAATTAGTAATGATCACGAGCACCCTTTAAGTGTAGAAGGAAAAGCTGGAATCAGAATCCTGAGCTTCTCATTCAGATGCAGTCAAAATGCGTTCTATACTTATCGTCTAGTACAAGGTCAAAAAAGAAAAAAAGTACATTACTACAATTTTTTCTTATACTGCTTAGGCAACAGACAAGCATACGGCCCATCCGATGGAAAGTGGTTACCGTGGCCTATGGACTTCAACAACATCTCGTGCGTTACTCGACTTTTTATCGTGCGAAAAATTCCCACGGATACCACCCCCTCCCCTGGAGCCGGTGGAGGTAGTTATGTCAGACTCGAACCGACTAAAACGCACGCCGTCTTGGGTCTTTGGTTGCCCGAGGTGAGATTGCCGAAAGCATATCTCTCGCACCTCGCCAGACTTGCTGCCTACCCTGAAAATACGATGATTAAGGAGTCGTCCTTACGATCGAGAAGTCCCGGGTTCGAATCCTGGTCATTACACTACTGAAATGAAACCACTCCTAGCACAAGCAATTTAGCTTAGTTGGAGGGGTTAGAGGGAATATTAGTAACTTCGGTTCTAATATTCTTTTAAGAAAATAATAATAATAAATTGAAGTTATTCTTTTTTAAAAAGCCCGAATTACCATTCTAACATAAACTAAGTTTCTTCAATCAAATACATAGAATTGGCAACAATTGTACGTAAGAAAAATTACTTTATTCAAACCGACACTTGGTTGTAAGCAAAAAGCCGAAAGTTTTGGCACGTGACATTCTGTTTTCCTTCAATAACCTTTAGATACGTGAGAGGAATAGTTACATCTTAATATGGTTCCCTGTTCACCCGGATTAACGTCATAACGGCTAACTGTTATTGTCTGTGGCGTCTTTGGAACAGAAGTTGGTGTTAGCGTTGATAATCATTTTTTGAGACTACTACATAGTTGTATATTGTATTATTGTTAATCCTGTGGCCTGAACTAAATTGCTTGTCTTAATAAGAATAAGATAGTTATTTTGTGTGTGATTTTATCCCTTAATTAACTGTAACTATATACAACCAGCGCCATTTTGTGAATGTAAGCCAAACTACTATGAAATTACTAATTTCAAATGGCACTATTTAAGTTCTCGCTGTGAGTGACATGTAAGATCAACACTTTGATGGCTATCCATCTGACCTAGTGGAAGCATGTCTTTCCTAAAACGTCACATCCTATAGGTACCTTCACAAAATAATTAATAACAACCCATTAAAAATACCAATTGCGTCCATTCATTTTTTATTCAAGTTAAGTGTTATTAGAAAGCGGTTCGAAATTCTGTAGGATTTGTTATTTATTTTAACAATAGAAAATACGGTGCACAAAGACGAAGTGAAAAGCATTGAAAACCTCGAACCTCTCTCTTTTATAACAAAGGGTAAACAAAGCAAAATAAACGGCGAAGTTGAATTTTCTTAGAATATTATTGTATCGTTTGGTAAACGAAACCTGTCACCTGCGAACAGTTCATCTCATTTACTTTAACAATAAAATGTTATCATACATTATTACAAATTCAGGAAATCATACATGTGTCAGAAATGAGACAATATTAGTCCTGATTTGGACTGACGGGTACACGATAATCCCATATTCAAATTTTGTAGCTCTGCAGCTCCTAACATTATCTTTTGGCTTAATTATCTCCAAGAATATTTTGTTCACTAGTAAATTTGTTGTCGAAGACTAAAGATGTAACTGTACTCTTCGGGAAAAAACTATCGAACCTTTTTAACGTTCCTTATATGATCCGCAACTGATATCTGTAAGGCATCAAGTCGCTTCAATAAATTAGTTCTGCGTATCTATTGTTTGCTGCTGAACATTTGTTTTGTAATTTGTTGTGGTTGATTTCCGAAAAAGTTTAATTTTAATTAGTCCTGCTTTTAATTCCTCCCTTCTTGGGAATGAGTTCACTTTGGCAGTACAATGGCTGTGGCTTGAACCTAGCACGTTCGATTGCGCACTAGCCTTGTGCCTTACGTACTCTAAGATATACTCAGTTTTTAAGTATGTCATTATAAGCTAGTCCGATCTAAATATTTGGTGGTCATTATGATACAGTGGACATTTTGATAAGGTGGACATTTTGCTAGAGTAGACGAGATGGCCCTAAAGGCATAATTATATTGCTTCCTGATTTCAATATGCAGCAATACATTTATCTTTTCTTAGGTCTAACTTTAAAAGGGTGGAAGAATCATTTAATTCTATGTAAGGAATAATGTCAAAAATCTAGTTAGCTCTTATTTTAAAAACTATCTACCGATAAATCATAACAATCATTGTAGTCATTATTTATAAGCACGTCAAGGAAACTTTTCTCGTTAGTTAGATATAAATTTGTCACAAACTATTTACCTACAGTAAAAAATCTGTAGTCATTTGTGAAGCAATATTTCTGTAAAATTACCTCCAGCGTAACTTTCCTTGGAATTGTAATTAACAAACAAAAGTTTTGTATTAAAAAAGTAGCCGATGTTTTCTTCGAGACTTTTATCTTTGAGTTTTTTATTATTATTTTCCGAGAGAGTGACGCGAGACTTTTATTAGTTTGGCACTTCGTCTTCTACAAGTGTACTAAGTTGAATACTTAATAATATTATTAATAATAACCACTTAATGCGATGCAAATTATTTCTTGGAATTAATAACTGGAATAGACTGTATACGGAATACGGAGGCAAGTCAAGTCTTAGTTAGGCAAGTTTTAATCGATTACTTATATCCAGTTCAGTTCAAAATCGTCATGTAAAAAGAATCCGCAATATAAAGTAGTAATTTTTAGATTGTTTGTTACCTATTTACTTTCTCTCATCCCCTATGACATAGGTTAAATACAACAAGCTGTCCCCCTCAGCAAGTTACCAAGCTGCTGTGGTACATAAGCTTTCCGATTGTTAATCTAGCAAGTCGAGTAAAATGCTGAATTATTTGCCTGATGCGTTGCAATAGAGATATTTTTTATACGATAAGTTCACGTGACGCTCTTCGAACCAAGTTCTAAGTCTTTGATGTTAACGCATTAATGTCACTTTCAGTGCCAATGGTATTACTAACTTTCAATATACCACATTATCGACTTATCTTTATATAATATAAAATATATATGAAAGCAAACTGTCAGTAATAAAAATATATTATTATGGTAGAACAGTATACGCATAATAGTTCAAGAATAATATGTCGATTTCTATGCTCATTGAGTCATTTGATTTAATTAAGTCAAGCTTGAAGGCAATTTGCTCGACTATTCAGATAAAATGATATCGAGGAGAATGAAGTTCTCGATTTGTGTCAGCTTATCTTTCAAAGCTTATAATGAATGTACTATATTTTAGTACATCACGACAACTTGTTTTCCTTTTATCGATTTACCTTTCATTCGATATTCGAGAATTGTCAAGAAGTGGGAACATTGTTCATTCTTTCGATTGAAGTTGGATTAGTGGAAATTTCGTTTTATTTTATGTTCTTCTTTTCTTTGCTTTGTTTCCGTTATGAGGGGTCTGTACTTAGGGTAGATTAGACAAACCTTTAATCAAGAAAGTCACGATGATTGTTAACTCGTAACTTATACTTGTTTCAATTTGTTAAAAAAGACAATACAGACCCAGATTTATTCAAAAACAATATTTTTAAATGAATGAATAACCATTCCATTCCATACTTATATTATAAATGCGAAAGTAACTTTGTATGTCTGTCTGTATGTTACGCCTAAACTCCTGAACCGATTTAATGGAATTTGGTATAGCGCTGACCTTAGAAAGGACAAAGGCAATGTTTAGTCAAGATAAACAACATCTACGCGGGTGCAGCCGCAGGCCAAAGCTAGTTATTAATAAGAAGTGAGATCAAAACCTTTAATGAAATGGAGAATATAAATACACTCCTCCCATATTTTACACAAAAAACACCCTACTACAAGACGATCTAAAGTCTCAAATCAAATCTTTAGTTCCAAATAAACTTTCAAAATTGATGGGGACCTAGCAATCAATGACGAGGTATAAAATCCAACAGGTACATCAAACAAGATTTATTTTCGTAACTTTTTACATCCAAATCTAGGCTAACCTTATTTTTGCATACACGTAACTACCCACCGGGGTGTTACTAAAACGAAACGGAAGATAAAAATATATTTTATATTCATGTTCCGAAACGTCCCATGTGGGGCGTGAAAAAACAATGAAAAGACGCACCTTATACCCGAAATATGTTCTACTACTTGATCTTGTTATGGTAAACATAAAATAAACTTTATGTTCTTGTGTAAAAAAATATTATTATATCCTGTCGTTATGATGTGTTGTGTACAGGTAGAACCCTGATTTGTATATTTTCTTATTAAATTTTTGGATAAAGTGATAAAAATATTGTTGATTCGTGTTAGTCTGAAGCTGGTATGATCCATGATTTATGTGTGCTGTGTGGGCTAGGTCGACTGAGATACTTACCGAAACGCGTAACTTCTTTATATAGTAACAGACCTGATTATTATTATGGAGTACTTGAATAACTACTTGAATTGAAAAATTAATGAATTAAAAACAACATAAAGTGTACTTATTATCCCACAGCAGGGCGCACAAAATTCAATCTTAACGTTAAACTGTATTTAGAGATGTTTTTGTTCACTGGTTGCATATGATACAACTTAAATTCAATCTAATGACTACAGAATAACAGTTATATTAAGTGAACTGGCAATTTGAGGACCTATTTTATGAAACACAGCATCCTGCAAATACAGAGACATTATTGTACTAGAGTGTACTAATTTTGTCAGCACCGCAGTTACTTAATGGCATTATAAATAAACAGCTGCATTACCAAGGAAAGCTATTGCAAAACCGTTTAATTTTATTACCTCCTGGTCTTGGTACATTGTATATAACTAATATACACTACACTACCATTATCGATTATACTTTCATTAAAAACTATTTTCTTTTTAACTCTTTTGCGAATATCAAAGTGGTTGAAATCATAACATCCTTTACGAATGTTTGGAGCAAACGGTCTGGATGAATTGCGTAAAATGTTTCATGAATATTTAAGTGTTTCGAGTTTTAAATGGAGATGAGACACTAATGATCGTGTTATTAGCATAGTTTTTGTACTGTTAGATAAATATTTTATAGTTTGTTGTAGAAGTAATTTCAAAAGTATTTAAAGAGGAGGAATAGCGTGATAAAGTAACGTTGGGGTATGAATAAAGATGTAGTGTCTACAATGAAATAAACGGATCCTTAGATGTTTCGGTCACGTAAAGAGAATGGATGAAGGATGATGGACGTAACAGATTTGTGGGGTAAATGGGCAACTAAGTAAAGGTCGACTTAAGCATACGTATGTTAATGAAATCGAAGACATTTTATAGGAAAGGTCAGGTCAATAGTACCGGCAACCGACGTGCATATATTACATAGAAATATATAGAAGAAATGAAAGACTCAAGACTTATTTAAGTCATAGCAAATGGGAAAATATTATCTCTGTCTACACTAATAGGAAAGAGACAGGACTTTATATAAATATAATATTTGAAGAAGTTATTGTAATAGTGTTTTATCTGTCTATCCTGATTGCATCTGCAGTCTGCGCCTTGATGCCCAAGATCCGCTACTCTATCCATAATTGGGTTTATTTTATCTATAGTTAATTTATTTATTTATTAGGGATAATTAAACGAAGCTGCCTTAGAAAAACCTTCATCACAAACTCGACCATCAATCAGAGGATGTACAGTCAGCGTCAGAACGATTTTGACTACAGAGTCTCAAATTGATCTCACTAAGGTTCTAAGAGCAAATCAAACTGATTTATCGATATAAATTATATTATTGTCCGAACTAAAGGTGTGTATCAAATGTCAGAACGGAGTACTTTGTTCGTTAAGATCGATTTGATGCTGACTGTACTTACAGGTATACACCAAAGACTTGATATTTATCCATTTCTCCTAACTATTGCATTTATAATTGTACTAGTCGCTGAATCTGATGAAAACACATACTGGGGAAACACACACGAATTATTGTTATTGACGTCAGTACGGGTGGAGGGCCACGGTTTAATTAAACATGAAGCTCGTCATTGACACGTGCTCATAACTAGACTTTACACCCGACAGGGTTGCGACCAATAACTCCCAAGTCCTTAACTTCTTAATCACATGACTTCAAAAGTTTGAGGCTCATAAAATTAGGTGAGAACTATAACTGTTGCTGAAACTAATTAGGCTCAAGATAAGGTCACCGCGGTGAATTAACTGTCACTGTTTTTATGATTAAAATTACTGTTTTTATATTTTACTATTATTTTTTTCTTTTTTATTGTGTTTGCTTAAACACAAACCCAAAGGGCAGCAAGGCAGACATATAATAAATTTCAAATCTATTTAGAAAGCAAAGAATTTGTGACCGGTCCAGGCAGGATTGAACCCACAATCCTTCTCCTACAGGGAGAATGCTTTTGACACTAGGCTACCAGACCAGAAAATAAATTTTCTAAAGTTCACGAATGTCACAAATATTCACGTTCGTAACATGAAAACGGTTAAATGGTTGGAGCAATAAGTTCAAAAATAGATATCAAAGATGAAATTTCACAAAGGTCTAAACGTTCCGAAATGTTTTTCTCATTGAATTCATATCGATATTGGAATACGATTTACCTGAACCCCATAAATCGCGAAAGGCTGATATTCCAACAGCCGGTTATAACCAAAGGATTGTAAGGGATTTACCGTTTGAAATGGTCTAAGTTACTTGGGTACCGGAATGTGATGATACGGGCCGATAGAGCTATGGAATGTTTAATATCAAGGAACCGGAAAGGCACTTATGACATACAATTAAATATAGAACCCTTACATTAATAATTGAATAAAAAAATAAAATTCTAAGGTTTGAATTTATGAATATTTGTCATCTACATTATAGATGAAATAAACCGTATGCTTTTATAGAAGCTACTGATTAGTTTCTATGAACACGTAAGACATTTATCGATGTTAACGTGTTTTGACAAAACACTGACAAAATAAACCACATTGCTATCTCTATTTGACACATGGTTTCAATAAAATTATACTGTTGAAAGTTACTTTAAAAAGCAAAACTTGTGTTCAGACATAATAGTCTAAAAAAACAAGCTCTTCTGTCCTCGGTATCAAACGCTTGCACAGGCAGATCACGTTTCTAATAGTGGGTTGCAACAATATTCAAATAGCATTCGTTTGTTATAATTTAGAACATTGTTTTTCTCATTTTGCAGCTCTAAAACCGAACAATACACATTATGGGTACAATAAAGTTTACGTATATTTTTGTAACTGTCTTCCCAAGCTGCGACTTTGGGTATTTTTATTTTTCAAATCTTACATAACTCAACGCATCATGTTCAAAAATAACTGATAAATATAACAAAATTGTAATAAAGTTAAAATATTATCCGCCAAATTCAGTTCAGCTAAATTTATAAATTCGAACATAACTTATCGCTATAACTTTCAAAGCTAGAACAAAAGCTCTTTATACAAATCGGAACTCAAGAAATATGGGCGAACCAAAATTTAAGGAATTTCACTAATACAATTCGTTCTTACACACGCTCCTTTTACATTTTAGAATATACGATACCTTTATATCTGCAAATTATACGGAACAAAGTGAGCAAAAACTGGATAAACCGAACAGGATAGTGAAAATTAATTCAGGGAACAAAAACTAGAGCAGCGAAGTTCAGACAGCTATTGATTCCGACAATCAACGAGTTTGGATTGAAGATAATTTATAATTGACGGACTTTGGAATTTAATTTTATTCATATTCAACTACCAAACAACTATGCCAACGATAATTTTATTTTTTCGATTTCTGTGTAGGTAATCTGTTGAGTTCACCGTCAAGAACTCATCACCACTATGGAACAGGAGTATATAAAATAGTATATATGTTTATTCTCTTCATGTAATCATAAATTTATGAAGAATATCTTGGGCAGACAATGTTTTTTGTAAATAAACCCAAATCTTCCCAGAAAAGCAAATAAATTTATTGCTACACTTACGTAATATCGTTTGCAATTCCATCCCGAAAAAAGTCGTACAGAATCCCTTAAGCCAACAAAACCCCATGCCTTGTACACAGCAAACTTCAATTTATTTCAATGAATAATGCAAGCTGGAGCGGTACGGCCTGGCCATCTCCCTATTACTTATTATTTTAAGAGATTTCCGGGACTACCAGCTCCAAAGGGGTCTAATACGGCACTTATAACGGAGTCGACCCAATCTTGCAAGTTCACCAGTTTTGTAAGCTATTTTAGTTATACGGTGTTATAGATAGCTACTTAAGAGACCATTGTGAGCAAACAATGAGTTGAGTGTGCTCTAGGGATTGAAATTAAGGGCATGAAAAAAATGATGCATGAAATGATTGAAGAAATTTTTAAAATGCCTATATTTAATATTTTGGCAGTTTTAATGATTTCCTTACCTTGTGTGTCATAGTGTAGCAGTGTGCGCCTTTGGGTGTCCCTTAGTAAGTTCGTAGATTAAATCAAATTAGGATTCAGCAGACTATGGCTTCTTCAGTCCTTGAAGAGAATGCTTTTTTTTCTTTTGGGATTTTGATCCTGGTACGGCTGTCGACTCCATCGTACCTTAATTCACAGGTCAGCTATTTTTACTATCTTATCATAACTTTATATTTCATTATGTTATAAATATATTCAACCTATAAAGGAAATTGTCAATGTATTAGTCATTATCTACCACTTCAAATCTATGTATCATTTGCATGATGAATTTATCCCTGAAAATCAAATAAGGACGAAACTTTTTACAAAGACACAACTACTTGTAAAACGTTACAGTCAAAGGCGAATTTTCTGATACTACCTTACACAGACTGTCAAAGCATAATGAGATTAGTGTAAAAGTTGAAGGTTCAACAAAATGAATATGGCATCTCCAGGCTAAATTCATGAAAACGTGCTCCCAAATACAGTAAATTCGATGAAGTCACATTTAAAGCTTCAATTTTTATCTTTTTGTCCTGTCGCACATGGGCATAGACGTTTTAAAACAAAGGAAGTTCTTTGTAAAAAGAACTAAGGAATGCTTAAAACTTCACTTTGTTTGTATATCGTCTTACTTTACGTCATGTAATTTCCTCTAATTGATATGAGATCACCATCCTCGTTACAATTTCCTAGTTGTGTCCAAAGTTTGCACTTCAGAGTACGGGGTCCGCTTTTATTTTTGATTAGTAGAGCAGCTTTCCTGGAAATGACATTCGTCTGATCCTGAAAGAAAAACCTGCTGCAGAACTTCTTCCATTGTTATGTGGGAGTACTGACTTGTAAGCATAAGCCTCAAGGATATTAGTTGGGCCCCGTACACCCTGGTTTTGTTTTTTAATTTTGGGTAACGTTATTTTTTTTTTTAGGAAGCTGTTTAGTTAGGTACCTACATTAAGTTTAAATAGTAGGAGACAAACAGAGGACTTCAAGTTAAAACGTGCACAATTTGAGTGCAACAGGGACTGGAGCTGATAACGATGATTTAGTAGGCTATCTTCTCTGCAGACATTTCTGGATACTGAATTTCACTGTTCACTCAAAATTATTACCAGAATCAAAGTACGTTAATTACACTGGTTCAACTGGTTTAACAATCTAATAGTTATTGCTGCAACTAACAGCGTAATAAACATCGCTCGAACAATAATATCCAACGGCTCACGATTGGTAGACACACCACTAATAAATTGCAATTGTAAGTGTATTACAACTGAAATTGCAATTTATTAACATAGGTAATGAAAATTAGGCACATTTAGGTAACTCATGCAAAAGTACCTCTGTCTATCTGTATGTTACGCTTTCACGCCTGAACCTCAACCTATATGAAATTTTGATACAGAGATCAAATAGAGCTTGGGAAGCGGTGACCTTTTATCGCTAAAAGAGGTTAAAAGGATTCAAATAGGTAATTTTTGAAGATAATTTTAACTGTCCATTACCAAACTTTAAATCTATCTGTGTACCACATCGGTACACAGATAGATTAAAGTTTGGTAATGGACAATGGACACGCGAGATAAGCCGCGGATAACAGCTAATGCGTTAATAAACTAAAATCGTGGATCAATTGTTTAGTGTACACTCTGACAATACCAAAATACATGAAACTATACCAGTCTAGGTTAAACCATGGCTCTTGGAAATCTGGTTCTGTTCTCATAATCCATAGAAATAAATAAAATATATAAACATTCTACGACATTTTACACTGTGTTTTCTAGACTTATAATAGCATCGAACTTAATGGCGGCTAAGAAGCCAATGGCATTAGAGAAAAAGAGAGTGAGTCAAATACCAACTGGCTTGAATTCGCACTTGTACGAACTTCATAGCCGCCATTAAGTATGGTTCGAGTTATAATATTAAATGGATTTTAGAGTGTGGTTACGGTAATAGTGTAGGTGTTGTTTCTAAATACATAATCGACATACCTATTGAACATAGAAACACCAACACTAATGAAATATATATAAATAGCGTGATAAGAGAGCGATGTAGAGGGAAAGAAGATGTAGTGATGATAGTTGATAAAGGAATATTAAGATAGTTCGGTCATGTTGAGAGAATGAAAGAAGGTGAACCGACGAAACAGGTGTATGAAGCGAGTGTGGATGGCACTGTCGGACGGGGAAGACCTAGGCGCACATACCTGGATCAAATCGGGGAGGTTTTAGAAAAACGGCAGGTCAGGAGTACCGGAAACCGACGAGCATGCATAAAGAATGTAATGAGAGTGAATGAAGCGAGAATATTATGTCAGGATCGTAGCAAATGGAGATCCGTGATCTCTGCCTACCCTATAGGAAACGGGTGTAAATTTTTTGTATGTATGTAATAAAATATTTGCACTCATTATTTAGTTCTAATATTTGTAAGAAAATTGTTACTTACACAACAATTATTGTGTTCCATAATGTCAAACACCTTAAACAATAATTATTTAAAATGGATTTGTCTTTGTTTACAGGTTGATCACACACTGAGCAACAGTGAAACTTGATAGGTAAGTTATGAGCCTTTTTTATTATTTTTACCTTTGCTCTTCTATGCTAAGGTCTATTTTTACTTAGCACACAGTATGAATGTGGATTTTTTTTACAGAAAACATGCTCTAAAAATAAAGAGATTCTTCAAGTACAATGCTATAATAAACTTGATCTATCTTTATTTTCTTATCTTTTGACTTTTGCAGTTTTGATACAGAAAAAAGAAATATTCAGCCCATAAATTCAATAAATCCTGGTGGATGGTGAGAAGCTAGTGTAAAGAGTTCAGATCATATTAACCATCAACATTTTAGCTCTTAAGTAGCTCACGTTTACAATTTAATCTAAAAATCTTTAAACAGGCACAGAAGGGGTAATTGAACAAATTCAACTTGAGAGTTTAAATTTCAAAGATTCTGCTACGGACTTCCGTATAGAAGCATTTATTACATGTGTATTACACAATATACTTAAGTAACAATATTATTTATCAATGTGCTTATAGGTCTGTAGTTGTGAACATAATTTGATAATAATAATAAATTTATTTATTGGGATTGACATCAAAATTACAACATTTCGAACATTTAAATCACATCTCCACTTATGAAACTCAACCGCGTCTCCGCAAGCCTAATTCCTTCCAAACTTTGTTAATTTCTCTGATCTTTGGACCCAGTTCAAACCTTATGATATACTATTAATGTTAGCCCAACGACCCCTGAACAATGTTCTAAAGCTCAAATGGGTCGCGAAATAACTTCACGTGTAATTGCTTTAGTCATTTTTGGCCTGAAACAATTTTGAGCCCCATGCTCTCTAGTACGGCTATCTAAAATTGCATCAATATTATGTATTTGTTCATTGACTACAGTGATCTTTCTAATTTTAGGGTTTGGTTAGGGTTTTAGGATTAGTTATATCCGATAGAGGGATATTAGGCCTAATTAGAGTATGTGATACTTTTGAGATATTACAAAAAAAATGTTCTTCATCCAAGTGTTAATCCCGATCACATCCGAATCTTTAGCCTCGTAGTCCATCCACGGCTTTGGTGAAGCTATTAACATCTCCACAACTTATTGGTGATATTGTAAAGATGAACACCACGATAAATGATCATTAACATTTCTAAGTAATTTATAAAAAAGTTAAATGAACCTTTCTTCCAAATTTTACTTCAAGAGTATAACTCAAAATTTTCATCAAAGTTATTATCCAACTCAGTAATATTTACACTGTACAAATTATTTACGCATCCTCAAAGGTTATTGTCAAACCCAATAATAAAGCAGGGGCAATAAACACCATACAAAAGACACCATTCCCAAGTTCAAACAAAACATTCGTTATTTCAACACGAAATTCCTGATACCGTACACTTAGCAATTTTCTTCTGAACAACTTCAAACTCGCCTCATAATTAACATGTTCAAACAAGTGTGAGTGTTTTCGTTTCTCTCATTTGAACGGAGCTAAAAAAACAAATAGAAAGCACATTTAAAGGGAAAACAGCCCCTGCAAATACACGTATGTGTACATAGTGTGTATATTTACATTGTGTATGCATAAGAAAAGGAATGTAACAGTTTTGTTAAGAGCTTTTAGCATAACGGTATTAGGAAATCTAATATTTCTGTTTGAACAACACTTGAGTTGTGCTCTCTTTCAAAAATGTTCTGAAGTGTTCTGTTCTTGCACTAATATTAGTTGTGGAGACTAGGTAATTAAATTTTATACATTACGTAAAAAGGAATATCAAAAAGAAATCATAAATTGTTCAGCGCAGTTTCAGCTGTAAAAAAACGGAGGATTCATTAGAACACAAAACTTAAGAAACACACACGGGTCTTTCATAGGAATTCTTTGCTTAAAAGATGACCAAGATTATCACTCTAATAATGTAAAGGTTTATTGAACAATAACATAACATAAAATAACATAAACTCACGCCTGTATTCCCCGAAGGGGTAGGCTGAGGTGCTAGCACCCACATTTCGCCAGTTTATGTTTAGGTCCCAATGTAATAGGTGGCGAGCCTATTGCCATTACTTGCCGGGCACTTATAAACCTGCGATAAATACATACATAACATCGAAAAGCATCGATTTTGAACAATAAATTATCAAAATTGTTATTGCACAAACTAAGATATAAATGATGCACCTATTTCATTATCAAACCACAAACAAAAGCCACGAGCTAAACACGAAGAAAATGTTTAAGCAAATTCTGCGCGCGACGTCTAAGTCACATTTCTAGCAATTTATAACAATTCGCGGCAAGACCTCAGCCTGTCAGCCGTTAATGTTGATGAATTGAACCATGCTGTACTAGAATCCCAGAATTAGTTTGATGCAGAATTACGGGATCAGGAGCCAAATTATTTCTCTTAATTTTGTATGTAATGAGATCCCTCCGGAATTGTGTTGGTGTAACAAATTACTTACGTTTTTGGTAATAAAGCTTGATTAAGATCGATTCGATTGCATTATTCCGGCTTCCCCTTTTTAAATTTTTACAAATAGGATCTGTTTGAGGCATATCGTTGATAATTTTGCTTTCTCTCTTATTTTTCTTTTTGGTCAGTTTCTTCACATAAATCGTAAAACAGTTTCTGTGGCGTAGCGGTAGTGAACGCGGCTGCTACGCAGGAGGCGCAGGTTTGATTCCCGCTCAATGCAAATATTTGTGTGCATGAATATGGGTATTTGCATTGGTCTGGTCGTGCCTCGGAGAGCAAGCCGTCGGGCCCGGTTGTCATACGAACATCTTTAATGTCTTTACGGGTATTTGGATTCTTAAAAAGTTCAACAACCGGCGTAACTGCAATTCTTCAATGCCACCTTTGGGTTGCAAATTTGGCTGAACTGCTGATATTTTCTGTAAACTGACTACCACCTAGTCGGTTCACAGAAAATATCGCAGTTCAGTCAAATCCACAATTAGGCTGGTAAAGCAATCCTAGACTCCAAGTCAACAGACATCCAAGCTTTCAGCTTTGGATGGAATTGGGATAAACGCTAGGATGAAAAAGAAGGTCCTTCACATACGCAGAGTTATAAAATATCTATCATTATCTCCATAGCGATTTTCCAGTTGAATCGTACTTTGGAGCTTCAGATCCGTTAGTCTTTGCCGTAAAAGTCACATATCGATCTAAAACAATAGATTGATATGTGATTTTTACAAGAGCGATTGCCGTCTGACCGCCCTGGGAAGAATACCTCCACTATAACTTCGTCCATTATTAGCAGGTGAAACGACAGTAAGCGAAAAGCCCCCAAAGAAATATCTTTCAATAGATAGGGCCCTACACTCTTTGGGTAGTTGAGGTCATATGGCAGACTCTTCACAGAAAATCGAAGTTTAGCCAAATCCGCAGTTAGACTGGTAAAGCGGACCTCAGACTCCAAGTTGAAAAGCTTCAGATGTGACTAGGATTAACGCTAGAATGAAGAAGAAGAAGATAGGGCCCTACACAAGACACCTGGGGTTATAAATATAAAAATTTTAAATATATTTGTTCAATTTCTGTTCAATCTTGTCCAATCGTACAGTAATTCGTATTCGTAATTTTGTTAGGCTGTATCACGAGTACACAATACATCTCATATATTAGTGTACGGTATGTAGGTATGTGCGCTCGAGAAATTCAATTGACGTGAGGAAGGACTCCTACTAACGTCATTATGGGGTAAACTATTTACCTCTATCTGATTTACTGGGGTTGACTATACCTTTTGCGCTTTAGGATGAAGAATATTTTGTAGGTTATATTTATTTGTAAGATAGACATGTTTTGAGTTCCGTTCCGTAAGCCTAGCGTTGACCTACTCGCATCGCACGCACCGCAGATTATGCTTTGTATAGAAAGTGCGATCCGTACAATGCGGGTAGGTGGACGCACTTGTTCGACTTTCTATACAAAGTACAATAATACGTTGCGTGCGATGCTTGCGGTGCAGGTAAGTGGACGCTAAGAAAGCGGAACCTTTATAGTAAAACCTTTATCTCAGGAACATGTCTTCATACAGGCCGAGGTGGAGTCATACTTAATGCGCGCTTCCTCATATCCGGGGCAAGATGAAGACACAGTAGTCTCACACCTGACGGGGGTATTTAGATGGCCGTGGGTCAACCGCGGCGTGAGGGATAATGCAAGAAGCAATCTCACCTTCGACAATTGATGTCAAAAAACAGCGTGTGGTTTCAGTAGGTTCAACCTAACCACACTCGCTAGCTCCAACCCCGGTCAATGCGTTAGCTACTGTGTACGTCAACGTGTAGAGTGGCCATTACAGTAATATAAACACGGTCAGTATTGATAATACTGATAGACATGACATTATTCATAAGTCAAATAACCATACATGTAGCTGCTGTCATCACAGTGATCTAATTGAATGTTGACATGTAGTTCATGTTAATAATATACATACAGCTACCAAGATACAAGCCGGCTCCAACATGCTCTAACAATATAATAGTATTATACTTCAAACATGCACTTGACAATACAATTCTATCATACTGATACTGTTAAAATCGCGTGATATATTGAAATTAATAAAGAAAATAAAAAAGTTACTGTGTGATAAATTCAGCAAGGAATCATTACTTATTTTTGAAAATAAAGTTTGGTAAAAAAATGATTAAGTACAATAATATAAAGAAAGTTATTGACGTTACTTGCAAGAGTACTGGAAGCCTTCAGTATACCTCTTTTACTGTATTTTTTTTAGTACACACCCTATTCTAGTTCAATGACAACGTTTGCCATAATATATTACTTATCATCAAGGTTGTGATGATAAGTTGCTTTAGTAAAAACAGATTTCAATTTATCTTCATACCAAAAATAAAACAATATGTAAATTACATTCAGTCAATAAATGTCTTTCAATAGGACTATTGCTTTTCATTGTATTTTTTTGCAATAAGATAGATTACATCTCCGAATTTCTTTCCTCGCCTAGTTGGGTTACAAAAATGTTCGTCTCACCCCACTTTACTCTATAAATCTTCAAGAAGCTTACTGTAACATGTAATCTTTTATCAGCGACTTACAATTTTATCTTTACAAAACATTTTTTTTTTCATATTTTTATACGAGATCACTGAGTTATATGTGGCTTAAGGTTCATAGATTTAAATGATAATGTAGATATACGCGAGATGAGTGGATCCAAGGGGAATGCAATGACGTGAGGTGGAAACGTTATATTCAGATATACATCGAGGCATATATCTTTCGAGACATATTTTGACCAGTGCCAGTCATAGATTATATCAAAACAAACCAGGGCCTCGATTCTCTCGTGACTTGGGTCCGAAATATGATCCATGATGTATATAACTTATTGACATAATTATCATTGATATTGAGGTGATTGTAGGTGGAAACGGTAGGTAGGAAACAACCAAAACTCGTAAGCTTTTGAAGCTTAACGACTGAAGAGGAAACTTGTGACTTATGGAAGGATAAAAGCAAATCACGTGCTTTTAAACTGTCTTTACCCAGTCCAAAATGTCATGATATGAATGAGTAATAGCAGAGAGCTCCAAATAAAACATATTAAAGAAATTAAAATTAACTGAGACAATTCAGACACTTTACTTGTCAATTTAGATACACCATTTATAAAACAAATTACCAACACCTAAAAACTAGAAACAATTTAACAACCTAATGGTAAGAACTAAACAAGAAATCCTAACTCTAATTTATATCAACCTGTATTAGACTCACTAAACAAGTTTGGTAGTCTGCCTAAATCGATTCTGAGCCAGTACATTTCATCGGTCCCCTTAAATATTTAAGACTGTTCCTCTGACCTTTCTCTGTACATAATGTAAAGGTAAATCTGTGTGTTTATTCGCTTTTATCTAGAGAACTACTGGATTCGCTTTTATGTTATCAAACCTTTTGGGATTTGAGTTTCTTAATGTTTTTCCTTTCAATTGTGGACATGAAAGCGATGTGAACATATTTTGGAGTTACAGAGTACCTATTTTACGAAGAACCTTAATAAATTGTATAAAACGAAGTGTTAATCGTCAATATTATTTTAGGTTAGTTGTTGTTTGCGGGTTCTAGAGGTTTTACTACGAATTCTGGTAGATTTACATACTGTTTTAATTTATTAATAACATTCTTGATGAATATCTCCGTCATTTTACCGAGAGTACAATATGGTTCGCTTTTTCTGAATTGGGTTTTGATAATTAGCAGGATCATCTTGTACATTTGTCATAAAATAATATAGTCGGGAATAACAGCTTTTTATCTCTGAAATACGTTTTAGGTTTATATCGCAACTAAAGTTTGTCAACTTGCTTAGTTGGCTCACCGAGCGTCATAGAAAATAAGGTGTGTAAACACTGTGAATTATTATAATAGTAAAATGTTTCATATTTCCTGTCAGAAGTTCGTTAAAGCGCACTTAGCCTAGACAATAGGTGTAATTTACCTAAGTAACAATTAGAATATGATCAATTGTCTACTGCCAATAAAGACCTTTAAGACCATATCAATCAAAATAGAGACCGATGGAAAGGTGACAAGATTGAAATCAGAATAAAATTCTACATCTTCTAAATAATAATCGTTTGACGTTGGTGTTTTTATAGACATGAATATTAATTCTGATTCATCCCACAAATCAAAACATTGCGCTATAATTATTTATTGGTAATACTTATACGGCTTCATTATTTGCGCTTTCGATTTTCATATATCGAGGATCATCGAGTGAAGGGCTCTCAGAAAGGCCGAGTACACATATATCATTAATTATCCCTTTCTTGTAACGAGGGTGTACCAGTATGGAAATTATTATATAGCCGTATGGCGTGTATTTATATTTCTTTTTCTGCTTATAGATAGTTTCCTCTCTTTAATTCTAGTCTTTTAAATATTTTTCAATTTCTTAAATGTTTAGCGTTATTAAAGAGTTTTTGTGTCACAAAATAGTAAAAGGCTTCTCTTCTTCATCTTAGCGTTAATCCCAGTCCCATTCGAAGCTTTCAGCTTGGAGTCTGGGGTTCGATTTACCCAACTGCGGATTTGGCTAAACTTCGATATTTTCTGTGAAGCGATTGCTCTGACCTCCACAACACAAAGGCGATATCAAAGCATTGTAGCTAGACCAGTTGTTGGACTTTTGAGGGCTCCATCTGCCATAAATGTTCGTATGGCAACTAGGACCAACGGCTTAACGTGCTCTCCGAGGCACGACCAGACCAATGCAAATATCCATATTCATGCATACAAATATTTGCAATGAGCGGGGATCAAACCTGCGCCTCCTGTATGCCGGTCGTGTTCACTGCCACTACGCCACGGAGGCTGTTGAAAATAGTAAAGGGCTAAAATAGAGAAATCCATTTTTATTTTCGTGCGGAAATCCCCTCGGATACCTCCCCCACCGGAGCCGGAAGGGGAGGTTATGTCGGCTTCGAATCCAATGCAATCTCCAGTATAAATAGTCTTTCTTCTGTACATGTACTTATTGTATTAGCTATATGTATTTTTATTTTAAAAGAAGCAAGCAAAATCATTTGTAAAACGTCGGTAGCGTAATTAACATAATTAAAACTCCTAACTGCAAAGGAAGCTAATAGGAGATTCTAGGAACTGCATTGACGTCACCAGACTTCAAAGTATCACAAGAGGTGGATTGCTTAATATTCTCTAATAAGATTTTTTTCTTGAAATGATATTAGATTTTTCTTTAAGTGAACATCTGGAACAAGACTTGACTTGCAATAATTTCTTTTAGATTTCATTAATTTCATCATGTATATGAGAGTATTTCTGTTACACTGGTATTTTTTATGAGTTCACTAACAATTGAGATTAGTCCTATCCTTTTGTTACCTTATATATAACACCCACAGATTTTTGCCCGTGGGTGTTCAAATGCTATCAAAGATCACAAATTTCTCCCGAAACTTAATCTGAAATAGAATATTGTTATTCATGCACATAGCTTAAATTATTCAGGTTCTTGTGTACTGCGAAGCAGTTTCTCAGTACAATGTATATTTTGGTTAAGAGAATTAAGTTTGAATTAAATTATAAGTTTCTGTTGTGCAGAGATTTATGTATATGAGATAGTAACGATGAAGTAAACACAGGAGGAACATAATACAACCCCGAGCAATATTCGCGGCGATATCATGTCAGACAGCAACATACTTGGGTTTGCCGCACGATACGTAGAATATTAGATAGATGCTAGTATTACAGGAATTTATTAAAGTGGTGGTAATCTCGTGGTATAATGTTTGAATGAGGTAATTGATTTTAGGAGTTCAAATGATGGTCGGTAGAGTGTATGAAACCCTACAAAGTGCCCGAAACAAAAAGCCTAACGCGTAAAATACTGACTAAGTCACGTGAGAAGCAACTGAGTTCCGATCGGAATAACTAAGTAGTTGGCCAGAGTGGAGAAACAGGCAGTGATCAATTCTCCCGATAAAAATCTAATTGCTGTTCCAAGCATAAAATTCTATCTGTCGAAATTCACCTAGTTTTCGTTCTACTAATCTAATTATAGGCATCGGTACTATCGGTAGCTTAATGATGATGAAGTAAGCCATACTATTTAAAGAGTTCGATACCTGATCATTATACTTCTTCAAACACACAAATTTCTTCGAAAATGAGTAATTTCGGTTACCAATATTATTTAGTTCCTAGTACCTTCATCGTCATCAACAATCCATTTAAACCTTTACATCTTTACTCGTAGTAATAGTTAGATAGCTGCAGTCCTGATATTATTAGATTATTGTGATGCAGATCACGTAGATCGGTTGTCGTGCAATATTATTGGCCTGGGATATGCAAATCCGCTCTATACAATGGATGACTGTTAGCAATATACTAAAGAGTTTTGTGAATGTTTACAAATAAACCGATATTAGGATTTACTGAAATGAAATTCAGATTCACAAATTATAATACTATTAACTAGCCTACAACCGTGGCTTCGTTCACGTGGAAGTTAGTTTACGTGACTTTTGCTCACATGTCCGGTTCTACTCATTTTAAATCTGATCAAAACTTTTCAAACGAAAGCTGTTCAGTAATTTTTGGGTCTATCGCAAAAAAACAGACATATAGAAATTCCAAATGTATGTATAGTACAGATATAGTTACTTTACAATTATGTAATAGTATAGATAATGCTTACATAAAACTGCCTGAAAATACAAATCTCCGAACAGTATCTGGTCCAGAATTTTGCAGCTCATCAACTTTTAACGTCTCAAATTCTTTTCCTTCACTTCCATTGAAGAAGAATCTTCTAAACGTTAGCTATTCATGTTAAACGTACCGTGTAGGATATGACCCGACATGCCTCGTTTCCGTTACCACTTAAAGTGTAAGCGCTAAGTGCAACGAATGAGCAAAGATATTTATTAGTTTTAACATGTGCTATTTATTTAAATATTCCTTAAGCTTTAGCTTTTATTTTGTTTCTATCTTTTAGCTCATTTTCAGTTTTATTGTTGTATATTTTTGTTCCATATTTATTTACTTTTTAAGATAAAACAAGGTTAAATGTAATTTGGTCCACCAGTTTCACGCAGTCTAAACTATTCAACGATTAATAGGTAGTAAGTGCCTTTTATTAATTTCCAAGCTTGTTTGTCGTTTAAATGTTATTTAATTTTATATTTACGTCTTTTCATTTCTTTCATATTTGCAATAAACATGTAGGTACACGAATCATTCTTCAACAATGATTCCGATCTAAATGAATGAACCTTTGATCAAATTGTGATTGTAAATTAATTCGAATTGTACTCCAAAATCCTATTAGTTATACAACAACAATTCTAAGTCAGCAACACGTTTATTTTGCTAAAGACTTAATGACAAAGTAAATTATTTGCTGCGTGTTTTAAATGTATCATCATAACTGGCCTATGAGCACATATGTTGAGAAAAATTGATAGGTGATGTGGAAAATGGAAAAGGAATGGCGGAAAAAATAATGGCAGTATGAACTTCGCCAGAACGAATAGAAAGCTAAATTAGTCGCAAGGAAATCCACTAAAAGCCTTTGCAAACGTAGTTTAGCCTTTCCTTTTAGCATCAAATGAACAGCAAAAAATCTGAGTCATTCTAACCTAAGCCTCTTAAAACAATGCTACCATTAGCGAAACAACTTCCTCTTGTACAGAGGAAAACATTTAAGAGCAGAATACATTAATATGTGTCGCTCCAAATCTTACCCTAAACATGTGTATCTGAAGGGATGAAGGACCCTAAGAACCCTTTTAGTATAGCCAACCTTTGCCAACCATAAATCAACCCTTGGTGATATTCAAGTTTCTCTTTAAGAATACTTTCAAATAATCAGAATAATAGATTTTGGGGCAATTTATTTTATTTTATACAAGTTGTTGTCCGCTTCTCCGCCCGGCGGGTAAGGGATCAGTATTGATGGAATGAGAAGTCTACTATTACCTATTATTTGCACTAAGCGTGAACCAAAGACCACAGAACTTCATCCCCTTTTTTGTGCGCAAATCCCCACGGGTACCGGAGCCGGAAGGGGATGTTATATCGGACACGAACCGACTAAAACCGCACGCCGATAGAGGGTCGTGGAGCTAGGCCAGGCCAGGCCAAGCGAGGTGAGGTTATCTTCGAACGGCTTCACCCCGGAACAAACTACTGTTATACAAACTTTCTCTACAACCCACTGAGGACGGAATTCACCATTCATTGCCTATTTTACCCTTAAGTGGTGAAATTTCCGAAAAAACCTTTCTTTGTAGATGTTTACATCATAAAAAGCACTGTTTTATAAACGTTGAAGCTGTAAACTTGAAATTTTGCCGCTTTCCAAAATTTGTACGTTGATGAAACAATAACTCAGTCAGGACAATTATTTTTTCATTTACTCATAGATAAATATGAACCTTTATTTTGCCATTATGTCTTTAACTTTTCTTTTCTAATCTTTTCTAGTCTTCTTTTCTAATAACTAAATTCCTATTATCATTTATCAAAGAGACCACGAAAAAATCTTATAAATGTTATTAGTCTTCAGGTTCTTACTTACTAAGCTCCAGAAACTTCCTTGCATACGTAATATCCAAATAAGTGAACGAAGTTTCTTCATCAGCTCGCTAAAAGAGGTATTCAAAATAATTAAAAATAAGCGGCTACTTAGCTTGCGGATCGTAGGGAGAAAACTCCAATACTATGTAGATTATATTACCAGTTGTGTTTATGTGAAAGTCGGTTCAAACTTGTTGTGTCTTTCGAAGGAAATCCAAATATTAGAAAAAAATACTCAAATAAAACGAATTGATTGAAATTGCTAGACTTGGCATTTTAGATGTTCTTTTTTGTTGGTGTATAAAGGAATGCGTTGGCTCGAGGCTCAAGCTATTATTTTTAAGATAGGTAGGACTCTTTTGTATAAGAGTGATATATCTGTCACCTGTGCTACAGGCTTCACCGTATAACCGAAAGGTACACTGGTCTTGCGAGGTATCATTAAAATTTTCAGTGAACATGTTGACATGCCGTATACAAAAACCTTTGTTAACGGTGACCACTTACCATCAGGTGGGCTTTGTGCTTGTCTGCCACCTAAGTGGTATAAAAAAGCATTGATAAATAATCTGTTATTTATACCTTTTTAGTGTCATCTACTGAGAAAAGATAAAGGTAGCGCTTACTTAACGGAAATCTTCAAGAGACGTGAGTTATCAGGAAAAGGAAAAAACACGATAAGAACACTAATAAAAAACATGGTGCATCGACTATGAATATAAAAGAACTACAAAATTAAATATAAATTAATTGCAAATTGCGGCAATAAGGTCAGATATCCAGAATTTAATTTTCCATTTCGTTTTAACCATAAAGTAATTATACTTGTATTGAAAGCTTCACCAGATTATTTTTAATTGAATACTGTAGAATCAGTGTCAGTCCATAGTTTTTATTATAAAATACAATATCTGACGCGCATGACTACGCCGGTGTGGATGTTGGTATCGCCACTGTTAGTAGGTATTCCCGATTCTACTCAACCGATTGCAATCAAACATACTGCAGATAATGTCTTCCTAATAAAAAAACAGCATCAAAATCTATTGCTAACAAACATACAATAATACAGACACAACTAATGTACAGTATAGAACCTTTAAACATTCGCTCACTTTAGTTTTCCAAATTAGTACTTGGCTCTGTATTTACTAAGTAATTTTGTATTTTGGTCATAGACAATTCATTTTCAAACTTACTAGATTTTTTTACATTTTAATTTGACTCCTCTCAAGTTAAGACGCAGATTACTTTAATATTCTACAAGGTGTGAAAAGTGAAAAATTATGTAACCTGTTCTCACTGTACATAAACATTGGGTTCATTTTTCTCATGATACAGGATGAAATTAAAGTCCTCAGGTAATACAATATTAATTCTGAATTCTTTATTGTACACCAACAGTACAGAGATCATAATATAT
The DNA here is from genome assembly GCA_914829495.1 of Eilema sororculum. Lineage (NCBI taxonomy): Eukaryota > Metazoa > Arthropoda > Insecta > Lepidoptera > Erebidae > Eilema > Eilema sororculum. The sequence goes on from OU618549.1 coordinate 20,975,158, forward strand.
AAAACATTTCAAGGGGCATGTGCAAAAGCAAACAAATTACGTGCAAAGGTTTATTTCGCTTTTTTCCAACAAAACTTTGATTGAATATGAAGCGATGATATTTTGGTACTATACTTGATATAATTCATTAATTGAAATTAAAATACTCTTTTGTTGTGGTTGAAATTTATTAAGTTAAAAATAACTACAGCCATACCATCAACCCTTCGACGCATAAACCTCTTAGAAAGTTTATCAGTATTCAGACGACAATTTTCGATTTCTAATTACTTCACTTTAATCAAACTTTTGGCTGTACCAAGACGTGACTTGAAAGTTGAAAGAATTTCTTTTAGCTTCGAGTTTGCCTATCATTTGGTTGTATTATGTTCGTTTACCATCATAGTCTTAACTCATTCTGCAAGTATCTATCTCGGTTGTATTCAAAAGCTCTTTATAGTCCAGGATCCGCTTTCTTGTTTTTTCTTTTACACTTTACACGATCTTCAACTATTATATTCTTTGCAGTTTGGACCTATCCATCTTTATCAGAGATAATAATAAAATTATACCTAAATCAATTTGTTTATCGCTTTTCACAAAATACCTATTCCTTTAAACAACTATGTTACAAACCATTCTGGTAAAATAAAACGTAGCTGTAAAATCCTTAGAACAATTGACGCAATACCGTCCGAACTTTTACAAGGCTATTACAAGTTAAACGGCCTTTCAAAATGACCCACGTAGCAAACACATTCCCTTGTTGATGAGGATCCTTTTCTAAACAAGTTTTTTCAACTTCAAACTTCACGTCCCTATGATTAAACGAGACCCTTTTGGCACCAAATATAATTTGATTAACGTCATCTCCTGTAGCCCTATATTAAAATGGGGCTTCTGTGAAATTTGCTCACAAATAATTCGTGTGTGGTGTAATTATAAAACATTTCAAATAAATATCACCTTCTTCTGTAACAATATGAATATTTCGTTTTTGTAAACAGTCATTAACTTGATTTTCAGATCTACTGTAATATACACGTTGCCTCAATACATATAATTTGTTACGTAGTCTTGTAAAGTAAGTTCCTTATCGTTTAATAAATAGTGCTATAAATTTTAAGTGCAAGTTACTACAGTAACAATAACTTTACGTACAAATACAAATCATTTAGTATCGACGGGTTAGCATTTTGCTTCAGTGCAAACAGACGTGTTTACAACAATTATAATTAAATAATATTAAATTGCTGAATTGTGACCTACTTTATACCAATAGCCGGTAATAAAGAGTGTGTAAAATATAATGCAAAGTGAAACCACTGTGACAATAATGTGCTGTAAGTAGATAATATAAGTATATAATTAGATCGGATTATAACCCGAAAGAATGGAAAGCAGCCCGTTTAGTAAGGGTAGCCGGACCTGCCGCACGCCGCCACCTGCAACTCCTTCACCCGCTACTCACTCAAATGTGCAGGCTCAAATTGTGACCTATGTGGATACCATCCCAACCCCGGAGATCCAGAACTGGATGACCTCTATCGAGCAGTACCTTAATGTAATATTGCTGCAGAGGGAAAATTAAACTCAGAGCAGAAACTACGCATTAGCTCACTGTGCCGAAAAGTGAGTCACGGCACGTCCCAAATGGCAGTGCAATATCAGGCCCTCAAAGCAAAAACTGTTCAAGCCACCACAGCTGGCCGAGCCCTCCAGGATGACCTTAACCTATCGCAACAACTCAACGACCTAAAACATGCCATTGAGGAATCTACAAAGTACAAAGCCGGGACATCATTTGCAGATATGGTAAAAAAGGGGACTAACGAATTTTTACCTACATCTCGTTTCAGTTCGGTAGCGATCTATCCCAATGACAAGGCCAAATCAAGTGAAGACACCAAGTCCCTAGTCCAAAAAATTATCTGCCCTGAGCAAATGAAGCTGCAAGTAAGAGGTCTGCGTAAGACAAAGAACGGTGGCGTCATTATTAGCACTGACACAAAGGGAGACATCGAAAAGCTAAAGCGATCAGCCCAGCTAACAAACTCAGGCCTTATAGTAGACGACCAGCTCAAAAGAAAGCCGAGGATTATAGTAATCGGAGTACCAGCGTCTATGCAAGAAAAGGAAGTTTTTACCTGCATATACAACCAGAACCTGGAGGACAAGCTACAGGATTACAGCCTCGAAAAGTTTCTGGCTTCGATCAGGCTAAGCCATAAATCGGGCAAGAAGGATGCAGAGACCTGTAATTATGTGATTGAGGTACCTCCAAACATTCGTAAAGCCCTGATTACCAACGAGAGAGTATTTGTGAACTGGTCGTCTTGCCCTGTCAGAGACTTCACGCTGGTTACTCGATGCTTCAAGTGCCAGCAGTATGGCCATGCGGCAAAGACTTGTAGGGAGACCACATACACCTGCGGACAGTGCGGAGAACAAGGACACTCAAAAAAGGACTGTACAAAGAAAGCAGAAGAAGCAAAATGCGCGACTTGCTCAAAGTTCAAGAAGCCCAGCAATCACACCACGGGAGCGCCTGAATGTCCAGCAAAAACAATGGCAGAAAGAAGGTATATTAATTCCATTGATTATGAAGGCGCCTAAGAGCCAAGTTATTGTTTTGACCTTAAGCCGTTATAGCTTTAAATTATCTTATAGTTTAACAATAATGATCCATAACTTAATAAATGATATAGATTACTTCTCTGTATCAGAGTCCAGAACGTGTGAGGCGGAGGAGTGCAAACAATATCTGACCCCGAGCATTAACCCATTACACATAATAACCCAGAACATACGTAGTGTCTTCAAGAATTTAGATAGCTTTCTAACATTACAGCATAGAATAAATATTAATCTTGATGTCATCGTATTGACGGAATGTAGGCTATCCTTACCATATAACATACCACTAATACCGGGCTATAACATGCACAGAAGTAATACAATATATAATCAGAACGATGGTGTAGTAGTTTACATAAGAAATAATATAAATGCAACTGTAGAGGAGCCAAATATGCAAGAGTGTAATAGATTATTGATAAAAATAGGAACAGACTTGGCCATACTAGCAATATACAGGCCGCACGCCTTTAATGATAAGTATAAATTTATTGATTCATTAAATGACACCTTGCAAAACCTGTCTTCCTACAAAAATATTATCTTAATTGTAGACATAAATATAAACATCCTAAAAGGACAACAAGACCTAAAGGAGGATGCCTTACATTATCTCAACCTCTGCTCATTTCACGGCTTGTTCCCCGCGCACTCTTTTATCACGCGTCAGGCAAGTGGGTCTTGCCTCGACCACGTCATGCTAAAAACACAATACCCAGCACACGCACTTGTCATCAATTCCACAATTACCGATCATAGCGCTGCCTTACTAAATCTGAGTTGCATGTTACCCAAACTAGAAAAAACACGCTTAGTCACCAAATTAAACATGAACAAACTTGAAGACGATTTACGCGACATCGACTTTGACCCAGTTTATTTTTCTGATGACGTGCAATTTAGTATGCAATACATGACTGATAATATTAAAAATGCAATACATAAAAACACAAAATTAATACGATTGCATAAAATAAATCATAATTTGAAACCTTGGATTACACCAGGCCTAATCCGCTGCATGAGACACAGGGATCAACTTCACCTGAAATGTAGACAAAACTCCAATAATTTAACGCTACAGTTGTCGTACAAAAGATACAGGAACTTTTGCAATGATTTATTAAGAAAAGTAAAAATAAATCATGACAAAATAAAACTGGAAAGTGCGGGGTCGAATAGTAAAAAGATCTGGCAGCATATTAACCCTAGAAGACTAATCTATTTCAGAGATACACAAAGCCTTAACATACGTCTCAGAGGCGTACATTTGTAAATGACAACCTGTAGGTTAAAATATGCCTACTTATGTTTCCTTTTTCATAGGGAAATCTTATTTGGGGTATAAAGAAATAATAAAACATAAATTTATCAATGAAAATAACAATTATACTTATTTATTTTAACAAATAAGTCATTATACTTTTTACCAAACAAAAAAATCAACTCTTGAAAAATCTAAAATCAACTGAAACATATCAATTATTCGAAAAAATATAATACTTTTATGCATTAATCACATATTCTTACATTGTAAATTAAAATTAATCAGATTTTTAGTTAACAACTATACTTTAAATGCAATCAAAACAGAGATCAACTTTGTGTTCGCCACACGCAGATTTTTTGCACTTGAAGCACGCTAACTTAGACATTCTCTTTTTTTTGTAGCAACAAAAGGCACAATATCTACGTTTTTTGGGCTCAGGTTCTTCTGCTTCTAATTCGTTAGTTGAATGTACTGATTCTGACGGTTTGCCCAGAATTTGACATATATTTTCTCGCAATGGCCTCTTCAGAGTTGGTGCTTCTAGTCTTGTCTCCATCCAAGGTTTAACTAAGTCTGTGCTGAGTTTGTTCATAAATTCTCTTCTATTCAAGGGCTTTTTATTATTCGTTACCATATTGTGGCCATAAATGACAGCCAAATTAACAAAAGCCATATTTAAAATGCCGTAAAATACAGCCATAAGCCATCTATTCGTTTTTCGACTACATGACATAGCAGAACACATTTGATCGAATGAATCTACTCCTGTCCTCCTTTTGTCTGATTATAAAAATGAATCATATCTGGTTTACCACTAGAATCATTAATACCTCTTCCGTAACGTAGTTATACTCGTCTTCGCTTTACACGTCGTCCTCCAGCTGGTTATCCTCGTCTTCAGAAGCCGATTCCTCCATTGAAACACTGCCTTCTTCATTTAAATTTGATAAAAAATCGTCATTATTTAATCTATTAAACGATGACATATTTAAATCTGAAACAATGCCAAAACAACAACAAAATATAATAAAAACTGATAAAAATAAATCACAAAGTAGGAAGTTAAAACTTACACAAAGCCTACACATACGTCTGACAGACGTACAACATCGCTATAATTAAAAAATGTGGGTACTTACCTCAACGACACAAGTGCCAGTAGCTAGCGAACGTTGAACACTGAGTTGGTTATGCGGCACAATACGTTTGGTTTACCCGTTAGAGAGAGATAGTCAATTTTCGATTCTGTATAAGCCTCGGAGGCGTAGATAAGGCTTTTAGGGTTAAGAATATAACTTACACTACGAAGCAAAATGAATCGCCTTCAAGTTTATTGAACACCCACACATCACATGTAACATCCGCTAACATAATAAATAAGTTCTTTGTAGATGTCGGTAAGCGACTTGCACAGCAAACGCAAGCAAATACAATAAACCCCCTATTCCCGAGTGCGACTACCCTATCATCTCTTGTACTATTGGATACTGACGAAGAAAAGGTAGAGCGGATAATCTTGAATTCAAAAGATGATTGTGCTGTTGGCTGGGACCTCATATCAAATAAAATACTGAATAAATACAGACATATACTGGTGCCACCGTTAACTTACATTTTCCAAAAATGTCTAGCGACAGGCGTTTTCCCTAAGTGCCTAAAAAAGGCGGTAGTAGTCCCTGTATATAAGTCTGGAGCAAAAGACCAAGTAACGAATTACAGACCTATTTCCTTACTACCAGCAATCTCAAAAATACTCGAGAAGATTGTGAATAATAGGCTGACGAAATATTTGGAAGATAATGCGCTTTTATCAAATACACAATTTGGATTTAGAGCTAATAGGTCTACAGCCGATGCCGTACATCATCTGACGGATTATATAGTACAACAACTTGATAAGGGTAAGCGTACAGTGGGAATCTTTTTGGACCTTGCTAAAGCGTATGATACGGTCTATATCCCTAAGCTGTTGAACAAGCTTGACAACATGGGAATAAGAGGCGTACAGTTAGAGCTCCTCAAGAGCTACTTAAAAGAGCGTACCCAATGTGTAAAGATCGGCAGCGTTCTCAGTGAGGACATGGACAACACGTCATTTGGCATTCCTCAAGGAAGCGTGTTGGGAAGCACCTTGTTCTTAATATATATAAATGAGTTATGTAGTATAAATCTAGAACACGGTAAAATCATATCTTACGCTGACGACACTGCCCTCTTTTTTTCTGCTGATTCAGAAATAGAAGTGTACAGGCTTGCGCAACGAGGATTTAACTTTGTAAATAAATGGCTTCAATATAACCTACTAACGCTAAATGCAGATAAAACCAAATACGTTTCATTCTCTATGCGTAAAAAATCTGCTATGAACCAACCCAATCACTTACTGTATGCGCATTGTTGTAAAGAACCTAATCATGACGACAGCAAGTGCACTTGCCCGGTTATAACCACAACAAATAAGATAAAGTACCTAGGTATCATAATAGATGAAAACTTATCGTTTAAAGACCATTGCGAAGCACTAGTTATGCGACTACGCAAGTTGATATTTGTATTCAAAAAACTAAGATACATTAGTGACCCAAAACTGATTAGAAACATCTACTATGCCCTTTGTCAGTCTATATTAACATATTGCATAACGTCTTGGGGGGGAATGGGTAAGACGTTGCTACTGCCTGTCGAGCGAGCTCAGAGAGCGATCCTCAAGGTAGCGACGTTTCGCTCTTTCCTATATCCGACTGACCTTCTATACAAGTCCTGTGAAGTGCTAACAGTCCGCCAGCTATTTATATTAAGCGCAGTACTAAAACAGCACGCATCGCTTCCCTACAGCACCGAAATTACTAACAAAAGGCGGAAAGATATTGTATGCACCGACAGAGTTGTAATAAAACGCCAATACACAGGCAAATTTCATATGTTTTTAGAACCGCTACTCTATAATAGGATAAACGCTTTATCAGACATTTATTCTCTAAATTATATATGCTGCAAGCAAGCAGTAAAGAAGGCCCTCCAACAAATGTCCTACGATGAAACAGAGGAATTAATGACATTTGTTAAATAAATAGTATTAAGTTGTTTAATTAAGACATTATTTTAGATAGTAGAAATGAACCACTTTAGCATTGTATTATTCTTAGTAAATCGTTGAACCTGTAATATTATGTAGATTATATAACCATTATTAAACTGCACTTGATGCCTGAAGCACAGGATTACCTAGTTCAGGCAGAAATTTTGTAATATTAGGAAATTCCTATTTAAAATCCCTGAATGCTCACATTTAAATTTAACATAATTTGGGTATGTATAATTTAATTATATATATAATTATATATTTATAATTTTACATTCCTAGATAGAAAACCTACATAAGCAATAACCATAATATAATAATGCACGTTACAAGTTAAGAACCTTTGTAATTTACTGTACACTGTTTTAAGAAATAAATTATTATTATTCTCTTTATTTCATTATTAAACTTATTAATTACATTTTGAAATACATATATAAAAAAAATAAAACATATATTTAAAAATATAAAAAATAGTGCTCCACCGGTATCGGATACAGGGACCAAGCTACCGGTGGTTAGGGCTCCAGAGAAAGGAACTTCCTCACGATGCGCGCCGTATCAAGGAGTACTGCCTTCTGCATCTGGCCCTTGATCCAACCATCCAACCCGAGCCTCTTTAGATGTTGGTCGAGGCTCTTTGCTATCAGTCCGTTGACTGATACGACTATCGGTACAATGATTGCTGAGTCAACATTCCACATGTCGACAACCTCGTGAGCCAAGTCCAAGTACTTAACTTGTTTATCTTTCTCAGCTTTCACGAGATTCTCGTCATGAGGAATGGTGACATCAACAATCAATGCTCGGCGTTCGGATCGGTCTATCACCACAATGTCAGGCTTGTTAGCTACAACAGTCCTATCAGTGATGATAGATCGATCCCAGTACAATGTGATATGACTATTTTCTAGAACTGGCTCAGGAACATACCTATAGTACGGTACCTCAACTTCCACAAGGTTGTATTTCAGAGCAAGTCGCTGATGGATTATCCTGGCTACTTGATTATGTCTGTGCAAGTACTCGCCGTTAGCAAGACGAGAACAACCGGAAGTAATATGCCTGAGGGATTCACCAGGTTGGTGACACGCTCGACAAATATCAATTGTGCCATCCCTCATGATATACTTCCGGTAGTTATTCGTCTTGATAACTTCGTCTGCAATTGCACAGACAAAACCTTCAGTTTCCCCAAAAAGGTCACTGAAACGTAGCCAGGACACGGATGCCAGTAGGTCTACTTCGGGCCTGTGGAGGGCCCGATAGAACCTGCCATGTAGCTCCTTACTCTGCCATACCTCCCTGCGGCTGTCAGTGCCAACTATTGTAGGCCTGCGCCAGTTCTCTTTAGCCAAACCGAGCGGGGTTAGCCCGGTATCTACGTTGACTACATCACGATGCATTTCCACGTTCGACTTTAGAAAGTAGTCTCTGAGATTGCACACCTCGCGATTATGAAGGGTCTTAGCATTTAAAAAACCTCGACCCCCACATTTCCGCGGGATGTACAATCTCATGACTGACGACCTTGGGTGGTGCATTCGGAATGCAGTCAACTGAGTCCGGACTTTCCTATCGATGGTATCGAGTTCAGTCTGAGTCCACTTGAGTATGCCAAAAGAGTACATCAAGAGTGGCATGACCCAACTGTTACAGGCACGCACCTTGTTACCACCTGACAAAAGACTGTTAAGTACCTTTTTCAGGCGGCCAAAGAAACGTTCCTGTAACAGTTGTTTCATGTCGACCTCATTGATGCATAACGCCTGTGACATACCCAAGTATTTATAGGTCTCAGTTACGAGGAGTGATCTTAGGTTAGTGGAATCAGAGAGTTGTATACCCTCTGACTCCACCACCCGCCCTCGCTTTACATGAATGACTGCACATTTGTCCACACCAAACGCCATTTTAATAGAATTACTGAATGTTTCAGTTACCTTCAGTAAAGCTATTAATTGAGGGTTGGTGTGGGCGAATAGCTTTAAATCGTTCATGTAAAAGAGGTGGGAAACCATCTGACCCTCTCTTCGTAACCTATAACCTAACCCTGAATTCACTAGTAAAGTACTAAGTGGGTTCAGGGCTAAGCAGAACCAAAGGGGACTCAGACTGTCCCCTTGAAAAATACCCCGCTCTATTGTTATCGGCTCGCCACTACCCAAAGCCTGGCGACACCCTGGATAGAAAAGAACCGTCCTCCATTGCCCCATACATGACCTTAGGAAGGTACATAGAGTTGTATTCACTTTATACAACTCCAGCACCCTCAAAAGCCAAGTATGTGGCACGGAGTCAAACGCTTTCTTGTAATCTATCCAGCATGCCGCCAGATCCTTACGATTGCGGCGAGCTTGTTGGCTAATAGTCATATCAATCAGGAGGAGCTCCTTAGTACCTCGGGCCCCATTCCTACATCCATTCTGAGAGGCACACATAATAGAATTATTGTTTATATGATTGTTAATCTTAGCTCTCAGGATGGATGTAAGAAGTTTATAGACCGTTGGGAGACATGTAATCGGTCTATAATTATTGGGCTCCAGGGTACTACCAGTTTTATGGAGCAGGTGAGTAACTCCTGTCGTCATAAAAACTGGTAGCGTCCCAGATTCTACAGCGGATTGAAATTGTGAGGCCAAAACAACATGCGAACTCCGTAGCCATTATTATTATTATTATTATTTATTTGATACATTCCACGTTTCAACATTATTTAAAACAATCATCTACTTTTACTTAGATCTTTACCTATCTATCCACAACGGTCTTTATCTATAATATTTATAATTTCTAATACGTGAATTTCAATGCCTCGTAGATTCGAGAAATTTTCTAGATCACAGTTCCTGCGGAAGGTTTTCTAGTACCTACACGTGCACCGCTAGCATTTTACCCATAACACTGATATATATGCAGCCATTTCCTGAGTTTTATGCACTTAAAACGTTTGTATCTACTTAAAGTAAAGCACTCTTTCCAAACTAGCTTTCGTAAATTTCACTATTTCTCTTACATCGCTCCGAATTTTATGTTTCGATGATTCGGTCGCTTGAATGACACCCTGAATTAATTGAAATTACGTCATCTATTATCATCTCACAATAAATAACAATATGGTTTTATTGGTTTCCAAATTGTAAATAGTTTTTTTAAAATGCAAATTCAAAATAGCATTTGCATCTAAAACGAACCGGCAGTCGAGAATAACATTACATTAGGTACCTATTTACTCTACAAATTTCTTCAACAACGGCCAAATTTCTCAAGATGGTGAACTATATAATCTCTTGGCCAGTTTCCAAGAAGGTGAGACTCTAAAAGTTAAATGAAGAGATTAAAGCTTAGCTCAGTCGGCTCTCGGTTAAAGCTTTTACCGTATAACCTTTGATACTATTGAGTGCATTAAAATTTTTTTTCGTAGCTCTTATAGACCTAAATTTATAATTTCATCAGTCGTCATTATCATCCTCATATCAATTTTACAGTCGCATCGAAAGTTTGCACTTTGGAGCTTGGGGATGGTTCTTTGTTTTTTGTTACTCATGCCTACTTTCCTGTAAGTCGCTGTCGTGCCTGTAGTGCTCTCACCAGAGTCTGGTCTATTGTTAAGTAATGTATCGACTAGCATGTGAGGATGGTTTGAGCCTCAAAAGTATTAGTCCGTATACGATCTTGCTAGTGTCCTTTCAAATATAGAATTATTTTACTTTCGTGGGTTTTCATAATACTACAACCCAAAATTTGGCAGCAAACAAGTCCTTTTCCTTGCGTAACGTCACAAATTCAACAAACTCACAGCGGTCAAACAGAGCTGTATGACATCCTTACTACTTTGACGTCTAATTTATACGGATGCTCTTGTCACTGGTCGATGAAGGTTTCCAGTGTAGACACTATTAACATGTTAATGTGGTCTCCAATGTTTGTCACAAGGAGGGCCGACAACTAATTCTAAATGGTGAGTCTGTGCCGTGATTAACATATAATCTGCTTGTGTGGTGCTGAGACCTGCTGTGTTGACGTTTTGGCTTTGCTGACTTTGGCTATGGATGTTTGTGTAGATTCTTCCTACAGTCCCGGGTCCTTTAAGCGGGGCGTGAAAAGGCATCTAATGAGGCCGTCAAGCTGAGTGCCACCACTGTTAACATGGTAAATGTTTACCATGGTGACCCTCTTTCCGAGACTTTGCCTTTAGCTTAACATCAGGCGAGGTGAAGTCAAATTGACGTGTCCTATATAAAAAAAAAAAAATAAAAAAAAATGTGCTGATCTCACACATATATCATCACTTTTGGCCTCATCCATTATTTCCTGAGCTATTTTCGTTCTGAAGTTAAAAAGAGCCAACGCACCATTTAACGGTGACTGGTTCATAGCTTAAAATATTACCATGACGTATCACAGTCATTCCTTTGCCACCACTGGGAACGCTACTACTGGTGGCAAATGGGATCTTATCAATTGCCCATTTGCCACTGGTGGCATTGACAAAAGTATGAAATACCAAAAGAAGAGATAAATTAAATAGTACGAACAGATACTTTAATAAAAATTAAATTAAAAATTTAAAAAACCCCCGTCACAAAAAACACCTCCAAAAAGTTGGAAATAAATGGAGTTTGCCTTTTAACTTTAACGGTTGCCATGTCGGGGGACCCTAACTGGTTAAGCACTCCGTTATATTATCGGAACAATTCAAGGTCCCCGACATGGCAACCGTTAAAGTTAAAAGGCAAACTCCATTTATTTCCAACTTTTTGGAGGTGTTTTTTGTGACGGGGGTTTTTAAAATTTTTAATTTAATTTTTATTTTATACTTTTTAAAGTGATCTACTAGTCAAGCTCTTTCATTTGATACCCATATTGAAGGAATTATGAAGAAATATGTATTCCGACATGTTGTGGCGGCGGCCATCTTGGACCGATTTTTTTCAAACATAGCTAAGAACACTCCCGACTAATATACCTTTCAAACAAAAAAAAATAACATCCAAATCGGTTCATCCGTTTGGGTGCTACGATGCCACAGACAGACACACACACACACACACACACACAGACTCGTCAAACTTATAACACCCCGTCGTTTTTGCGTCGGGGGTTAAAAATACACCTAACTATGCTTGTAACTTGTACCGTATAAAGGGTAGGTGACAGGAGTTTGAACAAGCTCTTATCCAGACGCATACCTTTTGTTAAATTACAATGTCGGGTTTTATTTGCACTTGGTTATATAAAGGGTGTTGTGTTTTACACGAACTGTGAGAGGTCTTTCAAGGCTTTATTTTGGGATCGTATTTGGACAAAGGATTCCATTTCCCAGTTCCCACTAACTCATATAGTTACGATATTCTTATAATTAACTTTATTTTGTGGACTGTGAATTATTATATTATTTCCTATCTTATTTTGTTATAATAATACATTAATATTACTATTACTATTAATTTTAATGATTAAACTTTGATCCCAGTTTTTTATTAAGTATGATAAATTATTAATACTTATTATTTTAAATATATTATTATTAAAAAGACTATCTTTAAACAGTAAATATTTAATTTTATGAATCATGCTCGAATTGATGAACGAATCTTCCCGTGGTTAGCGAAAACAGAATCATAACTCTACGCAGGTGAAGCCGCGGACAACAACTAGTTAATTATAAATTCCAAATGTGGCATTATATCGATAATTTAAGCTTTACTGATTTCCATATCTGTGTTGTCAAAATTGGATTGTATCAACGTGGCTTGTTAAAATGTATTTTATTTGAGCCTCACTCAAAATCAGTTGATATATTTTAATACCAGATTCGCTACAGGCTACAAATATTATTTTGTATTTACTTAATTTAAATATGTGATATTTTGTTTTAAATTGATTCATATAATGCATAATATACATACAATTAGTGGAATTTACAATGACAACTTTGTTTTGAGCACAGTTTTAAGCTTCAATCATAATAATATTATACTGGAGTTCGAGGAGGAGGGAACTGAAAAGTCAATCCCAACTGGGTTGAAAAAAAGCTCAGCGAATGATTACACTGGAGTTCAGAATTATTCTTACCTTGGAGTTCAGGGTCCGTCGTGTCCCCTGCCATAAATACTAGTAACTTTTCTACTTCATTATATTACGATTAATCCTAGCGAGGAACCCATGAACAACTTCACACATCAAAGGAAATAATAACGAAAATATATAAAACATTTCGCTGACATGGATCATCCGACCTACCAACATACGACTAAGCCCTCAAGAGACTTGGAAGGATTCATACGCTGCTGCTAAATATCCTAATCATCTCGCTAATGGTTATAATAATCCCATTTCAAACAAAGTTAACCAATTATCTGTTTATGTAGCGGATGAAAGTGATAAAATATGGTTTACAAGGAACATCGTAAAATTAATATTGATTGTTCCAAAGTGCCAGTGGCATTAGTAGTACTTACTTGGAAGACGAACAGTCGATTCATCTTCAATTTGCATATCATTAAACTTTATATTAGTGTTCAGAAACATTTTCCTATAAAAATATTTTTATGTCTTCTGATGAGTAAATATGTTTTTGGTTGTAAAGCCATGAATTTTATGGTTTACGTACCCTAACTTCTTTAATTTATAGCTCGTTATTGTGACTTCTGACTTATGGTATTGAGATATATACGGCATAAAATAGAGGTGTTCCCTTTCCGCATTACTGCAAAAAGCTCCCTGTGTTCGCTTCGGAAAATGTACTAGGTGGGTTAAAAATATGTTGAAAAATACAAAATGTGTTGTAGAATTGTATGCGCAGATCATTATAAGTTTATGCCTGCTATATTTAGTTCAACCACAGACTGTACGTGTGTAAGCATAGTCAGAAAGATTTGAAAAAACTCTAACTTTACACACTAAAAAGCTTAATATAAAATTTGATTTACTACAGCAATTATGGCAAAAATTATAAACGTTATGCTAATAGATGGTATACGATAAGCAAAATTATATTACTACGTCGGTACATAATATTACAAGTACAACCTTAATAAACATAAATCTAACTATTATTTTGTTAATAAATACAGCATGCAACCTTCAAGATGAAAAATTGCTTCATTATATTGTAAACTTCGAGCTGTTACGTACTTAGACTGATTTGCATATTGCTAACTTTATTCACCACAGTGTTGAAGAGTTTTATGAGTTCATTATATTCTGCTGCCACCTAGTAATTACTGCATTCAATACTATTATGTACAATAATTAAGAGATCTGTAATTTTAATGTGAATGTAAAATAGAATAATACTTTATTTGTACACCATTTACATAAGAATTTAAGTGCGAAATATATATTTTTTTATACAATTGTTGTACAAAGGGCGGCCTTATTGCCATAATAGGCAATATCTTCCAGGCAACCTTTGGATGGACTAGAGCTACGTGTAAGAACAGGTGGTAGTTGGTGTGACTGGGAATGACAAAAATGATATATGAATACTCAAACTATATACACATATATACATATATATTCATATACGTACATATATACATCTATATAACATACATACACACAAACATACATACATTCACTCATACATACATACATATTCAAATGTACAGCAAAGTGATATAGTGAAAAATTTAAATGTACTTTACTTTATTTTACTTTACTTTACTCGTTAATGTTTGCTATTTAACGTTTCTAATTAATAAACAACTATGTTTAGGTACGTTAATATATTACATAATGGTACGAAACCGTAGCCTATGAAAGATTGTAACACTAAAGCTACCAATATGTGTATTGGTGTTTATCTAAAGAAAAAGAAAACTAAAGAAAGTTAACATGATATTGCCACTTAAAGTCGTTAAGAAATAGTATTACTTACACGGTTAAACCAAAATTTCGGTTTTCAGGCACACTTCTAACAAACTGAAAGTAAAAACATTAAAGTGAACAAAGCAAGAATATCTAGCTACGGATTACTACAATCAAAGAAATAACAGCTGAAGTAAACTACTATTGAGACAAAACGGCACATGAGATAGCAATTTCTAAAGTCAGAAGATACTGCCTACGCTACCATTGTGAATGTAGCTAATGATAATCTTATGTAGAACAGATCAAACAAGGGTTGAAATCCAATTAGAACATACAGAGGAACCACATAACAATTTATTATTGCACCAAATCACAAAATTGGAACCTGTTTGAAATTGAATTGCGTACCTAACAACTATTATTGAAATTCTAGTACAGATGATACCTTTATGTAGATGGTTTCAGGAGCAAGAAAAGATAAATAGACTATGTGAAATAAGATTATGATAAAGAAGCTTGTGACTGGAGAAATGATAACTGCAGGAATGTTTGAACGAGAATGACATATTGCTCCGACTCCAAATAACCGAGAAAAGGACAAGACTGAACGTGTCCTTAGTAAGATGAATAGAAAAAACTGTTAAAACATATTATTCGTTAATGATATTACGAAATAATTTATTAGGTAAACTAATGAACGCACTCGTGCTCTATTGGGATGTGAAATATGGTTACGAGAAAGGTTTTATTGAAATTACATACTTGTATTTACCAAAAAGTATGAAATTTTCACTGTGACAGCAAAATATAAGTATAAATATTCATATAAAGGTAAATGCCTATAAGATGATACATATAAGAATGGCTGAATGATGTCTTTTGTTTTGATATACAATATTTGTAAATTAGTTGCTATAAATAGGTAACCGAATTTATCTCTTCATTAAGTACATACGTTTTGTGGCTATAATACTCCAAGTTTAAATGTGGTATTTTGTGAGTTGTGGTGAATTCGCAGGACGTGAAATGAAGGTAGCTTTTACTTCACCAGCTTTGAAATTATAAACATGCTGACATTGACGTGTTATGTAATTTAAACTCAAATACAAGCCACAATAATTTAGGTACTGTGTGTTTTCAGAATTTCAGAAAGTTCCAATCTACTGTGAAAGTAATTACTATATATTTTTTTGGTACTTTTTTCTTATGAATACATACATAGGTATTATACATGAGAACACCCAGACCAATACAAATAGCCATATTCATGCATACAAATATTCTCACTGCGCGGGGATCGAACCCGCGCCTCCTGCGTAGGAGTCGTGTTCACAACCACCACGCCACAGAGGCTACCTGTGGCTTAGTCCTATGTTATTATTCTTATTGCCGTGATCCATAGCATTATTTTCTCCATTCTTACATTTTTATTTATGTACTGTTTTCTATTTCTTGGGATTGGTACTGAAATCCGTACCGTGAAAAAAGTACTGTGATGAATCATTATAGACTTACATTTTTACTGTTCATTTTTTGAGAAAAAATATTACTTAAAAGTTGAAATATGTTCTACTACTGTTATTAATAAATGTATGTTCTTATAGGTCATATTATTTATGACAAAAAACTTCTTTAATACGTACAATATTTTTTACTCATAGGTATTCTATTTGTTCAACAAACAGTAGCAATAAATCAAGTTTTATTGCTCGTAGACGTATATTTTCTTCTTCATAGTTAGTTTCTAATATTGTTGGAAATGACTTCTAGCCTATTCAAAGGGATATAATATTTTGTTTATTATGACTATAGTATACATACGTGTAGAATCTTAGTTGTTACCATCGAATTATGAGTTTTCTGTAGTTAGGTATATGGTCAAAACATATTAGGATCTCTTAATGATTACACTACTCTTGACTCTATCAAAGCAAGTGTATGTACGTAGATATATATATGAAAGTACTTAGTAATAGGCAAATCATTGAACATAACATAACATAAACTCACGCCTGTATTCCCCGAAGGGGTAGGCAGAGGTGCTAGCACCCACGTTTCGCCAGTTTATGTTTAGGTCCCAATGTAATAGGTGGCGAGCCTATTGCCATTAACCGGGCACTTATAAACCTGCGATAAATACACACATAACTTCGAAAAGCATCGAATAGTCATTGGTGTGTGCAATGGTAAACCTTGGATCGAACCCGAGAACTCGTCGCAGCAGTCTATTACCCATACCACTAGGCTACCGTTGTAATCATTGACTCTAACATAAAATAATAATTTCTGCGGAAAGATACAAATAGTTCGTTTATTTTCCTGTTTGCCCCAGTATTTATGTCTATAATACAATTCGTGTCTGCAGTTTGTATTTCTATATTTTCGGTAACCATTTCAGCACTTAATGCAATGACTTTATACAAAATACTTGCTCATGGCACCCTTGTGGCTGCTATGAACTGTAACAGCGTTAAGGCAATCTTTTCTAAGCGCTTTTCATATTACACGGGATGAGGAACGTTAGGTTTAATAGCCTCCTAAAGTTTACGAAGTATGTTCATGTCGTTCGTGCAGAGGGTCAATGGGTTTGAACTGCTTCCCTTTTCTATAGATTAAACGTTTGATTTTGTCAAACATTTTGAGGCTTCGTAGAAATCTGTTTTGTAAATTCTCCTTGGATTTAATAGTATAAAAATGTTTTCATCGATCTCGTAAATGTTTGATATTGCATTTTAGGACATCGCGACAATTGTGGTGGCAAGCGGTCTTAGGTTCTATGCTATTGTTGAATAGGTCGCTATGGAATTTTATGTGAAGAAGTTTTCATTAACAGCAAAGTGTCCAGCACCAAGTATACGTAGCAATAGTATCGGCTAGATAGATACCAGAAGTATGGATTCTTAATTGTGGATATTAAATTCGTTTCTGTCTAGTTCCCAGGAATGAACAGTTAATTGTAATAAAGTAACATAAATTATAGGTTCGGTAAATTGCTTCTCACTATCTTCCAAAGAAGCAAAATCCAAACATACAAAAGCACCCACTGCAGTTAACATAATTTTCGTATTATAATTACTTCAGATAATGGATGGTCCATTATTTTTTATTACTACTCCCAACGGGTTGGGAAACGGTTACGACATAAACTTTATTTAATCGTATAATTTGCGTTCTTTTATTTTTATGCCAGCGCAGTTTTTACGGCACCTATTAAATAATTTATTTAAATTTTGCCCTCTTTAACAGAATCTGCAAAGATTCTTTTCACCACCTCAAAACTCATGGCGGTTTTTTTGTTACACTTTATTTTATTTTGAGAAGTACCTAAATTAGATTAATAAGTACACCTTTGAAAGGTTTTTACTGCGAAAATATTTTTATCTACGTAAGATTGATGCCTGAATGAATACATTTTAAAAATATTTGCCTCAAATTAAGAATTCTCGAGCTATTTCTAAATTAGGAGTATTTTGAATAGCACCTACGTTTTTCAGTTATCTGTATTGTTCTAAATGCCAATTTTTACAAAATGTTTCTGAAAACTATCATATCACAGTACAGATGAAATAATGCTAATAATATTTCCCATTTTGTATCATAAACTTTATCAGTCTGTATTCTTTCAGTTGCCTATTAAATATGCATAACAATAATGTTGTAGTATTAGCATACATCGTCATGAATGTTGGTTGCACCCAAATTTAGCACTTCGCAGCCTGAAGTTCGTTCTCTTCTAAAGAACTTGATTGGATGCAAACACGTGACACAAACACTAACCGTAGTCGTTATAAAGTTTTATATTCTAAATCTTTTTAATACCATTACATAGTTTTAAGGGTACTTTTTACGCCACTTTGTCGCTAACTGTCAAACTTTTCATATTACAAAGAAACGTCGACTTAAACCAACTTGTTTAAGGGGTACATCGTTCAAAAGATTTTCTTGTGTTTTGTTAAAACAACGGGGCTTTTAATACTCAATACTGGATGGATTAATAGGCCTAAATCACAGAAGTTCCATAAATATATTTAGGATAAAACATGAAACCTTACATTACTAATATGTTCTCAAAAATATGAACAATTTACCCATTTTGCAAAATTCAACTAATTCGTTAACAAATATAAATCATAGCTTCATAATAATATTATTCTCTTTGATTACAGGTAAGCAGTACAACATCTATAGTCAGGAAAGATAAATGGTAAGATATTATCTATAAATACTTTTACAAATATACTTCCTAAGTAGCAAATACTGTAATTTTCTACAATGCCTCTTGTCATTCAATCTACACTTTCCACATTGTCAACATAAAATCTTATCAATATTTCGACCATTCAAACCGGTTTCGTCCCTGTCAAGTGTAAAATTGGAAAATATTATGCGTATAGACCCCGCAAGAGGTTTACACACTCCATTAGGGTTTGATTTATTGGTGCCCACTAAAAGGGTGCCTCAAGGAACTATCCTTGCGCCCTTATTATAATATACTACTTACATTTAGACGTATGGAAATTTTGTCATAAAAATATTTCCTATAATCGTGTTATTTATCACTATCAATTTAGTATTATAATGGATTTAATTTTTCGCGGACATTTTGTGGGTCAGACTAAATTTATGACACGGAAAGATATTACAGATTATTTAAAAAGTTTTGTATTATAGTCAAACACGAAAAATAAATTTATCTACTGGAAAGTAATTCACATTTTTTGAGACAACGCAAAACACGAATTGCATGACCGCATTTTTATTGTATATGAATAATTCTTAATCATTAAATAAATATCAATGACATCACGATTAAAAAAACTAGCAGTTTATTAAATTTTACATAAAAAATTGTTCTCAGTGCCAAGTAATATTATTAATATCAGTCATTCATTCATAAGAACTAAAACTAAACTATGTCGTGAACCGTTACCAGAACTTGAATGTTGCAGTAACTAACTTAAAGACACAGTAACATATAATGAGTAAGAAACTTTGTAAACTTTTGGTGCACAATAATGTCTGCAGCCGGATCTCTATCTCAATACGCCCAACTTTGTAACTCAAACTTTTCAACCGTACGAAACAGTTAAAAGTTTTGTTCAATAGTGATTTGTGGAGTAATTTTAGTTTTGATACCTATCTACGTTGTAATAATGTCAATTGAATCTGTCCTCTATCCGCATTAACAATGATTTTAGAAAGACTATCAAAAATAAGTATCAAATTTTGTTTTAGTAATCTATGGCCCAATAGATAGATTTGTTAAGGTTGGCTTGTTAGTTTTAAGTTAATATGACTATGTATGTAGTTACAGTCCATCAAATCTAAGAGGTACCGTTTGACGTTTCATATTTTTCAAACCGAAACAACTTTGTTCATACGTACATTATTCAGTTTCGATAACCTTTTTCATAAAACCATGAATTTAGAAAGATTTCATTATTGTATCTAAAAATGTACAATTCTTAATATCTAAATGTAATTGAAAACTTTCAAACAAAGCAAAATAACACATATTTACACAGTAAATAATTTCTAATAGTTATATTCTTGACCTCATTACAAAGTTACGTAGTTAGGTCACTGCACGTAGTGTTGCGACTCTTCGGATACACTTGTATGCAAAAAAATCGTTTACATATACGAAAAATCGAATGTATTATTTACAAATTACACTTGACAACCAAACAAATATTTTTTCATGTGAATGGGATTTATCTCACATATTACGATTACATAACTAAATAGTTATGTAATCGTAAAATATGAGATAAAACCCATTCACCAAAAATACGTATTTATAAATCAAATATATTTGCTTCTTTAAAAAGTTGTCGAAAGCGATTTGTCGATTTTTGATTTTCGCACCCAAATAAGTCGGGGTTTCTCGCGCTAACGCTGTCGAAATAGTAAATGGAGTCAGGGATAGTGTTTTTTACATTTATTTTTGTGTATGATAGTATGGGTTTGCATATTACAGAGAAATAAACAAATTTTTAACAAGCACATCCATTGATTTTACAATTACAATTTTTTCTTCTAAGTCTTATTTCTACGTCTAAAACTAATAAAAATAAGGTATGTAGAACCCATTCACAAAAATGTTGTTGCCTGATGTTATAAATTAACGACGTTACTGCGCGACCGCATAATGCACTGAATACACAGATACCCTAAAATAAATTAATTTAATTATTTTTAGGTCAATAGGCAAAATCGCAGGTGTCCAAGTCTCTACAATTTTTTTTTTCTGGCAACACTGCCAACTACAAGCGCACGCGGTCCGCTCGGTCGGTTCGGCGTCAGCAGTCTCTCGCCATCTTGGAAGCTGACTGTGCGCGTACTTGCTTTCTCGTTTGTGTTTTACAATTTGTGACTTGGCTATTACTTTTCTGGACTGATCATTCTTTATCCGTTTACCTTGGCAATATTTATACTGGACTCCGAACTAAGCAAGTGTTTATTAATAATGTCGAAAAGAGGACGTACTTTGAACAGCCAGGCTCGTGAATTGGTGGTGAAATTACACGAGTATTTTGAGCGTGAATCTCAAAATGGTGGACTTCTACTGCCAGTTACACAAGTTCGGGATCGCGTCGGTGAAGCTCTCGGTATTGGTAGCCGCACCGTTGGCAAAATATTAAGTGAAAAATATGGGCCTTCGGGGAGTGACAGTAACGTACTTCACACACCGAAAAAACGAAAAAGAAATAAACCTGTGACAGGCATCGATGAATTCGATAGTCATGCTATTAGAAACCATATATACGGGTATTTTACAAGAGGCGAATTTCCAACATTGGCAAAGTTATGTGCAACTTTAAAAGATGCCGGGCTGTATAAGGGAAGCATAGAGTCGTTGAGAACGGTAATAACAGGAATTGGCTTCAGATACAAAAAAGTTGACAAACGAAAAATTGTTATGGAGCGACATGACATAATTATGCAGCGACTAACATTCCTGCGCGAAGTTAAATTATAAACTGGGATAATGTAATATTTTTGGACGAAACTTGGCTAAATTCCAACCATTCTGTGCCGAAAACATGGACTGATGATTCTGAAGCTTCGTGCTCGAAGGTGCCGATAGGAAAAGGTGGACGCCTCATAATATGCCATGCTGGGTCAGCGTCTACAGGCTTCGTGGAAAACTCTTTATTAGCTTTCCAATCCAAAAGCACTAAAGAGTATCATGAAGAAATGGACGCAGTAAGGTTCCGAGAGTGGTTCTTAAATTTATTACAGAATATCCCTCCTAACAGCACAATTATAATGGATAATGCCCCATACCACTCTGTGCAAATTGATAAAGCACCTACGTCAGCCAATAAGAAAGCAGATTTGGTGGCATGGCTGCAAAGAAAAGGAGTGGATGCCGACATGTCACTATTAAAAGCTGAATTATTACAGTTAGTGAAATTGCATAAACCACCAAAACCGACATATGTAATTGACCAATTGGCCGAAGAGCACGGGCACAAAGTCATACGACTTCCTCCGTACCATTGCCAATATAATGCCATTGAACTGATTTGGGCCCAAGTTAAAGGTAATATTTTATAATATTATAATAATAACACGAGTACTTCTAACATTTATAATTTAAACAATGGTTTTCGTCTGCTATCAAATAGTTACATTATTGTTTTACAGGTTATGCAGCAAGACACAACACAAAACCACCCTTCAGTGTCAAGAAAATGGAAGGTTTATTAAAGGAAGCATGTGCTCAAGTTACACAGGAAGATTGGAGTAAAGTAGTACAAAAAACAAAGAAAATAATAATGGACGACTTCGAAAGAGACGTACACTTTGATAATGTAATGGACAATCAACTGGTCATTAATTTAAATGACGATGATGACGAAGACGACGATACTAGTACTAGTAGTGAATAAAAAAATATCCTAAACATTTCTTTTATTTAATTATAACAATTGATTTCTTAAAATTCGGATATTATAGTAATCGATCTCTTAAAGTTCGGATATTATAGTAATCGATTTTTTCATCCCATCCCTATCATTCAATTGTCAGAACTGTCAAACGGTACTTCTTAGATTTGACGGACTGTAATGCTGTAATTTCAGATAGATGTAAAAAAAGAGTACTGATACCCTTTTTTGGTTTTTTATATCTATTCTAGTCAATTGCTGTACATTGGTTATACCAACCACATCCTAGGAAATAAATATTCTCATTCTTATATTTGCTATAAGAAAATTTCGATCACAACAGTCTAATACTATACATACGGCATAGATAAATCTGTGGTTGCAAAACTTGAAAAGTGGTATATTTCTTTAATTCACATAATTAGTCAAAATTGTACAACAACAACAACAATCATGTAATAATTAAACAATCCGCCCCTGATTACAAAAGTGCCCATCACACTTGCTGCGTTGCCACGCTGGATGGCTAAGGCCAGCCTTTGCACCTGAGGGGACCCGTTACGAGAGTCAATATTTAAATTGAAATTTTAATAGATATTACTATAGACATCATTTTTGCTGCAAGCAAGTTATAGAATTAAAACAAAACTCCCATACGAAACTAAAGATAGTTTTACTTATACCAGAAGTAAAAACTAAAAATACAACAAATTCTGTAAATAAAAATACAAAGTAAGTATTTATATACACAAAGCACAACAAACATCTTCAGGATAATATCACCATCATTTGATGCGCCAACAAATTGTTGTAGTTTGGCAAATTGCTCTGATCCAAGTTTTTTCAGTTCACCAACTTTGGCGATCTTGGCGTACACTTGGCGATTTACTTAAACGGATTGCTTTTTTGATGTGGGAGTAGATTGGCTGTCGTCGGGTGCGGTAACGAATGATATGTGTTACTGATCGATGAACTCTAAATCGTCTGGATATACACTGGAGGGTTCAAAAGTAGATAATATTGTTTAGCAAAAAATATTACGTTTTAGATAATCTGTACTAATATAAAACTGCGAATTATAGTAAAATCAACATTCCCGTGAAGTGAAAGAGGACCACTATATAATCAATTTTTTAATCTGGACGCGTTGGTAGGTCCTATTTTGAGTTTTAAAAAAACCTGGCTTACTTAAGGTCCCCAGATAAACAATGAACATACCAAAAGTCCCTGAATGTGGGACACGAGCCGGCGTTTCGGGAGGGAGGAAAGGTTCCCTTTTTCAATTTTTTGCTTGTATATTGAAAACTATTAATAATATTTCTTTAGTTACTTCTACATTCTACAACATATAAATTACGTCTAGACATTATTACCATAGGATCAATCTCTCATGTCGTACACTCGGGCACTTTTAGTATTTTCACCTGGGTATCGTATAAAATTTGGTACAATTACTCCCTAGTAATTGTACCAAATTTTAAAAGTACACGATTTATTCAGTCAGATTTTTTAATCTTCCCGCGTTAATAGTTCCTATTTTGAGTTTTAACAAAAACTTGGTTTACTTTAAATGTATGATTTTGAATATAAAATACCTATGTTTTTTAGAAATCTTATTTGTTTACGATACACTTGAAAACTTGTTCGAGGTTCGATTTAGTTGCACTCAAGACTGTACACATTCAAGGTGAATCAGATTTCTTGAAACCTACTTTGATATTGTTATGTTTAGGCTTCGAGTTATTATAAAAGTTGTTTGTCATTTCTTTTCAGAACGGAAATTCGTATTAATACATTTTAAAAACTCTATTACTCAAAGAATACAAGGTTACATAAGTAATGTAACCTTTTTCGTTTTCATGGGCCTAATTTACTTCACAAAGTCTTCTACTAGTGTCGGACCAAAATATTCTACCTGTGATATTTTTTAATTATTATTCTTCATCAACTTTTACGTCTTGACATTTCTACATTTGAATGATTTTTTTTTATAGCATTTATTATGCTAACTGTTAAGTTCGAAAAACATTGGAAAAAATGAAATGCTCAAGTGAGACTCGAACTCACGACCTTTCGCTTACAGGGCGACTGCTCCGTCGCCCTTATAGACGGATATAAAGAGAAGGAAAATTTGGAATGATTCAAGTGGTGCTCAATAGCTCAGTTGGCAGAGCAGTCGCCCTGTAAGCGAAAGGTCGTGAGTTCGAGTCTCACTTGAGCATTTCATTTTTTCCAATGTTTTTCGAATTTCTACATTTGTTACTCTTTCACAACATGACTTTAAAGGAAAGGAGATTGCCCACTTTTCAATGGACCGCCGTTTCATAACAAATAATTTTGTATGACGGTGAAACTCGGATATTAAATTGGATTGATATCGTACTTTCATAAGAAATAAAAAATATTCTCTCATTCTTCGTTTTGCTGTTCAAATTATATAGGGTTAAGTTTTGAAGCCAATGTCCATCAATCCGTCAAATCAATTTTGTCCAGAAAGTGCTAGTCGTTACATGGATGAACAGGAAATTAATTTAAATAAGATAGAAGTTGTAATAGTTCCACACACTTATAAATAACCCTGATACCTATACACCAATGTTTATATTATAACTCTATTTAATGTAAACATTGGCATTCTCCTTTAACACTTTGGGAGGTTAAGGTTTGGGTGGTTAAGGAATCGGCCTTACGATCGAAAGGCCCCGGGTTCGAATCCCGGCCATTACACTACCGACGTGAAGCCACTCCTAACACAAGCAATTTAGCTTAGCTGTATGAGTTAGAGGGAATAATATTAGAATATTAGTAGTTTCGGTTCTAATATTCCTTAAAAAACGAAACTTATCGCACACAATTTATTAACGCACCGTCAAATATGTAAAAAAAGTATTCGAACAGCTCTATCTAAACAAATACTATCTCAAATAGTAACAAATTTGATTTGAAACCTAATATTCGATTTTATGTTTACGAAATTTGATTCTGTTTATTTTTTTTTTGTATCGCTATTCTTTTTCCCAGATGTATATTAGAAATTTATTTTATGAAAAGTATGATTTATTTTTGCGTTGCTAAGAAACAGTTAAAGTTTTTATAAAATTATTATTGTAATAAAGGATTTTTTATTACAATAATAATAATATAAAATCTTGGTTGGTCCTTCGGTACCCTTGAAATTCTTCCCGGTACTCGAGAAAAATACCCTGGAACTCCTGCTTAAGAAACGAAGTTATTAAATACATATTGTATATCTGTAGCATATATTCAGTAGGTACATAACCATATTGTTTGATGAATGAGTGAAATGCCATTTTAAATGAATATCGTATACCTACGGTATATTTTTATTGTTTTTTACGATCATTATATATGTTAACTGACCCTAAGGTTTTGGTTGCCTTTTTGCAGTTATACCCCGTGATATAATCCATACTAATATTATAAATGCGAAAGTAACTCTGTCAGTTTGTCTGTTTGTCTGTTTGTCTGCATGTTACGCTTTCACACCTAAACCACGGAACCGATTTTGATGAAATTTGGTACAGGGGTAGATTAGACCTTGAAAAAGGACATAGGCTATGTCTTGTCGCGATAATCGACATCCACGCGGGCGGAGCCGCGCGCAAAAACTAGTGTCCCATATTTTCAAATATAAGTTGTCTCAGAGTAGCATAACTTTATTGAATTTTTGAGGACGATGCTTGTTTATCAAAAAAATTTAAGATTATTTTTTCAATACATCTAAATTGCCAAATAAAACGAAACACGAAGCGAATAATTGAAATTTTCCAATGAATGACCAAGAGCCCTTTACAGTAAATTTTGCTTAAACGGCCAAAAGATTTATTTTATCAAATCAATGAATTTGAAATATCGTGAGCTTAGTGGTTAAGGAGTCAGTCTTACAATACACAAGTCCCAGGTTCTAATCTTGGCCAATAAAATATGAACGTGAACTTACTTCTAACATAATTTAGCTTAGCTGAAGGTGCTTGTGGGAAGCTTAGTTTCAGATAGAAGTATTTTTTCTTGTAGAATAATCCTACAGTCCCGGGTCCATTAAGCGGGGCGTGAAAAGGCATCTAATGAGGCCGTCAAGCTGAGTGCCACCACTGTTAACATGGTAAATGTTTACGATGGTGACCCTCTTTCCGAGACTTTGCCTTTAGCTTAACATCAGGCGAGGTGAAGTCCAATTGACGTGTCCTATATAAAAAAAAAAAAAAAAAAAACTTAAGAAGACTTATCACGAAACTTTATTCATATCAAGTTATATATTTGGCAATGTTCAAATAGAATTTTATATATTTCTTACGCTACAAACTGCCAAAAACTATTTGAGTTGTCCTTTATAATGGGCTGATAACATTCGCATGACATTCGACATCTCGACATAAAATTTCTGCAATAAATTCGGCTTGCCAAATAATTTTACACATTTCTATGGCTATGCTTCGTAATGGAATTTGTTTGTGTTATATTACGTAATACCTATAGAGTTCTGAAATAAATGTATTTGTAAAATAAATGAAGATAATGTAAGCATGTTTTGTAGTATTGTGGAATCCACCATTAAAAGCTCTGTTTATCTGAATCTAGATAAAGATGTGTTTCGGGTCGTTATAACTACATGAACAGTCTTGATTTGTCTTCCAAATATGTTTTATTAAAACTCATTTTATAAATATTTTTCTGATTAGAAACTTATTTCGAAGACCCATTATTGAACCACTAATTAGTTTGTTTAATACGTGTTTTTTTTATAAGATCGCCACAAAATGAATTACCTTTTACTAGATTCGTAGGACACGAAGTTCGTAGAACAGAAGTTCAGGACCAACTTCTATACATAAAACATTTGTGTAATATTAACTTTTGAACTCCTGCGTTCCATGATTTCAAATAATAATAATAATAATAATACCCCGCAGGGGCAGCTTGTGGCGAGCTGTTGGTGAGTGGCGACACCACGAACCCTGATTCTCCCGAGGGTTGGAATTCATTCCGCCCCGCCTCTTGTGCTTGCCTTTATTGGCCGGCCAAGAGTGGAGTCGCAAGAGCGGAACCTATGCTCCAGGTTGGAAGTGTAAAATGTCATAACGCCGGGGGCCTGCTGACCGACTTCTGTATCGCGATCTTGCACCCCGCAGACTCACCTCTCGACAACCTTAGCCGCTCAACGGGTGTTGCTCCATGGCCGCATTATGCGTGGCTATTTTAATGGGGCCCATGCAATGAGTTGGCGAGTCACCACCTGCCTTTTTAACAATTTTGAGACTTATTGTCATGGCAGGCGTCCGTTAGTCTCCCCCCATAGCCCATTCACCAGTCCATCCAACACTCAACCCCATAGCCCATAATCTAGTTTCCATTATTCCAATAGTCTCTGCACCTGGCGGGGACCATCCCCGGGTGTATCATATTGTGCGCTCGGGGGTGGTATCCGCCATGTGTGTGTCTATCCCTAGCATATTAAACTCTCTTAAAAGGGCCTCTACGTCTTGGCTTCGGCCCGACGCACGCCTTCCAAAGGCCCGGGACTCCATAGTCCCGAGAGTCACGGATCAGAGAAACATAATAATAATAAAATATTCTTTATTGCACACCAAAAGAAACAAAGAACAGAAATGTTAAACAATCTCATGTACAATGGGCGGCCTTATTGCAAACAACAATCTCTTCCAGGCAACCTTTGGATGGACAGGAGTGCATAGAAATCACATGTGGGTTTTTGGTGTATGAAATTAACAACAAAAACATAAATACAAATACACTACATGCAATACCTATATATAATACATACAATACCTATATAATATACATATAATACATACAATACCTACCTATATATAATACATACAATACCTATATACCTACAATATCATTATATTTTGTACAGACGTACAACTATACAATATAATACTAGTTACAAAATAATATATAATACACGGTACAGATATTTATCTTAAAGCGACATATAGTACTCAGTCACCAGTTTTTTGAATGACCCCAATGTTTGAGCTCGCCTAATAAAAACTGGTAGAGCATTCCACAGGCGTGCAGCCACAACAGTAAATGCTTTGTCAGAGAAGGTTGTAGAATGCATCGGTATGTGCAGTCTCAAGTTCTCCGATGATCTCAAAAACCTCCAATGTGTGTCACGTAGGAACTCGAAACGTTCTTTGAGATAAGGGGGAGTGAGAGGGTTAAACAGGATGTTATACAGTAAAGAAAGGATGTGAGTATTCCGTCGAAGGCGAATTGGGAGCCACTTGAGCATGTTGCGATATTCAGATACATGATCATATTTGCGTAAGCCATATATGAACCTTATACAAAAATTTTGAAGCCGCTCAAGCTTATCAAGCTGCTCCTCAGTAAGATCAAGATAGCTGGCATCTGCATAGTCTAGTATTGGGAGTAAAAGCGACTGTGCAAGCGAAATCTTTGTGGCTGTTGGCAGAAAATTACGAAGTCTTCGCAAGGAGCCTGCTGAGGCAAACAATTTGCGACTAACCTCCCTCAGTTGGGTACTCCATGACAAAGTCCGATCTATGT
This sequence comes from Eilema sororculum, assembly GCA_914829495.1. Taxonomy (NCBI): domain Eukaryota; kingdom Metazoa; phylum Arthropoda; class Insecta; order Lepidoptera; family Erebidae; genus Eilema; species Eilema sororculum. The sequence continues at coordinate 21,004,400 of OU618549.1, forward strand.
GTATCCCCAAATTTTTCACACAATCACTGATGGGTAGCGGCATGCCATTAAAAATTACTTGTGGCAGTTTTGCCCAGTCTACACGAGCAATCATCCAAGGGCTACCTACAAGGATGACCTGTGTCTTAGCAGGATTTACCTGTAGCCCATAACTGTTACTCCATTCACATATGCGGTCCAAGTCATTGTTTACGATGGAAAAAGCTTCATGGATTTCATTCAACGGGGCTTGTGTATAAATTTGTAAATCATCTGCGTAAAGGTGGTAGGATGAAACAAGTTCTTTGGATATGGAATTAATGAATATAGCGAATAGTAGTGGAGATAAAACGCCACCCTTCGGCACACCGACAGTAATATCACACCAAGAAGAAATCGACTCATCAATGCGAATGCGCTGCCGGCGACCAGACAGGTAACTACGAAACCAATCAATTACTGCTGGAGATATGTTAATAGAGTCGAGTATCCCGAGCAGGATATGGAAATCAACTGTATTAAAAGCGTTACTGAAGTCAAGCAGTGTTAGTAATGTAAGATTTCCATTTTCCATACCCATCCTAATATCATCCGTAACTTTAATTAAAGCTGTGACAGTACTGTGTCCTGGCCGAAAACCAGATTGAAAAGTATTTAAAAGATTATTTTTACATAAAAATGAGTTTAGTTGCGAGTGAACAAGGCGTTCAAGGACTTTAGAAAGAAATGGTAGGATAGAGATAGGACGGTAATGAGAGAAAGAGGAAGGGCTAGATTTTTTAGGTAAGGGTATAATTTGAGCCTCTTTCCACATCGTGGGAAATATACCCTTAGAGACGGAAGAGTTAAGGATATGACATATGACAGGAAGTATTGTATCTAGGATTGGCAGGATCATGTTTCGGCTGATACAGTCATTGCCGACAGCTTTAGATGTAATAGACAGTATACTCTTTTTAATCTTATCGTGAATATCATGATCGCATTAATTTCCATTAACATTATTGAATGACATGCGTAATATTATTACATCGCTAATATATAATATTAGTAACGTAATACACGAACAGCAATTCAACACCACAAGTGCAACTGTACGTTAATGTGTAATATCTACTGAAATTAAGCCTCGGATACAGACCGTTACAGTGTCCGTATACAGTATTACCGTCTAAGCTAGCAGAATATTGCAATATTACGGTTAGTAGGCACTAAGATGTTCGTAAACAGGTGTAGGAAATAGTGTAGGCATGCATCTAAGTGCATGAGAAATACGTCTATAATTCTAAAGCGGTAAGATTCATGTTCATGTAATACTTTTTTCTATCCCATTCTCCCTTTTTTTATCGTGCGAAAAATCCCCTGGATACCACCGCCACGGAGCCGGTGGAGATGGTTGTGTCGGACTCGAACCGACTAAAAAGCAAGTCGTCTTGGGTCTTTGGTTGCCGGAGGTGAGATTGCCGAAAGCATATGTCTCGCATCCTGGCAGACCCAGGACCATCTCTTTCGAGATGGCCCCCTTCGGGTTGTGGGGACCATAGTGTCCCATCTGGCCCCGGGTACGGGGAGGCGCACTTTGCGCCGCCGCCACGGCCTGCTTCAGCGAGAGTGACAGGCAGTATCCCCATCTCCCTAAAGATGTCTCACTAAATTTTGAATGAAAGATAATATTCTTCATTCTTTTTTGACGGAGCGAGCGAAGCGAATAAGAGTCTCGGTTTCGACAAGGTCCGATTTTGCTTCTGTCCGTATCTATGTCAGTTTGTCAGTTCCGGTCTAGAGGACGAATTTCTTAACCGTTTTTACCAAACTTGAGAATAAGGGAAATTTGAATCACATCGGGCATGTCTCGGTAGCAGAGTTGCACAAGGCATTCCCCAACTCGGTTCTAAAGGAAAGATCGCAGGTTCGAGTCCCGCCAGAGAAGATTCGTTTTCCTATGTATTCGAAGCTTATAATTGTGAAGAAGAAGTTTATTGATTTCAATATGTAAGTTTTCAATCTACAGAATAATATATGGTCTCCGTCATAATATTCTTCAGCAACTTTCAGACTTTCTATAATAAAATTCTATGTCAAAGTTGGAACACCATCTAAGCCTTTAATGTTCGTATATGAAGGAGCTAAGAATAAAGTGGTATTTTTATGTCTCACTTATTCTGCTCCCACGCAGTATTATGCGAATACGGTTCTAATATTCAAAGGAACTGCATAACCAGGCCGTAAATTGAAAAGTTTTCTGAATTATATCTAAGAATCTAATTTGAATAAGTATATATACGATTACACATAGAAAAGTCTTATAAGTCTGAAACACATTTTTTAAGAGCATATTCTTAAGAAGCTATAAAAATATGTACATAATATTATATTCACGCCAGTAAATCCCAGAAGTTATAGGCATTGTTTAACACCCACATTTTCGAAATACATCGGGAAAAATGAAGCGCTCAAGTGGGACTTAACCCACGACTTTCCCTTACAGAGGGAATGCTCTTCTAACTGAGCTATCGAGCCACACCTGAATTAATTAAAATTTCTCTTCTCTTTACATCCGTCTTTAAGGGCGACGGTGGAGCCATCTACCAACTTTCTTACGAACTGTTGGAACAAATGAATGATTTTTCAACCATTTTTAACCATTGATTTTTGATGACTACGGCTACATTTTGTCAACTATGTTTTTTGTGGTCCCACGTAATAGGGGGCGAGCTTATTTCTGTCAGGAGGCTCCTTATCATGGGATGTATATTTACTGTTTGATGGAGAACAGCCCTATCCCTTAGTCACCTTCTACGACGCTCACGGGAAGAAACGAGGTGACCCTATTTTACTGAACCAACACAGCGAAATTATATCAAAGATTGAAATAAAACCACTTTTTACGGATTCTATCGCGATATATTTGTTATTATTACTTTTTAACCCGACGTTTCGGCTGCTTTGCAGCAGCCATTTTCGCGATGTGACTCACGATGGTAGTTGTCACATAGAACCCGTAAAAAGTGGTTTTATTTCAATGAGTGACATTCGCGTAAACTTCAGAAAATATCATTTATCAAAGAATTTCATACAGAAGCACAGAATAGATAATAGTACTAGCGTAACAGAAGCTAGCGAGATGTATGGTGTGTTTTGAGCAAAGACAAGCTACATATTGTGCATATAAAATTGCACATAAAACGTGTTTTCCATTACTTGATAATGGATCCAACTTTGCGGTAACGAAAGGGTATCGCGCTAAAGCCAGAAAGGTTTCGAATTAAAAAGTATTAATCTTTAATGCGAGTGCAGAGAATGGTATGATTTGTAGTATTTAAAAATGCATGAGATATGTATTTACTTTTTCTGAAATGAAATATAGGTACTTTATGTATTTCGATGACCTATGTGGTAGAAGGTTCGGCTGTTAGGTGGTCGTCGGATTCGATTCCCGTTCAATATAGAAAAAAAAAAATTTTTGATAATATATTCCAATATTCCATATTCCACAACATTCTACACAACGCTATCTAGACCCATGGTAAGCTTTTATAGCTTGTGTTATGGAATCTAGAATGCGGATAAACATACTTAAATACTTTTTTTTTTTTGTAAATTCATACATATTATACATAGAAACACCCAGACCAATGCAAATAGCCATATTCATGCATACAAATATTTGCACTGAGCGGGGATCGAACCCGCGCCTCCTGCGTGGCAGTCGCGTGCACTACCGCCACGCCACAGAGGCTGTCAAAATGTATGGTAGGGACTAATGTTCAGGTAAAAGGAATAATGTATGGGGGTTGTAATTTTTTATTTTCATCAAATTAATACTTCCAGATGATTTTGCTATCAAAACTGTGCCCGAATTCTTTTATCCGAACTCCGACTCACCCTGTATAAATAGGTTCTCTATTTTTATTCCTACGATTTTATGTCATAATTTAACATTGCATAGTATTACTTATCCTAACATTATTTACGCATAATACTCATTTGCCATAACTTTTTTAATCCTATTTACTATAAGCATACTATCCCAAAGCATTAGTTGACTTAAGGATAACGACGCGTAACCTTATCTATTTTTAGCATACAATGGCGTTCACTAACTAAGCTCGACGGAGCCCCGCTTGGTGGGGCTCGTACTTCTAGGTGGTTTTAAAAAAAAATAACCACGAAGACTAAGGCGGGAGCTCCGCTTCGCTTCACTTCCGCCTTAGTCTTCTAACCTAACCTATCCGAGTCGGATTGCACTGAGTCGGGGTTTTAAAATAACTATTAGACAAATAAAAAATATGCTTTACAACTTTATGCATATCAAAGTTATGAATAAAAAGATTAGGATATACAATATTTATGCTTCATAACACAGTATGCTAAAATTCAATTATGGCACACTATTATTATGACAAAGAAAATTATGCCTAACTTATTATGACAATTTGAATTAGGACACAAACCATTATGAGAAAAAATGGGATCCCGTATAAATAATTTACTGAGTATTTCAATGTACAAATAAAAATGTACATAGCATGTTTATCATTCCAAAACCCAGAACATAAGCTAGTTAATCTATGCTTACTTTGAATGCACATAGTACCGTGTAGAATGTTCTAGAATATCTATAACATGGAAAACCAAACCCATAACCTCTAACTTAGCTTTCGCACTGCCGTTATGCCACAGAGGTAACCACTATATTATTTTTCTCAAAGCGACTAAACTTCGATGAGTACCCACGCATAACCAATGGTAGTATGTAACTACCGTAGTTTCACGACAGGCAGTATAAAACCCAAGCATATTGTGCACCTATATCTTTCAAAGTATCTTCCTAGTTATAATGGATCTCTCTATACGGAACTGCCAGAGACGATAAACATGTCGTTAAAGCTATAATTTGATGACGAGATGTCCATAACTCGCTTCGCAAACTCATCATCATTGTATAAAGTCCTAGTACTAAAGTTATAACTACATTCGTTTGAGTTTATACTAAAAGTTTATGCGAAGCTATAATAGGGATAGCACACGACGTGTGAATGACACAATTTCCAGATGAATTATATGTTTTTGTGTTTACTCTTTATCATATTTTTAAATTAGTTCCCCTGTTTGGTTAGAATAACGAGATCTAATTCAGATATAATGGCCTTAGTAAAAAGTGTCTAACTAAGACTTTATAAAAGATTACTTTGTACAAACAACAGTAGATTTTTCTCTTTTCCACTAATATTATGTTTTTGAAAGTGCATGAAGATATGCGGATATTTGTGACTCTTTGGCGTAAAAATGGCATCCTTTCCTTTCCTCCACAGGACAACACATGCACGGCTAAGATGCCATACGTATACGGTGCAGAATATACCTTCAAGCGTTTCAGTAACTTATTCCTATGCCGCACCATTACGAACTGGAACTCCCTGCCAGCTCACGTGTTTTCTTCTTTCTACAGTCCCGGGTCCTTTAAGCGGGGCGTGTAAAGGCATGAGGCCGTCAAGCTGAGTGCCACGACTGTTAACATGGTACATGTTTACGATTGTGATCTTCTTTCAGAGACTTTGCCTTTAGTTACCATCAGGCGAGGTGAAGTCAAATTGACGTGTCATTTATAAAAAAGGGTAACAGTTATACAATAAGGTCTGCCAGAATTGGTTGGTGAGAAATATGTTTAATATAATAGCAAAACAACTAATATGATTACAGGACGCAACAAAACACGTGAAAGTGAATGATGGATAGGATAGGATACCCAACAATACTCTGACAACTTCATATTTGACTGATGATTCCATATCGATATTGATGGCCATACGGTAAAATTGAAATTGTATTATTTTCTCAAGAAACAAAAATGAACCCACTGTTAACAGCTTTTTTTTCACTGTAGTGTAATTTGCTGTTAGTTTCTAACCCCCGACACAAAAACGACGGGGTGTTATAAGTTTGACGTGTCTGTGTGTGTGTGTGTGTGTGTGTGTGTGTGTGTGTGTGTGTGTGTGTGTGTGTGTGTGTGTGTGTGTGTGTGTGTGTGTGTGTGTGTGTGTGTGTCTGTTTTTTGTGACGGGGGTTTTTTAAATTTTTTATTATATAAGAAATCAACAAATAATTTCTATGCAATTCTTTATTCATCCTCTTTTGAAAATTCATTCCTTTCTGTGTCCCTGGAACATACTGACAAAAGTTACTGTCATTGAAATCCTAGAAATGTTTTAAATTTTTATGTTTGTGAATACGTTTAGATGTTTAATACTCAATCATACTCAAACGGCTGAACGGATCTGGCAGATATCTGTTGGCATGACGATCACAGTTAGAATATTATGAGATATTTTGTTTAAGAAATTGTGTGTTATTGTTATTTCCCAGCAAATGTTTTTGTTTTTACTGTAATTCCAATCGCATAATTACTAAGATAGCTGTAAGTTTAATGAATTTTTTATTACCCCGTGCGTCCTAGTTACTTGAAAATAAAGAGTATAATTGAAAATTAAGAGCAGATCAAACAGTTTTATTGATTTATATGGTATTATTGTCTGAACTTAAGGTGTGTACCAAATATCAAAACAATCGTTCAACTGGCAGGGGGTAGAAAAAAAATTCGATCATTATGAGTACTTTGTTCGTCAACATCTTTCTGATGCTGACTGTACTGTTGTTGGACTGAAAACGAGGGCTACGGGTGATTCCCAAATGTCTGCACACTCAGTGAACTACGCGCTCAGCGAGTTCATTTAATGGTCAAACGAGAATCGCTCAGTGATTAATATCTTGGACAGTTCATCGATGTGAAAAAACTTGGAAAGAGAGAGAGGGCGAGAGTCTCAGAGCAGGCAGTGATCAACTATCATAAAAAATACCTACATACCTATACTCACGTCTGTTAATCCCTGAAGGGGGCTTATTCCACTTTAATCCACTAAACAAATCCATCGATGGATTAGTTTCCACTATTTTTTTCCACTCTGATCCATCGATGGATTTGTTTCCACTTTTGCCACTCTGATCCATCGCTGGGTTTTAATCATTGATAAGTAATTTGAAATAATTACCAGGCAGAGGTTTTAACACCCACATTTCGACCCCGTCGGGTACAGTACCTACAAATGACAATATGTACAAGTTGCTTGTTTGTCCGATTGTCAAAATGTACAACATGCAGGAGACAAAATGATCTTTTGTCGGAATGTTTCCATGACTGAATACCCTATGGTCAAAATGTGTAAATGATATAAGGAACGAATGATGCAGTAACCCTATAGTAAAAATTTGTAAATGCGACTATGTTTTTTGGTCCAATGGGGGGTGAGCCTATACTATCAATGAGTCATGGGAGGTATGTTTACTGTAGGATGGAGAACAACCCAATTCTTTAGTCGCCTTTTACGAGACCCACAGGAAGAGCTGGGGTGGTCCTATTCTACCCCACCGGGAACCAACTCAATAAACATACGAGTAATAAGCAATTTTATTTATTTCTTTCATTCGCACGCAATCTAAATCTCTTGTATGTTTCCTGAGCGAGAAAATACTCGATAGTTGTCGTTTTCTCGCTAACAGGACGTGTCTAGTCTCGTTCTTGTTTGACGTCACGGTTTGAAGTTACTACGTCACTAAATGTTGCAGTCCCCTTCAAATAAAAAAATGGCAAAATAAACTTTGGTGTATCAGATATAGAATCTAAATTCAATTGAATGCTTTTTTGTAACACAATATTTTATGTACTTGAGTTTTATTTCGAAGTATTGCAATATCAACTGTGAAGTGTTTGCGACAAGGTATGTTATTGATAAAGATATCGCTCTAGCTTATATTTTCAGAAAATTCGCGGAGTATTTTATAACGCAATCAATATTCAACTGATCTGAGGATCAAAACCAGTGACGAATATCAAAGTACTTTTTGAGATATATTTTCGATAAGAATCAATTTTAATTTTCTGACGATAATCCGATATGACAAATGTTTGGGATTGACATGGGTATTACCCTAATAACGTGCGCTCTTTGAATAATTTTGTTTGACATTTTATTATATACCTGGATTTACTCGAAAAATATGCCTACTGAAAGTAATTTTAACTTACTAATGTCAGACACTAAATATTTGGTATACCAGATCCCCATCTGAGGGTAAGCTGCTCACAACACCCTATATCGCTGTGTGTAATTCTTTCCTTTATCTAGAGAGAGAGAGAGAGAGTGAGTGAGGGGTAGAGAGACAAAGAGAGACTAAGGTTAGAACATTGCACGAGGAAGGTTGAGCAATACTACTACAGCCTTATGATAGGTAATCATTCTTAGCAAATTATGGCCCCAGAGTACCTCGTAGAGCACATTTAACTATTGGTCCGGTTACTTGACGAACAGTAAGACGAACCTTGGAGGTTTTGACCCAATAGGGGGTGACATTGTCAAGGATTAAAAACTTTTTTTTACATATTATACACTTTTGCCCGCGGCTCTGCCCGCATGGAAATAGGTTATGTGACCAGACATAGCCTATGTCCTTTCTCATGGTCTAATCTACCCCTATTTCAATTTTCATCGAAATCTGTTCAGTGGTTTAGACGTGAAAGCGTAACATACACACTGACAGACAGACATAGTTACTTTCGCATTTATAATATTAGTATGGATTTTTTACACAGAGAAATCTAAAAAAAAACATACTTTCTATGTTAAAATTAAGAGTGTTAGTAACTGCAAAGTATATTATATTATATGAATATGTATCTCGAAATCCCTATTAAGCAATCTCAAGACAATATAAAGCGACTACTTCTAAAGAACAGCGTATACACAAGGCCCCATACGATACTAAAACTGTCATCGCCGAAGAAATAGGCCCCACCATTACTCTTTTGAGGTCCGCTACAAAGGCTTACATTCAAGGCTCCTATTTATGTAAATTATATGTCCCTAAGCCTACAATTTTACATAACCAGGGGTAGCGAAGAGAATCTAGTTTGAATATACAAGTCGAATAAAGTTTTCGCAAGTTGGTTCACCTAAAACATTATTATGTTTGGACCACAGTCTGCAATAAGACCTATTATTTGGTTTATCTGTTCATTTAGTTTAATTAGTTTTGTAGTCTATTAAAAGTTTATTTAGTACTTATATAAAGACTTAGATGAAGACCTAATTTGTTCTAATAGGATAGATATCGTGTGTGTAGTTATATATCTTCTAATATATAAAATTCTCGTGTCACAGTTTTCGTTGCCATACTCCTCCGAAACGGCTTGACCGAATTTGATGAAATTTTTTGTGCTTATCCGGTATCTATGAGAATCGGCCAACATCTATTTTTCATCCCCCTAAATGGTGCAGCGGGAACGGGATCTGACGCGGATCGCGGACAGCTAGTATATATATATATACTAGCTGTCCCGGCGAACTTCGTACCGCCAATTTTTTCCTGCCCTCGTGGCGTCAGATCCCGTTCCCGCTGCACCATTTAGGGGGATGAAAAATAGATGTTGGCCGATTCTCATAGATACCGGATAAGCACAAAAAATTTCATCAAAATCGGTCAAGCCATTTCGGAGGAGTATGGCAACGAAAACTGTGACACGAGAATTTTATATATTAGATATTCGTATAGCTTGCACAGCATCTGTGGCGTAGCAGTAGTGAACGCGACTGCTACGCAGGAGGCGTGGGTTCGATCCCCGCTTAGTGCACAAATTTATATCCATGAATATGGCTTTTTGCATTGGTCTGGGTATTTCAATGTATATTATGAATGTATTTACAAAAAAAAAAATCTAAGTATGTCTATCCGCATTCTAGATTCCTTATCACAAGTTGAAACTTACCATGGGTCTTTATGTAGAATGTTGTAGAATATATTTTACTAGCTTTTGCCAGCGGCTCCGCCCGCGTGGAAGTCGGTTATCGTGACCAAACATGTATGTCCTATCCTATGTCCTTTCTCATGGTCTAATCTACCCCTATACCAAATTTCATCAAAATCGGTTCAGTGGTTTAGGCATGAAAGCGTAACATACAGACAGACAGAGTTACTTTGGCATTTATAATATTAGTATAGATTTATTACTAGTTGAGCCGGCGAACTTCGAACCGCTAATTTTTTCCGCCCGCATAGCGTCTGAACCCGTTCCGTGCATGTATTATACATATAAACCTTCCTCTTGAAGTACCCTATCTATTGAAAGAGACCGCATCCAAATCTGTAGCGTAGTTTTGAAGATATAAACATACATAGGGACATAGGGACGTGGAGAGCGACTCTGCTTTATGCTATGTAGTGATTATTCATTTATTGAGACCATTTTGAGTACTTTGCATCGATGTGCTGTTGAGTGTACATGCACGGTGGTGGTTTGTGAGAAAAAGTGCTCACGATGATCTAAATACTTTGGTATTAAAATAATTTTGAGTACTCGCTAGTTATGATTGATCTGATGTCAACTATACTTGCAAATTTCACTATATATGCGAGTTGTTATGTAACAACTCGCATATATAGTGAAATTTGCGAGTATAGTTGACATTTATTGCGGAATAAATACTATACCATGTATGTACATGGTATAGTATTTATTCCGCAATAAACGAATATTTTATTCGTTATTTATAGTCAACAATTTGTAACCTGGCATAAAAAAATGCTTAGTTTACTCCTTTTATATGGAATTGATAATAAAACAGTCCAATGCTGCATTGGTACTCAGACCTTTATAGAAAACCTACAAGGCACCCTTTAAATTTTTATCTTCATTAAGTGAATTTTCAGTATTTACCCCTTCAAAATAAATTTAGTGGAGTTACTAAATTTATTAAATTTACACGCATCATTTCACTTTGCCCTACCAGTGGGGATGCTTGGTTGGAAAGGTGGACACATACATATAGGACATTACTTTTGATTTTCAGAACGTATTTTCTTACGTAATGTATTTCATATAAGAGCAATTATTAGGATACTTTACCTTCATGTTAAAACTGGGACATAAAGTAAATAAAATTACACTACTCAGAATAAGAAAATTGTTACTATAAATAAATGAATCTGTTATTTAAAGAATTTATTTATTTATTGTTACAAGGTGATTAAAACTGAATTATTGAATCATTTATTTGAAAATCAAATTTTAAACTATGTCTAACTATGTCTCTACAAGCGTTGCAGCGTACTTCTGCTACTATTTTCATTTGATATTCTAGATCTGAAATTTGCTCTTAGAGCTGCAAGTCCCTAAGGAAACCTGACGCAGGTTCCATAATTTTCAAGGATTCAATTGCAGAATACCGAGCACCTAGACAATTTTGAGACAATTTTGCAAGGTGCAGAAAACAATGTTCTGCACGTGAGGTCTGATATTTAACTAAAATATGGAAATGTTTTTCGTCATAAGGGAATGTTAAAGTGATTCTGGGAGGATTCAGTAACAAATGAAAAGATAAAGCTTATTACGCTTATGTTAAAGGTGTGTTGATAAAAAATTTGGCTAAGAAAGACGTACTGAACCGTTTAACCGTAGATCGAAAGATCAATAAACAGAGCTCATTAGAGGACTTGCCACAGTAGAGGACACACACACACTCGAACTTTCGTAAGTAATATAGGTTAGTGGGATTCCTCCAAGAGTACTTTCTATTTGAAGCAGAATTATTTCACCTCAACAAGTCTAAGGAATGAGTAATTTAATCGATCGAGCATTCGCAAGGCGTACTACGGTGATCCGACAGTTTACCGTAGATATCCAATTAGGTGGAGTATTGTGGCTGACAAGTCGATTGAAGTTCGTCTTGAGGAGTGCATAATTTAGATAGATCTAAACCAGAAACTGGCAGAACTTTGTACGGATTAGATTTACATATTTAGTTATCGAGGGTTGTGTTTAATGATACAGTAAAACCTAGCTTTTTAAAGTAATTTTTCAAAAATGTTACCTGTAATAAAACGCAAAAATTTAAAATTAGGTAGTAGTAGGCGAAACCGGTCAGGTTCAGAATTAAAATAAACTCAGTGGAAAAGTACAAGTGTGTTATGGAAAAGTACAAGTGTGTTATTCAATATGAATGTAGCAGATTCTACCAAGTGCCATCAATCTCCAGTATAAACAGTTTAAAGTTAGTTTTTTAACTTATTTTCATGAAATTCACTCGTTACTAAGTACAAAATTTTGCAGTCGAACGAACTTTTTGACTGTCGCATCGATTTAAAACTTTGTTAATAGAATGTATGTGACATTCAACTTGTGTAATATGAAGTAAAATATTAGTGATACCTATAAGTAGGTATACTTTCATGATCGACCTTAATTGAGAATTGGTTCGGAGGATAAGCTTTCAAATTTTTATGTTCGATCATTAGAAATTGTACATTACTCAGTTCTTCTTCAAGAATTGTGATGACTACTTTTATTTCTATACGTTCATATCTATCAAAATCTTGCCTAAAAGAAATTGCTTTTAGTGATAATGCAATGTCTGAACATTTTGTTACTATTTATGATGTCTTAATCATATTCAATTAGGTAGGCCATTCCAGCTTCGAAGACGAGGTAAATCGACGAATCCGACTCGGCTGGGCAGCGTTTGGGAAGCTACGAGATGTCTTCTCGTCCGACATACCTCAGTGCCTAAAGACGAAAGTCTTTAACCAATGTGTGTTACCAGTGATGACTTACGGATCTGAAACGTGGTCCCTCACTATAGGTCTCCTACAAAAGCTCAGAGTCGCTCAACGAGCTATGGAGAGGGCTATGCTCGGTATTTCCCTACGTGATCGCGTCAGAAATGATGATATCCGTAGGAGAACAAAAGTAACCGACGTAGCCCAGCGGATTAGCTCGTTGAAGTGGCAGTGGGCGGGACACATAGCGCGCAGAACAGATGGCCGATGGAGCAAAAAAGTTCTGGAATGGCGACCGCGTACGGGCAGACGTAGTGTGGGACGCCCAACGGCCAGGTGGAAGGACGACCTCATCAAGGTCGCGGGGAAGCGCTGGATGCGGGCTGCTTTAGATCGGTCATTCTGGAGGTCTATGGGAGAGGCCTATGTTCAGCAGTGGACTATTTGTGGCTGATATGATGATGATGATGATGAATCATATTTATCTGTTCATCTATATTCAATCTTCTATCAATCAATTAGCCTATTACAGTTCACTGTTGGATATAGACGTCTTTCAAAATGATCCTCTCTCTCTCTCTCTCTCTCTCTCTCTGTAAATATAATCTTATACTTATTAAATATGTCACCCAACCTTTACTTAATCCACAACATAATTTTCTGGACTAACATTTATCTTTTGCATCTAGATTTTTATGGCGTCTGTAAATAATATCTTTTGGCCCATTTTGCTGTCGTAAATTACGCCACTTGTGTACATTTGAACAAAACATTATAGACAGCTTGCTACAGAAAATGGGTCATGTTTTTCCCTGTTATGTTGAAAATAAGGATTTTTTATCAAATTTACCCCTTTCGAACTGATTTTTTGTGTAAACCCTTTGAGATAATTTTAAATTGTGAGTTTTTTGTTGTTTTGGGACATTAGAGATCTTTACAGAAATTATTTACTTTTGTACATGTTACGCAGAAGATTGAAAAGTTTCTAAAAAAGCAATCTATCCATCCATATACTCACGTCTGTAAATCCCCTAAGGGGTAGACAGAGGTGTATTAGCACCCACGTTTTGCCAATTATGATTTTCGGTACCTCGATGTAATAGGGGGCGAACCTATTGCCGTCTAGCAGGCCCTTTGTCTTAGGCTGTATATTTACTGTCGGATGAAGAACAGCCCTCCTTAGTCGCCTTTTATAACGGGTGTGTAACGGTTGATATAATAACAAAAAATCTAACGTTCACTTGACATAATATCGCTTATTATAATTTTATTTAATATAACGATCAGTTGTCATATTGAACTGTAGATATAATTTCATTTTATCTAATTTCTTTTGATATAATGAGCACTTTTTATAATGCACATTTGACATAAAATTCGTTTAGTATATTATTTATTTACTATAATATTCATAATCTCTAAGTAACCAGGAGGATCTGGATGCAATCTGGACTTTAGGGCACCCCGACTCGGATAGGTTAGGTTAGAAGGGGACCCCGCCATCCCCTTCGTGGTTTTTTTTTTTAAATCAACCAGAAGTAGGAGCCCCGCGAAGCGGGGCTCCGTCGACCAAGTCCGACCTCGACCAGAAAATTAGGTCAAAAGAACATTAGGTTAAATGAAAGTTATATTAAAAGAATATTATGCATTTTGAAAATTATATCATATGAACTTTATACAAAATGTTATTATATCAAAGGAAGATTATATCATATAAAACATTATATCATATGAAATTAGGTTATTTGATATTATAGCATATGAAAATTATAACATATGAACGTTATTTCAAGTAAAATTAGAGCATTTGTTATTATATCAAACATTACACACCCTTTTATAACACCCACAGGAAGAGCTGGGGTGGTCCCATTCTACTCCACTGGGAATCAACACATCAGAAAAAGTAAATATCCAAAAAACCGTGATAGCAAAAATAATAGTTCGATCAACCGTTCCATGTATACTTCTAAAATGTTCAATGCTTAGTACTACTAGTTTCGTCAAGAGGAACGAAACTAAGGTATTTAGACATCTCAGTCATGCAACAAATTGAACTATGAAAACGAACCGAAGCTCGGAGATTGACTGAAAAGGTCATATTGTCAGAACATTTTGCTAGAAATCGTTCAATGATACATATCATATCTAAAAATCAAACAATAGACACAGAAAACTAACTAAAATCCAGCTCTGATATTGCCATACCTATTAGTTCTAGAACAATGGCTAGCAATAAATTTTATACAAATCCTCTACCACTTTTCACGGCGACGAGCTTCTAAACGAGTTCAGACCGTTCGCATAGCAATCGAGTTTGCCATTGTTTGAACTCGCCTGCCTATGAAAAGTATCTACGGTATGCCATCTATTTCAAAAAGCTTTGTATACTGAACTTTCAACTCTAATACCGATAGATTTTATAATTTTAATTGTAAATTTTATCGACTTACACCAAACAGCCATTGATTGACAAAACAGTCAAAGAAATCTAAAATACTTTTTTCTAAAATACTTCCAGTATAAAATCGAATTAAATGAAGAAAGAAAAGACTGATTGTACAATGCTTGTATAAACAAAAATATAAAGTAGAAATGTATATCGTTTTAAAAGGATGTATCCATAATTAAATCAAGTAATAAAAAATAATTACGAATCGGAAAATTCAATTATTTGGTGTTGGTTTCGAAGCAGTGAAAAATATCTGTTTAAATTTTAATCGGATTTTCGTGTTGATCCTGGTTCCATAATGAATGGGATACATTGGATGTTGTCCCTTTTATATTTTATTTCCTTTTATTCTTTGTTGGTTAATTGCTTTATCCATTTGATTTGAATTTTGTTTAACCTTTTAAGATTTACAAAGTGCTTGTGATGGAGGAAAAAGCGATAGCGAGGAACCATTATTATGTTTTCAAAAAACGAAATCTTATTTTTATGAATTTCGAAGTAAGTTAAAAGTACTTTATTGTGCAATTGTCATTGGCAGTATACATTAGATTTTTTTTTTCTTTCAGGTAGGTATTCGTCACAAAATATTTAAAACGTTAGTTCTTTTTCTATTCAATCTTCTTCATATTAACTTATGATGGCCTCTAAAATGTTTGCTTCACGCATTAGGTAATATAAAAGTTATTCATCCACTGAAACTAGGTAATAGTCTTGATTTATTGCCACAATATCTTTGAATCATTTTTAGATTAAGAATCATACAAAAGTAAAGTGTAAAGTTTCTGCTCCTATTACCAGGCCCTTCCAAAACTTACCCGGAATGATAAGAGAGTGGGTCAAATAAAATTTATTGTCTATTACGAAATGAAATCGTTCTGGCAACTCGTCGACTTTTCAAATGGCAAGTGTTTGATTTATGTGGCCCAAATTCCGGCGAAGATTTTATATTATTTCATCTAACCTTGATACTTTTTAAATTGTATTTGAGTTTTCAATACTATCAACAAATGAATACACTTCACTTAATGGTAAGAGTTACCATGATCGATAGTTGTAATATGTTGCGTCATTTACATAAAAAAGGAAAGAAAAGAAGTACTTCAGTACTTTCAGTAAGTAGTAATTCACCTTTCGTGCTGGGAAAATAATTGCAAATCTAAATATGTGCAAAACTTTATCACGTAGGTACGATATAATTTTTTTCAATCCCATAAAATTCTTTACCATGTAAATTTTACGTCTTATACTATAATAAGAATGCTGTAATCCAATTGAGTTGATTTCATTCAGTCTGTCGTATTGAAATTTGCTTGGACCCTTTCTGATATTTAATTCTATTAAGACCTAACTGTCTATTGAACTAAATAAATCATTTAAACCAGAGCTCAAAAATTAATAATTTATTGGAAGATACATAATTTTTCTAAATTCTGGAATTGCCAACTCTTATGGAAAGCTGAAAAAGGAATTTTTGCAACTTGGTTGGCTGTAATATTCTCATGGTTCTGTGACCAACCAAGTTAATAATGTTATTCAGAGTCTCGTTCTGAGTTTCAATTTTATCAATTAATGCAAGACTATTCATTACTATTTTAACCTCTCAAAATATTTACATAGTACCTTCCAAAAATTCAGTAAATATTCAAAGAAATTGAATTAATTCAATATTTACTTAGGATGCTGGCGGTGTGAAAGTACCTTCTAACCTTAATTTGACATTTCTTCTTCAAAGGCTCGGTTGAGTAAATAATGGCTATTTTATTTCATGTTTACCATTATCTGCACAATAAAATTTATTACTTGTGCGTTGGCACCTTTAGTTAGAAAGATTAAAATTGTCCACCGATAGTCTTTAAAGTCATACGGAACCCGCCATACTGTTTCTTGTGGGTGTGTCTCTTTTGATTTCTGGTATGGTTGGTCAATTTATGCTTGAAAAACGTGTGACCGCCATTTTTTCATCGTAACGATGACTCAATCAATTAATTAGCCTATTGCAGTCCACTGCTGGACATAGACCTCTCCCAATGCGCGTCATTTCTGCCGATCCTACGCTTTCCGCATCCAGCCTGTCCCAGCCACATTTTTCAGGTCGTCAGTCCATCTGGCTAGGGGGCGCCTTACCTTCCGTTTATCTCTTCTTGCGGTCTCCACTCTAGACTCGTTTGCTCCAACGGCCGTCGGTCCTTTGGCAGATGTGGCCACCCATTTAAGCTTGCTTATTCTGCGAGCTATGTTCGGAAACTTTACTATTGGATGATTGAATTTTATCCTTCAAGGAAACTTCAAAGATTTGCTCGCTATTTGATCCGGTGTGCGACTTTTAGGTCATAGGCTTATCGGTTTCGTATTCTGGTCTTAGAGCTGGACGGAAATTGTGGCAGTATGTATCGCCAATCAATACGACACCGCTGCAGGGCATCTAGAACTCCTCAGGTTTCGATGGAGTCGAAGGTTTTTTCGTAGTCCATAAACGCCATACACAGATGACTAGCCAAAGTGAAATATTAAATAAAATTTAAATGATAGGTAATTATAATAAAATGTATAGTCGCAAGATAAGCAATTACATTTTTCTCGCACGTTCGTAAAATAAGCAGCTTTTCACTTCACAAAATATCTTCAAGACATTTTATGTCAGCTTAGAGCCATATTCAAGGAATATTTTTTCTGTAGGCACTCCACCAAGCACTTGAAAACGAAAGCTAACCAAGTTTATGAATAAATTCGCTCCATTTGCCTTTATTTCACAACCAATATTTTCATTTCCCTCAGAAGTTTTATGTATAATACATTTTGAGAAGTATCAAGTAACCGTTCGAACCAATATAAAAGTTATTCAAAGATATTGACAAAATCAAAATTCATGGAATAGATTAGTTAGTTAGAAACTGCGTGACTAAAATTATGTAGTATTTCCTCGTATTTTGCACCTACTGCCACTTGTAACATTTATTTCACATTTATTTCGTCTTACATTATTAAAGATTCAATCATTATGGCATGATTATGGACACGGGATCAGTTTTAGTCGGTAACATCTTTACCGACTAAAACTGATCCCGTGTCCATGAACCTGTTTGCTATTGTTACAAACTATAATCTAACTCTGAGTTAAATTGTATCTAGATTTGTTCAGCCATCTTGACGTGATTACGTCACAACAATCTATCCAAACGTTGTTATCTACATAGTGGAAAGAATTGCAGACTCAGAAAACAACTCCTTAATCAATAATAAGTAACTCATAAGTGTCTAAAAATATAGTACGTATGATTCTATTATTTTCTTTTATTTTTTCAATTTGACTTATAAAGTGTCTATAAAGAATTAAAATGCACAATGCAATCTACCAACCAGCCGTATTAAAAATTAGCCTAATAAGAATAAAAAAATTATACCACGAACAAATTCAACGAGCCTTCTGCCAGAAAAAAATGGTGCAGAAAAGGAAGAAGGAAGAATAGTTCTTAATACCATTGACATTTCATTTCATCCCAAGACCACAACAACTAAAATTAATTTATTTCCTCGGAGATAAAGATTCTGCTTGTCTGTTCCGAGAATCGAATCTTGGTACTCGGGATTGCATTCAGGCACTTGAATGGCTATAGAAGAGCAAAAGAAGAATTTAATTTTACCCGCCAATTGAAACTTAAAAAAACCGGATTGTAGGAAATTGGTTATTTTAAATCGGATTCCTTTTGGATCGTGTTTCTGCATTCAGTCGATTAGATTGCTTTTTTTCCTGCAGTTGGTACCTACATTTGGATTGAAAGGTAAATTCGTTTCTGCAGGTTTGGTATTTGATTAGTCTAAGCTCGTAATGATTTACTGAATCTCTTTGAGGAAACTTTGGTACGTGGCTGTGAAGTTTTTCGATTAAAAAGATGTTGGAATGCAATCATTAGTTAGTATTCAACAAAGCTTGGTGCTTAATCAGATAACTATGGTTTCACTTGAAATTTATTCGGAATATTTGTCTAGCTTTTCAGCCGATATGAGAACTAAATTATGCAGCTACTTTATTATCCTACTAGGTAATTTGTTAAGTGTGAAAGTTTGTTAATATGTTTATTATTCAATCATACTCTAACATATTGGACGAAATTTGATACAGAGATAGATGGAAAAACATTGGGTACTTTTTATACCAAAAATATATTATGTTCTCATGAATTTTGGTTTATCACAACCCATCAAACATTAGCCTTTAGCTTAACATCAGTCGAGGTGAAGTCAAATTGACGTGTCCTTTGTAAAAAAGGTACCCTTCACCCGTTAGGGTAACTAAATTTCGCAACGAGTTTTCAAAGAGAATTATACCACCCATACATTTTACAGTTGATCCGATTTGACAAAACTAAATGTGCCCAAAATTAAGAAAGGTGGTCATAATCATATGAAACTTTTTAAGCCAAAGAGAAATACCAAGAAATTTCCTCTTGTTACGAACAATTTCGTGAGACCATTTAAACAACTAAGTAGTAGTTCCTTTGTGGACTTAACGGTCTTAAGTCGTTAGCTGGATTGGCGATAGGACTACAAAAGGAACCTACCGCTGGCGAAATACTAGAACACAGACGTCGCTGTGATAATGTGGGAAGTTACAATGTTAAAGTGTTGTTTAAAGTACCTATTTATAATTACAATGGATTACATTTTGGTCAAATGACACTATATAACATCGAGACCGCAGTTATTGCTTGTACGCTTTTTCTATATTTTAATGTTTTTTTTTAATTATATTTAGTCCGTTAATTGACTGCACCCCGCTAGATGGCAACAAAGCTGAAGTGCAGTCCAGAAGATACAGATCATTATTCCCGGTACCACTGGACGTAAAATGGTGGTCAATAACTTAAAGGCCTTGATAGATGCCTTTTCACGCCCCGCTTGAAGAACCCGGGACTGTAAGAGGAGGGAAACACGTATGCGGGCAGAGCATTCCAGCTCTTTATCGTGCGGTAGAGGAAAGAGCCCCCAAACCGTTTAGTGCTAGATGGTATGGATTCCACCGTGTGTGGATGGCACCGCAGACCAGCGCGTGTTGTTCTGGATAGGAAGGGAGATACGACTTCATTGCTGTTTTGAGTTTGAGTTGAGTGACGTAATTGGTTTTGTCATAATGTCTTAGTATGGGGACACTAACTAGGTTTCAGGGCTTTTTTTCCTCATTCTTTGTTTAGGTTTGGTAGGGTTTAGCAGAAAGGTGGTCTTTCCCGCCAATAGTTAATAGGCAATGCTTCGGGGGATCCACGGAATAGTATATTGATTTTTTTATAGTGTGTTGTAGTACTGTAGAGTCGTAAGTATTCATATTTTAATAATTATATTTAAACCCTTTCATGTTGTTAATATTTAATAAAGATGCAAAACTGATTATTTTGCAGAGTAACGATTATGTTGCCAATTTCAAACTAATTCATTCATTCATTCAAGAACCATGTTTCAGCTGAAATTTAATTAAATTTACAAAATTTCACTCAATCAATCCACGAAAGTTTCGCGCAGCCATTGTCTGAAACACTTTACTTTTTGTGTGCTTTTGTGTCAAAAGCTTAATTAAAACCTCAAAACTGTCATCTATTTGGAAATGAAAGTACGATAAAAATATAAGTAAAGGGTTCCGAGAAAAACTGTTTATTTTAATACATTAAACAAATATATTTTATACTTTACAAATATATAAGAGTAGGGAGTTTAGGGGCTAGCCGTTAGCTTATTTTATCCGATTTCAAAAAAGGAGGAGGTCCTTAATTCGATGGATATGTGTATTTTTTTAATTATAACTATAAAATATAAAAACTGCTCCAGAATAACTACTGAACTTAATAGGACCTAGTTGTTTTAACATTTTCCAGATATTGTTTTACTTTCATAATTTAATATAGTAGTGAAGTAGTCTGAGGTCTAGTGGCTAATCAATTAAATATAGCTTTAATATAGCAAGGTGGTACGTATGAGTATATTACGAGTATATGGGTATAATAGGGTAAGCCGTTTGGCAATTACTTTGCGGAGCTAGATTTTCCAGTTGATTGAATTTTGGTTAATTTAATTTTGTGCCATGATCGATGCTGTAATGACTTATCTGGTGACTTAATTAATATCTCTCCATACCAATATTCTAAATGCTAAAGTAACTCTGACTGTCTGTATGATACGCTTTCACAGCTAAGATAGTGAACTGAATTTGATCAAATTTGGTATATGGGTATATTAGACCTTGAGACCGACATCCAAGCGGGTGGAGCCGCGGGTTAGTGCTAGTTTAATATATATTAATTGTATACCAAAATAATAAGTAAGTGAAAGAAAGAAAGAAAGAATGAAAAAACATTTAATTCTTGACACGCACAATGATCATCCATCCACTTAGTAGGTATACAAATATCGTATAATCTACAATACGTATATATATATATAATCTATTATTAAAATAAAAAAAAAAACATGTTTCACTGTGCGAGCCCGAATATGGCCGCCATCTCAGCATAAATGCTACGCATACCGTTAAGAATGCGCAGCGCTGGTTTTCAGATGGGGCCAATTATTTTACTACAATTTCAATGGTAAGTGTTGGTAGCTTAGTGGTTATGGAGGCGGCCTTAGGATCGAAAGGTTCCGGGTTCAACTCCTGACCACACTACCGATGTGAACTCGATGTGAACACAAGTAATTATTGAAAGTATTCAGTAATTTGGGTTCTAACGTATTTAAAAAAAATATGAAACAGCCAAAATTTTACATGTAGATACAGTTCAAACTAACAGTCATATCCTAAAACAATCAAAACCAAACTATAAATTAAAACAAACATAATTACAGCTTCGGTCAATTTGATTCGACATAACAATAATCCTGACCCTTGGAACCCAGCCCAACATACACAAGTAAAAGAAACATATACTATAGCTATTGGCTTCATGCTCATAATATAGAGAATCGTTGTTTCAAAGCGAATAGAGAACTTAGACGCATATGAAAGTTATATCGGAAATCTTTGTGAACAAAAGAGAAGAAACTTTGGTACTATTCTGGAACTTATATTTCTATATGATTAAAAGGAAACTAAGAACAAAATACTATTACTTAATTATTATTGAACTAGCTATTGCCAGCGGCTCCGCCTGCGTAGATGTCGGTTATCGTGACCAAACATAGCCTATGTCCTTTCTCAAGGACTAATCTCTCCCTATACCAAATTTCATCAAAATCCGTTCAATGGTTTAGGCGTGAAAGCGTAACGTAACAGACAGAGTTACTTTCACATTTATAATATTAGTATGGAAGTATGGATTGCCGTGTTGG
Source organism: Eilema sororculum (assembly GCA_914829495.1). Classification (NCBI taxonomy): domain Eukaryota; kingdom Metazoa; phylum Arthropoda; class Insecta; order Lepidoptera; family Erebidae; genus Eilema; species Eilema sororculum. The sequence continues at coordinate 21,026,751 of OU618549.1, forward strand.
TTCCCAGTGAAATAGAATAGGACCACCCCAACTCTTTCTGTGGGTGTCGTAAAAGGTGACGTATGGGATAGAGCTGTTCTCCATTCGACAGTAAACATATAGCCCAAGACAAAAAGCCCGCTAGACGGTAAAAGGCTCGCCCTTTATTACGTCTTGGGACAGAAAATCATAATTAGTGAAACATGGGTGCTGATACACCTCTGCCTACCCCTTCGGGGATTTACATACGCGAGTATATGGATGGATGGAATTATTATTGACAAGTTAAGCTGATATCAAACTGTTCACTCAGTTGATGTACACTCGGTTAAATGAAAAATGTTTCCGTCAATCCATGTTCACATGGCTTAAGCTCATATCAGACAGAATTCAAATTTTTCATTTCTTTCCTAGTATCGTCGAAAGAAGTTAATTTTCGTTATAGAATTAGTCACCATCATGTCGTATGGCTTTTGCTCGAGTCCTCACATGTCGACGTCCAGTTAGCGAAACGAGTCTATTGCCGCCGGTGTGAGGTCATGAAGCTCACGCATTTCTCCAGGGAAACGACGGAGTGGACACTTCTCCGCTAGAATTACCACCACTATATGTATATATATATATATATAATAAGCACCACTGCCACTGCAGGTTCACCTCACTATCCTCGGTATGGATGTTCGCTGCAAACTGAATAACAAAAACTATATCTAGAGTATCATCAAATCAGCCTCGCGTAAACTCGGAGTCCTGAACAGAGTGAAACGTTTTTTCACGCCGGAGCAGCGGTGTCTTCTATACAAGACCCAAATTCGTTCCTGCGTGGAATACTGCTCACATCTCTGGGACGGCTCCGCAAAGTACTTATTAGATGCTCTCGACAGGTTGCAGCGACGTGCGGTCCGCATTATTGGGGATCCTGAGGTCACGAACACCCTCGAGCCTTTGCAGATGCGTAGAGATGTTGCGTCTTTGGCAGTTTTCTACCGTCTCTACCATGGTGAATGTTCTGACGAGCTCTTCCAATTAGTCCCACCCTCCCCTTTCCTTCACAGGACGACACGTGCAGGGCTAAGATGTCATCCATTTACGGTGCAGAGTATACCTGCTAGAACCAAGCGTTTCAGTGATTCATTCCTGTGCCGCACCACTAAGACCTGGAATTCCCTGCCAGCTCACGTGTTTCCTTCTTCCTACAGTCCCGGGTCCTTTAAGCGGGGCGTGAAAAGGCATGTAATGAGGCCGTCAAGCTGAGTGCCACCACTGTTAACATGGTAAATGTTTACGATGGTGACCCTCTTTCCGAGACTTTGCCTTTAGCTTGACATCAGGCGAGGTGAAGTCATATTGACGTGTCCTGTGTAAAAAAAAAAAAAAAAAAAACAAAAAAGCAACACAGAGAAAAATCAAAGTGTTACGTGACATCCATCTAACCTTTCATTTTAATTCAATCGGAGTGAGACTGAAGAACACCAGATGCCGGAAAGTGAACCGATCAAATACTGTTGGATCCTTTCATTGGTGAAATCAATCGGCATCAATGGAATCATTTTATGTTCAGATATATCACTTTGAGTGATAGATGATAATAGATGAAAATAAAACAAAAAGTGAACTGTCTGATTTTCCAGCAATACAAGTAAGCGATCCTCTCCCTACCCTTTAAGAAGTTTACCGTACAGGTGTGTTAAGTTAAATAAACCTAAGAATATATGTATGGGTTGTGTACAATAAGTACGTAAGTATCTGGCACTTTTTTATTCATTCATCCCAAACCCAGCATGAAAGAAGCGAGTTTTTCAGTCCTTGAAACTCATTTATTAGCTCAATACCTCCGTAATTGCGGTCTTGGATTCAATTTCAGGGGTCCAACCATATGTTGCCAGCCTTTTAAATACGGAATTGCCTAATACGTAACGTATCGTAGTGATTTACGCCCGTATATAACACCTGAGCTATGAAAAACCGCTCGAAAATACTGTTAGTAGTCTAGGAGATTAGATTCTAGGGGATTCTAAGCGTATAAGGTGTCATCAAATTCCGAAATTGAATTCTGACTCTCATAATTTTGGATATTATAAAGAAGAAATATCATGCTTTATATTTATTTTTAGCACCTACGTAGTTTTTGGACATTGACACCAGAATGCTATTCTTGGGGTTGCTTATTTCATCTCCAACTCACGTGTTTCCTTCTTCCTACAGTCCCGGGTACTTTAAAAGCGAGCCGTGAAATGGCATCTGATGAGGCCATCAAACTGAGGGCTACCACTGTTAACATGGTACATGTTTACGATGGTGACCCTCTTTCTGAGAGTTTGCCTTTAGCTTACCATCAGGCGTGGTGAAGCCAAATTGACGTGTACTTGGATGGATTATACGACTTTTATGGGAGTGACTGGCATCTGACCACCTAATACCGAGGCAAAAGTTTAAGCCAGAGCCTCGTCCGTACCTCAGAAGGCGCTTCGTCTTGCAGGTTAAGTTAGTTTGGCCCTGAAAGTCTTGGAAACCATTTATACACTCTTATTTTTATAGATTTATTTATCTTATATATAGATTTATATATCTCAATTCAAAAACCGCTCCCGCTTATGAATTGCAGTGCAACCCATACCAGATTGCCGCGACACAGGCATGCCTAGTGCGGTGATCTATGTAAACCATGCATAAATTTAGACCTACCCACCTTTGTTTTTATAGTATAGTATGCTTTGTGCTGTAACCTAGTTTTAGCTAATAAACGTTTTTTTTTTTTTTTATTACTCACTTACTGCTTGCATGTGATCTGCGGATTTGCGATCTGTCCATCTGGGTGGGCTATTTCTCCAACTCTTCGTCATATAGGTTTAGAAGGTTGTCCAGCAGTGATGAGTTGCTGCACATTGTGAGGAGCTTGAATAAAATATTTTTTCTTCCTTTCTTTCTTTCTTTCTTTCAGTGAGAAAGTGATAAACAAATTAACATTGACAAGTTTAGTTAAATAAATAAATATTCCACAACATTCTACACAACCGTCTCAGACCCATGGTAAGCTTAACTAGCTTGTGTTATGGAATCTAGAATGTGGATAAACATATTTAGAAACTTTTTTTTTTGTAAATACTTACATATTATACATAGAAACACCCAGACCAATGGAAATAGCCATATTCATGCATACAAATATTTGCACTGAGCGGGGATCGAACCCGCGCCTACTGTGTGGCAATTGCGTGTACTACCGCCACGCCACAGAGGCTGTCTGTCACGACACTGAGGTTTCAAAAATTACCTAGAAAAAAAATTAGTAAACGAATACATTTACCCTTGCCATCGATAAGTAAGTATACAAAAAAAAAGCAATCTATATCGCAGGTTTCTTTATTTTTTCTATAAAAAAATATGACAGGGCGTCCTAAAAAGGTTGTTATGGATCAATTTCCGACCCAAGAAGGTAGGTAAGCAAACTGGGTCGCGTCTGCTTTACTTTTAGTTCGCTTAATGAACTAAGTCTTGACATAGACTGCTCCTTTCTCACTTTGGCCGTCTCCCAACTTTTGGGCAGTTTGGCAAAAACTTGGGAATAAAAGTGTGACCAACTTTTTGGTGGCGAACTTCTTACCTAACAAAATGAGGTCTATAATTTTTTTATTTAATAATTATGTTTATTTAATGAACTAACTTGGATTATTTTGGTCCGTTACAGATTGATTGAATTATTTGACCGAGTGTTTAGATGGAATAGACCAAACAACGGGGAAATACTGCTAGCTTCATGGGTACGTTAATCAATGTCAATGGGACGTAGATTTCACATGATCCTCCTGAATAGATGTAATTTGAACAAATCACTTGTGTTTTTTTAAGGACACGTCAATTTGACTTCACCTCGCCTGATGGTAAGCTAAAGGGAAGTCTCGGAAAGAGCGTCACCATCGTAAACGAAGTTAGATACTTCGTACTTTTCCACTATGTTTTATTTCTCACCCTGACCGGTTTCGCATCACGGCAATCTCAAAGGTAGCAGATTCAACCAAGTGCCATCAATCTTGCCGAAGGTGCCATCTTGAAAGAGATGGTCCTGGGTCTGTCGGGGTGCGATAGATATGTTTACTGCAATCTCACCTCTCACCGGCAACCAAAGACCCAAAGACGGCGTGCGTTTTAGTCGGTTCGAGTCCGACATGACCAGCTCTACAGGCTCCGGGGGGATTATTCGCACATCAAAAAAAAACTCGTAAGGTCTAAGAATAGGACATTTTATGACATAGCTCTATTAATAGGGAAAGAAAGGACATCATTAGTACAGTAAAAATGCAATAACACATGTGTCTAACTGAATAAAATTGAGAGAATTACCTCTAAAATATATCTACAACTTTGACATTTACTGGTATAGTTTATTCCCATAATAGTCACTAATTAAGACAGCTTCCCAGAAATGGGATTATCATGATATTTACGACGGCTCCACAGGAATGAAATTAGAATACTGCGGTACGAAGGGCTTATAAGAGCGTTTTCATACTTTACGATCCGATTTCGGAGGAAGTAAAATGTATGAAACGTTTGCCTTAAACAGCATCCAGCCTAATATTGAACATCGGAGCCAACACCACTGTGTTGTCCTCTATCGGCTGTCGGCTGTCGTCGTCCGACACAGATATCGTATCGGATATTCTGAAAACGCTCTAAGCGCCATTACAGAATCACTTCTTCAACTATCGCAAACTAATACAGATTTTAGTCCCATCATATTTAACCTCGAAATCAAAATGGTTACCATTAAAATCTCAATTTAAACTTTAGGGAAACGTCCTATGGTTTATAATACCTCTTTACATAATGATCAAGCTTAACGGCCATTGGGTCTATTCCTATTGAATAAACTCATTAGGGTTCCCATTCAACCGAGGCCTGGCAGGCCCCTTTTCAATGGCCCTATATATACAGAGTATCGATCACCGTTTTTTATGACAACTAGCAGGTCTATTCGACTGAAATAATCGATGTGGTTTCAACCGTGATACTTTCTTTTTTGTACTATATTTTGTCGCATAATAATATATGTTTTATAGATATTGGCGTAATATGACAAAAAGGTTATTAATTTATATCACTAGAAGTGTCACACGTACGTTATTAATCGACATAGTAGCAGAAAAAATGGGATAAATATGGGAAGATAAATATTGGAAGACGCTGTACAGTCCCTCTCAGAAGTAGTTGAACATCAACTTTTCAAACAATCTTTAAATTGAAAGCAATAATTCAATGCATACATAATCATTTTTGAAATCTTCAGAGGACAAATTCAACATTTTCCAAACTTTGATTATGGTATTATGTAAAGTTTCAGCGGTAACTTGAAATGTAATTGCGACTGTACCTACCTGGTTATAATGAAGTACGAGAGTGGTACTTTTTATAAATATTAAAAAAAACGTAACGAAAATGATGATTTCGTAATGAACTGGCGGCATTTCGTGCAAGCTTGAGTGACACTTATGCTAGGTACTTCCCTCTTTGTCTAACTCTGGAATCAAATCCAGGACTACAAGGACGAGCAATTTAGTCATACATCAATAAGGCAGTAAATGTCTATTCATTATTAAATTATTACGCTCAATTGTTCGAATCAATATCTGCATGAATGGCGCAGTAGTTAAAATGGGCATCTCGCCAAAAACAGCTTCGACGAGTATTGAGAAGGAATCCTTATATAGTATGATTCGTATAGTAAACAAGAACCAACAGAATGTTTTAGCATGCCGATTTCTGGTTTAGTAGAATAAGGCCACCCCATCTCTTACCATAGGTGTTGTAGGAGGCAACTAAGGTTAGGGCAGTTCTCCATCCGACAGTATACATACAGCCCATGGCAAGTGCCTGCTCGACGGCAATAGTCTCACTTTCTAATACCATCCAACCATATACTCACGTCTGTATATCCCCTAAGGGGTAGGGAGAGGTGTACTTGCACGCGTCGTAATAGTGGGCAAGCTTATTGCCGTCTAGCGGGCCCTTTGCCTTGGGCTGTATGTTTACTGTCGGAAGGAGAACAGCCCTATCATTAGTCGCCATAAATGATAATCGTAGTAGGAGCTGATGTGCTCCTACTCTTCTCCACTGGAAACAACACGGCCTCCTGTTACGTGGGACCGTAAATCATAGTTGACGAAATTTGAATGTTAATTATCAGCTTATCACTTTGGGGATTATCAGACGTGAATGTATAATATGTAACAGAATAACCCTAAAATAAAATGAATATATTGTTTTTTTTTAAAGAATATTAGAGCCGAAGTTACTGATATTCCCTCTAACCCCTCCAACTAAACTAAATTGCTTGTGCTAGGAGTGGGTTCACGTCGGCAGTGTAATGGCCAGGATTCGAGCCCGGGACCTCTCGATCGTAAGGCCGACTCCTTAACCACTAAGCTACCGACGCTTACGTCTTCTATCAATACAGAAAGTAAATAAAACTCTGTGCTTTTGGAATAGTTTCCTTTGGAAACGTTCCAAGGTAACTAAGTTTATGATTTGAGGCGGCTAAAAGGATAAAGTTGTGTACCAGTTACAAGCGAGATCAATTACCAATCTTGCCAAAGCTGGTTTATATTTCTTACTAGCTGACCCGGCAAACTTCGTTTCGCCTTAGAAAATAATCAACGATATTATGTTGTGTTTACCTCAATTAGGTGTATCAAATTCTCCTAGTTATTTTGAGAATTGGGCCCCAAACGCCCACGGAGTCACCGGGGCCCATACTTACACCTACGGAGCCTATATACCTATGGGGCCCATACAACCATATACCTCTACGCTCAAGGGCGTTTATTTATTTATTACCATTAACCATAAATTTTTCGACCTAAATAAAAAAATTGACACTATAAATATTTTCGCGGCTCAAGCAAATCTGCAAATACCTTCTATCGTTTGCTTTACGCGAAAAAATTACATTTTGTTACGAAAATTCAGAGGAATTTCCACTAATCATCTATTTCAAACGTCAGATAACATTATATTATAGTATTGTCTAATAATATATCAATAAGTCTTTATAAACACATTTTTTTTCGAATTCATATTCTAAATTCAAGAGTCAGTCGGGTCAGCTATTTTATATGGTAGTTAAGTATTCTTAAATTTTCAAATTTTCTGCGCTGTTTTCTTTATTTTTTCCTTCATAAGAACCTTCTCCTAACAATAGCAAACACAACAAAAAAAGAATTATGGAAACCAGTCCAGCCATTCAGGCGCAATCTCGTGACCAAGGGAAATAGGGGTTAATTTTTAGGGTTCCATAGCCAATTGGCAAAAACGGAACCCTTATAAATTCGTCATGTCTGTCCGTCCGTATGTCATAGCCACTTTTCTCCGAAACTATAAGGCCTATTCTGTTGAAACTTGGTAAACAGATGTATTCTGTGAACCGCATTAAGAATTTCACACAAAAATAGGAAAAAAGGAATAAATTTTCATCAAATCCATATGTTTGGGTGATCTATAGATTGATCTTCAAAAATGTTATTGAGGTTTCTAACATTTTTTTTTCTAAACTAAATAGGCGCGAGGGACGAATTGTCTCTCGCGCATACTATTTAGTTTGGAAAAAAAAGAGGAAAAATTTACTCAGGTATTCAAAGAGTCGAGTTATCTCTGCATCTCCTGTATGGGAGCGGTAAAGGCACCCATATATCTGACTCGTGGAGCCATGGTCTACGTATACCCACGGGACGGAGAAGGATGGGTCCTCTAGACAGCGCAAACGGCGACAACAAATTTAATATCCGCCCTAACAAACACAATAACAAATTTCCTCGATAATTGTGCTATCAAATTTCTACCACCAGTAAAGGCAGAGGTATATACAATACCCACATTTCGCCAGCTATATTTTTACCCAACCGTAATAGAAATTGAGGATTTATTCCTGGTTGGGCCCACTGAGTTTTGTCCCACATAAAAAAATCCTGGTTCGTCCCAAACAATATGCCTCCTTCGTCCCAAAATATAATATAAATTATTATATGCCTGCTTCGTCCCATTTTCTAGATTGTTGATGTCAGCGAGATTTTTTACGAACTCCAGGTGTATAAATTTTCAAATTACATCATAGCTACATTTTATAGTTTATAGTTATATTGTATACTAGCTTTTGCCCACGGCTCCGCCCGCGTGCATGATCGCTCGGTTATCGTGAACAAACACAGCCAATCCTTTCTCATGGTCTAATCTACCCCTATTCCAAATTTCATGAAAATCAGTTCGGTGCTTTAGGCGTGAAAGCGTAACATACAGGCAGACAGATAGATGGAGTTACTTTCGCATTTATAATATTAGTATGGTTTCGCGTAATATTTTCGATTGGTATAACGTTATTTTCCGGGAGCGACTGCCGTTTGATTGCCCCTAGAATAAAACTTTGGCCAAAGCCTCATACACTAATTGTTGCACCAACCAAACAACAGAACTTATGTTGTTTGGTTGGTGCAACAATTAATATAATGAGGTTGACAGGGGCTCCGAATGTGTTGCCAGGGACCTTAAACCACAAGACAACATCTATATTTGATAAACTCCTATTATACCCATACTAAAATGTATAATTCCCGTGAAAAACTTGACCTATTTGAAATCTAAGCATTTCCTTACATTTTCCTTAAAAGAAAAGCCAATGTTTACTGAAATTTTCAAGTCGCCTGGAACTCGCAACAAAATCAATCATAAAATGAAAAGATGGAGAGAAAATCAATTTGAAGTTGCCGTGAGGAGGAAATATAATAAAATTGTTTATGAAGCTGTACTCGCAGTTATAAAAATGGTTGTAAAGTTAGTACTAAACGATTTCTCTATCACTCTGTAGTTAAAATAAGTATTGAGATCGATGCCTTTACATATTTTTAGGTAGTCAATTATTAACTTTTGTATTCATTCGTCAGACCAACGACCAAATTGCTGTTGTTTCATAATTTAATGTGTTGACATTTTTGGTTCCCTTGTAACTGCATAGTTCGTACTACATAGTTCGTATATCTGATCCTCACTGTCAATCAGCCGGTACTGGTAGTATACAAGAATGCATTTGAGTTTCACATAGGCCCCATTTGCCCCTCGTAAGGGGAATATTGGTATACAAAAAATCGATTAAGCAGAAAAATTCCGAATCTTTTATGCCAATATGTGCTTAGAATACTACTTAGGGCCTTCGGCTTCTGGAACATTCCCCTTACACCCGGTATAGGGTCTAGGGGTGAGATGACCAGAAAAGTAATATTAGTATCTCTCGCACCGCGGCTGACCTAGAGCAATCCCTGGTTTCATGGCGCCCTTGGGTGTTGGAACCACTGTGTCTCGTTTTTACTCTCAGATATGGGAAACGCACTAACGCCTCCTCCTTTGCCTGCTTCTATATCTATCTAGGATGATAGGCGCCTCCATCTAACACTACCAGACCCGCGCTCACGGAGGACGGAGGTCTCAATAATAGGGGCCCTATTACTATTATTATACGCCCGGTAAATGAGTAAAGTGACTCAGTGACGTACGTCATCGATATGAAATTGAATATTAGATAACTTTACCTGCAAAATTTACCAGGTGCATGCAGTAAAACTTTGGTTCTTTTACATGTAATACAACTTTGATTATAGTTTGAAATTGTTTCAATAACACCGTCTGTCGCAAATTTTCTTATTTATTTCAGAAAACCTGCACTTTTTATATTCTAGATGCGTATATGTAGATTCGGTTCTTCTATTTTTGTTTAGTTACGAGACCTAACCCCAAGAGGATCCCCACACCCACAGAAATAAAGAAGCTAGCTTAATAAATTCTTTCCAACGATTCAAATACATAGGGAAAAAAGAAAAGCTCAAGTGGGACTTGAACCCACGACCTTTCCCTTACAGGGCGAATGCTCTTCCAACTAAGCTATTGAGCCACACCTGAATCACTTCGAATTTCCCTTCTCCTTATATCCGTATTTAAGGGCGACGGTGGAGCCATCTACCAACTTTCTTAATAACTGTTGGAACCAAACAATGATTTTTCAACCATTTTTAAACATAGATTTTTAACGACTCCGCCCAAATATTTGAATGAATTTTTCTTATAGCATTTATCAAATAATTTTAAAGTTAGCATATTAAATGCTATGAAAAATGCATTCAAATTCTTTCCAATGATTCATTATGAAGCCTTTTTCAGTCATAACTACATGAACAGTCTACATGTTATGACTGAAAAAGAGACATAATACGCCAAAGCTACAAAAAAGAAAAAAGCGTAACTCGCATATTCCATTCCCGTTATCTACTAAGCAATATTATCCTCGAACATCCCTAATCGTAGTCAATAAAAATCTTATCAATCCAAATAACACCTTACTATCTTTAACATAACGTTCTAAATCTATCATCTCCAATAAATATATATGTCAATAGGAAGTAGACTATATGATTGTGTTGACAAAGTTTATTTTTGTTTGCAGATAGCGGTGAACAGGGTGTTCTGCGGTGCTACATAGGGTGTTGTGAGCCGTGAAAGTGGGATTATGCACGGACACGTGAACTAGTGATGTCGGTGGCTTTTCTCTTCGCGGCGCTGGGCGCTTTGGCACTTGTCTCTCGCACAGGTAAGGGGTTCTATTTATGTTCGGCCATGTAGCATTAATGTAGGTAGGTAGTTGGGGAATACCCTTTGAAGACCGCGGGCTTGACAATGTTATGGTATGGGATACCAGACTGATAGTATGTTTCTGAGATCATTATAATTGACTTGTGTGGTGTAGCAGTAGTGACTGATAAGTCTGAGGGCGCGGGTTCGATTCCCGCTAAATAAAAATATTTGTATACATGGCCCCCAATCCAAAAGTCATAGTCGGCAAAATGTGGGTGTTAATAGGTACAGTCAGCATCAAAATAATCCGTCAACTGGAAGGAAGGAAAACAAAGGAATTAAAATAATTTTGAGCGCTTTGTTCATCATGATAAATTTGATGCTGACTGTACACCTACAACCTACCCCTTCGGTCAAATACAGGTGTGAATATATGTATATGTACTTTATTATATCACCAACGAGGACCGTCTCCTAACTACTGATGGACTAAACTTGCCAATACGCGGTTACTCTTATGGATAATTTAAACAAGCTTTTGACTTAGTTAAGAACGCCCAAGTATTTAGTGTAGTTAAAACCACAGTCCACTTTAGCTTTAGTGTAAGTTCACTTGTTTAACAAGGATATACTAGCTAACGCGGCTAACTAAGCTACAGTTTGTATTAAGAGTAGCTTAAAATGTTATTGTCAAAGTAGAACCACAAACCTACCGAACGAGCGAAAGAATCGTTTTTAAATAATTATTCTAATTACTCTTGGCATTTCTGACACTAACTGTAAAATTTTGACGTACATTTATGTGCTCTTTATGTGCCTAAACTGAATAAAAAAAGAGGACAATTTACGGCAAGTCCCAAGAAAAGGGATGAAGGGCGTGACTGAAGAGATGATGATGACGAGGAAAGTATGGAGGAGAATGACAAGTTGCGCTAACCTCCAAATATAAATGGGACTACTGCAGAAATATGATGAGGACAGCCTCTCTGGCAAGGCAGTAGTAAATGCGGCCACTACGTGGGAGGCGCGGGTTTGATGTGACTGATGTGAAGGAGTTTAATTCCAGGATTGGACAAAATATTATTGAGGGTTTCTATGATCACGGTGGCCGAAACCTAAGGAGATTAATAAGGCACAAGTAGGAGCACGTATCCTTGGCCTCCATAGTACAAGTATTGGAAAACCATGAGTGATTAACCAGATGATGACACCAAAATAACAAAACTCGATCAAAACTTCTATCATAACCTTGAAACATCGACCGCAGCACCCTTTAAAAGTAAACGATCCTATCGAACACTCCCAGCCAGTATAAATACCCACAAGTTAAAATTAATGAAACCATTTGTAGAAACACGAGGCCATTAGGACCTTATAGTGTATTACTTACTGCAAAAGGCATAATAAAGAATAATATATTCTCTTTACACAATTCGCAGAGAAGCATTTAGTTGATTACTGGACCGTTTTAAAGGCAGCCGCTGTGACGTAACGTGGCATCTAATCCCGCCCGAATTCTTTGCCAGTCGTTAGCGGAATGGAATCGTCGTTTGCTTAAGCTGTGCCCTGCGCCCTGCTCGACCTCCCAGGCGTCAATAAGGGTCCCTTTTGTGAATATTTTGAGTGAGAAGCGATGGTGATAAGTATAGTTGAATGGTATAATTGCGGAGTATGAAGGTGAAAGTCGGTAAAGGTTATGAGAGTCCTCCAATAATGTAACTATTTCTTAGTGTTTAAAAGTTATAGTTAGATAGAAAGTAAGGAGAAAGATAGTAAGAAACCATTATCTTGGGATCATTTTTGGTTATATTATGCTTTTCATCATAATCCTCATAGTGTCGTATTTTCCTAATTACATCCTAGTCCAAGATGAACTTGGGGCTGTGGATCTCCAAACCATGGTAGTGAGGCCATTCAATATCACCCTCCACGACGTCAAGCTAGGACTTCTTGGGCCTACCCTTTCTACTTGCATTCGGCGGGGAATGTGCTTTTGGTCTGTCTTGCCCGGATTATGTAATAGCTACTGCCATCTCACATTTCAACTGAAATATAAGGCTGTCACTTCAACCACGTCTTACAATCGGCAAGTGAGTTTATCTTGGCTTTGAAAGAACCTATGACCAATACACGCACTTCATCATCATCATTTTCTAAACCTTTTCCCCACTCGGTTAGGGTCGGTAATACACACATATTATATAGCAAGAAAAGTAACTTTCTAAGTAACGGATTTTCCAAATTTATTCCTAAGAATTGTAAAAAATGTCTAGCTTTCAATGTAATTTTATATTTTTTCCGGTTTTGAGAAAATATCCAATCTTTAAATTATAACGTAGTGACGTTCGTTTTTACTCCATTAGCATTAATCCTATTCAAACTTACGACATCAATCTGAAGGATATTCATCCAAAAATCGCCAGTTTCATTAGTCTGTTCTTTCAAAAGCCATTTATTATCCGGAAAAAATGGTGTTTTATTAAACAGAAGATAGTTAATATGAAAGGTGGAGGCGACAAAGATAAGTGGTCGGCTGTTACACCGATCGATTGATCGATTACTTGACTCGGAGCAATAGAACCGATTGGTGCCGTTTGAGGAATGGGAAGCTTTACGCCGCTGATTGAATGCTATTCAGGATTACAGATAGATATAAAGATGTTAAAAGATTTCTTTGGAGAACAAATTTCCTTTCTAAGTGAGTCTAGAGGCTATTATTTTAATGTAGTTCGTAAAGGAAATAGACTTAAGAATTAGTTAGTTATTTTTATTTGTCAGTGAGCTGTCATGGAGGTGATTTTTCTTGTTAGTGCTAAATATAGTTTTAAAAAGCGCTCAGTAGCCAGGCGCTCACTGTTCGGTAAACGATCAGTAGGTTAAGCTACCTAGGTGCTGTTGCCATTTGGATGGATGACCGTCTAATTATCTCATCTGAGTGATTCAGTACTTCAGAACATACGTTGAAAGTCCCGGCTTTTGATAGTTGTTAAACCAAGACGAAGGCATATTATGGGAATGTCGGTGAATTTAGTCCCATTTAAAAATATCTATTTTAGAACATTCACCGTCATCATTCTCCTAGCGTATTCTTAATTTCGTCCAAAGTTTACGCTTTGGAGCTCAATCTCAGGGTTATGCTTGACTAGTTTGTGATTTGTATAAAAGTGACTACCATCAGATTTTTCAACTCCGAGAGAAAAGCCTACGCCAGTGTGAAGATAAATAAACACACCACAAAAAAACCAAACCCAAAGTTCAGAAACCAAAAAGAAAAAAAATCCTAAAATGATTGAATAAGACGCAAAATCGTAAATAGTCCCATTTACACTAAGCTACAAGCAGTTAGGCTTATGTCAGTAAACATAGCGCACAATTCTGCAAAAGGCCCCACAATTTGCCGCGTGAAAGAAACGAGCATTTAGGGCGCTCAGTCAAGGAAAGCGAGGCGATTAGCCTAAGGGCATTTGAAACGGCACCTACATCCTGTACCCGGGATTATATCACGGCTCACTGACAATTTGAAGTCTGAAAGGCGAATAATCTTCAGTATTTTAAGATCATTTATCGTATTTCAAGATTATAAAGCTGCTTTGAGAGGATAAAATATGTGTGTGGAACGATTTTTTTGGTATGGATTTATAGATTGGTTGTGATGTTTATAGGAATTCATGTATTGTGATCATGTTAAATATGGGAATTTTTGATCTCTTGTTTGTTCATATTCTAGCCAGTACCTTTCCAGATTTATGGACCAGACTCCGGTGCAGACATTTGTATCTAACCTACATTCCGTCATCTAAATTTTTTAGTCCCACGTAATAAAAGGTTGGATACATGTGATATTCCCCTGCCCACATTCCTTATTGATATATAGTACAGTCAGCACAACTTGTGTGCTTCTTCCATCTCTGGTTGCAGTCATTTCAATATTCCTGATACCGCTGTGAAGAAAGTCCCACAATATTTAAAACATTCCCTTCCTAAGTATACCATCTTTCACACAGTTCATCTATCTCCTCTTAGAGATGAATGCATGCTATAAAAATCCCTGGTTAAAATAAATTTATACAAATAATGATCACAGTATTAAAATTTGTTGCTAGAAGATTATAATTCCGAAAATTCCTCTGTGAATGCAGTACGTGACGTAGGTCCCACTGACGACGGGTGAAGCGCGTAAAATCGTGTGATCTCGCTCGGGAAATGAGTAAAATTCAAATGATACCAACCTTATGCATTTCTAATTTTCTCACACATCCAACACCAGCATACACATATAAGATCTGTGTATATTATGATTACGACGCATATGTTACATATAAATCGAATACATAGGGAAAATGAATATTTTCGGGCGGCACTCGAACCCGCAATCTTTCCCTTACAGGGGGGATGCCAACTCGGCTACTGAGACACGCCCGATGTGATTCAAACCCTTCTATTTTTATCGGTCTTGAAGGCGACGGTGGAGTTATCCACCGATGTTCTTACGAAACATCATCCGGCGTGTTTGGACTAATTGTAGTTCTGCCGCCAAAATATAGTCATGTACTATTATCTATTCAGTGATATAGTCTCGGGTGACGTTTCGTGGAGTCCCTATTTCCTCATCACACATTTCATTATCATAAAACTAAAAAATCTATCCGTTTTGTGCTTCGTGGCGTGGACTTAACTCGATATTCTCGATAGTATAGTCGATTTGGTAGCAGATTATCATATTTGGAGACAGGTTTAACATATTTAGCGGCAAATTTACCATTTGTGTACAACATTAATTGATGATTTAAGCTTTGCTGATAAAAAATATATTATTTCCCAATACCAAATAGTTAACGAGCTGGGAAGTACTCGTACAATATTATGTTCCATAACTTTGTAGTTATGCTCCAAAGGTTAAGCAAGAGTCACTTCACGTAATCGTAATTAGCCACGTCAATCTAAGAGCCGACCCAAAACTCTCGGGATATGTAGCCGAGACCTTTTTCAGCCTTGTTTAACGGATAAGTGGATTTTATTTAGGGTCAGAAACAAAATTACATACTGAACTACGGTGTTCCTTAGGTTTTACACATTTTTTGTTATATCTCCGGTCTCTATTGAAGATAGATGAAATATTAGGTTACTAGCCTATACTAGGGACTCATTCCGATCAAAACAGCACCTATGAGTATTTCTGAGATAAAACTTATTTCATATGTCCGGTCGTACACTGTTTCCAAAATTTCGGCCACATCCATTCAGCAATTGCATGATTGAGTATCATTAAACAAATGAACATTCACACTTACTATTATATAATTGTTTCGCAACTCAAATAATCATTATGTTCAGCATTTTTTATTGTTGTTTCAACATCATCTAATAGTGAGAAATAATGTCAAATGAACATTATTATTACTTTTATACAATTATACTGTTTTCACTGTCATATATAGTTCAAGTTTCCTCTCAATAAACATTACTCCCTTCAATAAC
This sequence comes from Eilema sororculum, assembly GCA_914829495.1. Lineage (NCBI taxonomy): Eukaryota > Metazoa > Arthropoda > Insecta > Lepidoptera > Erebidae > Eilema > Eilema sororculum. The sequence goes on from OU618549.1 coordinate 21,042,816, forward strand.
ATTTAAATCTCACACAATCGTCTCCAAGCCATTTCGTTTTCGCCATCTTTTTATTTTTTTCATCAAATCTACTGGAACGTCGTATAATGGGCTCAAGGCCTTGATTAAAGTAGATCATGACAGAGTGTAATTCTGTTCTAAGATAATGTCGATTCTCCTTCACATTTCCACAGCTTTTATTCTTTCCCTCTTTTAAGTTATGTTTATGTTTCTATCAGGGTTATTGTTATGGGTTGCTGATGTTGCAAGCTAATTTACTTTTGTTGCTTCCTTACTCACTATGAAAAGCCACCTCTTAGGTTGGAATTCGCTAGGAAAATAATTGCGATGAAGTGAAACTTACGTGAATCTATGAGACTTTAACTTTAAAAATTTAAAGAAGCTCGGGTAGGCTGTGTATCCTGGCTACTTTTTCAAACACCCATTTAAAAATCTTGAGAGCATGGTGGAGAATCGGGTGATCGTTGATATATTGTGAGACCTATGTCCAGTTAGTAGTGGATTGTAATAAGTTAATTAATTGATTAATCGAATGAATGATAAATCAACGTTACATAGCATTCTACTTCAACTAGCTTTCTTACTCAGAAGCCGTAAGCCGTGTAAAATATGGCTGGCTCCTGAAGTTCTATAATCCCGGGTTATTTAAACGGGGAACGAAATATCTATCTAGACAGTTAAACTAAGGACCACTATTTCAGAATTGATACCCATCTGAAATGTTTTTTGGACTTCGTCCAAGTCTGCCATCAAGCTGGATGTGGTCAAATTAACTGACCACATATTGATAGTTCCCTGCTGGCCAATTTTTGGCTCGGCCACCTAGATAATTCAGACCAATATTGTTATATAAGTTGATCGCTCATTTATCATCTCCAAAGCGCTTGCTTATACAAATAGTATTTTTAGTATTACAGTAACATTGATCTTCTTGATCCTAGTCCGATAACAGACCTTAGTCTGTATCTGTACTACTAGTTTATGATATTTTATCAACCCGTCTGGTCAGCGTGGAAGCTGCAGGCCAAAGTCTTCCAACATTGGGATAGGCCTATGTCGAGTAGTGGAATGCGATAGGCTAATTGATTAAAATTGATTGATCAGTGAGAAATTCAGTGCGGATCCACCCGCGTGGATGTCGGTTAATGCGACCAAACCATAGCCTATGTGTTAATCCAGGGTGTCAGCTAACTCCATACCAAATTTCATACCAAAATCCATTCAGTAATTTTTACGTAAAAGAATAACAATCAATCATCCATCCATCCATTGATCCTCATACTAAATATCTAAATCCGTGAACTATTTTGACGTAAATTATTAGAAGTAAGGTGATAAATTTCCTGTAATTTACTAGGTTCAGTGAATCCAATTGTAAGTGGTTCTCTCTATAAAATCAATTGAGTGCAATAATCTACATCATTACAACATCAATAGCATTAGCCACTGGATGGGTCATTGATGAGTGATGTCCAGACATAGACAAATGTTACGCTTTGTTCGTCGGTACTTATTGAACGTCTTTGGTTTGGCGTTTTGTCTTATTGGAATTCTTAGCTCTGCTGACTGTTCCTGTAAGAAATTTACAATTTGTATTAATACTCACGGTTAACCAATTATGATTTTCAGTTCCACTACGTAATAGGGGTTGAGTCTATTGCCGTCTAGCGGGCCCTTTGTCTTCGGCTGCTTACTGTCAGATGGAGAACAGCCCCTTAGTCACCTTTTCACACCCACAGGAAGAGCTGGGGTATTCCTATTCTCCATCGGGAACCACCGGGAAAATTCAAATTAAATAACACGATTGTTCTAATAGTTGGATAGTCCTATGAATCTTTATGGCTGTAATATCGAACATTGGTACTTCAAGAGTTGACTAAATTACAAATTATTACTGTTACTCCAATCCAAATATTTTTGGACAGACACGGTCATTCATATTACACCTAGGAAAACTTTTTTCGAGATTGATTTCATTCCTGAATTTTCCGGCACTATTTGAAGCGATCATGGCAGCTAGTGCTTTAACAGTAGCATTATTTTTAAGCAGTGTCATCGTTACTACTGTTAACCTTCTCGTCTCTTACTCGATCAAGTTTACGACATTAATAACACTCAAGATATTACTTGGTGTTTTTTCCGTGAATGTTGCTACTTTTGTATTTTGGAACGGACGCATACTCAACAGTTGAAACCCATCCACTGGGTTTGTACTTTTTAATTTCATTAACAGAATTCCATTGCTTCTTCCATTGTTCAACTTGTAGTGGCGTTTGATCGTGATCAAGAGGGTTCACCTTATGCTACGCTAGTACTATTATCTATTCTGTGCTTATACGCTTTCCTATTTTGCTACAGGTAGGTAATCCGGGTATGCTTCAAATAAGGAACCCTCAAAATCCTAGAAAAGTGATTTCCGTGGTTGACTCATAAAAAATTTAAGCCTTTAAGTTAGTTTAGTGAAATTTGTGTTACGTAGTGAGCACTACTTTCGAAGAATATAAGAACAAAGTAATCATAAGAAAAATACCTACCAATACACGCTGTTCGCTGATAAGTTTTTTGCTAATTATTATTACTACCAAGGCAAAGAACTGAATCGATACTAGAATATCCTTTTTCACTAAAGTCTTGATAAAATAAAATAAAAATATCTTCGGTATTGTTTAAAAAATAAAATTGCCAACGTTTTCAAATACAATGTAACAATGGACAAAGCGTCGCTTCTAATTCTCTAGAGCCCTTATTTATTCAATACAATGATTACTTCTCTTTCTTCGATTCAAAGACTTCGTATTATTTTAAATGCAATATTATTTTCTATAGCTTATTTTTATCAACGTTTTATTTCCTTTAATAACAGCCTTTGTTACTAATTAGAAGCTTGATATATTGCATTTCTGCGCACATAAATAGTTTGCTACGAGCAACCTTTTAAAAAAATCACGGTTGCATAAGATTTATTGGAAAGAAACAAAAACACGCGACCGGTAATTTTGAACAACAAAATATACAGTTGAATTTGAGCTTTACATCTCTAAATATAAGGTTAAGATTGTCATTTTACAAAGGTTCATGAATGCAAGGCTAAGAATTTCATCCGAATAAAATTTGTTAATTTCGTTCGTTGCTTTCATTTGTCGTAGTTTATTTTCACAGCAAGTGAATGAATTGGACGTTTAATTATTGTTTCTCTGAATTTCCTTTTGCCTTGTAATATAATTTGATTTAAGTCATCTAAATCTGCAATTTCTGTTGCATGTTTTCCCTAAGGTTATTTATGATTCTTTTTTAATAAGGCTCCTACAATTTTTTAGCTTTTGTGTGAATGTGAAAAGTACAAATCATAATACTATTAATGCTTTTGATTAGAGAAGTATCTCCCGCAACCCAGTTTTGACTTACTTGAACTATTGTTTAGACTTCAATATCCTCCCGTAACAGCGATAACCACTTTTTGTTTCTCGGTATATTCGTGCATTGCTTCTAGATCCTCATTTTGTGTTGGAAGATCATTACCCAAAATAAGGTTTCACTGGTGATCACTGCGTCAAAATAAAATATTTCTGAAGCTTAAATCATTGTGGAGGAACGACGTGTGATGTTCCTCCAACACAAAGGGAGGATCCTCCGACCAGGCAAGGTGATCACGCCTGGCGGGCCGCGGCCCAACAATTTACGTTGGGATTTTGTATATGTACTGTACCAGCGCGAGAACTTCACTTGCGTGATGCAGGATTCGTAGTTACGTAGTAGTTCGGCTTGCTGTCGCTAGATGGCGCTGGGTACATGTGGTATCGCCACATCATCAATCAAATCTCGACATTGCTATTGACATGACGTCTTGTAGTTAAAAGTTTACTGTGTGTAGCAATACTAATTTATCGTTAAGTAATTTGTAGGACATCTTATTTGATATCAGTATTCAAACAAACAAACTTTGTCAGCTGTTCACAAGAACTTTTAATTAGTTGGCATAGATGTTACCCATATATCACACCTAAAATTCTTCAAATACTTCAAGTTTAACAACCTCATTAAGAACTAGCTTGTAAAAGTGCTGACTAACTTGCATACTACCTTTATATTCCGACACTGCTTCATTAAAACGTAATTTACATACCAAATTTAAATTTCTTTGTGTTCCAAACTCGAAAATTTACAACCGTTACGTGAGCGAATTCAAATGATTAGGTAGTTTGAAAAATTACGATGTAATTCGAATTGCCCGTAGTGATGTGCTTGGAATACTATTCAGGCAAGTTTGTTGTCGACAAATACGAGAGACTAACTAATTTAGTCGACGTGATCGACTGATTTGAATAAGTAAATTACAACTAGAGTAAATTATGCGTGTTTCATAACGCCTAGTTTAGTTTGCTCAGGATTGTTCCAATATTTCGATTTGATGCAATACATTTTATCACTGTGTCAACAGATGAAAATAGGAGTCGAAAAGTGCAGCGGTCAATCGATTAATTACTCAAACGGCATTCCACTCGAAATCGAGAGGGTTGAGTGCAATCAAACTCACCACGCAGAGCTCCTAGTTTCAAACACTGAATTTAGAGGACAAACAATTTCGCTAGTAAACTGGCTCCGTTGATTTTCCATGATTTGAAATTTAACCTTGCTGTATCTTTTACAAAATTCACCTTTGGAAAGGTCTATAAACTTCTGAATTCTTAGATTGTGTTTCATTTTTGGTTTTGTTCATTTGTTTTCTTATTGGCGTCTTAATTTTTTATGTTGAAATCGTTGCTATTTAATCTGATAACCTCGTTTATTTGGTGGAGGGTTAACCTTCCTTCTCTCTCGATAAGTGCAATTGATATATGACTATGTCAGTTATGTGGATTTGGGTTTTTGTGGTCGATCTACATGAAAACTCAACTCGTCAATGGGTTCAAAAAACTTTGACTTAAAATGGATCGGGTGGTCATTATCCTTCGGACTTCAGTCTAGCTTCTTACCATCCAGCAGAGTGTTGTCAGTGGACGAGACTGTATCTAAAATGTTGGTTGAAAAAAGAGAAAAATTTCCCGAAGTTTTCTCCTGACTATTCATCATCATCACCAGCCCATGGTAGTCCACGGCTGGACATAGGCCTCTCCCATGACACGCCGCTTAGCTCTTACTCCTGGCTATTACGTCAGTCAAAATACAAATAGTTCAATTCATTCCAATAAAAACATTCAAAACAAATAACATTTTCGTATCCATAACACTAGTGTTTGTTCCATATGGCTGCATACATTAATGTAACATGGCCTCCCGTAAATGTGGAGTGTTGAACATAAGCATGCTGTTACAATAAACTGCACTGAAATGTGCCTTCCATTTCCATCCATGCATATTTTTAACTTTATATTCCTGAATAGTTTGGTCTAAATAAAATGAAAGGTTTAAAATATGTGTATAACAATAAGTACATTTTGGATGAAGTGACTAAATTGCGATAGATTTTAATTCAATCAATGAAATTAGCAAAAGTTAATTCAGAGTAGATAACTATCACTACAGTTCCCTTTTTTTTATCGTGTGAAAAATCCCCTCGGATACCACCCCCACGGAGCCGGTGGAGGTGGTTATGTCGGACTCGAACCGACTAAAACGCACGCCGAATTGGGTCTTTGGTTGCCGGAGGTGAGAATACTGAAAGCATATCTCGCACCCCGGCAGACCCGGGACCATCAGTCTCTTTCGAGATGGCACCCTTCGAGTTGTGGGGACCATAGTGTCCCCATAACTACAGTTCCTTGCGGATCTACTTCAGTTTTGTGAATGTTTATTGGTATCGTCTTCTTAGCAGTGTGAATAGCTTGCTGGCGTTCTTCAATGAATGGTGACTCGAGTAGAATACCTTCCTCACGCAAAAACCGCTCCATATCGTGGAGTTGCGGATACCAACCCATGATACAACCCATTGGTATCGTCTTGACTGAAACTAAGGTGGCTGATTTATTATTTACTAGATCATCAAGATCTTGTACCTGATACCTGCCTAATACTGGGGTTCAAATTGAAATGAATTCATTGTTGGTGATTTTGTCTAAGGAAAATCGCTTACTAGTAGTCATTGAAAGTTTTTTGTGACGAAAATCTGCAGTGTGAATTTGGGATTGTCCTACAAAATATTCTCCATCTGCTTATGTGTGCTGCATGCCCATATAAATGTACACCCCAGAATCTCATGAACGCTAACGAGAACGCAATCTAGGCACACTGGGAAAACAGAATTATAAAGAAAATGTTCCAGAACAAAATTAATTATAAGGAGACTTAAAATGAAACTCGAACTAAAATACCTATATAAAAATGCGTCATGAAATTCTTCAGCACCGCATGGCTCTTGCGGTAGCGTTCCCAGAAGGCTAGCAGTATTGCCATGTTGTATGGTAATGCTTAATCTCTGACCTAAAAAGAGGCCAGCGTTCTGGTCACGAAAAGTGTCGGAAAGTTTCACAATGATGATCTAATAGTCACCGAATATCATACAAACTTAGATATTAACAAAACCAATGAACCAGTATCACATGAAAGCAAATTAACCTTCAAGTACTTTCTGTAATTGGATACAGTAACTAGAAACTAACAAGTTTTACAACAAGTTCATTTAACCACACCACCGACCAATTTGAAAAAACCCCTACCAATGGCTCAAGTCACTTATAACTATACTAAACACCCCATCCTGGCTTCATCCGTAGTCATCGAAATCCTATATCACCTCTAAACCATTGTAGAATAGAATAGAATTAATATTATTTCAGATTATTTTCGAATCCATATAAAGTGTTAGTAGCATATAAGATAAAATCTTAATCTAGTGTTAGTACCTTAGCAATAGTAGATATATAAATTTGAATGGCCCTCGGTGCCGCTCCCTCTGCTTTAGGTACGGAAGGCGATACATAGATGCATGTAGCTGCAGCCAACGGCACACCAGTGGGGAGTCCCACCGATTAGCCAGCGTGCTCAGGATGATGTTGGAGCTGCCGCGCACGCGCAACCCTATGGTTGAGTGAGGCGCAGCGCTTTCTGATGATGGTACGAGTATGAAAGCAATCCGTACGTACCTGGATGAAGCGCTACAGTAGCGCGGCAAGCCAAACATCAGCATCAATCTGAACGCGTTATTATACTACACGCGTAAAGCATTATGCCCGCAATTTATAATTTTTTAAATATCGTACCGGAATAGGCTGATTTCATTGACATTTTATAATTACTGCTCTGCTCCCCTAACTAGTAGCGTGATGTCATATAGCCTATAACTCTCCTCGATGAACAGACTATTCAACACAAGAACCAGTAGTATCTGAGATAAGTGCGTTCCTCCACGCAACAAAGAAGTTAGCTTTATAATATTATGTGGGTGCTAGCACCTCTGCCTACCCCTTCGGGGAATACAGGCGTGAGTTTATGTTATGTTATGTTTTTTAATATTAGTAGTACATATTGAAGGAATTTTTAAAGCATTAAGTATGCTAACTATACAAATCGAATACATAGGGAAAAAGAATCTTCTCGGGCGGGACTCGAACCCGCAGTCTTTCCCTTACAGGGGGAATGCCTGACCAATTCGGCTACCGAGACACGCCCGATATGATTCAAATTTCCCACCTTATACGTCTTTGAGGCGACGTAGCGTCATCTACCGATTTTCTTACGAACTATCGGAATCAATGAATGATGTTACAATCATTTTTAAACATTGATTTTTTGATAACTGCGCCCAAACAATTGAAGGAATTTTTAAAGCATTAAGTATGCTAACTATACAAATCGAATACATAGGGAAAAAGAATCTTCTCGGGCGGGACTCGAACCCGCAGTCTTTCCCTTACAGGGGGAATGCCTGACCAATTCGGCTACCGAGACACGCCCGATATGATTCAAATTTCCCACCTTATACGTCTTTGAGGCGACATAGTACATAGTTGAATGATTTTTTATAGCCTTTATTTTAATAACTTTAAAATTCGAATACCACGGAACAAATGAAATGCTCAAGTGGTACTTGAACCCACGACCTTTCCCTTGCAGGGAGAATACTCTTCCAATTAAGCTATTGAGCCACACCTGAATACCTGGTTCCAAAAGTTCGTAAGAAAGTTGATAGATGGCTCCACCGTCGCCCTTGAAGACAGATATAAAGGGAAGGGTTTTTTTGAAATTCAGGTGCAGCTCAATATCTCAGTTGGAAGAGCATTCCCCCTGTAAGGGAAAAGTCGTGGGTTCAAGTCCCACTGGAGCATTTCATTTTTCCTGATGTAGTCAAAATTAGTACCTAGTAGTCTTTACTCTATTGAGATTTGATTCAAACTGAACTACAACTTGGTACCCACATAGAAATTGCGTAGTCTATCTATAATATAGTAGGCTCTCTATTGAAATTATCGTTATTTGATATCAGCTGTTGCCTAAGTTAAGTCTTTGGGATTGTTTGAACATCATAAGATAGAATCTGGTAGCCTTACCAAAAGATTATCCTCAAGTTTATTCCCAGTGAGCCTGAATAATTTACAGGGTCCCAACAAGTCAGCTATGACTAGATTATTCGGTAATTTTATTGAAAACTAGCTTTTGCCTGCAGCTCCGCCCGCGTGGATGTCGGTTCCCGGCAATTGGTTTTTTTTCTCGCCGTAAAACCATCCTTGAACTTCAACGATAATTTAAAAAAAGAATTGGCCAAATTGGTCCAGGTGTTGTTGAGTTATGTGCTTACTAACATATTTAGCGATTCCTTTTTATATTAAAGACAATTTCAAAAGGTCCGGCCAGTGTTCACTATTAAATTCCTATTCGCTATACCAAAGTGAATGTGTTTGATAGTGCAAGCTCATATGAGTTTTGTATACTATTATGGTTAATAGTTGAGTGAACTATGTGCGAATATCAGTGGTCGTATGTATACGGTTGGTGCAGTTTTGTTTGTATATTCAGCAATGTAAACCACAAACAATGCATTACGAATGCTTATCAGAATTATTTCCATAGTATAAAATACCTTATAAATATTTTGAAGGCAATATTCAAATCCTTGGTAGGGGCTGATGGTTAATACTATGACATACCATTTACTCAATGGCATCTAACAGTACATACTAATTTGTTCGTCGTATGCAACACAATATTACGCCATGGACCCGGCGACCGCACGGTGAATCCATGGAATGCTAAGAACCGGATCTCTTCAAAATCTGACAGCCCGGAGAGACGGGATGACTACTGGAAAGACAGTTGACTCTGGAAAGACAGATGACAATTGGAAAGACAATTGACTGCTGGAAAGACAGCCGGGGGCAGGGCCTAGCAAGCCAGGCCCCAGTTTTTTAAATCTTGCTAAAAGTCCCATAAAGAAAAATACCCCTAGGACAATCCGAGAGGGGGGGCGGAAGAATTGTCCATCGAGGATAAAACCAAACGACCACGGCGAGAACTCGGACTTAACGTGCAAAACATGCGGGAAAATTTACAAGAAGAGAGCCTGGTTTCTAAAGCATCTAAAGTTACACGATGGTGTTGGAGCAAGACAGTCGTCTGTAAGTTCTTCAACTATTACCACGGATAGAGTTGACCCTCACATATCCCAAGGTAAGCCGGACTGTAAATCAAACCAGGAGCCCATTAACATCCGGGCCCGTCTTAGCATTCCCTCTTTAAAATCATCCACCTGGAAAGCACACGATCAGAACTTGGCCATCCTGTTAGAACATCCCGGAACAAAACAAGATTTAAACGACCAGGTAGAATCTTTCCAGGTTAGCATCTACTCATATCTACATGAGTATTATCCACCACCACCAAATCACGCGCGAAAAAACCGAGAAAACGCGTTCAAAATTAAAATGAGAAAAAGAAAGCGGGACCTAATCAAACGGCTACGCATTGCTAAAGCTATGGGCGACAACCAACTTAGTCATCAACTGGCCAGAGCTTTACGGGCTATACTAAAATTAATCCAAGGAATCTCAGCCCAAATAATAAATGAAAATAATAACCTCAATAGAGCAAAACATGAAGTCGAATTTGATAAGGACCCTTTCAAATACTCAAGGAATATTTTCAGTGACAAAAAGCAAGATAGGCTGCTACTAAATAACGACCAGATCTATAGCTACTACAAAAATAATTATGAGGTGCCTAAACACGAAAAACCATACGGTGAACCTAAAGCGCAAAAACCATCAAACCCTCATTTCACATTTAACTGTAATCCACCAAGCTTAGAAGAAATTGAACATCAAATTAAGAAAAAACCAACAAAAACCGCCCCAGGGCCTGATGGCATACCGTACATTATTTATAAAAAATGCCCATCGGTACGTAAACATGTTCTAAGCATATTCAATAGGATCTGGTCGAGTAAAGAAATTCCAGCAGCCTTCGGCAGGGCTAACTTTGTGCTCATTCCAAAGAAAGAAATAGTAACTAGTCCTAAAGACGCTAGACCGATAGCATTAACTAACACAATCTCAAAAATCTTCTTCTCATGGCTCCAATTAAAAATGACTAATTTCATGATCAATAACAACTATTTCAGGCCAAATCACCAGAAAGGGTTCCTACCCGGAATTTCTGGATGCCTGGAACACAATTCACTACTGGCGGAAAGCCTCAAAGATGCCAGATTAAATGAAAGGCAAATAACAGTTTGTTGGATAGATTTAGAAAACGCTTTTGGCTCAGTACACCACCAGCTTATGTTGTTTGCATTAAAATGGTATAACTTTCCGTCGATCATCCGGGAAATAATAGCCTCTTATTACGATAAATTAAAATTTGTTATAAACACCAAGGATGGCCACACGCAACCTTTAAATTATAATGTAGGTCTGTTCCAAGGTTGCTGTCTGTCACCTATAGTTTTCAATATAGTAATAAATATTTTAATAGATAGTATTACCACACATGAGAGAAAGTGGGGCTATCGGTTTAAACTAAACGGTAAATACACGGAATCCATCCTCGCATTTGCAGATGATCTCGCAATACTTACTCGCAGCCCAAAGCAGTGCCAAGACCTGTTGCGTAAAGTGGATGAATTCTGTACATGGACAGAAGGAATGAAAACAAAACCTAGCAAATGCTATTGTCTATGTCTGGGTAGGCGGGGTACCAGATATACCTCATATGATCCAGGGCTTAGTATAGGCGGGGAAAACGTTTCGACTATATCCGAAACCGTGCCTTTTAAATTTCTCGGAAGACAAATAGATAACAGAGGTTGCACTCCAGCTTTAGAAGAAGTAATCAATAACTTCATTATCGATATACAAAAGGTAGACCAGCAGCCACTAAGTAATGTCAAAAAAGCGTGGATTTACGACAACTATTTAACCTCGCGTCTTAACTGGCCGTTTCTTGTTTATGATATAAGCCAGAGCCTTCTCAAAAAACTAGATGCGAATGTTACGAAGACATTGAAGTCGTGGCTGGGGCTAGCTCAGTCGGCAGACCCATCGACATTATATAGAGCCTCAAATAACTTTGGAATGACGTTCAAGAAACCATCGGAACTATATAAACATCTAAGAGTAACCAAAATGCACGTCCTAGCGAAATCAAAAGACGAAATCGTGCAAGCTCTTCCAAAAGACCAAAGTACTAAAGAGCTCGAGTCGCGCCTCCAATTCCATAAAAAATTCATGATAGGCTCGCAGACTGGTAGGGTAGGTTTGGGTAATACTAGGAGGCAGTCAGACAAAGACATAACAAAATCTTTTCTTCAAGTAGATGAAAATAATACCTACAAAGTGCACGCAATGAACCTAGAAATACAAAACGAATGGTTAACACTAGGTGAATTTTGTATTCCCATAGCCTTAAAATGGCGTACCTTAATATACGACTGGTCACCGGCTCTCCTTAAATTATATCTCAATGCATTCCAGTTGACCCTCCCCGACCAAAGCAATCTTGTCAGATGGGGAAAAGCCACAGATAAAACATGTAACTCATGTGGTGAAGCAATTGGTACTGCTAGGCACCTACTGGTGGGTTGTAGGACGCTATTAGACCGGGGTCATTACTCGCGCCGACATGATAAGGTATTAGAAATCGTACGTGAGGCGGTAAGTTTGGCGGTAGCTAGAGCGAAAAAGGGTTTAACCACAAACCAAAGAAATGACGTCGCGTTTGTAAAGGAAGGCTGCTCAAAAAAGACAAATCAAAAGCCGTACTCAATTTTGATAGCAGCCACTGATTGGACATTACTCGCAGATTCGTATGAGAAACACTATAAAATACCGGAGGATGTTTGTGCCTCGTCATCCAGACCCGATATATTCCTATTTTCAAAACAGCAAAAGCGTGCAGTACTAGTAGAACTCACAGTACCGTGGGAAACTAACATACCTAAAGACCACGCTATAAAAATAAACAAATACTTTGACTTGACCAACGAGTTAACCAAAAATGGCTATGTGGTTAAACTCTACGCCGTGGAAGTGGGAGCAAGGGGAATTCCAGCTAAATCCCTGTATAACTTATTTAAAGACCTCGGATTGCCAAGAGCTTCAGTAAGCTCTTTACTCAAACGAATATCTAAAACGGCGTTGATAGGATCTTACCAAATTTGGATAGGTAGAGGGGGGAACACGACTGACGGTGGAGGTGAGCGCTGATGCATCACAAGGTGGCCACCCTAAACCTACACCTGGGTCGCAAGTCCCAGGCGCCGTCGCAGTGTTCCTCTCTGTACCACGCCATGGACCCGGCGACCGCACGGTGAATCCATGGAATGCTAAGAACCGGATCTCCTATACTATGTTAACTTACTTATTAAATGAACAAAAAGAACCAGCGCAAGATCAAATGTTAGCGCTAAAACGGATAATAAATGAACAAAAAAAACCGGAGATTAGACGATATCGTTGGAGTTCTCAGTAAGCTTTTGGCTGTGTGGCCGTTTTCGTATCATTGTTACCGTGTGGTTGTTGCCAATGATACGGTAGGCCATGTGATTAAAAATAATGCTACCTAGTTGCCTTCACATCTTCATTTTGTAAATCAGTTTCATCAATCTTCTCTCACTCATTCTCTCTATTAATGTAACATAAAATATCTCTTTTTCTACTCATTTTACTTAATGTCACATCACTACACCCAGAAGGAACATAATTTGGCGACTAGCTCTGCAAACTCGTTCACACTAAAGCGTTTCAAATTCATTTCCTTGTCAGAACGTGACAAGTGTAATAATTTAATGTGACTTTTCTCTTTAACTAGAAAATGTTCCATATGGAAACGTTAATAACTCATTCATACAATATGAATGTTATTTTTCAAATTTTTAGGAACATTTTGTCGTTAAATTTTAAATTAGTTCTACTCGAGGACACTAAAAGATAGTTATGGATAAGGCACTTATACTTTTCCACAGCTATACATAAGAAAGAAAGAAAGATAATCGGCTTTTATTGCGGATGAACACACGCACATATTACAAAAGGAAATAACAAAATATTAAAATAAGAAAAACATAACCACAACATCAACAACACTCCATACTGTAAAAAAAGTACCAATGTCTTATTCAATATGTGTAGGCAGTTTCACCACATGCCATTAAACAACAGTTTAAACAGTCACAAGAAAGAAATTCACTACAGTATAATATGATAATAATAATAAATAAATTTATTTCAAGTAACAGAGACTCATTACATAAGTTTTTAAATTCAGATCAATAATTCAACAAATAGGCACACATCAATTAAAGAAAACAAATGTCATGAAGTCAAATTTAAGTTCATTTTCACTAAGTAATTAAGTCATTCATTATAAATATAAATTTTTTAAATTAAATTGATTGATTAAATTGATCAGATATGTCAAAAGAAATTAAATATATTGAGAGATTTGAAATTTATTGCGAAATTGAAATTAAATATTTCTTCAATAATAAATAAGTATGTATGATAATTATGTATCACCGCCGCCTCGTCCCGTGGGAGATAGCACTACAGTAATAATATAAGAAAAAATACTATAAGAAAAAATTTCAAATTTTTTAATAGCTTAGGTTTGCGGATTCAAATCTCATCATAGACGTTAACTTATTTTGATTTATAGTTTAGTAACGTATTTATAATAATCATAATCATAATCAATGATTATTTGCGAACACGTGTACAAATTGTGGTCTTAGAGATCCGGTTCTTAGCATTCCATGGATTCACCGTGCGGTCGCCCGGTCCATGGCGTGGTACAGAGAGGAACACTGTGACAGCGCCTGGGACTTGCGACCCAGGTGTAGGTTTAGGGTGGCCACCTTGTGATGCATCAGCGCTCACCTCCACCATCAGTCGTGTTCCGCCCTCTACCTATCCAAATTTGGTAAGATCCTATCAACGCCGTTTTAGATATTCGTTTGAGTAAAGAGTTTACTGAAGCTCTTGGCAATCCGAGGTCTTTAAATAAGTTATACAGGGATTTAGCTGGAATTCCCCTTGCTCCCACCTCCACGGCGTAGAGTTTAACCACATAGCCATTTTTGGTTAACTCGTTGGTCAGGTCAAAGTATTTGTTTATTTTTATAGCGTGGTCTTTAGGTATGTTAGTTTCCCACGGTACTGTGAGTTCTACTAGTACTAGTAATACAGGTTTGCTCGTTCCGTATTCAACCCAAAAAGGCATGCAAAGTTACGTATAGTCGCGTTTGGTCCAACATTTGGTTTGGTTTATAGTATATTATACAAATATTTATTATAGTATAGAAATACATCGATATAATAAACCTTTTAATAACCATTACAAGGCATGTAATAAATCACTAAAGCTGTTAGTTCAATTATGTTCCTCCACATGGAACAGCAGATCAAAATTAAATGACTTTTCAAACTGCTATTTCTAGTATTAATATTGTTTTTATCCTTCATCAGGTTGCACCGACAATGCAAATGCGCTCGGTTCAGACGGTGTACCAGAGCTGGACTACACCGATGTGGACCTGGGACTGACACAGCGGGGTCCAAGGTTTGACGTGGCGCATTCCAAAAATGTGACAGCGTTGGTGGGGAAAACTGCACAGCTGAACTGCAGGGTTCATGACCTTGGGAATAGAACAGTGAGTATTGATAACCTAATTTAGTTGATTATTTATTTTTCTTTCATTTTTAAGGACATTTTAATGCTTGCCACATACGAAGTAATTTTGCACGATAAAGTGTCGATAAACCTGAAACTGAATTTAATTGTAGCTTCTGACTTTAATAAGTCTAACTTCGTGACCTAGCTGAATAAAATATTAGATTTGACTTTGACTTTTCATTACTAGAAAATGGTCGATGACAAATAATATTTCTTAAATCTTAGCTTCGAGAAAAATATTCCCTTTGTAATGCAGCATGGTGACACTGATTAATTGCAAAACCTGTCCTTATAATATAATAATATTTCCTCATAAAATGTTGGATCATAAATTAAGGTTAAATCCTCTTTGGATTAGACTGATAATGCTTTTACCTTTTTTTCTTTAAGGTCCACAATTAAAGAGACTATACGATTTCTTTGTTTTATTACTTTATTAGTTAATGTCCGCGGCTTCGTCTGCGCGAAATTTTGATCCCGTTCCTGCTTATAGTCCAGACAACAATATTTCAGCCAGACATGGGTCTGTTCCAAATTTACACCTAAATCACTCAACCGATCTTGGTGAAAATTAGTACAAAAACGTAGATGGACTATAGCATGGAAATGATTATGTTGCCGCCAACTAGCTTGATTAGCCATTCAATTGGCTGCCTAGACTGTTTTTTCTTAAGAATATACCAGAAGTTACTAATATTCCCTCTAACCCCTTCAGTTAAGCTAAATTCAAGCAATTTGCCTGATGTTAAGCTAAAGGCAAAGTCTCGGAAAGAGGGTCACCATCGTAAACATGTACCATGTTAACAGTGGTGGCACTCAGCTTGACGGTCTCATTAAATGCCTTTTCACGCCCCGCTTAAAGGACCCGGAACTGTAGGAAGAAGGAAACACGTGAACTGGCAGGGAGTTCCAGGTCTTAGTGGTGCGGCATAGGAATGAGTCATGAGTCAGTTGATATTGATGAAATTTGGTAAATAGATGGATAGGACCTTCAAAGAAACAGGCTAATGTTACACAATAAGCCAGAAATATTATATTTTTTTCATTTCTAAGGTATCATGGATCCGACATCGAGACATCCACCTGCTGACGTCAGGAAGGATGACGTACACTTCGGACCAGAGATTTATCAGTGTTCACAATCCTCACACTGAAGACTGGATACTGAAGGTGAGGATCATCAACCTCTTTTAATATTTACATACTACTATTAATACTATAGTTTTTTGCAGTGGCGGTGGCACCCCAATTATTTGGCTTTAGCAGAATCGGGGCCCTGTTATATTATGCCCTACAAAGATCTTTCAGCCAAACTACTTTTCCCTGCAATCAGTACACCCACAGTTATCGTTCCTCTAAAAGTCGAAACTACCTACTAAACATCTAATGGTGTACAATATAGTGAAAAATAAAGCCAACGAAGCGAGAGAAAAAAGATAAACAAATTTTCAGCGGTTCCAAACATTTACCACTTCAAGTGCATTCCAGACAGAAACGAAATTGCTCATAAGAAGGCGGATCTGACAGTTTAGAACCGCTGTACTGACAGCTTTGCTGTACTACGAAACACGCAACGACAGCTGTCCCTCTTCCAATATCGCGTAAGTGTGACAAGTGCGACAAAGACAGAGAAAATAATCGCTAGTTATCGCAACATAACTCAGTAATGGTCGCTTTGTTTACCTTTTTTCTCTCGTCTCGTTGGCTTTACTTTAGTATTATCTATCTACCTAAATTACAAAATAAATAATAATGAACTTTGGGATGTAAAGTTTCAAGCATTTTTCTTCTTCATACTAGTTCAAATCACAGACGCATCCGAAGATTTGACCTCGGCTTCTGGAGGTCGCTTTTTCCAGGTTAACTGCGAGTTTGCCTGAAATTTCATATTTTCCGTGAAGCGTGACATCTGCAATTGAGCTTATAATCATTTTAATATCTACAGCAATAAATATACAGTAAAAAAAAGTAAAAAAAAATAGTAACTACAAACAAAGCTCGCCTGGCGGCATAAAAGTCGCCTTTTATTAGTCCTGCCGCACATGACCACACTCGCACTCGTTCACGACACTCCGCCAATTGTCACATTGACATCATGCCATCATAAACGTCATATACGTGCCTTCGTCGACACGTGAGAGCAAATACGGAGTTCGGGACTGTTCTATCGGTTTTAAAACCTGCCACTTGCATGCGGCTCGTGACGGCCAGTGCAAGTATGTTCATTGTGTGTAGGGCCTTACATGGGGCTGAAAATCATAGTTGCTGTAATATGGGTGTTAAGCATCTCTGCCTACCCCTTCAGGAATATTCAGGCGTGTTTTATATATTATTACAAAATTAATAATCCATACTAATATTATAAATGTGAAGTAACTCTGCCTGTCTGTCTGTCTTTTCGTCTGTCTGTCTGTATGTTACGCTTTCACGCCTAAACCACTGAACTGATTTTGATTAAATTTGGTATAGGGGTAGATTAGACCATGAGAAAGGACATAGGCTATGTTTGGTCGCGATAACTGACATCCACGCGGGCGGAGCCGCGGGCAAAAGCTAGTGTTGAATAAAATCGCGTGTCTCCAGTATAAACCTTAGGTGTGTTACCCTACTGACGTAGAGAGAAAATGTCAGAAATATTACGTTCTAAAACACGCTCGTTTGCCCTTATGGAGTGGTTCATTGCCTAAATGTACTACATACATCATGTATTGTAATAAATGTTGAAAGGAAGTTTAAAGGTGTATGAAATAATCCGACTCTTATAAAGAGTAATGAATTACGTCACCATTATCATCTTATTGTTATTCCTTGTTGCACCTAATGCTTTCACTTGGAGACTGGAGTCCGAGAGGATTTTCGCACGAATAAAAAAGGGGGTCGGATTACTCTATCTTTTCCCTTTTTTTTGATGTTATAGTAATGATTACCTTCTGAGGTCCTTACCTCGAGAAGAAAGCGTGTGGCAGAGCTTTGTTTACCAGAATAGCAGGAGTACTGGTTAGTAGGTGAGCTAGGCTTGGGTGCCTAAATCTTGGTGATATCCCTAAATACCCAAGAGTATATTATATATTTCACATATATTGTTGAAATATATATCTGAATACGTAGAGCTAGCATACAACTTTTTGAGTCTGCACTAAGTGGAATGTCATATTAAAGCAGCAATGGCGATCTACTAGTTTACAGGGACAATAGGATTTTTCGCAACTGTAAAATAATCCATATCCATACTAATATTATAAATGCGAAAGCAACTCTGTCTGTCTGTCTGTCTGTCTGTATGTTACGCTCTCACGCCTAAACCACTGAACGGATTTTGACGAAATTTGGTATAGGGTTAGATTTGACCATGAGAAAGAACATAGGCATGAGAAAGAGGTTTGGTCGCGATAACCGACCTCCACGGGAACGGAGCCGCGGGCTAAAGCTAGTAAAATATAACTATTATTAAATTGACGTCAATAAGAAACAATTTTATTGTTCTATATTGAAAAATAAATGACTATGACTATGACTATTCAACTTTTCATATAAAATACCTTTTCTTTCCTATTTCATAAGTAGGTATAACTAAGAAATTGCTTTGCTTTTACAATAAACTAAAATTTTTTTCGTTGTCAAGAAAAAAAAACATGCAAGATAAGCAGTTCAATAAATAATATTCGAAGTCTTTCATTACTGACAAGAGATCGAGATAACGAAATCGACTTTCTGTCCATATAATTTCCTTCTATTGGTATTGGGTTCGATGTTGATTGAACAGGTACAAATGAGAAGCTGGTTGGCACGAATCGAATGTAACCTTTGATAACTTGAAGTCGGATTACGTCACTGAAAATAGTTGGGTTCAAGTTCATCTACCAATTTTGTTGTTCTCACTTTGTCTAAAACATTTTAAATATGGAAGTGTAAGTTAGTCCAACTTAGTCGCAGTTTTTATATTATTGATGAAATGCGCTTCTAGAAATATATTCGTTATATTCTATTTATGTAGATAATACGTATTTTGGGCATTGCCCGGATAATTTTCGTATCTAGTCTAGTTAAACTCCTCAGCTATGCTCAATTGCTTATTTTAAGAATGGGTCTACTTCTGTGGTGTGACTGTGTTCAAATAGTGTTTGGATCCGGTAAATCTCGATCGTAAATTTAATGTCTCTATAAAACCATAATTGTATTCGTATTGAGAATTAATTAAAAGTGAAATTGTATTATTAAGGAATATAATAGAGGGAAAATTATATTAAAATAATAACAATTAATTATAATACAGCGTATATAATATTTATTCTCGCTCCAAGCATTTCCATTTACTTTTTGAAACAAATGATCGCATTCATTTATTTTCCAACAGATAAGGTTTCCACAACGCCGTGACTCTGGCATCTACGAATGCCAAGTCGGTACCACGCCGCCTATTGGTCACCGGATGTACCTCTCAGTCGTCGGTAAGTCAATTCTATAATCTACTATTCTTTTTTATATCATTTAGGTGACAGACAAGCTCAGGGCACATTTGATAGGAAGTGGTAGCTGTGTGTGGTGGCTAAGGGTGTCACACTCGTGCTGCTGACCCTATAAGAACTTTCTGATACCCAGTCATGGGAAACGGCTGAACTTTGGATGCGACTGTCCTCTGACCTATAAAATGGACTGGTGATTTCGAAGTTCTAGAGTTAGGCCAGGATTCTCGGCCTTTTTAGAATTGCCACTACCCATAACGACGGCCAAAATATTATGTTCATATGGCCGAGACACAACAATTCTCATAATGGCTTTCCCCGTATACCTTGGGGACAACTACCACCTTTCCTTCACCCTGTATAAATTCTGTGCTCCATTAAAAATATCAATTTTAACAGGTTTCTACGCGAGCGGTTTTGTAATTTATACATTACAATATCAGTCTATAAATAGACATTCAGATACCTTATTAGATAAAATATTGACTTCAACAACTTGGAGAATTTGCAAGAGCGTTATTTTATTTTACTGGGGCCACACTACTTTACCGTCTACCGGGTTGTTACCGCAATAATCAAGGCACTGGGAAGTGATAATGTCATATCAATCAATAGCCCCCTTTACAAAATCACTCAATAGTGCGGTCATACACGCCAGACACAATTCTGCCTCGCCATCTTGAACTCTACTTGAACGCGCGACGTCTTTGGACGCACGCTCGGTCACACACACATGCAGTATTCCCTCGAGATAGACTGTTAGTGTAGTCCTAGCATTAGAGGAGCTTTGCAAACTAAAAATGGCCGCTCATGAAAACAAGAAAGCGTACCATTTATATTTAATGTAAAAAACGCTTGCATTAAGGTTTAAAAAGACTGGACGATGGAATGAATGCAGTTAATTTATTCGCCTTACCGACTTAATGGGTCCCAGTGAGTTCGTTGAGAAAATAAAAATGTTGAATGTGGAGAATTTTTTAGCGTAAAGGTTTGAGTCCTTTTTCCTGGGTTGAATATTTCTTTAATTTTATTTTTCTTAACTGGATTTAATTAGGACTTTTTAAGATGGTATGTGAATTAGAGAACAATATTGTTAATAACAAATTACGGGAATAAGATTTCTTATTTTAAATAGGAGAAGCAATTTATTTATCAGTGTTTACTCGTGTTTCATTTGGTTCCACCCACTACTGGCTATTATTAAACCTACAAGTGTATAAAATATGGTCCAAGAGATAAGTACCTATAAACTTTTATATGAAACTTCACAATTGGCCCTAAGTATACAATTTATACTTGAGAGTATAAATTGTATAATGTTTGAACGTAATCAGCCATCAAATATACAGCACTATATAACCCCAAAAAGCATAGATTCCACCTTCTTCTCAGTTTTCTGTAAGACGAAGAGCAGAAGAATAAATATAATTTCGCCAATAAAAATAAAATCAAGCCCAAATCAACAATAACCTAACAAAATAAATACGAGTATTGTAACAATTGATTCCATCAGTCAGGTAAACAGACAAATAAATATTCAGTCGGCATTGAAGCAAGTTGATACGACTATAATATGTAAGATAAACTTTACTGTCAGTATTCTCTGGCATGCCATATAAAAGGTCATGGTTCACATAAAATGGCTCACTGTGGCTGACACATGTTCTTGTTATGATCGTAATAATAAAAGCTGAAAGTGTATTTGTTTGCACATTGTATTTATGTTTGCTCGTATGTTAACTAAAAAAGAAAAAAATACTCTGCTACGATGTTGAACTTTTAGTTAATATATTCTATGCTTTTTAGAATACATTTTCATTTTAAAAGGTATTTGCAGTCTTCACTTTGAAGGTTTGATTGTTCGAAATACATCGGGAAAAAGAAGCGTTTAAATAGGACTTGAACCCACGACCTTTCCCTTACATGGGGAATGCACTTCCAACTAAGCTAATGAGCCACACTTGAATTACTTCAAATTTCCCTTCTCTTTATATCCGTCAATTAAGAAAGAAGTTTGATTATTATTATTATCATAGAAAGAGAGTGTATTGAAAGTGACGGCGAAAGTGGAACAGCTACTTATATCTGCTAATTAGACTCTCAGTATTATGATTGACTCTAAATTTATGATCGAAATAATACAAGTATCACCAGCCTATCTCATGCGAAGGGCGTCGTAAGAGGTGACTAACCGAAACATAGGCAAACGATATAACTGCGATAGAAGGAAATCTCGAAATAAAACCCTGTATGAGTCCAACTGTAACGTGGAAACAGTAGGCCAAAGCCTTCCAAAGTTGAGAAAGGCCGGTGTCCAGCAGCGGAATGCTTTAGGCTAATTGATTGATTTACATATACTTTTGTACTCCACAGTTGGACAACGTGCCTCTTCCATATGTACACGAGAGTAAGCCCGTTTCTTCATATTCAGTCTATCCCAGTCTATCTTTTCAGGCCATCAGTTTATCTAACTGGGTAATGTCCTATCACATTATTTATTTTACTGTGAAGGCTATTCAGATCCATAAAATGATAGTGGAATATTGTTTAAGCGGGAAAGAATTTTGTTCCCGGTTATGATAAAACTTTCAATTATGTTATTACTATATCTTATCGCCCACTTTCTTTCTTCTGCATATAAATGATATGCTAGCAGTAGGCAGTATCCATTGCTATGCAGATGATAGCACTCTACATGGGTGATACTTCGGGCACCCCGCGGCCAAGCGGGCTGACACTGACGCAAATAGACAGCGGCTTGTCGTTGAGCTCGACCGGGTCCTGACTTGCATCTCCCAATGGGGATCAGAGAATCTGCTCGAGTTCAATGCCAAAAAAACACAAGCGTGCGCGTTTACAGCCAAGACCCCCCCCTTCCTTCCTTTCCCTACTCTCCAGAATACACCGCTGGCTCTACAGGACCACATTGACATGCTCGGAATGGATGTTCGCTGCAACCTGAACAACAAGAATTACATCGAGAGCGTCATCAAAACAGCGTCGCGCAAACTCGGGATCTTGAACAGGGCGAAAGGGTTTTTCACGCCGGAGCAGCGGTGTCTTCTGTACAAGACACAGATTCGCTCTTGTGTGGAATACTGTTCTCATCTCTAGGATGGTTCCGCGCAATACCTGTTAGACGCTCTTGACAGAATGCAGCGACGTGCAGTTCGTATCATAGGTGATCCTGAGGTTACCAACACCTTGTAACCTCTGCAGTTGCGTAGAGACGTTGCCTCTCTGGCCGTTTTCTACCGCCTCTACCACGGCGAGTGTTCTGAGGAGTTATTTCAACTGATCCCACCCTCTCCCTTCCTATCCAGAACAACACGTGCTGGTCTGCGGTGCCATCCACACACGGTGGAATCCATACCGTCTCGCACTAAACGGTTTGGGGGCTCTTTCCTCTGCCGCACGATAAAGAGCTGGAATGCTCTGCCCGCATACGTGTTTCCCTCCTCTTACAGTCCCGGGTTCTTCAAGCGGGGCGTGAAAAGGCATCTATCAAGGCCGTCAAGTTAGGGACCACCATTTTACGTCCAATGGCACCGGGAATGGTCGTCTGTATCTTCTGGACTGCACTTCAGCTTTGTTGCCATCTAGCGGGGTGCAGTCAATTGACGGACTAAATATAAAAAAAAAAAAAAAATATTGCGGTGCATATAAGTTTGTTTCTATATTACCTAACTTTTTAAAGTTATGATTAGTTTGGGCCTAGGTATAAGGCACTGTGTGGTATACCTCTGTATATTATTACCATATTTATTACCTGGGATAAGTTATGATAGTAAAATATGATCCAATTACCCAAAAAGTATTAGAACTGAATATAAATCAAAATATTATACATCATTTTATTAATAAAAATAAGAAGTTTGTTATGACGTAGAATTAGGCGTAATTTATGATAGCATCCCTGCTTAAGGCTTAGCTTTTACATAAAAAATCTTATTTTTATTTCCTTAGAGAAAATAATCTCAGTAGAGCTTGTTTATTAAATGTCAGAGGTTATCTCCAAGGATCGCCCATCCTCTTTCACGTGTCACCTTTTCTTTGGAATCAGGATTAGATGATATTATTAAATCTGTTATCTTTGTTATTTTGTGTTAAAAGTTTATTGGCAATTTGTTTAATGTTATTAAGTCTTGCTTTTATTGAGCACAAAGATTTTCATGAAGGTAAATATTTAAATTTTGGATTATAGTAAAGTTTAAGATCAATACTGATAGTGACGAGATTTTCTGTCTTTTTTTGTTATAAAATGTATATTTTATATGTAGCCGCTATGGAGTCATAATTTTTTCAAGTCGAATATGGTTTTCTAATTATTTTAGATGGGCCCTATCTGTCAGCTTTTCATAACTTCCAATAGTAGGTATGGCAGAAATGCCGAAACATTTGAGTTTACTAGGTACTTGACCATATTTTTACTTTTTTTTTAATCATCGTATTGCTATCAAATTTTCCTGTGATGCAAAGTCAGTATAAAAATCTAAAAGCAAACCAGAACATGCCATCATTAGTCAAGCTTTCGTACAATTAGACCATTACGAGCAGAATTTGCTAAGAAAATTCACCACAACGAATGCTGATTCTTCCGCCAAAATTCTAAGAGTAACAAAGTATTCTACAGTTTCACTCCATCAATTACGGCTACGGGTAGCTTCCGTGTTTTTTGAAATTCATATATTTTTCGCCTTTTAAATTATTCAGTCCGTGAATTCTGCAGTCGAGTTGAAAAATGAGAACCTTTCAAAAAGGTTTATAGAATTTTCGAGGGTAGGTCGAAAAATTAGATCAATAGTTCAAAGAGTATTCAGCTATCAATCACAGTGGTTCTCTTTCTGTTGATGTGAGTGGTCAAATAATTTTAGGTCTTAGCGTAAAACTATCAAAACTTGAGGAGTCTGGAACAGATCAATGTTTTAATTATAAAGATTTATAAATACAGTCATGTCTATTTCCTAATAGTAGTAGACACTACAATCATGTTTTCACCTGCTATTACCCTGGCATACAGCTTTCGTTGCTTCTACTTTCATAATTTAGATAACCTGGTATTTACCATGTATTGTTTTGAGTATCTGATATTTCGGACATTCAGAAATATCGGATACACTCGAAACAATACATGGTAGTTGATAACACCATGATGGTTTTAATACTTTCATAATTGTTTTCATATCATGCAATACCACCAATGACAATAAACACTCAATGATGAATGTTGCCACTTCTGATCTGGCATTCTATTAAAACCCTTATCTGAAAAACAAGTGATCAGATTAACCAGTAGAAAGATAGAGACATCTTTCTAATGGCTCATATGAACCTTTCTCATTTGAACAAAATAGTGATTGCGTATGATGGGGAGTGGTGGCTGCGACTGTGGTGCACCGCTACAATCGATGGACTACCTCTTGTCGTGCCCACTGTGCCCCTACACCTGCACGATTGCCGACCTAAATGAAGCTACGGAAGATGCGGTCAAAGTCGCTGAGTTTTGGGCTGGGCGTATCTAAGTATTCAAATTGTTGCCACTGACACGAAGAAGAAGAATGGCATATGATCGTATAGCCTTCATATCTACCGCAAGTATCGAATCAAAAATAATAGTAGGAGCATCAACGTAAGGCGGAAAAGGAGTCAACTAATAAATTGTAACAAATCAAATAACATTTCAGTACATAAACATTCATTTCCATTTCAACAAGCAGATTCAATATGTTGCCGATTGCACAAATGTATTCACATTTTCTACAAGAAAATATATTCGGGAAATTGTTGGCTCAAGTCCACGGTGGGATGACAGTTGCCTAAAATTCAGTGCACAGATAAAATATTTGTTACGTCGTCGTTCTGTGGATCCAAATCTCATTCCCACAATACACTCATTTTTAGAAATATGGATTCATAATGGAATATATTTTCTAATATAGAAGTACGAATAAACTAACCTTGTCGGAGCTCAAGATGCTTATGTCACCTTCTTTTTGTATAGATGGAAACCCCCACTGGGGTTCGCGGTAATATACCTAATATAATATTGTTTTCCGTCCTTTATGGTAGGTACTGTAAACCTGTGAGGCCGTCAAGCTGAGTATCACCATTGTCAACATGGTACATTTTTACGATGGTGACCCTCTATCCGAGACTTTGCCTTTAGCTTGCCATCAGGCGAGGTGGAGGCGAATTGACGTGTCCTTTTATAAAAAAAATGACTTATGGAATTCCTCCCCATCACAAGCCTCTAGTAGTAATATTCCCAGAAAACGGACAGTGTAGTGACATGGTCTCATGGAATTTCTCCGCATCACAAGCTTCTAGTTGTAGAAAAAGGACCATGTTGTAGTGACATGGTCCATTTGGTCTTGTATTACATTGTTTTCCGTCCTTTATGGTACTGTAAACCTGTAAACTCATTATGAAATTCCTCCGCATAACAGGCCTCTTGTAATAATGTTCCCAGGAAACGGACCATATCACGATGTCTAACATTGTTTCCTGTCCCTTGTGGTACTGTAAACCTATGACTCATTATGGAATTCCTCCGCATCACAAGCCTCTAGTAGTAATATTCCCAGAAAATGGATCAGTTACAATAATTGTTTTCCATGGTTATAAGCCAACCTACTGGCTTCGAAAAACGTCGATCATTTGTTTTACAATCGCCTTGAAGCGATTACGAGCATTCAGGCCCCATAATACTAACATCTAGACTCCAAAAGACACAAACTCATAATCATTGTGATTATGAATTTGTGCCGTTCGGAATTCATAGTCCTTACTTCAAGTGTTGAAGTTCTATGTTTTATTCATAGTCATGTGAAGCAAAGGATGTGGTTTGTGCAACGTGTCGGTGTTTCAACTAATTGCAGTGTCATCTTTTATGGCAATTTCGTAACATTTATCTACATTGTTCTCTAAATATAAGAATGGACTAAAATTTGTGCTTATTTTGCGTCCTTTTTTGTGGAAGTAATGGAGGTAAAAGTAGTCGCTTTAATAAATATGTATCAAACTAGCAAATAATTATAATGAAGAACTATGAACCACTACGCCAGATTGCCACTACCCAGTTCTTAATTCCTTATCTCTTTTTCTCTTCATTCTAGTGTAGTCCTAGTCATCATTTCGTATGACCAATGATGACTAGGACTAACGCTAACTACGACTAAGTCCTAGTCATACACAAAGCTTTCACCTCGGAGTCCAAGGTTCGTTTTTTCTTGAATAACTAACAAAAAACAAGGTTAAATCATCTTAAAATTATATTTCACTTCAATGTTTTCGGTAATTCGATGTTTTTTTAAGTCCTAGATTATCTTCAAATAGCAGACAATTATTGTGAGGCACGCAATAAGGGAGATTTAGAGGTGTTTTAATGGACTTATTGAATGAAATATTATAAGCAGACATATGGATCACAAATACGTATAACGATTGAATCAGAAATCAGATTACCATTGTCATTTTACAGTCTTACACTTGCTAGATACCTAGTTCCGTGTTCCGTTACGTGGTCTACAATATACGATATAACAAGTTTGGAACAGAGCTTGGCCCTTAACCACCGTCTGTTTTTGGCAAGAGGTTCCTCATGACGTCACTGTTACAGTATATCAGATGCCACCTGACTACCAAGACCCCAGCTTCAAAGGAAGCAATATAAAGTTATTTGCCCCGCAAGTAATAACGGATGAAGCTGTAAATAAATTTTATTTTTCTGCCCTTGAGGGTCGAAGATTAAAATTATGTTTTTCCTTGAGATATTTCTATAATGGCCCGTTTTGATGAATTTTTTGTTAGTGGTAAATGTGTTTTTTTTAAACTCCATACTATTATTATATAACTCTTAATAAAATAAAAAAAAACTCTTCTAAAAGTTAGGTTTGTGAAGTGCAAATTAGTGTCACATTATTGTGTGTGTGTGTGTGTGTGTGTGTGTGTGTGTGTGTGTGTGTGTGTGTGTGTGTGTGTGTGTGTGTGTGTGTGTGTGTGTGTGTGTGTGTGTGTGTGTGTGTGTGTGTGTGTGTGTGTGTGTGTGTGTGTGTGTGTGTGTGTGTGTGTGTGTGTGTGTGTGTGTGTGTGTGTGTGTGTGTGTGTGTGTGTGTGTGTGTGTGTGTGTGTGTGTGTGTGTGTGTGTGTGTGTGTGTGTGTGTGTGTGTGTGTGTGTGTGTGTGTGTGTGTGTGTGTGTGTGTGTGTGTGTGTGTGTGTGTGTGTGTGTGTGTGTGTGTGTGTGTGTGTGTGTGTGTGTGTGTGTGTGTGTGTGTGTGTGTGTGTGTGTGTGTGTGTGTGTGTGTGTGTGTGTGTGTGTGTGTGTGTGTGTGTGTGTGTGTGTGTGTGTGTGTGTGTGTGTGTGTGTGTGTGTGTGTGTGTGTGTGTGTGTGTGTGTGTGTGTGTGTGTGTGTGTGTGTGTGTGTGTGTGTGTGTGTGTGTGTGTGTGTGTGTGTGTGTGTGTGTGTGTGTGTGTGTGTGTGTGTGTGTGTGTGTGTGTGTGTGTGTGTGTGTGTGTGTGTGTGTGTGTGTGTGTGTGTGTGTGTGTGTGTGTGTGTGTGTGTGTGTGTGTGTGTGTGTGTGTGTGTGTGTGTGTGTGTGTGTGTGTGTGTGTGTGTGTGTGTGTGTGTGTGTGTGTGTGTGTGTGTGTGTGTGTGTGTGTGTGTGTGTGTGTGTGTGTGTGTGTGTGTGTGTGTGTGTGTGTGTGTGTGTGTGTGTGTGTGTGTGTGTGTGTGTGTGTGTGTGTGTGTGTGTGTGTGTGTGTGTGTGTGTGTGTGTGTGTGTGTGTGTGTGTGTGTGTGTGTGTGTGTGTGTGTGTGTGTGTGTGTGTGTGTGTGTGTGTGTGTGTGTGTGTGTGTGTGTGTGTGTGTGTGTGTGTGTGTGTGTGTGTGTGTGTGTGTGTGTGTGTGTGTGTGTGTGTGTGTGTGTGTGTGTGTGTGTGTGTGTGTGTGTGTGTGTGTGTCTGTGGCATCGTAGCACCCAAACGGATGAACCGATTTGAATTTAGTTTTCTTTGTTTGAAAGGTATATTAGTCGTGAGTGTTCTTAGCTTTGTTTGAAAAAAAACGGTCCAAGATGGCCGCCGCCACAACATGTTGGAATACATATTTCTTTATAATTCCCTCAATATGGGTATCAAATGAAAGAGCTTGACTAGTAGATCAATTTAAAAAGTATAAAATAAAAATTAAATTAAAAATTTAAAAAACCCCCGTCACAAAAAGCGCCAAAAACTTGAAAATAAATGAATAAAGTTTAATTCAACGGTTGCCATGTCGGGGGACCTTACGATATAAAGGAGTACTTAACCAGTTACGGTCCCCCGACATGGCAACCGTTGAATTAAACTTTATTCATTTATTTTCAACTTTTTGGTGTTTTTTGTGACGGGGGTTTTTTATTTTTTTTTAATAAACTGCATCGTGAGTACCATACTATCATTGGTATATGTGGTGGCCAATATGTAAATCCAAATTATAAGCTTCATGTTTCGAGTTTCCCTGAATGAAATTGTAAACGAAAGATGAGAGAACAAAGACCTCTGGGAGTTAATTGAGCACTACACAACTACTATCGGGATATTTATCATGCATAGTTTCGAGTTTCCAGTATTTCGGTACAAGCATGCAGCATGATCACAGAGGAACTCCTCAGTCATCATGGACTGAGGAGTTCTTCTGTGATCATGCTGCACGGTCCATGGTGACCGTGATAGTTGAAATACCTACATTGAGCACTAAATAAATCTAATATTTTACCCTTAAAATCATTTATCGGTTGTAAATCTATCAATTTTCCATTTACATACTCATACATTGACCAGATGGTACCGTTCGCTCCATAATCTTGCCAACTCATACAAACCAGTCACGACCTACGATTTTTAAAGTCTTAGTCCAACATGTATTCAGACGTCCACAAAGGCTTCGTTAGATAAGGTCCGTCAGACCATTGAACTTCCGGATGCTAAAATTCATATTCAAATATGAATTCGCTT
Source organism: Eilema sororculum (assembly GCA_914829495.1). Taxonomy (NCBI): domain Eukaryota; kingdom Metazoa; phylum Arthropoda; class Insecta; order Lepidoptera; family Erebidae; genus Eilema; species Eilema sororculum. Next base: position 21,072,373 of record OU618549.1, read on the forward strand.
AGTCTGAAAACGTTTTTGGAGTTGTTACTTTGCTGGCTATTGAAATGATTTTCACCAGGCTGATATTGTAACTATTTTCTTCTTAATAAAATCTTATTTAATCTGATAGTTGACATAACACTTTTTTTCTTAGTGTTGTCTTTCTAAAACTTGAAGCGATTATCTTGGATCCCTCGTTGCTAAGACAAGAAACTCGAACTTTGGCTGTTACACTATTGACGTAAACCCGTTGACCTTAACTGTCTATACAAAATTTACAGAAACGTCTATAGGTCTAACAGTTTTTTACCTTTTTTAAACGTTAAAATCTTGTGGCACATTGTTTAACCCTAAAATCGAATTCACGATCACACGTGAACATAACTGAAAACTTATGACAAGGGACAAGGAAGCAATCTCTTACTATTTATCAAGCTAAGCCGAGTGTAGGTTCTCGTCCAAGATCCAGAAGAGAACCAGTAGCCTCAGGCAACGCGATGTCCGTGCAGTACTGCAATCACTCGATGTCCGGAAAGCCAGTGGTCCTGATGGTATTCCAGCGGTTGTACTTAAAAAATGTGCAGCGGAGTTATCTCCTATGCTAACGCGGCTGTACCGACTGTCCTACAGTTCGGGTACAGTGCCTTCGGCTTGGAATAAGGCGAATGTCCAGCCGATCCCCAAGAAGGGGGATCGCTCGGACCCAGCCAACTATTGACCTATAGCCGTCACCTCAGTGCTGTGTAAGGTGTTCGAGCACATAATTAACACACAGCTCATGCGCCACCTAGAGGATCACTCCTTGATTAGTGACCGGCAATACGGTTTCAGACCGAAACGGTCAACGGGTGATCTTCTGGCGTACATGACCCACCTTTGGGGTGAGGCTATGGAGAAGCACGGTGAGTCACTGGCAATTAGTCTTGACATCGCCAAAGCTTTCGATAGGGTATGGCACAAATCGCTTCTTTCCAAGCTACCAGCCTTCGGCCTGCCTCCTAGACTGTGTAACTGGGTTGCAAGCTTCCTGCAGGGGCGCCGTATTCGCGTCCTTTGTGATGGACGAGCTTCGGAGTTCTTGCAGGTAAATGCTGGCGTGCCGCAGGGTTCCGTTTTATCTCCCACTCTCTTTCTTCTGCATATCAATGACATGCTCTGTGACGGAAACATTCACTGCTATGCAGACGACAGCACCTTACATGGGAGTTATCACGCACATCCTGCGGCCAAGCAGTCTGATATCGCGGAAAAAAGGCAGCTTCTTGTCACAGAGCTGGACCGGATCCTGGACCACATTTCTCAATGGGGCGCTAGGAACCTGGTCGAGTTCAATGCCAAGAAGACCCAGGCATGTGCGTTTACAGCAAAGGTATCTCCTTTCCTTCCCCTTCCCACTCTTCAGAGCACACCACTGCCACTGCAGGATCACCTCACTATCCTCGGTATGGATGTTCGCTGCAAACTGAATAACAAAAACTATATCGAGAGTATCATCAAATCAGCCTCGCGTAAACTCGGAGTCCTGAACAGAGTGAGACGTTTTTTCACGCCGGAGCAGCGGTGTCTTCTATACAAGACCCAAATTCGTTCCTGCGTGGAATACTGCTCACATCTCTGGGACGGCTCCGCAAAGTACTTATTAGATGCTCTCGACAGGTTGCAGCGACGTGCGGTCCGCATTATAGGGGATCCTGAGGTCACGAACACCCTCGAGCCTTTGCAGATGCGTAGAGATGTTGCGTCTTTGGCAGTTTTCTACCGTCTCTACCATGGTGAATGTTCTGACGAGCTCTTCCAATTAGTCCCACCCTCCCCTTTCCTTCACAGGACGACACGTGCAGGGCTAAGATGTCATCCATTTACGGTGCAGAGTATACCTGCTAGAACCAAGCGTTTCAGTTATTCATTCCTATGCCGCACCACTAAGACCTGGAATTCCCTGCCAGCTCACGTGTTTCCTTCTTCCTACAGTCCCGGGTCCTTTAAGCGGGGCGTGAAAAGGCATCTAATGAGGCCGTCAAGCTGAGTGCCACCACTGTTAACATGGTAAATGTTTACGATGGTGACCCTCTTTCCGAGACTTTGCCTTTAGCTTAACATCAGGCGAGGTGAAGTCAAATTGACGTGTCCTATATAAAAAAAAAAAAAAAAAACTTAACACTTATTCTAACTGCTAAGTTCTCTATTCTTCATAATTTTAACCTCAGGTTGTCGCGAATGTGACTATAATTTGTATGAATAATAATAAAAGTATTTTACAGAGATTGATTTTAGTACGACTTCGTCATATGCTTGCAATTTTTTATAAAAAAAGATATAAAAATAAAATTATATCAAAATGTGAAGCAATATAAAATTTCAATGTGTTCAAGCATGTTATGAAATATTTACAAATTGAAACTCTGTGACTTTGATTGTTTCTTCCGCGGTAGGTATAATAATTCATGTTTTCAATCGTGCAGTTATCGCATAGTGGTTGATAAGTTACACTTACTATTATTTCGTGACTTATAAATTGTAACTTTTAATTTATATTTGCAAGTTGCAATTTCAAGTGGTGTTCGTAATTCTAATGTAAGTCTTATCTCGCATTCTACCAATGTACACGTAAAAATATCCTTAGCGTTTGTACTGTCGCGTGCTGGTTCAAATTTCTGTAGATTAGTGCACGAACTTGGAATATCAAATAGACTTCGCCTCTGTATTATTGTACAAAACAGTATTGGGAGCAAAATTCCAAGTATTTGTTGATACTAAAATTTCAGTAATACTGACTGACTAATAGAAAAACTTTTAGTGCAGGCATCCCTCTTCGCGATCCGTTTAAGTCAAATTATAAGCAACCAGAGCTAGCGTTGCGATGGTGAAAATACCAAATGTTTAACTGTTTCCTGGATGGGTAGTAAAAATTATAAGAGAAAACACCAGAGCAACATTGGAGAGGGCCAACATTGGGAGAGGCCTGTCCAGCAGTAGACTGCAATAGGCTAATTGATTTATTGAAGCGGATAGAAAACACCAAATAGTCCAATCTATCCGTATCGAACTGTTTTTAACCCCCGACGCAAAAACGACGGGGTGTTATAAGTTTGACGTGTCTGTGTGTGTGTGTGTGTGTGTGTGTCTGTCTGTGGCATCGTAGCACCCAAACGGATGAACCGATTTGTATTTAGTTTTTTTTGTTTGAAAGGTATATTAGTCGGGAGTGTTCTTAGCTATGTTTGAAAAAAATCGGTCCAAGATGGCCGCCGCCACACCATGTTGGAATACATATTTATTTATAATTCCCTCAATATGGGTATCAAATGAAAGACCTTGACTAGTAGATCAATTTAAAAAGTATAAAATAAAAATAAAATTAAAAATTTAAAAAACCCCCGTCACAAAAAACACCTCCAAAAAGTTGAAAATAAATGAATAAATTTTAATTCAACGGTTGCCATGTCGGGGGACTTTACGATATAACCAGTTAAAGTCCCCCGACATGACAACCGTTGAATTAAAATTTATTCATTTATTTTCAACTTTTTGGAGGTGTTTATTTATTTAACATTTATGCACACACAAAGCGATTACAAAATATACAATGGATGTTGAAACGTTAGTACATTGGTACTGCTTATTTCTATAAGAAATTTCTCCCAGCAGACCGGCGAGAGGAGATCGTGACACATAGGATAGGATAGGATAGGATAGGGGACTCTTTTGTCCGCACTTAGCCTCTCTTTTGGGCCATTGTGCGTAGAGAGTGCTGGCTAGAGCAGCCAGCCTAGCTCCGCCCAGAAACGCAGAAGCTTACTGGGGGCTTCACAGGCTTCGCGGAGCGACCTCACTGTGCCGAGGATTTGGGATCGTTGGGCGGCCACTGCCTCGCATTCCAGTATTACGTGGGCGGCCGTTTCCTCGGCGCTGAAGCACCCCCTGCAGAGGGGACTATCCGTGACGCCGATGGTATGTAGGTGCTTGTTGAGGGGGCAGTGGCCCGTTATTGTCCCCATAATTGTCCTTAGACTTGTTCTGTCTAGTCTTAGGAGACGTTTCGTTAGCCGTTTATTTATCGACGGCACAGCCTGTTTTGATTGCCTGCAGTCGATGGTTTGTACCCATCTTTGGTTATGTAGTTCCACAGATCTCTGGCGTATCCAGGTACGGATCTGTGAAAAAGGGATCGGCAGTAGTGGTAGTGGACCAGCAGTGGTCATATCGGAGCCCCTCCTCGCGAGTTCGTCCGCAGCATCGTTTCCGTAGGACCCACTGTGCCCTTTTATCCACTGTAGCTTTACTACATTATGGGTGGATAGCTGGTTCAAAGCAGTTTGGCATTCTGCCACTAGTGTGCTGTTGGTTGTTTGGTGGTTTAGCGCTTTTAGGACGGCTGTGCTGTCGGTTAGGAGCTTTATGTTAAAGCCCCTAACCTGCTTTTCGCTTATTGCCGTCGCTGCTGTTGTTATGGCGACACACTCGCATTGGAAGATTGAGCTGTGTTCGCCTAGTGGAAGGTGGATATTCAAGCCAAGGTCCAAGGAGTGCACGCCGGCTCCTGAACCATTCTTTGTTTTGGAGCCGTCAGTGTAGACGCGCATCTCCTTAATACCAGAGTAGTCCTTTTCCTCGGCTTGCGTTGTTATCTGGTATTTTTTGTTGAAGAAGTGTTTTTTGAAGGTTTTATCACAGGGAGCAGCTATTAGTGTTTTGTATTCCATCGCCCGCCCAAGAATTGTGGTGTGGGGACTATTGTGGTTGTTTCCCCAGAGTCCCAGGTGCCACATTCTAATGGCGGTGATGGTGGCTTCCTGTTGGATGTATAGGTCAAGCGGCGTTAGGTTCAGAGTTACCTCCATAGCTGCAGTTGGAGTGGTTTTCATGCATCCGCAGATTGATGAGCAGGCCAGCCTTTGGAAGGACTTTAATTTGGTAATCACGGTAGACAGTTCCGTGCGGGTCCACCATACCAAAGCCCCGTAGGCTAGCATGGGCCTTATCACCGCTGTGTATAGCCACAGTGCTATTTTTGGCGATAGTCCCCATTTGCTTCCCATCATTCTTTTGCATTGGTAGAAAGCGATTGTGCACTTGTTCAGTTTGTAGTCAAGGTGCCTGTTCCAAAGCAGCTTGCTGTCGAGAATTACACCTAGGTATTTTACTTCTTCCTTAAGTGTTAATTCGGTTGTGAAGAGTTTCGGGAGCTTGTATGGGCCCGGTGCTCTTCGGTTTGTGAACATTACTAGTTCGGTTTTCTGGGGGTTGACCGAAAGTTCGTGCTTTGTGCACCAGGTTTCTATTATTTTGAAGGCCTGTCTCATTCGGTCGCAAATGGCACTTTCGAATAGTCCCGTTATTAAGATCGTGATGTCGTCCGCATAACCTATAGTAAAAAGGCTGTTTGCGTTCAGATCTGTTATAAGCTCATTTACCACCAGGTTCCATAGTAGGGGAGAGAGTACCCCACCTTGTGGGCATCCTCTGCCCACAATGCCCCGAGTTGTGGTGTTGACTGTGAGCTGCACGGCCCTCTGTCTGAGCATGTTATCTATCCATTCGATAAGTGTTGAGGGCACGTCGTGTTTGAGCAGTGCTTTGTTGATGCTGTCAAAGTTGGTTTTGTCAAAGGCACCCTCTATGTCAATGAAGGCACCAAGGGTTGTTTGCTTTGACTTCAGAGCTCCACCGATGCGGGACACCACATGGTGGAGTGCCGATTCTGTTGATTTGCCCTCACTGTAAGCGTGTTGATGGGGGTGTAGAGGTTTCAATGCTAGTACTTGGGTTCTAATTACCCTATCGCCTAGCCGTTCAAGTGTTTTTAGCAGGAACGAGGTGAGGCTGATAGGCCTAAAAGATTTGGCCTGAGTGTAGTCACTTTTACCTGGTTTGGGGATGAATATTATTTTGACTTCCCTCCATTTCAAGGGTATGTAGCGGTTTGCGAGACAGCCTTGTAACAACTTGGCTAGGTGGTCCGCTATGATTGGTCCGCTCCATTTCAGGAGTCCTGGGAAAATACCATCCAGGCCTGCTGCCTTGAAAGGTAGGAAAGTGTTAATTGCCCATAGCAGTTTTTCTCTGTCTATGGTTTCCCGAGCAACCTCCCAGTCTTGGATGCTGGTTGGACGGTGGTTAGTGTCTACCCATGTTTGTTCATTTGCTATTTTGCAGCCCGGAAAATGGGTAGTTAGTAAAATTTCGCATGTTTCAGCGTCATTTGTTGTGAAAGTGTTGTTTGCTTTTTTGAGGCAGCCAATGGAGTTTCCCTGCTCTTTGGAGAGGCAGGTTTTAACCTTGGAGGCCTGGTTACTATTTTCGATGCTTGTACAGAAGCGTCTCCAGCTTTCTGCGCGTCTCTGTCGTATTTCGGTTTTATATTGTTTTTTTGTGTTTTGATACTTATCCCAGTCAGTCGGTTCCCTGGTGTTGATAGCCCTGTTGAAGAGTTTTCTCAACTTTCGTCGCAGCCTCTCAAGGGACGAACACCACCAGTGTCGCCCCTCCCCAGACTTAGGTGTGGTGAGGGGGCAAGACTGCTCGTAGCTTGAGATAAGTATGGATGTGATTTGGTCTGTGTATAGATCTAAGTCCGAGACTTTGAGGTCTTCTGATGGTAAGTGTAGGTTGTTTATACTGGCTTTGACTAGGCCTACAAATTTTGGTATGTCTGTCTTGCGCGGTAACCTACGTGGTTTGGGTTTCGGTAATGCTATGCTTAGATGGTAACGGATCCATCTGTGGTCAGAGCATGAGGCCTCGTTGGACACGTGCCATCCGGTGATGGACCCCGCTATTCTGGTCGATGCCAGAGTGAGGTCAATCACCGTTGCGTGCCGTTTTGTATCGTGACACATAAGAAAATATGTGTAATTGTGTGTACAGTAATTGGAGAGGAAAAGTATAAGTACACACACACGCTTAACATTATAAAATATACAGTAGTACTTAATATCTAAATAAACATACTATACCATGTATCATATATATTAACTAACTAAAAATAATAATATATATATATATACACACTAACTAAAAATGATATACTAAACATATTCTACATAAACCTAAATAATATCAAATATACATAAACTTAGTACAATAAATAAGCAAACATTTATGCACAAATAGGAAAATCACCAACCCTCCTCCGCTCACGACTTTGCCGATGACAAAATGCCCGCTTGACGGCTTACACTCAGGACCGTCATATTTGGCGAAATGTGGATGTTAGTACACCTATGCCTACCCTTTCTTGGATTTACAGACGTGAACATATATAAAACTAGCTTTTGCCCGCGGCTCCGCCCGCGTGGATGTCGGTTATCGTGACAAAACATAGCCGATGTCCTTTTTCAAGGTCTAACTACCCCCATACCAAATTTTATCAAAATCAGTTCAGTGGTTTAGGCGTGAAAGCGTAACATACAGACAAACAGACAGACAGAGTTACTTTCGCATTTATAATATTAGTATGGATTAATGTATTTCAAGCATGTTCTTTTGTACAATTGTACATCAAATATGCAACTCATGCGAACTTTCAAATTACGTGGGGTCTACCCAATCCATTTCTAATTTAGCCAATCTACACACATTATCTTTCAAGCCCTCACTCTTATGTAGTTAAAAGTCCATTTTATGGACGAATAAACTTCTTTTTTGTAGCAGACTCAATTTTAATTATCAGACTTGGGATTGAAACTTGTTTAATCTCTGAGTAACAATTTTTTTAAGAGGACTCGTTATTTTGACTCTGTATCACCCCGCGATAAAGTTAATGTAGTTAACTGTTTTATGTGCTTCTGGAACCTTAATAAGATTTTACTCAAGTCAGGGTTTTTCGATAAGCTTTATTCGATAGGGGTCGATCACATCGTAAGTGCTAATTTGTTTTATTGGTTTGATATCATCCAACTCTGCAGCCAGAACCACTTCAATATTCGTAGAATCTTGTGAAATATAATTTATTGCTGCAATATCTATTTAGTTCCAAAGTGTATAAATTTCAAATATGTCTAGACATGGTTTGTAATTTATTAGGAATCTCTTTGTCGAATAATGTTGTCTGCTTAAACATTTGGAAACTAAAGTGTTGTCATAAGCATAATAGCTTTGAAGATTGAGTGTTGAATACTAAGCGTTTCTATTTTAGTTAAGGAGCGCCCACATTTTGGAAATGATATTGTAATACATCCAAACTAAGAATTCTTATGATTATAACATTGTAATCAGGGGAACGAGCATAGTTTTTGTATGCTCCCATTGCATCGTTACTTTTTCATTTTTTACAATCAGTGTCAGAAATATTTTGAAAACAAAGTCTCAAAATGATTTTAAGATTAAGGTATTAAGAGCAAATCATGCCGTTTCATTGATTTAAATTATATTTTCATCCGAACTAAAGATGTATACCAAATATCACAACAATCAGTCAACATGAAGAGAAGGAAACCAAGGAATTAATATTATATCATTTGGAGTACTTTGTTTATCAAGATATTTCTGATCGAATACGAAGGGAAAAAGAATCTTCTCGGGCGGGACTCGAACCCGCAGTCTTTCCCTTACAGGGGGAATGCCTTGACCAATTCGGCTACCGAGACATGCGCGATGTGATTCAAATTTCCCATCTTATACGTCTTTGAGGCGACGGTGGAGTCATCTACCGATTTTCTTACGAACTATCGGAATCAATGAATGATGTTACAATCATTTTAAAATATTGATTTTTGATAACTACGCCCAAATAATTGAATGAATTTTCCTCAAATAATTGTCTCGGTAGCCGAATTGGTCAAGGCATTCCCCCTGTAAGGGAAGGGAGGGGTTTCAGTCCCGCCCGAGAAGATTATTTTTCCCTATGTATTCGATTTGTATAGTTAGCATACTTAATGCTGTAAAATTAATTCAAAGATATTTCTGATATTGACTGTATTCTAGAATCTACAAAAAAGCACTATCGATCCATAAATGCCGACAGAATTGATAACTTGGCCGATATAAATACTGTGTGACAATAATATAAATACTTACATTCATAGGTGTCGGTCACAGTAAAGGTAACAGTGTCGGTAAAGGTATTTTTTTTCTCACCTAAAAAGACTTAAATCTATCATTTAAAAAATTGAATTTAGAATTAATATTGGAAAGTTCCGAAAGATTAACCAACAGAACTACTCCTATGATTCTGTTATCTCATGGATTTCAATTGTGAAACCTAACCATCTCGTCTTGCCCAGCAGAACCGCTGACGACGATCCTGGGCGGTCCGGAGCTGTTCATCAACATGGGCAGCACCATCAACCTGACGTGTGTGGTGCAGCACTCTCCAGAGCCACCGCCAGCCATACGCTGGACTCATAATGATGAGGTTTGTGTCAATACATTTTTATACCTCTTAGATAGCAGACAAGCACATGGCGTTCCTGAGACTGAAAGCATTGAGGCCTATGGACGTACGCAACAACAGGGGCGTCACACTTGTGGTGCCGAGCATGTGAGAACCTTCTGTTGCCCTTTATTAAAAATCCCATATTGTAGTCACTTCGAAAAACTATAGCAGGGAGGTTATTCCAAAGCTTGGGCATGTGCGGGATGAAGTTCTTTTATACAACAAAACTTGTGAAGACGTGTTGGGAGGATGAATTTCCTGCCTGAGGAGAGGGATGCGATGATAGAATGTTGCCGCGAGCATCATGTTGTTTTCATTTTATTTACTTTATGATCAAAACTGTGCACTGTGTGTTATGATTTTTTGCAAATATGAACATAATAATAATTAAAGCTATTGTAGAAATTAAAATGATATTTGGGAATGAAATTCGAAATTGTGTTGAACAAAAATAAAATGTATCAAAGCCAATTTTGACGGGCTCAGCTGCAGTTACATCTTTAACTAAATATATTGAATTGAAAGTATTATTTAAAATTGTAAAATATTTTACGTTTTACAATGTTTTTTCGCTTGAAGTATTTTATACAATACAATGCAATATAATACAATATCTCTTATAAAACTCTTATAAAATGTTCTATTATTTTCAATATTTTATTCGATTGAAGTAGTTTATGTACAATACAATTTAATACAATATATTTTTTGAAACGTGAATATACTGATTTTGGCTCCACTTGGATTATTTCTCTTTTATTATGAAATTTCAAAAAATTCAAAATTCAAAATTCAAATTCAAAATTCAAAATTCAAAAATATTTTATTTTGCATAGACCATTAAATCGGCACTTACAAAACGTCAACATAAAGTAAATATTAAATACTAACTAATACTAGTAAATGGACCACCGGTTCGAAACGCGGCCCAGACCTGAAAAGACTCCGGCAAGAAACTCAGCGGGCTTTTTTTTTTTGGTCTATTTACAAAACATTTACTTAGCCTAAAACTTATGGTCAAGATACAATGTTTTGCTTGAGTAGCACAGCAGAGCGAACAGCTCATTTCCAAGCTTGTTTATCATTTAAATATTCTTGGATTTTATAATAGCCTTTCTGGCACAGTTTGCTCTTTACTGTATTTTTAAATTTATTAACAGGTAAATCTCTGATTTCATTAGGAAGCTTGTTAAAAAAGCGAATACAGTTGCCCTGGAAAGAATTACTTATTTTATGGAGTCTGCTATGACAAACTACAAGATTGCTTTTATTTCTAGTATTTATATTGTGCCTGTCACAAAGTCTTGGAAATTTTGCAATATTTTTCCTGACATACATTAAGTTTTCGAAAATGTATTGTGACACTACGGTTAGAATATTCATCTCTTTAAACTTATCTCGGAGGGAGACTCTTGGGCCCAAATTATAAATAGCTCGCACAGCCTGCTTTTGCAAGACAAATATCGTGTTTAAATCTGCGGAATTACCCCAAAGGAGAATTCCGTAGCTCATAATACTATGAAAATAGCTGAAATAAACTATTCTAGCCGTATCCACATCTGTTAAAGTCCTAATCTATTTTACAGCATAGGAAGCTGAGCTTAATCTACTAGCTATTTTTTCTATATGTGAACCCCACTGAAGTTTAGCGTCAATACTCAAACCTAAGAACACTGTCGATTCCGCAAGGCTCAACAATTGTCCATTGAGTTGTACATTGGTTTCTACCTGTGCAACATTAGGCAGAGTAAATTTAATACATTTAGTTTTATTCTCATTAAGGCAAAGATTATTTATATTAAACCAATGGACCACTCTTTTGATTGCACCATTCACTTCGTCATAATTATCGTGTTGCCTTTTAATTTTGAAAATTAACGAAGTATCGTCAGCAAATAAAATAATACTATTATTGTCCCTTACATAGTAGGGCAGGTCATTTGTGTAAATTAGAAATAAAAATGGTCCAAGTATCGAACCCTGCGGAACGCCCAATGAAACCACAGATCCTGCTGAACATGTACCGTTAACATCGACCCTCTGAATTCTATTGTTCAAATATGAAGTCAGAAGCTCGAGAGCCTTGTTCCTTATTCCGTAATGTTCTAATTTCCTGATTAATGTGTCATGGTGAACGCAATCGAAGGCCTTGGATAGATCACAGAAGACACCTAGAGCATCATGCTTATCCTCCCAGGCTTCGTAAATACAATTTAAAAGTTCTACACCCGCATCAGTAGTCGAACGTCCCTTAGTAAACCCAAACTGTTTATCATGAAACAATTTGTTTTCACCAAAATGGGTCAGCAACTGTCCTAGAATTAGTTTCTCAAATACTTTACTCAAGATTGGCAACACAGAAACGGGTCGGAAATTCGAAGGATCTGTGGCGCTGCCGGCCTTGAACAAAGGTATGACTTTGCTATATTTCATTAAATCAGGAAATATACCACTGTTGACACAGTCATTAAACACAGTTGCTAGATGGGGAGCAATGACATCAATTATACTTGCCACAGTTTTGACTGATAATCCCCATAGATCCGCGGTCTTTTTAACATCAATTGTTTTAAACGCTTTAACGATGTCCTTGCTATTAACAACCGTGAATACGAACGTGTTCTGACACCTGTTTGTTGATTCTACAAGCAATGCCTCAGCGGAAATGGAAGACGACTGAAGAGTTTTGGTTGTAGTGGAAGCTATATTTGCGAATAAATGTTCAAACTCTGTCGCAACCTCCAAATCCTCCGTGGCATGGCGATCTTCTATTTTTAAATGGAAATCTCTTACAGTTGATGAAGATTTCCCACATTCGGAATTTATTATATTCCAAGTAGTCTTAATTTTATTAACAGAATTGGTTATTTTCTTCCTAATGAAGTTTGATTTCGCAAAGGAACAGGCTCGCTTAAATACTTTTAAGTAATTTTTAACATAGTTCTGAAAAGCAGGGTTGAAATTGTATGACTTTTCAGAATACAGCTCATACAATCTCCTCCTGCTCCTATAAATAATATGTTCGTCATTGATATGATAGAATATATTTTATCTCTGTGCCTTTTCCCCTCTTAGTTGGATTCGGATTTGTAGTCTAACTTCAATACTTTCTATGAAGTGACTGCCACCTCTACAACTAATAGGCGATATCGAAGTTCTGTTGTTAGAGTAGTCTGACTTTTTAAGGGTCTAACTACCCGTAAAGTCCACCATAGATGATCGTATAGGAACACTGGAACTGACAGGTGAACGGGCACTCTGAGGCAAGGTATGAATGAAAATTTCAGAAATGCCATGAAGTATGCGAGCACTCGTGGAACGCCAAACATAATGTATAGCTATTTTGAAATACAAAGTACCAGTAAAACAATTACAAAATTCAACTTCTACAAATATTTTACGTTAATATTTCTTTTTATGAGCACCATTATGACTACCTAAATAAATAACAATTATTTGTCGAATCAAAGCCATGTTTCACGGTTGGTCTAAGCCTACACGTAAAAATGTACCAAAATTTGTACCTAACTTTATCACTTTATTGACTTAGGCCATTAGGCCTCTTTGCTTTGTAGGTTGCTAATTTTTCAGCTCGGTTGTAATCGTTATTCAACACTAGAGCAGAAAGCTGGATTTTCGCGTTATGCTCTTTAGCAGGTAGTTCAAGACATTATCTAATCATATTGAATAACACACTTGTACTTTTCCACTGAGTTTATTTTATTTCTAAACTTCTTAAGGCATTCTCAAAGGTTTAAGGCGAAACCGGTCAGGTTTAGAAATAAAATAAACTCAGTGGAAAAGTACAAGTGTGTTATTCAATATGTGTAGCAGATTCCACCAAGCGCCATCAATCTACAGTATAAACATTATCTGATTACTTACATTTGTATTTATTTATAGGTTACTAGCTTTTGCCCGCGGCTCCGCCCGCGTGGATGTCGGTTATCGCGACCAAACATAGCCTATGTCTTTTCTCATGGTCTAATCTACCCCCATAATTTAATTAAGTTCCGTACAGTGGTTTAGGCGTCAAAGTATAACATACAGAAAGACATATAGACAGACAGACAGAAAGACAGAGTTCCTTTTGCATTTATAATATTAGTATGGATGAAGATTATTTTGATGTTAGTGTCTGTGAAAAATTATCCTAAGCTATTTTCACCCAGAAAGTAAAAATATTGTTAATAGATTAATGGACTTTGTGATTATACATTTATTCAATTTCTAAGCGATGATTCTTTTTACACCCCAGACAGGCTTGGATCATCTCAGTACCACCCGATCTTCCTTGTCTTTCGTGTCTGGCTCATTTTTACTGTTATTGGAGTGACTACAACTACCCTTCCAATACTGAGCAAAACGCAAAGCGTGCGCCGGAGCATCATCCATTGAACAGCAGGCGTACCACCAGTTAGCAGGTCAAATGGGATCACATATACCCTGATTTATGACTGGTCAGATGCGTTTCACGAAGAATATTTAAGTTAGCCTGCAAAGCCGAATAAATGAGTTAGGAAAACGCTCAGAGAAGGAGAATGGTTTTTGACTGATGAAATGTTGAGTAATCAAGCATTACTGATCGCTATTGCTCTCATTAAGAACTTTCACCTTTGTTATGACAATCGAGGACATTATTCTCGTGTCATTGATCATAAAAGCTTTCATTTCTCCCCAGTAAATATCAGTCTCTACTTCTCCTTTTTTATTTCCCTACATAAACATAACTACTGACGTCTGTTGCCATTACCATAAATTTTGCATCTAGCTGCAAGGTAATTGAACGGAACAGTTGGAACTGCAAATAAATTATTTCATAACTTTGATAGTTCTACAACAGTCTGATGTTAGTATTATTTAGTTTTCCTCTTCAGTTCTCCTTAAAAGTAATTCTAAGTATCCTTCTCGAATACATAGGGTAAAGAATCTTCTAGGGCGGGACTCGAACCCGCGATCTTTCCCTTACAGGGGGAATGCCTTGACCAACAGACTCGGCTACCGAGACACGTCCGATGTGATTCAAATTTCCCTCCTTATTCGTCTTTAAGGCGATGGTAAGGCATTTGTATAGTTCGCATACTTAATACTGTAAAATTCATTCAACTGAGTATCCTTTTAAAATCCTAACAGTAAGTTAAGGATGTGGTATACTGACTAGTTTTTGAGTAATATGTCAGACTCGAACCGAAAGAGTTCGTAAGAGAGTTGGTAGATGACTCCACGGTCGCTTTAAGGACGGATATAAAGAGAAAGAAAATTTGAATTGATCCAGGTGTGTCAGTTGGAAAAGCATTCTCCCTGTAAGTGAAAGGTCGTGGGTTCAAGCCCCACCTGAGCAATTCATTTTTCCTGAAGTAATCAAATTATATAGTTAGCATGCTAATTTCATTTAAACTGTACAGTATGTCCTAACATATATGCCTATATTACTCTCTAGATAAGAGGGTATTGCTTAGAACCCAATCAACCTCTGTAACCAAATACCTACCGGAATTGTTGAGAATCAAATTGCGCTTCCCTATACAGAGGCACGTACGGAAACATGACTCGCTGCCACACAGGGTCTTCTTACCTGAAGTTATCCTGCAGCATGCAAAATATGCACATATATACATACACTTACGCTTGTAAATCCCCGAAGGCCTACCCCTTCAGAGGTGTATTAAAACCAACATTTTGCTAATTATGATTTTCGGTCCCACGTAATAGTGTCGTCAAGCAGGCACTTGGTCGTAGGCTGTATGTTTACTGTTGAATGGAAAACAGCTTAGTTGCCTTATACGACACTCCTAGGAAAAGATGGTGTGGCCCTATTCTATTGCACTGGGAACCAACACCGGAAAACCATACTAATATTATAAATGCGAAAGTAACTCTGTCTGTCTGTCTGTATGTCACGCTTTCACGCCTATACCACTGAACCGATTTTGATGAAATTTGGTATAAGGGTAAATTAGACCTTGAGAAAGGACATAGGCTATGTTTGGTCGCGATAACCGACATTCACGCGGGCGGAGCCGCGGGCAAAAGCTAGTCTTTAATATTGATCTAAGCCTCACGGCAGTCTCAAAGGCACGATGTAAAGGTATTGTTTCTAAGGTTTAGATTAATCTTTAGATATATCTGCAGTAGCCTAGTGGTATGGGTAATGGACTGCTGAGACGAGGTCTCGGGTTCGATCCCAGGTTTACCATGGCACACACCAATGACTTTTCGATGCTTTCCGAAGTTATGTGTGTATTTATCGCAGGTTTATAAGTGCCCGGTTAATGGCAATATGCTCGCCACCTATTACATTGGGACCTAAACATAAACTGGCGAAATGTGGGTGCTAGCACCTCTGCCTACCCCTTCGGGGAATACAGGCGTGAGTTTATGTTATAATGTTATATGTTTAGATTAATTCGCCGTGAGGCGAAACCGGTCAGATGAAAAATAGAATATAGTGGAAAAGTACAAAGTGTCTTACTCAATCCTTCTCTTTTAAAGATAACCATTTTCGTTCAAGATAAATTCTAAAATAGTTTAATAAATTGAAAACATTTACAGCACATCCTACATTATAGTACTTCTTACTGCTCTTAAAAATGTAAAGAAACTTTCATTTCACTTATAGGTTAGTTGCTACGTTCTTAGTTGCAACAATTTCAACATTTCACACTCAATGTTCTTATCGCTTATAAACTTTCAGGTAGAAATGGTACGAGTACAGTTTTGTTGCAAAACTATTTAAAACAAAAAGTATATTTCGAAGCTGTAAACCCCGCTACCAACTTATTTCCTAACTAGATTGCCCAACCACCGCCTCAATGTTTTCCTGCGACTTTTATTGCATAATAAATTTTCAAACGCGAATACGTTTTATTTTTCAGTTTATGTTTTTATTGATGAAGATGTGAGGTGGCACTTTTGCGGCAAGAAAAACTAAAGTTAGCAGAGTATTATTGAGAGATTTTGTGTTAGGAAATTATAGTTTTTTCTCAACCTGACCCACTAACCCGCTAGGAGAGCAAACCGTTCAGGTTTAATAATCAATATTGTGGAAAAGTATGAATATAGTAATTAATGTAAACAATAAGTTCACATTGTTTCTCCATATTAGAGGAGTTTTTCACGCCAAAGCAGCGGTGTCTTCTATACAAGACCCAAATTCGTTCCTGCGTGGAATACTGCTCACATCTCTGGGACGGCTCCGCAAAGTACTTACTAGATGTTCTCGACAGGTTGCAGCGACGTGCGGTCCGAATTATTGGGAATCCTTAGGTCACGAATACCCTCGAGCCTTTGCAGATGCGTAGAAAATGTCGCGTCTTTGGCAGTATTCTACCGTCTCTACTATGGTGAATGTTCTGATGAGCTCTTCCAATTAGTCCCACCCTCTCCTTTCCTTTACAGGACGACACGTGCAGGGCCAAGATGACATCCTTAAACGGTGCAGACTATACCTGCTAGAAACAAGCGTTTCAGTGATTCATTCCTATGCCGCACCACTAAGACCTGGAACTCCCTGCCAGCTCTCATGTTTCCTTCTTCCTACCAGTCCCGGGCCCTTTAAGCGGGGCGTGAAAGGCATCTAATGAGGCCGTCAAGCTGAGTGTCACCACTGTTAACATGGTAAATGTTTACGATGGTGACCCTCTTTCCGAGACTTTGCCTTAGCTTAACATCGGGCAAGGTGAAGTCAAATTGACGTGTCCTGTAAAAAAAAAAAAACAAAAAAAAATGAAATAATGTAAATTTAAATTCATGTGTGTTGGCTGTGACGCATTTGGCAAACCTTTTTAGAGCTACATGTTGGCCTAACTTGCATCAACCTATAAAGCCAACTCCCAAAAAATAGTTTTAGCTTTTGGCAGTTGGTTTTCATAAAATTTTATAACTACATCATCCATCCTTTTCTCATCAGTCATCAGCCTGTATCTCATGAACCACCAGAGCTAGGCAAATTAAATTTTTGACAGAATGTACCAATTTATATTTCCGCTATAGTAACGAATACTAAAAACAGAATAGTACTGGACCCTTCCTATACGATTCTGACTTTAAAAGATACTATATCAACTTTGAAGCTTTATCCAACCAAGATTACGTCAGCCATAATAATATGTTAATCTTATTCTGTTCCAAACAACAGTCTACATAAATGCTATGTTGACCATTTTAATCCAGTCCAGAACCTGCTTATAAAATGTAGTCATAATTCTTGTCAGGCCGTTGACGGGAGGGATAATTTTGCTGACGTAGTGTCTCGGGGACTTCCAAAATGGCGGACATTTTTGGAACCTTTCAGGACATTTTAAGGTCCGCTAACGTCACGTAGTCCTGTCAGTTGGCGCTTTAGGTAAATGTAATTATTTGATAAATGCTGAGTATTTCAGTGTTAATGAGCGTAATTTATAATGTAGAAGCGAAGATGAAATAACTTTTTTGAATACTATAATAATATCACATACATACATAAACTCACGCCTGTATTCCCCGAAGGGGTAGGCAGAGGTGCTAGCACCCACATTTCGCTAGTTAATGTTTAGGTCGCAATGGTGGCGAGCCTATTGCCATTAACCGGGCACTTATAAACTTGCGATAAATACACACATAACTTCGAAAAGCATCGAAAAGTCATTGGTGTGTGCCATGGTAAACCTGGACTCGAACCCGAGACCTCGTCTCAGCAGTCCATTACCCATACCACTAGGCTACCGCAGATAATATCTCAGATATTACGATGTCGCGCTTACGAGTATTCTTTCTTTCTTGCCCGTATTCCAGAACGGTAATCAGTTCGGAATCTGGATTTTCATAGGCAGATTTGACAGATTTTCCCTTACTACGTAGTTATAAATCGAGATTCAGGACTGAGTACTTATCGCCCTGGAATACGGGTCTCAGACTTCAAATTACGAGATAGTCACCATTTTAGTCTTCCCGTGATCATGATCATGCTACTGAAAAACAATCGAAACGTCGGGATCAGTTATAGCACAGACGATGCATTATAAATATACAGAGGCTAGCTTAACCTAATATTATTTATGTTTTAGCAAAAACTCTATGGCAGTTGATACGGGTAGTTCGAACCCTAAAAAATCCAACTACCTCGATGTGGACCTTGACATTGTATAATATGTTTCCTACACTTAAGCTTTTGATGGACGGATTTCATAGTGTCGGAATTACATTTTTTATGATGGCCGCAATTGGAAGGTTTATTTTATGTACAACGTTAAAACCAACGACAAACTTACACAGTAATGGGTCAAGTAATAAAAGACCAGTCAAGCGTAAGACTCATACTCGAAGGGACTTGACTAACTGATGACTTAAACTGTGGAATTCTCACAGGATATTGATGATCAAAATAGACTGTCTATACTTGAATGAATTTTTTATAGCATTTATTATGCTAACCTTTTTAAGTTAGAAAAACATCGGAAAAAATGAAATGCTCAAGTGAGATTTAAACGCACGACCTTTTCCTTACAGGGGGAATGCTCGTCCAACTGAGCTATCGAGCCACACCTGAATCATTTCAAATTTTCCTTCTCTTTAAATCCGTCTTTAGGGGCGACGGTGGAGCCATCTACCAAGAATCTTACGAACTGTTGGAAACAATGAATGACCGTAATGTTAATCGATGGTGGAACTTGCTACAAATTTTCCATAGTATTGCAGTTTATAACCTGACCTGTTTTGCCTCGTGGCAGTTTTAAATGTTTATAATAAAGTAGGAGAATTCCGTAAGGTGAAACCGGAAAGATTTATAAGTGCACGATTAATGGCAATAGGCTCGCCACCTATTACATTGGGACTTAAACATAAACTGGCGAAATGTTGGTGCTAGCACCTCTGCCTACCCCTTCGGGGAATACAGGCGTGAGTTTATGTTATGTTATGAAACCGGTCTGTTTAAATTTAAAAATAATCTGGAAAAGTCAGCAGTATAAATAGATAATAATGAATCTTCTAATATTCTTTTGAAATATTATTTAGTTGGTGGATTATGTCTAGCTGGCCGGAAATGAGTTTCCCTATAAAGATTGCTAACACCATGTTCAGAAATCGAAACAAAAGTCAGTGGCTACAACATTTTTCATTCTCATTTTTCTAAAGCGACAATACTGACAGTACAAATAATATCAACTGTATTGTATTGACCAAACACAACTACAGCTGGAAAACAGCTGTAAAGTAAATTGGAACTCATTTATAGAACAAAGTGTGCACTGTGTTTGATGTATCCTGTAACTCACTGAACTCTTAGAGATATATGAAGAGTTTCCTTTCTGAAAGTGAATCCAAGAAGATATCTTGTATTGTTTAGTGTTTTGTAGTTTTGCTTTTAACTTGCCAACACTAATAGTGCTTTTGTAAAATTGTTTCTATAAAATCTTGATGCACATGATGAAAACAAAAGAATCCAGAACCAGGAAATAAGTAGTTATATTTATGGTTTGATTCTCATAACATAACATAAACTCACGCCTCTATTCCCCGAAGGGGTAGGCAGAGGTGCTAGCACCCACATTTCGCCAGTTTATGTTTAGGTCCCAATGTAACAGGTGGCGAGCCTATTGCCATTAATGGATCATTGGTGCGTGCCATGGTAAACCTAGGATCGAACCCGAGACATCGTCTCAGCAGTCCATTACCCATACCACTAGGCTACCGCAGATAATCATAATTTGGAATTCTCATAATGCGTGGGACACATTATGAAAAATCCGAATTATGAAAATCGAATTAATACATTTATGAAAAGCAAATAGAGAATAATAGGTAATAGTAATAATTACACATGTAGATAGATATAAATATATTTTTAAACTTATTACGTAAAACACGTAAATAAATTAATAAATAAATATTCCACAATATTCTACACAAAACGCTATCTAGATCAATGGTAAGCTTAACTAGCTTGTGTTAAGGAATCTAGCATGCGGATAAATATACTTGGATACTTTTTTTAAATACATACATGTTATACATACAAACACCCAGACCAATGCAAATACCCATATTCATGCATACAAATATTTGTACTGAGCGGGGATCGAACCCGCACTTCCTACGTAGCAGTCGCGTTCACTACCGCCACGCCACAGAGTCTGTAAAATACATACTTATTCACCACTTTTTATCTTTAATTGAATTTTCATTGCCAGATTATTATCCCTAGCGTCTACATATAGATCAGTTGTAAATATAAATTTAGAACTGCACTTCGAAGCTTATTTTCATTTAATTAAAAATGAAGACTATTCAAAAGACTTCGAAAGATATTGAACCAATATCATAGCTATCTCTAACACAAAAACACCTGTTCATTAAGTCTTGAAATGAAGCTGAAACGAAACACTTTGAGTAGTATCACAATTCAGATCAAGAGGTTTTAATTTTTTATGAAGGCTCTTGACAACTCAGATTTCAATTCAGATGGCCTAATTATAATTCAAGTCAAGAATATTTTATTAAAGTTTTGTTTTGATATTCAAGAACACCATTAGGGACTTAAACCCATGACCTTTCCCTTACAGGGGGAATGATCATCCAACTGAGCTATTGAGCCACACCTGAATTACTTCAAATTTCCCTTCTTATATTCATCTTTAAGGACGACGGTGGAGCCATCTACCAACTTTTTTTACGAACTGTTGGAACCAATGAATGATTTTTCAACCATTTTTAAACATTGATTTGGTGACTCCGTCCAAATATTTGAATGCAATTTTTATAGCATTTATTATGCTAACTTTTAAATTCGAAATACATCGGGAAAAGAAGCGCTTAAGATAACAAATAAGATAATAAATAAGAGGATAAACCGTCAACAAGAAAAGTAAACCACTGTGTTAACGTCTAAAACTGAAAACATGAATAGGAATTCTGCTATGATGCACTCGTATGTGTAGCATAATATTGTTGCTGTACGAAATTTTCGTATTCCATATTATTAATTTGATAGTGATTTAAATGACGAACTTTCCATACAAACGTTTATCACCTATTTTACTCTCTCGGTAGATAAATTTAGAAAAATGCTAATACACGTGTTCATTTATTTCTTAAGACACAGGTTTATGAAATTTAGTGCATTTTTTTTATGCGGAAATCCCCTCGGATACCTCCCTGCTGGAGCCGAAAGGGGGGATTATGTCGGACTTGAACCGACTAAAACCGCACGCCGACTGTGGGTCGTGGTGCTAGGCTGGAGGTGAGGTTGTCATCGACATATCCCTCGCACCCCGGCTGACCCAGGGCCATCCCTTACGGTTTGGCTCTCCTCGGGCAATTTAGTGCCACTAACTCTGAAAATGACGGACATTCATACAAACTTCCATCCCTTATTAAATTTTACCTCTTTAGTAGTAGAATTTCCAAAAATCCTTTCGTAGTGAATGCTCACATCATAAAATCCATCTACTGTCAAAATTTCAAGTTTGTAGGTCCAGCGGTTTAGGCTCTGCGTTGATGAATCAGTCAGTCAGTCAGTCGGGACAAGTAATTTTATATGTATAGATTATTATTTTATTACAGACGGTTAGAATCAAGGTACGTGATCATCCTCAAGATCTTGT
Source organism: Eilema sororculum (assembly GCA_914829495.1). Classification (NCBI taxonomy): domain Eukaryota; kingdom Metazoa; phylum Arthropoda; class Insecta; order Lepidoptera; family Erebidae; genus Eilema; species Eilema sororculum. Next base: position 21,094,309 of record OU618549.1, read on the forward strand.
AATTTATTTAGTTTGGGTTGATCGAAGCAACTGACATTACGTTGGTATGTTAACCAGTATACCTAACGTACTCTCCAAGGCACGGAGGGATCTCTGTCTAAGACTGTCCTGGCTACTGATTAACCTCGAAAAATTTGTCACACAAGGTACTTAAAATAAGGATCATGACGTCATAAGCTGTCAGGCTCCCGTAAACATAATGAGGGAAATGTGGTTTTAACGCACACTAAATAATCTTATCTGCTGTCCCCAAATTGTTTCAACAATAAAATGTAACATTCTCCACAACCATCCAAAGACCCTCCGAAATTGTTTCATTTGCCGTCTCTAAACTAGTGGGAGGCTTTAATGTCTCTGTTTACACAACAAATAAAGGATACAAATAACAAATCCATTCTAATATATACTATCTACTATATAAAAATAAGTCGGGTTTTCCTTCCTGACGATATAACTCCAGAACGCCTTTACCGATTTGGCCTTGAATTATTCGTGGAAGTCCAGGGAAGGTTTTTAGGGTGAGAAAAATTCGAATAATTGCCGGGAACCGACATCCACACGGGCGGAGCCGCGGGCAAAAGCTAGTTAGGTATATAATAGTAAATTGGAAATGTTTGTTCGCGATGAACGCAAAAACTACTGAACAGATTTTGATGTGGTTTTTTTTTATTAGAAAGGTCTTGATCAGACTTAAAATCTTACGTTAGTTTGATCGCAATCGGATGAACAGATCCAAAAACCATTTGGCATATAGAGTGCTGTGGGTCGCGGTCACGGGATCAGTATTTCTGTTGTTGGTACATCTGCATAAAGTACCAGGCTCACAGAAATTTTAAGGAACCTTATCTGGGTTGCGGGCAGCATTCTCCCTGTAAGGGAAAGATTGCGGGTTCAAATCTCGCCTGGACCGATCACAAAATTATTCCTTTCTAAGTCGATTCCAGGCAACAGAATTTTCAAAATCGGTTCAGTAGATCCAAAGATTACCCACAACAACGTTAAAACCTCACAAACTTTATCTCTTTATAATAATTATTGAGATATTTTTGAAAAATATCTAAATAAATAAAGTGTTCTTAGTAGACTGGGTTGGTACCACCGTGCACAAGTGCGAAAAACCCTCCATAGTAATCCAATCTCGGTTGGATTGCGTTCAGGGATCAGCAAGTGCATAGCCGGGCCGAGGTGATGGTAGTCGCAGCACTAGTGGGACCGGTGGGTTTTGGCGTAGTCTAGTGGGGTGTGACGCGGGGCGCCGCGCCGGGCAGGGAGACCCGTAGAAACGGTGGTGCCGATGGCCGCCCGCGGCATAGTACAGGGGCCCAACTGGGACTAACCACCCTGGGAGGCTGCCCCACCAGGTCGCGCATAATCCCGATATGGCTCGTCGTGCCGGTTGGCGACCGGACGGGAGCCCGGCGACCATATTCGGGAGGGTACGGGGGCCCTTCCGTTCGGCGCGTCGGCTCTCGTCACGCCTCACATTCATAGATGAAACCAATCTCCCATGTTTTGTCACGCGGTGCTGCGGCGACAATCATCTCTTTTTCACGCCTTCCCTTACCCTTCACCTCATGGCAGCGCACAAAACAAAAATTGTTGAAACAGCGGCTAGGGACTCTCCCACAAAAACTCTATTTGAGGTGGAGTCCACGAACATCTGTGGGCTCCATAAGAACCTCAACGCCGTCCACCAACACCTGGAGACGGCGAAACCAGCTATGCTGTTTCTAACGGAGACACAAATACGCCGCCCTGACGACACGACCTACCTGCTTTACCCCGGCTATGTTATCGAGGAAAATTTCCGAGCAAAAGCCGGGGTGTGCGTGTTTGTTAGGGCGGATATTTGTTGTCGCCGTTTGCGCTGTCTAGAGGACCCATCCTTTTCCATCCTTTGGGTACACGTAGACCATGGCTCCACGAGTCAGGTCTATGTGTGCCTTTACCGTTCCCATACAGGAGATGCAGAGATAACTCGACTATTCGAATACCTGAGTCAGGCGGCAGATGATGCGCAGGAGCGGTTTCCGAACGCCGAATTGGTGTTTTTGGGGGATTTTAACGCCCACCACAAGATCTGGTTGGGCTCCGCCATAACAAACCATGCGGGAAGAGCCACTCACGCATTTGCCCTGGCGCATGACTTGACTCAATTGGTGCACAAGGTCACGAGGATACCAAGAGAGTCCGGCCTAGAGCCCTCTCTGCTTGACCTTCTGTTGACGAGTCACCCGGACCAGTACAGTGTCTCGGTGATTGCTGCTTTAGGTAACTCCGACCACTGTCTGGTCCGCTCCACCGTGCCCATTGTAGCGCCCCCACGACCCGTGCAGGGGAAGAGGCGGCTATGGCACTACTCGTCAGCGGACTGGGATGGATTGCGCGACTATTATGCGTCCATCCCGTGGGTTGAACGCTGCTTTGAGGGTAAGAACCCATCTGAGAGCGCTACTGCCGTCGCCGGTGAGATCGGTCTAGGTATGGAATACTATATCCCATACACCGATGTCACCGGAGTCCGCGGAGCGCGTCCGTGGTTCGGGCACGTGTGCGCGGAGGCTGTTGAACATAAACAGTCTGCGTACCGCGCCTGGGTGCGGGCGCGCGCCACACGCGATCCCAACGTGGGTCACTTCAAGGCGGCGTACAACAGAGCCACAAAGGTCTGCAGGAGGGCGTGCGTCAGGGCGGATGCCCAGCGCATAGCACGGCTGGGCCAAGAGCTAGTGGCGCATCCCACGGGTAGCCGTGGCTACTGGCAACTGGCCAAAGCCGTGCAAGCCAACTTCTGCCAGCCCTCGCCGCCCCCGCTGAGCAATCCCGATGGATCTCTGGCCCATGAGCCGCAAGAGAAAGCAAATTTGCTGGTCAATCTCTTCGCGGCCAACTCCCGAGTCGATGATTGTGGTATGCAACCACGGACAATGCCCACTGGTGACCACGCAATGCCTGATATACGTATCAGGCAACGCGATGTCCGTGCAGTACTGCAATCACTCGATGTCCGGAAAGCCAGTGGTCCTGATGGTATTCCAGCGGTTGTACTTAAAAAATGTGCAGCGGAGTTATCTCCTATGCTAACGCGGCTGTACCGACTGTCCTACAGTTCGGGTACAGTGCCTTCGGCTTGGAAGGAGGCGAATGTCCAGCCGATCCCCAAGAAGGAGGATCGCTCGGACCCAGCCAACTATCGACCCATAGCCGTCACCTCAGTGCTGTGTAAGGTGTTCGAGCACATAATTAACACACAGCTCATGCGCCACCTAGAGGATCACTCCCTGCTTAGTGACCGGCAATACGGTTTCAGACCGAAACGGTCAACGGGTGATCTTCTGGCGTACATGACCCACCTTTGGGGTGAGGCTATGGAGAAGCACGGTGAGTCACTGGCAATTAGTCTTGACATCGCCAAAGCTTTCGATAGGGTATGGCACAAATCGCTTCTTTCCAAGCTACCAGCCTTCGGCCTGCCTCCTAGACTGTGTAACTGGGTTGCAAGCTTCCTGCAGGGGCGCCGTATTCGCGTCCTTTGTGATGGACGAGCTTCGGAGTTCTTGCAGGTAAATGCTGGCGTGCCGCAGGGTTCCGTTTTATCTCCCACTCTCTTTCTTCTGCATATCAATGACATGCTCTGTAACGGAAACATTCACTGCTATGCAGACGACAGCACCTTACATGGGAGTTATCACGCACATTCTGCGGCCAAGCAGTCTGATATCGCGGAAAAAAGGCAGCTTCTTGTCACAGAGCTGGACCGGATCCTGGACCACATTTCTCAATGGGGCGCTAGGAACCTGGTCGAGTTCAATGCCAAGAAGACCCAGGCATGTGCGTTTACAGCTAAGGTATCTCCTTTCCTTCCCCTTCCCACTCTTCAGAGCACACCACTGCCACTGCAGGATCACCTCACTATCTTCGGTATGGATGTTCGCTGCAAACTGAATAACAAAAACTATATCGAGAGTATCATCAAATCAGCCTCGCGTAAACTCGGAGTCCTGAACAGAGTGAGACGTTTTTTCACGCCGGAGCAGCGGTGTCTTCTATACAAGACCCAAATTCGTTCCTGCGTGGAATACTGCTCACATCTCTGGGACGGCTCCGCAAAGTACTTATTAGATGCTCTCGACAGGTTGCAGCGACGTGCGGTCCGCATTATTGGGGATCCCGAGGTCACGAACACCCTCGAGCCTTTGCAGATGCGTAGAGATGTTGCGTCTTTGGCAGTTTTCTACCGTCTCTACCATGGTGAATGTTCTGACGAGCTCTTCCAATTAGTCCCATAACATAACATAACATAAACTCACGCCTGTATTCCCCGAAGGGGTAGGCAGAGGTGCTAGCACCCACATTTCGCCAGTTTATGTTTAGGTCCCAATGTAATAGGTGGCGAGTCTATTGCCATTAACCGGGCACGTATAAACCTGCGATAAATACACACATAACTTCGAAAAGCATCGAAAAGTCATTGGTGTGTGCCATGGTAAACCTGGGATCGAACCCGAGACCCCGTCTCAGCAGTCCATTACCCATACCACTAGGCTACCAATTAGTCCCACCCTCCCATTTCCTTCACAGGACGACACGTGCAGGGCTAAGGGATTATTCCACTTTGTTCACCTGGGTGATATCACCTAGGTGAACAAAGTGGAATTGATTAGTCTACATTGATCACCTCGGAAATAAATCACCTGGGTGATATCACCTAGGTGAACAAAGTGGAATTGATTAGTCTACATTGATCACCTCGGAAATAAATCACCTGGGTGATATCACCTAGGTGAACAAAGTGAAATTGATTAGTCTACTTTTATCACCTCGGAAATGCATCACTTGGGTGATATAGGTCCGTTTTTTAGTTTTTATTTTGTACGTTTCTCTAACCCACGCACACATAATATAAATTTATAATATTTTTGCATTTGCACTTGAAATTTTTTATAATTTAAATAATATGTATTATTTTTTACTGTTTTAATGAGATAATATCATATTATTAACTGAGGTAAACATTGGCAACATTAACGATAAACATATATATGTCATTGAAGGTAGTTTTAAATATCGTTGAATATAGTTTTAAATGTAATTGTTTAATACCAAACATGGAGAACGAAATTAAAGTGTTTAACCTTCGTGATTTATCTTTAAATGATAACAAGTACAATCGACGATGTGTATCGTTAATTAATGCTTTACCTTTACTCCCAGAAGATTATATCTCTGAGGGCTGGGAGTATATATATTCAGAATACTGTCTTCATCCAACTATTAAACCTTTTCTTGATCATTTTAAATCGCAGTGGATGTCTAAACTTGTGCTAAATATTTGGTGTGTGTGGGGCGAGCGGCATCGAACGATGAATGTTTTAAAAGGGTGGCACCACAAATTAAATTACTCTATACGACTTCGGAAGAACCATGTTATACATTTGCTCGATGCATTACAAAAAGATGCATCTTTTTACGTTATGCGTATGAACAGTATAAATATAGATCATGGTGACTGCTCATCATCATCAAATCGGAGTATTACAGCAAGAAATCGCGTGAATTTCGTAACAGACTGTCAAATGTCGTTAGTCGATGGCCATATGTCCGTTGGCCATTTTCTAGAAAAACTCCGATAACTTTGTAATCTTTTTTTATACAATTTTATAACAGATTGCTGTAGAATGAGTTATTTTTCTGTTCTTGCTAATTAAACTATCTGATTTTTTTCTCCCAAAACAATACATATTCATTATCCTATAAACGTATTTTACAGTACCGATTTACCCATAAGATACAAGTTTTTGAGGTGAGTTATTTCCGAGGTGATAAAAGTAGACTAATCAAATCCACTTTGTTCACCTGAGTGATATCACCCAGGTGATTTATTTCCGAGGTGATAAAAGTAGACTAATCAATTTCACTTTGTTCACCTAGGTGATATCACCCAGGTGATTTATTTCCGAGGTGATCAATGTAGACTAATCAATTCCACTTTGTTCACCTAGGTGATATCACCCAGGTGAACAAAGTGGAATAATCCGGGCTAGGGCTAAGATGTCATCCATTTACGGTGCAAAGTGTACCTGCTAGAACCAAGCGTTTCAGTGATTCATTCCTATGCCGCACCACTAAGACCTGGAATTCCCTGCCAGCTCACGTGTTTCCTTCTTCCTACAGTCCCGGGTCCTTTAAGCGGGGCGTGAAAAGGCATCTAATGAGGCCGTCAAGCTGAGTGCCACCACTGGTAAATGTTTACGATGGTGACCCTCTTTCCGAGACTTTGCCTTTAGCTTAACATCAGGCGAGGTGAAGTCAAATTGACGTGTCCTATATAAAAAAAAAAAAAAAAAAATAGAAAATTTAAAAAGCGCCACAATTAGCGTCCATTTTGTTCGACAAAAGGAAAGGTACGGATTCAAAAGGGGGTTAACTTTGCATTAACACATTTATTAACGTATAATAAGTAACGGCCTTTTAAAATTGGTTTCGTCACCCACGGAAGATGAGACGTCTTTGTCAAAGCAAATAAATTACCTTTGATATACAGCATAATTTGGCAAGCGTGAACACGTATAAGTATTATCTCAATTTCAAAGCAATTACGAAGCGATTAATCAAATTTAATTCAACTCACTGTGTCTCCTCGTTCACGCCTGTTTTGTCCTTGGAGTGGTGCCAGATGAATTAGTTTAAGCTTTATTTACTAGTGAAGAAATCTAAGTTATTTTGTTTAATTTTTGAATCGTCGTACTGTGAAATTAGTACCTCTTTTCATTGCCCGACTGGGTGTGAAGTCCCACCAAAGCTTTGAATGTCACAGGGACTTTACCTTACCTCACTATAAAAAGAATTCTTTCACATGTAATTCCGTTTCTCTACAAACCAAAATCCTTTTAGTGAGGTGTGAATGAGCATCTATTGGAGCTGTTAAACTGAAAATCGTCTGACTGTTGGCATTTACAATCATAGTTTTTGTTCTGTAGCAGGGTAAAATCATATTGACGTGACGTGAGAAAAAAAGTAAAATGTTGTTTATGTATTGTATGGTTATAATAACGTACATAAATATTAATATGGACTCAAATCTCCTAAAACGTCGGTAGCTTAGTGGTTACTGCTTGGCCTTAAAATAGGTCATAGATTCGAATACTGGCTATTACAAAACCGATATAAAATCTAACAAGCAATTTTAGCTTAGTTGGAGAGGTTACGAGGAATTTAAATAGAGAATTTCGTTTAATAAATTTAAAAAAATAAAAGTGGAACACTGCAGTCAGTGTCATAAATATCTTGACGACGAAAATGATCTTATAACTCTCGTATTAAGAGCAAATCAAACTGCTTTATTGATGTTTGTGTGTAATATCATTGTTTATATGATATTATTGTCCAAACTAAAGGTGTGTACCCAATATCAGAACAATCGGTCAACTAGAAGAGGGTCAAAAAATGAAATTATGATCATTTTGAGTACTCTGTTCGTTCAAATCTTTGCTGACTGCTAACTGTACCTACATGCTTGCCAGGGTGACATGTTGGGAAGAGATGATGTATTCATGCAAACCGAGCAAAGGATTGTTCTTTCTATAAACTACTCTTCTTTGGATTTAAATCAAAATATTATAACACCTATCTTCTTCACAGGAAATTAACTACGACTCCCCCCGCGGTGGTGTATCCGTGATCACTGAAAAAGGGGAGACGACTACATCACATCTCCTTGTGCAGAGGGCCAAGGCACCTGACTCAGGCCGGTATACCTGCGCGCCGGCCAATGCTAATCCAAGATCTGTACTCGTCCATGTATTGAGCGGTAAGTACAGCACAGGACACAGGAGTTATAGGAACACTATCTTTAAGATATGTATCCTTCCTTCTATTATTGTTTGGTTGTTTGTTAGGTACTCAATCTTTTGGGCGACCAAGCGCTGAACATAATAGCGGCGATAAGACACATCGTGGGGCACTGGCTAGAGAGGCCACACGGTAAAATCTCGTACCGGCTGACGCAGGTGATTACCGGACACGGGTGTTTCGGGTAGTACCTGTGTCAGCCAACGGCTGACCGAGTGCCCGGCGTGGGACAAAGTGCACCTCCCCGTACCGGGGGCTAGATGGGGATACTATGGCTCAATCAGGCTCTAATGGTTGCACGGATCCAGCTGAAACGTGGTGCGGTGATAGACTATTCTCTGAAACAATACATAGGCTTCTTATCCTGGATTACGTTAAGATACACTATAATAAGATACACTACACTAAGATCTAAGGGACTAAGTGAACTTCACCGAGAAACCGGTATACCTGCTGATCAGGCTCTTTTCTTGAATTTGGTGGGTTTAGAATGGTAGTTCAGTCGCACTAATAAAAACTAAATCTGACCATAGTTTGGATATATGGCGTAGAAGAGCAGACTCCTAGCTCCAAAATCCAAGTTTAGATGCAACCAAGATTGGATTGCTAGGACAAAGAAGAATAGAAGAATAGTAGTTATATCGACGGTTAGAATGCTAAAGGGTGCAAACGATAATACCAATTCACAAGAACATTGTTTAATAGTATATCGCTTATTTCAACCGTTGTCGAAACAAATGCCTCAAATCTTCCTATTTTTCTAGGTGAGCACCCAGCAGCAATGCAACACGGAGGCCAGCTCCGTCTACAATACCCTCTCTCTGCAGCACTGCTCAGTGTAATCGTCACCCTTACGGGCTGCTAGTGAACGCACGCGCAACTTTTGTATATTGTGACGTAGATTGCATAGACTTAGGTTACGACACGCCACGTCTTTGGTTTAGGTTGGTGTATTTTAAATAAAAACAGCTAGGTACTGCTAAGTCGGTTATGATATTAACGTAAATGTTCAATACCGTTCATTAAATAAATATTAAGAAAATAAAACTGTTAGCATCTAAGATCCAAAAACCTGATTACCAGTATTAATACACTACAAAATGTTTGCATTGACTTCGTAATGTTTCCGATATCTTTTATTCTTATCGTGTTCGAAGTCGACTCATAAATAAATAATCAATTGACGATGTACCCTCACGTTAAAAATGTCAAACGACAATACATATTACATGAGATGTAATTTAGTTTCTGCGAGTTCACTTGCGTGACCTATGGATTACTGCACGCCTTGGAGGTTAAACGTTTGGATGAAGCTAGCATGGAATTATAATACTATAGGTATGATGTGTTTTTATTGGAAATTTATACCGTTTTCTTGTAAAAGAGAATATTTATGTTGCTGTATTGTGTTAAGTAGCTGCTGTACGATACTAATTAATACATTATTTTCTAATAATTCAAACAATTATTGAATTTTAATGGAATATATTATGTTGTTAGTACTTCGAAAATACATGTTCAACTGTTTTACTTATCTAACTAATAATATTAAACTAATAACACTGTCAGTTGGATTGCACTAGATTCAACGAGTTACTGTTCTTGTAATAAAATATAGATTGCCTGCAATCCGTAAAATATGGGTTCATTAATTTAGTTTATTTTAGGTGGATAATAGATCAGTGTATAATATATATGCGTACTATATAAACTTTACTTTTCATTATCCCCGTTTCACGTACGTATAAAAACCTGTCAATATTGTGATAGGTTTGCATTGGTTTTAACGTTATTTGAGTAAATCTTATGTGAAATCCAAAGACGTGAAGCGTTCGTCAAAGAAAATCGTTTTCTGTCAAAACTATAACATTGGAATCACAGGTGAAATGTATTTAACTTGCGTGTTGAACGTGTGTCCTGTATCATGGTGTTTTAATGTAAATAATGATTGTAGTAATAATATTAATTAAATCAGAATTATAGCAATTCAATAAGTAACAATAGTGATTAAAGAATGCAATTTTAATCAAAACTATTACTCTCATAAACTCGCGCCTGTATTCCCCGAAGGGGTAGGCAGAGGGGCTAGCACCCACATTTCGCCAGTTAATCAAACTTTGGCTTAAATTAGATTGTTTTTATTAAACTTGAGTAATGGATAAATTATTCTTTCAAATTGTAAAGATGGTTGATAATAAATCTTGATTTATTTTTCAAAAAGCATTTTTAAGATACGAATCTTTTTAGAGATGGTGCCTCCTTCACAACTAGGTTTTCAGTTAAAATTGGATTATGATGCACATTGTCGTTATCGGTTTTTATCGTTGCTGTTACGTTAACAATGATCCCCGTTAATAGAACCATTAAAATGTTTATGTTTTTAATGCAATGATGCACACATATAAATGGTTTAGTAATAAATAGTATTTACGTCACTATTCTTTACGATTTCGCTAAATAATCTTCTGTTTCACTCTCCAAAAAACGTATTTGAGTCGAAAAATTGTTATAATTGAACTCTAGCCATGAGATTAATTGATTTATGTGGAACAAGGAATTTTCCTCTTAGTTTAAAATTTAAATAACGAAGTTTAAAAATATCATGTAACGTAAGCTAAATACATTTTCATTAAATAATAATATAATTAATCTGTCAACGTAAAATTATTACTTGTGTCGTTATAATTTAAAATTATCGGTAAATATTTTTCAAATACGTCCATATTATTTATAAAGTCAGTCTTGTAGCAAATAATTCGAAATTGTGTAGCATATTTACTTATTTTATAAGTATCTTTTGCTTACAAAATCACTTTATAGCCAAATATGTTTATATGTAGTACACCATAGAACCTTGAACGATCGTTTAAACTTACATCATATAAAAATGTAGACAAACAGTTAATTTTTTACAACTTTTTTTGTATAGTTCGTTTAACAAACATGTTTGTATAAATATTTGCTAAAGTTGCTTTAGTAATAACTGTTCAAACTGTAAGAAGTTATTCAAAACCGGTTGAATTAACCAGTTTTTTTTAACCAGTTAATGATGACTGTGTATGCTCACAACACTAGAGGTATTACGAGTGCAGTTACTGTCACAGCTGATTGTTTATCATAAGATAGTGAAAGCCTCTCTTCAAGAAGTTCTAAAGCATGTATCAACAAGAACTTTGAGCATAAACTTATAGTAGAAGAGACGTGGACCGACCAACCAAATAGACAAGTGATCACACTGAGAAAACTTTTCAATAGGCAAATTATCATAGGCAGGTTTGTTTATGAATAAATATTTGATAGGTGATGGTCGACACTCCACGGCTCTTAGACTATTACAAATGGATATATTAATTAAAAATGTTTAAATCTTACGGTATTTTTTTAAAGTAACGTTATTTAGGCTAGAGTTATACCTCTATGTTGCCAGCGTCCACCCAAAATTATAAAATAACAAAAGTGGAATAATAAAAAATATACCGCTGCTAAATTTTTCACTTGTTTTTAAGAATAATATAACGGTTTGTACCTACGTATGTTTAGTACTATTAAAAGCTTGTTGTATTATTTTACTTTACCTATCAAGGTTTAAAGGTATTTTGCCTTGAAAAGACACATAAGAGTCATGACCTAATGAAAGCCTCGAGAATTTTCGAAGGTACTGAATAGTAAAGGAAGCGACATTTATTAGTTAGTTCATTTAAGGTCTAGGTCTCTATAGCAGCCTGCTTAAGGGTCGAGACACTTAGGCCCGTATTCTAGATTAACGCTCAGTCTGAATCCTGATTTAGCTGAGGACAGATTGTATAGAAAATCTGTCAAATCTGTTTATACAATCTGTCCTCAGCGATATCAAGATTCCGATTGAGTGTCATTCTAGAATTCGGGCCTTAATATAACAGACAGTCTTTCGCATTCAACTGCTCATTTATTCATTCATTCATTCATTCATTCTATTGCTCTATGACGTTTTGAAACATTCATATTCCAGATGTAGGGTAGAATGATGTGTGTACTGAAAGCGGAAGGCATACAGTTGAAATACGAAAAATTGTCGATAATATATGTCATGCATGACCCTAATATGTTTCTATCTTCACTTTTGATATTATCAAGAAAAATGTTGTACAACAAGCTTTTGAATAATAAATACAATTTGTAAATAATAATTATAAATAATAAAGTAGTTACCAATAAAATTGATTTGTTGATTTAATTATTATCAAGCATTTATAATAACTATTAGATTAGTGTACGATATATGTTGAAATTTGATGAAAAATAAAATAAATAAACATAAAAATTAATACTTTATAAAGGTATAAAATAATAGATGTAACTACATAGCATAGCGTGTAAGATAATAAATAAGTTTATTTAATATTTTTTATAGTTTATCTATATGATATGGTTGTGTACATAAATATGATATAAGGATTTATTTAAGAAAATAAAGTTATTGATCGTCGAAAATAATAATACTTCGCAGTTTTATTTCATGACATCGAGTACCATGAACGTTTATAGAAGAAGGAAACTCACATTTCACGTCAATACTAATTATTATAAATATGAAAGTAACTCTGTCTCTCTGTCACGCTTTAACGCCTGAACTACTGAACTGATCTTGATGTTTGGTACAGATGTGGATTAAATCTTGAGAAAACTACATTTTATCCCGGAAAAGCATCAATTAGACGGTAGACCAGTGGTGGTCCACTGCTGGACATAGACCTCTACCAATGTTCGCCATTTCACCCGATCCTTTTGGTATGAGAGTCCGCTATTCTAGAAAAAAATTCTTATGATGGTGTTTGGTACCGATAACCAACGGTGGAGCCGCAAGCAACAAGCTAATAGTATGCTACAATAATATATATACATGTCGGCAAGGGGCGGGGATGGCAGATCAGAGCTGTAGACCTCACGAATACTCGTAATAACTGATACACGTAGTTTCACAGTGCGGGTGTCGAGTACATCGTGTGGTAGAGAGAGAGACCCGAGCAGACCACGAGACTTGTGACTCGGTTTAAGGGGCCCCATTGTGACTTAAGTCAACACTCACCTTTTCAGCTCGCGGTCCTCTCCCCACCCCACTGTTAACCCAATCACACAGAGATTATAATACTACGTTCTCAGGAGATGTTGAGATCAAAAGATTACAAATACAATGTTTATTTGTGTGATAATAACATTGAGAAGAATACACAAAGACAACTATATACTCTTTACGTGGGTGATCAAAGTGAAATTTTAGCTGTCTTCATAACGAGTAATAACAGTTTCAAGCATAGACGCTTACGTAAAAGGATTTTGGGTCAAGTCAGCCTAATTAATTCGAATGGGTGAGCACTAAGCGTTATAGTCGAGATGCGTGAGTTTCTAAATAAATATCGCATAAATTGACTTTTATGTATACCTGCTGCTAGAGAAACTGTCTGTTTCAAGGGAGATGAATAACTCAACTCTGCAATCATCTCAACAGTTAGTATATAACTATATATTATTATTATATATTATTCTTCCCAGTCATAAATGGTCTTCTGCAAAGTCCTTCCATCACCGTTTAGGTCTCCGTTCCTGAAAAAAATTGTAGTAAAACTGAGTGTTCGGAAGTCATCATAATTCGATTACATCAGAAAAAATGACCCACGACCTTTCCCTTACAGGGGAATGTACTTACATAAAAAAAGTCACTTATACAATTTCATTTAAAAAAAATTTTACTTCTTCTGTCGTAACGACGGCATATCACTAGTCATATTTTGTTTTATTTGCCCAATATGCAGTCATCTTGATTGCGTTTTCAGATGCACTCATAAGTTCCTCTGGTCCGGTGGGTGTACACGTGTGTTTTTTTATGGAATAGGGAGGCAAACGAGCAGACGGATCGCCTGATGGTAAGCGATCATCGCCGCCCATGGACACAAGTAGGAGGAGTCACAAGTGCGTTAACTTTTTTTTAAAAGGGAGTACGCTCTTATCTTGAAGGTTTGAAGGTCGTATTGGTTTGGAAATACCCACATTCCACACCGTAAGTCCCCCACATCTGATAGGTAAGGTACATACCTAGATCGAATCCATGTAGTTATACTAAGCAGTATAACTATTTGGACTTTTTCAGTCCATTTTGTTGTATCGTATAACTAATAGTATAACTAGGTGGATAAACCCTTCTGCTTCAGAATATGATTCTACAACAAGAAGCTATTTATAAAATAAAATAAAGATTAAGAAGTAGATAATATCCTACTAATATTATAAATGTGAAAGTTTGTGAGAATGGATGTGTGGATGTTTGTTACTCTTTCACGCATAAACGGCTGGACCGATTTGGTTGAAATTTGGTATGTATATAGGTTATACCCTGGATTAACATATCGGCTATATATCATCACGCTACTACTCAAGGGAACGGAGCAGTGATCATTAATGTCAACAAATTCGGCTGGCATCGGCATATACCTACGCAGAAGTGACAGTGAGGTTTTTCTGTTGCTGTTTAGATAACTATATCATTGTATAAGAGGGTGCAGCGGGAACGGGATCGGAAGCCACGCGGGTGGAAAATAATTGGCAGTACGAAGTTCGCCGGGCCAGCTAGTCAGTCATAATTCCGTCACTGACATTCTTTTAGAGAAAAAAAAAACTATATGATATTCTATTTATTATTATTATTATATTCTATTTATTTTTGTAAAAATAAAACATCTAATTTTGGGCTTATCGTTTTGGCATACTGTCCCACCTTTTATTAGGCGTATAAAGGTTCCCGATTTCGAGCTAAGGGTAAAGGTCTTTTGTAATTACACTATATCAAGATTAGGGACAGAATTAAACGTCTGGTAGGTATATTTTTTAATCGTTAAACACAAAACCTCATCGGTTTTGGTTTTATGATTATAATTAGCTGTTTGTATGTTCCATTAGGATTATATAAAGTGATTTTTGATAGACTCCTTGTGGTTATAAGGCTCCAAGATAAGTGCGATTCGCGCACTTAGGGTTCCATAACTTAAGCTACATAAACTACAATAAGCCCCAAGTGAGAAGTAGCTCTACGTAGAAGTAGCCCTAATCAGAAGTAGCCAATATGAGAAGTGGCTATAGTGAGAAGTAGTCCATTGGCGTATGGAACTCTGAAAACGATTTCATAATTAAAACACATACACAGGACGACACGTGCAGGGCTAAGATGCCATCCATAATATACGGTGCAGAGTATACCTGCTAGAACCAAGCGTTTCAGCGATTCATTCTTATGCCGCACCATTAAGACCTGGAACTCCCTGCCAGCTCACGTGTTTCCTTCTTCCTACAGTCCCGGGTCCTTTAAGCGGGGCGTGAAAAGGCATCTAACGAGGCCGTCAAGCTGAATGCCACCACTGTTAACATGGTACATGTTTCCGATGGTGACCCTCTTTCCGAGACTTTGCCTTTAGCTTAACATCAGGCGAGGTGAAGTCAAATTGACGTGTCCTATATAAAAAAAAATCTGTGGATTTTTCAAAACTTGAAAAAGTCATCCTGAATCTACATATTATATAAAAATCAATGCCACTTTTCGTTGTAATGTTATAACTCAACAACGCCTTTACCGATTTGGCAAAATTTTGGTCTTGAATTATTCGTGGAAGCCCAGGGAAGGTTTGTACGTAGAGAAAAATTCGAATAATTGCTGGGAACCGATTTCCACGTGAGCGGAGCCGCGGGCAAAAGCTAGTAATATACAAATGAAACCAATTTCTTAAACTCACTTTAATCATAGAATATAATGTTTATAACCTCACTACTTTATGATTTCTGCCATCAAAAAATAATTCAAATTAACAATTCTAAGTACATCGGGAAAAAGAAGCGCTCAAGTGGGACTTGAACCCACGACCTTTCCCTTATAGGGGGAATGCTCTTCCAACTGAGCTATTGAGCCACACCTGAATCACTTCAAATATCCCTTCTCTTTAAATCCGTCTTTATGGGTTTTAACAATTCTACTCTAAAAATTACAATCTCAATTTCATCACTAACAAAAATAAAATAAAACGTAAAACGAAACTATGACAATGAGTACAAAAAAGCGCAGACAGGATGCTCGTTTTTTCTCTAAATATATAAAAAAGCGACGGGATATTGTGTTTACAGAGTTTCTGAACGTTTCGTTGAAGCCAATATCCGATGGCATTCAAGACTGTGGCGCGCTGACATTTTGAACAAGTGACTTGAAAATGGGAGAGAATTTTGTATTGAGTAATGTATTCGGTAATTGGGTGACATAAAGTCGTGCCCCCAATATATTTATTAGATAGGTACTTTCACTCATTTGCGTGACAAATTTACTTTTGTGTCTTGAAATAGAATGATATTTTAGGAGTAATTTTATGGTTTACCGTAGCCATTATTGTTTTTGAATTTTTTTTTATTTTTTATACAGGACACGTCAATTTGACTTCACCTCGGAAAGAGGGTCACCATCGTAAACATTAGATGCCTTTTAACGCCCCGCTTAACCCTTAATTCGACAAAAAAATAAAGTGAAAATTTTTGATTTTCGTTTCCAGAATTTTAATGTCATTAAGTTAGAATGTCCACAAAAAATATTTAAAAAAATCCAAGTACTCATGTTTTTTTTATATCTATAGTATAATATACTATACATTTCCGGGTGTTCGGTAATTAACAGCGAAATAGATATGTATAGCCGGCTATACAATGTTGATAAAAATCCTATCCTATTTCTTACTAATACAATAAATGCAAGGATGGTTGTTACTCTTTTAAGCAAAAACTATTGTACAGATTTTGATAAAATTTTCTAGTAAAGTAATTTAAACATTAGGCTACAATACAAAAGCTGGTAAACCCGCAGGTGGATATTAGTGAATAAATAAAACTAAGTAGGAAGATTATTTTCTCATATTTATTAACAAAAATACAGTTTCAGTTTCGTTTTTCTCATCACCATCATACTGTTTTTACAGTTTTCATAATAAACCATAAGAATTTATTAAAGTTTATTATGGAAACTGTAAAAACAGTTCCGGTTATTGGGAATGAAGCAAAGCCTCATTTGGCATTTGGTATAGAAAACATTTGTTTGGCTTTTCTTGCCAAATTTACACCGTCCATACGACGTACCAGCTTGATTATGGCTTATATTGTCAAATCTGATATCAATCATCACAGGGGTGATTTTGCTTAGAATTTGCAATTCTTTTTGAACTTGCTACAGGCACTTTGGCAGGCAACTATTGGTGGCCTATTTTTTGGAGATCTTCGCTAACGTCCATTCTAAATTCAACCTTTTATTTTTAGCTCCTACCCTTTTGCAATCACGCCTGTAGATTAGCCATGCGTTGTTGATACGAGAAGCTAAAAATAAAAGGTTGAAAGTGTTTAGAATGGACGTTAGCGAAGATCTCCAAAAATTAGGCCGCCAATCGTTGCCTGCCAAAGTGCCTGTAGCAAGTTCAAAAACAATTGAAAATTCTAAGCGAAATCATCCCTGTGATGATATCCGAACCCCGCCGATCAAAAAGAAAACTTGAGGATGTTAATGATTCTGCTAATCAACCTGTACCAAAAAGAAAGAATAAGAGCACGGTACTTCCGATAGCCTACAAGTGGAAGAAAAGCCAAGTTTCTACATAGAGCTACACTAGCCGAAGTTACATTTGATAATGATATTGTTGACAAACCAGCATTACAATATTCCTTTGATTTTTTTTTCTGAAGTTATAATAGAATCTATAGAGCAAAACTCTAGTATATATTCCGTTCAGGAGACTGGATGATCTATATTTTTAACAGCCGATGAAGTACGTGATTTTCTTGCATCTGAAGACCCATCCGACAGAGGTTCTCATTCACATGCATCTTCATCTCTATCCTCTTCAGAAAAATTCTTCACTCTCATCCAATTGCCCACCATCCCGTGGGATTAGAGCGAGGAATTTTTTTGTGCGACGATTCTAGAATAAAAGAAAAAAAAGCTTGCAAAAAAAAGAAAACAGCAATAAGTAGGTAACTTAATTGCATCATTAAAAATGTTACAAGAACAGACGCACAACTCACAGCATAAACTATTGCATTGCAACGCTTATTTATGAAGATCAAAATTTTCAATGAAAACAAGCCAATTGACCATTTCGACACATTATATAGGAATTACGCCTTTGTAAAGCAACCAGAAACGTATAGCCCAATATACATAGAAGAAATGGCGCCTTTTTGAATGTAACGGAAACGTATAGTCCGCTATACAATATTTTCAAAACAAAAACTTACTAATAATAATACATAATTCTATGTATATTTTTCTTGTATACGAATGTTAAGACGTTTATCTTCTTATTTCAATAACTTCTACGTTAGTTTTACATACAAAAAGTAAAAATAAAGTGTTATTTACGGACATAAACCGCCAGTGCTCCATTTTTCTAGACACTTTACTGTCAAAATGACATCGATTGTTTAAATAATGACATTATTATTTTTTTACATTGAAAGGAAATGTGTAGCCATTATTATAATTAAATAAATACTGCGAAATATTTAGTAGCGCGTCAGTTATAATTTTATAAATGTAACGTATAAAATGCTATACAATGTCGAATTAAGGGTTAAAGGACCCGGGACTGTAGGAAGAAGGAATATGATTTAGTCAAGTTATGACGGGACTAATCGTTGGTTCCAGATTGATTAATATAGACAATTTCTTGCATTATCACTTATTATTTTTTTATATAGGACATGTAATTGAGACTGCGCCTAGCCTGGTGGTAAGCTGATGATAAAATCTCAGGAAAGAGACACCAACAATGATACAAGCTCAGTTGACGGCCGCATCAGATGCTTTTTCACGCCCCGCTTAAAGGACTCGGGACTTTAGGAACTGGTGCTAGATAGATATATATAGCTTTTGCCCATGGCTCCGCCCGCGTGGATGTCGGTTATCACTACCAAACTTAGCCTATGTCCTTTCTCATAGTCTAATCTACCCCTATACCAAATTTGATCAAAATCGGTTCATTTGTTTAGTTGTGAAAGTGTAAGATACAGACAGACAGGAAGAGTTACTTCGCATTTATAATATTAGTATGGATTCTTTATTGTACACCAACAGATTTGGAGTAGGTCAGGTAGGTAGCATGTCGACCTTCTTTCGGAAAAAATGTGAAATAGTGGTCTAAAAGAACTTAGTAACATGAAGCACATACTTAGCATTACATAGATCTGTTAATTCCAACAGCAAAATAAGTACCTCCGTCATTAATTGAACCACAATTACGACAAAACATTTCATTAACACACAAACCAACGCGCTCATATTAGATGAATATGATAAACCAACCTCATATTCAAGCGTTCATACAACAGGGGTAGCTCTGAATATTATTATAATCACTCATTCACACAAACACGAAATGACCGACGTCATTCGCAGCACACACCCCAGGACATAGATTAACTGGTTATTGTTTACAGAAAGTACAATAGGTGGAAACTATTACGTTGAAAAATCTTAGAATTAAATAAGTTATGTTTGTTTGTGTATTCATATTTTATGTTTATATAGGGCTCGTAATTTTTTCTTCATCTCGCCGGCTGGTAAGCTGAAGGCAAAGTCTCAGGAGTGAGGGTCACTATTTCAAACACGTAATATGTTAACAATCGTACCGTTCATCTGATTGCAAAACCACTTTGTCAACTTACACTTTAGTTGCGTGTATGGGACCCCAAGGATAGGGGACTCTTTTTTTCGCACTTAGCCTCTCTTTTTGGGCCATTTTACGTGAACCCAATATGATCCCAATATGACCTACGGAGCAAAGTGAAGCTCACCTCTAAGAACGTGCGCGTTGAATGTAGAAAGTGATAACGTTACACATGTACACTTAGTATATATTTTTAAAATGGAGTATATAATTAACTATCATTGACGTTGAATTAAATTGCCATACGTAATGTTTATATCAATAAAACTTATACTAGAATTAGAAGTACCCTAGGAATCTACTAAAGGTTCATCCCATGTAGGCATAAAACTAGAGTGTCGTTACTGATCTACAATCAAACTCAACATGACTTCACACATTATACGACGGGCATTACTTGCGGATAACGCTCAAAACGTCCGGTAGACCGCTGGCTAGTTCTAATCGTGATATTAACATCTATTCACGAGTGTAATATAGTACAGTGTATTTTACTGTATTGTTCTGTATAAATTCTAACCCTAATTGAGGACAGTGTCCATATATAGCTGCCGGGATATTTTTTTTTTTTTTTTTTTTTTTTATACAGGACTCGTCAATTTGACTTCACCTCGCCTGATGTTAAGCTAAAGGCAAAGTCTCGGAAAGAGGGTCACCATCGTAAACATTTACCATGTTAACAGTGGTGGCACTCAGCTTGACGGCAATGAGCAGTTTTCTAGTAGGTATATAAAGCTTTCATAAAGACGCGCTAGATGACACCACCGGCACTTTTGGTAAGAAGAGTGTGGTGTCACATCTAGTTTTCCCTAATTTATGGGAAAAATTACTTTCTTCGGTTACTTTAATATAATAATTTTGTATTTTTTTCTGATAAAAATGAGTATTATTTTAAATTACAGATAGTGACGGGATTTTTCTTAATATAAATATGTAAAAATGAAGGGTTTTCCACAGGTATGAACAGCACATCGATCGTGACCGCATTATTCAATATTAGTTACGTATTACTGAATACAAAGATTATTGTATTTACAACAATGTATTATTATCTAGAAAATTATGTAGGTATCAACTTTTTGAGGTATAATATTAAATACAAACAAACTTCAACGCTTCAGAAACTCTGGCAATAGTGGCCAGTGGCCAAAGATAGTGGCAATCAATCAAAGTATTTTTTTTTAGTATGGCATTCGGTCAGTTCAGTTCTTTCTTGCCACAGCCTAAATTTGGTCTCCACAATGCAAAATAAAAAGTACCAAAAGCGATGCTAGCGCCATCTGTTGATAATTTTAAAAAACCCACTGATTATACCTACTGGAAAACTGCTCATTTAATCTCGTCACAAAACGTACTCTGTAGGTATATGTACATCGGAAATATGTTGACGTACAAAGTATACTCAAAATTATATTTATTTGTTTTTAACCCCTTCCAGTTTATTTATGTATTTTATTAGGCATATCAACAGATTATGTATTATCCACACTAATATTATAAATGCGAAAGTAACTCTGTCTGTCTGTCTGTATGTTACGCTTTCACGCCTGAACCACTGAACCGATTTTGATGAAATTTGGTATAGGGGTAGATTAGACCTTGAGAAAGGACATAGGCTATGTTTTGTCGCGATAACCGACATGCACGCGGGCGGAGCCGCGGGCAAAAGCTAGTTATATTATATATTCGACTTGACTGATTGTTCTAATATTTGGTACACACATTTCGTTTGGACAATAATACCATTTAAATCAATAAAACAGTTTTCATTTGCTCATACTACGAGAGTTCATCATTTTGAGAATTCATTGTCAAGATATTTATGACACTGAGTATACAGTACTTCGTTTTTGTGTGTCTTTTGAAGATAGCACAGGGTATTCCGCTGATAGAGGAGCTCAAATGCAACAATCATGGATTATATGAATCCAATCGAGGCCCGTTTCTTTCGCAACTTAGAGCTAATGCTAATAAAAGGAAGAAAAGTATGTGCTGTAATTAGCCATGGCCCTGGGTCAGCCGGGGTGCAAGGGATATGTTGAAGACAACCTCATCTCCAGCCTAGCACCACGACCTCAGTCGGCCTGCGGTTTTAGTCGGTTCGAGTCCGAGATAACGTCCCCTTCCGGCTCCGGCGGGGGAGGTATCCATGAGGATTTGTTTTTATTTTCTATATACCATTTAGGTGGCAGGACAAGCACACGGCCCACCTGATGGAAAGTGGTTACCGCGCCCTATGGACGTATGCAACACCAGGGGCGTTACACTCGCGCTGCCTACCCTCAACACTTACGCTGCCTACCCTTTTTCCGCTTGTTTTCCGCACGAAAGAAAAAAAAAGCTGTAATTGACCACGTAAAATGTGATAACGTCAGTTCAGCAACGGTCTTCTCCTTTATCTGAGCGCCGATTTGGAGCCGTGATCTAATCTGAGCCTGGTCTGCTCTGGTTGTAACCAAGATTGACGCTCGAATGATGATGTCCATTAATAGTTGTAAAGTGGTCTTACTAATAGTCTTCAGAAAAAAAACTAATCTTTCAGGACACTTGTCCTTTCTTGACAGGGCTGAAGAAAGGACAAGGCTGGCAAAAACATACCTCACTGATATTTCTTTAACAAAATAATGTATATATTCTCGTTATCCTATATGGACATAATTGTCGAGAAATTCACAGATTCAGGTTATATTTGTCCATTGTATTTGGTATTATACACAACGAGGGTCATTATTAATTAATCTCTTGAGAGCTGAAAACATTTCATGTACGAATTTAGCACGTGTATTATAAAACATTACTGTAACATCGGCCTTATTACTTGTGCATATTATATGGGTATATACCTCATCAAGGACGCCGGGAAGCGCTGGATGCGGGCTGCTGTAGATCGATCATTCTGGAAGTTTATGGGAGAGGCCTATGTTCAGCAGAGATGTGCAGCTGATATTATAATTTATGATGATGATGATAATGACGATATACCTCTGTTGCATGATGGTGGTCGACGAACCGAACCGAACTTCGATATCGCCATTAGTTGTGGAGGACAGATGGCACTCGCTTTACGGAAAATAGCGAAGAAAAAAGTCGACCTCAACTGAGTTTGTAAAAGGCTTACAGAAAGATATGACTAAAAGTGTGTTTTCATAAAATAACAAAGTTAAATAACATGTTTTTTTACATGCTATTTTTTTCGTCCGGTCATCCCCACGGATACGGTCGTAGCACACGTAACAACTCGGAAAGGGATCGTCACTGGATCGCCTCACCGTCAACTAACCTAGCGCGTTACCAACCGACCAGCAGCTCCGAGTCGACTCGGCTACGGCTAAGCGACGCCGCGCTTACGGCTCGCCGGCCGCTGGTTGACGGCTAGGAGGGTTGCCGCGCGGGTCAGTATTCGAACGTGAAGTGTAGCGTACGGTTATGTCCTGGTTCACAATATGCGAGATGGCAATCATTGCCATAGCACTTGACGAAGAGGAAACAGAAATGGAAAGAAATGAAAAAAAAAAGATATTGGGTACACAATATGAATAAAGAAACGGAAAGTCGAAGGATAGCGTACGGTGAGACGTAAGCGCGGGTACGGCAAGACGTCCACGCACCGTACCGCGGTTCGTGAGCATGTCTCAAGGCGACGCGATTACGTTACGATTCCGATAAGTGTGCTTTATAGTACGGAGTTTCATACAAAGAATACTGAAATGCAAGAGTTGATACGTTGATATGTGTGCTTCGACGATCTTATGTCGGACTCGAACCGACTAAAACCACGCGCCAACTGAGCGTGAGGTTGTCTTTGACATATCCCTTGCGCCCCGGCTGACCCAGGGCCATCCCTTACGGTCTGTCTCGGGGGATTTTTTACATGCATAATTGCATAATTATACTCACCCATGAAAATCTCTGAAGGAGTAGGCCGAGATGTATGAATTTTTCGCTGAATACATTAGTAACCCTTTTTTGTTAACTATACTCCTCAAAAATAATAAAAAGGTGGAATCTGGGACCGTAGTCCCGGTCCTGAAATCCTCCCTACCCAACTAAATTGTGAATCATTTCAAATGACTCAAATAAAAATATACAAGACAGTTTTCTCATCTCGTCTTTACATTGTACTGTTATTATATTTAACTTCACATAATACAAATCCTGTATTCAAGACCTATACCGTATCTAGATGTGAAGAGAAGGTGAGCCATATTCGATGTTCAATAGCATCGTGTACCAAATGATCGGGTGCCTTGATAACGGTACCGTATTGAATGGAATCTATGTACTATATCGCAAGCATTATTGCTTGGCATGTAGGTATGTTACGAGCTTGTGAAATTTTAACGAATTTTGCCTGAAGAGGAATTGTGTAGACGGTGGAAGACTGTTCTGGACCAAAAAAGACCACGATGACTTGAGTTGAGTCCGAGTCCACTTAATCTTTGTTTGACTTTTTGATTTATTATACATACAGTCATACCTCTTTCTCAATGGAGTTGGCAGTGTACACAAAGTTTCCACGTGCTACGATTCTGGCATACCTCTTTTGCTTATTTATTGTCATTTGTTAGGGTGCCGTAGCCTATTGGCAAAAAATGGAACCCTTATTGATTCGTCATGTCTGTCTGTCTATCTGTCCGTCCATAAGTAACATCATTATTCACCGAAACTATTACATACATAACTTAACTATTTTCAAACATAAATGGAAAAAAAAACAATAAATTTTGGTGGTCCCCCATACTTAGAACTGAAAGTCCAAAAATTTTTTTCATCAAACCCATACATATGGCGTATCTATAGATAAGTCTTCAAAAAAGCTATTGAGGTTTTTAACATATTTTTTTACTAAACTGAATAGTTTGCGCGAGGGACACTTCCAAAGTGGAAAAATGTATGTTTTTATTGTTTTGGTGATTGATTTGGTTTATATGCTTTTTATTAGGGATGGCTGTTATCTGATCTCTCTACCCCGACAAAGCAAGCCTGCTAAAGCCTTGTCTGTTAACAAGCAGGTGTACTGATTTGCAGATGATGTTGGTTTGACATTTTTTCCGTTTCGATAAATTTTAATTTCGCATGTAAACTGGTATGTAAACTGAGTCCCGTACACCTTATTTTTTGTTATGTGAAGAGATTATCATCATCATCATCCTCATAGCCAACTCAGACTGCTGTCTGACCTTCCAATCCTAAAAGGAAGTTTGATCAGAGCCTTGTTTGTGGTTTACCAGGTGTACCGATTAGCAAATGATGTTGGCCCTCAGGAATTTTGATAAAGCTCTACTCCTTATATAATACTATTTATACTGTTGATTGATGGCACTTGGTGGAAATCATTTCTACACATATTGAACACTTGTACTTTTTCCGTATTTACCGGTCAGGTTCAATATAATAAATACTGTGGAAAAACTGAAAGTGTTCTCAACATATGTCCCATAAGTAATACTTCACTTCTCATCCTATAAAAGTGATATGTACAAATATCTAATAAATCTGGAAAAATGAATTTCTCAGGCGGGATTCGAACTCGAATAGAAGGGAAATTTAAATCATATCAGGCGTGTCTCAGTGGCTTAGTTGGCTTTCACCTGTAAGGGAAAGATCGTGAATTCGAGTCCCACCCGAGAGATTATTTTTTCCTGAAGTGTTCGATTTATATAGTTAGCATACTTAATGCTTAAAAAAATCATTCAAAAGTGCAAATATTTCAAAACTGTACAGTACCTACGCTTGTACAATTAGACCACGGTGAAATTTATTTGAATTTACTACCGTAAACTATAAGTTACACATATATGAGAAAGTTTATTACGAAATACAACACCACGAGTGTATTCTGCACTTTCAAACGTACATTACACAGCTGCTTCTATTGTACTTGTAAAGTAAACACGCCTAATATAGAACACCCTGTACTTACGTGGGTGAGTGCTTTCATAAGGTAAGGGAATTTTGATTCTATAACATTAATTTTAATGACACAGTCAACGACTAAAATAGGTAACACATTCTAATTGATTGATCGCTTTTCGTACCCAAACTTTTTGTAATAATAAACAAAACGGAAAATAAAATAATTTTGTTCTCAATGTAAAAAATATTTGTAAATTTTGGTGTTGACTGTACATTTTTGTGTATATATTTGCTTTACAGATGACGTATTTTGACCGATGATCTATCAAATTGGATTTGGTTGATTTCAAATAAAAGGGTGTTTGGGAACCCGTGAAGACTTTCGAGGTCAAGCCAACCTCACTTGCAAGCCATTACACCTTCTGCTTAACCAGGCAGGCAGAAAGGTCAGACGGCAGTCGCTCACATATAAAACTAGCTTTTGTCCGCGGCTTCATCTTCGTTTTGTTCAGAATACAAAGGTTTAGGACACACTGCTCCTGTTCCCGCGACCCAGATAAAGTTCCTTAAAATTTCTGTGAGCCTGGTACTTCATGCAAACGTACCAGGGTCACAGAAATACTGAACAAAATCTGGCGAAAATAAAATTTACCGAAACGGAAAAAACTGGGACGGACGGTGACCCACAGCAACAATACCCGGGATAAATTAATCATATCCGGTTCTACTCAAAGGATTGCAATCAAACAAACGTAAGATTTTAAGACGGTTCAAGACCTTTCAAATAAAAAAAACCGCATCAAAATCCGCTCAGTATTTTTTGCGTGCATCGCGAACAAACATTTCAAATTTACAATTAGGTATTTATAATATTATAGATTAAAGATGTATCTACGGTAGCCTAGTGGTATGGGTAATGGACTGCTGAGACGAGGTCTCAGGTTCGATCCCAGGTTTACCATGGCACACACCAATAACTTTTCGATGCTTTTCGAAGTTATGTGTGTATTTATCGCAGGTTTATAAGTGCCCGGTTAATGGCACGGACAGACGCGGATAGCGACTTTGCTTTATACTATGCAGTGATAATTAACCAACAAAAATCTATACATTATATTATTAAAGTATCTATAATACACAAGCACCATTATAATTAATTTAATACAGATAAAGTCCTCGAGTAAAATAAATAGCAATATTAATGGCGTCCATATTTATTTTATAAATTATCAAAATAGAAACATTAAACATCCATTAAAATATAATTTCATTCGCCAAATAATGATCACTTACACCATCGCTTTAACTGCAGTTAACTAAACTCTTAATTACGATTAAAGAGGGAGAAAGGATAACGCTACTTGGGATTAAATTGTTTACATTCCTGTCTGGGAATGGAAAAGATAATTATATAAATTAGCTTTACGTGTTTCTTGTCTTTTGAAATTTTACGAGGTTTAAAATTATTGGACTAATGAGAATTAAATGTTGGATCTATTTATTTTATAAGAAACTAGCTTTTCTCATCGAATACATAGGGAAAAAGATGCTTTTCTCATGTTCTAATCTATCCCTATGCCAAATTTTATCAAAATCGGTTCAATGTGGTTTAGGCGTGAAAGCGTAACATACAGACAGACAGACAGACAGACAGACAGCCAGAGTTACTTCGCATTTATAATAATATTAGTATTGATATGGATATGGATTAGTATGGATTTCTCACCACACAAGGACGCGCATACACGCACGCACATACACGCATTTAACACTAAAAGTATTCAGTTATGACTGAACAGTTAACTTTGGCACTCTCTATAAAAATTTATTTTATAAATTGTATCTAAATGTTTCAGTCTTTTTTCTTTTTTATAGAGTTTCTCGCTTATTTGATGGTAATCGGACTAGCTATGAATTTTCCACTGAAAAATCCACCTACAATTTTGTTGTGAATGAAGTTAGGGAACCGTGCACAAAATATAATTTAAAAATGAGGAAGAGAGAGAAAGTAATTGCATTACCTGCACATCAAACGTAATATTATGCTGGTACTTTTATTAAATTCTAAAACAATACAGTATGATTTCCCTTGAAAACGGAATGGTAACAGCAAACAACACCATTTTATTAACTGTAGTTTAGTAAACTCTGAATTAAGATGAACCGGAGGGACCGCTGTAATGGATAGGGGTTCCCATAAGTGTTGAAAGCTAGGATTAACTTTATTTGGTTTTTCATTCGATTCTATGGAGGTAAAAACAATCTCGTTTGTAGTTTATCAAATGATGCTAGATTATTGGATCTGAAATATATAAATAGCTGATAATACAATTTCATTCATTAATTTGTGTTTTTATACAGCTAAAATCACTGTTTTAATTTTTCACAGCACAATATCAAGTTGATAGTACTAGCTTTCGAAAAAGTCGGAAAAATGAAATGCTTTTCAGGGGAATGCTCATCCAATTGAGCTATTGAGCCACACCAGAATGTAAGGGAAAGGTCGTGGGTTCCAGTCCCACTTGAGCATTTCATTTTCCCGATGTTTTACTAACTTTAAAGTTACTATAATAAATTCTACAAAAAATTATTCAAATTTGTCGAATCGTCTTGGCGTCTGTTAGATAATTTAAATTATACAGGGTGTATTTATGTTTTTTCTCAAATAAACTTCAATTTACTATTGAACAATACCGTTAAATAGGTAATCAAAAACATTTACCTCCATAAAGTGTTTAAATTATGCTCAAAACCATATTATAGTCAGATTACACCATACTCTTAACTGCAGTTTACTTAAATCTTAATTAAGGGGCGAGTGTAACAGATAGCGAGCCCTATTGTGGTGATGGCGGTATTTGTCCGAATAGGGATTTAGTTCAAGGGTTTTGAGTACATAATACATGTTGGGCTATATTTAGTTTGACAGTTAACAACTATTTTAATGGCCTTTAAAGTCTTTTGTCACAATATTATTTTCTTTGTAGTGGTACGGATTTTACTGTAGTATTTGTTACTTTGCATGTATTCGTTTAATTTGTTTATTCAGAATTCCTATTAACAATTTTCAACATGACTGTACTTTTGGTTTCCAAAAATAACATCGAACGAATACCAAATAATTTTCCGCTTTAGAACCCAGTATTCGTTACTCTTCCATGACCTGGTTTGGTTCACTTACATGGAAGCGACTGCCTTTGGATCCCCTAGCTCAAGAAATAGTTTTACAACACCTGTCCAATCAAACAGCAGGTCTGCAAATCGTATTTCTCGGGCCATATATCTAGGACCTAGATCGCAAGATATAAAAGGCTCATGCACGTGCAGATAGTTTTATAATAATTATGCTATATAGCTCATCCACCACAGTATAACCCCGTGCTATCTTCAAAATACGTCCAAAAAACGTGTAGGTACTGCGCTAGAGCACATTTTTGGTCTAAGATAATATATATGATTGAAATAAAACCACTTTTTACGGATTCTATCGCGATATATTTGTTATTATTTACTTTTTAAACCGACGTTTCGGCTGCTTTGCAGCAGCCATGATCGCGATATTAATCAAGCTATAGGCGATATTGACTTAAGTCTGTAAATCTTAAGACGACCCTATACAATATTCTCAATCTATAAAATGTAGCCAACATTAGAAACGAGATTACATGTAAAAAGGTGTTATAATTGCCTAGAAACTACAACAAAAAATAAGAGATAAAAAAAATACTAAGACGTAATTCAACACACTATTACCCTACAGGAAGAAATAACCATCCAATAAAGAGAAAGACTCCGATAAGCACGACCCATAAAAAGTTTGAGTGGCTCTTCAGACTAGAGGTATCGAGAGGACATTGACCTCTTAGTTTGAATAGTACTTACGATATAATAGTACAATGTTAGTGAACTTTGCTGAAAATATACGTGGCTCCATATAATATTGATCTCAATCCCGTAACCTATAAGAACCTATTCCCAAGGAGTTACAAGTAGCCTATGTGTTAGTTCGGACCATGGCTAGTGGCATATTGTGGGTGACACAAGTGAAGATAAGTTTAGCACGACTAAAAAAACAAGCTTATCAGCTGTATCAATAGTACAGATACGAAATATTCAAAAGTGTGGGAATTGTGTAATATTTTAGTTGTATTGGAGAATTGGAACGAAATAAACCTGATAAAGTAAGTTATTTGGGGGTCTGGTCATAAACTATGCTTAGTAATTAGTAAGCTTAAATACTAATGTACTATTTATTATCTTTTACGATAAGTGTTCTTACCTGAGAGTAGGTATAATTAAACTATAGATTGCGCCTTACGAAGTATGAACCGTAGGCACGAGTATGAACAGTACCGATGGCATCTGCTCAACCTCAATCACAGCAAAACAATATCCATTAAAGTGACTCATCATCATATCAGCCACACATAGAACACTGCTGAACATAGGCCTCTCACATAGACTTCCAGAATGACCAATCTAAAGCAGCCCGCATCCAGCGCTTCCCGGCGACCTTGATGAGGTCGTCCTTCCACCTGGGCGTTGAGCGTTCTACACTACGCCGGGCGGGCGTAGTGTAGAACGCTCTTGAGGCTTGAGGCGACGTAGCGTCATCTACCGATTTTCTTACGAACTATGGGAATCAATGACGTATAAGGTGGGAAATTTGAATCATATCGGGCGTGTCTCGGTAGCCGAATTGGTCAGGCATTCCCCCTGTAAGGGAAAGACTGCGGGTTCGAGTCCCGCCCGAGAAGATTCTTTTTCCCTATGTATTCGATTTGTATAGTTAGCATACTTAATGCTATAAAAATTCCTTCAATTGTTTGGGCGCAGTTATCAAAAAATCAATGTTTAAAAATGATTGTAACATCATTCATTGATTCCGATAGTTCGTAAGAAAATCGGTAGATGACGCTACGTCGCCTCAAAGACGTATAAGGTGGGAAATTTGAATCATATCGGGCGTGTCTCGGTAGCCGAATTGGTCAGGCATTCCCCCTGTAAGGGAAAGACTGCGGGTTCGAGTCCCGCCCGAGAAGATTCTTTTTCCCTATGTATTCGATTTGTATAGTTAGCATACTTAATGCTATAAAAATTCCTTCAATTGTTTGGGCGCAGTTATCAAAAAATCAATGTTTAAAAATGATTGTAACATCATTCATTGATTCCGATAGTTCGTAAGAAAATCGGTAGATGACGCTACGTCGCCTCAAAGACGTATAAGGTGGGAAATTTGAATCATATCGGGCGTGTCTCGGTAGCCGAAGTGGTCAGGCATTCCCCCTGTAAGGGAAAGACTGCGGGTTCGAGTCCCGCCCGAGAAGATTCTTTTTCCCTATGTATTCGATTTGTATAGTTAGCATACTTAATGCTATAAAAATTCCTTCAATTGTTTGGGCGCAGTTATCAAAAAATCAATGTTTAAAAATGATTGTAACATCATTCATTGATTCCGATAGTTCGTAAGAAAATCGGTAGATGACGCTACGTCGCCTCAAAGACGTATAAGGTGGGAAATTTGAATCATATCGGGCGTGTCTCGGTAGCCGAATTGGTCAGGCATTCCCCCTGTAAGGGAAAGACTGCGGGTTCGAGTCCCGCCCGAGAAGATTCTTTTTCCCTATGTATTCGATTTGTATAGTTAGCATACTTAATGCTATAAAAATTCCTTCAATTGTTTGGGCGCAGTTATCAAAAAATCAATGTTTAAAAATGATTGTAACATCATTCATTGATTCCGATAGTTCGTAAGAAAATCGGTAGATGACGCTACGTCGCCTCAAAGACGTATAAGGTGGGAAATTTGAATCATATCGGGCGTGTCTCGGTAGCCGAATTGGTCAGGTATTCCCCCTGTAAGGGAAAGACTGCGGGTTCGAGTCCCGCCCGAGAAGATTCTTTTTCCCTATGTATTCGATGAAGTAGGAATAGATTAAAGCTTGGAATTAAAATTCGTTTTTATTTCTATCCCTGGAGTAGCTTCTCATGGGTTGTGGGAACGGGATTAAAATTCACGGGTAACAGCTATTTTTCAATAATGATTATGGTTGAATATCGACTAATGGGTGAACACTGAACACAAGGTTGTCTGGAAGAAATTATTCTTAAGATATTCTTTGTGCTCACATGTGTTAGATTTATGTTCATATTGTAATTTCTAGTTTTGGAGCACAATAAAATAACACCCTAATTGACTCTTCCCGTGACCATAGAGCTGGCCTTTACCTCGCTCAAAGAATTGCTATCGCTATTCAGCGGGGTAATGCCGCCAGCCTTTTGGGCACGGTTCCGGTAGAAGTCGATGGGGAGGAATTCTACGATGCCTAAAGTTGCAGTCTCTTTCACCGCTGTTTTTCTTTTTCTTATTTTTGTATATATTGTAGATTTAGATATAATATACTGTACATAATTAATTATAATGTTTTACATAGTACTAATAATCTAAGATATTAATATATTAGAGTTTTGTTATATTTTTGTGTCTTTTATAATGTCATCTATACGACTACTAATAATTGTTAAGTCTTGGTTGGTTAAGTCCACTAGGTACTGACTCTTTTGTTATATCAATTATTTATCACATAGATAGCCAGTCTGTCTATACATGGAAGTCATTGACCTACCCCAAATAAAGCTACAAAAAAAGACAGATGAATGTTCTATTTTTCTTCAAATAATACCCTCCTAATTGATGAAATTAAAGCCAGTTTTACTTTAAATTCAGATCACTTTCCCCTGTGTATATCTTACCTTATCGCCTAATAAATATTTACGCAATTAAAAGCCATAAACTTAATGTAATCTCGGCTCAAAATTACGCAAATTGGGTGTGTTAACCGCGTAACGCGTAAGAGGTCTATCTAAATACTCATTTGGCCGCAATAGCCAGGTTGTTTAGCGTAAATCCCATTAAGGTGAGGGTCGAAACCTTAACTTAGATCTGGATATCTTAGGCTTATGGAGGCCGAAATGGAATAAAAAAACTCATTACCTCGATAATGTTATCGTAAAGAATGATTTTGTTGAAATTATTATCTTTTAGTTTTTTTTATATCTATTAAAATACGAGTTCTATTTTAAGGGAAACAGTTGCCGTGAGTATCCTAAGAAAAGACACGATGGGAGTCGAAATTGGAAGATTAAGAGATAATTGTTTAGTAGGGAGGAGTAGTGACAGGGTTCGATCCCCGTTTAATGCAAATATTTGTATATATGAATATGGGCTTCCGTGGCCTAGCGGTAGCAAATGCGGCCGCTACGCAGGAAGTGCGGGTTAGATCTCCGCTTTATGTAAATATTTTAATGAATGAATATGGGTATTTGCATTGGTCTGGTCGTGCCTCGGAGAGCACGTTAAGCCTTCGGTCCCGGTTGCCATACCATCTATGTAGTCGTTACGAGTGATTGGAGCTTTAAAAAGTCCAACATCTGGTCTAGCTGCTTCGATATCATCTTTGGGTTGTGAAGGTCAGGTGGCAGTCACATCACAGAAAATATCAATGATTAGTCAAATCTGAGGTTAGATTGGTAAAGTAGATCCCAGACTCCAAGCTGAAGGCTTCGGATGCGACCGGGGTTAGCTAAAATGAAGAAGAGGGAAGGAGTATTGGCATTTGGGTGATGATGATTGGAAGTATGATCCAATCAGACAAATATACATCTATTCACGCCTGTAGAACGGTATGCAGAGGTATATTAACACCCACATTTCAACAACTTTGATTTATGGTCCGACGTATTAGAAGGCGAATGCAATTAATATGTATTATTCTTAATATCTGGTTTGACCGAGCTTTGCTCGGTATTTTTTTTTATAAATTTTCTAAAAATGAATCCTAGATAGATCGATTTATCGCCCCCGAAACCCCCTGTATACTAAATTTCATGAAAATCGTTGGAGCTGATTCCGAGATTCCAATTATATGTATACAAGAATTGCTCATTTGAAGGTAAGATAAATGCAAAAGTATGCACATCATAAGTGTGCGGCGGCGCGTTAAGAAGCGTTGAGTTGGGGATACCGTTATCTCCAACTCCCTGAGGAGCGCTAGACCGTAAGGGATGGCCCTGGGTCAGCCAGGTGCGAGGGATATGTGGAAGATGACCTCACGTCCGGCCTAGCACTATTACGCACAGACGGCGTGCCATCTTGTTCGTACGAGTCCGACTTAACCTCCAACTTCGGCTCCGCCGGGGGAGTTATCCGTGGGGATTACCGCACGAAAATAATATCATAAGTGAAACTCTGTTACACATTCATATCTAAACTACTGAACCGATTGTAAAGAATTTTTGATAGAAACAGACTAGAGCTTTGGAAAGGATATCGATACGATGTTTGGTAGGTCGCCATTACTGATATCCACGTGGACGAAATGGGGGCAACCGTTATGCTTAGGTACTTAACTAAAGATAAAATAATCTTGTAGCGACTTAAAAAAAAAAAAAATATGTCTTAAACAAAGATTATGTAGCGGTTCCACTTTGATTTTTAGACTTTACTACCTTTTGCCGTGGTTCTGGCCGCGTGGATGTCGTTTATCGCGACCAAACATAGCTTATGTCCTTTCTCATGGTCTAATCTACCCCTCTACCCAATTTCATTAAAATTGGTTCAGTGGTTTAGGCGTGAAAGCGTAACATACAGACAGAGTTCCTTTCGCATTTATAATAATACTAGCTTTTGCCCGCGGCTCCGCCCGCGTGGATGTCGGTTATCGCGACCAAACATAGCCTATGTCCTTTCTCAAGGTCTAATCTACGTTTATACCAAATTGCATTAAAATCGGTTCAGTGGTTTAGGTGTGAAAGCGTAACATATAGACAGACAGACAGAGTGACTTTCGCATTTATAATATTAGTATGGATATTAAACTCATTCCAATTACTTACTTGCCTTGCAAGTTTTCTAACACCTTAACATAATTGTACCGGTATCATTCCGAGAACTCTTAACTACAAACCAAAACACAACAACTGCTAATATAATTACTGTGAATAAATCCGAGCTCCCCACAATGTGCCAGTTCATACAACTATGAGGTTGGGGCGACTAAACAACGCGCTTTATGTGTGAACCTGCGGATAAACTAAAGGAATTTGTTGATATAGTGAGAAGGGAGCATTTAAGGGATATTTTTGTTTGGTTTTAAGTCTACGGTGGTAAGTCCACACTGTAACTTTTTGAGTAGATAATTTTTTGACCATAATTTAACTTTAAATTGTAACTAAAATACTAACTGTACAATATAATATACAAAAGTAAGAACAAAAAAAATAATAAGAAAAGGGGGGAAGAGACTGTAACTTTAGTATTTAATTGCCATTTGAAGTTAAATTATGATTATACAAAGTTTATTCTGTAATAATGATATTGTTACGAATATTTGAAATTTTCGTTTGCTGATTGGAAAAACATCGGAAACAATGAAACGCTCAAGTGAGACTTGAACTCACGACCTTTCCCTTACAGGGGGAATGCTCTTCCAACTGAGCTATTGAGCCACACCTGTTCATTTCAAATTTTCCTTGTCTTTATATCCGTCTTTAAGGGCGACGGTCTGATTGTTGTTTACATGATCAAAAATACTACACAATCAGTATGTCAATAGTTGAGAAGGGAACGGCTTTCATAGGGACATACATCAATCAATCAATTAGCCAATTGCAGTCCATTACTGGATATATGCCTCTCCCAATGTGCGCCATTTCTTCGTCTTCCACATCCAGTCTGTCCCAGTCACCTTTTTTTTAGCCGGCTGGACATACACAATTATATAGGCAAAGGTGAAGTGATGTAACAATCTTTAGCTGTAAAGGTAAACCCAACGAAAGATAGAGGGATAAGGAAGAAGGGAGGATATTAGGGAGATGACTGACTGCAATACATGAAGGAGAATGGCATGTAGCGCTGACTGGAGCATAGCACAGCAATGATAGTGGTCTTTTCTAGTAATAATGAATTATGAAACGTATTAGTTTATTTATTTAGTATTAAAATAAATCAAAATAATTATAAATGGATTCTATCAAAATTTGTGTTATGTCATTTTTAAGTAGTTTTCCACGTTTCGGTGGTAGCATTTATGGGTTTTTTTAAATTCAGTTGAACTTGTGAAAATTTATAGCAAAATAACACCAAAATTAACTTTAATGGAATCCATTAAAATAGTTATTTCCAATTTCAGTGTTGAAAACGTTTGCCTCCGCTTCCGAGAAACAAGTAGGGACAAAACAAAAATATAACGTTAGTAATTAAATTATTTTGAACAGTATGAATCTGTTCAAACTTTTCCCGGAAATCAGTGAACACGTGTTGATAAAATACACTTTGATGGTAACGTAAATAATATGCTCTTTTTAAGTGTGAGAATTGTTTTAATATTTTAATAATATGAATACCACGTTGAAGTTATCGAAATGGAAATCACACGTATGAGATACGTGGTGTTAGTAAATTATGACGTCTGAGCCATTTGTATGGGTGACTTAAGTTGTCAAATTATAAAAACTTAACTTTTCTAACTTGTGCTTTGACAGATCGTACAGAATACCACGTTACCAAGTAATCGAAACGAAAGTCACATATACCAGATACGTGGCGTTAGTGAATCGGGCCCCAGGTTTGATTTCATTCCGAAAGTCACAACGATAATAAATCACTATGCAATAGACTCACCCAATCCTTCTTCAAGATTAGTGTAGTATATTTCTACTTCTACTAGCCTTTGGTTCGGCCATTTCCTCAAGACATGAATCAGTGTCCATTTGCAAGTAGTTCTCAGTAAATGCGGTCCAGATAAACCAATCGTTAAATTTTTCTACCCTCCACGATACGAAGGATAATTTCCTGTTGGGTCGAGAGGACTCTTTACTTGACTGCGTATCACACCGAAACAAATCTTAACAACTGTTCTGTCTAAAACTCAAATCTTATGTTGGCATTATGTTAAAATCCTGTGACGTATAGGGCAGAGAGCGTCACAGTGAACCCTCACCCGTGTTATTTGCCTTGTCTTGAGTGGATCGGGCTTCACCTCGCCGGAGCTAATGATTAGTCCGACATTTCAAGTGACATCCAGTACTGCAGTCATTTAGAGGGCAAGGTCAAGCTGGCATCAAAGTAACTTGGAGTTCTTAACAGGGCGAACCAGTACTTCACTGCGGGGCAGCGACTCCTTCTTTATCAGGTTCAGGTTTGGCCCCACACGGAGTACTGCTGTCATCTTTTTGCCGGAGCGTGGCTGTGGAATCTCTATAAGCCACGGTAACCACTTTCCTTCCTTTCTTTCTGCTTGTCTGCCACCTAAGTGTTATAAAAATAGAGCTATTGAAAATAAGAAGACACGCATCGTTTTTGTAAGGGTACCAGATTTGATAAAGGGTACCAGAAAAATGAGGCAAGGCCTGAGTAGTGTACCGTTCACAGAACTACTAATTTTATTAATAAGCACATTTTCTTATTCGGTGTGAGCATCCTCCCCGACCTGTATACATGTTGTAACAAAATCCCAACGGATGATAGTTGAAGTGCGTTATGTTATATTGCCCCGCGACCTAATGCCCCATGTTTGCCCCCTGCCCCCTCTTCACCCCTTGCCCCTTTAACGTACTTTACGGTCCTCGATTACGTTTTATAGTTAAAGGATTCTATTTCGTAAATAACATGAATATACGATCTTGTTTACATATAAGGAAATATGTCCAAGTGTGTCAACATATGTTTTGTTCCCATAAATAGTTATTATTGTCCGACATGGGCATTTTCATCATCATTATCCTTATTATAGTGGGGGGAAGTTTACCCCTGTTTCTAATAAGGATATTTTATTGGAGACGTGTAATGTTTAGTCGTTAGGTAAACATTTAGATAGAAGTCAATAATCAACAATATAATATTCTTAACAATATTTTACTGTACATGGCTATCTAGACCACAAAGTATTCACGAAACTAGCTTGTAATGTGAGTTTTAAAAGGCGAATAAACATTGATAGATGTTTATTCTATCTAAGACATTTAGACCGAGGTAAACATACCATAATATCCATGCATACATGGTTGTACTTTGCGGGAATCGAACCCACGATCTCATACATAGCTGTAGAAAGTTACGCCGTAGTTAAGCTGTTGTTAGTACGCCAAATAATGAGTCCTGGGTTAGTACATTACACTACAGACGTGTTCCCACTACAAGCAATTTAGCTTAGTTGGAGGGGCTAGAGGGAATATTAGTGATTTCAAATCTAATGTTCTTTGAAAAAAATAGTCAAAAACCCGCTTCATAATTAGGTTATCGTTTAACCTTTAAAAAGTTTACTCAGTTTCGCCCTTAATTTTATAATTAATTGCTACACATATTTAATTTAAAGTTATTATCACGATAACCTTAATGGTTAAATACGTAAAACTTAAAAAGAAACCTGTATTTCTGTTATTTAATAAAACAAACACAGATTGATTTGATAACTGTGACTTATGACGAGGTATTATTGTGCTTTCAACATTTAAATAAATGTAATTTAGTAATGTAACAATAAATTATTCGTGTAAAAGTTACGCTTGTGAAGGTAAGATCTGAGATTATTATTTTTGTGTTGTTTGTAAAATTTTCGATAAAATATCGGAATTAAATTTGAAGCATTTATTATGGTTCCCGGCCGAATAGAATTTGGGCTACCCTATTTCTTCCCATGCGGTGTCGTACAAGGCGACCAAGGGATAGGGCTGTTTAAAATCAGACAGATATATACATTCCAGACTCAGCCTCAGATGCATGGCTTGAGTAAACAATAGTGCCCGGAATACGGCAATAGGCTCACCCCCTATTACGTGGGACCAAATACAATGATTGGTGATATGTGGGTGTTAAGTCACCTCTGCCTAACCCTCCAGGGATAAAGGTGTGATTGTATGTATGTATGTTAGTATGCTAACTACACAAAAGACGTATATATTTAAAAGGATAATTTGTATTGCTCCAGGCGTGGCTTAGTGACTCAGTTGGTTTAAACAGTCCTCCTGTAAGGTCACGCGTTCAAGTTCCGCCTGAGAGATTATTTTTTTCCTGAGGTAATCGATAAAATATCAGTTAAATAATTTCTCGAACAGCTATTGCTTTTCGGGGGTGTAGTTCTCATGCTTCAGGGCCCCAGCCAACTAAAAACCAGCTGGTTAATGACTGAGGCTCTGGATTGGACTTACTATTCGGGATTGGGAGGTCAAATGGTAGTCGTGCCCAAAAAAGGTAAGATAAGCGTCAGGAGGATATACAATATGGATACGACATATAGGCATTAATTGAAACCATATACTTGGTACCCCCATAGCTTCAAATAGGAAAAATTTGAACAAAATCGGCCCAGTATTAAGGGCAGAAACTAGGGTTTTAATATTATAAAAATTTGAACAACTTTAAACACTTCGTAGAATCGTAGTTATCAATGAACTCTAAATTGCACGAAAATACTACCATTAGGGTTACCATCCGTCCGAGTTTCCCCGGATTTGTAGCCACGTAGCACCTGAGAGCACTATGCCCACTCCGACCTGCCCATGTGGTGCATGTGAGACTATCACCAGGTAGATGTCCCCAATGAGCTTAGAGTAACGGCCGCCGGCCGTCACGGCCACCGTCCGCCTGGAAAGTACGAAGTGCCGATGTTCCACGTTACCTCCACTTGCCTACTTGGTTCTTCTTTAGCCATGTCCGGCTCCGGTACGGTAGTGAACGAGCGAACCTCTTGAGAAAGTGGGGTATGCATGCACGAAATCCCGGATACGATTTTTTATCGTATCTGGTGTTTTTGACTTTTCCGGAGCTGACTGGCGTCCGACGTTTTTACAGGGTCGGCAGCCCAACTGTAACACCCCTGGGGTGGCATACGTCCATAGGCCACGTTAACCACTTTCCATCATGTGTGCCGTATGCTTATCTGCCACCTTAGTAGTATAAAAAAAACTTTTGTCCTGGTTTACGGATTTTGCAGATGGAAACCCTTATTACTATTAAAACTGCACGAATGCGACGTTGCCGTACTGAAAAAAAACGATTGTAATGAGAGAGACATAATACCTCAAAGGGTGCCGCCGGTAGGGTAAATTTCTGATTAACGGCAGTCTGTTACTCGTACAGAGAATAATGGTTGTTTTGATTACACATAAAGCCCCTAAGGCTATACAGTCAGCACCCGTACACATTCCGAAACCTTCCCATATGATAGCAACAGCCTGGCCGACGCCCGCTATACAGCGGCCATTGCCGTCGGCTCCACAACCATTTAGATTTGCGCCTGGGCCACATCAAGTCTTCAGGCCTAACCCCGCGCAGCCTCACCAACCACAGGTACGTATGCCAACACGTACACAACAGATGCTAGGAGCTAGACCCCCTAACTATAACCCCCAGAGCCACGTATTTCGACTTCCACCGCGTAACCAGTCCGGATATCATAATCCACAGCATCCCAAACCTATGAGTGGTGTACAGAACTTTGTTCCTAAAGCCTTACCGTCCTCAGGAGGACACGATTGGCGTATACATGGCAATCCGCCCCCGACGAATTATTTTAAATCTCGCGAAGTAAATACGAATGAGTGCTATGACATGACTTATTATCCTGACTATGACTATCATCCTGAAGTTAACTACGACTATTACCCATACTACGACTACAGCTATAACTGCTACGAACAACCACAGTACGACTACACAGAGCCATCTTATTCTAATTATGACCCCATCGCTAGCGTACCAGATAATTCGGAGAAAACCGATTCCGTACCCGATGCGAAGGATAACCAGCAAAATTTTCAGGAAGGTCAGTTATCAAAAAGATTAACATAGAAATAAATTTACAGACCCAAAGACAGTTACCCTATATTCAGATAGCAAACCCACCTTTGAAATTTTTAATCGACACTGGTGCTAATCAGTCATTCATAAGCCCACAAGCCGTTCATGATTATTTTTATGACAGACCCATAGACTATGACCCCTTCGAAATTACGAACGTTCATGCAACTACAAGAGAAAATTACACTATTACGTTGCCCAACTTTCCTGAATTCGGTAACAACGAAAACATAAAACTTTTCATATACAAATTTCACGACTACTTTGATGGACTAATAGGACTTGACTTGTTGACTCTTTGGGAAGCAAAGATTGACTTAAAAGACCAGACACTGACTACCCGATCCTCAATTAATCCCATCTTAATGTATAACTCCCGAAATGTCAATCTATACGAGGATGTTATACCAGCAAATAGTTCCAAATTAATCCGAGTGCCGATTAACATTGCAGACGGAGACGTTTATATTCCCACTCAAACAGTTTGTAACTGTATAGTTTCTGATTGTCTCACAAAGGTCACTAACAGTCGTGGTATATTACAAATCACAAACCCGACTAGTAACGATATCATACTATCACTGGATCAGGCCGTTCAAGCAGAAATTTGCAATATTGAGTCTGTCCATACCCAATCATCAAGGGTACAAGAAGTGCTATCCCGACTTCGCACTGACCATTTGAATCAAGAAGAGTCAGCTAATTTAACCACACTTTGCTCCAAGTATGCAGACGTTTTCTACATAGATAATGAACCATTGACATTCACCAACAAAATTAAGCATCGTATTAACACGACTGACGAAACCCCCATTTATACAAAGAGCTATCGGTATCCTTTCGTGCATCGCCAAGAGGTAAAAGACCAGATAGAGAAAATGCTTTCCCAGGGTATTATTAGACCCTCTGAGTCCGCGTGGAGCTCGCCCATTTGGGTAGTTCCAAAGAAAGCTGATGCTTCAGGCAAGCAAAAGTGGCGTCTCGTAATCGACTTTAGAAAACTCAACGATAAGACTATTAATGACAAATATCCAATCCCCAACATAACCGACGTACTAGACAAGTTAGGGAAGTGTCAATACTGGTAGGACGTGTAAATAGTCCTACCAAATTGGTGTGTTTGCACACAAAGCGTAAAGCTCCTATGACCAGCAGTTAGGTAGTAATGAAAAGAAAATGCACATGTGACCGCTTCTATGAATGAAAACGTAAGAAAAACTGGCACTGACCTGCGTTCCACCTCGTGAGGATTCAGCTGCAGACAGGCGTGGTTCCTGGCACGTGCTGGCAGGTAGGTATGTTTTCGTCCGGCCGGTTATTTTCTTGAATTTGTCGTTTTCTTCCGATACACTTCACTTATACTGACTTGAGAATGTGGCCAAAGGAACTTATAGAATTACACAGAAAGAAACGAGGAGTTGAATAACTCAAACTTCCGTTTGGTGCGGAGCGCGTGAGTCAAAGACATCTTTCGATGCTGGGTGCGGGTTACTGACTAAAAAATGCGAGCGGGTAGATGATCCGCCGTGGTGCTTGAGAGTCTCGCTCGTAGAAACTTCATTCTCAAAATATAGTTCGAACAGATCCATTCACAGCGCCATTCATTGGCCTCCTCCAACACTAAGTGGTCAACAAATGAGCGCCAATATTCAAACATTATTCGATACATAGAAGCGGTTTATTAAATTACAAAATTGAAATACAATTAAATTATGTGGGAAATAATTAAGAAAGTACAGCGCTCCACCATGCACCCGGCTTTGGAACGTCGCAAGACGTTACGAAACAAACAAGCGAACACTGGCTGATTAGAGCCCATAGTGAATTTGTATAACATAATAATACACATAGCGAAAATAACAACTTAGACTAACAATATTCTATCTAAAGTATGTTTAAAGTTTGAGTTAAAAATTAAAGTTTAAGATTCTATTTAGCGTTATAAGTTATTGCGTTGGGATAGGATACAATTTGGTTACAGCGCGTTTGTAAGTAACAGTACGCGTTTTATATATTATGATAGACATGAGGAGTCCAGGTCCAGTATGACAATTGACAACGTGAAAATGCTGAATTATTAGATCAACAACGTGATCGCGTTTAGGGAGAAGGACAGGATGTAATCTTGATACAGAATGAGGTTCGATCTTAAATTTAAATCGTGCGAATTTTAAAACGTATGTAATGATACGTAGTAGTTTCTGCCAAGAAGAAACACGTTGTGCTAATGTACATAACAATGGCGACTCTGTGTGTTTTGTTGTCACACTCAACACATTTGCCTTATGCTCAGGTAAGTCAGAACAGTTGGCGGGAGAGAATGACTTAATAGGCCATTCATCAGGGGGGCCGCGGATCCATGCTGGACCGTTCCACCACAAATCATAAGTCAAAAGTTGCGAGGGGAGCATGCCGCGTGATAGACAATCACTCGGGTTAATGTCTCCGGCGACGTGATAAAAATGTTTAGCGTTCAAGTTTTCTTGACACTGAGCGACCCGGTTGCTAACAAAAATCGACCACCGCTGTGGTGACGAGTGAACCCATGATAAGGCAATCGTGGAATCAGAAAAGGCGTAAATGTCAGTAATGGGAATGCGTAATGCATAAGAATCACGTACAGTTCTTATTAACTTTGACATAAGCAAGATAGCACATAACTCTAATCGAGCAAGCGTAGTAATCTTTGTCGGAGTGACCTTTGATTTCGCACACAAAATGCGAGTTTGAATGCCAGATGGGTAGGTACAATGTGCATAAATAA
This sequence comes from Eilema sororculum, assembly GCA_914829495.1. Classification (NCBI taxonomy): domain Eukaryota; kingdom Metazoa; phylum Arthropoda; class Insecta; order Lepidoptera; family Erebidae; genus Eilema; species Eilema sororculum. The sequence continues at coordinate 21,137,351 of OU618549.1, forward strand.
CACATCCCATGCCATTCAGGCTGGCATCACAAAATGCGACAAGACGTAATTCGCAATCAACTTCGACACCTATATATCGCGGAATTTTTAATGTGTCAAGCAATTTTAATTCTTGAACGAGAGCGGAAAAGCGTGAGCGTATATGCTCTAGAGCAGGGTCATCCCATTCACTCTTACTAAGCCAAAGTTCCTTAATTAACAACTTGGCGTAGAGTATCACAGGTGCCACCAACCCGAGCACGTCAAATAGTCGTGCAACTATAGGGAGTATATTTCTCTTAGTGCACTTCTCATCTACCAAGGTGGATGTGAAATAAAAATTATCTCCACACGGCTCCCACGAGAGACCTAAAACCTTTGCGACATGACTGCCAACATCAAACTCAAGCGATTCGCGGCGAGTATCCATATCAGCGTTCATTGCGATAGGACATAGCCTAAAATTTAACAATAATAAAAACAGGTCTGCCTGTAAATTGGGACCAATATATAAAATATCATTGAGCGAAAGACAAGTGTGGGTTTTAGCGCTCGCGTCTAACACAATACGCGGCATCGGTTCGTCATGTCGAACCACTGCGCGATGTGGTATATAATAACCATCCATAGACAAATTAGAGTCATCAACGAGACCAAGACAACCGTTATCCAAACAATCCCGAATAACCTTATTGTAATTTTCGCGTACGGTTGGTGATTGACGAAGTTTACGCTCGAGCGACAAAAACCGGGGGTGAGCGACGCCGCGCGAGTTCCCTAGTTCAGAAGGATCCTTGCAGAACGGCAGCGCAACAGAATAATGACCTACGTCATCGCGAGTCACAGTAGATGTGAAAATATTCTCGCACTTGGTTTCTTCTGGAGACAATAGGCGCTTCACAGGAACTTCCTCAAGTTCCCAAAAATTTTGCACTAAATCATTTAGTGCTAGCGCAGAAAAGGATGCGGTTGTAGGCACAACAACTTTACGTGGGTAATCACCCATAAGTACATACCCAAACGCGGTTGATAGTACACAAGGGGCACTGGGACCACACTCGACTCTATTTCCTAAGTAGATATACGGGAAGAGCTGTGCACCTAATATTATATCAATGTTTCCTGGAATGTTCCAGCTTAAGTCAGCAAGCGGTAAATCGCGAAGATTTAACTCGCTATCACACTTAATTAATTGCGAGGGCAATTGATCCGTAAGGCTATTCATAACTAACGCATGTATAGTATACTTATGATCTGCATAAATACGAGATTCAATGTCCAAATACACATAGCCTATTATCGTGTGCGAAATGGAGCCAACACCTTTGACAACAGAATTACTCATTGGTATTATTGGTAAATTTAATAAACGACAACAGGACAATGTTATTAAGTTATTCTGTGAGCCATTATCAATTAGACATCTGACTACAGATTTATTTCCAGTGCTACCTTTAGGGCGAGCATACACCTGAGCGGTTGCCAAGAGAATATCACCCTTATGGCTAGAGGCATACGAATGCACAGTGCTTGAAGCGAGCGATGACTCAGGAGTGGGACCGTCAAGGTCGCACTGGGGCGGCGGGGATGCGGCAACAGTCGTCGCATGCGAGTGCGAATTATTAATATTATTCTCAAAATGCAATAATTTATGATGTTTTTTCTGACAGAAACAAACTGACGTACTTTTACATTGCGGGAGATTATGTAATGTGCTTAGACAATTCACGCAACCACGCTTAGATTTAATAAACTCATATCTAGCCTTTGCATTTTGCATATTTTTAAACTGAGCGCAGTCATACAGGTGTCGGTGGTCACTGCCGCCACATAAACAACAGGGCGCGTTACCTGCGGCGGGCGCATTCGACTTATTATTAATCGGCTCACTGACAACAAACGACTTAGAATTACGCTGTACACGCCTATCATTAGACTGTGGCGTCCCAGCAGTGGACGACTTCGCATATGACGAAGACCGCGGGTTTGACCGTTCAATCATCTTAGCATAATCTTGTACAAAGTCGATCAGCTGTTGCGTCGTAGGTATATCGACACCTCGAACAGAAAGTTCGAAGGCTTGGATGGTTAGCGTGTCCATTTTCCTCAAGGCACATTGTAGAAACACGAAGTCCGTTAAATCATTTATACCTAACTCTTTAAGCGCGGCGATAGATGAGGAATATATACCTATAAATGAATCAAGTGAGTTCACACTAGGTGAACAATTCTTTAAGTCTAATATATTATTAAGATAATATGAACCTAATGAGCGTTTATCTTGGTATTTCTTGACCAAGGCGTCCCACACTATACTGTAGGTCTCACTTGACGGAACAATACCGGCAGTGAACTTTAATGCGTCTTTGGTTAATTTTGAGAATAGGTATTGCACACGTTGCGAATCAGACAATTGTGTGTTCGAATGAATATTGGCCTTAAAGGACTGATAAAATGTATTCCAGTTTTCAGGGCGTCCGTCAAAACTCGGAATAACAAGCATTTCCAATTTCACTACAGACGCGCTTGAATTACTCGGCCCGTGTGATGCGACCTCCTTGACCTTGAGCGTAGATAATTTATTTCTAATGCGTTTTATTCTCGAATACAATTCATCGAATGAGTCAAGGCAAGAATAGTCGGGCTCCACAGGGGGTTCTAATGATAAATTTAAGCTATTTATTTGATCCACAATCGACTCGAATTTATCGCGAACGTCATCGATGGTCTCGGTCTCAGCCAGAAAATCTTCATTGGCTCGCGTCGTTATATCAAAACACACAACTGATTTCGACGATTTATACCAACGATTAATGCGTGCAAACAATAATTCCTTTTTTTGATTCAACAGAATAAGCTTCGTCTCGAGATCTGACGACATGTTTGCAAATTAACGATAGGTAAGACCTACCTATTGAAATATAACAAGAAGATTATCTGTAAGGTACCTACTATAATATAATAGTAATTCAACACAAACAGTTTAGATATACCTACTTTTTATTGAAAATTGTACTACGGCTTATTATATAATAGCGCAAGTAGCACAGCGGAGCGGGAATGTAAGTAACTACGTAACTAGATAGGTACTTACCTACAAAGTTACGCGTATGCGAATAGAATGATGATTATTTACCAATTAATACGTAAATCACCAACTATTATAAATATCTACCAATTATTACGTAGATTTAGCGTTTTAAATGCAGAATTTACCAAATAATTTACGTAAATCTGTTAGCGAAAGAAAGTAATGAAACTAAGATGGCGGAAAGAATTCACCAAAATTACGTGAATCTTTTAATTAAATGAATAGGAAAGAAATATTATTCACCAATAATTACGTGAATATGTTATTTACTGGCCTATCCGACTCGTAAGGACCATAAATTATGGTAGGACGTGTAAATAGTCCTACCAAATTGGTGTGTTTGCACACAAAGCGTAAAGCTCCTATGACCAGCAGTTAGGTAGTAATGAAAAGAAAATGCACATGTGACCGCTTCTATGAATGAAAACGTAAGAAAAACTGGCACTGACCTGCGTTCCACCTCGTGAGGATTCAGCTGCAGACAGGCGTGGTTCCTGGCACGTGCTGGCAGGTAGGTATGTTTTCGTCCGGCCGGTTATTTTCTTGAATTTGTCGTTTTCTTCCGATACACTTCACTTATACTGACTTGAGAATGTGGCCAAAGGAACTTATAGAATTATACAGAAAGAAACGAGGAGTTGAATAACTCAAACTTCCGTTTGGTGCGGAGCGCGTGTGTCAAAGACATCTTTCGATGCTGGGTGCGGGTTACTGACTAAAAAATGCGAGCGGGTAGATGATCCGCCGTGGTGCTTGAGAGTCTCGCTCGTAGAAACTTCATTCTCAAAATATAGTTCGAACAGATCCATTCACAGCGCCATTCATTGGCCTCCTCCAACACTAAGTGGTCAACAAATGAGCGCCAATATTCAAACATTATTCGATACATAGAAGCGGTTTATTAAATTACAAAATTGAAATACAATTAAATTATGTGGGAAATAATTAAGAAAGTACAGCGCTCCACCAAATACTTCACTACCCTTGATTTAGCAAGTGGATTCTGGCAGGTAGAAATGGACAACAGCGATATCCATAAAACTGCCTTTACAGTTGAGCATGGGCATTTCGAATTCCTTAGAATGCCTATGGGCCTCAAAAATGCGCCCTCTACATTCCAACGGGTAATGGACAACCTGTTACGAGGGCTGCAGAACGAGATATGCTTGGTATATCTCGACGATATCATAGTTTTCAGTACCAGCCTACAAGAACATATAATAAACCTCGAAAAGGTCTTCCAGAGACTTCGAGAGTCCAATTTTAAGATCCAAATGGACAAATCAGAATTTCTAAAACTAGAAACTGATTTCTTAGGCCACGTAGTAACTAGAAACGGTGTCAAGCCGAACCCTAACAAAATAGCTACCATAGAAAAGTATCCCCTACCAAAAACCACGAAAGAGATAAAGCAATTTTTAGGACTATTAGGTTATTACAGAAAATTTATTCCCGACTTTGCCAGACTAACAAAACCAATGACATCTTGCTTGAAAAAGAATAGTAAAATTACGTTAGATATTATTGACCAATGATCCCATACTCCAATACCCCGACTTTAGTAAGGAATTTATATTGACTACTGACGCATCCAACTTTGCTCTAGGTGCCATTTTATCCCAAGGTCCCATCGGATCCGATAAGCCTATATCCTTTGCCTCCCGTACCCTAAACGAAAGCGAGATTAACTACAGCACCATTGAAAAGGAGCTCCTCGCTATAGTGTGGGCAACAAAATACTTTCGGCCCTATCTTTTTGGTAGAAAGTTCAGAATTGTTACGGACCACAAACCACTTCAGTGGATCATGAACCTTAAAGAGCCCAACTCCAGATTAACCAGATGGAGATTGAAGCTCAGTGAATACGATTTCTCTGTGACATATAAAAAAGGCAAAAACAACACAAACGCTGACGCCTTATCCCGAATTGAAATCCATAATGAGGAAATAAGCTCCATAACCGTAAATCCGTCCGAGAAAGCACCCAGTATAGATAACTCAGCAACTGGTACTGCTCACACCAGTCAAGAAAACCCTATCCTAGAAGTCCCTATCACTGATGAACCTCTTAATAAATTCCATAAGCAGCTATGTTTAAATGTAGTTGATGTTATCACCAGACGCCCCGTGGTATCCAAGCCCTTTGAATCCCATACCAAAGTCGTAGTTCAAGTATCCGACTCCGATTTAGAAACCGATGTAGTAAATGCCATTAGAGAATATGTAAACCCTAAGGTTAAGACCGCTCTATTAATTAACCCTCCGTTAGCTATGTACAGAATCATACCCATTATTCAGGACAAATTCAAAAGCTCTGCAATGAAGCTTGTCCTAACTAAAATAGAGTTAGAAAATATTAAAGAGTATCTCAAACAACAAGAGATAATTCGGCTGTACCATGATGGTAAAACAAACCACAGAGGAATCACCGAATGCTATTTGGCGTTATCGCGTAGATACTATTGGCCCAAAATGAAGGATCACATTAATAAGTACATAAACGAGTGCAGTATCTGTGGGCAGAGTAAGTACGACAGACACCCGGTTAGACCCCAGCTAAATCTTGTTCCACCCGCAAGCAAACCGTTAGAAATAGTTCACGCCGATTTATTCTCTGTACAATCAGAAAAATATATAACGTTCATTGACGTCTTTTCGAAATATGGACAGGCATACCATTTAAAAGATAGTACCGCAATTAGCGTCTTACAAGCCCTATTAACTTTTTGCACACATCATGGCCTGCCATTGACCATTATAACAGACAACGGGACCGAATTCACCAACCAACTCTTCTCTGAATTCCTCAAACTTCACAAAATCACTCACCATAAAACACTTCCTCATTCCCCAAATGACAACGGTAATATAGAGCGATTCCATTCCACTATCCTGGAACACCTGAGGATACTAAAATTACAACAAAAGAATGAACCAGTTTCGAACCTCATGCCTTACGCTATTATCGCCTACAACAGTTCCATCCATAGCCTAACTAGATGTCGACCCTATGACATACTAAAAGGACACTTCGATCCCAGAGACCCCATAGACATTGACGTGACTCAACACCTACTGCAACAGTACATACAGACTCACCGTGACCAGATGAAAGTAGTATATGACCTAGTAAATGATATATCCCTTGCTAACCGGACTGCCCTTATAGACAAACATAATAAGACGAGAGAACCTGAAATAGAATACCAACCTGAACAGCAAGTATTCATTAGAAACCCAGCAGCTAGTAGACAGAAAATTGCACCGCGTTATACTCAAGATAAGGTTCTTGCTGATCTCCCAATCCATATCTATACCTCTAAGAAACGAGGACCCGTAGCTAAAGCCCGCCTTAAGCGACCAACCAAGCATACAAAATTGTTACAGGACAATACTGCTGATGACGACACTACAACTGACGCGAACACAGGAGATACGACTTGACAACTTAGATGATGGACCAGGACTTTTACCATTTAAACTGGGACCCACCAGGATGACGACTCACCACCACACCTTCCTGCAGTACATAGACTTAGATAAAATCGAACGTGAAGTATCCGAGTTGAAACGACAGCTAACTAACTTTGAAAATAGGGTTTTCAATACCACTTATCCCATATTTGAATTACAAATTAACTATCTGATTAATAAAACGACTCACATATTGGATCATTTGCAGACTCTAGAACCTACTCGAACAAAACGAGGCCTAATAGACGGGTTAGGATCAATAATTAAAAGTATAACTGGAAATTTAGATTACCAAGATGCTGTTAAGTATAATAAGGCTCTTAAAGTATTAGAAAACAACCAGAATAAAATTAGTACAGAATTGAATAACCGCGCTAGCTTGAACAATGATTGGATGAAAGAATATAGTAACACTTTAGATAAACTTATATACAACCAGAAAGAAATTAATAATACCTTACAAATGTGGTCCAGTAGAGAGGCCTATAAGGAAAGTAGTTTTCTTAAATTCGGCAAACTCACCCAGATTTTAGCAATAATTACAGAAAACGCGAATGACTTATTAAATGAAATAAATTAATATAGAGAATATTTTAGCTTTTACTCGGACTACTACGACCCATCATTCTATGATTAGTTTTAAAGTTCTTAAGTTAATGATAGTTAAGTTAAAGCTAATTTACGGTACAGAACAAGTGGTAGACTTAGAGTTAAGAGACTATTATAATATAATAAAATCAGGGTCATACTTCGCTAATAAACAAATAGTAATAATTTTTAAGTTCCCTATAGTTTCGGAGAGTACTTATGATTTGTATAGACTATCCCTGGCTCCTAATAAATTCCATCAAGTCATTATTCCACCACTCCCATTCCTAGCAACTAATAGAAAAGATTTTGTCTACATAGAGGCTGAATGCCTGAAATACACCCACCAGTATCTCTGCGATGACTATACCCACCAGAAGACACAGATCAAACCTGACTGCATACATGGAATCATCCTGAACCAAACCATAGACGAAACATGCAACTATTCAACAATCCACCTAATCCAAGAGACAGTAGAACAATTAGACGACCGAAGCTACATACTATCCTTTCCTAAGGCTACGAAGGTACAACTCAACTGCGGGACAGTAACCTACAACATCCTGAATGGCAGCTTCCTTGTTACACTACCGCTACAATGTTCCCTAAGAGCGCCCGAATATACAATATTAAATACCGATGACATCATTAAGGGCCAACCTCTCAAAATCTTAAGGATAGATCAACCCATGGACATGGCATCACAGAGGACCCCAGAGCTACACTTAAAATCAATAGACTTGAAAACTTTACGCAATATTCAAGAGAGAACATCCTATCAAACTCCATTACAATTAGAAACCGTAGATTCATCCTACTACTATCATACCACTATACCTTTCTACGTTGTACTAATGGGAGCGACTACATCCATAGCAACGATACTTATCCGCCGCTACAAGATACGTAAACCTGCAGAGATAAGAACCACTCCGAGCGCCGAGAAGGAAAAGAACCAAGATGAAGTTAGAGATCATGTCTACAGTAAACCATCCCAGCCAACTATTTTCTCTCACAAGATTTGAAAATAGTTGCTGATCTGAGGGGGGAGGAGTTACATATACCTATCCCATAGCAACCATATATAAAATTGCACCTAATGGATTGCACCACGCTTACACGTGCCGCATCGTCAGCAGCCTTCATAGCGGTCGAGCCAGAGGTTACACGCGCCACACGGTCAGCAGCCCCAAGCCGGCGCCACCACGGCGACACCCGACTCAGCATTTTGATTGTATCCACGTTCTAATAAAATTATAATTATGTACTTCACTTATGTTCTAGCATCGAACTATAGCACTTACCTTAATTGTAATTAGTAATAGTAATACTTGAATTAAATTAGTTTAAATTAAATTTCGTTTTTTTTAGTGTTCTGTGTTCTGTAGTCTACGTAATTATCTATTCTTTTTGTGTTTGTGAATTGTGTTTATTTTTTGTTTCATTATTCTATCCTTAATTTTAACGGTGAAAATGGGTCTAAATACCTACCTAGTTATTAATTTGTAGTGCGAGTTTTGTTACGTATTCTTTTTTGAAAAAACAACGAAGTGTATAGTGTAACGTGTCTCTGAAAGTGACTCGCAGCCGTATTATTGAGGTATTTGATAAATTGAAAGCAAGGTAGGTAGGTAGGTACATACCTAACCGAAATCTGTTGAACAGTTAGTTCGGCGATATCATTTTATGTTTTCAAGTTAGTGGCGGGCATTTCTAAAATTTAGATTCACATTTTTAAGCACTGCCGTGAAAAAGTGTTTATAAAGTTAAGTGAACTTTCGTGATAGGTGCCTAATCTTACCTTAGTAGGTAGGTCACGAGCGGGGGTCAGCTGGCGTGCCACGTTGCCGCTTTGCTTCGTGCAAATTCTAAGCGTGTGTATTTGTGTGAATGAATCAATGACTTATAAAAGTGGTTACATTTTCTACATTTATTTTAATAATTACTTTGTTAGGAAATTTAGTTTTTTTTAAATCTGGGCATTTAAGTTTAAATTTAATTTTGTTCCATTCCTATGGACCAGGACGCTTCACTGTTTCCGTAAATGCCTATATGTCGTATCCATACTGTATAAGAAAACAGATTCTAGGCTCTAAAATAATGGCTTTGAATGCAACGGGATTAATGCTGGGATGATGATGGCATATTTTCGGTTGAGAATTTAAGGTTTTAGCAGCTAAATGGCTTGGTGATTGTATGATACAAATAAGAGATGAGAATAGTCTAATTTAATCATATTTTCCTCAAAATAGCCAAACTGAATCCGTATAAAATGCATGCATGAAGCAGTCACCACACAGTGCGACTTCAGGTCAAGCTACATTTTTTTTCGTGCGGAAATCCACTCGGATACCCCCCCTGCCGGAGCCGGAAGGGGAGGTTATGTCGGACACGAACCGACTAAAACCGCACGCCGACTGTGGGTTGTGGTGCTAGGCCGGAGGTGAGGTTGTCATCGACATATCCCTCGCACCCCGGCTGACCCAGGGCCATCCCTTACGCCCTCCTCGGGAGGGGGGATAACGGTGTCCTCGACTCGCCCCCGGAATGAGGAGGCGCGCTTTTTCGCGCCCCGCCGCCGTGGCCTGCTTCTGCTGGGGTGACAGGCGGCTCCACCCGTCACCCCCAGGCCCGCGCTCATGGGGGATGGAGGTCAGTCAGTGCCCACCGACACCCGAGTTGCCTGCGCGCCAAGTCAAGCTACTTCAAGTCAAGCTACTTGAGCCAGTAGTAGTACATACTTAACGTCACAATCTTCCCGCTACAATGAATGTTCCGATCATTTTCTGGTGATATCGCAATCATACTTCAATAATAAATGACTTCAAAGATATTACAATAAACATAATTGATAAAATCATGTACTTTGTGAAATCAAAGCAGAAATATAACAAAAAAACGCAAGACCCTTTTAAATTCCTTGGTCACAATTTCCATTTTTGTTAGTCAATTGTACCTGTCAGTCAGGCATATTGGTTTAACTGAATTTGATATGGGTTAACGTTTCTGTAAGCCGCCATAAAAAGGGAAATGGACAATTTATTCACAATAGTGCGTGCCAAATCTTATCTGATTACGATTATACGTTGGAAAGATTTGCGTGTAATGTAAACGATGTTGAAACTTCTGGGCATTTTATTAATATTTTATTTCTGTTGGTTTCTGTTTATATGTACCGGTGGCGATTACATGAATTGGTATGTCTACTATGTTGTTAACTGTTTTTTGTTGGAAGGGGGTTCTTGATGAAGTCGAAGAATGCTGCTTAACATCGTGGAAGATGAAGGGTTTATATAGTGGAACACTATGAGGGATGTTGATAAATGCGGGAAGTGGAATCCTACTAATATTTAAGAAGGTTAAAGTTTGTGCAGTTGTTTAAATGTTTGTTATTTAGTTCTTTGATCTGGCTGTTTTTTTTTACAGGGACAGATTACTTCTGGAACAGGACTTATGCTACTTTTTATTCTGGAATTAGGTTCTCATGAGTTTCGGGAACGGGGTCAGAAGTCCACGCGGGTGAAGCCACGGGCAATGGCTAGTAGTATAGATGAGCAAACCTTGAGTAAATAATAACAGCTTTTTTTTTAAACTATCGAGATAAACTCATTGTTTTTTATGACAATTCGGGACTTCACGTGATAAAAAAAATTGACTTACTCTTGCCGGCGCTTCGGATGTAATGCTGCACCCGTGTCACGACTTGACTGGCTGGCGAGGGTCGATACGTGTGCGCGGAACATTTTTTGTGCATCTACCCTCCATTAATTTCAGCTGTAAGGCTGGTGACACCATGGGCAGCCCTTTGGCACCACATGTGGCAAATATTGAAGAAGATGTGGCTCAGAAAGCCCACGCCCAGACATGGAATAGGTATGAAGATGATATATTCTGTATATTCAAGGGTAACAGTAAGCAGGTGGTTCCCTTCACTGAGTATCTGAACTCTATACATGTGGAGACACAGTTTACGTATGAGATTTCCTTTCTAGACATCAAGCTAATGGTAAGATGAGAACCGATGGCTCCTTGGCCCACACTGTGTACCGAAAATCCACTCATCTTACCCTCCTCCTCACCTAACAAACCTGCACACCTCCTCATGCAGGTGACGTTGTCTGGGCCTCAAAGATCTTCGTGATGTTTGTGGGGTCGCACACAACAGTATAACAGGTGAATATGCTTATTAATATGTCCTACTCTTTCAGGGTATTACAAATGTGAATATTATAATTATTATGCATGTTAATTATTCTTGTAAAATATTACCTACTCTGTTTGTACGTTGTCACTTAAGCAGCTCTCTATTTAATTTAATTTCCTTTGACTATATTTGAGAAGGTTTTCACAGTTATGAATACTACATTTTGTTACTCATAATAGTGCAGGCGCTACAGGTAGTTGATTATGCAAAATCCGAGTGACGGCAACTATATATTTTTTTTTTAATAATATTAGAACCGTCGTTACAGATATTCCCTCTAACTTATTTATTATTATTTTTGAATGAATTTTTTTTATAGCATTTATTATGCTAACTTTTAAGTTCGAAAAACATTGGAAAAAATGAAATGCTCAAGTGAAACTCGAACTTACGACCTTTCCCTTACAGGGAGACTGCTCTGCCAACTGAGCTATTGAGCACCACTTGAATCATTCCAAATTTTCCTTCTCTTTATATCCGTCTATAAGGGTGACGGTGCAGCCATCTACCAACATTCTTACGAACTGTTGGAAACAATGAATGATTTTTCAACCATTTTTATACAACATTGAATTTTGATGACTGCGCCCAAATATTTGAATGTTTTTTTTTATAGCATTTATTATGCTAACTTTTAGGTTCGAAATTTATTTTTATTTTATTTATTTATTTCTTTTCGGAAAACTTACAGCTAATACAGGTATATATATATACCTACATAAGTTAATAGTATGAGAAGGTCACTTAAAAGTTTTCACATTTAAATAAGACAATGAGTATTAAATAATAGTAAACAGCAACAAGAAATAGGTACATAATATAGCGAAAGATACATAGAATACATACATTGACAATACATAACACAACAAATTTAAACAAAAGCAAATAAAGAAATATTAATAAAAGAGAAAGTCCACCTCGGCTTTTAGACCAAAGCATCTCCAAAGAAGTGATTGCAGGAGATTCTTTTTAATTTACATACATTGGTATTAAAAATATCGATATCAATACACCGGCATGCTTCGTTGTACGTGCGACCAGCTCTGATTACATACGAGTTCTGGCGATATGAAGTCCTTGCTATGGGAGTATGCAGCAGGTTGGACCTACGCAAGTATGTAGATGGAAAACCTAAGCCTTATTTGCTCACCAACTCCGGCGCATCAACCGATCCGTTCATGATTAATTACTTATTTAAGAATCCATCCTCACTTTTACCATTAGAACAAACTTAAACAAAAATAATTTTTTATCATTGAGTACATGATATTCCCTTTACGAAAAGAGGGGGTAATAAAAATGGACCAAAAAATTGGCCGGCAAGATCTACATTATTATTCTTTGACCTTTTTTCACTTAAATCCGTTGGCGAAATTCGGTACTCACATTATGCATACTCACTTACCTGTAGCGCCCGGTCTATATTATAATTTTCTACACAAGTATTACATACACGAAGGTTACATTGAAGACTTCGTGTATAATTAAAACACGTTGTAAAGAAAATATTGTTTTAATTGTTTTTCAAAATGTTCTCCTTTGGGTTTTTGTAACACTTTAGTGGCAGACAAGTGACAGACCAGATAGACCTGATGAAAAGTGGTTAGTGAGGCCTATGGACGTGTTCAACACTTAAGGGCTTCATATTTGTGTTGCCAATCTTATAAGAACCTTCTAATGTCATTCTTGAAGAACCCCATATTGGAGTCGATTGGAAAAACTACAGTAAGAGATCATAACACAGCTCTTCCTTCCTTTGAAGTTGGATGATAAACAAAGTACCGTAATTTTTTTTTGAATGATTTTTTTATAGCATTTATTATGCTAACCATAACCGTCGCCCTTAAAGACGGATATAAAGAGTAGGAAAATTTGAAATTATTTAGGTGTGGCTCAATAGCTCAGTTGGAAGAGCATTCCCCCTGTAAGGGAAAGGTCGTGAGTTCAAGTCTCACTTGAGCATTTCATTTTTTCCGATGTTTTTCGAAAGTATCGTAATTTATATGAGACATACATATAATCACACCTTTATCCCGAAGGGTTAAGCACAGGTGAATCAACACCCACATTTCACTAATAATTGTAATCAGTCCCATGTAAATGGGGGTGAGCCTATTGCCATAATATTCCGGGCACTATAGTTGACTCGAGCCTATACCTGAGGCTGAGTCTGGTCTGTACACATCTGTCTGATGCTATACAGCCCTATCCCTTAGTCGTACGACACCGCATGGGAAGAGATGGGGTGGACCAAATTCTTCTCTGACTGGAACCACGCTGCTATTTGTATGTTATTTATAATGTTATCTGCCTTTATTATAGATAAACATAGCAAATTGCTTCTAACTAGTTTTCTTGGAATTTATATCTTCAAAACAAAAGCTTATATTTCTATGTAACTACTAATTAGCTAGGAGTCTAGTTCGCAAGTGGCTCTGTTAACATTATTATTAGTTTACGCTGTTGTGTTTTCGAGAGATCTCAGAGACTAGTTAGTTGATATCGTTAGCTGTTTCTTCGTAAATGGTATTTAATAATATTTATTTATGAATAAGTAGATAATTAAGTTCGACTGTCTGCGTGTTTAAGTAAGGTCTGAGATATTTTCAAATGATTGTAGATTCCTATGAATTTTAAAGTCATGTTGACTTTAAAATTCAAATTAAAGGTTAAAAAGGTAAAGGTACGATTCCGAAGGTGACCGCATAAGTTCGCTTCAGACAAACAGCAGATACGTGTAATTCATTGTGAATTCTCAATGGTCCACTTTATCCGTATGGAAGCTGCATGTATCTACAGTTGTTGTAGGTATGTGATCGGCTTCAGAATCATACCTTGAGAATAGAACTTGACAGCTGACAGCAGAAAGCCAATACAGCTAATTAGTAAAGAAAAAGTAAAGTATTTGTTTTATGGGTACACCAAGGATAAAAACATGTGTTGTGTACATTGCAGGTATAAGACAATAGACGTTTTTTACCACTTAGTTGGCAGACAAGCACACGGCTCACCTGATGGAAACGGCTACCGTGGCCTATGGACGTGTGTAACAGAGAGGCACACCCGTGCTGCCGACCCTGTAAGAACAGAGAGTTTCTGTGTCTTCAGAAACAAAACAAGACAAGCTTTTGGCTTTCCCACTGACAGCACGCTTCCCTATTCACCGCCGAGAGCACAACACGAGGTTTTAATGGCATATAAGCAATATACCAAGTGATTGGTGTAAGGCCGTTATAGTTCCACTTTACAAAGGAAAGGGCTCGCATCAGGACTGCAAAAACTACAGGGGCATTAGCCTACTCAGCATCGTCGGCAAACTGTATGAGAAAGTGTTGATAGAGAGAGTAATGAAAGAGACCGATGAGAAAATATGGAATGCACAAGCGGGTTTTAGAAAGGGAATGGGATGTACGGATCAGGTCTTTTCCTTGCGAAGCATAGCCGAAAAATTGTTGGCCAAGAGTCAAAAGGTCTATTGCGCATTCGTGGATTTGGAAAAGGCCTATGACAAAGTGATGAGGAATGAACTTTGGTCGGTACTGTCTATGTATGGGGTGAGCAGCAGCCTTATTCGAGCTCTGAGGTCTCTCTATGAGGACTCCAGTGCTTGCGTGAGGATACATGGGTCATACACTGATTGGTTTCGCATCCAAAAGGGTGTAAGACAGGGATGTGTAGCGTCACCATGGCTGTTTAACTTATTCATGGACAGTTGTTTGCAAGATTTGAAAGATAAAGAATGTGGTTTAAGAATGAATCAGTTACTCGTCAAATGTCTTCTGTATGCTGATGATCAGGTTTTACTTGCGTCATCGGCAGATGAGATGGTAACAACTATGCATGGAGCTTTTGAGAGGAAAGGAATGAAAGTGAATGTTAGTAAGACAAAAGTTTTGGTTTTTGAAAGAGACGAATACGTGACAGAGTGTAAGATTTGTATAGATGGAGAAAGAGTGGAACAAGTGAATGAGTTCATATATTTGGGAACATTGTTTACAAGAGATGGAAATCATGAAGAAGATGTTAAAAGGAGAGTGACCGCTGGAAATAGAGTGAATGGGGCACTGCACAACTCTATGAGCAGCCGGAAACTGTCCGAAAAGGCACGACGGGCTGTACATCGAGGAGTGTTAGTGTTGACTCTTATGTATGGTAGCGAAAGTTGTAATGAAGAAGCATGAAGAATGTAATGAGAGTGAATGAAGCGAGAGTAGTATGTCAGGATTGTAGCAAATGGAGATCCGTGATCTCTGCCTGCCCCTATGGGAAACAGGCGTGATTTTATGTATGTATGTATAAGCAATATCGCTTAGATGCTTTTTACGACACCCACAAGAAGAGCTGGGGTGGTCCTTGTCTACTCCACCGGGAACAACACGGTATTTTATTTTTCTTAAAGAAAGGTTCCCGCAACGTAGAAATTAGCCAACGTAGTAGTAGTAGAAATTAGCCTATTATTTTAGACTGTAATCTATATATGTGATTGAATAACAAACATCCTCACTAGCTTTCTCATTTTATTAGGTAGTAGGATAACATACATCTATGCAACATATCTGTCCGTGGTGACGGAAAAAGAATACAAGTATCACCACCCCATCTCATGCGAAGGATGTCGTAATATGAGACTAACGGAAAAAAAAAGTTTAAAACTGAAACCCGACTATCGAAAAATCACGTTCTAAAAAGTACTTTTACCTAGAATATATTGTTTTGTTAGAGTAAGTGGCATACGACCACGGCTATCCTTGATATTTTCTTGTTTGCCACTTTTTAGAACGTGATTTTTCGATAGTCGGGTTTTAGTTTTAAACTTTATTTTTTATTTAAATTATTTTGGGGCATGGTAAAACTAATAATTTATACATAGGTATTTGAAATGTGCTCATTAAGCACTTTCATTTGATACCAAACACGGGATATTTATCTCAAATTTATTTTTTAACACAGTACCTTATGAGCGCTAGGGGGCGCCACACAAGATTGAGTGACAAGTCATATAACCTATAACCATCGGACGATCAAGCCGCTTGTAACGATACCTCATTTGTCCAGTTCTAATAAGTAGTTGAGGAGCTATGAGGGAACGAATGAACATACATACATACATACATACATAACCTGTCAAAATCATAACCCTCCTTTTGGCTTCGCCGTAGTCGGGTAAAAAACGCAGACGATAGCACTGCGAAAGAAGGAAAACTCGAAATAAAACCCTGTACCAACCCATCTGGCCAGCGTGGAAACAGTAGGCCAAAGCCTCCTAACATTGGGAGAGACGATCGAGAGGTCCCGGGTTCGATCCTGGCCAATACACTACCGACGTGAACCCACTCCTACCACAAGCAATTTAGCTTAGTTGGAGGAGTTAGAGGGAATATTAGTAACTGCGGTTCTAATATTCTTTAAAAAAAAAATGTCCAGCAGATAGGCTAATTGATTGATTGATGAAACATATTATATTCCTGTAATAGATATATTCCTGAAAACGAATAATACTAAGCGAGAAGAGTGCATTACGTAAAAATCAAACGTATGACGAACGTAACAGTAAAACGATCTAAAGTAAAGCCAACGAAGCGAGAGAAAAAAGGTAAACAAAGTTTCAACGGTACCAAACATTTATAATTGAAAATTATTACGTATCACTTCAAGCGCATTCCAGACAGGAATAAAATTGCTCATAAGATGGCAGATCTTTTTTTGATGTCCTGTACTACGAGACACGTAACGACAGCGACGAAATAATCGCTAGTTATCGCAACGTAACTCAGTAATGGTCACTTTTTTACCTTTTTTATCTCGTCTCATTGACTTTACTTCATGTCCACACTCGACTTCATAAAATATTTCGAGTAGGTACGCATTTTTTACTCTTATTTAGATATAAATCGCGTGACGTAATATCGATAGTATTATAAGATAAGATACGATAGACAATCTGCCCGCAACCACGGTCTGCAATCTGATCGAAACGCCAGATTTGCAAACAAAAGGTACCTTACCATATCTACTCCTGATTAAGTCCTGATTAATATCTAATTACGAGGGGCTTTAGCGATAGCGCCTTTAAATATTAAAAAAATATAGGCAAAGAGCGAGTCGGTCAAGTTCACAATGGGATCCGTACGAAGTCGTATGTTATGAAAAGATAAACTGAAAAAGGTAAATTTATTTTTGCCGTTGTAAAACTGTAGATAAAACATAGACGTAGACTTTATTATCGGGGGAATGTCGCATTGTCATTAAACTTGTCGGCGAGTCGGGGACACCGTTGTCGCCCCTCCCGAGGAGGGCCAGACCGTAAGAGATGGCCCTGGGTCAGCCGAGGTGCGAGGGATATGTCGGCGACAACCTCACCTCCGCCCTAGCACCACGACCCACAGTCGGCGTGCGGTTTTAGTCGGTTCGAGTCCGACATAACCTCCCCTTCCGGCTCCGGCAGGGGGGTATCCGAGGGGATTTCCGCACGGAAAAAAAAAAAAAAAAAAAAGGGGAGTCTTATAGCAGACAAGAATGTTATTTCTTAGCTTACATCATTATTTGAATGAATTTTTTATAGCATTTATTATGCTAACTGTTAAGTTCGAAAAACATTGGAAAAAAAGAAATGCTCAAGTGAGACTCGAACTCACGACCTTTCGCTTGTAAGCGAAAGGTTGTGAGTTCGAGTCTCACTTGAGCATTTCATTTTTTCCAATGTTTTTACATCATTATTATTTGTGCATTTTAATTTCTTTATAGAAATCACGTTCCTGTCTGCCATATTACGTATTGATAAACAGTTTCTCAGTGATTTTCTAAGCGATTTCCTATTTTGGAGCTCGGGGGCATTTCCTAAACCAATTGCCATTGGATGTCTCAACCTAGAGAGTGAAGCCAACGTCGCAGTGTCGATTGTTATTTAGCAGATGCGCTGAATAACTTCTGGCACTCCATAAGTGTTGATAGAGCTCTGCGCGGGTATTTGATATTAATTTCAGCTCAATACCTCCGCGCGTTCCAAAGAAAAGTGTTTTAACAGACAAACGGATCATGAAATGATCCTAACAGTAATATTTTTCCTTTAGAGGAACCATGGAACCCTAATAATCCTTTAAAATGATAGAAAATAGGCACATTCAGCTTATAAAATCCCAGGTTAGTGTCAACGAGTCTCTTTTGCATACTCCTTAATCGCCGTGACGTAGGCTTACCCATAATTCTATATTTTCTATAACATTTTACTTCTTATTATTATTCAAAATATGACCCTATAACTAGTCACGTAAGGTCCATATTTCTTTACCAGAGAAATACTGTAGTATAATTTGTCGCCACAATGAATACGAAACATTAATTCGGTGTTATGGAGTATAAGGTCAATATTATAACAATTTCAGCATCCTTCGGACAGTTTGTGTGTAGACGAAGATTTATTTAGTTTGGGATGAAGATAATTACGGAGGGGTATAGGGTATTGTTCTACAGGCTTGTGACGTAAGTAAGCGTGCAGATTTATCACTCGGTGGTTTAGGGTTAAGGAATGTTGCCGTAGTTAAAATTTGGAACATTGTTAAAATGTTATGTGGAGATGGGAAAGATTTTCTTTAGAGTGACATCACTGGATGTAAAGTAATCATTTAATTTATTGAGTAAGCTACTTTTATTTCCTAATTTTTAAACATTTTGATTTTGTTCTTGGTATATTATTCTATAATAATAATAATAAAGCTTATTTATTCCATGCAAAATAAGATATCACAATAATTAACTAAAAAAATAAAAGCATTATACATTTAACAATCGAAATAAAATTTCAGCAATACAATATAGTTCTTTAAGTTGTACTTATGTTATAAGCTAGTTTTAGTTATATAAATTTTTTACATTCTATAACGCTTGCAAATATGTACATTAGATTTTATACCTGAATAAATATTTTAGGACATTCATTGATAGAAAATCATTCAAAATCAAACAATTCAATACGATACATTCATTAATTCATAATTCATCAAAAAAATATTATTTAAATTAGTGAGTTAATTTTACTATTATATTAGATATTACATTATTCTCATTATTCACATTACATTATTTCGATTAACAATGAAATTGTGTAAGCATTAGTATGTTAATTCATTATTTTTGCACGGACCCCTCTTGGGTAAAAGCCTCCTCCAAGGCGTGCCACTTGTCTCTATCTTTGGCGGTGTTCATCCACTCTCTACCTGCTGTTGCTACGATTTCATCAGCCCATCTGGCGGGTGGGTGGCCTCTCGCTCTTTTTCCAAGTGGCCCTGGCCATGCCACCGATCGCCGGGTCCACCTGTTGTCATCGTACCTAGCCAAATGACCTGCCCACTTCCACTTCCTTTGTAATGAATATCTTAAAGCATCTATTACCTTGGTTTTCTTGCGAATGGCCGTATTCCTGACTCTATCTTTGAGTTTTAAGCCCATGATGCTCCTTTCCATTTTCCTTTGGGTGGTTTGGATGGTGTTGTTGATCTTTACATTGAATGTCCATGTTTGGCACCCGTAGGTCAGGCATGGAAGTATAGTTGTGTCCATAACTAGCTTCTTAGTACGTAGTGGTAATGCCGACTTAAAAATTTCCTTCTGAGCCCAGAACTTTTTCCAGGTGATAGCGACTCTTCGGTTCACCTCATCCAAGTTTCTGTCTTTATTAAATGATATTTGTTTTCCTAGGTATATGTACTTATCGACAAATTCCAGAGGTACGTTGTTGATTGAAATTATTGACACACGGTGGTTAGTCATGAGCTTTGTTTTGTCAAGATTCATCTCCAAACCAGCCTTTGAACCGACTTGATGTAACTCGTTTATCATTGTATTTAGTTGTACTGAGTTTTCTGAGAACAAAATGATATCGTCTGCGAATCTGAGGTGACTTAAGTACTTGCCATTCATGTTAATGCCACGTTTGGACCATGCTAGGTTTCTCATTACATGTTGAAGCACAGCGATAAACAGTTTTGGAGAGATTGGGTCGCCCTGACGGACTCCCCTCTGTATGTCGATCATTGCGCCAGTTCTGTCTAATCTGACTCTACTTGTACAGCCGTCGTAAATGTTCTTCAGAATGTTAATGTATTTCCTATCGATATTTAGTGCTTCCAAAGCTTCCCAGATGCCGTCGTGTAGTACTAAATCAAAAGCTTTTTTATAGTCTATGAAAGCTATGTATAGGGGGCGTTGGAATTCCAAATATTTCTATATAACCTGATCAACAACTTGAATGTGGTCTGCCGCGCTGAACCCGCTCCTGAAGCCTGCCTGTTCTATCGGCTGGTGTGCGTCGATGTCAGGTGATATTCTTTCGAGTAAACAGGTGGCGAATAATTTGTAGAAACAGGACATGAGACTGATGGGGCGGTAGTTCCCGATGTCGGCAGGGTCACCTTTTTTGTACAACAGTATGATTTCCGACTCTCTCCATTCGCCTGGTACAGTTTCTTCTACGAGTATTTTGTTCCATAAAATAGTAATTGGGGTAAGTAGTAAAGTACGTGCTTGTTTGATATGTTCATTAATTATTCCATCTGGCCCCGGGCTTTTTTCAGATTTAAGTTTCTTTATTTGTTTCAACACTTCTTGCTCTGTAAAGTGTTGTATTTGAGAAGAATCAGTGTCAGTGTGGCGGTAAGCATCCTTCTGTTTTGCTGTCGTTGTTGTAGGGTGACTGTAGAGTTGTTTATAAAAGTTCGTAGCTATATCTATAATCTCAGTACGAGATTTACACTTGGTGGTACCCGGCTGGAGTGATGAAATCCATGTTTTTTCTCTACTTAATTCTTTATGAGCTCTTTTAGTAGATCTAGATTGTTCCAGATGTTTTTGTATTGTGTTTATTCTGTAGGTCTCGTAACAATGTCTTATCTCTTTGTTGGTTAGTTTGTAGAGGCTTTTTAATTTTTCTTTGTCAGATTTGTTCAGTGTAGGTTTGTTTTGTAGTTCGCTTCTTTCCTTCAGGAGTTCCAGTGCTCTAGATGACAGAATTTTATTGGTTTTTGGGCGTTTAATGGTTTTTAAGCTTTCTTTTATATACTGGGTAATATTTTGGCTATAGTGTTCTGCGTTGCAATTGTTATGGGTAGATATAAGTACAGGTATATATCTGTCAAGGTTTTTGTGGTACATTTCTTGCTCTGCTATTGTTCCCAGTTTAGTCGATGTATTAGAGAAGTTACGTCGGGTTTTTTTAGCAGATTTTAGGTAGATTGTGTAACGGAACGAAATCTGTCATCTGTTGTAGTAGAAGTACATTCTTAATCACACAGATGGCGCTAATATAAATTATGTTTATTTATATGAGATATGAAGAAAAGCAATTTTGAATATAAAATTACGTGATAAATTATTACAATAATTTGGTTTTAAAGATTAATTAAACAAATAAGGACATTTATAAATCAGTTATTTATTTGAATATTCAAATGCCGTGTTTTATTAAACTTTAAGTTTTTGAACGAAATTCGTATGTGAAGGAAGTTCTGGTCGAATATCAGAGATATACGTTACATATTTAAGCAAAAATACTAAATGGATAAGATTTTGTCGATATTAATTGATCGCAGTTAATTTGAAAATAAATACAATAATTTTAAGTTATAGTTTGAACGATTTCTAGGAAGATAAATCCAAATTAGAATTATTTGTGGATATATTGATTTGACAATGATTTCAAACAGCGCTACGATTGGCTGGTTGGAATCGTACGATATTTTGTTTCGAGAAGTAGGGATCATTGCGGTTGGGGTGAGGATAGTTGAGGACAGGAAAAAGATTAATCATTAATTGTTGGGAGCTGCTGAAGAGAGGTGGTCAGGAGTAGAAAGTCTGGTGGGTCATTTCGCGTTTTATAAATTGTGTTAAGAGGGTACTGGGAGGTTACTATGTTAAAATTCCGTTGTACATTAATTTTATTCGCGTTTGAAATTATTTGAGAATCTTAACGTAACTTCAAGTGTTGAGAATATATAAAACTCGCATCGTTTCATGCTGAGATAGGACACCATTTCTGTGATTGCGAAGTATGGGCTCAAGGGCTCATATGGAGTAGTTACTCACGCCTGGGAGAGTCTTCCCCGTGACTTCATGAAACAATGCAGGATGGGAACGGAGATTTGGAAATCTACCTGTCGAGTGGATTGTTAGGATTTTGAATATCGAATTGGGGTATTAGTGAATATTATATAAACCCACCTTGATTTATGCTGAGATAGGACACCAATTCTGTGACTGCGAAGTATGGGCTGAAGGGCTCATATGGAGTAGTTACTCACGCTTGGGAGAGTCTTCCCCGTGACTTCATGAAACAAGGCAGGATGGGAATGGAGATTAGGGATTCTGAAGTGGGTAGAATCAGTAGATAACATACAAGCAGCAGTGATGGGGGGGTTTTAGCTAGGAGTCCCTTAGGAAAGCCAATCGAAGTGATCGGTCTTGGGTGGAACATCTAACGGTGCCAACGAAGCCCTTGTCCTCTGTCTAGCTAGGGAGCTGATCAAGGTAAGGCGAGCAGCTATTCGATTTTACCTGTCTCAGGGTCGAATAAAGCCTTCTGGGTATCGGTGACCAGTGGCCCGAAGTATCGGTGTCGTTGGAGCTGATAGCTCAGTCTTTATTTATATATTTATTTATACACACAATTATATATCTCGTTAGGGCTTTAGTTAACATCCCTGGCTTCGGCCGTTAACTAAGGCAAGCACACAGTCATAGGGCATACAAAATCAAGTCTGACTAGCTTGTTCCCTTACAGAATAGGAGTAGGTACATTACACACCACACGTTTTGATTTAACTAAAGGGAGGAGTTTATTGGGGTTAAAACACATATATAGTCTTTATAGGTAGAAGGAATAGGTACACATTCTTCTCGCGGTAATATAGGACGTCGGCTATGTAGGTAGAATCGAATTTGTATAGGTTTTTGTTAGTCAGTTAATTGCGTTTAAGTTATGTGAACGGTTCTCATTATAATGAAGTTATTAGGCTATTATTTTGGTGTGAATGAATACTGGGGGATTTCGGGTTGGGATCCAGGCATTTAACAACGATTATCTAAAGTGTATCCTCAGTGTTGACTACCTTCATAATAAAATGTGAAATAGATCTTACATAATACCAGTTGAATGTGAAAGGCATGGTTATCATTGTGACGAATATCAGAAGGTGGTTAAATACTCACCTATCTACATGTAATCTAGTAAGATTCAGTTAAGTCATTTGGCTATTGGATACCATAGACCGATTGATTATGAATGTCATTATTCAATATATTATTTATATTACCAAATATAATACTTGGTGCATTTATTTGATTGAATTGGGTTGGATGGATATTAGTGGAGCATTCTCACGGTAGTTGAGAACCGTCCAATTATGGACCTATGTTCTATTGTCCGGTAACCTAGACGGAAGTTCTTGTATATGAATGTCTTCAATAGAAGATGTAATTTCTATATAAGTTTCAATCAGAAGTGTAGCAAGTGTAGACTACTGTATGAAATACCTATCTATTCTATATTGAAATCTACGGCTTCTAATGAGTTGGTCTTGATCGCAACTATCAGTATATTATACTATATGCACAGTGATGCCTGAACCTTTGTATTCAATTGAGCTTATTCGGTTGTAATAAGTGAGAGAAATTATCATTAACGAATATTAACATTCTTGTAATTGAATGTCACGATTTTGTATTTATATAATACAAGTGTAATCCAGTTATGGATTTGGGGTAAAGGGTTATACCGGCTGCCGCGGTATAACTTGAACAAAGTGGACTAGGCCAAGTGGCGTCTGCTATATTAATAAGGCAGAGGGGAGTTGATCTGTGTTGGTGCAACTCACTGTCATGGCGAATTGGAGGAGCCCTGACCTCGGGGGGGAAATAAAAATATTTGTGTATTATAATTATAACTGTTCGCTTCATTTACATACTCTGTTGCTAAAATCCTCGAAAGAATAGTCTTATTACGCTTACATTACGTCGATAGAAAGTTTATTCATTATCATATTCTAAATTTAAATTAGTAACCTAAAAATAGGTTAGCCTAGAAATTTAGGTAGGTAATCTTATTAACAGTTCATTACATTCTGTTTTCCAAATAATCACGATAGGTTATATGTTGCGATAATTAAGTAAATTAAGTAGGTACAGAATTATGTTAGGAAGGTGAATTGGATAAGTAGGGACTTAATTTAGGACAACAGCACAAGCTACCTCTATAGAACGAGGGGGACTACTGGATCATAATAAGAGTCCTAGTTCCCACTAGAACGATCATTGGCCAAACTAGTTACTAAGTAGGTAGGAAACGTTTGAGTATAAGTATGTTTTTATAATAAATCGGAAGTCGAAAATAGGTAGGGATGGTATAGGTTAGGAAGGGTGTTACAATTGTGGCTCTAACTAACCTGTGGTCTGATCCAAAACGGAATGAAGTGAGTACTTCGTACTTGGAAACCAAATGGGGACCCGCAGTCAAGATGTAATCTATTTCATTTTTCGTGTTTTTGTCAGGAGAGATCCATGTCCAGCGGTTCTTGGGTGTTAATTTGAACAATGTGTTTGCTATTTTTAGTTTATATTCTTGTGCGTATTGAATAAGTCTCTCACCTCGTGCACTTCTTTTACCATATCCATGTCGACCGGAGACTGAGCTTTCATGACTTTTAGGAACCCCGATTTGAGCATTGAAATCTCCCATTGTGATTATGTGTTTCGTGGTAATAGTCTCGTGAGCATCGTCCAGGTTCTCATAAAAGTTGTCTATGTCTTCCTGCGATGAATTTTTTTCCGTGGGTGCATACACCTGAATAATAGTTTCTCTATTATTCAGGTGTATGCACCCATTCGGTACCCAGTTCGATTTCCAGTATGCAGACTCGCTCGGATACACCGGTAAATGATATGATATTTTCTTTGAATTTCTTCTTTACTAGGAAGCCTACACCGTATAACCCCTTTGTCTATCCTATGTGGTACATGATATAATCGTCTTCCTCAATTATCCGTTCTCCTAGGCGTCGCACCTCGCACAGGCCTACCACATCGTGGTTGATGTTTTCTAGCGCTGCCTTAAGCTCTATGAGTTTTGATTCCGAAGATAATGTTTTTACGTTGAGAGAACAAATATAGAAGGTACTATTTATTGAAGTGGTTTGTCTTGGAGGGTTTTGGTCGACCTCTCCCGCGGTGACCAGCCGTACTGGGAGATGGGGAGTGAGTAGAGGGGCCGCTCCCAATTGCTATGCTGTGTGATGCTGTAATCTGTTTGCTTGTAATTGGGGTGTTTCTTTCGAGGTGATTAATAGTTTAGGTTGTTGTATTATATAGTTCTTCATCGTTGCTGTCTTATTTTTCTTCGAGGGTTGTTTGCTAGACCGAGGGGCATCCTGGCCGGTGGTGGGGGTAAGTGTCTCTGGGGATTCAGAAAAGTTTCTTTTGTGATAGTTACTATGAGGGGATTGTTGTTTACTCAGAACAATTAGTTTATCATATCTTATAATGGCATTATTCCCCGCTTCTTTTTCTTTTTGTAGTTGTGGTTGTAACTCTTTGCGTATTTTTAGGACTTCAGTTGGGTAATCTTCTTTTATATAGTAAGTAGTATTGTTTAATCTAAATTTATTTTTCAGAATTTTTACTTTAAGACCCATTGTATTAAGTGTCACTACCACCGGTCTGACCCTCTCGCCTTTTTTCCCCAGTCTCCTCGCTGCCTCGATATTATTAAAATTACAGTGTACTTCTAGATATGTGGTTATTATTTTAATTATCTTTTCTTCTAGTTCGTGATATGAGTTTTCTTCTTCCTCTAGCCCAAATAGGACTATGTTTCTACGTCTTAATTGTCTTTCCAAGTAGTTTATTCTTGCGTGTTGATCGTCTATTTTCTTCTCTAAAAGTTTGTTTTTTTGTTCAATGTTGTCGAATCTCTCAGTAAGGCTGTTTACTATTGTGTTTTTAATTTCTTCTTTCATCTCTAACATATTCTGGTTTTGTTGTGCCATATCCTGTTGCATTCTTAAAAGCATATTTTTTATTTCTTCCATGATCGTTTGTTATGGTATGCGTAGCGACCTCTATGAAGAAGGTTAGGTACTTTTACTTCCAGTAAAACTGACAATCGATATGCAATCAATTGATGAATGTGTTTTCGTTGATAGGTTGAAGTTTGGGTAGTTATTGATAGATGGCGCTGTTATTAGTTTAGTGATAAATTGATCATTACGTTGCGGTTTCGAGGTTATAATTTATAATCACTTTTATTTTTCAGCACTTTTATAGGTATCACTTTGCATCAAATCGTCGCACAAGTATATCAACAGGGTTTATTGTATGTATAATGTCTTACTTCTCAATATTTCTCATATTTTGAAAGTTTTAGGGGTATAGGGTATTGTTCTACAGGCTTGTGACGTAAGTAAGCGTGCAGATTTATCACTCGGTGGTTTAGGGTTAAGGAATGTTGCCGTAGTTAAAATTTGGAACATTGTTAAAATGTTATGTGGAGATGGGAAAGATTTTCTTTAGAGTGACATCACTGGATGTAAAGTAATCATTTAATTTATTGAGTAAGCTACTTTTATTTCCTAATTTTTAAACTTTTTGATTTTGTTCTTGGTATATTATTCTATAACGGGTATGTTATTAAGAGTATGAAGTGTAAGCCATTGCACCAATTATATTGAATTGAACCCCAAAAGTGTTAATACCTGAATTTTGGGGCCCAAATCAATCCTACCTACCAGTTGGGGCTCTGGCTTTCCTGTCGAAGTTGGGAGGTGAGGAGGCAGTCACTCTCGTAAAAGTTAATAAACCAATCAATAACTCTCGGACCCTAGACTCCAAAGTGTATACTTTCAATTTGTACTCAGTACAATGATAATGAGATATATTTTTAAAAGCTACCAAACGGTACATCTTTCTTAGACACATTAAATTATATTTAACACCTTCATTTGCATCGTCGCCAGGTACCATATTATTTTTTCTTTTCTTACGTAGATATTTGTATTGAACGTGCTTATAAATTTTTCTATCGAGGAAAAGTACAACTCGTAATTTAACTAGGTATCATATTATTATCAACACAACGTAAATAACTTTTCCCTCTTTTAATACTCATGAGATTTCTCCTGAAAATACACTTCTATATCTTTGAATATACCCCAAACGTGAATCAGCCATAAGTTATCCACTGTCGGATCGAAGAACAGGCGAGTTTTTAAGTAATTTCCTACCGTACATGTTCAATACTCAAACTTTGACACGCAACCGAACTTTATGCAAAGCATAATGTTTGGGGGGTTACCACGAAAATGCCGAAAATTCGCGTCCACACGAAACACGAACGAAAGACTTTAGTAGTAGCATTTGGACTTTTTATACTGTTGATTGATGGTGCTTGGTGGAATCTGCTGCACATATTGAATAAGACACTTTGTAATTTTCCATTATTTCTTAGTTTTTATTGTTAACCTTTGAGAATACCGTGAGGCGAAACCAGTCAGTCAGTCAGTCAAAAATATAGTGGAAAAGTACAAAATGTCTCACTCAATAAACGTAGCATTAGCAATACAGGTATCATAAAGTTCAGTGAGTCAGACACCGGAGGCTGCTCGACGACCTCCATCCTCCATGAACACAGGCCTAGGGGTGACAGACTAACAGATAAGGCCTCAGCAGAATCAAACCGGAGTGGTGTGGTGTGACGCTGTCCCTTCCCTTTCCGGGGCCAGGTAAGACACCATGGTTCCCACACACGAGGTGGTTTTACAAAGCCGTAAGTACCATGATTGTTCCGCTAAGTCGTCGTTGATTTCAGTATAAATGTGTTCCATAAAACCACTTGCTCAAAATTCGGTCCGTAATTGCGAATGTTCCATGGTAGGCCTTTGGGTACAGTTCATCAACTCAACGTTGTCTCTTGACATACTTCGTGAGCATACGCGGAACTTCGACTTAAATTATGAACAAGACAATTAAATGGCGTACCTACGTGAATGACAACGTTGTTACGGCTTTTGCTCGCTTTTGATTTGATCATAAATTGCTTTTTAAACAGTCTTTTCTGTGTATAAAAACAGGCCTAGTGTAGGTTGAACTGAAGTGTATTTTAATCTTAAATAAAAAATAATCTAGTTACTGTTCCCGATGGGGGCCATCTGGATATAAGAGGTAAGGTGCCAAGGATGTTTTAAGCAATCTTACACCCTGGCATCATCATGATAGCCTCTGTGGCGTGGTGGTAGTGAACGCGACTGTTACACAGGAGGCGCGGGTTCGATCTCCGCTTAGTGCATATATATATGAATATGGCTATTTGCATTGGTCTGGGTGTTTCCATGTATAATAATGTATGTATTTACAAAAAAAGTATGTAAGAATATTTATCCGCATTTTAGATTCCATATCCCAAGCTAGTTAAGATTACCATGAGTCTAGATAGCGTTGTGTAAAAGTTGTGGAATCCATACTATATTATAAATTCGAAAGTAACTCTGTCTGTCTGTCTGTCTGTATGTTACGCTTTCACGCCTAAACCCCTGAACCAATTTTGATGAAATTTGGTATAGGGGTAGATTAGACCTTGAGAAAGTATATAGGCTATTTATGTTTCATCGCAATAACCGACATCCACGCGGGCGGAGCCGCGGGCAAAAGCTAGTATATAGGTATTTTTTTTTTTTATATTTTTTGTATCTGAAGGCCTGAGTGGCGTTTATACAGTTGGAGTCACCAGCCTTCGGAAAATGAGTACCGAAAGAGATCTCCACACGTACAAAATACAACTGTTGAATGTTCAAGTTTGAATGGATTGATAAATGGACGTTTGTTACCAAATTGCGCCAGAATAGCTGAACCGATCTGGATGAAATTTAAAACTGGTATAATAGATATATAGAGTAGACTTTTTGTATCAGAGTGGGAACGGGATCATATTTAGGTGGTTAACTAGCTCTAACCTACTTTGAAAAATAAATTCGTACTGCGAAAAATTATTGTACCTACCTTAATTTACATAAGGTGTCATTAGTAGGCAAGATCCTACCAATATTATAAACGCAAAAGTTTGTAAGTATGATGTTTGTTACTCTTTCGCGTATAAAGTACTGAATGGATTTTAATGAAATTTGGTATGGAGTTAGCTGACATCCTAGATTCACACATATGCTATGTTTGGTCACGATAGCCAACATTTACCCGGGTGGAACCGCGGGCAACAGCTAGTACAACATATAATTATTTAGTAGTGTCAATCATTTGGACAAACAGACGATTTGACGAACTATAGCTTTGACTATTGTCACATTGGATGAAATGCCGAAATGACGAATGTCAGATTTGACCAATGTCGTTCACCCCTTCATTCTGACTGATGTATAGTTAACATAATAACCGTCACTTTACAAATGGTGTACCGGGTACATTTAACTAACCGCACCCGGAAAACTATGCCAGCATTCGGTTATCGTAGTGCAGAGGCAAGTGCGCCAATCGATCGACAGATAGTGAATGCAGAAGGTAGAATATGTATTTACTTTAGTGATTTAAATTTTTAATACTATTTAACATTGGCTCTACAAGGTCATCTTCGGCAACGGCTCATGTAGCGTGAAAATAATCTAGAAGTATTGAAACAAGTAGCATAATATAAAAGTTCTTGTAGTTCATGAAATGTTTTTTTTTATTATTTTTGAGTTAATTGAATGAAATACGAAAATTGCAGAGAAAAGTGTCTGTGACATACGGACGGACATACAGACAGACAGGCAGACATGACGAATCTATAAGGGTTCCGTTTCTGCCATTTGGCTACGGAACCCTAAAGACGGGTAGGTCACAAGTATTCGATAAGATAAGGTAATATAAGAAAAATCTTTATTATACACTCATACATTTTAGTAGGTACTCATGTACGGACAATATTATGAAAAATGTACAAATGGCGGCCTTATCGCTAAAAGCGATCTGTTTTAGGCAACCTTACAGGCAAACCGGTGAACTGGCACGCTTGGTTTACTGGAAGTGATGGAAACTCGTGAAGTTTTTTAGGAAAGGGGCTGGTTTCCCTGCCTACGCTGGAGGGAAAATAGCATCAAACGACCCGATTTTTTTAAATTAGGATATGCATTTTGGTACCTTTAAATCTTCAAGAAAACAGCATACTCTTTTTTAAAAGGAAGGCAACGCACTCGTGACACCTCTGGTGTTGCGGGTGTCCATGGGCGGCAGTGATCGCTTACCATGAGCAGACGGATCTGCTCGTTTGCCTCGCTATTCCATAAAAAAAACCCTACGAGATAGGCAAATAAATACATTTCATTGTAAAAATCTTTTTAGGCCAGGCCTGTTTGAAAAAGTCCCTTGATACCATAACACCAATGCTACATGAAATATACTGATACTTCGGTAAGTAAACTTTAATTCATTACGTAATACAAAGAAAGTCGATTAGGGAGTTCCAAAGTTGAAAATCTTTTGTGCATGATTTATGTCATCGCTCAGTCAGTTTGAGAGGTGGTATTAGTTATAATAAAATGTGAAGGTGCCTAGTACACTTCACGGGTTTTGATTTGGAACTACGGAAAGAATAGGACCCCCTCCTTCGGTTCGGTGGACTTACTTTGGTTTTGTAGAACATTCCCTATAGTTTTTAGTTTTATAATATACCACTAGCGGACCCGGCGAACTTCGTACCGCCAATTTTTCACCACCCGCGTGGCGTCTGATTCCGTTACCGCTGTACCCTCTACTATATTAAGCTTGTATTACACATATCCTCTTTCCGAGACTTTGCCTTTAGCTTAACATCAGGCGAGGCGAAGTCAAATTGACGTGTCCTGTGTAAAAAAAAAAAAAAAATATACACCTGCTTCTTGAATTGATCTATCTATTAAAAGAAACCGCATCAAAATCTGTAGCGTAGTTTTGAAGATATAAGCATACATAGGGACATAGGGAGGCGGAAAGTGTCTTTGCTTTATACTATTAAGTGATGATGATTTGGCTTCTATGACTGTCATGGCTGCTAACCCTGAGAGGGAATCCTATACCAGAACCTTATCAATAAATCAGTGATTATGAACTTGGAGATACGGTTGACTTGCTACCTTTTTTTTTTTTATTTTTTTTTTTTTTTTTTTTTTAACCGTGGGGGAAAATCCTTCATGGATGTTATGCCGGACTCCTACCGACTAAAAACCCCCACGGTAACGCCCAGAAGCCTATGGATGGGAGCCCCGGGTAAGCCCTCGGAAGGATGTCCCAGGACTCCCATCAGACCTACGGCTACAATTGCGGCCTCGTCTCGGGGGTGGTTCGGGTGCTATCCCGCGTCTATGGGGGGGTTTTCGGGTGCTACCCCGCTTCTTAGGGGGGGGGGGGGGGGCGTGCGTGAATCCCTCACGTCACGCTGCCGTCATGGGCCTGCTTCTGTAAAGACGGTGAGCAGCCAACTCACCGTCCTCAGGCCCCCGGTCATGGAGGCCGATGGTCTTCGGCGAAGACACGTCGGCGGTGCCCAAGCCGCCGACTGCGGAACTCGGGTGGGAGAGTTTTCTCCCGCTCTCGCCCCGCCGCCTCTTTCACGAGCATGACCTGCTCACAGAAAGAGGCGGCGCAGTCCCACTTACTCCCGCTGGAGACCATGGCTCGCACCATGGTCTCAAGCGAGAGGGTGCCCACGCCCAGACCCACCACGAGGACCTGGCGCTGTTGCACCCACGCCGTGCACTCCACCAGCGTGTGGAGCGCTGTGTCATCGCTGCGGTCCTCGCAGTGCTGACACTCGGCCGTGGTTTCCCGGTGTCTTCGCCACAGATACCTACCGAAGCTACCATGCCCGGTAAGTATCTGTGACAACCGGTAGGAGAGAGCACCGTGTCTCCTCTCCAGCCACTCGTCCATGACCGGTCTGACGGCCGCAATTGTGGCGAATCCCCCCTTTGGTTGCTCAAGTCGCACCTTCCATGTCTCCACGGTTTCCTGGTAGAGCTGGGACCGCTGGGCTGGGATAGTGTTAATCTACACAACATAAAATGAATAGGTAATAATTATTCTAACCTTTCAAAAACATCTTATTAAAAGACGAACAACATACAACATAAAAATAATTTACATTATGAAGATAGTTAAAATGTATTCAGAGATTAAATACAAGGTGTATTTTTTTAATAATAAATTAAAAATAACTTCGAAAAACATTGGAAAAAATTAAATGCTCAAGAGAGACTCGAACTCACGACCTTTCCCTTACAGGGTTCAGGAGTTCGAGTCTCTCTTGAGCATTTCATTTTTTCCACTGTTTTTCGAACTTAAAAGTTAGCATAATAAATGCTATAAAAAATCATTCAAATTAAAACTAACTTATTAAACTTAAATATTTACAAGAATATAAAAGAAGTCGAAAAAAGTGGGAAGTTCAGGTGTCGAAAGTAACGTGCCCTTGATTATTTATTTACATTAGGCGAGATATTTCACTAAACTATTAACTTATAAATAAAACGTTTACTGAACTATTTTACATCACGAATTCTAAAATCTGCGGCATATCTGCATGTAATTCAAGTTTGCAACCCTCACGTCTGCTCACCCGTCTAATAAATTCATGTCAAGCAAGAGCTATGCGATGACGGCTCAATACCCTCCCCTGTGTAACCACATCTAGGCTGTGTAAACAGCTGCCACCGGTCACCACGTGTGGTACACTCACCATTAATTACGGTGTATACAAGAGTATAAGTTCACATTATAACTTTATTTGGATTTCAATCACAAAATTTTATTTCTAGATTTGGTAGAAAGAATATTAAACACTGGATTTTTTATACACTGGGTGAATCCGTGTGGTGACGGAGAAATAATACAAGTAGCAACCCCCCTATCTCATCCGAGGGGTGTCGTACAACGTGTCTAACGGAATAAAAATTAAATCAAAAATTTAAAAAAACCCCGTCGCAAAAAACATAGGTATCCAAAAAGTTAAAAACAAATTGTTTTTGCCCTTGCCCTAACGGTTAAAACACACCATCATAATATTATCTATCTATGTATCTCTCTATCATCTTTTATATTATTTAAATTGATCTACTAGACAAACCCTTTCATTTGATATCCATATTGAGGGACTTGTGAAATTATTATCTACTCCGCTATTTTGTAGCAACGGCCATCTTGGACCGAATTTTTCAAACATAGCTAAGAACACTCCCGACTTTTCAAACATAGAAAACCAAATCCAAATCTGTTCATCCGTTTAGGAGCTACGATGCCACAGACAGACACGTCAAGCTTATAACACCCTGTCGTTTTTTGCACCGAGGGTTAAAAATACGCAGAAGATATCACACGAGACATGGAAAACTCGGAATACATACTGTGCCAACCCGTCTAGTCAGAGCGTGGAAATATTAGAGCAAAGCTTCCCAATATTAAGGGAGCCCAGCAGTGGGCTGCGATTGGCTTATTAATTGATTGACGTTGGGTGAAAACGTGAGGCTAGTAATACGTCATCATGCTTGCAAACACCTCGGAATTCACGATCGGCTTAAATACTCGTATGAAGTGGCTTAATTTTTCCCGGGCTTTTTTTTGGTTCCCGGTGGAGTAGAATAGGACCACCCCAGATCTTCCAGTGGGTATCGTAAAAGGTGACTATGGGAATAGGACTGTTCTCCATCCGATAGTAAACATACAGCCCAAGACAAAGTGACCGCTAGATGGCAATAGGCTCGCCCCCTATTACGTCGTAGTACCGAAAATTATAATTAGCGAAACGTGGGTGCTAATACGCCTTTACCTACCTTGAGTTTACTACTTTGAGTATATATATCGCCCTCCCCGGCGAATAATATGGTATTGTGCTATTACCACAGTTTAGGTTTTATTGCATTTTCGGTTCTTAGAGCATCGAATACACATTGTAAATTTTTTTTGTAATTTTTCAGTGGATATTTTTGAAAATACAATAATTCCCATAGGTCCATAATGAACATAACACTTTTGTTCAGTTAAATTAGAAATACAATTTGAACACGAATAAAACCGTAAACGATAATGCCAAGTTATTTTTTTCCGTTAGTTTCGGTAATGCATTTTTACAATAAATTACAGATTTTAATTAAAACGGTAATGTTTCTTACCGTATTATATAGATAAAATTCTAAAAGTAACGGGTTTTACATTGAAAGATTGCAATTATATTGGAACGCAATGCAATAACACACTACTATTTTCGGTAGTATTAGCAGAGCAAAAGCGCTCACATATTTTGTTTCCTTATTTATGAAAGGTATAGTAAAAAAAGGAATACTATATAAGGTAGAAAAAAATTGAAGTATCAGGAATTGGTCTTTCTATTCAGATGGGTGTTCAGGGCAAAGTAAAAATCGGTATATTTTTGCTTTATACCTCCATGCAATAAAAGCCCATGATATGCAAACTATAATACATAGGTTCTTCGATACTAGACATAGCCAAAACGAAGGCGATAGCATGCATTCATGCATAGAAAGAGCTTTAAAAAATAAAGTCCTTTATACTCCAGACCAAATATATGGACTAATTGTAAATGCGAGATCTCAAGAAGCACCAGGCTCAGCGATATGAGCCTATTGAATCAGCCAGAAGAACCAAGAATTTATGTGGTATCAACGAAAATAATTTCGGTACGGCTACCACAGTCTCGACCGGCTCCGCGACACAATGCGCGACAAATGCAATCACCATCCCGACAATCATCGCCTCACAAAAACTCTCCAAAGATCGACATACGATTGAGAGACTAGGTACAAAAAAGGCAAATCGAACACTTCATCTTCAAGAAGAAGAAGAATAAGAATAGTAGAAGAATCTATGATTACGAAAATACGGATCGTAGCCACTGATGCACGCATTCGACTAAAAGTCATCAGTGGCCGAGTCTCTTCGAAGAAAGAACATAATTGCAATAATCTCACATTTTCGAAACTACGGAAACAAAAAAAAGTCAAACGATGACGCAACGCAACAACCTACATAATGGCAAGTTAGCAAAAATGCAGACGGAACTATATGCAACTTAGCGCAATAGCAGAAAATGTCGACGCAGCACACGCCGTCATAGCAATCGTCAACAAGGTTAACGTTAAGGAAGCACCGCACGCGGCCCGCATCTAAGGGACCAGCGGTTAGTCTTGAAATTACGATGACTACTGAAGAAAAGTACTCCGCAAATTAGCGGCACCCAGTTCCGGCGAAATGGAACTGCCCACAACTGGCATTGGCGCGCTCCAAAGAGAGATAAGACTGCTGAATCTTCAAAAAGCCATCGAGACCAAAGTGACCAGCCAGCATACACGGCCACAACAGGGGTACCACTAATTGCAGCGACCGCGTAGCCTGGATCCTACGACCACAGCAGCGTGTCGGCACATATAGCAACTGCACACACGGTTAACGAAAGAAGAAGACATCTCTCTCGTTAAGAAGCAGTCAGCAAAAAAGCCATACGCAGTTATATTTACAGTCTACTTCTCTTCTCAACCTCGCAAGCAACGTGCCGTCGTAAGCTTGGTGGAGTGGTACCAGCTAGTGGATACAGTCTGTTCAGGGGAGTAGGCTTAAGGCAGCCGGTTATAATGCGGCATGTGTCGTTTAGGGCAGTATCAACCTCCTTAGCATGCGCGATACGCGAACTCACCCGCTGAGAAAGAGAGAGCGAGGCCGGTTGTCCTGACAACATGTCCAAGACGTCCTTTGCATCAAATTTTTCCTGCTCGCCACTTTTTGTTTGGTGTTTCGGCAGTGGGTTTTATAGGCGAGAGTTCGGTTGAGAGTAACGCCGAGGTAACGTGGCTTTGGGCAGAGATCGAGCGATCTCGACCCCTCGCCACGAGATGTTAAGGAGTTGGTTTACCTCCCATTTTTAGTTTATTAGTCCATTATATGGTTATTAGTACATTCTCTTTGCGGTACTGGTCTGGGCTTTCCAAAGCTGCACCCAGTCTTAATTCAGCCTCTTCGAAATTTTTTGTTTGACCAGTAAGCGCCAGGTCGTCGTTCAGGGTTATTGGTTGGTGCACGATTTTTCGGGTCTAAATCCAGCCTGTTCGGCAATGAGATTAGCCTCCAGTATTGGTGTTAGACGGTTCAGCAACATTCTTTTGAATATCTTGAAGGTGTGGCAGAGTAGAGAAATGGGGCGGTAGTTTTTAGGGTCGTTGGGGCTCTTGGCAGGCTTGAGGAACGCTTTTAATTATGTTCTTCGCCACAGTTTTGGAATTCTGGAGGATTTTAGGCAGTTGTTAAAGAGATCAAGAAGCCAGGACACTACTCTGGGCCCAAAATGTTTTATTTGGTCGACAGTGATATCGTCTACGCCTGCTGCCTTATTCGTTTTTAGTATTTTATGGTGTCTATGATTTCCTGCAGTGAAAAGGGCTGGCCAATTTGGTTGGTTGGTGAGATGACTGTCGAACTTAATGGGTCTTAGGTGTTGTGTCTTCCCGTTTAGGAGGAGTTGGTGGGCCGCTTGGTTTGACGTCACTCGACCAGGGTTGGCAGCGGCTGGTGGGTCATCTGTGAGTTTTCTCACAGCTCCCCATGCCTTCTTCAAGTCAGTGAGAAGATAGGACGTGACCACAAGCATCGCTCCCACTCCACCAATGGTGGATAAATCAGTATATAAGCCTGTTATTTAGTTTGTAAGACATTGCTTTATTAAATCATTGAGTAGTAATAAATATACTGCAACCTGACTGTGGTAGCTCTCTTCATTCCCGCAATATTATGTAATTTAACTAATTATTACTGTATTGTTTGATCAAATATTATATTTGCAATATAATATTACAAATAATCAGTTGACACAATATATTGATGAATAGTTTTGCAAAGTAATATTACCGTAGACACTATCACATGCATTTCCCCGAATAATATGGTAATGTTCATTTACCGTAAACATTTTTAGCTCCATATTTACATGAACAATACTGTAATGTATTATTACTGACCACGGCAGCAATGGGAATAACACGCGAATAATATGGTAATGATACATTGTGTACTATAATTTTTATCTACATTTTCGGTAAAATGTTTTTCTTAAATTACTTTATTCCAATAGCCTAATGAAATAAAATTAACATAGAAACTAGTCTGCACAAAAATTAGCTTTCTTTTGACATATAAATTATTGCCATACAATCTACCTGCACTGAGATATTAGTAAAAAACAGTTATTTGCTTCTCCTGTAAAATTTGGAATTTGCGATTACCATTTTATTCGCCGGAAAGGGCGATATGTATGTTAATTTTACCTGCCGCCTGACCTCCTAACCTCAGTTATTTTGGTAACCACATTCAGGTCACCCAAATAGCTAGTTTAATACATATTATGTTTGCTAAAAATCTCTTCCCATGCGGTGTCGTACAAGGCGACTAAGGGATAGGGCTGTTTAATATCAGACAGATATTTACAGCCCAGACTCATCCCCAAATGCATGGCTTGAGTCAATAAGCTCACCCGCTATTACGTGGAATCGAATACAATGACTGATGAAATGTGGGTGTTAATTTTATTCACCTCTGCCTAATCCTCCGGGGATAAAGGCCTGATTGTATTTATTTTTTTATACCACTTAGGTGGCAGACAAGCACACGGTCCACCTGATGGAAAGTGGTTACCGCGGCCTATGGAAGTATGCAACACCAGGGGCGTTACACTCGCGCTGCCTACCCTGAAGAAACCTTCTAATGCCCCTCTTGAAGAACCCCATATTGTAGTCGCTTGGTGTTGTATGTATGTATGTTGCTAAAACATCAGTTCTTTGTATAAGCCTCGTAATTGACAGCCTCCATTGCGTGGCGGTAATGAACTCGGCCGCTACGCAGGAAGCGCGGGTTCGATCCCCGCTCCGTGCAAATATTTGTATGCAAGAATATGAGTATTTGCATTGATCTGGTCGTGCCTCGGAGAGCACGTTAAGCTGTCGTTCCCGGTTGCCATATGAATATGTATGACTGTCATTACAGCAGAATTGGGTGAAATGGCCCCACATAGAAGGGCTGATCACCCGTCCGGTCAAACAGCGTCCCCACTGGCAGTAGCAGTAGTAAGCCTCGTAATTCCATAAAGTATTACAGGAGGCGCGGGTTCGATCCCTGCGCAGTGCAAATATTTGTATGCATGAATATGGCTATTTGCATTGGTCTAGGTGTTTCTATGTATGACGTGTATGTATTTACAAAAAAATAGTATATAAGTATGTTTATCCGCATTCGAGATTCCATAACACAAGCTATAAAAGCTTACCATGGGTCTAGATAGCGTTGCGTAGAATGTTGTGGAATATTTTATTATTTTTATTATTTATTATTACCCTGGAGATATTATGAACTACTGTAAAACTATGCTTGGCATGCGTTTTATATCACAACTAAAGTGTTAAACAAGCCCATGGTACGTTTGATCAATAAAATTTTAATTCTGTTTTGGATTTAACTACTATTTCTCTCGTTTCATTCGTAATAGGCACTCATGGAGGGGTGGACAGAAGTATATTGTCAACAAATTGCGACACTATGTGATTTTGTCCCCACGTAATAAGGTGTGAGCCGTCATATAAGTACTTTTTATGGCCAAGTTAACTGTCAGAGTGCAAATATACGATACTCATGGGAAAAGATATGGTGGCTTTTGTTGCTGCAACCCGCTGGAAATATTTTCCTTACCCTATTCTACAGGATATTACTTTGTCCTGCATGGTAAACAAAAAACGTGGACTATTACTCGTTGATGCTGGTGTTTCAATCCTATGGGCATCTATTTCGGGGTGAAAAGTAACTTATGTGTTATTCTAGACCATAATCAATCTCTGTACCAAATTTAATTCAGATAAAAGCATCTAAACGTAAGTAAACGTAGTGATAAGGCTGCCCATTGTGCATTTAACTGTAACTGATGCTGATTCTGTGTTGTCAAAACTAACTCAAATACGCTAAAAACCCCCGTCACAAAAAAGATAAAATCCAAAAAGTTGAAAATAAATGATGTGACTGTGGTCGATGGAATTTATCATAAAACTGGAACTACCCACCATTGGCTCGGCAAAGAAGAGAACCACTCCTCACTGCTCAGGGCGTGCAAGGCACCGGGTTTTCTTGAAAGTATTTTGTGTGATACTTGATGTACTTAATTTAATTTGTTCAGTTCGTAAGTGGTGGCAGCATGTTTTAAGAATTTGGGAGGAAGGAAGAATATTTAAACCATTAAAACTGGTGAACATTACCAAGTCCACATATAACAATGTACATCACATACTTGATAATGATTTCGTCAGCAAAATGTTGATTTTTTCAAAATACTTCCGCAATATTTGCCAAGCCCATAGAAGAAGTCTGTCAATTTTCGTAGTTTTCAGTAGTTTAGCCCTGTATTTATAAGTCAGTCACTCAAAAGACTGTCTTCATAATATTTAATTAAAAAATACAAGGTGGAAGAAGTCAAGCGAGTTTTCGAAATGATTTGAATACAGTTTGTTTCTTTTTTTAAATATATAAATGTTTCCTTTACGTAAATTCACTTCACTATTTCCAGTACTTCCGTTCCAGTTGGGATGAAAATCTTCCACCATGTTTAATAATGAGTTTGAGCTATTCCGAACTAAACGCGGACGAAGTCGCGGGTAACAGCTAGTCTGTAATAATGTTGATGTACAATAAAGAGTAATCTATCTATCTATCTAAACTTTGTCGCGATACTTTGACATTTACAATGTTAGTAGGATAGGTTTGTATTTTATCAAAGTCTATCTAGACAAAAATATCACACTCCAAAAAATATTTGTATAAAAATAGTGGCCGTAAACAAATATTGGATTTCAAATTCGTCATCAAATATTTCACTGATACTACATATTTGAATAAGGGAATAGCAGTACGAATATCGTGTTACAATAAGCCTGTGTACCAGTTTATTTGTACCTGTTATTTTTAAAAGCATCAACAGACCGTGAACTTCAGTATCTGTAGTAGTGTGTAGTTTTTTTAGATTTATGCAATAAGATGAGTATTTATTGGTATTAGTTGTATTAATACTCAAGGTGGGTTAACCTTGAGGGGAAACAAAAAAAAAGCATCCGTGGCGTGGTGGTAGTAAACGCGACTGCCACGCAGGAGGCGCGGGTTCGATTCCCGCTCAGTGCAAATATGTATGCATGGATATGGCTATTTGCATTGATCTGGGTGTTTCTATGTATACTCGTAATATGTATGTATTTACAACAAAAAGAAATGTACTTAAGTAGGTTTATCCGCATTCTAGATTCCATAACACAAGCTAATTAAGCTTACCATGGGTCTAGATAGCGTTGTGTAGAATGTTGGGAACTGACTTCTTAAATTCCGGAATGGTGGTCTACCCTAACATAAAGAAAACTAAATTATATTTAGGACAAGCAAGAGACCTGACTTTGGTTTCTAAGAAGCAAGCAAGCAAGTTTTATAGGAGGTAGGACACGACGCTATTCTTGTCCGAATTGAGTTGTCCGACTGGGGAAGTACCTCTGCTCTGCACAATGCCAATAACCTCGTGTGGTGTTCCCGGCGGTGAGTAGGATAGCAAGAGCTCATTGGAGAGTTTTTGTGCTATCAGTGGGAAGACCAAAGGCTTGTTCTGCTCTGTCTTCTCCACTGATAGCACAGAAACTCTCTGT
The DNA here is from genome assembly GCA_914829495.1 of Eilema sororculum. NCBI lineage: Eukaryota > Metazoa > Arthropoda > Insecta > Lepidoptera > Erebidae > Eilema > Eilema sororculum. The sequence goes on from OU618549.1 coordinate 21,178,410, forward strand.
TCTTACAGGGTCGGTAGCACGAGTGTGAGTCCCCTGGCGTTGCACACGTCCATAGGCCACGGTAACCACTTTCCATCAGCAACTGAGACTGGCGTTCATAAATATGCCCAAAAATATAATATAAAATACGTATTAATACCCACCCGTTCATGGTAATACAGTCGTGAATACAATATATCCGATAAATGTATGCGGACAACATGGTACAGCTGAGCCCTTCAATTGACGCGCTGAGGCAACTTCTAGAAGTTTGCGAGAGATACGCGTTATCACACGGTCTCCTGTATAACATAGGGAAAAGTGAGTTCATGGTGTTTGGGGGAAGGTTGTAAAAGGATAGGGCTATACCGCCTGTATACTTGTATGGTAGGGCATTAAAGAGAGTGTCGTGTTTCAAGTACCTTAGCCATGTTGTGACTGAGGATCTGAATGATGACCAGGACCTGGAAAGATAACTCTTTAAGAGATAACTCTTTTTAAGGCTTACTGCCAGACTTTCTATACGTGTAGTCTGTGGGTCAGATATACGCAGAAGGCGAACGCGTTGTTGTACTGGATCCGAAGAGCATTGTACTCTTCGGATCCAGTACAACAACGCGTTCAGGATGTTGTCGTGGCTGTCGCGGTTCTACAGTGCCTCGGCACTGTTCGCTGAAGCGGCTACGGATGGCTATGCTGCAATAACGCGCAAAAGAACGGCATCGCTACTAAGCAGAATACGAGGGAGTACCAACAGCATCCTGAAAATTATAGCTGATAGTGCCGATGGTGGTTTTCTGGAGCATTGGTGCCGTATACATAATGGCAGCCCTGATGCTTCAGGAAGATACATGAACAGATTTTTATAATTTTTTGGTTATTTAGTGGATAAGATGTACTAACATAGTTTGTGATACTGAAAATTATTGTATGGTTTTTTAGTCCGAAATAAATGATATAATAATAATATATTATATTTTGCCCGCGGCTCCGCCCGCGTAGATGTCGGTTATCGCGACCAAACATAGTCCTTTCTTAAGGTTTAATCAACCCTTATACCTAACTTCATCAAAATCGGTTCAGTGGTTAAGACCTGAAAGCGTAACATACAGACAGATAGACAGAGTTACTTTCGCATTTGTAATATTGTAGTATGGATATGGATTATTTTAGATAATCACAAGAACAAAACAAATTTATCGCGTATAATATTAATCCTGTGGAGGAAGTGATCACAACTTTATTAGAGAAAGTTCGAAATTAATCTAGTTTGTTAACAAACCCGTCACCAAAGGCAAAAATAAGTGGACGGTCGTTAATCCAAATGGTTAAGTCGGATTTATGAAAGCCGTCTAACATTTTCGATAATCCCGGTTAACTGGATAGGTAATAGTGTGTTGATCTCCATATAACTGAATATTAAAAGAAGGGGTATTGATCTCTTGACCCCACTTATGAGATTTATTCAGCCATCCATACTAATATTATAAATGCGAAAGTGACTCTGTCTGTCTGTCTGTCAATATGTTACGCTTTCACGCCTAAACCACTGAACCGATTTCGATAAAATTTGGTATAGGGGTAGATTAGACCTTGAGAAAGGACATAGGCAATGTTTTGTTGCGATAACCAACATCCAAGCTGGCGAAGCCGCGGGCAAAGCTAGTAACGAAATAAGAGGGGCAGAGGACGCCCGCAGGGAACGTGGTGACAACCGTCTCCAAGGACTTGGAACGGGCTCAAATTGACTACCAGACAACCTAAGATAGACAGTCTTGGCACCTTAGAAAGAGGAGGGCCGACCCCAAATGAAATGGGAAACGGCACGGCAGAAGAAGTAGAAACAAAAACTGAAAATTCAGCGTTCCGTACCTCTAGAGGAAAAAACGGAACCTTTATAGGATCACTTCGTTGTTCGTCTGTCTGTCTGTCTGACCGTCTGTCTGTCAAGACTTTTTTCTCAGGAATGCGTGGAGGTATCAAGTTGAAATTCATACCACATACTCAGGTCTTTATCTTATTTAATATTCATGCACACACAAAGCGAATACATAACATACAATGGATGTTGAAAAGTTAGTACATTGGTACTGCTTATTTCTATAAGAAATTTCTCCCAGCAGACCGGCGAGAGGAGATCGTGACACATACGAAAATTGGTGTGATTGTGTGTATAGTAAGTCTTCTTGTAGCTATGCAAAATCAAACTTCTAAGTCATCGCAATCAAAATATTTTGTGGTTTATGTAGCTAAGTTACCGACCCTCGCTCGGAGTCCGACTCGCACTTGGCCGGCTTGAGTATCTAAGTATTTTTTTTTGGAAATAAAATCATGATAAAGACTGAAATTTTATTGATATGCCTCTTAATTGTTCCAACTAAGCCAAATTGCCAGTGGAAAAGAGTGGGTAGTGAGCGTAAAAGCCACTTCTGGGTTTAAATTTTGGTCATTACGATAAAGTCTTCAGGTCGACGGTTTAGTCACTAGACTACTAATACTACCCGAATTCACAACTCACTGGAGTCTATTCCCCCTTTTTTGTGCGGATATCCCCTCGGATACCACCCCCGCCAGAGCCGGAAGGGGAGGTTATGTCGGACTCAAACTGACTAAAACCAGATGCCGACTGAGAGTCGTAGTGCTAGGCCGGAGGTGAGGTGGTCTTCGACATATCCCTCGCACCCTGGCTGACCCAGGGCCATCCCTTGCAGTCTGGCCCTCTTCGGGAGCAGATGAATACCTCATGTCTTATTCCAAACCATTATCTATCTACTTGTTAAATTTTATCCAGATCTGTTTAGCCGTTCGACGGGATTCAGTAACAAATACATAACATCCATCCAAACTTTTACGTTTAAAATAATCATCATCATCAGCGTTTGCTCCCGTACGAACCCTCTATTTTCGAGCCTAGTTTCCTGATATGGCTTTATCTTGGTTTTTAAAGGAGCGTATGTAGCTTTATACTTAAACAAAATACTATCAAATCGAAACCCTCCTCTTTTATGGAAGTCGGTTATTAAATAGCTACGGTCTCCGCATCTGATACAGGTCGTAAAATATCAGTTATTTAATAAAACGTTAGCCCAGTATATTAACTGCGGTGTTCTGTACGTACAATAAATAATAGTACCCCGCAGGCATTACGGACATGTGTTCCTAATATGTATTGTGTACTATGAACTGTATCATTGGTGGGCGACTCGATGAATTGAGGCCAAGAGGTATATTAAGGTTGTAATATTTAATTTTTTTTTTGTTCCCTGTGGAGTAGAGTAGGGCTACACCATCTCTTGTTGTGGGTATCGTAGAAGGCGATTAAGGGATAGTACTGTTCTCCATTTGACAGTAAAGATACAGCCTCTATAGTAAGGCTCTGGTGCTGGTTTTCTTCTCAGAGTTGGGAGGTCTGACGGAAGTTGCTCCCGAAAAATCGATGATAGTGCGGTCTGAGGATGCAACTGAGAAATCGTTATAAAGATGGTGACTGTAGAGCGAAAAAGACGTAAGGACTTGTGTGTATGAATGAATTATAAGTACACATACGCACATAGGGCGGTTGCAGACTAGCGCATTGTGTGCGGGTATAAGCTCATTTTTTGAAGTGCATGTGGCGCGATATGCCCTTTTACGCGATTCCGGTTTTTGAAACGCGTAACGTAGCACTTGTGTAAACGCGTATGTTGAAACGACCGTACACGCAGAACAATACGCTAATCTGAAACCACTCTAACATATACCCACGTAAGTAAATCCCCGTAGGGGCAAGCACGGGCGTATTACAATCCAGATTTCGCGAACTATGATTTTCGGTCCTACGTAATAGGGGGCAAGCCTATTGCCGTCTGGTGGGCCCTTTTTTTTTTTTTTTTTCCGTGCGGAAATCCCCTCGGATACCCCACTGCCGGAGCCGGAAGGGGAGGTTATGTCGGACTCGAACCGACTAAAACCGCACGCCGACTGTGGGTCGTGGTGCTAGGCCGGAGGTGAGGTTGTCATCGACATATCCCTCGCACCCCGGCGGGCCGTCTGGTGGGCCCTTTGTCTTGGGCTGTATGTTTACAGTCGAATGAAGCATCTCTATCCCTGAGTCGCCTTTTACGACATCCATAGGAAAATATGGGGTGGATTCTACTCCACCGCGAAATAAAACGGTAAGTGTACTTAATATTAATACACTTCTGCCTATACCCTCCATAATACATAAGCTTACTCTACCGTGCGGTCAGTATCAACCGATTTTGGTCAAATTAGCGGTTCACAGTCTCTCTAACCTAAGGTTTAATCATTGTACCGGCCATGGTTAGACTGTGATTAAACGGCGTGTACACACCGCACAGGTGATTACGTCGTCTCGGCTTGAGGTCACATTCAGTGTATATCGGCTTTACGTAAGGTGGGCGATCGCATAGAGACTTAATCGATTTGGAATTACGATTCGAACTTTATATAGAAACGATACAGGATATTCGAAATACATCGGGAAAAATAAAGTACTCAAGTGGTAAGTGCTTGAAAAATCATTCATTGGTTCAAACGGTTCGTAAGAAAGTTGGTAAATGGCTTCACCGTCACCCTTAAAGACAGATATACAAAGAAGAGAAATTTGAAGTGATTCAGGTGTGGCTCAATAGCTCAATTGGTAGAGCATTCCCCCTGTAAGGGAAAGGTCGTAGGTTCAAGTCCAATTTTTCCCGGCGTATTTCGAATTTAAAAGTTAACACAATAAATGCTATAAAAATTTCAATCAGATACAGGATATGGCACGAATAAAGCGCAAAATTGATTAAAAGTAATAGTTTAAGGTGGATGATCGGCAGAAATGGCGTATATTGGGAGAGGCCTATGTCCAGCAGTGGACTACATTAGGTTATTAGGACAACCTCTGTGGCGTGGTGGTAGGGATCGCGGCCACTACGCAGGAGGCGCGAGTTCGATCCCCACTCAGTGCAAATATTTGTATGCATGAATATGGCTATTTGTATTGATCTGGGTGTTTCTATGTATAATGTGTACGTATATACAAAAAATAAAAAAGTATATTTATCCGCATTGTAGATTCCATAACACAAGCTAGTTAAGCTAACTTACCGTGGGTCTAGATAACGTTGTGTAGAATGTTGGGAAATAAAAAAAATGGAACTATTTATTATTGATATTATTGATTCACAACCTTCTTGATGGAAAGTGGTTACCGTAGCCTATAGACGTGACCAACACCAGAGGCACCATGCTCGTGTAGCTGACTTTGTAAGGATCGTCTGATGCCCTTCTTGGGATTTTATTGTGCCGTCATGTTATTATGAATTCACCAGCGTGATGTTAAGCTCAAAGTGAAGTCTCAAGAATGATTGTCACCATTACAGATTTCAACAGTTCTACAATAGTGATCGTCAATTTAAATCATAATCAGATCTCAATCTACGACTTATTATAGAATACCGAACAATATTCCAATACCTGTAAACTAAAACAATACAGTTGTCAGAATGAACAAGAACAAAACAAGCAGAGCTTTATTACAGGTTTAGATTGGTAGTACAATAATAATAATGGGAATTAACGCGATCATGATATATATAAATATATAGCTCAAAGGTGACAAACTGACTGACATAGTGATCTATCAACGCACAGCCCAAACCACTGGACTATATATTATGACGTAGGCATCCGTTAAGAAAGGATTTTGATTAATTCTACCCCCAGGGGGATAAACTAGGGGATGAAAGTTTGTATGAAACTTTGTCAATTTTAAACCGATCGGCGATTACCGACATACACGCGGGCGGAGCCACGGGCAGCAGCTAGAAGGTACATACGTACATTTGATTTGCCTTACGTTTCGATCAGGTAACCTGGCCGTGGTCACAGGCTGACGATGAGCCAGCAACCACGGCCGGTGTAACTTGTAATATACATCATTAAATCCAATCCAATTCCATTATCATGGAATGGGATTATATATCATGGAATGCAAGAGTTAAGTTAGTTTAGATTGGTAGTGTATCTACAGATTGGAATTTGCGATCTAAATCTTAACATTATAAGTTTCATATTTGAGTAGTTAGCGCATAGTCAGTCATAATCAGCTTTTGTTTATATTTTTTTGTCTAGACAGATAATGAGTATAGCTTTATTGAAATAAACCGACTAAAACCGCACACCGCCTCGGATCATTAGTTATTGGGGATGAGATAGCCTCTGAAATATCACTCCTCGGCTGACCCAGGCCCCCTCGAAACATTGAACCCAGCGTTTCAATGACTTATTCCTATGCCGCACCATTAAGACCTGGAACTCCCTGCCAGCTCACGTGTTTCCTTCTTCCTATATTCGCGGCTCTTTTAAGCGGCGCGTGAAAAGGCATCTGATGAGGCCGTCAGACTGAGTGCCACCACTGTTAACATGGTACATGTTTACCATGGTGACCCTCTTTCCGAGGCTTTGCCTTTAGCTTACCATCAGGCGAGGTGAGGTCAAATTGACGTGTTCATTATTAAAAACAAGTCCCGTACGACCTCAATTTAAGACCCATATGGACCAATAGGCGACGCTTCAACTTTGTACTATTATGAATTGACCATATTAATTTAGTCCCAACCTTAGAGTAGTCCCAAAGATCCCGCCAATTCATTTTTAATTATGAAAGATTTTTGTCCTTTCATTCGTTCATTCAGTCGTCCATCTTGTTAACAAGACAACTCATTACTCAAAGTTCGTTCACCAAACAAATAAACCGTTCCTGGGAACGATTCGTTTCAATCAAATTGGATTGAAACTTAAAACTAATTACTGGAGAATTCGTTCATTCGTAAACTGAAATAAATTAGGCTCTCACAATCGCGCCGCGGGTTTTTTGTTTTTCAGTCGGTTCAGTGAAACAAGACCCTTGATTTCTTCATTGGCTCGCATACCAGGTTTTGTGGTTCGAATGTGAGCGATGAGCGATTTCAACTCACGTGGTATAAATATATTTTTTAACTGTTTTTTTTTTTGTATTGGCTTTAAAGCTGATACATTACACACATAAAATGTATGGATAGTAAAACACTCGCCGTGATATTTACCATGTTTTTGAGGATCCGATATTTTGGCACTGTTACAAGCGCCATGATCCCGGATGCATCCGTGATCATGGTCACACTATCGATGTGAATGATCATGTCAATCTCAATTCGAAAATTTAGCATTCTTATATACAGGTTATAATTTTTCAACTGCACCTGGACTGGAGAATTTCAGAATTTCACTCACTAAACAATCCCTTATGTTTTAAAGGAAACAAAACCGCATAGAGCAATTTTCGAAAAATCGCTTGCCGCACTAGGTAAACGAATCGACTAAAATAACATAACATAACATAAACATATAACATAAACTCACGCCTTTATTCCCCGAAGGGGTAGGCAGAGGTGCTAGCACCCACATTTCGCCAGTTTATGTTTAGGTCCCAATGTAATAGGTGGCGAGCCTATTGCCATTAACCGGGCACTTATAAACCTGCGATAAATACACACATAACTTCGAAAAGCATCGACAAGTCATTGGTGTGTGCCATGGTAAACCTGGGATCGAACCCGAGACCTCGTCTCAGCAGTCCATTACCCATACCACTAGGCTACCGCAGAAAAAATAACATACTGTATTTTTATAGCATCTATTGATGATAATCATAGGTATAAAATCTCTCTAACAAACCTTGTAAATTAAATGAAGGGAATATATCGTGAAATTCACATTCATGTTCAGAACTTAGAATACAAACATATTCATTGGCTGCTATAAAAATTAATTGAGATTTAAATTTTGAATAGTTTACTAGATTACCGCTCCCATGTATGCGTGGCGAGGCGGGGGACGAGGTAAAAAAAGAGATAGAAAGAGCATGAGGCGACGAGAGCGAGTGAGATAACGCTACCAGTGTTCAGGTACCCAGTCAATGAGATTAGCTTGGACTCAATAATCCAATTGATGTAGTACTACACAATATTATAGCAAATACGTTTAATAATAAAAACCCTCAATGCAAAAAATAGGTAATGAATTTCTTCAATCAATTAACACCTATCAATCATCGTCAATGAATTCGTATTTAAAACACAATGGACGTCCAAATAGCTCATTATTTGGCAAATTTTCAAGGGCTTTGAGCACTTTTCAGAATTATACATAGCGATATATTTTATCTTCATCGCTATTACAGAGCCGATATCATAAACAATGATTATTTAATTGCGTCTAACCACCGCCGGGCTCGTCTTACAGCCGCAAAGGATCCACGATCAGTTGGAATTTTAATTAAAATGTAGATAGCGGCTTTATATACGAGGGAAATTGAGATTAGAACGTTATTTTTAGAAACTTTCGTTATATTTCAACACTGTACTCAAACGAATATCTAAGACGGCGTTGATAGGATCTTACCAAATTTGGATAGATAGAGGGGAGAACACGAGTGACGGTGGAAGTGAGCTCTGATGCATCACAAGGTGGCCGCCCTAAACCTACATTTGGGTCGCAAGTCCCAGGCGCCGTCACAGTGTTCCGATCTGTACCACGCCTTGGCGACCGCACGGGGAATCCATGGAATGCTGAGAACCAGATCTCTGTAAAAAAGTATATTAGATCTTCTTCTAGCGGCTTTAAACGGTTGTCATATTATCTCGTGAAGCTCTTTATCTCTATTGCTCTACTCGCTACTGACGGGCCACAGACCAAAGAACAGAGAAATGTGAACTTTTTTTTATAAAAGGACACATCTAATTGACTTCACCTCACCTGTGGTAAGCTAAAGGCAAAGTCTCGGAAAGAGGCTCACCATCACAAACATGTACCATATTAACAATGGTGGCAATCAGCTTGACGACCTCATTAGATGCCTTTTCAGGCCCCGCTTAAAGGAACTGCGGGACGTATAAAATATATGAAACCCATATCTTTTGGATATGTCCGACAACAACGCGTTTCCAAAGTTTTCAATTTTGGAGCCCACTGTATATAACCTCCTTCTAACCAATTTAGTTCGTCGTATTGCCCATATAGGACACAACTACATGCGCATGGGTACTTGCTATCGTTGCACGGCTCACCACAGACAGAAAAAAATTATGCACAATGAAGTATGAAAGGGGCTCCGGCTGTGGAATTGACTCCTACTGCACAAATTGAGTAAGACACTTTGTACTTTTCCACTACCTATATTTTATTTTTCCCTGACCGATTTCGCCTAACGGCATGCTGAACTGAACTATAAGGTCACTACAGTCACTTTACATCATACTTTTCAGAATGCCGTGAGGCGAATCCGGTCAGATGAAAAATAAAATATAGGTAGATGCCACCAATCAACAATATGAACGCCTCCTACTGTTGTTTTCCAAGCGACTACAATTTGGGGTTCTTCAAGAAGGGTATTCAAAGGTTCTTGCAGGGTCAGTTTATAGCATGGGTATGTCACACCTGGTGTAGACTGGTGTAGTGACCTTAGTAGATCCCCTTTCACACCCTGACCCGGGCAATATAACGATTATTCCTAAAACAATTAGTTTAAACGAAATGTCTATAAATTTAAATTAATCGTCCGTTTATCACGACCAGTGGTAATGTTTGGTTAATTGGAGGTTCATTAAATTTTGCCTGAATTACCAATTTTATTGGTGAAGCGAAATAGATTCAAAATGAGTAGCTTATTACTAGCACTAAAGTAAACATGAAATATTATATTAAATTAAATAAATAAATACTTCCAACTAATTGAAAGAAAGAGAGTCTGCAAAGATTTTTGGATGTTTGTTATTAAGTCGTATTATTAAGTAGCTGTAATTTGGCACAGGGATATATTAAAGTCTGAAATAATACATGTATATTTATCCCTGGAATATTTTTCCATTGGTTATGGACATGATGCCCACAGGCAGGGAATTCATCCTCACACATTACAACCGTAAACAGTGCCTACCATGCGGTATGAAAGGAACTTAATCCCACGCACGCTTAAGCCGTGGAATGAACTGCCGTGATTTTCCCAAGTGTGCAATATGGGGTTTTCAAGAAGGGTATTAGAATGTTTATTCAGGGTAGGCAGCATGTGTGTAACGTCCTGGTGTTGCATACGTCCATAGGCCGCGGTAACCACTTTCCATCAGGTGGGCCGTGTGCTTGTTCGCCACCTAGGTATAAAAAAATAAACGAAAAAGGTATCAGATTTTCACATAAACTTGGCAATGGGAGACAATCCCAGGTTCTGCAAATGCTCTGATGAGCATTATTATTAGTCCCACCCTCTCCTTTCCTTCACAGGACAACCATGCAGGGCTAAGATACCTTCTAGATTAAAGCGTTTCAGTGACTCATTCCTATGCCACACCATTAAGACCTGGAACTCCCTGCCAGCTCACGTGTTTCCTTCTTCCTACAGTCCCGGGTCCAATAAGCGGGGCGTAAAAAGGCATCTGATGAAGCGGACAAGCCGATGCCACCACTGTTACCATGGTAGATGTTGACGATGGTGACCCTCTTTCCGAGACTTTGCCTTTAGCTTACCGTTAAATAGACGTGATCTTTATAAAAATAAGCATCTGTCAAGGCTGTCAAAGGAAGGACCATCATTTTGGAATTTTAAGCATTTGGAATGGTGTTCCATATCAACTGGACTTTACTCTAGCTTTTAATCCCTGAGAAGGCTCACGGGCTTAGTATTAAAAAAAAAGATAGAAACCTTTATAATTGAATAACTGTGTTATTTCTAGCCGTTTTAATTCAATAAATTGAACATCATACCTAATTTACTGGCGGGTTCTGGATGTTGCCATTAGAATATTATAATCTCTATAAAGATTAATGAGGAATGAAACAGATTATCTTTTTATAGGAGAATGGGCACTTTGACCTATCACCGAATATAATCAAAATTAGTGTTACTTAAAATATTATAACAAGATTTAGATAACTAAGGAATATTGTAAGTTATTTTATGTAGCTTTAGTTTTATTTAACTTTTTCGGTATTGTAGAATTTTTTATTTTTTATAATTTTTATTTTTATTATATTTTTTTTTAGTTTTTAGTGTTGTAAAATTAGTATTACGTAAATTAGTATAACAAGATTAATAACTAAGGAATATTGTAAGATATAATGAAGGTTTAGTTTTATTTAACTTTTTAAGTATTATTGTATATTACACACACTTTTTTTATTCCTGACTTCACTTATATACAAAACTTAATAAAAAAAGCAGAGCCAAAAGAGTTTCACTTCCCGTTAATGTATAGTAACTTAATTAAATTATAACTAAATGTTTCAAAGCAATATTGATTTTCGTCACGTTATTTTAAAATATTTTTAAGTACAATACAGGTACAAATACACCCTGTATGTTTGGGTGCCCAACTAAGAATTTTAGGACTTAAAATATTCTCACAGTATCCCCTCTCAAAGTTAGAAAGTAGTCACTTCGATGAAAGGTAGTTAGTACAGTAGCTTTGGAAGCGAACGGGGTCTAAGTGTGATGAACGCTATTCAAAATTTGAATAAAAAAATATTAATAATTATAGTGAAAAATATTTGCTGCCATAAAAAGGGGTCAATCACCCGAAACATACATCAAAGGATTAAAAAAAGTGTCTGATCGTCTAAGAGCTCGCTGTGTTGAATTCAATATTTACATTACGATGATTCTATTTAAAAAATATTAACTCGGTAAATATACTTCAAGAAAATATTGAACATTCAAAATGTCTATGAATCGATAAAATGTAAACAACACTTGTATAATGAAAATGATTGGGCGTAGATGCTACAAAAATGCTACGAACGCGCTACGAACTCGTAGCAAATGTGGTTGCTACGACTGTGTAAATGTTTGAAAATAGTGCTGGCGTAGCAACTACAGCTGCGCTAGTTAAGATATTTCTGACGCTGACTGTAGTTACCAAGTATATATTATGTCCACTTTGCAAGTAGTTTTTATACCTATGAATTATATATTTGTTTATTCAAAATGTAAAAATTGCACCACAAGCCTGAAAAACAGGATTACCTAGTTCAGGCACAAGCCATGTAGCTCAGCTAAATAACTATAGTTAACGTAAGATTAATTTGACAAATGTAGAGCTCATAATATATGTATTATTACATAATATATCTAAGATAGTATGCACTAAGTATAAAAGATAGCAATAGATAGATTAGGAAACTATGTAACAAGTACTATTGAATTAATGAAATAAATTATTATTCTCTTTATTTAATTATTAAACTTATGAATTACATTTTTAAATACATATAAAAAAAAAAAACATATATTTAAAAATATAAAAAATAGTACCCCACCGGCATCGGATACAGGGACCAAGCTACCGGTGGTCAGGGCTCCAGAGAAAGGAACTTCCTCACGATGCGCGCCGTATCAAGGAGCACTGCCTTCTGCATCTGGCCCTTGACCTAACCATCCAACCCGAGCCTCTTTAGATGTTGGTCGAGGCTCTTTGCTATCAGTCCGTTGACTGATACGACTATCGGTACAATGATTGCTGAGTCAACATTCCACATGTCGACAACCTCGTGAGCCAAGTCCAAGTACTTAACTTGTTTATCTTTCTCAGCTTTCACGAGATTCTCGTCATGAGGAATGGTGACATCAACAATCAATGCTCGGCGTTCGGATCGGTCTATCACCACAATCTCAGGCTTGTTAGCTACAACAGTCCTATCAGTTTTGATAGATCGATCCCAGTACAATGTGATATGGCTATTTTCTAGAACTGGCTCAGGAACATACCTATAGTACGGCACCTCAACTTCCACAAGGTTGTATTTCAGAGCAAGTCGCTGATGGATTATCCTGGCTACTTGATTATGTCTGTGCAAGTACTCGCCGTTAGCAAGACGAGAACAACCGGAAGTAATATGCCTGAGGGATTCACCAGGTTGGTGACACGCTCGACAAATGTCAATTGTGCCATCCCTCATGATATACTTCCGGTAGTTATTCGTCTTAATAACTTCGTCTGCAATTGCACAGACAAAACCTTCAGTTTCCCCAAAAAGGTCACTGAAACGTAGCCAGGATATGGACGCCAGTTGATCTACTTCGAGCCTGTATAGGGCCCGATAGAATCTGCCATGTAGCTCCTTACTCTGCCATACCTCCCTGCGGCTGTCAGTGCTAACTATTGTAGGACTGCGCCAGTTCTCTTTAGCCAAACCGAGCGGGGTGAGTCCGGTATCTACGTTGACTACATCACGATGCATGTCCACGTTCGACTTAAGAAAGTAGTCTCTGAGATTGCACACCTCGCGATTATGAAGGGTCTTAGCATTTAAAAAACCTCGACCCCCACATTTCCACGGGATGTACAATCTCATGACTGACGACCGTGGGTGGTGCATTCGAAATGCAGTCAACTGAGTCCGGACTTTCCTATCGATGGTATCGAGTTCAGTCTGAGTCCACTTGAGTATGCCAAAAGAGTACATCAAGAGTGGCATGACCCAACTGTTACAGGCACGCACCTTGTTACCACCTGACAAAAGACTGTTAAGTACCTTTTTCAGGCGGCCAAAGAAACGTTCCTGTAACATTTGTTTCAAGCCGACCTCATTGATGCATAACTCCTGTGACATACCCAAGTATTTATAGGTCTCAGTTACGAGGAGTGATCTGAGGTTAGTGGAATCAGAGAGCTGTATACCCTCCGACTCCACCACCCCCCTCGCTTTACATGAATGACTGCACATTTGTCCACACCAAACGCCATTTTAAAACCTGCCTCCTGGACACCATCTCCCGTGGCCAACTTGGAAATCATTAAACCGCCTACGTACCCAAGTTGGCCGCTGTAATGCAAATTTGGCAAAATGGGGCTATATAGAACACTCACAAGCACCCTGCGACTGCGGGGCCCCATCTCAGTCCATGCCACACTTGCTCTCTTGCCCACTGTGTCCTTCCACCTGTACCATCGCAGACCTGTGCAGGGCAACAGACAATGCTGTGGCTGTGGCCAGGTATTGGGCCGACAAAATTTAAGAAATTGATGAGCCATTGACACGAAGAAGAAGAAGCCATTTTAATAGAATTACTGAATGTTTCAGTTACCTTCAGTAAAGCTATTAATTGAGGGTTGGTGTGGGCGAATAGCTTTAAATCATCCATGTAAAAGAGGTGGGATACCATCTGACCCTCTCTTCGTAACCTATAACCTAACCCTGAATTCACTAGTAAAGTACTAAGTGGGTTCAGGGCTAAGCAGAACCAAAGGGGACTCAGACTGTCCCCTTGAAAAATACCCCGCTCTATTGTTATCGGCTCGCCACTACCCAAAGCCTGGCGACACCCTGGATAGAGAAGAACCGTCCTCCATTGCCCCATACATGACCTTAGGAAGGTACATAGAGTTGTATTGACTTTATACAACTCCAGCACTATTATGTGTGCCTCTCAGAATGGATGTAGGAATGGGGCCCGAGGTACTAAGGAGCTCCTCCTGATTGATATGACTATTAGTCAACAAGCTCGCCGCAATCGTAAGGATCTGGCGGCATGCTGGATAGATTACAAGAAGACGTTTGACTCCGTGCCACATACATGGCTTTCGAGGGTGCTGGAGTTGTATAAAGTGAATACAACTCTATGTACCTTCCTAAGGTCATGTATGGGGCAATGGAGGACGGTTCTTTTCTATCCAGGGTGTCGCCAGGCTTTGGGTAGTGGCGTGCCGATAACAATAGAGCGGGGTATTTTTCAAGGGGACAGTCTGAGTCCCCTTTGGTTCTGCTTAGCCCTGAACCCACTTAGTACTTTACTAGTGAATTCAGGGTTAGGTTATAGGTTACGAAGAGAGGGTCAGATGGTATCCCACCTCTTTTACATGGATGATTTAAAGCTATTCGCCCACACCAACCCTCAATTAATAGCTTTACTGAAGATTACTGAAACATTCAGTAATTCTATTAAAATGGCGTTTGGTGTGGACAAATGTGCAGTCATACATGTAAAGCGAGGGCGGGTGGTGGAGTCGGAGGGTATACAACTATCCGATTCCATTAACCTGAGATCACTCCTCGTAACTGAGACCTATAAATACTTGGGTATGTCACAGGCGTTATGCATCAATGAGGCCGACATGAAACAAATGTTACAGGACCGTTTCTTTGGCCGCCTGAAAAAAGTACTTAACAGTCTTCTTTCAGGTGGTAACAAGGTACGTGCCTGTAACAGTTGGGTCATGCCACTCTTGATGTACTCTTTTGGCATACTGAAGTGGACTCAGACTGAACTCGATACCATCGATAAGAAAGTCCGGGCTCAGTTGACTGCATTCCGAATGCACCACCCACGGTCGTCAGTCATGAGATTGTACATCCCGCGGAAATGTGGGGGTCGAGGTTTTTTAAATGCTAAGACCCTTCATAATCGCGAGGTGTGCAATCTCAGAGACTACTTTCTTAAGTCGAACGTGGACATGCATCGTGATGTAGTCAACGTAGATACCGGGCTTACCCCGCTCGGTTTGGCTAAAGAGAACTGGCGCAGGCCTACAATAGTTAGCACTGACAGCCGCAGGGAGGTATGGCAGAGTAAGGAGCTACATGGCAGGTTCTATCGGGCCCTACACAGGCCCGAAGTAGATCTACTAGCGTCCGTATCCTGGCTACGTTTCAGTGACCTTTTTGGGGAAACTGAAGGTTTTGTCTGTGCAATTGCAGATGAAGTTATTAAGACGAATAACTACCGGAAGTATATCATGAGGGATGGCACAATTGACATTTGTCGAGCGTGTCACCAACCTGGTGAATCCCTCAGGCATATTACTTCCGCTTGTTCTCGTCTTGCTAACGGCGAGTACTTGCACAGACATAATCAAGTAGCCAGGATAATCCATCAGCGACTTGCTCTGAAATACAACCTTGTGGAAGTCGAGGTGCCGTACTATAGGTATGTTCCTGAGCCAGTTCTAGAAAATAGTCATATCACATTGTACTGGCATCGGTCTATCATCACTGATAGGACTGTTGTAGCTAACAAGCCTGACATTGTGGTGATAGACCGATCCGAACGCCGAGCATTGATTGTTGATGTCACCATTCCTCATGACGAGAATCTCGTGAAAGCTGAGAAAGATAAACAAGTTAAGTATTTGGACTTGGCTCACGAGGTTGTCGACATGTGGAATGTTGACTCAGCAATCATTGTACCGATAGTCGTATCAGTCAATGGACTGATAGCAAAGAGCCTCGACCAACATCTAAAGAGGCTCGGGTTGGATGGTTAGGTCAAGGGCCAGATGCAGAAGGCAGTGCTCCTTGATACGGCGCGTATCGTGAGGAAGTTCCTTTCTCTGGAGCCCTAACCACCGGTAGCTTGGTCCCTGTACCCGATGCCGGTGGGGTACTATTTTTTATATTTTTAAATAGATGTTTTATTTTTTATAAGTATGTATTTAAAAATGTAATTAATAAGTAACTTAAATAAATAAAGAGGAATAATAATAATAAATTATTATTATTATTATTATAGTATAGCGAAGGGTTGTTGCTACGGCAGCAGCTATCTTCAAGCATTTAAGCCTTTTTTTAAAAAGAGTATTAGCAACCGAAATTACTAATACTAAAATTACTAACCCCTCCAACTATACTAAATAGATTGTGCTAGGAGTGGGTTAGTACTTAGCACCACGACCCACAGTTGGGGTGTGGTTTTACTCCGGCTCCGGCAGGGGGGGGGGGGGGTATCCAAAGGGATTTCCGCACGAAAAAAAAAGGTATGTTTATACTTTTCTTTCTGTAGTACAGTATGTAATAAGATGATGACTACACGACACTCTACTATTTTCCACGATCTAGTTTATCATGTACTATGGAACTCATTGAGAAGCTGGCAGGAATCGAGTTATAGCAAGCCGTCGTCACTGTTATAGCAGTATAAAAAAGACATGAAAAACCTCTCACAGTGAATTTTTATTATTTACTTCATATACATAACAAGTAAAAAATAAACCACGCTGTATATTTTTACGCCGTAATAGCATATTTCAGCATAAAATGGCTACAAACGAAATCCGAGCATACTGTATTATAAAAATAAAAAACCTACAAGACAGCACATCTCCTAGTGGATTATAGTTCGAGCGTGCAAAACTGTAATTTCAGATGCAACTTTTATGCAGATGGCCATGGTAATGCGTTGTTACAACTTACAATGTATAGGGTGTGGAAAAAGAGTCGTGAAGTTTTCCTCTAATCATTTTTGAAATTTATTCCACTGAAAAGGTTTAAAAACTTAGGAATAAAGGAAAATTTAAAAATGTAGTATCTCATCATCGTTACGTGAACGTGGATCTCGTAATCCACGTTCACTAGTTTTTTTATTTCTTTTAGATAGCATCTAAAATGCAAGTTGGATCTCAAATAAAAAAAGTAAAATTTATTAGCGAAAAACGACTTGATTAAAGAATCAAGTATGATTGATTCCAGTTCGTATTCTTACATGTAAGAACGTCATTCGGAAGTATCGAAAGACGATATTCTAAAGCAGGGATGGGCAAAGTACGGCCCGCGGGCCAACTCCGGCCCGCGAAAGCATCTAATCCGGCCCGCGAAAGCATCTAATCTGGCCCGCCACCGGTCGCCTTGACATGTATGGTATATGGCACGTGACTATTTATTTAGATGTGCGAGAAGTATAAGGTGGGAGGTCACAGTAGCTGCTTCAGAGCCGTATCAACATCGCACTGTGAATCAGAACGCGTATGTGACGTCAAGGCGGGAGTACGCTAGTACTATTATCTATTCTGTGGCGGGAGCTAGTGACGGCCCTATGATTGAGAGGTCTCTCGCTCGCCGCTTTGCTCTCAGTGAATGGTGCGCTGCAAGTAATGCTTGTGAAGGAGGCAGTGAAGCCTACTGGGACCTCGGAAGTCGCAGAAGTACCTCCGTTCCTCATAAGCGCGGGTTTGGTGTCTCAGCCAATCTCGCCTTCGGCAACGTACGACCCCAGGACGGTGTGCGTTTTAGTTGGTTTAAGTATGATAACCCCTTCTTTCGTATCTTTCTGACTTCCCATTAAGAGAGTTTGCCTACCAACGTTCTAAAGAGTATCATTCTGACAGCATACAGGCATCTAAATGTCGAGATATTTTACAGTATCCACTTTTTTATGCGCGGGCACACATATGAGCAAATCGCACGTATTTTTGCCTGTGCCATGCGTGCCGTGCCGTGCCAAGCGAGCAGGCCCGTGAATGCGATCACTTGTATATAAGGTAGCGGACGGCCTTAAAACCTATGATGGAGTAAAACATTTAACATACATACACACACGTGAATTATGAAAACACTCTGTTTTTGGGTTCATTGGTACATTAAGAAGGTGAATATGGAGTAATGAAAATGCAAGCACAGTTACTTTCCTTTATGTGTGATGTGTGAGTGACGAGTGCTCCTCATAAATCGATTAAGTTTGAAAAAGTGAACCACTCAGACGGGACTCGGTAGCACAGTGGTCAGAGCATTCCCCCTGCAAGGGACTGGTCAAATCCCGTCTGAGCGTTGTACTTTTTCCAATTTTAATCGATTTTAATAGTTAGTAAACTACTTGCATTAAACATTTATCAAAACCCCCATAAAAATTAGAACCCATAAGAAAAAAACATTATGCTTTTAATTATAAGTTTACTGAAATACAGAGTTCTACATACAAGATAAATTAATTTAATGCAAATGTGTTTCAATACAATTAAGTTAGTGCAGTTTACATTGTTTTTAAAATTTGCATGCAGTGCCATTGTCCTGACAATTAATATATTATGCCGAGCCCACTTCGCGCGCGCTGCTTGCGTGGTGTGTGAACTTGAACATAATAAATAAACATACGGATTTAGTTTACCGTTTACGGTAAAATTTAATTGGTTGAAACTATTATTGTAGTTTTTGAAGTTAAAGCGTAGCTGTAGAGCGTTCTACCACGAAATGATTATGGGTTCGACTCTCGCTCGGTCCAAAAATATGTATGCATGAATATCTTGTACATTTAGTACGTATTTACATAAAAAGGTATCTAAGTATGTTTATTGATATTCTAGGCACTGTAACAAAAGTTTATTAAGCCACTTACTTTGCGTCTAGACAGTTCTGGGTGGAAATATTATTATTTAATTATTTATCCATAATAATATAATAAATGCGTAAGTAACTGTCTGTCTGTCTGTCTGTATGCTAAGCTTTCACGGCCAAACCACAGAACCGATTTTGATGGAAGTTGGTATTGGGGTAGACCTTAGACCTTGAGAAAGGACATAGGCTATGTTTGGTCGCGATAATCGACATCCACGCGGGCGGAGCCGCGGGCAAAAGTTAGTTTACTATATATCCATGTATCTAATCTTCCACATAATGAAATACAAGTAAAAGGCAATGTTGAAGGAGTAAGTAAACCATTTTATAACGTTCATTCATTCCATTTTGAAAGAGGGATAGTCTTTAGAATTCTTTCAAAAGGAAAATATTGATGGCGTTTTATGTGAAGTGGTGTTGGTCAAAAGATCCCGAAACGCTTTCCTTGCTAAAATATCTCTCACAACAATTTATTTACTTCATTTATTGCACTAACTAGCTTATACTCACGGCTCCGCCCGCATGGAAACCTTTTATTGCGGGCAATCGCTATTATCTGATATAAAAAGTACGATAATGTCCTTCATCAGGTAGTGGGCTATCATTATGCCAAATATTCATTTAATAAGTCTATTGAGTTATTGGGCCATGGTAAAAAGGTAAAGTAACAGACAGACAGTTACGTGCAATTTTGTCGTTTTAGTATGTTAATAAAAGTAGGTTTATTTCTTAGCCTTCCTGCCCCAATAGGAGCTCAACGAACTTGTTGAGATAGAAAAAAATAGGTACTTTTTCGAAGATGATTACAACAAAATAACAAAAAAAAATTGACAAATATTTTTAGGAGTATAAAAAATTACATAATTTTGTATCTAATAACCAAGAAAATTGTAGTTTCTTTATGAAAGAAACATTAAGCTATAAAAAAACATTGGAGAAAATGAAATACTCAAGTGAGACTCGAACTCACGACCTTTCCCTTACAGGGGGACTGCTCTTCCAACTGAGCTATTGAGCCACACTTGAATTTTAAATTTTTTCAATTCAAGTGTGGCTCAATAGCTCAGTTGGAAGAGCAGTCCCCCTGTAAGGGAAAAGTCGTGAGTTCGAGTCTCACTTGAGCATTTCATTTTTTCCAATGTTTTTCGAACTTAATAGTTAGCATAATAAATGCTATAAAAATTCATTCAAATTAAGCTATAATTTAGACTGCCTGACACTAATGTGGACGAGGCCATCGGTTAAAGCGAGTAAGTTTATTTACAATGACATTATAAGATACGCAACGAGAACCTTTTAGCGAAAATAATAAGGGAACTGACAGGTGCCTATCACAATATTGTTCGAAGCCCTGTCTTTTTGGCAGCATACATTATTATTTAAATTACATGCAGATATAGAAACAAAATGAATGTACATAGACAAAAGGATCTTATCCACTGCAAGCTCAATATATTTAAGGAAATCAGTAAAACATCGAAATTTGTAAATCTATTTACAGGTATATCTAATAACAGCTTTACCCTGTGGCACCGCCCGTAAGACATTACGACTTACCATAACATAATATTCTTCCTTAAGATCTAATCTATACCTGTACTAAATTTCATCAAAATCGGTTTAGTTGTTTAGGCATACGCGTTAAGAAGACCGATTTACTTTCACATTTATAATATTAGTAAATTCATCACTATTTGATTATCCACATCGTGTCTTATGAAGGTGACTATATCACTTGATTAGATTATGTCTAGCTCGAACTACATAAATGATACATTGCCTAGCTCGAGTGAAATGAACTTATACTACTAGGGATATTCATCCCTAGATGGGCCTCCATTACCGAAAAGAGTGAATATGATCCGGCAATATACACCGATGTTCTAACAACAAGAGCTCAGTTGAAGGGTTTCCGCTAAAGTAAATGTTTGGTTAGAAGTGGGTTTTCGTCGGCGAACACAGGGTTAAATTTGAACCTCATAATTACAAATCTGAAGCCTACTTCATCATGCTACTGTTTAAAAATGAATTATAAGCTACGTTTTATTCTTGCAGTTAATTTCATAATTTATTAACCTTTCGTACATGCACCAAACATTAAATGGAAAATGGTTTAATATGTTTGTGGAAATAAATTAATGATTTAATTAACGTGATTGTGGTTAATTCTCAATAGTGAACTATATAATAAATTACTATTAATTGTATGATTAAATAGAGTTTAATTTGTAGTTTGTTATTTATTTGTCAATCTGACACAAAATCTGAAGTAGCCTAGTGGTATGGGTAATGGACTGCTGAGACGAGGTCTCGGGTTCGATCCCAGGTATACCATGGCACACACCAATGACTTCTCGATGCTTTTCGAAGTTATGTGTGTATTTATCACAGGTTTATAAGTACCCGGTTAATGGCAATAGGCTCGCCACCTATTATATTGGGACCTAAACATAAACTGGCGAAATGTGGGTGCTAGCACCTCTGCCTACCCCTTCGGGGAATACAGGCGTGAGTTTATGTTATGTTATGACACATAATTTTGATTCGGTACTATAGTGAGGTCCTGAATTCATATTCTGGGTTAGGCAAATGGTACAGTTACATTCAGCATAACCGTCCTTAGTAGCCGGCAAACGACTTAGTCACTTTTATATATACTTACTGTAATAACTTTAATGTTTTTTATTTTGCTTTTTATTTTTCGTCACAATAAATCTATAAAAAACCATTCTTTCCTTCGTGATAAAACCAAATTACCCTTTTTTTTTGAAGACGGCAAAGGTTGCAACTCCACAAACTTAAATTCAACTTTAAAACTTGAAGTCTAAAAAATAAAATTACTTCTTCTCACAAATGCACGCTAAGTCCAAAAAATATAACCATTTCGATGGACTACTACAGCAATCAATCGCCAGACCTTATGCAATATCACGTTGAGGTTTTCAAACGTTTCCGAGCACCTGCGTTCACACAGCCGCAATTAATTGAAACCCCATATGTTACAGAAACTCATTTTTACATTACACGTTCTACCAATAAAAAAAAATACCTTTCAGCCCTCCACATTCAATCGGAACGTCCCTTACAACGAAGTTCATAAATCACAAACTTCGGGCTCCGCCGTCCGGTACGACATCAATGTTATACACATTTTTTACTCATATGGCATGAATATATTCTACGAATTTGCGGACGCGTTTTTAGTCCATCAATACGTTTCTATTACGTGATAAAAGCAACTTGGAAGATAGTCTTACAAATCTACCAAATAACAGAGATTGGGGTTAGCATGGCACAAAAATGCTAATCCATACTTAATATTATAAATGCGTAAGTAACTCTGCTTGTCTGTCTATCTGTATGTTAATTTTTCACGCCTAAACCACTGAACCGATTTTGATATTTGGTATAGGGGTAGATTAAACCATGAGAAAGGACATAGTATATGTTTGGTCGCGATAACCGACATCCACGCGGGCGGAACCACTGGCAAATGCTAGTTTTGAAATAAAACGTTGTTCATCTTAGCGTTCATTCTAGTCGTAACCTAAGCTTTCGCCTCTGAGTCTGGGATCTGTTTTTCTCAGATCCGAGCAACCCTTCTGAAGTTCTTCTTTTAGCCTTAAGTCTTGGTTATATCCCAGGCTCTTGCATTGAAACCTAGGATCCTCTTACCTGCTTTTGGACCGCCAATTTACCTACTTAATTTTCGGCTTTCCTGGTCACCAGAAAAACACATGGTACCTTTTAAGACTTCAAACCGATTCAAGTCTACCACGTCGACTTACAAGCAGCAAGATTAATTATGATGAGATGATTTCCGTAAGAAAGAACGTCAATATAATACAATATCAAAAGAACAAAATGTTAATTCAACGTTATCTTGGATTTGTGTACGGAAACATTGGGCCCCTTATATATTCCAACAAATATAGTTCGGCATATAAAAGCTATAACTTTCAATTAGAAACAGTAAGGATAACAACTACCTAAGGCTAGTGTGCCACTGAGAGCGAGTATGTTATTAATATTAGAATGAAATTTTTAAAGCATTTATTATGCTAACTTTTTAAGGTCGAAATACATCGGGAAAAAGAAGCGCTCAATGGTTGAAAAATGATTTATTGGTTCCAACAGTTCGTGGGAGGGTTGGTGGATGGCTGCACTCGTCACCCTTAAAAACGGATATAAAGAGAAGGGAGGTTTGAAGTGATTCAGGTGTGGCTCAATACCTCAGTTGGAAAAGCATTCCCGCTGTAAGGGAATGGTCGTGGGTTCAAGTCCCACTTGAGCGCTTCTTTTTCCCGATGTATTTCGAACTTATCGATATTAATTATTATCTATTCCGTCTTTGAAAATAACTCGGTATAGAAGTTTGGGCTTGACTAGATAGTGACCTATTTAAGACGCGCACAGCTACGTCGCATTGTTCATAGTTACCTGCAATTCAAATTATGTGCAATATGCGTGTCTTAAATAGTTTTATTTTCTTTCTTTATTTCTCATTTTGACCTGTACCAGATCTGGATCAGAGAAAAGTTGAGACGCTGAACCCACTTGCCCCTAGGCCTTATCTGTTTAGGTATATTTAAGTGTAGATAAGTAAACGAAAGTTACCCAAATAATTAAAAAAATAAGCTAGATTAGTTGATAATAGGTTGGCTACATCTGCCAAATGGCAAGTAACCGTGGACAGTAACCGTTTTAACATAGACAAAACCAATCTGATGCTTTTTAAACAACGAAATATATCGCAAAACAATCTGAATATCTCGTACCAAAACACAAAAATTTAAGAGATTGATACTACTAAACTACAATAAAGTTAACTGGAAATCTCATTGCGAATATAATATTTATTTATTTATTTATTTATTTATCTAGCTTACATCTATCATTACAGGCATAGGTACCCAATGCAATAGTGTAGCAAGTTATACAAAACATCTAATAAAATAATAAGTCAGGTACACTACATAATATATTATTAACATTTTCGCTCATACATCAAAAAGTAAATATACAAAAAAAGCAAAATCAAAATAATTTGAACCACTTAAGTCCCATAACTAATATGGAATAGTGCCACCCTTGTGAATTCAGTCAGTGTACATGAAAATATATCTAGGTCCTCGGCTACTAGGTTTAAAGTGCGAATCGCTCGCGACAGAGGCGCCTTTCCTCTCCTATCCTATCCTCTCCTATCCTATCTATCCTATCCTATCCGGTACAAATAGTCCTACCAGTGCCAATATATGTGCATTATATATTTTACCCCTAATTATTTTAAATAAGTAAGATACCAGTGAGAAATCTCTGCGAACTGCCAACTCATTATATCCAACCATGCCCAAAACAAACAGAGTTGGATACATGAGTGGGTAAAAAGGGTACACTCCGTACAAGCGCAAGTATAAAAATCTTACAAATTTATTTTGTACCCGCTCCAACATGCGAACATATTTATCTTCATGTGGGGCCCAGATGACTGCATTGCATTCTAATTGACTCCTCACCAGAGCGTTATATAACGCGATTATCGCTTTAATGTTAGTAAAGTTGCGAGCAGTACGTAACATAAAACCTAAATTTCTAAATGCTTTTTTACAGCACTTTACTATGTGACTACTAAACGCTAACTCCGTGTTAAAACTAACCCCCAAGTCTCGGACTTCCGTGACCCTGGCCATGTTCCTACCATCCACGTTGTAATTGTTTACAATTGGGCGATGTGCGCGTGAAAAAGTGATAGTAACACATTTTTGAGCATTAAATTGTAAACCATTCTCATGGCTCCAAGCAACCACGCTGTCAATGTCCCTCTGCAGACGCTCACAGTCAACCCCGTCCCTTATGGCTAGTGCTAATTTAAGATCGTCCGCAAATAGCAAATCCGCAAATATGTAAAAGATTAACTCAATTCTCATATGCATTATATAGATTACGTAAAATTAGCAATCAGTGCACGTTATTAATGGCTTACCATGGTTAAGTACAATCAATTTTACAATATGGAATAATTTTTGGGGTAGTTCAACATACTATATATAGATATACGGGTGTTCGACATATAACTGACCTTATCATTTTGTGAACATCCTATGTAGGTACCTATGATTGACAATAAACATAATTTGAATTTGAACAAATAAATACAAAACTAGAGACCACGAATTGACAATTACTAGCTAGATAAATTGGAAAACGGAGGACCGCTATATTGGGAGAGGCCTATGTTAGGCTGTGAACTGCAATAGGTTTTTTGTTTGAAGTAAATGACCAACTCGCTACCCGCTCACGGTGAGGCATAATCACGATGACAATAGCCGTATTAACGTCCACATAAAAATACGCGCAACTCTTTGTTGTTGTACTCCTTTGTGTACTTTATATATTTACGACTATTATTCAAATTATGTTTTATACACGCAATAAATATTAATAAAGGCCGGATACAGGCTAACGAGACTGTGTGCTTTTTACTATTTTAACTCATTCAACTCACCCATTCGACTTTCATTAACATAGAAATGAAAATTTATCGTCGTTTAATTCATGTTTCCGTGTTGGACTTTTAATTGAATACGGTATAATGTTGTTGAGGTGAAAGGTGCGTGACTAGAGAAGAGCGATGCCGAGTTTTTAACAATCGAAATAATTCCAGTCGATTAAATTTACAATCGAGTATACAATTGACTCGCTCTGTTATCGAACAATCGAATAATAAAAGAATATGTACTGAAGTATTTTCGTGTATTTTTACTTTAACGACATAATTAAAATGTTCCATTGTTGATGACACCCGATTGTTGTCAATGAAACTGACTCGAGTTGGTTGATTATTCGCTTGAATTTACTTTACTGGCACATTTCAGGTGGTTTACATTCGCGTCAGTCTGTCAGACATTATATTATGTTTGTAACCAGAATTTGCTCATGGCAAGGTTTCGTGAATCATTAACTTCCAAACGACTGACTACAAATCTATTCGACTGGGATTATGAACACCCATGTTCGATTCTATCGAATACAAGAGTAAACTATCGAGTGTCATCGAAACTTCGACTTGAAATGATCGATTTCAGAATCGTATCTTTGCGCATCGCCATGCAACATAAAGTTGTGACCTATAAAATCTATTAGTGAAAGTTAAATAAATAAATAAATATTCCACAACATTCTACACAACGCTATCTAGACCCATGGTAAGCTTAACTAGCTTGTGTTATGGAATCAAGAATGCGGATAAACATACTTGTCGTCGTCGTACAAAGATGTCGAGGATGAATAATCTAGCTGCTGTGGTTTTTTCAAGCTAAAACAAAAGGGACTTACAAGTAGTTAGAGTACAAGAAGGGTATTAAAAGGTTCTTGCAGGCTCGGTAGTACGACTTTGACGCCCGTGGTTTTCTCCATAGGCCAAGGTAACCGGCTGTGTGCTGGTCTGCTACCTAAGCAGTATAAAAATAATAAAAACTAAGAAATTTTAGCGTCCCTATAAAACCTGAGTTCATTTTGATTTCGTGTTTGTTACCAAGTCACTGCGTGGTTGAATCGTTCAGACGATTCACCTTTTTCTAGTTCATTAGTTTTATCAGCGCTTCTAAAGGCCTATTTAAGTCGCCTTAGAGACGATGAGGCGTAAATAATTTATTTGCTATTAGCCATTTTGAATTCAGAAGATTGACGTAATACCTGACTATTTGAATGAAATATAGTCAAGTTTATCATTTATTTTCTTTTTATTTTTTAATAGACTTAAGTATGATTATTTTTCAAATAGATTTAGGAAGGATCTTTTTGTTTTTTTCGCTCGTATGAGCGTCGGTAGATTGCTCCACCGTCGCCTCAAAGACGGATATATAAAGAGAGGAAAGATTTGGACTTGGATATTATTGATTTCGGGCGTGGGTCTGGCTTAATGGTCAAAGTGTTTTCCCTGTAAGAGAAAGATTTGTACCTGCAACCAGTCCCTTACAGGCGGAATGCTATTACCACTAAGCTACCGAGCCACGGAATCTAGAATGCGGATAAACAGATTTAGATAAAAAATTATTAATACATATCTATATATTATACATAGAAACACCCAGACCAATGCAAATAGCCATATTCATGCATACAAATATTTGCACAGAGCGGGGATCGAACCCGCGCCTCCTGCGTAGCAGTCGCGTTCACTACCACCACGCCACTGTCATACAGTATACATACACAGAGATGACAAGCTCTGCTTGCTTTGGATGGTTTCACGTGTGCGACGGATGTGAAAATGTCCAGGATATTTATTTAAAACGGTTTAACATAGGCTGTAGATAAACAACACACACACACAAAATTCATACACATACAAACACATACACAAAACCCATTCAAAATCGTCTATGTGACTGGTTATACCATTGCATGCTTTCTTGTATTTTTCTTTAATTAATTAGTTTAAAAGTTCACAAGTTCATGAATTCAAGTGCTAAAGACTGCGTGACAGTTTTATACTACTGCAGTAATTACCATACTTATTAACGTACTTTATTTGAAATTAAATTAAATCACCACCCTGTTGTAAAAACAACCGCAGTTGTAATTCGCTTAATATCAGATTATGTTTTAAATATAATTTTTTTAAGTCTAGCAGTTAGTCAGAAAATGTTGAATGAGTTAGTTTTTTCTTTACTTTTAATTTCAATAATTAGCATCATAGCAGTTTGGTTTCACTAAAGGCAGAAACATGACAGATGCAGGAATTGCACTCGTTAAACATATATTTGATGCATGGGAAAAAAAGCAGGATGCCATCGGTATCTTCTGTGATCTATCAAAAGCTTTTGATTGTGTTGATCATGAGACTTTGTTAATAAAATTAGGTCTATTTGGTGTTTCGCACGGCTCACTTGGCTTACTTAAGTCTTACCTCACTGGCAGAGTACAAAAAGTTAACATAAATGGCACCAATTCATCTGGAGCCCCTTTAGTCATGGGAGTACCCCAGGGCTCGATATGAGGACCCCTTTTGTTCTTGATATATGTTAATGATCTTCCTTACTTCAGTAAAGATCTTTGTGAAATAGTATTATTTGCTGATGACACATCATTAATTTTTAAACGTGATAGACAAACTGAAGTACTTGACGATGTAAATAATACCCTTTCTAAAATTTTGCATTGGTTTACAAGTAACAACTTGCTGCTCAATGCTAAGAAAACAAAATGTGTAAAGTTTACTATGCCTAATGTAAGACAGGTTGATACTAGTATTACAATGAACGATGAATCTGTTCAAATAGTTGATATCACAGTTTTTCTTGGAATAACTATAGATAATAAACTGCAATGGGGTTCTCATATCACAGCCTTAGCAGGAAGACTTAGCTCAGCTGCCTATGCGGTTAGAAAAATAAGGCCACTAACTGATGAGGAAATGGCACGATTAGTTTATTTTAGCTACTTTCATAGCGTTATGTCGTATGGTCTGATGCTGTGGTGCTCAGCTGCCGATATTGAGACTATTTTCATATTACAGAAACGCGCGATACGAGCAATCTATAGCCTCAGACCCCGAGACTCGCTGAGAGAAGTTTTTAAAGAAATTAATATTTCAACAGTTGCTTCCCAATACATTTATGATAATATCTTATAGGTACGCAAGAACTTAGATCTTTTCAAAAAAAACTCTGTCCAACACCATTTTAATACTAGAAATAAAAATAAACTTGCAGTGCCAAAACTCAGGCTTCATAAGGTTGGTAATTCGTTTGTAGGCAATTGTTTTTATTTTATTTATTTATTATTTATTATACAGAAACAGTAACGAAGTAATACAGTAACAATGTGTACGATAATAGCCACAGTAGTCAAAGACTGTGTCGTGGCCATTAACGCCCACCTCCAAGAGATAACTTATCGTAGTTTAAAGTATATGTCGGAGATGGAGACGGATTGCTATCTGGATGGCCGTCGTCGTCGTCCGACATGTTGTATTTTCTATCAGTCAGTGCGCACGTCCGGCGCGGGCGTTGTTTCGAGAGCAAGTGAGTTTGACAAAGCGATCACACGCACTACTGACAGATACGTTGACATTGACTTGACAACTGACAAGCTATAAGATGTCAACCACATTGTGTTGTATTGCCATTCTAATAAAATAAGTGGCGTCGTATATCCGCGTAAATCGACTATCTCTCACACGGCCATTCTGCTCTTCAACGCGCTCTCGCGTTGATTTATCGACGTCAAGTCCAGCCTAGACGCCACAGCGCATAGCACACAAGTAAAGCGTTTACAAACAGCTTTCAACCTCCCACAAAGCAAAGCGTAAGAGCTTTCAGCACGTCACAGCCCTGGTGTATAGCAAAGCGTTGGGGCTTTCAGCATTGCTCAGAGGCAGCACTTAAAACACGCTGCAAAGCGTTGCAGCTTTCAGCATCGACCTTGGGTCAATGAGCCCAACCTTACTGCAAAGCGTGATGGCTTTCAGCAGGACATCAGGACAAAGCGATAAGGCTTTCAATCCACCCTTCAATAAAGCGTAGTAGTTTAAAATAAAACTTACGGTTAAAATAAAACATTTTATCAATCAGCAATGAACATAAGTCTTTTTATAAACACAGGTTTACATTAAACAAAACTATGTAATTATCGTTTCAGCTCAAACAATGATCATGATTCAATACAGTAATTCAATCCAAATTACTAATTACACCAAATTAAAATACCAAATTAATCAATACAATTTGTTCCATAATTAAATAAAACTATTCAATTATGGGTTCTACAGGATCAAGACATTCTGATAATTCAGGTAAACTAGCTGGATATTTACGTAATCGTTCATGGCACACATATTGGGCCCGTCCCCCAGATAATGGTTCAACCAAGTAACGCTCATTCGGATAGACGTTAGTAATTTTGCATGGACCATTAAATTTTTCACTCAACTTATTAATTATTCGGGGATTTTTCTGAACTAGAACTAGATCACCAACTGCGAAAGGATGAATAGCGGCTTTATTAGCATCGTAACGAATTTTATCTTTTGTCGCTTGCTCGTCCATCCTACTCTTAGCCGTTTGTCTTATTTCGAACAAATTTTGTTGGTTGCTAGTATCGGGATGTATCGCAAAATAGTTTAATTTGGGCGGTATCTTATTACAGCCAAACAACAACTGGAATGGACTTTTACCCGTACTTTTCGATACAGTACAATTCAGGGCTAGTTGGACTTCGCCGATAACAGATTTCCAGGATCTGTTTTCATGATTCTCAGCGACTGTAAAACAATTAGTTAGAACAGACATTAGACGCTCTACCTGCCCGTTGGCACGGCTCACACCACTGGCGATTTCGTGAAACTCAATACACCATTCCTTACAAAGTTTTTGAAAATCTTGTCCTGTGAAAGAAGTGCCCTGATCAGAGATAATACGCTTGGGAGTCCCAAATACGTGAACAAAATTTCTAAGGGCCTCACAAGCAGATCGAGAAGTCAGATCTTTTACAGCAGTTAAGTGACAGAACTTGGTGAAAGCGTCGACTATAACAATCACATATTCCTTGGAAATCCTACCACCAGTCAATTTACCACTCGTATCAATGTGAATAGTGTGAAATGGCTCTGCAACCTTCTCTATGGGATGTAACGCAGATTGCTTTTTACCAGAGGGATTCTTGTTAATTTTGCACGGTAAACAATGGTCAACATACGTCCTTACAGATGAAGTCATGTTCGGAAACCAAAAATACTCTCTAATTTTGGACAAAGTCTTATCCCAGCCTAGGTGTTTTAATTCGTCGTGAAACTTTTGAATTAATTGCCAACGAAAATTTTTGGGGACAATCACGCGGCTAAAGGTTTTACCATCGACTTGAAAATTTCTATACAATAAATTATCTTTATAGGTGTAAGACGATCTAAGATTGGCGTCGATAGTATCGTTTTCTATAGAGTCTATAATTTTCTTAATGTCGGGATCTAACTTTTGTTCAGCCTGCAACCATTCATCACTTACACGCGAAACATTTGCTTGCTTACAGTTAGTGGGGTTAAGACTCAAGTAGTCTACGTGCGGGATCCTTTCACCCTTTCGATACTCTATCTCGAAGTCGAAGGTCTGCATGTACGCCCACCACCTATGTACGCGAGGTAAAAGTTCCCGTTTGTGACGTGAAGCCTTTAAAGCGTTGCAATCTGTAACGACTTTAAATTCCCTACCAAGTAAATAGTGTCGAAAATGTTTCAGCGCCTTAAATACTGCTAGAGTTTCTAGCTCATAGCTATGGTATCTACTCTCTGCATCCGTCGTCCTTTGACTGAAATAACCGACAACTTTCAACTGATTGTCGACCTTTTGAAATAAAATTGCCCCATATCCAATCGAGCTCGCGTCTGTGTGTAGTTCGATCGGTTTGCTAGGATCAAATATTGTCAATACGGGTGCGGAAGTCAGATAGCCTATAATGGTAGCATGAGCTTTTGTATGCTCAGAGGTCCAAATCCATTTAACTTCCTTTTTAGTAAGGGCGTACAGAGGCGCCATAATAGACGAAAAGTTAGGTACAAACTTTCGAAAGTACCCAGCGAGACCGTTGAATTGGCGCAGCTCCTTCACATTGGTTGGTAAGGGAGCGTTTGCTAAAGCCCTTATCTTTTTAGGGTTGGGTTTGACACTATTGTTACCGACAATATAGCCTAAGTACTCTACTGAAGACTTCAGAAAGGTACACTTCTTCCAGTTAAAAGCAAAACCGGCTTGCGATAACGCAGATAATATCTGATCGAGGTCCCGCAAAGCGTCTTCCTTGGTTTTCGAAAATACTAGGACATCGTCCATATAAACAAGTGCTATCTTGTCTTTTAACCCTTTTAGCGCTTTGTTAATAGCCCTTTGGTATACGGAAGGGGCGTTGCAAAGCCCAAACGGCATTTTTAAATATTCCCATACACCATCCGGGGTAATAAACGCGGTTTTTTCGATATCGGCCTCGGATGCCATCAAAATCTGGTGAAATCCAGAGGCCATGTCTAAGCTTGAGAAGAAACACGCTTGCCCAAGAGCATCAATTTGTTCCGATATCAATGGCAGAGGATAACTATCACGCACGGTATTGGAGTTAAGCTCCCTATAGTCAACACAAAGGCGGTCAGATCCGTCCTTTTTCTTAACGAGCAATGCAGGACTAGAAAAAGGGGAAGAGCTCTCGCGCACTATACCCTTACTTTCTAAATCAGCAATAATCTCTCGCATTATGGTTCGTTCAGAAGGGGCTAACCTGTACGGGTGTCGTTGTACAATTTTGTCGGGGTTTTTAAGCTTAATTTGCATCGTTCCCGTATTCACGGTAGTTTTAGAATTGCCGCTAGTAAAATTATCTTTGTATTTCGCTAATACGGACCCCAGCCTATCAATATCATTAGCTTCGGTCAAATCAGTCTTAATTTTATCTAACTCTGTATCCATGTTTAAAGTTTGGCACGTATTGACGCTAGCATCGCGTATAATTTTAGCACCGTCGCTATCGAGGGTGAAAATCAAACCAGGGGTCTTAAATATTTCTCTACCTAAGATAACATCATACGGAAGCAAATGTGAGTCAACAATCACAAACGTGACCTCGGTATGTAACCCATCGAACTCAGCATACGTTGTCATTTTACGAAATGAAAAACATGGCACGGAACCAATACCTGTGAGACGAGTAAATGAAATCTCTTTCTTATCAGGTAAACAATCAGCAATTTCCTTTTTAATCAATGAACATTCTGAACCACTATCAATCAGTGCTCGCAAAGTATAGCCACCGATGCATATTTCAATCAAAGAATCTTTAGAGGATGAAAAAACATTGACTGACTTTGTTTGCAATGTAGAATCTTTAGTGTCCTTCGACTTTTCTTCGCGTTGTTTCTTAAAACAAGTAGATTCAGAATGTCCAGTTCTGTGACAGTAGGAACATTGTGTAACATTTGACTTATCAGTAGATTTATCGACAGACGTGCGAGAATGAGTACCCTCATCTTTGTTTTTGTTACGCAACAATAAACAGTGTCGCTTCAAATGGCCTATCTTATTACAATAATGGCACCGACGCTCGGTAGATAACTCGCCTACTCTAGGACGCTTAGGAGTTTCATGTTCACTTCGAGTCTTATCAGAATTTCGCTTAAGATTCTTAATTTTAGGGTACGTATTCAAATGCCTATCGAGTGCGACAAAACTAGTAGGGGTATTTTTAAGTAAATCTGTGCGTACCTGGACGTCCGTGATGCCGGAGATCACCACTTCAATTTTATTGGACTCACCCCAACCAGTATCCAGCCGGTCTATCAGCGCTACCTTGTTGGTAGAATACTCGATGTACGTCGACGCCTGGTCGCTCGTGTACTCCACCATGTCGCGAAACAAATCGTAGAACCTCCTGGTCGAGATGAACTGTTGAGTAAGTTGCTCCTTCAATTCTTCCCAAGTTTTGCACAACGGGTAAGAACGTGCAGCCCATTTCTTAGCACGTCCCTGCAGACGAGTAAAGGCAGCATTCCTGGTTTCATAATCCGTCCACGAGTTGTTCTTCATATGGTGTTCAATCTCGTCGCACCACTGGGCCGCAGTAAACTGACAATCGTCTGGATCAAATTGCGGTAAATAAATCTCGCTCGCCTTCAGCTTCCTAGAATCGCCAACACTCGTAGACTTGTGATTGGAATTCTGAAGCCCGCCATCATATTTTGGAAAAACACAGCCCACGTTTCAGGTGAAGGTGCGCCATGTGCTTCGTTTCTTGAAGTCCATGGACCCGTCGCACTATTTTCTTGAGTTTCAGGTTCCGACCGAAAATATTCTTGATTTTGAGTAGCAGGCATCTCGGTAGACACGTGAGATGATTTTGGAATCGTTCCCACCGCTGCTGTCGGAGATGGAGACGGATTGCTATCTGGATGGCCGTCGTCGTCGTCCGACATGTTGTATTTTCTATCAGTCAGTGCGCACGTCCGGCGCGGGCGTTGTTTCGAGAGCAAGTGAGTTTGACAAAGCGATCACACGCACTACTGACAGATACGTTGACATTGACTTGACAACTGACAAGCTATAAGATGTCAACCACATTGTGTTGTATTGCCATTCTAATAAAATAAGTGGCGTCGTATATCCGCGTAAATCGACTATCTCTCACATATATAATAGAAGTTATTTCAGTAGGACTTGTGTGTGTGTGTGTGTGTGTGTGTGTGTGTGTGTGTGTGTGTGTGTGTGTGTGTGTGTCTGTGTGTGTGAGCGTGTGTGTATGTATTGGTGTGAGTGTAGATAGTGAGAGAAGAGTGTTGTGACGAATGGTTATGGTTGCAAGATCTTTTGTCCGGTTGTTATTAGTTCGTCAGTGTCTCCAGCTCTTTGTAGGTGAGTCGGGATAACCACTTGTCAGTGACCCTTTTACAGTCTCGTACACGAAGCGGATAGATGTTAAGGGCTCTATTAACGCGATTGTATATAGACGGTGAAGAGAACGCAAAGTGACGTCTTACTGTTTCTGAATTAGCGGCAGGAATTTCACAGATTCTATCGGCTCTGCGCTTCTGAGTAAGTTCAGGATTGTAGCTGAGTTCACTGTGTTTATGTAATATTGTGTTTAGGATGAAAGAATGTCTTACAGAGGGTACTCTGCACAATGCATACAATTCAATGGTAGGAAAACGGAAGGCTTTGCGCGACATAACTTTGAGGACGGCTCTCTGGGCCCGTTCAAGACGTAACAGTAAAGTTTCACCTACACATCCCCAAGCCGTTACACAGTATGTGACAATGGAGTGTTCAAGTGCAAAATATACAGTCCTCAGTGTAGGGAAATCCGCCGAATTTCTTAATTTTTTAAAAACAAATATCAATTTTCTTACCCTACCCACCAGTGCATTGATCTGTTCATTCCACGCCAACGAACTATCAATAAGAACACCGAGGTATTTTATGACGTCCGTCCGAAATACTTTAGGGCAATCACAAACGGCGCTTTGGGCTGCGCTGCAGTTATGGACCGTTAGAGTGGTTAGCTCAGTGGGCCGCGAAGAGCTCCTCAACCCAAACGTGATAAATTTTGTTTTATCCCAGTTCAGGGTAAGGAGGTTTTGTGCCAACCATTTGGCGGTATCCCTTAGGGCAGACTGTGCATTTCGGTCAGCTTCGATCCAATCTTTACCATGCACCAGTATCACAGTATCATCAGCGTATTATGTAACAATTTGTGAGTTACAGGATGAGAGTCTGCATAGGTCATTAATGTATATTAATATAAGTACCATAAGTACCAAGCACACTACCCTGTGGCACGCCATAGTCAACAGGATACTCATTGCTGATTAAATCATCAATTTTAACAACCTGGGAACGATTTTTCAGATAGCTACTAAATATCTTCAGTGCCACGCCTCTAATACCGATACATTCCAGCTTATTGAGCATGAGTGGGACAGAGATAGTGTCGAAAGCCTTTTTTTGTATAAAATTGTTTAATAAAATTCCTCAGGATCTGATATACACTTAATAAATTTAAAATTGAAGTTAAAAATTCCTTCATAAAAAAAAGGTTATTATAAATTAGACGAATATTTAAATGATAAAGATCCATGGACATCCTAATCTCATCTCTTGCTCGCACTGTATAAACTTGTTATAAATAAAACCATATTAAAAAAAAGAAGGATAATCGAGTTCACTGAGTTTCTTGCTGGTATCTTCTCAGTAGAACCAACCTACCGAACCAGCGAAAGAATCATTTTCCAATGATTTATTTTATTTATTTTTAATATGATTGACCTTGTACAATTCTGACGTTCATATGTGCTCTTTATGTGCCTAAATTGAATAAATGAAATTGATTCTTTGATTCTTTCTTTGTAACATACAGACAGACAGACAGATAGACAGACAGACAGACAGACAGAGTTACTTTCGCTTTTCTATATTTTTTTTATATTATTATGAATATGGATAATATGTTTATTAATTTAAGAAATGAGTGGTATTTGAGGTCATTTATTACAAATAAAATGTACGTCTTGAAACAAACATAATAATTAAGCAGGTACATTAAATCTCAGACCATTCTGAATAAAAATCATAATAAAATTAACCTTCAAATAACTTCAAAGTCTTCAAAACCTTCAAAGTAGGTTCCAAAGTATTTACGCAGGGATAACAACCTTCCAAAATTAATAGCCAGGCCGTACAGTACAATAAATCAGGGCAAGTTAGACGGATGCGGGCTACTATCAAAACGGATCCGGAATTTTGTTCCGAAGGTGACTTGCGGAACGATAACACACTTGGACTTGTTAAGACATGTTCGGGATCTTGTCTGTTCCGGTTTTGTTGGATGTAAGCCTCCATTTTGTCATTAAAAGTTTGTGAATGTCGGTTTTCTTAGAAGAAGCTTTTTTAAAATTGCTGCCTCAATTCGTATTTTTCTTCTAAAATATAATTTAGATGCTATGAGGTAGTAAACAGTCTCAGGGGAAGTATAAAGAATACACAGAATCATAGATTGCACTGATCTTAATAATAACGTAGGTAGTAATGCCTGTTAGTTGGAACTACATTACTTTGAATAATAACAGTTAGGGCTCCGGCGAGCTGTGGTACGAGCGAGTATGCTTTCGTGCGAGAGATATGCTTTCGGCAATCTCACCTCCGGCAACCAAAGACCCAAGACGGCGTGTGTTTTAGTGCAGTCCGACATAACCGCCTCCACCGGCTCCGTGGTGGTGGTATCCGTCGGGATTTCTCGCACGATAGAAAAAAAGGTACAAGCGAGTATGCGTGTGCAGTTGGACGCGGTTGCCGGCGGCCTGACCTTCCGGCGAATGTGGAACTAACCGCACGCGCATAGAGCAAAATACTTAAGTGCTAGAGGGAGACACATAGCGTACTGACAATCAACTACGTATGGCTTCAACATCTTACCTGGAGGTGTGGGTTGCTATAATGCTAATTATTTGGGTCGTGGACTCACATGATATCGCCTGCTTTAAATTTTGATCCCATTTCAATGTACCAAGTACCATTACTGCCATTCCTGTACAAAATTTCAGACAAATCCATTCAGGCAGACAGAACTCTAAAAACGTATTGCTGTACTTACTAATCAGTTTGCCGGAGGATATAAGACTGAAACCAGATGAAAATCTCAAGCTCAATAGCTCAGTTGGAAGATCATTCCCCCTGTACGGGAAAGGTCGTGAGTTCATGTCTCACTTGAGCGTTTAATTTTTTCTGATGTTTTTCGGACTTTAAAGTTAGCATTAAAAATGCTATAAAAATTTAGTCAGATGAAAATAAGTTTAAAAGAAATATAAGAAAATACTTACATTACACAAAATAATGTAATAGTTATTTCAACTGATCCCACCCACTCCTATCCTGTCCATGACAACAAGAGGGTACCTATTAATAGGATTGAATGAATACCACTACCTACAGCACAAAAAAGGAAACAGAAACAAACATTAATTTAACTACTACTAACGTTAGTCGCGTGGTTCCCGGCAGAGTAGAATTTGGGCCACCCCATCTCTTCCTATGCGGTGTCGTACAAGGCGACTAAGGGCTGTTTAACATCAGACAGATATATGCAGCCCAGACTTAGCTTCATATGCATGGTTCGAGTCAACAATAGTGCCAGGAATACAGCAATAGACTCACCCCCTATTACGTGGGACCGAATACATTGATTGGTGAAATTGGTTAAATTTCTTATGTCAAAATCACTGTTCGTCTAGTCATTGCACTGTCAAGTTCTCTTATGGTCTAATTCCATTTTATGACAAATATATGGGTGTTCATTCACCTCTGCGTAGCCCTCCGGGGATAAAGGCATGATTATATGTATGAATATAAATGTATTACTAACGTTCCAGAAACATCTACTAATCCCTACAGTATCGACACATCACGGAAGCTGTCAGAAAAACTTATGTTACATCACGCATTATACGGCTGAGCGATAGTTTTTCCTTAATCATTTCTCAGCGGTTGCCAGTAATAACCAAGGAAAGCTTGCATTGAAGGTAAACAAATAAACATATCTCAAAGATTACTTCCAAACGATACTCTATTTAAGGACACGTGGGAATTGAGCAAAATGTTTACAGCAAATTTTATGTTCTTTGTCCATCTGGGCGCAAGTTCTGGTTGCAAACTTTTTCCCGGGGCCTGGGGACGGCTCTTCAGTCTATGATTTGGTTTTATGTTGTTTTTTAATACTGAAATTACTAGTTCTAGTGACCCCTTCAGTTGAGCTAAGCTCTTGTGTTTGGGTACAATCGATCATTATAGACGTAAACTCACCCACGAGTATGGCCAGTAGGTACTCGAACGCAGGGCTCTTTACCCAAAGTAACTTTAATCTGACTCCGAGAAAAAAGTAACGGCCTGAGCTTCATTTGTCAATTAGCTTAAACAGCCCCAAATTATAATGAAATTAAAATGTATCTATAGTAATCTACTATATTTCCTTATTTTATTTATCAATCGAAGCGTCGGTATCTTAGTGGTTACGGAGTCGGCCTTACGATCGAGAGGTCCCGGGTTCGAATCCTGGCCATTACGCTACCGACTCCTAGCATAAGCAATTTAGCTTAGTTGGAGGTGTTAGAGAGAATAGAAATAACTTCGGTTTAAATATTCTTTAAAATAAACGACTTGAAAAGAAAAAGTTAGGTTTTCCTTTTATATTCACATATTTCTTTGAGATTTGAGAGAAGAAACAATTTACGTGTTTGTTCTTTGTTTTATTTATATGCGTGGAAGACATTTGACGAAGGTCATATTATAATTTGAGCTTAAGTCTGAAGTTTAATTTTTCTTGCTCCGGCACCGCCCACTATTCATTATCTTGCAAATATTAGAGATTGAAGTCCGTTCTCATTTTTTTTGTTTCGCATCAAGTTATATTGGTTCATCTAAATCTAAATATATCATATAACTCAAAGGTGACTGACTGACATTGTGGTCTATCAACGCACAGCCCAAACCACTGGACGGATCGGGCCCAAATTTGGCATGCATGGTAGATTATGACGTAGGCATCCGCTAAGAAAGGATTTTTGGAAATTCTGCAACTAAGGGGGTAAAACAAGGGATGGAAGTTTGTATAAAAATCCGTAATTTTCAGAGCTAGATGCACTAAATTTCATAAACCTATGTCTTTTAGGATATAAATGAACACGTGTATCGGCGTTTTTCAAAACTAACAGATTACTAATAAGAGGGTAAAATAGGTGATAAACTTTTGTATGGAAAGTTCGTCATTTTCAAAGTTAGAAGCATGAAACTTCGTACAGCTACGTCTTTTGACAAATGTTTCGTCGCGATAACCGACATCCACGCGGGCGAAAGCTAGTTTAGGAGCGGGTGGCGAGCAAAAGCTATTTTTTATAGGTATTTAGATATGCTGTCTGCAGTTCAACTTATGGTAAGTTGAGGAGCAGTTCAGAGAGTAGTGGCTACCATTTTGAGATGCGAAAAATGTTTCATTTTACGAGGTGCGAGAGAAATTCCTTATTGGACACCCTGGTATGAAAGACCTGAGATGGATTGCGGTTTTAGTCGGTTCGAGTACGACATAACTGCCTCGCTGATCGGCAGGGGTTGCAACCGTAGGTATGTCCGCACGAATAAAGATATATCAGCTTATAGGCTACATTGGTTCGAGTCTAAAAGATCTTACAGTGGCCTCATATACTCAAGTGATTACAGTAATCGATAACGTCAAAATAATGCGTTCAGTATTATTTTAACTAAATAAGCTAATTAACTTCAAACAAACATTTCCTATTGATCTACTAACTAACAACAATTAATAACGTAAATTATGGGTGTATAAACTCAAATGAATAGCGCTGTAATTATATTGTAAAGTGAGCAGTATAATTATTATTTGATACGTTAGCCCTTTGAAGTTATAATTTAGTATATTAAATTCTCGTGTCGCGGTGTTTGTAGTTAAACTCCTCCGAAACGGCTTGACCGATTCTCATAAAATTTTGTTTGCATATTGTCTGAGAATCGGAAAACATATATTTTTCATACCCCTTAATGTTAAAGTGAAGAGGGAACGGGATCTGACGCCACGAGGGCAGGAAAAAATTGGCGGTACGAAGTTCGCCAGATCAGTTAGTATTTATATAATTATATGCATTTTTATAATCTATGCTAGAAACCCGCCCCGGCATTGCAGGGGTGGATTTCATTTCATACGGAACTCTAAACTTTTTGGGAATCCAATATTGTTTATGTTACTCACAAAGAATGTAGCTTTCTATTAGTGAAAGAACTTTTAGAATCGGCTCAGTAGTTTCCGAGCCTATTCATTACAAACAACATTACTTACAAATCTTTACTTTCTGTAATATTAGTATAGATTACTTAAAAAGATGCTAACTTTTTAAGGTCGAAATACATCGCCTTGAAAGACGGATGAGACATCGCCTTGAAAGAGAAGAGTAATTTGAAGTGATTCAGGTGTGGCTCAATAGCTCAGTTGGAAGAGCATTCCCCCTGTAAGGGAAAGGTCGTGGGTTCAAGTCCAACTTGAGCGCTTCTTTTTTTCCCGATGTATTTCGAAAGATAAGTTATTTTTTGTACGTTACAAAAACTCAAGAACTCTGCATCGGTATAACTAGATTTTTCACAAGATTTTGACACTATATCTATTTTTATTCCATGTCGATAGATAGCGCTACAATGGGTTATAGGTTTTTATTCCCAGGCAAAGTCAGGACCTGAGTCACAATTAAATAATAAAATTTTATTATTCTTCTTACTTACGTATACTTCTAGAAGAATGTGTTACGACTTTTGTGAGATTTCACATAATTATTTGGAAAGCAAACAATCGGCCACAAACCAACAGCTGCATTTAACCGCAACCTAAGTTACTAAAAATATTATTTTGTGGTAAAGTAAATCCCTTCGCCGGACATAGACCCCACTAGCCATAAATCAGACGTGCTACGGACGCTTTAGATAATCCGTCATGAGTATAAATACTATAAATGTTCGTCCGTTTTATTATCTTTTGGTCAGTAGTTATAGTATATCATGTTAGAGATGGGATGGGTTCTTATGGTTTCTGACGTCACGCATACATCTTATAATCACGCCTGTATGACCAAGAAGCGGTAAACAGAGTATTTGACATCCACATTTTAAAACCACAATTAAAAAATAGCCTCCTTATTACGTGGTGCCGAAAATCATAGTTGTGGACTATGATTTTCGGCACCACGTAATAAGGAGGCTATTTTTTAAGTGGGTACTTTGTCATATGGACGCAAATCCATACTAATCCATACTAATATTTTAAATGCGAAAGTAACTCTGTCTGTCTGTCTGTCTGTCTGTCTGTCTCTATGTTACGCTTTCACGCCTAAACCACTGAACCAATTTTGATGAAATCCATACAAATATTATAAATGCGAAAGTAACTCTGTCTGTCTGTCTGTATGTTACGTTTTCACGCCTAAACCACTGAACCGATTTTGATGAAATTTGGTATAGGGATAGGTTAGACCTTGAGAAAGGACATAGGCTATGTTTGGTCGCGATAACCAACATTCACGCGGGCGGAGCCGCGGGCAAAAGCTAGTTTGGTATAAGATTAGATTAGACCTTGAGAAAGGACATAGGCTATGTTTAGTTGCGATAACCGACATCCAGCCACGGGCAAAGGCTAGTATCTTATAATCACGCTTGTAAAACCTCGAAGCGGTAAATAGAGGTATATTAACATCCATATTTTGCCAACTATGATTCTCTTTACCACGTAAGGAGGCAATTTTTTTAAGTGGGTAATTTGTCATAGGGATAAGGATATGGATGCAGATATAACATAACTAGCTTTTGCCTGCGGTTCCGCCCGCGTGGATATCGGTTATCGCGACCAAACATATCCGCGCGCATTCCGTGCTGGGCGTGTATGTGAGCGTACTCGGGCCGTGTTATGAAATAGTGTTTTAAAAATGACGACGGTTAAATGCTTCTCGTGTAATATTGTTATCGACGAGCTTCTGTCCTATATACAGAATAAAATATCGATAGTAGACGAAGAAACACTGGTGAGAATCTGTGCGACGACATTCTCAAGTGAGGAAATTAAAAATTCGAAATCATTATTGTACGAGTCTATACCTTCGAGTACAAACAAAATTAATCGGAAAAATAAAGGAAAAGAGCAAAGAGACTTATATGATATACTGAAGGGTGAATTTCAACAAGTCCATTAAAATCTTCATTTCCGTGGATATTTTTACCTTAAGTGTTATAATAAAAATACATCGCGTTAATTAAAGGTTTTGATACTATATGTATTCTTGCTTAATATCTAACAGATAACTAAAAAAACTAACGAGATATACAAGATTAAAAATTACATGCCACGGTGATGAAACATGCGTGTACGGCAATGAAACAAGCGTCCACGGCAATGAAAGCCAAATGTTCCATCATTTTGTAAGATTAACACAGAAACATCTTTTTATAATTGATTGTACAGTAAAAAACTAATCAAATCTATAATCGTATTGCAGAAAGTTTCCGAATCCTGTAATGTCAGTATTCGGTGCTACCTTTATAACAGGTAATGATGTTTATAATGCCTAATCATACTATGGCGATGAAAACATAAGTCACGGAAATGAAATATCAGGCCACAGCAATGAAACTAAATCGTTTTACAATGCATGGCAATGATTTTTTTTTCATTGCCGTGTTTTTTTTTTCATTGCCATAGCAAATTTTGACCATGGAAACTACGGCAATGAAAGCACAGCAATGAAAAACAAGACCAAAATATAAAATAACAAAAAATCTAATAATTATTCGAAGTATTAATCACTTCACAAAAATAAACAAGAGAAATGGCGTTCTATTGAATGTTTAATCAAGAGGATAACTTATTAAAATAGAAAGTTATACCTATCCACGGCGATGAAAGAAAAAATGTCCAGTAACATAAAAATGGTAGACTTACATCTATGGCGCCAAAACGCAGGTACTTGTGTACGATATTC
This sequence comes from Eilema sororculum, assembly GCA_914829495.1. Lineage (NCBI taxonomy): Eukaryota > Metazoa > Arthropoda > Insecta > Lepidoptera > Erebidae > Eilema > Eilema sororculum. The sequence goes on from OU618549.1 coordinate 21,221,557, forward strand.
CGCGTCGAGCACTTAGGCGGCACCAATATGCAACGTTTAGCGCATATAAGGGAGGACGTAAGTCGTTAGATAAGACAATATTCTAAAATATGTTTAGAACACGGCGATGAAAGGTAGTTCTGGGACAAATGTATTTTTTTTAGCTATTCGTTGTATTGTTTAAATATTTGAAAAATGTATTTCGTAACAATACTTTAACTATTCACGTATCAAATAAAAATAGGTATTAATAAAAATAACCAATAGATTTTTATCGATGAGGTATCACGACACAAGAGGTGACATGTGGACAAACACGGCAATGAAAGATTTCGGTGTATTTTGTTTTTTTTTGGAGTACCTATAATCCTATATAATAGATTATTTAGTGCCACACATAGATCACTATTTCACCTAACTAGCAAAAAATATTAGATCATTATAACTATGATTTTTAGTACCGATTTCATCGATGCCACGCAATTCTTGGTCCCGGGAAATTCACCCTGAACCTACTGAAATTTACTGAACCCGACGTGATTCCTGTGTTTGTGGCGAGACAATTAGAAAAGTTACCTTCAATTCTATTTGACCACCTCGACTGTACTAAGCTACTGAAGGACTTGCTTAAAAAGCAAAATGAGCTGGATTTGATAAAGTCTAACTATGTTACACAGGATCAGCTGAATTATTGCAAAAGCGAAATTTTGCAAATGAAGTACAACTCTTTACCGCCAGCTACCCCACGTAGTGTTAATATGAGATGCGGGACATGGCGTGTTGATAGTGGACCAATGGGTTGTCGCTTACTAATAACCCATCAACTCATATTGATAACCAGGAGTCACCGGAAAATATTGATCTCACTTTGGGCGAACAGAACGAGATACCAAATTTTAGAAGCATAGTGGGGGTAGATGAACAATGCGCGGGTGACTCAGCTGCGCCACCGCAGCGACAGTCGCCGGCGCCCGAGAGCGTCAGCCGATGGAGGAGGCGAGTCAACGTGACGTCACCGCCATCGGTTAGAGAAGCCCGCGCTGTTTACACGCCCGAGCGCCGTATGCATTCCTACTATCGAGCGTGACGCGAAAAGGTGGGAATTATAGATAATGAAGGCTGGCAAATTGTCTCAAAAACTAAAAAATGGTCATATCGATACCGTGGGATAGCTGGAATGTCTAGGGATATGGAAGGAAATTTGAAAGCGGCTGAAAAATCAGTTCCTATTTTTATAACGAAAGTACATAAAGATACCAATGAGAAAGACATTGTGGATTATGTATATAGAAAAACAAAAGTAATGATACAATTGGAAGAAATCTCATTCAAGCAAGTGCGTGGTCATAAGGCTTTCAAATTTTACATATTAGAGAGTAAATTAACAATGTTTTCAGACGATAAATTGTGGCCAGAAGGAATCATATTCAGGCGATTTGTAAACTACCGAGAAAAATTTTCGAACGGTGATACCACTGTACCGGCCCGCAACAATGACCAAAATGACAACTCTGACAAATAACGACATTTACAACTTTGTCAGTTTCAACTGCAAGAATGTAAGGCGCTCCATTGGAAATATACTACAGCTATGTTGTTTCTCACATATAATAGCCCTACAAGAGCATTGGCTGTTACCGCACAACATCGATTTCTTGGGACGTATTCATAGGGATTTCGCCTATACCGGAGTTTCACCCATGGACCTGTCGGAGGGAATGATCCAGGGTCGTCCGTGGGCAGGGGTGGCCGTGCTGTGGAATAAAAAAGTTTTCCGAAATGTATCGGTAGTAAAGTGTGATAATACGCGAATGTGCGCTATAAAAGTGGTGGAGGACCAGAGGTCATTTCTTGTGTTCAGTGTCTATATGCCAACCCGTCGGTTGGTACGGCTAACCTGGCTGAGTTCACGGACTGCCTCGGATTGCTCAGTGCTATCGTAGGCAGCGAGAATATTGAGTATGTTTACATGCTCGGGGACTTCAAACCCAGGTACGCAATTTTTCTATGAACTTTCAAGTTTCTGTAGTGATTTAGACTGGTCGTGTGCAGATGTGTTAAAAATAGGATTACAGTCAGACACTTATAGTTATATTAGTGAAATAAACGGGGGAAGGAGCTGGCTAGATCACTGTGTAGTCACTAGCTCGGCTCTGCAAAGTGTTGTAAGTGCACATATAAAGTATAGTCCTGTATGGTCAGACCACTTTCCGCTAGTTATTCAATGTAATCTGGGTGTGATTAAACAAAAATTGTTCAATGATGACTCAGACATATGTAATAATAATAATAAAGTACGATGGGGTGAAAGAAACCCTGAACAAATTAGCTTGTACAGTAAATTATGTGACGAAAAATTGAGACTAATAGACTTTCCAAGTGAATTTAGTGGCTGTAGTGACAGACAGTGTAGCGAGATGGGCCATAGAGCCATTATTGACAAAATGTACCAAGACGACGACGAAGAATTGAGACGTTGACTGCGGCGGCTGCAAAAAGTCAATCTGCCAGTCACACAAAACAGAAGGTAGTTGTAATCGGATGGAATAAGTATGTTCGTGAGGCTCACGATGTGGCAAGGTGTAAATTCCAACAATGGGTTCTCAATGGTAAGCCGGGGGAAGGTCGTGTCTGGGAGGAAATGCGAAATAGTCGTAAAATCTTTAAGTCTCGTCTAAAGTGGTGCCAGAACAACAGTGAGCGCCTCAAAATGGACATACTTGCATCTGGACACTCTAAGCGTGATTTTCGTGGCTTTTGGAAAAATGTCAATAAATTAAATAACAAGCCGGGCCTACCTGTGAGTGTCAACGGTTTAAACGATCATAAATCCATTGCAGACAAGTTTAGGGACTGTTTTACTGTCAAGTCACCTTTGGGGCCACCACGTACAATCATCAATAATGTACACCATGGGCGGGCGATCAGTGCGTTGTTCGATGCGAAAGAAATAAGGAAAATTATACAGGCAATGTCGAAAGGAAAGTCTCCCGGTCATGACAACTTGAGCATTGAACATTTGAAACATGCTGGAGCACATTTGCCTCGCGTACTTGCTATGTTCTATACACTTTGCGTCGGGCACTCGTACTTACCTGCTGAAATGGTGAGGACTGTGGTGGTACCAATACTAAAAAGCAAAACCGGTGATATTAGTGATCAAAGTAATTACAGACCGATTTTCCTGGCTACCATATTGGCTAAGGTGCTTGATAGTTTGCTTAACACACGGCTTGACAAGTACCTAAGTATCCATGACAACCAGTTTGGGTTTAAAGCAGGACTATCCACGGAATCAGCAATCCTGTGTTTGAAGCAGACTGTCAGGTACTACACTGATAGGCAGACACCTATTTATGCTTGCTTTCTCGACCTATCGAAGGCATTTGACTTGGTTAGTTATGACATCTTGTGGCAAAGGCTGGAGGAAACCTCGATGCCAGAGGACTTACTCCACATTCTAAAATATTGGTATCTCAACCAGGTCAACGTTGTTAGATGGTCGAGTGCGACATCTGAGCCGTATAGGTTGGAATGCGGTGTGAGACAGGGGGGACTCACGTCCCCAAAGCTTTTTAATCTATATGTGAACGCACTGATTGGGGAGCTCAGCAGCACCCGTGTCGGTTGTCACATAGCCGGAATCTGTGTGAACAATTAAGCTATGCTGATGATATGGTGCTGCTTAGCGCCTCAGTCTGTGGTTTATCCAAACTATTGAGTATATGTGAACGTTACGCCTTGAAGCACGGCTTAATCTACAATGCAAGTAAAAGTATGCGCAAGCTAATGTGCCCAAGCAACATACCATCTATAAGGTTGAACGGGAATGAACTGACTCTAGTTAACCAGTTTAAATATTTGGGACATATATTGACTTCCAACCAAGGATTGATATTAAGAGGGAGCGAAGGGCGCTGTCTGTGAGGGCGAATATGATGGCCCGGAGGTATGCAAGTTGCTCGAGGGATGTCAAAATTACTCTTTTTATGGGTTTTGTACATCCTTCTATACTTGTAGCCTTTGGGTTTCATACACGCAGAAGCAGTACGGAGCCCTTCGTGTCCAGTATAACAATGCGTTTAGGATGCTGATGGGGTTGTCCTGGCGCTGTAGTGCATCCGGAATGTTCGCCGAAGCGCAAACTGATTGCTTCTACTCAACCATGCGAAAACGATGCACGTCACTAATGCACAGGGTGCGGGCCAGCTCCAACATTATCCTGAGAGTATTTGCGAGTAGATTTGACTGTCGGTACATTAATCACTGTAGCAGGGTTCATGTACTGACTAATACACAAATGAGCAAGAGTGAATGCTAATCATTGCTCATTGAAGATGATTTAATTTCAATCTACCAATTTATTTAATTTTTAATTTAATTTTCATTTGACATACTTATTTCTCAATTCAATCTAATTTAATTTAATATAGTAATTTAAAGTACATAATAAATTGATGTAATGCTGTATAATTGAAATTGAATCGGATTTAATGACATAATATGTGTTCTGTGTATTTGATATTAATGATAGTGTACAATAATAATGATTTTTTTGTAATAATTTAATTAATTGAGTCTTTGTTACTTGAAGAATAAATGAATTTGAATTTGAATTTGAATAGCCTTTGTCCTTTCTCAAGGTTTAATCTACCCTTGTACCAAAGGAGGATGGGCAAAATGTATGGACTTTGGTCTACCTACTCAAAACCAACGCCACCTATGCTAAATAATAGAGTATATTTTGGCGAACCAATAACACATAATGAAGCAGTTCTAGGGGCTGGCATTTTTTTTAAAAGAGAATACAAATAGATAAAAATAAAACACCAGTGATTAATCAATAATATTATATTTATAGTATTACATGATGCTTGTATCTAAAATTACATCATTTATGTGTGCGGCAGGCAGTATCAAAGCTTCCTGATGGCGTGCCCAGCATAAATACCACAAGATTGCTATTACATGGGCACATGTCCCACTTGTACGACGTCCAGTCAAACACGTACAATAATAGTAGCTAAAGGCACCTCTTCCTTGATTCTCTGGGTTTATTAACACATATGTGTAGTGTTTCTTGGCCCTGGAATGACGTGATTGTATTCGCCCTCGTAGTAAAAAACTACTTTCCCCCACATCGATGTTACCTATATCTATTGATATCATCGAGTTCAGTGTCTCTGTACAATTCGATAATATACATTCCATCGTTTAAATGTTCGGCACAGTAAGAACTGGCTATTTTAATATGGTAAGTGCCTAGGGCGATTAGAATGAGGTGTTCCTCTTCTAATCGAGGAATATCTTCAAAACCAGGCATATTTGCTGCCATGCTGGTAAATATAACCCGTCGCATATTTAAGTTTTTTTGAATGACATATTCGGCCAGATAATTTTCTAAATTCATTCGTTCATTAATAATTGCAACTATTGCGTCGGCATAAGCATTGTCACGGATTGGCAGGTGAAAAGCATTGATCAATGCTGCAGCAATCCGAAAATGCTCGAACATATGAGGGACGGACGTATTAAAATTATCTATCCGTAGAAACTTGTAGTCGCGTTTGAACCTTCCGTTCACTACTTCTACTACCCATCTTACAATCGTAATCAAACGAGACTTATTCGCCTGATCTGTGGATAGCTGTGTATTATTTCTATCCTTACTGGCTGGCATATGTGCTTCGTAACCGCATGCTTCAAAGTCAGGTATAGCATCTCTGAAGCCGCGATCTAAAATGAACACGTCATTCCTTGCAAAGAACCAATGAAATGCGCTATCCTGATCATTTAATAGATTGCTCATGATCGTGGAATCTGATGTAGTGGCTGCATAAGGGCCTGTTACATCAATAATATAGCCATTGCTGCATACAATGAGAAACGGTTTCAGCAAATTCCTATACTTATGAAGACTATAACTACGTCTTTGGAAAAGGAAGTTGCTGCTCTTCTGGATGTAAATGTACGTCCCGTCACAAATTGATATTAATTTGGAATTATTTTGGTCTCCAAAAAGGGCACTTGGTATCAACAAATTCTTGTTAAGCGCTTCATTTCTACTTAAATGATTTACTCCCAAGTGACATGGCACGAAGTCTGCCAGTAAGCACTCTCTCGCCGTCACTAAATGGCGTTCGAATGTTCGACGCGATATTTTTAAAAGTGATGCTAGGCGTATGTTAGGTTCGCCTGTTCGAAGTTTCATTAGATATCCACCTAGAACCACATTTGGCGCGTTCGACCGCTGTCGTAGTGATGGAGTTTGTTCGAGTACCAAATTGAATTCGGCGACCGTAAGTCCTGTCCAGTGTCGAAACTCATTTTCGTCTACTCTTTGCAAATTAAAATCAAAAATAGTCGATGGATTCTCTAAAGCTGTTCTATAAATTGAAATGATGTCCAATATATGGTCTTGATTAAAATCATGAGAAACATTTCCGTTGAGCAACTGGTCCCAATCGTGCACCATTATGTGTTCATTACAAACACGAACACTTGTTGGTATGTAGAAATTGTAATATGATAACATGTAAGCTTTTATGCTATTAGGTATTCGAAGCCGTGACTCGTTTAAACAACCATTAAATATGCAATGGCGGGCCGTATTAGATGCTCTAGCGAGATTTCGTTGGATATCTGGCATAGCTGGTAGAACTGGCATATCAACATCTTCGTTGGCAGCTCCTGTAGCTGGCTGTGCCCGTTCGGCAGTGTCAATTGTATCTGGTGGAACTGACACATCAATATCTTCGTTGGGAGCTCCTGTAGCGGGCTGTGCCCGTTCGGCAGTGTCAATTGTATCTGGTGGAACTGGCACATCAATATCTTCGTTGGGAGCTTCTGTAGCCAGCTGTGCCCGTTCGGCAGTGTTAATTCGTTGCCAACATCGATGGCACGTGAATACAACTTCACCTTCATCGAAGGATACCTACAGATAGGAAAGAAAGACAGAAAATGTTTATTAATGTTGTGTTATTTTTACTTTTGGCCTCCTGGTCATAGCATCATTTCTCAATATGACATTTTATTATTACAACCTTTAAACTTATATTATGCACGTGGGATTGAGCCTAGTTTAACATGTATTGTGTAATTTGGTCTTCTCCATTCTATATAATTACTAACGGTTGGGTATGACATAATCTTACTTAGGAACTCTTTTTATTTTCAGTCCAGTAAATCTATAAGTTTAGGTATTTAAACTATCATGGTCAGTAACTCGAACAAGCTGGATTCCTAACGATGCTTAACCTCGTACCTACATCTGTACTACTCATAGTACATAAGAATGAAAAAAATCTGACGCCATATTATTGAATGAAATGACTAATTTGACTTAACAGTTACGTCTATTAGACATTTAGGTATATGAAACTAAATTCAAGGATACTTCACAACAGACAGTTTTTTTTTAAATGATGTCAGAGGGCGATTGTGCAGTGGTGTGCTCACACATAGGTAGGTCAATTAATTGCCATTTTGTTAAACTCTTAAAAAAATCTAGATTTAGAATAATTAGTAATTAGTTTATACTCCATGACGTAGATTTACAATGTTATTCCCATGTACAAATAAATAATGTTCAAGTAACCTTGAAGCACTTTTCAATGTCCTATATAAAGAACAAATGTAGGTAGTTAAAGTTTTGATACTTGTACTTCTACTGTACTTTGTGTAGTACATTGAAAGATATTATGAATTTATCATATCTTTTTCAGGTTTAAAATATAACAAACTAGCTTGTGCCCGCGGCTCCACCCGCGTGGATGTCAGTTTTCGGGACCAAACATAGCCTATATCCTTTATTAAAGTCTAATCTATCCCTATGCCACATTGGTTCAGTAGTTTAGGCGTGAAAGCCATACAAGAAATACAGACAGATAGACAGAAAGACAGGCAGAGTTACTTTCGCATTTATAATATTAGTATGGATAGGTGTAACAGGTGAAACGTCCACTCAGAGTTTTTGCCTTCAAAATTTACTCAAAATTAAGTTACCACGAGATTCGTAAGTTCTGCAGCTCACACGAAGACGTCTCTGCTCTTATTGCCACAAGCCTGTTTTCATGATGTCTACTTGTCACTACGGTAAAACCACGTCAAGAATGAGCCATGTTCATGACCAAGCAGCATGGAAAAGTATGAAAGCCTGATGTGATCAAAGTATTTAACCAGAATATTAGTGCAGTGGGCCAATTATCTCACACTTTTTGAACCTAGCTGTTGTTACTGCTTGGCTACAATGCAGAGATGTTAATAAACAAAAAAGTACTTAGAGTAAAGAAAAATATTGTGCAGCTAAGAGAGTATAATTTGGATATGGGCACAAAATTTGGAACAGACAAAGAAGAAGAAACTCACTGTAGTTTCGGAGGAGAAGAATATGCTTGAAGCAAAACATCACAAAGCGCAAGGTTCTAATAAAAGCGATACTCTGCAAGGAATGCCATACAAATGTAGCCTTACACTTACCCGAAAATGGTCTGAAGTAATAGCTTTGTAGGACAAGTAGGTTTGATGAATAAGAACAGGTTTTTTGTGAAATGAATTGGATATTATGTAACTATTTCACCTGGCATTTTTATTCCAATTTACATAAGTAGTTTTAGTATAAAGACGTGATTCCTACCTTTTGATGTTTATTTACGATAAATTCAAGATAAATTAGGAATTAACGTTGATTATATGAACTTTTTCGATTATTTTTGAAGATAAATGTTTAATTTGGGCACATATGTATGAACAATTTTGAGTTTCTATTTATTTTTTTGTATTTAATAATAGATAATCATATAATTAAAGAATATCTAATGTTTTTAATTATATATCCTATGCTTATATAAATTTATGTTCAAAAAAAATTCTATGTCCTTCATAAAGGACGTAGTCATATCGTCACTTTGTTCTTTATAAAGGACATAGTGAAAAACCATTTTCCGTGACGTGAGATTTTTTTCACTATTTTTCCGATATACGTAAATGTGTAAAGAATATAATACTAAACTTTAAGCAGCATACTAAACAAAAAGTATCGCTGGTAGGCAGGAGGTTAAAGGAAACTCAAAACAATACCATTGTAAATATCGCGATATCTCTAATAATAATGACATAAGTCGCTTCGGACCTCGAAGCGACCAAATTCACAAGAGGTATTAGATCACAATCAAAAGGATTAATTATAAGGTACTTAGGTACCTAGTGCTATAGAATTAACAAACAGAACTTACCTCGCGTGAAGAATGTCTTCGTATATATACTTCAACAAAAGGTCTGGATTGTATTAGGGTATACGTTATTAAATGACGTTGCCGCTGACGCAAAACAGAGCGCTCACAAACAACACATAGAAGTCTATTTCCTTCCATTATAAAAAAAATATGGGAGTCCAATTAACAAGCACAGGTCAAAATAATAGCAATATTCAACAGTCCGATAAACAAGCAAAGGTCGTAGATAATTCGTAACAAGAACAAGGAATCGCACAGTACAATACACAACGACAAGCGAAGGTAAACTGCGAGGTGCTGTGATAAGGACAGTGCGAGCGGGCGAGGCGGGGTGCGGGAGTTGCGGGGGCAGGCTGCAAACATGTACCTGCGCTTGCGTCGCGTCGTCGGGAATTCAAAAAAACCTCACGCCCGATCGTCTCCCCCACAAGCTGCGAGGTGCTGTGATAAGGACAGTGCGAGCGGGCGAGGCGGGGTGCGGGAGTTGCGGGGGCAGGCTGCAAACATGTACCTGCGCTTGCGTCGCGTCGTCGGGAATTCAAAAAAACCTCACGCCCGATCGTCTCCCCCACAAGCTGCGAGGTGCTGTGATAAGGACAGTGCGAGCGGGCGAGGCGGGGTGCGGGAGTTGCGGGGGCAGGCTGCAAACATGTACCTGCGCTTGCGTCGCGTCGTCGGGAATTCAAAACAACCTCACGCCCGATCGTCTCCCCCACAAAAGTATAGAACATTCGATGTAAATTCTGTTCCAATTAAGAAAAAAAAATAAAGTCTGCTCTAATTAAGAGAGAAACCCCATGAGCTACACATTTGCGGCCATACCAAAAAATGAAGTACATAAAATATCCTTTAAATTGACATATAGCTTGTCGGTATTGAGTAGGTAGACCACTTTGCCCATCCTCCTTTCATCAAAGTTCAGTGGTTTAGGCGTGAAAGCGTAACATACAAACAAACAGACAGAGTTACTTTCGCATTTATAATATTAGTATGTATATAGGCTTTTATTTTTTACTTGCTTCACTATTATAAAAACAAAATTTTAAAATCATACTCAATTTATAATCAAAGAAAAAGTAAGTTTTATAATTCTCTCTTTCTTCTAATCTCAAACTAATCACAAAGTATTTTTTTCAGTTTGGTTTTCTATCAAAGTATGTTTTATGTATTTTTAAATTATCATCATTTTTATATTCAAGACCGAAGCTGCTTCTTACCAAAGTCCTCTAATCAGCATTTGAATTTAATCGCATCGAACTCTGAAATTCTCCAATACATAAATATTTGCGTTCAAAATTTAGTTGAGAGACAGCAAGTTTGAAGGACAACTAATAACAAATTGCATCCTTGTTTATTACTATAATACAAAGACCCTCAACAGTATACAATTTAATGAAAACATTAAGTTTGAAGACACCACCTTCGCTTTGAAGAGAGAAGCAACTTTGATGTGAACTTACGCTCACTGAGTCTCGACAAGGTACGAAATAATATGAAGCGTCGCATAGTAACAGATATAAATTAAAGTGTATTAATATATTCGGTGTTATAAATATAAGTACTTGTAACAAGTTATGTAATGGGTTGTTTTCAACGCTCAACGCAAAAGGAGTGGTGTCTATTATTTACTATTATATAATGGAGAATATTATTTATAGGTACTGTTGATTGATGGCAATTGGTGGAATTCATTGTTACACATATTGAGAACACTTGTAGTTTTCCACAGTATTTATTATGTTGAACCAGATCGGTTTCACCTTACAGCATCCTCACTCGGCAACCGGTCAGGTTCAATATAATAAATACTGTGGAAAATTACAAGTGTACAACATTATTCTTTCTGTTTTTGTCGGGCACTCCAATCTGAGATATAGTCACCGGTAAATATTTTGACTTCATACATCCTCGCGCGACAGTCTCGTTTCTTGAGACCACTCGACAAAAAACAAATGATTAAAAAATAAAAAACCCGACTGCCACTGTAAAGATCGATATAAGTTTGATTACTTTGATTGCAGGTGGTACCCATTTGTCAATCATAAACCGAAAGAAAATTAATGAGTACCGCCTGTTATCAAACTTATTTCGATCTTTTCAGTGGCAGTCGGGTTTTTTTATTTTTTAATCATATGGTTTTATTTTATACTTTGTAGTTATTATATGACATGTATATTTTTTTGTAATATCCTTTTAATTTCCTTCATTTTGATACCCTACTTGATAAGTTTGAGTCATAAATATTTTTGACAACATACGTTGTGGCGCCAAAAATCCGTCATTTTGATTTTCCTAAAATTTTAATATACCTGGTGTCACTCACACAATTACGGCGAATCAAATGACACCTCACATGTCCAAATCCGTCAAGCCGTTCAAGCTGCAGGCCATGCCAAATAAATGGACATACATACATTGTTTCGAAAACATTACCCTCCTTCCTTCGGCAGTTGGGTAAAAACGCGTACTTTTGTGACGTGATTGGGTTCAAGATATATGCCTGTAACTATACGTCGCCAGGGCTCTACTGGTATAATGAACAAGCTGCTCATAAACAAAGACTTTGTTACGCCAATCACATAGGCAAACAATAAAAGTGTTGCGTGAAATGACTGCTTGGATATCTATGTTGGGCTTTAGTACGGTGTACATGGGTTTTGGTTAAAACAGGACTGGTCTCGATCTTGTCTGTCCAAAAAAATTATGGAGGTACTCGGTGCTTAGATGTGTTTACGAGTTTACGGAATCAACAGTAGTGACCCACAAAATACTGTGTAATGAGACTCCGGTAGCCACAGGAAAAGTGAAACCTTCTTGGCAGAGTTAGGAATGTAATGAATGCTGTCTTACCTAATTCGCAAACCTAAATAAATAATTTGTAGTAACAAAATTAACAAAAACGCATTAAAACTATGATAATTTTATTCGACAAAATACGGAATCAAAATATCTGGTTAGTCGTGAAAATATGAAAATTTGTTTTGACAGTCAGTAATTAACGCGATCGAATCTCTGGCAAAAGAAAATACTAATATTAACGGCTTATAATAATGGGAGCATTGTCAATATACATGGAATGGAAGTACATACATTATACATATACTCTCGCCTGTAAATCGCTGAACGGGTAGACAGAGGTGTATTAACACCCACATTTCGCCAACAATGATTTTTGGTACCACGTAATTGCGGGCGAGCCTATTGCCATCAAGCGGCCACTTAGTCTTGAGCTGTACGTTTACTGTTGGATGGAGAACAGCCCTATCCCTTAGTCACCTTCAACAACTCCCACCAGAAGAGATGGGATGGCCCTATTCCATTCTACTGGGAACCAACATGACAGAATGGAAGAAGATGAGATTTAAGTAATAATGTAATAAAAAACATTACCGTACTTCCTTCGGCAGTCGGGTAAAAACATTGTTATCAATTTCTACGGAATATTTCAAGGCATGGTCACCCTTACAAATATTATTGCGAATATGAAAATATAAAATTAGGCAGAATATCTTATCTACGATAGACCAAAAACTAATAGAGAATACAAATTTTGTATAAAATATGCATTTATTTATTCATACTAATATTATAACACTGAAGAGTTTGTTTTAATATTGTTTATATGGTTGGTTTATATGGGCGTTAATCTCAGGAACGAGTAGTTCGAAGTGAGAAAACTTGTTTATATTGAATAGACCCTACATTTAGGAAGATTATGCACTGTATAACGTCATGCTACTCCTTAAGGAAGCAGAATAATAAATAGTAATAAATTTCAACAAATCTGGCACATTGCTATTAAATTAAGGGCATGTATTTTAAGAGTCACCTCTGTGGGGACACAGCTTTACATACTGTGAGGACACAGCTGTACTGTAACATGCTAAGTAAGCAAAATATTGTATTGTAATAAACGAAGACCCAGTCTCGGGCTTGTCGGGCTGTGTACCGGTCATACACTCCAATAAATCACATTGTTCACAAACTTAGTCGCTCATTGGTTCCTCTAATTAAAGTCCGACCCCGGGACTCCACACCTCTTTAAACCATATTGTATGCCTGTCCGCAATATATTAATTTTCAAATAATTCCGTCTTTTACATAGTTTTAGACTCCATATCACCACGTGGTTACGAAGTATGCCACCGGGAAACCGGGAAGAGCCGGCTAGTATAGTATATTTTTACAGACAAGACATCGCATAGTCTATTAAATTATCCTTTTAAAGGAACATTTTGTAAGTCGAATACATAGGGAAAGAGAATCTTCTCGGGCGAGACTCGAACCCGCAGTCTTTCCCTTACAGGGGGAATGCCTTGACCAATTAGGCCACCGAGACACGCCCGATGTGATTCAAATTTCCCATCTCCCATCATCTTACGTCTTAAAGGCGACGGTGGAGTCATCTACCGATTTTCTTACGAACTAGTGGAATCAATGAATGATGTTAAAGACGTATAAGAAGGGAAATCACATCGGGCGTGTCTCGGTGGCCGAATTGGTCAAGGCATTCCCTCTGTAAAGGAAAGACTACGGGTTCGAGTCCCGCCCGAGAAGATTCTCTTTCCCTATGTATTCGATTTGTATAGTTAGCATACTTAATGCTGTAAAAATTCATTCAATAATTTTGTAAGGTTAAAGTCACAATTCTCTCCAAATCCTCGTCAATACTGATCCCCTCAATACCGAAAACCTCTCAGCAAAGAGTAATAAAGAAGAAATTCAGTATGTATGGAGAGATCAAGTATTCATGGTGCAGACTTAGAACGTAACGTAATACGTTTATCATTTATTTACAAACTTTTCTTATTAAAGTTTTCTTACCGGATGTCTTGGGATTAGGTGACGGCAAATAAGTTATGAAGCTTGTTTCATTAGCAGGTTTCTGTTTACACTGGTCGGTCAGTATAAAACAGTTTATGTTCTTGTTACTTTTTTATTTCTTCTTTTTATATAATTAATGAGGTTATGAATGGCAGTGAGCAACTTTTTGGGGTTTAAGTAATAATTGATGTAAGCTAACTTTGTTTTGTATTTTGAGATTTCTACCAGCTTAACTTCAACCAAGAATTGAAGCTAGACCCTTTATTTGTTTGATAGATAGATAGATAACTCTTTAAAAACTTAAACTTATCTTTAACTATTTTTGAATGAATTTAGACTAAATAAACTACATACTTAAGCACAAACTCATATTTTTAAAGTAAGCTAGCTGACCCAGTGAACTTCGTACCGCCAATTTTTTTTCTCCCGCGTGGCGTCAGATCCCCTCCCCACTGCACCCTCTAATATTAAGCATGTATTAAGCATATAATCCTTCCTCTTAATTCACTCTATCTACTAAAAGTAACCGCATCAAAAGGCGTAGCGTAGTTTTGATTATGTCTCTTGTCTCTTGAGTCTGTATCTTCTGGACTGCACTTCAGCTTTGTTGCCATCTAGTGGGGTGCAGTCAATTGACGGACCAAATATAAAAAAAAAACAAAAATTATAAAGGACACGTCAATTAGATTACACCTCGCGTGATGTTAAGCTAAAGGCTAAGTCTCGAAAAGAGTGTCACCATCGTAAACATGTACCATGTTAACAGTGGTGACACTCAAATTGACGGCCTCATCAGATGCCTTTTCACGTCCCGCATAAGCATACGTTGGGACGGACAGACGCGGAAAGCGACTTTGCTTTATTTTTTTATTGCCCACCTGATGGAAAGTGGTTACCGTGGCCTATGGACGTATGCAACACCAGGGGCGTTACACTCGCGCTGCCTACCCTGAAGAAACCTTCTAATGCCCCTCTTGAAGAACCCCATATTGTAATCGCTTGGGAAAACCGTGGTAGGGATTTCATTCCACAGCTTGAGCGTACGTGGGATGAAGTTCCTTTCATACTGCACTATGTAGTGATGATTATACTAATAATACTATACCTCAGGATATACTACTATATAGATAGTAGGCCATGAAGGTAGATGTAACGTATGAAAGTGGATAAAGCAAAGAAAGGAGTGACTAAAGAGATGACATTTGACAGCAATGTATGGCCTCCTGAGGAGGGCCAGACCGTAAGGGATGGCCCTGGGTCAGCCGGGGTGCGAGGGATATGTCTATGACAACCTCACCTCCGGCCTAGCACCAAGACCCACAGTTGGCGTGCGGTTTTAGTCGGTTCAAGTCCGACATAACCTCCCCTTCCGGCTCCGGCAGGGGGGGTATCCGAGGGGATTTCCACACGAAAAAAAAAGACAGCAATGTATGGAGGAGAACGATATTTTGCGCGGACCCCGAAAATTAGGACAAGGGTAGACAAATAATGACTACGAATTAGGTCATGACCACTATGTTATGAGTGTAGAAAATGTGAGTATGTTATAATTCATATCGTCAAGGGCAAGGGTTCTCTAAAATCTCTTTAATATCTGTATATCTGAATAAAGCATATTCTAATTCTATTTTTATTTGGATTTGTCTAATATATCTTTAAGATTTTGCATAAGCATTTACAATAATTATGTGTACATAATAATCGAAATTTGCAAGCCACGTACTGCGGCTAAATATGTTGTGCTGTTATACTTAAGTTACTTGCTAAGATCTTTGTTACTTACCATGTTTATGAGCAAATAAATGATATCTATTTCTATTTCAACATGATCGGCAGTACTATGTTGTCACTGGATTTGCGCACATCCATTGGCCACGGTAACTACAAGCTGTAGAATGAACTCCCCGGTCTGTTTTTTTCCAGGCAACTACAATATGGGGTTCATCATGAAGGGCATTAGAAGGTTTCTATAGGGTAGGCAGCCCATAAGCCACTTCCCATAAGGTTGGCTGTGTACTGATCTGCCACCTAAGTGGTATACATATGTAATTTGGATGTCAAAGCCTAAAAATCTATTTAAAGCAGTAAAAGTTTCCAAGAATAAGTCTATTCAACAGTCGAATCTTTTGTTGGGCACATTATTACCATTTCTATTGTTTCTTTTTTAATATACCGGCGGCGTACAAGAGAAAAAACTTTTAATTTTAGTCAAGAAAAAAGTTCTTAATCTTCAGTTACTTACTTACTCTTGAATATTAGAATGATGTAAATAAATTGTGTTTAAAAAAAAAACTAGCATAGTTTTGAGTAGGTTACCTCAGTGGCGAAGAGGACGATTGCTAAGTTCGAGGCTGCGATTTCCATTCCCGCTTTGTGCAAATATTTAATAAATAAATATTTCACAACATTCTACACAACGCTATCTAGACCCATGGTAAACTTAACTAGCGTGTGATAGAATCTAGAATGCAGATAAACATATTTAGATATTTTTTTATAAATACATACATATCATACTTAGAAACACCCAGACCAATGCCATGTTCATAGCCATATTCATGCATACAAATATTTGCACTGAGCGGGGATCGAACCCGCGCCTCCTGCGTAGCAGTCGCGTTCACTACCACCACGCCACAGAGGCTATCATTTGTGTGTATGAATGTGTATAATTTACTCTTTGGCACTCTTCTCTCTCTTATGATTATTTGACAGGCTTTTCTTACGGTATTGGGAATCAGATCGCTGATCGCTTCTACGAAAATCAAACAAATAAAAAACAAGATAAAACTAATAACTTTAAACTCTTGTTACTTTTAATGCTTCAAAAAACAAAATACGAGTCTTCTGAAACGTATGGGGTTACGTTCTATATCACAAGTTTTATTGCATTGAGTTGACTGAAGAGAATTCACAATTGCTGCATTTATATCGAGAGATCGAAACATACCAATGTCTTAAGTAAGGTTGGCAATATAATATAATTTTATAAACTGGGCAAACATTTTTTTTAAAGAATATTTGAACCGGAATTACTTTCCCTCTAACTCCTCCAACAAAGCTAATTTGCTTGTGCTAGGAGTGGATTCACATCGGTAGTGTAATGGCCAGAATTCGAACCCGGGGCCTCTCGATCGTAAGACCGACTCTATAAGATAAATCATACAACAATCTCCTTTAAATGGAAAGGCTGTATTTTGCCCTTCACTTATAGGTTGGCAGAACATTACCTATTCTATGACAGAACTATTAATGGTAAGTACTACTTTCTTTTCCCCTTTTCTGGGGAAAGATGGGGACGCCTTTGACCTACACCTAAGGGCCTTCTTTAAACCTCGGTCAATCGGGTGCATGAGGGTTATGGGCCGAGACAGCCGTACGGTTTTGGTTGGTTTGAGTTCGTCATAACCACCCCCGCTGGCTCTGGCATTCGAGGGTATTTCCCCACGTATAAAAAATTACCATTTTATTTTAAATAGCAGTATCAATTAATCAATTAGCCTATTGCCGTGCACTGCTGGACATAGGCCTCTCCCAATGCGCCATTTCTGCCGACCTCAAGCTAGCAGTATATCACATTATAATTGATTTGAAATATCATAGTTTTCTAATGTACTAGCTTTTGCCCGCGACTTAAGCACAGATTAGATAATAGTACTTAAGTTTGGAATAGAAAGATTTAGGACACACTGCTCCCGCGACCCAGGTAAAGTTCCTGAAAATTTCTGTGAGCCTACGGTTTATAGTTCTACTCAACTGATTGCAATCAAACAAACGTAGGAAGAGAAGTCTGATCAAGACCTTTCTAATAAAAAAAAACAACATCAAAATCTGTTCCGTAGATTTTGCGTCCATCGCAAACAAACATTTCCAATTTACAATGATTATAATAGTATAGATACACTAGCTGTCCCGGCTAACTTGGTACCGCCAATTTTTTCCTACCCTCGTGGCGTCAGATCCCGTTCCCGCTGCACCATTTAGGGGGATGAAAAATAGATAATAATTAAATGACGATTGATCATTTTTCTACCGGAAAGAAAAAATGATTAAATTACTAAAATGGCTATTAAAAAATAAGGGTTGATCGTAGAAGGGTGAAAATTGAGGATCGTATGTATTTCTGTATGTTGTATCATAAAAAAATAGAAATTAAAAATTTTGTCTAAAAAATAAAAAATAAAAATTTAGGGGTGGACTCCCCCTAAAATTTAGGGGGATGAAAAATAGATGTTGGCCGATTCTCAGACCTACTCAATATGCTCACAAAATTTCATCAAAATCGGTCAAGCCGTTTCGGAGGAGTATGGCAACAAAAACTGTGACACGAGAATTTTATATATTAGATTATATATTTTCTAGAGTCATCGACTAAATTTCCGCTTCGAAAATATAGAATTCTATTTTATGGCTCCAACCTAAGATGTGGTAAGATTGGAATTGGAATTTCATTTACATTCAAAAAAGTACTCAGAAACGCCACCATCTTCAAACACATGGTCAGTATAATGTAAAGAATATACTTACGTTTATTTTCCATTATTCAACGTTTTTATTACAACCATCTGCCTTCTGTAATATTGCCCGCGTTATGTTAGGGTTGAATTTAAAAGGGTTCCAAAAATCCTTTCTAAACAATAAGTGCTTCCTCAAGTATAAAAATACGTAACACGTAGCAACCCTGGGATGGATCACAAATATGCGGGTTCGACGTTCATCGTTTACGGTCTTGGGGCATTATTCTGAGTGACATCGAGTTTCAAAGCTGTGTGTTTTCAATCAAAATTCTGTCGGCTTTAAAGCAATACTCAGAAGGTCCTATGTTCATATTCTGATTGACTAACATTACCGTAACTAGGCACGTTTGTGTTAACTGATACTTTTAAAGTTTAGGTTCATGACACTTCTGTCTCACGTTACAACTACGTCTGAAACTCTTTGTCAAGTAGAATAATGTGCCTGTACACAGGCTGTGAAGCTAAATATTTGCTATCTATGTATGACTCGTATGTTATTCATTTTATTACATTTTTCATAGTAAATTAATTGTAATGCACAAATTGATAGCATGAATGAAATAATATTCTTTTGCAATAAAATTTAGTACAGTTTCATTTATTTGAAGCGGTTCTATTTATTTATTTGAAATTATTTTTCCTCTAATTGATGCCTGCAGCCCTGCTCATGTAAATATCGCTTATCATCTATTTTTTAGTAATATTTTCAGTCCTACTCAACTGAATAGTTTTTGAATTCTAAAGTCATCCACTTTTTGGTTTAATTTATACCACTACCCGACCTTAATCTGACCTCCCAACCTCGAGAGAAGAGCCTAGTTTCTTCCATAAATAAAAAAATGTGCTGGCTTGCAGTTGAGGTAGGCTGGGGTCCAAAAGGTTTGGTGGGACCTTATATACCCAAAAATGTATACCAACTATACCGACTGAGGTTCACTAGGCCCCAAAGAGCCTGATATACACACAATTTTGATACCTAATCCACATAGATGAAATGCGCAATTTTACTTACATAAGCTAAGCTGAAAGAGTCCTAAAGGCATATGCACACAATGCTAATTTAACGAGCGTATTAGCTTCGATGCTAGCGTGGGAATTTCCCAATACAAACGAAGTCGACTTTGTGAGCTCTTAACACTTAAAAAGAGAACAAGAGTATCGAGTGAAGGTTTAATTGGAATCACTAATCTGTTTTGGTAACAGCAAGTTTTACCTGTATATATTCTGTCTCTGTGTGTGTGTGTGTGTGTGTGTGTGTGGTGTGTGTGTGTGTGTGTGTGTGTGTGTGTGTGTGTGTGTGTGTGTGTGTGTGTGTGTGTGTGTGTGTGTGTGTGTGTATGTGTGTGCGTGCGTGAACTTACTTAATAACGACCTGAAAAAAATAGTACGCTGGTTCATAGAATCTGAATGAGTGCATAACTAAAATTACTTATTCTCCCACTTTACTAGGAAAATATAGAAGTTAGACCTTCTATTTTTCATACCACGCACATCTACAGGATTACAAATCGAAGGCTATAATAACACTTATATTTAAACGATTTTTTAAAGCATTAAGTATGCTAACTACACAACTCGAATACATCAGGTAAAATGAATGTCTCAGGCGAGACTTAAACCCGCGGTCTTTTTCTTATAAGAAGAATGACCGAGACCTAGTTGGTTAAGCCATTCCCCCTGTAAGTGAAATAACGCGGATTCGAGTATTCCGCCTAGAGATTAATTTTTCCTGATTTAATCAAACACTTATATTATGAAGAGAATTGGGTACTTGTATACTTAATTCGTCAAAGCTTACTTATACCATCATGAACAGACCCTAACTTCCATACAAAAATTAATCTCGAAAGTTCCTAATTTTTCTGAACTCGTAGATGGTCTACGAAATTCGTAGACCCAGCGTAGCATCTGTTTTGTACTGCAATCACTTTACCGTTATGGCTTATTTTAAAATTTATTACTAAAGTATGGCTTAAGTAACGTTATTTTGCATTTGTTCGAAAGTTTAATTACAAAACTTAATGAAAACCCACCAAAATGGATTGTCTGGTGAACATTTTTCACTCGAAAGGTAATCTTTATTCAAATTTTATTACTCTTTGAATATAAATAACATTAATATCGAAAACGAAAATAGACTACGTAATTATTCACGCTGAATTGTAGTTAGCTGTGGCTTTGAATGGATAAAATACACATCGGTTTTATCACTGGCTAAAGCCTTTTGAATAGATAAGTCGACAAGAAAAGTTTAATTACATTTTATACGAATTCGTGTACACATGTCTTTAACTTACATAATAATGAAGAGCCAGAAACATATATTATATAGGACTCGTAATTTTATTGAAAAGTTTGTCAAGAAAAAAAATTTGTCACTATTTTTTGTCTCAAGAAATAGTGACAAAAAAAAACCCACAAGTTTAAAAAAAAAAAAAATGTCACACCCGCTGTCCGGCAGTCTCTGAAAACCAGCGCTGTCCGCCTGCACTACAACGCGGATAGCATTAAGCTGAGAGGCGGCCGTTTATTTCAACTTGGCAGTGTGTCAATTTCACGGTTCCTAGAGTTAAGTGTGTATCCTAAGTCTAAGTTACAATAATTAAAGTAAGGAATTATATTATGTTGCATGATATGTCGAAGTACTGCCAAGCGAAATAAAAAAAATATTTTCTTTCTTTCTTTTCTTTCTAAGTACTAGTTAGTGAAATTTTATTAAAATTAATTTAGGTAAGAAACATTGGATTCGTTCAGGTGGGATTCTAACCCGCGATCTCTCCTTTACAGTGAAAATGTTCAGGCCACTGTGCCACTGAACCACGTCTGAAGCCATCCAAATTGTTCCATTATATCCCTCTTGGGGCGACGATGGTAGGATCAATCTACCGAAACAGTGAGCATACTAAAATTTTATTTAATATAGTTTTCGAATACATCGGGTAAAATGAAATGCTCAAGTGGGACTTGAACCCACAATCTTTCCTTTACAGGGGGAATGCTCTTCCAACTGAGCTATTGAGCCACACCTTCAAATTTGCCTTCTCTTTATATCCATCTTTAAGGGCGATGGTGAAGCCATCTACCAACTTCTTACGAGTACGAACTGTTGGAACCATTATATGATTTTTCAACCATTTTGAAACATTGTTTTTGATGACCGGTCCAAATATTTGAAAGATTTTTTTATAGCATTTATTATACTAACTTTAAAATTCGAATAATTTAATGTTATTATTCGTATTACCCCTAAAGCCGCACTTAATTTGACATATTCAATGTACAAATACAACTAATTTCTATAGCATTAGTCGTTGAAAACTCCTCACATTCACATTTTATTTATCTATTTATCTATATATCGTGTTTGTATACTATGTAATTATTCATGTAACATACTTTTATATTTGTAAACAAATTACACCAACACTCACTTATATTACATACTATCATTCCTGTCCATCCTAAGGTTGCCTGGAAGAAATCACTTTAAGTGATAAGGCCGCCCATTGTGCATTTAACTGTAACTGTAACTATGTGCAATATTATCCGTAATGATATTGGTGTGCAATAAAGAATTATCTATCTATCTATGTCACTGACTCAGAACAAACAACTCTCAGCTTTATAGTACATACCTACTAAACCTAACATTGTATAGGTATCCCTCTGTGGTTTTCGTCTTACATCAACACAGGCTATTAGGGTAGATATTGCCGTGTTCTTACCCAGCACGGATTAACTGACCATCTAAGAGGTCCGTAAACAGATGGACACGCCCGCTCGAGCCTGACCGCTCTTGTGGGACCCAAATACACATATGGGTCAGACGGGTGTTTTCTTAACAAAGGGAATGTTGATATACAGAGTTAGTTTTTGTATATTTTTCGTTTGACTACTTATAAGTAGTTTGATTTGAAGTTTCGGGTGATGAATAATAGAGAATTTAAGTATGTTTATCCGCATTCTAGATTCCGTAACACAAGCTAATTAAATTTACCATGGGTCTAAATAGCGTTCAATTTCAATTTTCAATTTCAATTTATTTTCATTTTCTTACATGATAGCATTTAAACAGTGTTTGAGGCACTACTTTTAAGTAAGTAATACCTGTGTTAGGAGGCCTCGCTCTCCACATTACAAAAGAAGTAGCTAGTCAGGTAAGTACCTTTTTGATTTTATATAAAATAACAATTTGAATGTGTGTGTGTGTGTGTTTTCGTGTGTGTGTGTGTGTGTGTGTGGGTGTTTGTGTGAGTATGTGTGTGTGTGTGTCAGTGTCAGAGTGAGGTAGACAATTAGGTTAGGGATAATGTTAAGATATAATATGCATGAGCTCTTCGGTTTCGCCATAATTCATGGATTTTAACCAAGATAGCAGGGTCATTTTACAGTCATGAAAGACCATGTGGTAGATGCTTAATATTTTGTTTATCTTGTTATATAAATAGGCTGACTGTCTTTTAAACTGTCTACTGGCAAATGTTGTAGCGACAGTGTCTGCTGGAGCAACATTGTGATAGACTCTTTTGTTAAGAAGATTAGGGTCAAAGTTCAGTCTAACATGAACTTCTAAAACAGTGAGCAATATATACAGTTGCCTCACTGATAATAGGTTACTAGTTTGATACAACTCAATAGTCGGGTATTTGTAAGGTTTAGAATAGATTACTTTTATAATCGATCTTTGAGCTCTTTCCAATTCAATAAATTTAGTTTTGTTAGTACCTCCCCATACTGGTATGCAATATGAGAGTACTGATTGCACTAGAGCTTGTTGTACTTTCACAAGTGGGATACAGTTGCATTCCGTTGATTGGGAATCATTACATTTGTGAATTCGGAGCTCAAAGTCTCCTGGAGGTTGAAACGAGTCATAGATTGAGAAACACATATAGTTCGTTTTGGCAGTATTTAAAGTGAGAATATTTTTATCCAGCCAGGCGGCCACACTGGTCAAGCCCACCTCCGCAGAGCGCCGTACCTCATCCCATGACCGTCCAGTAAACACAATTGCTGTGTCATCGGCATAAGAAAATATACGTCCAGAATCTAGATTTAAATTACATAAGTCATTGATATAAATCAAAAAGAGAGTGGGGCCGATGACACTGCCTTGGGGCACGCCGTAAGCCACATTTTCACACCCACTGGTGTGCGTTCCTATCCTCACTTGCTGTTGTCGTTCTGATAGATAACTTGTGAAAAGAGAGAGAGAGTCACCACGAATACCGATGCATTCAAGCTTCTTTATTAGGGTGGGTACAGAGACGGTGTCGAAAGCCTTTTTTAAGTCCAAAAAGATCGCTAAGCATTTCTTACCCATATCTAGGCTCGTCACAATATGGGAACTAATAGAACAAACAGCATCTTCAGTTGAAAGCCCTTTACGAAAACCGTATTGTGAGGATGACAAGATGTTGTAGTTACTAAGGTAGCTAATTAACCTTTTATTAAGTAATCTTTCCAATATCTTAGAGATTACAGGAAGAACTGAAATATGCCGGTAATTATTAACGTCATCTCTGTCTCCACCCTTATACACAGGAGTTACTAATGACCTTTTCAAGGCTTTTGGAAATACACCAGTTCTAAAACAAATATTGGCCAAATGGCTAATTATAGGAATCAGTATAAATCCAGCTAGTTTTAGGAATTGGGTCGGAATGTTGTCCCAACCTGGGGCGCTATTTGAGTCCAGGTTCATCAGTACACATTCCACTTCAGCGGGATCTGTCTCCAGCAGAACAAACGATGTCAACATAGTGCTAGTTCCTGTAGAAGTATTATCACGAATGTGTCCACTGTGATTTATTATACATTCGGCCAGATGTTGACCGATATTCGCAAAGAATTTGTTAACGGAGTTGACCGACTCAATAGGGGATGTATGATTTCTTAATAAATTAGTATTTGGTACTTTAGGGGGCTTGTAGTGTACAATATCATTTATAGTTTTCCATAATGTTTTATTATTACGAGTAGACTCCGATAGCTTTTTTGTATCGTATTGACGTTTTAACTTCTTTATAAGATTGTTGCAAAAATTTCTATAACGTCGATAGGTAAGCCTAAGAAGTTCATTATTATTATCATTTTTCAGAGTTCTTTGCATGCGGTTTCTGTTTCTTATACATCGAAGAACACCTTCCGTAATCCAAGGTTTAACAATACGCCTAGAACTTGGGATGGTTACTTTTTTTGAATGCCTTGTTAGAGAATCTGTGATTATCTTAATAAGCGCGTCAGTACATAAGGTGGGATCTTCATAAAGATAAAATTCCTGAAGGTTATAATCTTGTAGGGTGTTAATTGCCTTCTCATAGTCTATAATTGTTTTATATTTAGAGTGTGATGGTAGGGGTAGTTTCGTTGCATGGGATAGACTTAGTAAGATAGTATGATGATCTGTGATGGTAGTGTCAAGCACAGCAACAGACGCGGTGGTATTATTTTTATTTATTTTCAATAGAAAGTGGTCTAGGCATCTAAAATCTCTTGTAGGGAAACAATGTGCTGGGAGTAGGCCGTGATGAGAGATCATGTTAAGGTAATATTACCTATTATTCTTATCGTAGGTGCTAATGTTAGTACTCTCAATCAAGTTAATGTTAATGTCTCCAGTAATAATTATACGATTATGTGTTTTAATATTTTCAAGGTGAGTATCAATCGATTTTATGAAAGTATCCGCATTTTGGTGAGAGGGAGAACGGTAAATACCCAGTATGGTGCAGTGCGGGGTTGTGATTTGGAGACATGAAGCATGCTGTAAGATAATCTCTTGTACATTAGAAGTAAGATTATTTTTTATATAGGCAACCACACCATCATTTTGGTTCATTAAGTTTTTCGTATAGAATGAGTTATAATTAGCCAAATTAGGAATTTGTTTATCGCGATCAAGTCGGCATTCAGTAAAGATCATTATGTCTATATTTAACTGTAGTTCGAACGTTGAGATTAAAAAATCATTAAGGTTACTATAAATACTTCTAATATTCTGCGTTATTATGTTTAAGTTAGAGTTTAGGAAATAGGGATAATAGTTTTTTGTCAAATTTTCAGCCGAGCATTCTACGCCGTATGCAATTTCCATATCATCCAATTCTTGAAAGGTTCTATGAGAACAAGCCATGTCGGGTGAGTGATATATTTATGAATTGAGGCCGGTAGGGGATATTGTTTTTATTAACATGAGTCATAAGGTTCAATGTAAAAGTAGGTCGATAATCTATCAAGGCTAGTACTGGTCGTATATTCAGATATTTGGATGCAATGAAGTACATTACACTGTGCATTAAATAGTTTTGTGAATCTGAGTGGTTATTGAATATCCCAACAATAAAAGTGTCACGTAGAAAATATATATTATGTATTGTTATCGTTTTAGTAGTATAAAGGCTCGAGCTCGTAGTATAATATTTATATTTAAAAGTGTGTAAAATATGTTGTAAATATATAATGAGAAGTGAGTTATAGTGAAAAGTTGTATATATTGTGTAGATTTGCGTGTGAGTGTGATTAGTATGATTACTTAATTCTAATGTAATTTTTATGATTATTAATATTTGATACAAGCAACTAAAATTTAAAACTATGCCAAAAATCAAATGTAGATCCGTGAGTCAATCTTCTGAGAGCAATTGATGTATTTGGGCCTCATTTTTAATATTGATGGTGGGTGACTCGTCGCTCCTCTTTATAAAAACTTTGCCAAACGAAGTCCAGCAGTATTTATATCTTTTTGAGGCCTTCAAGTCTCTGGCTAAGAAGAATAGTCTTGCACCTCTTGCGGTTAGTTGTTCTGCTACATAAATTGGTGTATCCTCATTATTTTTCAGTCCCAAATGTTTTGCTTGAAGTTTACAATTATTGTGAGAGTTAAAAGCTTTACACATAGTTAGAAAGCTCTGTTTCAGTATCGAAGAGCCAGTTTCAACGATGATTGGAGTATTCGTTGTCTCCTTCTTTTTGGTCGGTACGCGGTAAATATCCTTAATATCTGATAAATCTATTTTACAATTGATATTTGTAGATAACTTCATGACCATGCTCGTTAACTCCTCTTTGGACTCTCGCTTACCCATAGGAACGTTTTTTATTTCGAGGTTGCCCTTACGTAATGTGCGTTGCAATTCCTCATTTTTTTCTTCCAGGATGAAAATATGCTCCCTATCCTTTTTAGCTTGAATTTCGAGCTGATCCAATCTTTTTTTAAGTTCGTCATTCTGCTGGGAGATAAAACTAAGCGATTCTTCAATATTTCGATTGGTATCCCTAATTTCCTTTAGACTGGATTGTTTTTTTTTTTTTTACACAGGACACGTCAATTTGACTTCACCTCGCCTGATGTTAAGCTAAAGGCAAAGTCTCGGAAAGAGGGTCACCATCGTAAACATTTACCATGTTAACAGTGGTGGCACTCAGCTTGACGGCCTCATTAGATGCCTTTTCACGCCCCGCTTAAAGGACCCGGGACTGTAGGAAGAAGGAAACACGTGAGCTGGCAGGGAATTCTAGGTCTTAGTGGTGCGGCATAGGAATGAATCACTGAAACGCTTGGTTCTAGCAGGTATACTCTGCACCGTAAATGGATGACATCTTAGCCCTGCACGTGTCGTCCTGTGAAGGAAAGGGGAGGGTGGGACTAATTGGAAGAGCTCGTCAGAACATTCACCATGGTAGAGACGGTAGAAAACTGCCAAAGACGCAACATCTCTACGCATCTGCAAAGGCTCAAGGGTGTTCGTGACCTCAGGATCCCCAATAATGCGGACCGCACGTCGCTGCAACCTGTCGAGAGCATCTAATAAGTACTTTGCGGAGCCGTCCCAGAGATGTGAGCAGTATTCCACGCAGGAACGAATTTGGGTCTTGTATAGAAGACACCGCTGCTCCGGCGTGAAAAAACGTCTCACTCTGTTCAGGACTCCGAGTTTACGCGAGGCTGATTTGATGATACTCTCGATATAGTTTTTGTTGTTCAGTTTGCAGCGAACATCCATACCGAGGATAGTGAGGTGATCCTGCAGTGGCAGTGGTGTGCTCTGAAGAATGGGAAGGGGAAGGAAAGGAGATACTTTTGCTGTAAACGCACATGCCTGGGTCTTCTTGGCATTGAACTCGACCAGGTTCCTAGCGCCCCATTGAGAAATGTGGTCCAGGATCCGGTCCAGCTCAGTGACAAGAAGCTGCCTTTTTTCCGCGATATCAGACTGCTTGGCCGCAGGATGTGCGTAATAACTCCCGTGTAATGTTTCCGTTACAGAGCATGTCATTGATATGCAGAAGAAAGAGAGTGGGAGATAAAACGGAACCCTGCGGCACGCCAGCATTTACCTGCAAGAACTCCGAAGCTCGTCCATCACAAAGGACGCGAATACGGCGCCCCTGCAGGAAGCTTGCAACCCAGTTACACAGTCTAGGAGGCAGGCCGAAGGCTGGTAGCTTGGAAAGAAGCGATTTGTGCCATACCCTATCGAAAGCTTTGGCGATGTCAAGACTAATTGCCAGTGACTCACCGTGCTTCTCCATAGCCTCACCCCAAAGGTGGGTCATGTACGCCAGAAGATCACCCGTTGACCGTTTCGGTCTGAAACCGTATTGCCGGTCACTAAGCAAGGAGTGATCCTCTAGGTGGCGCATGAGCTGTGTGTTAATTATGTGCTCGAACACCTTGCACAGCACTGAGGTGACGGCTATGGGTCGATAGTTGGCTGGGTCCGAGCGATCCCCCTTCTTGGGGATCGGCTGGACATTCGCCTCCTTCCAAGCCGAGGGCACTGTACCCGAACTGTAGGACAGTCGGTACAGCCGCGTTAGCATAGGAGATAACTCCGCTGCACATTTTTTAAGTACAACCGCTGGAATACCATCAGGACCACTGGCTTTCCGGACATCGAGTGATTGCAGTACTGCACGGACATCGCGTTGCCTGATACGTATATCAGGCATTGCGTGGTCACCAGTGGGCATTGTCCGTGGTTGCATACCACAATCATCGACTCGGGAGTTGGCCGCGAAGAGATTGACCAGCAAATTTGCTTTCTCTTGCGGCTCATGGGCCAGAGATCCATCCGGATTGCTCAGCGGGGGCAGCGAGGGCTGGCAGAAGTTGGCTTGCACGGCTTTTTTTTTTTTTTTTTTTTTTTTTTTTACGTGCGGAAATCCCCTCGGATACCCCCCTGCCGGAGCCGGAAGGGGAGGTTATGTCGGACTCGAACCGACTAAAACCGCACGCCGACTGTGGGTCGTGGTGCTAGGCCGGAGGTGAGGTTGTCATCGACATATCCCTCGCACCCCGGCGGAGGGCTTGCACGGCTTTGGCCAGTTGCCAGTAGCCACGGCTACCCGTGGGATGCGCCACTAGCTCTTGGCCCAGCCGTGCTATGCGCTGGGCATCCGCCCTGATGCATGCCCTCTTGCAGACCTTTGTGGCTCTTTTGTACGCCGCCTCGAAGTGACCCACGTTGGGATCGCGCGTGGCGCGCGCCCGCACCCAGGCGCGGTACGCAAACTGTTTATGCTCAACAGCCTCCGCGCACTCGCGCCCGAACCACGGCCGCGCTCCGCGGACTCCGGTGACATCGGTGTATGGGATATAATATTCCATACCTAGACCGATCTCACCGGCGACGGCAGTAGCGCTCTCAGATGGGTTCTTACCCTCAAAGCAGCGTTCAACCCACGGGATGGACGCATAATACTCGCGCAATCCATCCCAGTCCGCTGACGAGTAGTGCCATAGCCGCCTCTTCCCCTGCACGGGTCGTGGGGGCGCTACAATGGGCACGGTGGAGCGGACCAGACAGTGGTCGGAGTTACCTAAAGCAGCAATCACCGAGACACTGTACTGGTCCGGGTGACTCGTCAACAGAAGGTCTAGCAGAGAGGGCTCTAGGCCGGACTATCTTGGTATCCTCGTGACCTTGTGCACCAATTGAGTCAAGTCATGCGCCAGGGCAAATGCGTAAGTGGCTCTTCCCGCATGGTTTGTTATGGCGGAGCCCAACCAGATCTTGTGGTGGGCGTTAAAGTCCCCCAAAAACACCAATTCGGCGTTCGGAAACCGCTCCTGCGCATCATCTGCCGCCTGACTCAGGTATTCGAATAGTCGAGTTACCTCCGCATCTCCTGTATGGGAACGGTAAAGGCACACATAGATCTGACTCGTGGAGCCATGGTCTACGTGTACCCAAAGGATGGAAAAGGATGGGTCCTCTAGACAGCGCAAACGGCGACAACAAATATCCGCCCTAACAAACACGCACACCCCGGCTTTTGCTCGGAAATTTTCCTCGATAACATAGCCGGGGTAAAGCAGGTAGATCGTGTCGTCAGGGCGGCGTATTTGTGTCTCCGTTAGAAACAGCATAGCTGGTTTCGCCGTCTCCAGGTGTTGGTGGACGGCGTTGAGGTTTTTATGGAGCCCACAGATGTTCGTGGACTCCACCTCAAATAGAGTTTTTGTGGGAGAGTCCCTAGCCGCTGTTTCAACAGATACTGTATTGTGCGCTGCCATGAGGTGAAGGGTAAGGGAAGGCGTGAAAAAGAGGTGATTGTCGCCGCAGCACCGCGTGACAAAACATGGGAGTTTGGTTTTATCTATGAATGTGAGGCGTGACGAGAGCCGACGCGCCAAACGGAAGGGCCCCCGTACCCTCCCGAATATGGTCGCCGGGCTCCCGTCCGGTCGCCAACCGGCACGACGAACCATATCGGGATTATGCGCGACCTGGTGGGGCAGCCTCCCAGGGTGGTTAGTCCCAGTTGGGCCCCTGTACTATGCCGCGGGCGGCCAGCGGCACCACCGTTTCTACGGGTCTCCCTGCCCGGCGCGGCGCCCCGCGTCACACCCCACTAGACTACGCCAAAACCCACCGGTCCCACTAGTGCTGCGACTACCATCACCTCGGCCCGGCTATGCACTTGCTGATCCCTGAACGCAATCCAACCGAGATTGGATTACTATGGAGGGTTTTTCGCACTTGTGCACGGTGGTACCAACCCGGTCGAAATAAGTGTCACATTTGTGCCATCAAATTTCTACCACTACTAAATTTTATTAGTTTTATTAATTTTATTTCTGCGAGTTCCCTTTTCTGAGCACTCAGTAAGGAATTCTTCATTTTTTTGATCTCTTCCTTAAAACTATCAAGTTCGGCAGGCGACTCTGAAGTTTTCCTCCTTTTCGAGCGTGACACGAAGTTTTGAGGCGTAGTGTTCGAATCACTCATTTCATTTATATTCGAATCTGAGAGTGATTTATCCATTGACGTACCAGGCGATAATAAATTATAAAGATGATATTATATTATCCGAGCTTAGAAGTGTCCGCAGTACAAAAGGATGCCAGGAGCCAATAATAACGGAGTTGAAGTTTTGATTTAAATATGGCGTTGCAATCTTAACGCAGCAGCCAATAACGCAATTAAGTAGGTGTGACCTTATAGGAGGTCACTGCAATTGGGCGTGGCTCCGGTAGTAGGTACTTGGTAAGGTACCAGGACAGCAAAAATAGCGAAGAGTAGGTACTCACAGATATAATAACTGCGAGCGAACTCCTTTACTTCATGAACTTCTGGTACACTGAAATATTATTTTATTTTAATTTTTAATTTAAATGATTTTAAAATAAATAAAAAATACTCTTAGGCACGTTTACACCTGTAGGTGGTCCGGGGGGAAGAGGAGAAGCGTTGTGTAGAATGTTGTGGAATATTTATTAATTTATAGTAAATGAAGAAATGTTTATAATATGGATTAAGCAATCAATCAAATAAATAATTTATTGTTTGTCAGGTAATAGTAGACTTGACAGCCTCTATGGCGTAGTGATAGTGAACGCGGCCGCTACGCAGGAGGCGCGGGTTCGATCCCCGCTCAATGCAAATATTTGTATGTATGAATGTGGATATTTGCATTGGTCTGGTCGTGCCTCAGAGAGCACGTTAAGCAGTCGGTCCTGGTTGCCATACAAACAGCTCTGACAGTCGTTACGGGTGGCTGGAGCCCTCAAAAGTCCAACAACTGTTTCAATATCGCCTTTGGGTTGTGGAGGTCAGATGGCAATCGTTTCACAGAAACTATCGAAAAATTCAAAAATCATTTATTCTGTAGAGACCATTAAATGGCCACTTAAAAACGTCTATATAAAAATGAATATTAAATACTAGTTCAGCAAATGGAACACTGGTTCGATACGCGGCCATTACCAGAAGAATCGGGCAAGAAACTCAGCGGGCATGTTTTTTGGTCTCAAGAAGTTTGGTCAAATCCGCATTTAGTCTGGTAAGCTTGTGGCCCAAATTCCAAACTGAAGGCTTTGGATGCGACTGGGTTAACGCTAAAATGAAGAATCAGTAATAGTAGATATTGTCAATTACATACTTAGGTTAAATAGGTAATACTTATGTCTGGTAAGACGTACGATAAGATCACACAACCACAGACTTAAAATTAAATTGGAAATATAATTATTTGGATAAATTATTATTATACTCGTATTACAATGAATGTAGAAAATTTTAGAAGAAAGGGCCTCTAGACACAGTGGCCTGATCTGGTTCACACTAGGTGAAGTCTTTCCTTTGATATTGACACCCACATGACAGGCCCCGCCTAGTGTGGGGTCACAGTATATTCAACATTGTACTAAATACTTTTTGACAATAAGGGAGCTTCAGGTCTCAATGGTGCAGCATATGAATTGTTGTGCGTTGCGTTGAGCAGGGCTCCAGCCTCCGCCTTATTCGGCTTTGGTATACGTTACACTGATATCTTGTTGCTACGATATAGCGTGTTGGCGAACACTCAGAGAAACATTTCACAAAGGTGGAACTTTTAATAAAATGTAAAAGTATATGAAAATATAAAAGCATGTAAAACATGGCGACATAGCAGGCGTTTCTCTCAGTAGTTACATGCGAAAGTGCTCAAAATGCGCTACTTTACGTTTGTTGTATATGCTTTTTATTATAGCGTTGTAATAACCAGGCCACGGGAACCCTAAGTGGGTTGTGGTGTAGACAGTAAACAAAATGTACGCTGATTAAACTGTATAATGTTACATTGACGGGATATTAATTATAATATGTTTATTGGTTTTCTGAGTATCCCAATTTCCAACAAATATATAATATCCAATTAATTATTGTAATAGATATTTAAATTAGCACGTTAGTCCGAGCAATATTGTAATTAGAGATGTATGGATGTTGAGACTCATTTAACAGATCATTATAATAATATAATATACTATTATCTAATCTCATACTGAAATGTCAACATTAAAAATAAAAAACAATACCTTAATGGCGGAGTTTAAGCACAGAGTACAAAATAAAATTTGAAAATTTAATTACTACACACCTCTTGTATGGGCAACTATATCGTAATTTAACTTTTTTTCCAGGATGACATACCTTCAGCTGGACCCATAGATAACTTAATACTATATTTCTGACCACAAGAAGGTGTCAATGCATTTTTTCTCTACATAATCTGTGGACGCGGCGCAACTGGCGATTTCGGCGCTAAAGCTTTGTCAGTTTAAGCAAATTATATTAATTATTATACCACAAACCACTTGAGTGGCAGACAAGCAAAAGTTTACGCGAATGTGACTCATTGAAATAAAACCACTACTTTGAAATAAAATCGGTTAAAAATAATTTTATTTCTATACTATTTAAATCACTTAGCAATATTTTTACTGAGCAGGAATCAATCTCCGCTTCGCTTCGCTCCCACCTTAGTCTTCTAACCTAACCTATCCATTTCGGGGTGAGTGGTGATCATTCTGGACTTAATTACTTAGTATACATGCTACTCGGATAGATATTTTACTTTGACAATGAGTATCTTCTACATGCGCACTAGTTAATTTGCTGTCCAGTTAGTATTTTTGATAAACATTTTAGTACATAAATAAATTTATTTGTATCGCATTATGAGGATAAAAGTAATGTCATGCTGGTGTATATTTTATTTTTTTCTGAAGTAGTAAGTTTTGTTAAACATTCAGTTTATTTGTAGTAAAGTAATTTATTTGATTTAAAAAAGCATATAAATGATGAAAATATATTGATATGTGATTATTTATTTGATGTGCAATTAATAATATTCCATCAAATAATGTCTAGAACCGATATATTTCTGAAATAATACTTCATTCGCACTACAAATTTAAAAAAATCCCAATTTGTAGGCTCAATAAAAATATACTTTTCCCGTTATTATTATTGTATATCAATAAAAAAAAATTCTCTATCCATTATCAAGACGTCAAAAATTTTATCCTTCGACTTTGATACCGAAATAAAACTCGATAGACAAAATTTTATCATTTTATTACTTATAAACTCTTGCTTGAATCTAGAAGAAATGTGTGCGGATATAAATTCTACGAATCTCGAGCTGGATCACGCCAAGTTGGCATCGCCCCAGGCTAGCAAATAACCTGAAATAGCCTGAATTTGTTTGGATGTGCGTTTGTCTAACAGTTTCATTCAACCCTTTCGCTGCAGGTAAAAATATACGAATATGAATCGCTGGGTTGTTATTTTGGTGATCGTTTTGTGAGGTTAGATTTGAAACAAAGAGAAATGCTAACGGATGAATTGGCTCTCTTTTGTATTCGTGCAATAGTATTTGAAATGTATTTTTCCGATATGAAAGTGCAAAGTGGATTACGAAACTTCTATATTGGTTGGTGAAGTAAATGAATAGGGGAGCTATGAAGGGAGATGAAAAGAGAAAAGATGAAATAGCATTGATAGAAAAGGCACATCTTCTACCGAAAAATCATACAACTGAACCAGTGTCGACGTTAAGGAAAAGGCGTTAAACTTGCAATCGATGAGTAGTTTTTTTTTTTATACAGGACACGTCAATTTGACTTCACCTCGCCTGATGTTAAGCTAAAGGCAAAGTCTCGGAAAGAGGGTCACCATCGTAAACATTTACCATGTTAACAGTGGTGGCACTCAGCTTGACGGCCTCATTAGATGCCTTTTCACGCCCCGCTTATAGGACCCGGGACTGTAGGAAGAAGGAAACACGTGAGCTGGCAGGGAATTCCAGGTCTTAGTGGTGCGGCATATGAATCAGTGTATTCAAACCTCTGATAAAAATGATTCAAAAATAAATAAGCCGACTGCCACTGCAAAGATCGAAATAAGTTTGACAGCAGGCGGTACCCATTTGCCAATCGTAAACCGAAAGAAAATTATTGGGTATCGCCTGCTATAAATTTTCGGTGGCAGTCGGGATTTTTATTATTTAATCATTTGTTTTATTTTATATTTTTAGTTATGATATGACATGAGTATTTTTTTACAATCTCCTTCTAATTTCCTGTATTTTGATACCCTACTTGATTAAGTTAAAAATATTTTTGACAACATACGTTTTGGCACCTAAAATCCACCATTTTGATTTTCTATAAATTTTAATAGTGTCTGTGGCAGTCGTGTGATAAATGAATAAAAACACGTGCTACTTTTTTAACTCAATATTGCTGTTTTAAAAAGTTACAGGTTTTTTTCACTGGTCTTTTTTCCACGTTTGAGATTAACTTTATTCATATTCGGTAGATGAATTTGTAATCGAATTTCTTTAACAAAATTTCCTGTGTAACGCCGGGATGTAGCTGGCATACAATTTATAATGAACTACAATCGAATTGAAACGATGTTAGCTTCAGGCGTTCTCCAAACAACTAACGTTGTACGATTATAAGTAATTTGTATCCCAAATATTCAGAGCCACAAACAGAGGCCTACCGGCTATCTTGCTGACAGCTTGTTGTATAAACCAGCCATAATAACTATCTTGTATTTTGAGCACAAAGTAATGACTAAATGAAATGTCATTTAACTACCATTCACTAGAGTCAAATATAAGATTTGAATGATTTTTTATAGCATTTATTAAGCTTAAAACTTAACTTTAAAATTCGAAAAACATCTGGAAAAAAATGCTCAAGTGGGACTTGAACCAACCTTTCCCTTACAGGGGGAATGCTCTTCCAACTGAGCTATTGAGCCACACCTGAATCACTTCAAATTTCCCTTCTCTTTCTTTTCTCTCTCTTCCCATATTTAATCCGTCGTGGGTTCAAGTCCCACATGAGCATTTCATTTTCCCGATGTTTTTCAGATATTAGATGTTTTGGATTACGTCATTGTCTTCTGTCCTTTTCTCTCATAATGGGATTCCTTCAGTTAGAATTCAGTAGGATTTTGCTTCACAGTTCAATTATGAAGCAGCTGTACATCTTTTTTTTTCTTGAAGTATTGGCATCTGATCCTTACAACTGACTGTCGATACCTAAGTTCTGTACTTAGACCTGCGGCTGTGGGACTCTTTAGGACTAGCTGTGGACCTTTTTAGAGAAGAGAAGTTAATCTTGGCATCAAAGGGTAAGCTTTGGACTTAACCGTGACTCACGAATGGATGATTATACATGAATGATGATAATGTATAATAAACTGTTTATACTGTTGATTGATGGCACTTAGTGGAATCTGCTACACATATTGAGTAAGTGACTGTACTTTTCGACTATATTTTATTTTTCCCCTGACCGGTTTCGCCTCACGGCATTCTCAAAGTTTTGATTTAAGTGAACTTTACATCACACACACACACACAAATAAAAGTACAAAGTGTCTTAAATAACATTACAAGCCACTTAAGATTATTTTGAAAATAATGCCTTTTAGCTGTTAAATAGCGAATATTTGCAGAACGAATTTACTCTTTGTGAAACAAGATTCGTCGAAAAAAGTAAGTCATAATAAAAATAAATATGTTTTTATACATTTTCCATTATCCGAACATCAGAATCTTACTACCAATTTAATAGGCAGATAAAATTTGGTTGAAATACTTTATCACTTTGTTACTTACGAGCCTCTCTGAAGTATGGTAGCT
This sequence comes from Eilema sororculum, assembly GCA_914829495.1. NCBI lineage: Eukaryota > Metazoa > Arthropoda > Insecta > Lepidoptera > Erebidae > Eilema > Eilema sororculum. Next base: position 21,258,047 of record OU618549.1, read on the forward strand.
ATTTATGATATTCATTAGTACGTACCGTCAGCAAACAAAGTAATACTTTGATACTTGTTCAAAATATTTGTTGGCCTTACGATCGAGAGGTCCCGGGTTCATATCCTAGTCATAACACTACCGACATGAACCACTCCTAACACAAGCAATTAAGTATAATTGAAGGGGTTAGAGGAAATATTAGTAATTTAGGTTGCAAAAAAAATACAGGCATTTGTCTTTTCCATTCAAGAGCCATTCCCGTTAGCATTCAAAGGTCTCCCTTAGGAACCCGGGGTTTGCTCTTACCAGTCCCTTTATTTAGTTTAGTTAGCTTTAACGGGAGCAATTACCATCTGAGCTCCCTGTTTTAAGAGGTCCTGTTTAAACAATGAATTCAAATTCAGTCAAATCGAATCAAATAAAATCAAACAAAATATAATAAAATCAAACAAAATGAAATAAAATCAAATCAAACAAAATCAAATAAAAGAAACTAAATTAAATTATATGAAATTAAAATGACTGAACACTTGACTGAACCACTTCTTATCTGTCCAACCCAGTGGTTTAATATGGGACGGTCTATTTTATTATATATGTAAAAAAAATATGTAAATAAATTATACCTACTCAAAATTATATTTCTGAAACTTATAACACGGCGCGCTTTCATTAAATTTCAGATAATAATTATTCTTTGTAAAATATATATTTCACTAGCATAGTATATTTATAACTACGCTGAACAAAATTAAATACAGCGTGTAAACGAAAATCTCGTTAAATATTGAAGTTTTATTACGTAACCACTCGAGTAGATAGCTTAGGGATGCGACGCGCGGGAATTACAGGGAGTGATATTTTTTTATGAAAATATTTAAGTATGATTGAGGTACAGCTGGTTTATGTGCGGTAATTTTAATGTTTTATATTGGACACGTCAATAAACCTGTACCTCGCCTGGTGGTCTCAAGAAAGAGTGTAACCACTATACAGACACCTTTTTAACAGCTACTTTATCAACTACATACATGAGTAAATAAATTAATTTATTTATTGATAAAATGAAATGCTCAAGTGGGACTTGAACCCACGACATTTCCCTTACTGGGGGAATGCTCTTCCAACTGAGCTATTAAGCCAATTAAAAAGAAATTGAATGGTCATTGTAAACTTATAAAGGTGCTTCAGTCTGACAAAGTGATCATTCTACTTTTTTTATTTGCTGTTGAAGAAGGCTTACAGACTAATTACAAATTTAGTAATAACAATGTATATATATGTGTATTGCTAACAACAAGCCTTTATGATTTGTATTTGATTACTTTAAAACAGCAGTTGTTTGCACTGTGCATATAAATATATTTATTGTGAATTAAAGAACTTTTAAAAACAAAGCAAACACTTCACAGACTCCATCAATGTTACAATAGATGCCCTCAACTTGAAGGTCTTATCAGATGTTTTTTGAAGCATTAAAAATAAAAAACATATGATATGATTATGTCTACAGTGAACATTTCATATTGAGTATTACGTAGATAAAAGTGGTTGTAAAATATATTCAAACTAGCTTTTGCCCGCAACTCCGCCCGCGTGGATGTCGGTTATCGTGACCAAACATAGCCTATATCCTTTCTCATAGTCTAATCTACCCCTATACCTTTCATCAAAATCGGTTCAGTGGTTTATGTGTGTATAATGTAAATATAATTTACTACACCGATAAAAAAGGGTAATGAACACAATATACAGGTCAGTCTGTGGTTAGCTGAATGTTCGCGGTAAAACATTGATCTTGATTCCTTAAAGAGTTCATAAGCCTATTTAATTTAGCTAACTGGCCTTTATTGATCAGCGATTTTATCTCCCAAGAGTGCAATAAATCTTTCAACACTGGCTTGCCCAAATTGGCTAAATAGTGGCCAGAGATAGTGTCATTTACAATGGTAATAAGAAGTATATATGCTGAACACGCTTGATGGTGAAACTGGCTACACAATTTTCGATGTCCGAAGCTAGTATATACCTATGGTAAATAGTACAGTAAGGGACCCAAAAATCTATAATCAACTATGGTAATAATCACAAGTTGTAAAATTGGCTATAACATCCATACTAATATAGAAAACTCAAATCCATACTAATATTATAAATGCGAAAGTAACTCTGTCTGTCTGTATGTTACGCTTTCACGCCTGAACCACTGAACCGATTTTGATGAAATTTGGTATAGGGGTAGATGAGACCATGAGAAAGGACATAGGCTATGTTTGGTCGCGATAACCGACTTCCACGCGGGCGGAACCGCGGGCATAAGCTAGTTTAAGTATATACCTATGGTAAATAGTATAGTAAGGGACGCAAATATCTATAATCGACTATGGTAATAATAACAAGTTGTAAAATTGGCTATAACATCCATACTAATATAGAAAACTCAAATCCATACTAATATTATAAATGCGAAAGTAACTCTGTCTGTCTGTATGTTACGCTTTCACGCCTGAGCCACTGGACCGATTGTGATGAAATTTGGTATAGAGGTAGATTAGACCATGAGAAAGGACATAGGCTATGTTTGGTCACGATAACCGACATCCACGCGGGTGGAGCCGCGGGCAAAAGCTAGTTCATGATATTTTCCAAAATTTATGTGAATGTAAAGGAAACTCATTGAAATAATATCACTTTTTACGGATTCTATCGCGATATAATTGTTGTTATTTACTTTTAAACCGACGTTTCAGTCACTCTTTAGCAGCCACGTTCGCGGAGTTACTCATGATGGTAGTTGTCACATAGTTTGAAGTATATTTTATCTCAAAGTACCCGAATCATGAAGAATTGTTGGGGTTTATTATTTACGCAGAATGAGCCATAGAATCCGTAAAAAGTGGTTTTAGTTCAATGGGTATAACGTAGATAAATATATTGCTGTGTTCGTCTGACTAATTTCGAAATGAAGACTAGACTTCTATTCAATTCAATCTTTTATAATAATGACCACAAGTATATTAACCTTTGGTCTTAATGGCAGCTTTAGCAGACAAAATACACTGAAAAGTTATTTGCTTTTGGTATTTTATCACAAAGGCAGCTCGAATGGACTGGATTTTCTTTTGCGGGGGATCAGTAGCAATGGCGTGCAATGGGAGAGGCATATGTCTAGCAGTAAACTACAATACGCTAGGTACTTCATTCTATCACAGTTCTAAAATGCACTTAAGTACATTTTTAAAAAGGACAAGTTATTTTGACTTTTATACTCTCGCGTTCCATGATATACAATAATAATAACGGGAATTAACGCGATCATGGTGTAGGTACATACGTACCTTTGATTTGCCTGACGTTTCGACCAGGTTACACCGGCCGTGGTCACAGGCTGACTGGCGCAGTAGTGCACGCCCGCCGTCTTCGAGTCCGTGAGGTAATAGGTTCTTCATCTACCCGCACATTCTCGATATTTTGTTTTCGCCATGTACCGTCACATACCACACTCGCACGGTACACAGATTGTATAGACAGATTGATATTTTGACATTATAGTCTATACAATCTGTCCTCAGATAAATCGCGATTCAGGCTGTGTGTTATTCTAGTCTTTATATTCCACTCATCAACAAATATTTACTGGCAGAAGTGCAATTCTATACCTATCTAATGTTGTCCTCATTGCTCCCCAATGGATTTTAAATTATTCTAAATATTCGGTTAAAATTTACGCGATGGCCATCCCTGACGGCCCGTTATAACTTTGCCGTGAGCAAGATATTATCACATAGAATATGCTGGCGCCTTGTTATTTGTTAATATACACAAAAGTTTTCGACTATGTATGTGTAGACTTTTACACGTTCGGTGTAATTATCGTGTAACATTTTGGAGAACAATCGAATTGTTGTTTGAAGTTATTAAAAGTATTGTAATTACGATTCAGTGTGACAATTTTCGTGGTTATTATGTAGAATAATAGAGAGAAATTTTGTACGAAAATTAAATCGTTACTAACTTTTGCCCGTGGCTCCGCCCGCGTGGATGTCGGCTATCGCAACCAAACATAGCCTATGTCCTTTCTCAAGGTCTAATCTACCCCTATTCCAAATTTCATCAAAATCGGTTCAGTGGTTAAGGCGTGAAAAAGTAACATACAGACAGACAGAGAGACAGAGTTACTTTCGCATTTATAATATTAGTATGGGTAAGCTACCCCTAATTTAAAGTGATATTTTTATCATATTTCATTTGATAAAAATATCACTTTATTTTTGGTTTCTTTGTGAGAATACAAGGAGCTATTGACGATATTTACTTATAGGAGTTGTTTTTCTATGTAGAAGCCTTAGGAAGGTTTCAATATAGCTACTCATAGGTTGCCTATTGACAGCCTAGCGTAGCGGTAGTGAACGCGGCCGCTACGTAGGAGGCGAGGGGTTCGATATCCGTTCAGTGCAAATATTTGTATTGTTTTCCATTTGTTCTCCATTCTTACCCATTTTAAACATTTTAACTTCATCTTATTTTTGTCAAAGAATAAATTAAAAGAGTATAAATATTATACAATAGATGATTCAATCAACGATATTTCCCTATCACCTATTAAACTCTACTAAGGCCTATACAACTTTTAGTCGAACAACTATTTTGTCGAGTGACATAAGTGTATAGGAATATATTGAAGCGCGCATACTATCAACTCAATAGTTGCTCGACAAAAAAGTCAATCGTGCATCGCAAGTGCATCGATTGTATGCACATTTCCATCAACTAAACGGTTTAGTTGTGTGGAAATCGCGAGAAGTACACAACTCGACAAAACAGTTGAGTCGATGTAAAAATTATATATATACTCTCCCAACGTTCGATATCAATATCCACATGATAAATCATACAATAAAACCTACTGATTACCCTTCGCTGGGCAGACACCATGGTCAGATCAATCATTCACCATCTTCTCTGACCTGAATTCCCTACATGCCCGATAAAACACGAAAGCTTCCATCAAAGAATACATAAATCATTTATCGAATAATATTCATTGCAAAAAAGCCACTCGGACGAACCTTCTTGCAGACCTATTTCAAATCTATTCATACATTTATTCATGAACTGTCTCCATTGGTAGCTACTATTGTCATACACAGAAGTCAAGTATTTATTTACCGTCACTACAACTCTTATGTATATAGAAACAAAGTCAAATATTGAATAACTCAAACGTAAATTAAAATTTATGAGCCGTAAACAACTTTGAAATACGTTTTGCAGGCAATCTAAATTGTATCTCGACGGGTTAAAGTACAAAATTGTGTCAGGTTTGGTACTAAGTTTGTTTGGTACAAAATAACAAGGTACAAGTAGTGTTTTTAGTGTTTTTTTTTGCATGCTAAACAAGCTCGATTGCAATCACAAGGCACCCCGCTGGCAATATTGGTGTTCTGTTTATTAAAGGTTTTATTCACGCTTTGAGCATATTTAATGATGGATCTTGTTTATTTTATTCTTGCGAGATATTTCATGATATATTTTGGAGATTTATACGTAGGTTGTGAGATAAATTATGGATTAGTAGCGTCAGTAGTCTTTAGTCTCAGTAGTCCGGTTGCTAGTCCGGTTGTCCGGTTGTCAAACGGCCTCGAACTCCTTAGTTTAGTTTAGTGGTACAGGAGCTAATCTTACAATCGACAGGGCTTAAAATATAATTCAGGCCATAACACACTAACGTGTACCTACACCAGCATTATAGCTAAGTTGGAAGGAAGGAAGTAGCAGTAGTATTGGGTATATACAACTACTCTTTCTATGAAAAAGAAAATAAAAAGGCATTATCTGGTTCTGAACCCCTAAAATGATAAGATAATCTCTTGTACAAATAGAAACCGTGACGGTACTAGCCGTGTAATGATTGTGATCGATGAAGAGATTCTTCAAATAATTGGGCTGAGACTCAGGTTGTTCTCAAGGCCTTTCGAACTTTCATACTAACCGATGGCAAATAATACCTAATAGTATAATATACAGAATGACTACACTGGTCTAGTATATCATATGCAAGTTTGTAGGCAGTACGTAAAAACTACTATGGTGTGTCAACGCACAGCGGAGTAACAAGCACTGACGGTTCTATACAAAACTAAATTGAGCAACAAATTTATGTAAAAACAAATCTTTTTATAGTGCTGACCTATAAGTTTGATTTTTTCACAGCTGTAAGACTACGTATTCTTTAAGACTTGAGTATTTGGTACAAATTTTAACTTGATCCATCCACACATTCCCGAGAAAAAGGTCTTGACTGACAAACAGGACAGAAATAGATACAGAGGCAGAGGAACAACGAAGTGATCTTATAAGAGTTTCCACTTTTTCTCTTGAAGTAAGTATGGAACTCTATAACATAAATTAAAAATTTAAAACTCGTGACACTCCCCATCTCCACTTTAAACCCCATAACTATAAATTGGCTCAACCGATTTTCATCAAACATATCTAAGAACACTTGCATATAAGTCACCTTTAAAATAAAAAAACTACATTGAAATCGCTTCATCCGTTCGGGAGCTATGATGCCACAGACAGACACACAGACACTTCAAACTTATAACACCTCTTTGCTTCAGGGGTTAACAAATGGGAAAATACAAACAAAAGAACTGGCCTAGAATGCCATTAGTAGCATAAAAAAGCTAACACGGTATCTATTCAGTCAGTATTCAACACCTGAGCACTAAATCTAACCAAACCGGCCATTAACTACTCTTGGACACAGTATATCTATGGTTCTGTGTCTAGAAGTATAGTATTCGGCAAGCTATATGTTAACAGTGACGTCTCAATAACGTCTGATATACTATGCAGCTTTAGTACATACTAGAGTGATTTGCCGTGCATTAGGGCTAAAATATAGGCCACTTAGGTACCATAATGCTTGGTCTGGGTCTTCTGTATTTTTGCAAACGGTTTGCTACCTTCCGATTCAGTCTCATGGTTTGCTAGGAAAGTAAAAGTTATTTTACTACATGCTATCCACAGTTCCGCGCACGGGGAATTTTCACTCCTTTCCCGCAATCTATGGGAACATATTTCGTGCGATAAAAATAGCCTGTGTTATTCCGGACTATACTTTATCCATTTGAACCAGATCTGTTCAGCCGTTAAAGCCTGATTGATTATTTTATTAAAGCCTAATTTCCAAACATACAAACATCTTCAAAAACTTTCACATTCGTAATCTAACAAACATAGCCTATGTCGTTTCTCAAAGTCTTCAAAATGGTTCAATGGTTTAGGCGCGAAAGCGTAACAAGCAGACAGACATACAGACAGAAATACTATCGCATTTATAATATATTAGTATGCTGTATGGAAAAGTACGAGTAGGATTAGTACCTTTTTTTTGTGTGGAAATCCCCTCGGATACCTCCCCTGCCGGAGCCGGAAGGGAAGGTTACGTCGGACTCGCACCAACTAAACCCGCACGCTGACTGTGGGTCGTGGTGCTAGGCCGGAGGTGAGGTTGTCTTCGACATATCCCTCGCACCCCGGCTGACCCAGGGCCATCCCTTACGGCCTGACCCTCCTCAGGAGGGGGGACAACGGTGTCCCCGACTCGCCCCCGGAATAGGGAGGCGCGCTTTTTAGCGCGCCGCCGTCGTGAGTAGGATTAGTACCAAGTAGTATTGATTATTATTAAATTTATCTTTGTTTCTACTTTCTAAACTGGTAAAACCGAAACTTTGTCCCAATTAGCCCCTTTTATCATCATAAGGAGTAGCAACTTATTAGTGAGGTTAGTTTGGTCTGCACTTGTCAATTATATCTTACTGCTTTTTGCGTTGCTGACTGTAAATTTAAATAAAAAACAGCATATTCAACTTTCGCAGGTGACTCGGGCGTCGGAGGGTATAGACTGAATGCCGTCCCCGATGAGCGCGGGCCTGGGTGTGACGGGTGGAGCCGCCTGTCACGCCCTCCCCATACCGAGGGCGAGTTGGGGACACCGATGTCCTCCGAGGCGGGCCAGGCCGTCAGGGATAGCCCTGGGTCAGTCGGGGTGCGAAAGATATGTGGAAGACAACGTCATCTTCGATCTATCACGATGACCCACAAACGGTGTGTGGTTTTAGTCGGATCGAATCCGACATAACCTCCCACTCCGGCTCCGGCAGGGGAGGGAATGCTGCACGAAAAAATATTCAACTTTTGACATTAATAAGTCTCTCTTCGTGACCTAAATGGATAAAAGTTTTTCGTTTTTGCTATCTTGGCAATAGTCCAGCCTATCGCTTAACTCCTCACCAAGAATTAATCGTGTCGTGTGTAACTGCCTAATACCTGTAAGCCTTCAAGGTAATGACTGATAAATGGGTACTTTAGTCAAGCTACATTCATTTAAGTCAGACTATTGAAGTAGATTGTAGACACACAAATGTAGCAGTTTTAGATCTATATTCTATTTAAGAAGAACGGGTAAAAAGGATATCGATAAAATACATTCATAGCACTCTGTTGAAAAGTAGCTACTGCCAAATTTTTATATTTTTTCCAAGTTTGGTCTACTAAGTTTATGACCATAGGTTAAGGGATTGTCTATTTTGTGCTTATGGCTTAAATATAATGCCCCACCTGCGCGATAAATTTTTCCTGATGTAATTGAATATTAAATATCATATCAAACATTTAAAACTGCAAGTATTTTTGTTTTTTTTTTTATTATATTAAATCTCACTATTTTGTATAAATGTTATTCATATGCACAATAATAAAGAATCAGAAAAAGTGAATCTATAAGGTCAGAAAGGTATCAGGAATTTATCTAAAGCTCTAAAGAGTTCTGTAAAATAAAGCTTCAGAGAATGCAGCTCGATGGAAATACGTCCATAGTTATAATTACGCGACTAAGAAAGTAGATATTCACCACCATTCCACAATTATTTTCATCTGTGGTAGTGAAGCCGGTGGCAGTCTCTTGTAGGTATGTTTATTCGTATACTAGATTCCATTAACTAGCTAACTTACCATGGGCCTAGAGAGCGTTGTGTAGAATGTTGTGGAATATTTATTGGAATATTTGTAATATTTATGGAATTTTAAATTCTCAACATTTCTACGATATATAGGTACATAATACTAATGTCCCAATAAAATGGGATTTAGTACTGTGTGAACTCCAATTCTGAGAGAAAAGATTCATCAATCAGCTGATTGAGACATAAGCCTCGAAAATTTTGTTGCGGTCTATCCCCCAATCCAAATATGATGGCAAAATATAGGTATATTACAAGTCTAGCCGTTTATTACATCGAAATAAGCCTACACATAAAGAATATTAATCATGTAGCTAACATTAGGTAATCTATTACAGCCATTAGTAATACAAGAATGAACTAAAATGAAGATTCCGCTTTCCTTGCAAATAAATAATATAATCCAAATATAATAAAGCGAACACAATTACTTAATGATAGTTAATAATGATCAATGATAGTAATGGAAGCAAAGATTGGGGCTAAAATAATTAATGATTGTACAACAAAACAAGAACAAGCAATCTACGATAGTTAAATGAGATTTGGACAAAACATTTGCATTTGATTTGCGATTGTACCTACTATTGGGGATAAAATCTAATCGGACGTGCATGAATCGGATAATCAGGGTGAGAATCATAATTTCAGGGGTATATGGGATCTCATGAAGATCTGTGTGAACCACATACAGGCAGCTACACTAATTGATTAACTATGTCCGTCTGTCTGCCTGTCAAGACCTCTTTCTAAGGAATGCGTGGAGGTACCTATTTGAAATTCATACCACACACCCAGCTCTGTAACGCGGCTTGAAGCTATGCTAAAATCGAACTTCTAAGTCAAATGATGCTCTGATGCCTGCATTATTTCCATCTGACCCACCCGCACACACAGAGAAGCCTAATTCCCTATGGGAGTAGGTGGGTTAGACGGATATCATAAAATTCTATTAAAGTATAAATTTCAATTTCCATAAAAGTCTAAATAAAATAAAACGTGGAAGGGAAAAGTGGGAAAGCTTCAAGCTGCAAACTTTGGGTGCAACTAACATTGGCATTTGGTTGAAAGTAATAAAATCCGTTGTCCGATCTCCAATTATTGTGATGCGTTTGGTCGATTCGACACTTCGTCGCTCCACTCTTTTCCGTTTCAGTAGATCAATGTGTCAAATTAATATGTCCATAAAACTATAATAGCCGTGAACACTCATTTTGACTTTGACCAGAGGTGGCTGACGCGAAATACACCCCCTTCAGATAACACCCAACTCACTGAGAGTCTACCACGCAGTCATGAAACAAAATGGCCACCTGGAAGTCCTTAAATAGATTGAGGTCTGAGGTCGGCTGCTGTAGGGCGAACCGGGTGAAATGGGGTTACCTCATTACATGGGGGATTGTGGATGTGACCGTGGTGCAGTCTCTGCAGTCGATGGACCACCTCTTGTCGTACCCACTGTACCCCTACACCTGCACGATTGCCGACCTAAATGGAGTGACGGAATGTGCAGTAAAGTCACCGAGTTTTGGGCTGGGCGCATCTAAATATTTAAATTATTGCTACTGACACGAAGAAGAAGAATTCCATAAACCGGTTGTATACATTCATTCCGTCAATTGACTGCAACCCGCTAGATGAGTTTAATTTAGAAGCTAAAATAGGGGTCCTATTTTAAATGAAGATGATCCTAAAATGTCGGTCTCTGCCTTGACGGCCTCGACAGATCCTGACATTGTAACAAAAAGGAAACACGTAGCGTATAGAGGGAATTTTAATGATATCATTCATGCTTGTTTCTAAACAGTGGTACCTATTATATTTTTCATCCCTGTCTAGTCACTCAGGGATACATATGCATTAGGATACATACATTCAAGAAGAGCATTAGAAGGTTTGTACATTTGTACAGAGTCGGACCTTTTTTTTTCGTGCGGAAATCCCCTCGGATACCCCCCCTGCCGGAGCCGAAAGGGGAGGTTATGTCGGACTCGAACCGACTAAAACCGCACGCCGACTGTGGGTCTTGGTGCTAGGCCGGAGGTGAGGTTGTTATAGACATATCCCTCGCACCCCGGCTGACCCAGGGCCATCCCTTACGGTCTGGCCCTCCTCAGGAGGGGGGACAACGGTGTCCCCAACTCGCCCCCGGAATGGGGAGGCACGCTATTTAGCGCGCCGCCGCCGTGGCCTGCTTCTGCTGGGGTGACAGGCGGCTCCACCCGTCACCCCCAGGCCCGCGCTCATGGGGGACGGAGGTCAGTCAGTGCCCTCCGACGCCCGAGTTGCCTGCGCGCGCGGGCGGCGCGATCCGCGAGTCTCTCTCGCTCGCGCCGACTCTCCCGCTCCGCCGTCTCCTTCACGACCATTACCTGCTCGCTGAAGGAGACGCCGGCCGCCCACGCGTCCGCGCAGCGGACCATTGCTGTGAGCAGGGTGGCGAGGGTGAGAACTCTCACTCCCAGGGCCGCCACTAGCTATCGCCTCGGTCCGGCCCATGCCGGACACTCGGTGAGCGTGTGCAGCCCCGTGTCCTCGCTCGCGTCGCAATGATGGCACTCGGACGTTGGCTCCTTTTCGATCCGACACAGATATCTCCCGAAGCACCCGTGCCCGGTGATAATCTGCGTCAGTCGATACGAGAGGCTGCCATGTAGCCTCTCGAGCCATTCCCCCATGATGGGCCTTACCGCCTCTATGACGGCATGCCCTGCGCGTCGTTGCTCAAGTCGTCGCTCCCACTCCGCCACCATGATCCCGTGGAGCCGGGACCTCTCGGCCCGAATGTCTTCGGGCTCGGGATCGAATCCCCGCTCCCGCGCCTCCTTACGGAACCGATACAGTGCCGCAAGGGATCTCGCTTCCAGGATCCACGGTGGCGATCCGGCTAGGAGACTCGCCGCTTCAAAGGATATCGTGCGGTACCCCCTAATGGCCCTGCATGCCATCGTCTGCTGCGGAGCATGCAGCAGTTGCACGAACCTGGCCTGCAGGGCGTCCGCCCACACGGGGCACCCGTACAGGGCCATGGACCGCACGATACCCGCGTAGAGTCTCCTGCAGGAGTCCTCTGGGCCCCTCAAGTTGGGCAGCAGCCGCATCAGCGCGTTAGCTGACACCAACAGTTTGGGGCGCAGACTTCGGAAGTGCTCTCCGAAGTCCCACCGACCGTCGAGTACGAGCCCCAGGTATTTCAGCCGGGGCTTGATGTCGATGGGAGTACCTCCTACTGTCAAGCTGGATCCCGGGGGTGGCCTGCGCCGAGGACCATGAAAGAACAAGGCCTCGGATTTGTGCAGAGCCACCTCGAGACCCAGCCGCCGGATCCGATCCACGACTTGAGCAACAGCGGTCGTGGCCCTCTGGGTTGCCTCGCGGTGTGTAGCGCCACTCACCGTCACTAGCGTGTCGTCCGCGTAGCACGTGAGTACAGAGTCGGACCTATCATGCACGGTAAGGACTTTCAATTAGGTTGGCTGTGTGCTTGTCTGCTACCTAAATGATATAAAAACCACAAGCGTAATCCATACTAATCCATACTAATATTATAAATGCGAAAGTAACTCTGTCTGTATGTCTGTCTTTCTGTCTGTCTGTATGTTACGCTTTCACGCCTAAACCACTGAACGGATTTTGATGAAATTTGGTATAGGGTTAGATTAGAACTTGAGAAAGGACATGGGCTATGTTTAGTCGCGATAACCAACATCCACGCGGGCGGAGCCGCGGGCAAAAGCTAGTAATTTATATAAAGAAATAATAACCTCAAAGCGTATTCTTTTATTACCTTTTTCTGCCATTTATTCGCAGTTGTTCATTAATAGTTAATAACTGATTCAATTTGTTTTTTCATTACATCAAAGTTGCTCTGTCATTTATTTTTAGCTTCGCTGAGCAACGGTTGCTAAAATATAAAGGAAAAGCAGTTTACCTCATCTTTACCAATGGACTTCCTCAGCGTCTCATTCAATGAATTATATTTTATTTCCCTTGGAATAGTTCCCTTTGCTTCGCTTGGGTGGGCAAACAGAACTCTCAGTGGGATTAAATTAAGGTGCACTACTAGTGGTCGTATTTTCGGGTAATGTTTGTGTTTTGTGTAATGTTTTTGTGATCCTTTGTGTAAGTTTGTTAGTGTGTACACTACGTAATAAATTGTCAAATAGTGTAATCCTGAACAATAGTTCATAACAGAGAGTATTTGGTGCGAATCATTTACATGATTTATTGGCCCTAAGTCAACCTATCCTGCAAGCTGCTTTCACTTGGTTGATTGAAGGAGGAGACTCTATAGCAGACTCTTTTCATTCGGAGTTACATGGTCAGAAATGAGTTGCGTATTTAAAACTCAATACAAACCAAATAATAAAATGGCCAAATAACAACTAGCTCGGCGGTGTGCTGACACACCGTAATCATGGCGCTTGAAACAGCATCCTAAGAAGTTGCTCATCTAACAATACAAAACAAATAATAAAATGACCTAAAAATGGCACAACTAGCTCAGCGGTCGTCAGTGCACCGTGATCATGGCGCTTGAAACACCGCCGAAATATCGGTTATTAAACATAAATAAATTATACTATTAATGTGAATGACTATGTCAATCTCAAATCAATAAAATGGCTGTTTACTGTGTGGCCAAAAATTATATATACTTACCACAAACAGAACTACAAATTTCTTTAAGAATTTAATATTTGAAATTACCCAAAACTAGAGGGTTTTTGGGTAATTTCAAATGTTAAATTCTTTATTTCATTCTTTCCTATTCTTACTTAAAAGTAATTTCATCAGAGCTTGGCCAGTATAATATTGGATAGATAATAATATTAAAGTACTCTAGTATCGCAATAGACGACATCAGTGCTGAGAGGCACCGATGTCGTGTACTTCAGAAACGGTCTCAACTTGTTTTCTCGTCCACTTGTTAGTAAGTCTTAGTAGAACGGGGATTTTCTTGAGTAAAATTGAACTAACTTATATTTTTTTAGTAGGTACCTGTTTTTATTTCATTTTCAGAATCTTTTGTTGCAGATACTATATTTATATTCTTACGAATTGTTGCTCGGTCTTAGCCGCGTAGAATTTTGATCCCGTTGCCGCAACCGATAGAAACGATTCCTGGGATAAAAGACAACTTATAACCTACTAGCGTTAGCCCGCGGCACCGCCCGCGTGGATATCGGTTATCGTGGATATCGTTCCCATTGTTTAATCTACTCCCATACTAAATTTCACCAAAATCCGTTCAGTGGTTTAGGCGTGAAAGCGTAACATACAGACAGACAGACAGAGTTACTTTCGCATTTATAATATTAATTATACTTCGACGTTGCATCCTCGAGATTTATTCTTTACTTCACTTGGTAGTCCACTTCTCATTCTACTAGGCATCGCACAATATTTAGAGATCTAGAAAAAAAAACTTTAGTTCTCACCGCCTCCGCTCTAGCCGGTGGCGGCGCTCCTGTCTTACGTCATTCGCTTTTCTTGTGCGGGCATCGCAACACCTAATAAATTAAATTAAAGATTTTTCAGTGAATTCTTATAGATTTCGTGTGTATTAGGTAAAGTGAATATGGGAAAACGCAAACAACGCAAAAGCAAACATATTTGTAAGAAAATTAGGCGATTAGAACACTACCTCGGATGAGGGTAAGTCGTGAATTTTTTTTTTACAACTTTGTTCTAGGTAAAACATTTGGGTTACACACGTAACTTTATTATGTTGTGTTATGATATAAATCTATGATACTTTTAAAAGCTAGCTTGTCGTACCTACTCGGTACAGCGCAATACGATGATAAGAAGACCTAATGTACTTGTCCGTTACTCCGTGTTACTCTGGGAATAAATACGTACTTTGTGTACAGAACCTAGCTAAATGCTATTAAGTATTTGTCGTCACAGCGTCCCGTCGGACAGCTGATAATTACGGATACCTACCCTTTACGGGTACTGAGTGAAGATTATACTGCGTGATGCGATCACAGCTGATAACCCATCTATTTATTTCCGTTTTAACGGTACACTACTCGCTATTCTCCGTGACGTGATCACGGCTGATAGTGATAACTAACAGTCTCGTGTCGTAACGTGATTACGCCCAATGACTCAAAAAGCACTAAAATGATTAGTGATAACTAACAGTCTCGTGTCGTAACGTGATTACGCCCAATGACTCAAAAAGCACAAAATGATTAGTGATAACTAACAGTCTCGTGTCGTAACGTGATTACGCCCAATGACTCAAAAAGCACAAAATGATTAGTGATAACTAACAGTCTCGTGTCGTAACGTGATTACGCCCAATGACTCAAAAAGCACAAAATGATTAGTGATAACTAACAGTCTCGTGTCGTAACTTGATTACGCCCAATGACTCAAAAAGCACTAAAATGACTTAGATGTCATTAAAAATACACTACTACGAAAGTAATACGGGAGGTAACGTAATTTTTCCTGTTTTGTCCTAAGTTAAGACTCCTAACAGAATTGCCTAACGTCACACAAGTGACGCGAGGTGGCCGTGGCCCGACTCACCCGCAACTATTCGAACCTGGGCACTGCACTCACACCGATTCTGACGGTAGCTTACCATTTTCGCATGTCAGATCCGTAGTGTTTCCCGCGTCTATACAAAATGTATTGTCAATAAAGACATTCCAGGGTCCTTGCCTGAACCGAACATTGTTGACATAGACACCGTACCGGCCAGCCCTCCATTATCTTGGGAGCCAACACTATAGGGGTTTAACCCAATGGACGCAGCGGCAAGGACTAGTTCTCACTTGGTTAATGCGACAGTACTTCTGTCCAGTGTTATCTTAGATGCACTTGGGACCCAAAGAGTAAAGATGAGGTCTTTGGTCCTGCTATTCCCGATTAAATCGCTAAAAGCTGGGGGCGTATCTTACCGGATGGCCTTACTAAAGAGCAAAAACAGGAGATAACTGACAGGACCTTCAATCCAGATAACTTTAGCTTGGCTTAATCCCCTTTATTAAATAAAATAGAGATAACCTTTTACAAAAAGCCCAAGACCATCTCGGATTAGGAATCGCAGGACTGACACTCCTAACCTCAGACATTATAAAAGGTGAGACCGATAAATTGGTATCTACTCCTGAAGAAAGTCTCTGAGATTAGTCAAATGTTCTTAGATTTACATCAGGAAAATACAAAGACCAGAAAGAGACTAGTTATATCCTTCTTAGATAAAAAAATTACAGACACATTTCTCTTCGTTGCACATATAAATGAGAAGATAAAGGCGTCAAAAACGGCCGAAAAGTCGGGAATCTATATAAAGCGTACCGACGGTACCACATCAACCCGCAAGTGTCCACAGGGAAACTGAAAAGGCCCACCCAGGGGTCGCAGGCAGCTAGCGTACATATGTACAAGCTGGGCCGAGGAACCGATACACCGGCCCAGGGAGCAAACGCACCGCCCCGTCAGCGGACCGCCCGCCAATGGCAGTGAAGACCGGTGGTGGGCCAGCAGCAACAAGACGCGCAAGTTATAGACCAGGTAATACCCCATGCAAGTCTTCTTCGCCATTCCCTACAGGAGTGGCAAAACCTTACCGACGACCCCATTGTACTACAGTACATTCAAGGTATTCGAATTCCGTTCGAAAATCCTGTGATACAACATTATGTACCTACCCGAAAACAATAACTTTTACCTTACCGGTATTAAACAAATAGTGCTAGAAATATTATCTAAATTACAGGTACTTGGGACAATTTTAAATATGATTATAAACCTGGGCAATTTTTTGATAAAAAATTCCCAACTATTAAAGGTGACGGCACATTTAGATTTATTCTTAATTTGAAAAACCTTAACAGATATATATCCACATCACATTTCAAAATGGATGTACGCACCGTCACCAAATTAATAGTTAAAGACTGTTTCATGTCAACTATTGACCTAAAGAACGCTTACTTTTTGGTAGGTAAATGTAAATTTCAACGGGAAATTTACCGATTTCTATGTTTACCCTTTGGGTTGTCCCTACCATATATGATTTTCACAAATATCATGAAACCCGTAGTAGCCTATTTAAGAAACAAAGGTTTCATGCTAGCAATTCATTTACTCGTAGATGATATTACCTGTTTAGGAGCTACATTCCTTGACTGTCAAAAATGTGTTGAAAATACTCGAACCTAAGGCTCGGTTTCAGGCATAGATATTTTTAGGATTTGAATTAGATTGACGTAGTATGTGCTTAAAATTACCGAATCAAAAACGTACAAAATTAGCAGATTACATCGAAAATATTTCTAAACGACACGTATTGCCTATCAGACTGCGCTATTTTTTTAGGACTCTTGTGCTCTACCCGTCTTGCAGCATCGTACGGTTGTTTATATACCAAACGTAAATTCTTAGCATTAAAAGACTAGACTATGACCTCAATATGATAATACCCCCTTATCTTACGGAGGTTTTTTGTCATGGAAAAATAATATTCCACAATCTATAAACCCTTAGATAATATAAATACGCCTTAGAAATCCTTTCGGATGCTTCGCTGACAGAATGGGTGGCATTCCATAATAGGGAGAGGAAAGGCGGTTTTTGGGATGAAATGGAGATCAATAATCACATTAACTGGTTAGAATTTAAAGCGGCTTTGAATGGTTTGAAGCGTTTTGCGGCCGACATCACGCATAAAGAGCTGCTTCTACGAATCGATAACACTATAGCAATCTCCTACTTAGATCGATACGGAGGGGTTCAATTTTCTCACCCCAATGAGGTCGCTCGAGGCATATGGCAACGGTGGGAGAGTAGGCAGCTGCATATATTCACTTCGTTTTTTATTAAGTCTAAGGACAACCGCGAAGCTAACAAGGAGTCAAGGAGTAGTCTTAACACAGACACGGAATGTACTTTAGATACTCTATCATTCTAAACTATAGTTCACATGTACGGCTGTCACGAAATAGACCTAATTGCGACTAAAAACAATGCCAAATGCTTAACATACATCTCATGGCAACGGGATCCCGAAGCTTATAATGTGATTTTACTATAGACGGGAGGCAACATTTCTTTTATGCCTTCCCTCCGTCTTCACTATAATCTTTAAATGCTTACGAAAAATTGTTAATGATAATACCACGGGTTTAATCGTTGCTCCATACCGGCCAAGCCAGGCGTGGTATCCTCTTTTTTCTTAAACGGTCGAAATTATAGCCTACTTGCCACTTTAAACCTAAGCCAGGTTAGCTATAGTCTCCTTTCAGGACCCGCCACCCCCCAATACGACAGTGCCATTAAAAAATGGTGGCATTTCTGCACCAATAGAATTTTGAACTATTATGTAATAGATATCCCTATAATATTGACGTTTCTAACATCACAGCTTGCAGCTGATGCTAGCTCTTCAACTTTAAATACTCTTCGATAGGTAAAATTTCCAAGGACGCTTTTAAGATTAGACCCAACTTTCCTAAATACAAGTCAACTTGGGACCCGAATTTAGTGCTGGACCTATTGGCCACATGGTGCCCAAATGACGCATTGATTACATACCAACTATCTAAAAAACTGACGGTTTTTTCTGGCGTTGTCGACTACACAACGCGTGCTGACGCTATCGTTGATTCGTTTGACTAATATCGGTGTCACCACCGATAGGATCGAGATAATAATTAACGACATAATTAAAACATCTGCACGAAGCCGCGCAATGCCAACATTATTCATTCCATTTTTCCTAGTAAGCATCAAATTTATGTCCCACGAAGACATTACTATCCTACACTGAGGCTACTAAGGGTTAGCGGGTCCATCCAAAAACCGATAGGTTAGTTACTAACCACTAAAAGACCCGTCCATAACGCAACCGCTCCAACTATCAGCCGTTGGATCAAAAATGTAATGACGGAGAGTGGAGCCACTACCTGTTCGGAGGGTCATATCCGTCGACAATATAAAGAAAACGGCGGGATGGACAGGAAACTCCTTTGTATTTGCAAGGTTTTATAACAGATCTTTGGCCATAGAGGACGGTAATAGCTTCGCAACAATTATATGTGATTCTGACTAAATATTTCAT
This sequence comes from Eilema sororculum, assembly GCA_914829495.1. Lineage (NCBI taxonomy): Eukaryota > Metazoa > Arthropoda > Insecta > Lepidoptera > Erebidae > Eilema > Eilema sororculum. The sequence goes on from OU618549.1 coordinate 21,277,145, forward strand.
GTTAGTCCTTGTTAGTTATAACAATAACAATGTAAGATTATCTCTATCTCCTTTGGGCCAAATTTTCTTTCATTTTCCCATTCCACCTATTTCACATCTTCGCTAAACATCTACCAAGTGAAGTAAAGAATAAATCTCGAGGATGCAACGTCGAAGTATAATTGGTGGTTAAACAAACTTACCCGTAAGTGACGTTTGACCATAATTATACGAGACGTTGCATCCGAAGAGATTTATTACCCGCCCAAACCCCGGCGTGCTTATTACAAAAGGCAAGCCTCCCGATTGCGTGAAATAGGAAATAGCTCTAAAATTAATGACGTAAGACAGGAGCGCCGCCACCGGCTAGAGCGGAGGCGGTGAGAACTAAAGTTTTTTTTTCTAGATCTCTAAATATTGTGCGATGCCTAGTAGAATGAGAAGTGGACTACCAAGTGAAGTAAAGAATAAATCTCTTCGGATGCAACGTCTCGTATAATTATGGTCAAACGTCACTTACGGGTAAGTTTGTTTAACCACCAAGTATGGATAGCTTTTGCCCGCGGCTCCGCCCGCGTGGATGTCGGTTATTTATATTGCGCAATCGCAGGGTTGCAATGCTGTCTAACTGACATCGCGGTGACGGGGGTTCTGTAATTGGAGCCTATTTTTGCAGAGGATCCCGGTAATATAACGTCGGTAGCTTAGTGGTTAAGGAGTCGGCCTTACGATCGCGAGGTCCCGAGTTCGAATTCTGGCCGTTACTCTACCGACGTGAACCCACTCCTAGCACAAGCAATTCAGCTTAGTTGGAGGGGTAACTTCGGTTCTAATATTCATTATAAAAAAAATAGCCACCAATACTACCTAATAAGTAAAAAAAAACACATAACAAGGAGTCTTGTTAAGTCCCTCATTATCATCATTGCATTATTCCCAGTCGCATCCAAAGCTTGGAGTCAGTCTTACTGCGTCGTCACTGAACTTCGATATTTTCTGTGTAGCAATTGCATCTGACCTCCACATGCCATTGGCAATATCGAAGTACTGCAGTTAAATCAGTTGTTGGACTTTTCAAGGCTCCAACTGCATGTAACGACAGTCATAGATGTTGGTATTACAACCGGGACCGACGGCTTAACGTGTTCTCCGAAGCTCAGCATATGTCTACATAAATACTTTATCAAAATAGTTTGCAAGAGTACAGTCAGCGTCATAAATATCATGAGGTTGAAGTCTCAAAATGATCTAAAAACTCTCGCGTTAAGAGCAAATCAAACTGTTTCATTGATTTAAATTGTATTATTTTCCGAACTAGAGGCGTGTACCAAATATCAGAACAAAAAACGAAATTAAGATTATTTTGAGTACTCTGTTCGTCAACATCTTTCTGATGCTGACTGTACTATGCATAGTAAATACAAAGAAGGGTAGACGACCTATTTTCGTATTCCAAACAAGTCTTCTAAAACCACTGGTGATTTTAAAAGCACTTGAAAGGGTGTTTGAATCGAAAAATCCAGAAATGATTAGATGTTTATCTGCTGTAAGCCATAAAACTCAATCAGAGGACCTCTAGGTAGTCGGTCGTAAAATTCCGTAGAGGATTCGAGCAGGTAAACAAAATATATCAAGTACATTCATCGGACGATCGAGGTGAGATTGTACAATTCGATTGTGTAATATTGCCTTTTTTATTAACTCCCGACTCAAAGAGCCCCCCCACTTTGGGTCGGGAGTTAAGTTACAAGTTTGACGTGTCAGTCTATTTTTTTGAAGGACACGTCAATTAGACTTCACCTCGCCTGATGGTAAGCTAAAGCATCAAGCGTGGTGAAAAAAGACTTATACGGCTGTAACTGTACATATATATTTATTTATTTAACACGTATTCATCTAACTATTCAATCCATACTTCCATACTATCAATATCCATACTAATATTATAAATGCGAAAGTAACTCTGTCTGTCTGTCTGTATGTACGCTTTCACGCCTAAACCACTGGACCAATTTTCATGAAATTTGGTATAGGGGTAGATTAGACCATGAGAAAGGACATAGGCGCATGTTTGGTTGCGATAACCGACATCCACGCGGGCGGAGCCGCGGGCAAAAGCTAGATAAAATTATAAATGCGAAAGTAACTGTCTGTCGATGGGTTCCACTTTCACATTTACCACAGGCTGAACCGATATTGATGAATTGGAAGGGGAAGACTATACCTTGAGAAAGGACATAGGCTATCCACGCGAACGGAGCCGTGCTCAACAGCTAAATTAATAAAATAATAAATAAATTTGCAAAAAGTCCTAAATATAATTTGCTCGTAACTTAGATATTATTTTTAGACTAGCACTGTCTAACCCTTGGAACAAAAACGTTTCACCCGTGAAAACCCACAAGCCAAACAAACAGTAACAAAATATATAAACAAGTGGGCAATATTGCAACATAATCCATCTTTATTTGTCACGGGCAAGTGATCTATCGCCGCCGTTGAGAACGTTATTAAGTTAGAACAAAGGCGGTTTCTTACTGGAAGTGGTTTGTCTTGATTAAATGGTTCTGTTTAAGTCTTTTAGAATGGGAAGAACAAAAACGCATGTTTTATTAGTGACTAGCTTTGGCTCGCAGCTTCGGCCGCGTGGATGTTGGTTATTGCGACCAAACATAGCCTATGTCCTTTCTCATGGTCTAATGAACCCCTATACCAAATTTCATCAAAATCGGTTCAGTGGTTCAGGCGTGAAAGCGTAACATACAGACAGACTGACAGACACAGACAGTGTTAATTTCGCAGTATGTATAAATAAATTGCTTCAAGCATGATTAATTCTCAAAATATTTCAATAAGTTGTGGAGCTGGTTTTAGGAGAATAATAACTAAATCAATATCATGTTGTATGGCTTTTGCTCGAGTCCTCATTATGTCGACGTCCAGTTGGCGAACTAATGATAAAAAACTAATTAATGTGTGGAGTGAAGTCACACTGACATGTCTTTTTATAAAAAAAAAAAATGATCTTCACCTTGTTCGATTATTTCCTTTATGTTCTTTTATTTCAATAAGCTTTCATTTCCAGTGCTATTGTAAGGTCTCAGTAAAAACAAACGTGAAACCATATGGAGGGTCCCTGAGGGCATTTTTAAACGGTTGTTTTTTGTTTAACTTTGTGAGGGAATGAAGGAGTGACGAGTTTTCCTCGCTTTATCTTGAGCGGTTTTATCTAAGGCCTACAGTTCACCTCTGAAAATTCTATTGAATACAGAACTTATAAGAGATCGTTTCAGTTAAAAATGTATAACTTGATAAGTAGGAAAATATCGAGATACTAGCTTTTTCCCGCGGCTCCGCCCGCGTGGATGTTGGTTATCGCGACCAATCATAGCCTATGTCCTTTCTCATGGTCTAATCTACCCTTATACCAAATTTCATTACAATCGGTTCAGTGGATTAGGCGTGAAAGCGTAACATACAGGATAAACAGACAGAGCTACTTTCGCATTTATAATATTAGTATGGATATGGATTTACTAAGTTGTGTTATTTGGAGTTTCCGACATTTCAGCGCCGATAGCAAAATAGTAATACTAGTCACCATGATAGTTTAAATTTCAAAAAAGTTATTAGGGGTATCGGAATATTTATCATGTTGAATTGTTTCGAGTTTCCGATATTGTAAGCATCACCAGCAAATATCGGAAACTCGAAACAATACAAAATGGTAAATATCTCGATACCTCTAATAAAAATATGAGGGACTCGAAATACATTAGGAAAAATGAAGCGCTCAAGTGGGACTTTGAACCCACCACCTTTCCCTTACAGGGGGAATGATCATCCAACTGAGCTATTAAGCCACGCCTGAATCACTTCCATTCAAATGTGGGGGACCATGATAATTTAAATACCTATATCAAAAAAGAAGTTATGAATGTCAATAATTAAGAACCAAACGTGCCTATTCTGTTCTTCCAAATACATCTAAGTTAGCTAACGAGATTAAATTATAATGGTAGAAAGACATTTAAGACCTGCCAAATCTATTTAGTTAAATTTTTGCAGCACCAGAATTGGTACCGATATTTGTCCTAATGCAGAACACCATTTCGCCGATTTGGTTGATTTTCTAACGTACCGGTACATTCGGCGGCAAAAGTGCTAGTCACATTTTTATTACCCTTATTACAATTCTCTCAGCGCCGTGGTTTAAGCCATCGCAAAGGTTTAAGCTTATATTTGTATGTGAATGGGTAGGTTCAATTCTCAAGTTGGCCAATAGTGTGAAAATTATTTATTTATTAGAATATTACCCTATTTCATCCTGCTACTTCACTTGTTTATAAAAATAGAGTCATTTTTCAAGGTGTTAAACATAATTCAAATTTGTGATTGAACTAATTTTCCATTAAGTTTGATCAGTGTTACTAAATTAAATTAATAAAAATATAAACCAAATCTTCGCAAGGACAAAAAAAAACAAAAGAAGTACCAAGTTTCATCTAGTACATAAGTGTTAGAGGCTAACGTCATACTAATGAAAAATAAAATCTACTGGATCGGAGTTTTTCTCTTCTCCAATAAACTTTATTGCACAAGTTCCATATTACGTCGTACCTATGTAATGATACCTACAAGTAATATTTAAAAACGGATTACTACAGAAGCTTAGGGTTTAAATAGTTAATTTATGTTCTTTGTCAAGTTTGATAGATTTACAACCTTCAGGATTAAGTAAAATCCTCGATTCTTTGAATATTAAATAAAATTCAAATTCAAATGTTTTATAATATCTTTTATTTTGTAATACTCGCCCAATCAATAAACAAATATCTGGAGGTCGATTAGACCTACCTGACCATTCTCTCTTTTCTTTTTTTTCTGTATCTCTTAAGGAGCTTTCGATTTGTTTTTGTTTTGTCAAATAGAGTATTTTATGTTATTCATCTTACTAGTACGAGCTACTAGTATCTGCTTAGATCTAGATCTAAGCACATCCTGTAATAATTTGGTAAAAATATGATAATACATATATTAAAACTAGCTATCCATCCATACGTACAGACTTTAAATATTATACTTTATATATTTAAATTTCCTCAAAAATCTACCACCCACATTTGATTTATCCCAAGAGGGTGTAACGGCTTGCCCCTTACCTGGGGTGAATATTTAACACTTGGATTCCAAAGATCTTGAATGAGTTTCATTCATACACCGGGTAATTCTGATATAGTTACTATTTTGGCCCCAGACCCTTCACAAAATCTAGTACTTACTCGTTTTTTGGGTGTCTTCTGAGGGTAGCGTGGGGTGATGCGGCGAAGAAACTCATATCCACCAATCGTAGATTAAATGAAATCAATCCGACCGGGCTATGACGTATATTCTCAAATGATGAACTATACACGGTATTATAAATATTTAAAAAAATTATTTCAATCACAAACCTGCACACTTTTGTCCATAACTATACTAGGACTGAAATGAGTATAAATTGTCAAGACTTTTCCTCCGCGACTAAGCTCTTGGGATTTAATTGACGTTCAATACTTCTGTCGGCACGACTCAGGCGAAGCTATTTAGAGTTATATCGGGAAGTGGGCGGTTCTATTTTTAGATACCAAAGGGAATTTTTAAGGCTTCCGTCTGTTTTTTTTTTAGATCTCCTCTACTGATGTTATGAGTTATCTTCATGGAAATTTTTTATCGTGTTGTAAGCAGAATGAATTTCCGAACCAATACGACCTTCATACCTTCAAGAAAAGAGCGTACTCTCTCTTGAAAGGAAGGCAGCGCACATGTAACTCCTCTGGTGTTGCGGTTGTCCATGGGTGGCGATGATCGCTTACCATCAGGCGATTCGTCTGCTCGTTTGCCTCCCTATTACTTAAAAAAAAAACAAATTTTGATGCAATTAGTATGCTCAATATCCCACATTGTCGCTCCAAGATGGTTCTAGAAGAATTTCAAATGCTCAAGACGTGGCTCATTAGTTCATTGGTCTGAACACTCCCCTTGTAAGGGTCTGGTCGCGGGTTCAAGTCCCGTCTGAGTATTCGCTTTTTCCAATCTAAAACGATGTGAATGAAGCAACTTTTGCAACTAAGTTGGAAAAGGCTCGCAACACAATTGTTATATTGACTGCCTAGGTTGGCTACTATGGCTACTATGATATAGGAAGGTTCATCTGTGGAGTCAGACAAAATATTAGTGGATTTTTTGTGATTAATTGCGATAAAGCCAAGGTATATATTTTTTTTTTATAAACTCACGCTTGTATTCCCCGAAAGGGTAGGCAGAGGTGCTAGCACCCACATTTCGCCAGTTTATGTATAGGTCCCAATGTAATAGGTGGCGAGCCTATTGCCATTAACCGGGCACTTATAAACCTGCGATAAATACACACATAACTTCGAAAATCATCGAGAAGTCATTGGTGTGTGCCATGGTAAACCTGGAATCGAACCCGAGACATCGTCTCAGCAGTTCATTACCCATACCACTAGGCTACCGCAGATAAATGTTATAAAAAAAAAATCAGAAATTTGAATGATTTTTTCAAATTAAGGTTTAAAAATGGTTAAAAACATTCATTCATTGGTTTCAACAGATCGTAAGAAAGTTGGTAGATAGCTCCACTTCTTTTTTTTCCTTAGCCTTTTTCCCATTATCTGGGGTCGGCTCTCCTTGTCTGCCTCTTCCATTTTTCTCTATCTTTTGCTATTTCGCCGTGTATGTAGATAGGTAGGTAGATAGCTCCACTGTCAATCTTAAAAAGACGGATATAAAATGAAGGGAAATTTGAAGTGATTCAGGTGTAGCTCAATAACTCAGTTGGAAGATTCCCCCTGTAAGGGAAAGGTCGTGGGTTAAAGTCCTACTTGAGCATTTCATTTTTCCCGATATATTCGAATTTTAAAGTTAATAGTTAGCACAATAAAATGCTATAAAGAATTATTCAAATTTTAAAATATTTTTAAGATATTCTCTTAGTATAGGGGTCCTCCCGTCTTTGCTGTTGCAATTTCAATAACCACATAAATACCTAATATGAGCTATAAAATATGAATAAATAGCTAAACAAACGTAAAATACAATACACCTTTTATGAGAAAATAACGTCTTCAACTACACATTTTTATGAAAAAAAGCGTGAAAATAGCTTGCAGACAACATAACGCTCGTGAAATCTTCTTAAGCGCTAGGCCGATGCATAAAACATTTTTGGGTCTTGTAGACGCGCTACCAATATGGCGTATAGTCCACATAACATTCTAATGCGCTGGGATGGGGTTATGGTGAGGTACGATATTGTTACGTTAATAAACAGCCTCTGTGGCGTAGCGGTAGTACACGAGACTGCAACGCAGGAAACGCGGGTTCGATCCCCCCTCAGAGCAAATATTTGTATGCATGAATATGGCTATTTGGATTGGTCTAGGTGTTGCTATGTTTAATATGTAGGTATGTATTCACAGTAAATATGTAAGTTTATCCGCATTCTAGATTCCATAAACCAAGCTAGTTAATTATGGGTCTAGATAGCATTTTGTAGAATGTTGTGGAATATTATATTATATATATTTTTTTTTTTATAGTTTAATGAGTTTCACATTGTAAAAATATAATTAGTGATTCAGTTATGAACATTTATACCAGAGTTTTGACGTTATTTATATTTACTAGTTCATCAAAGTCAAAGTCAAAGTCGATATTTAGTGAGAGGGTAGTACTTCTATACAAAATTACTTTAAGTTTTCAGTAGCAAATTCAAGTGAGTACTTACAGAATAATAAAATCTTCGTGTTCAGTTCACAAAAAAATTCAAGCTCTAGCAATTTTCCTGAACCTAAGACCTTTCAATCACACATGCACGTATATACTTATGACTTAAAACTAAACTGAATAAAATTCATTCCAACATTTTGGGTTAGAGCAAACAAAATCGAATAGAACTTCCATTTATCGAATCAAAACTTTAGACAAACTTTCTCGTTCATGGCAAGCTTTATTTCTAAAAAGGTTGACTGGCTCGTTAGTCCAGTGGTAACGAGCTCTGCTATAGACTTCTTAGGTCCGGGTTCATTTCCGTCTGGCCATTTTGTTCCGTCGGGTCTTGTCTAAATGAAAAGACTTTTATAAATCCTTTCGTTCCAAGCCTTCTACGTTAAGATTGTGTTGTCTGGATACTTTTTTATCTTTTTGACTTCAGTAAATTTTACTGGAAGTGACTGTTTTTTTTTTCAATTTCTTCTTGTAATATAATTGATTCAAATTTTTCAAGGTGTATAATAATAATTATATCAAGGTATGAATAATATTAAAACATTTGATCTCTGGTTTTAGACGAAAATATTGTATTACTTTTTAAACAACAACTTTCTTTACGTGAAACATTTGCGCTGACGGCACATAAATAAAAAAAATCTATTGTAACTGTTATCGTACCTCATCAACGTATCTATATAATTATATAATGACTAGCTTTTGCCCGCGGCTCCGCCCAAGTGGATGTCGGCTATCGCGACCAAACATAGCCTATGTCCTTTCTCAAGGTCTAACCTATCCCTATGCCAAATTTCATCAAAATCGGTTCAGTGGTTTAGGCGTGAAAGCGTAACATACAGACAGACAGACAGACATAGTTACTTTCGCATTTATAATATTAGTATGGATTTAATAATAATAATTTACCTACATTACTTGGCTATATAAGGAATATGTAAACCATACTCTTCATGTTAAGAACATCGAATCTATATCTGTTTTTTAATCAATAAATAAATAAATAGTTTTATTTCGATATGCATCATTCGCATAAACTTTCGACCTAAAAAGATATATATTGAAAAAAAAAACTATCAAACATAATATCGTTTCTCCGAATATCACACCACCTGGCAGCACTCAGTCCGTTTCTATTCAAATAAAACAGTTTTCAACGTGAAATGTTCAGAAAAGTTACCGCACGGGCTTGCAGGCTTGCAGGCTTGCGGCTGAGAGCCGCGGCTAATGAGTGAGACGAAGGATTCTGTTTACACCTCACACTTTGAAATGAATAGGTGTCAATGTGGACTGAAAGTTATGGAGACTTTCGTATAGGCATTGAAAGGGTTACATTTCATGTCACGGCTTTTAATTAAATCTTTTTGCTTTATAATAAATAAACTAGTTGACTAGCTGAATGAATTATTATGTCAGGTCCCGTTCCCGCTGCACCCTCTACTATGTTATGCATGTATTAAACATATACTACGCTGCTATTTATGTATCCAAACTGGCCAGTTACAGAACAATACAAAAGAAGTATGTAAATATTACATTTAAAAATAGAACTCTTTAGCTGAAGAATACAATTTGTTTCATGTTGTTATCATTTGTTTATCCTTCGTGACGTTATTTTGAAAATGGCAAGTCTTTAACACCATGAATTTCAGTCGAAGATTTATTAAGATTTTCGGCTTGCGACTTTTGGGGATGAAGCACCATCGAAAACTACAGTTTATCACTCGTTTAGTGAGTTCAATCGTGGGCGGTCTGTGCTCACGGACGAAATTAAAGAAGGTCGCCCTATATCGGTTGTTGTGCCTCAAAATATTGATGCTGTGCGGAAACTAATAATATAAGATCGGCATGTTACATATCGCGAGATAGAGGCGTCTTTGGACATTAGTATGACGAGTTATTTAAAATATTACACGAACATTTAACTGAAAAAAAATTTTTTTTCACGTTGGATTCCGCGCAACTTGACAATTGATCAAAAACGGGCTCGCGTCGATTGGTGTCAAAAAATGTTACAAAAGTACCAACAGGGTGCATCAAAAGCTGTCTATAATTTTACACAGGTGATGAATCTTGGATTTATGCGTATGATCCAGAAACTAAACAACAGTCAACGGTTTGAGTGTTCCAAGATGAGCCGAACCCAACCAAAATCAATCTTTCAAAAAGCACTTTGAAGCAAATGGTTGCTTGTTTTTTTGGGATAAATGGACATGTGGTTACTGTGGCACTAGAGGATCGTAAAATGGTTAATTCAGAATGGTACACGACCATTTATCTTTCGAGAAATAAGAAAGAACAACCAACAACGCAGAATCCTTCTTCATCATGACAATGCTGGCTGCGACACATCGGCCTTAACAACTCGGTATTTGGAAGATCAAAAGATCGAATTAACAGGTCATCCTCCGTACAGCCCCGGCTTGGCCCCCAACAACTTCTATTTATTCCCAACCGTAAAGGATAACTTGCGGGATCAACGTTTTTCGAGCCGTGAAGAGGCTGTTGATGCATTCAAAATGGACGTTTTGGAGATACCTCAATCCGAATAGAAAAAATGTTACGAAAATTTATTCCTACGTATGCAAAAGTGCATCGATCATCAGGATGAATATTTTGTAAACCTTCCTCTTGATTCACTCTGTGTATTAAAAAAACTGCATCAAAATCCTTTGGGTTGGGTTTGGAGAATGGGATCAGAATTTCACATGTATACACCTACGTCTTTTAGATAAAATTATTTTCTTTCTACTTTCTTACTTTCTGTTTTACATTTCACTGTAAGTAATTTATAAAGAAACGAGAACCAATTGCTTACTAACACTTAAAAGCAGAAAGTTATATTAGATGATGGTTTTTTAATACATTTTCCGATTCAACACACTCCGAAACGTGACAAATTCGCTGAGGCCGTTTTATTTTGCGTAAAATAAAAAAGTTTCGGAGCTTAACTTGTCTGAAAAGTAAATTATTCGATTGTTAGTCGGAAACGGCTCTCTTAGGCCATTTAAAAGATAAATTTCATGTGAATGGTATCTATATAAAGAAGTGATTACTTTATGTTTGAGTTTACATTTTTTATAATTTGATTTTCTTGGTTGAATTTTCAAATTTATTTATTTCGTGAAGCATAGGTTACAAAGTAAATATTATGAGTATACATAATAATAGTTCAAGTTTTTTTCTGCCAAAGGCATACAGAATATTGAATTAATAAACAAATATTAATAATCATTGAGAAAAAATTAAGTAAATTGAGTCATTACATAAATAAATAACAAAAAAAAAACAAATGTCAAAATAATCATGTCAAATTAAAAATGTGAAAATATTAGGCATGTCAAGTGTTAAACTAGAATTAAAACTTCACTGTCTGGTTTCAGTCAAGTCATTTTATATAGCATGTAGCCTCAACAAGACTTTCAGGGTTAAGTAAATACATCTACAAGCCGGTACTGTATAGGCTTTCAGGCTGGCAGGCACGGGGTTGAAAGATCATACAGAATACAGATCATACAGAAATCGGAATAAGGTAAAAACCAGGACGTGACGTCAATCCACAACCAGTCGTTCTAAGGTGAATACTGGATCAAGGATCAACTGAGTTACCCGAACACGTTCTGGATATTTTCCTAAACATATGCCTTAGGGTACATTGGAGTCATTAACTGATAGTCTTGCAAACTAACAGAAGCAATGAATGGTGTCACAAAACAAATGAACAGCTTATGAGAAAATTTAGCATATCAACTGCGTCAAAAAATACTTTTTTTTTCCACAACATTCAACACAACGCTATCTAGACCCACGGTAAGCCTAATTAGCTTGTGTTATGGAATCTACAATGCAGATAAACATACTTAGTTTTTTTTATAAACACATACATATTATACATAGAAACATCCAGGCCAATGCAAATAGCCATATTCATGCATACAAATATTTGCACTGAGCGGGGATCGAACCCGCGTCTCCTGCATGGCAGTCGCGTGCACTACCGCCACGCCACAGAGGCTTCCAGGTCGAGGTCATCTGTCACAGAGACCTTCATTAAAATCTATCTCATTTTAATTTAAGATCATCGATATGTAAAGATCTGTCTCTGCCTACCCCGGAGTCAAATACCCGTGAGTGAGTATGTATGTGCGTTTTATTGCGTAATACGTGAGTATATTCTTTATAACTTACAATCTAACTAATTATATTCGCATTTCGACTACCCACTTGTATTAAGTACACCTACAGGCCACGGGTGACCGACATCGGGCGAAGTTTTACATCGCATATATTTTTGTACCAACAAGTTTCAAGTATCCTCGAACATGTAACTAATAATGTCGTTATTAGTTCACGGTCGCCCAAGAGCGGTGAGTCCCTTCAAGGTCAAAGGTCAAGTTTGATATTGAACGTTCTGCAGAATACCCAGTGAGTTTGTTCGAAAACGTGCCTCGATTGAGGGGCAGTCGTGCGAACTACTTAACCAAGTGATGTTCTAAATCTATCTATAGGAATCTGTAGAACAATTCTTCTTTTAACATATTTTTTTACCTAAGGTGGCAGACAAATTCACGGTTAACCTGATGGGAAGCGGTTACCGTGGCCTATGAGTGTGTGTAACACCATGGATGTTTTTTTTATAAAGGACACGTCAATTTGACTTCACCTCGCCTGATGTTCAGCAAAAGGAAAAGACTCGGAAAGAGGGTCACCATCGTAAACATGTACTACGTTAACAGTGGTGGCACTTAGCTTGACAGCCTCATCACCTTTTCACGCCCCACTAAAAGGACCCGGGACAGTAGGAAGAAGGAAACACGTGAGCCGGCAGGGAGTTCCAGGTCTTAGTGGTGCGGCCGACCCTTAAGAACCTTCTAATGCCCTTCTTGAAGAACTACATATTTGTACTAGCTACCGCGATTGAATTCGTTGTTAACAAATTTGCTCGTGTGGTATAATGAACATATTTCTTGGACCTGCAGGAACATATTGCCGGGAGAAAAGTATCCGAGACGCTTTTCAAGATAAAGTCTACCCTTGTCAAATTTCATTCATATCCATTTTTACCACGCTTTTAATGACTTCACTTGTGTATGTACGAAAATTTTGGAATCTTAATTTGACCCACTTCTCGGTCTTCGATTAGGATGAAATTTTGCACACGCTCTGAGTTCTGATGACAATACATGACTAGCTAAGAAACGTCATTACAACTCCAAAATGGCGGCCTCCCCACGATGGCGGACTGGCTGTTTGAAATCCACCGTCATGATATGGGTATCAAATGAAAGGGTCGTGCTAAAAGCGTGTTTTTAAGTTTTTAATTTACTATAATTATTAATGGTCACGTCAGTATGACCTCGTCCTTTTGGGCGGTGAAGACGAAGATGCGATACATGCCCCCCCTCCTTCTTCTGGGGAAAAATAAGCACCCCGTATTACTCCACACCCGAGTGGACTTCCAAAGGCCTTAGTCAGCCGGTTGTGAAGTATTTTGTTCTATACACCTTGTGTAGTATTTATATAGAAGTCATTGTTAGCACAGAGTATAAACAAAACAGCATGTTCCCATTCTATGAAATATAACAGCAATTACAAGTACATGTATTGTAATAACGTGAAACTTACCGATGCCAACGCTAGGGGGAGTGAACGAGACAAATAATTATAAGAGGCGCTACAAGGCACACAATATTTAATTAAAACGATGTTGACGGCGAACAATATTGGTTCCTTAGAAATTCTTCGAATAAATTTTAAGAAAAAAAAAGCAGGTAGAGTGAAATTTTAGGGAAAATTACAAAGTACCCGCGATTTGTTATTAAATAACTGATGGGGAAGATTATTTCGTTCGTTTTTCATGAGTTTGTTCATTTATTGAAATTAATTATGTAATTCGTGAGTAATGTTATTTTTGTTTTATAACGTGGAATTTTATTAACTTCCTATGTAATATGAATTTGAAGTAATAATGGTTAGGCATTTATCTAAGAGTATACTTATAAACTCGTGTCGCAGTCTCCGAAACGGCTCAAACGAGTGCCTAGTAGATCGTAAAGTATTGTTCACTCTACTACTCTTATCCCAACTTCCATTTTTCAATCGTGATTCTAGCATTGTTCGGGCTCAGAATACACTGTATTTTGAGTGATCGGGATGCTCAACATATGAATATCTAAACAAACTGAGTTTTTAGTAAAGCATTAAAAAGGCATATTCAAGATTGTCTATGTTTAGCTAAGTGTGTAACCCAATGGAGTATTAGAACCCTATCAACAAAACCAAAACAACCAATAACAAACCAACTATGCAACCGAACAAAAGATACACAAACCAAACTATCCAAAAGCATAAATTCACCGCAATCGACACCCGAAGTTATCAGCTAAACTATCATAAAGTATCATCTGGGCATCCCGGACCCGAAGTCACAGACCGACCTAACGGCCAGTAAATCAGTTGGAGGAATCTATAGTAATCCAGTCGTTTGTAACACCAGATAAAACTCAATATATATGGAATCTTCTAAAGCAGAAACGGCTTTATTAAAGTGTGGCTTGAGAAACGAGATTTATAGGGGCCAGAGATTCAATTAAGTTGAGTGATAATTTTCATATATTTGAAGGATACGTGTGGTATTACTTTTATTGTTTTGCTTATTGAAGCGAACGTACCATATAAGTGACTTTTATTGTTTTGTTGAGTGATTTAGTTTGCAGGTGAAGACCTTGGCGCACATACCTGGACCAAATCGGAGAATTTTTAGAAAAGGGGCAGGTCAGAAGTACCCTAAACCGACGAGCATGCATGAATAATGTAATGAGAGTGAATGAAGCGAGAGTAGGATGTCAGGATCGTAGCAAACGGAGATCCGTGATCTCTGCCTACCCCTATGGGAAACGGGCGTGATTTTATGTATGTATGTATGTATGTATGTTATTTTTTAAGATAGATATGTTGAAAGTTCGAGTTCATCAGAAAAAATGAATCGCTCAGGTGGGGCTTGAAACTGCGACCTAACAGAGGAAAAAGAGCATTCAAATTAAAGGTTTAATTAGAGTAAGCTCAGGAAATATGTAAGGATCGAAGCAAATGATGGGCTGTTGTCTCTGCCTAACCCGAAGAGAAAGAGGCGTGAGCATAGGGTGTGTATGTTTTAAAGAGTTTCTAATAAGTGAAATTAAATATTGCTGTATCTCTAGCTCAGTTAGTTACTTAGGACATCTAACCTAAATTGTGTTAGCAGTTGGTTCAAATTTATTGTTTAAATAAATTCCCAATATATTGAACCCGGAACCTCTCGACGATAAGGTTGACTCCTTGACCACTAAACTACCGACGTTATCTTCATGTTAAGATGTTTTTCGAACTTTAAAGTTAGCATAATAAATGCTATAAAAAATTCATTCAAATATTCGGGCAGAGTCATAAAATTCAATGTTTAAAAATGGTTGAAAAATCCTTCATTGGTTCTAACAGTTCGTAAGAATGTTGGTAGATGGCTCCACCATCGCTCTTAAAGACGGATATAAAGAGAAGGGAAATTTGAAATGATTCAGGTGTGGCTCAATAGCTCAGTTGCAAGAGCATTCCCCCTGTAAGGGAAAGGTCGTGGGTTCAAGTCCCACTTGAGCATTTCATTTTCCTGATGTTTTTCGAAGATATTCACGGAGAAGCAATTTTAAAAATAAATCTACAAACACCTTATCTAGAATGTGGTGACTTCTGCAACGTAATGACCTACATTTTGGTGCACAGAACTGGTTTATCGAAAATATGTCTTGCTGTCCTATAAAGAGAGTTGCATTTTCACTGCAGAAGTTAAGATAGTAGCGGTGGTAGTGTAATAACTAAGGCAGGACTTGCAATCGTGAAGTTGCGGTTCCAAACTCTATCAATAAACTAGTGAACACACCAACAAAATAATTTCACATGTAGGTACTATTACCTAGTACTACAAACATACATATAATCACGCCTTAATCCCCGAAGGGTTAGGCAGAAAAGTAACACCCACTTTTCACCAATAATTGTAGTCGGTCCCATGTAATAGGGGGTTAGCCTATTGCAATAATATTCCGGGCAATATACTTGACTCGAGCCTATATCTGAGGCAAAGTCTGGACTGTATATAATCTGTCTGATGATAAACAGCCCTAGTTGCCTTGTACGACACCGCATGGGAAGAGGTGGGATAGCCCAAATTCTTCTCTGCCGGGAGCAACGAACACTCCCCATTAAATATTTTTTTGCGTCAACGGGGAATAGTGAACAAAACCCTCTAAATGGTAACTGAAGAAGAAGAAGATAACGTCGGTAGTTTAGTGTTTAAGGAGTCAACCTTATCATCGAGAGGTTCCGGGTTCAACATACTTAACATACACAACATAATATTATATATTTTCCCTTATGTCCTACTTCATGCACTAAGACGACTTAAATAAAGCAACTGACAGCGCGATTAAGATGTCAGAATTTTATTCCCGAATAGTGTATTCATTTATAAGTGAATCGTCGATACGAAAAGAAGAAGCGAACAAAAAGTTCAATAATCCCCATCAACCGGGATTGTCAACGGGGAAAAGTAGAATAAGCCCATAAAATCGTATCGCTGAATAAAGGCACAAGTTTGTTCCCGACGGCTTATAGCAGCAGGTGATGGTAGCACCGTGTGCCAGTTGGTTCTGTGAGACAAGAGATTTTTTTCTTGTTGTCTACCTAGGTGGACATTGCGGGTGGACCACGGGCAATAGAGGTTTTCTTTTACGTGCGGCAAATCGTTGGGGGATGTATTGTAGTCGAACCGACTAAAACGCACGCCGTCTGTGGGTTACAGTGCAAAGCCGACTGCGAGGTTGTTGGCCATATTATCTCTTGCACCTCGACGGACCCAGGGCTATCCCTATCAGTCTGGCTCTCCTCGAGAGCCCGGATACCTGACGCATTTTTGTGGACCATACTGATTAGGTATATTATTTCTTGTATTTACTCGTATTTGCGTATTTTAAAATAAATTTAAAAAGTAGCTATTTTGAAATGCAGCTGTAATCGACATAGTTTTATTTACAATAAAAGGAATTTCCAATATCAGAAAGGCATTTCAGTTGATTGCGTATTGTCATCGATATCAGCCTCGAGTCACACAAGCGCATTACTGGTAGGCACCCATATAAAAGTCCGGATGTGTATCGGATGTTGCAGCCATGATATGTATGTATGGGCACAAGTATCAAAATGGTGCCAGACATAACTATATGCCTGTGTTTGCCTTTTAACTTTTGATATACCTATTAATATTTTGAGTCAACGGTTGCCATGTTGGGGTACCTTGAATCGTTCCGATAATATAATGAGTGCTTAACCAGTTAGTGCCCCCCAACATAGCAACCGTTGATTATTAGGTACATATCAAAAGTTAAAAGTAAACACAATTTATTTTCAACTTTTTGGAGGTGTTTTTGTGACGGGAGCTTTTTAAATTTTTAATTTACTCATAGAAAACGTTATCTTCAGAATAAACATAAACTTTCACAGATAAATTCCAAACACGCGGTGTTGATTTCAGAAATCAAGTTTCAGACTAAAAACTTTTAATTTCTACCCTTAGTATGAGCTTTCAAACTACCAAGACTACATGGTACTTGCGCTCTATGTATCATCATCAGAATCATTCCAAACTGTAACAAGAAACATCATTTAGAGTTAGGTAAATTAAAGGTACTAGTATTTAAGCTATTGTGTTTTTTTAACCTAATATTGTAAATGCGAAAGTATCTCTCTGTCTGTCAATCTGTCTGTCTGTATGTTACGCTTTCACGCTAACCACTGAACCAATTTTGATGAAATTTAGTGTAGAGGTCGATTAGACGATGAGAAAGGACATAAGCTATGTTTGGTCGCGATAACCGACATCCGCCAAGGGAGTCGCGAGCAAAAGCCAGTACTAACATAATTGTAAATTGGAAATGATTGTTCGCGATGGACGTAAAAACTACTGAACGGATCTTGATGCGGGTTTTTTATTAGAAAGGTCTTGATAAGACTTAAAACCTGTTTGTTTGATTGCAATCAAACAAACGTAAAATATAGGTTGGTTGTATCAGTATTTCTGTGACCCCGGTACATTGGCATGAAGTTTTAATTATCTGGGTCGCGGGAACAGGAGCAGTGTATCCTAAACCTTTCTATTTCGAACTTAACGTTAACGAAGTCGCGGGCAAAAGCTTGTTCCTAATAAGTGTACACATGTTTTGTTTTGTATTGTTGTTTATGGGGAATCTGGGACCAACATCCCGGTCCCGAAAGACTCTGGACTCAACCCTTGTGTTCTTCAGTGTGTTCTTCAAACTGTCACTCTCTTTTATATACTTTCCTGTCTGACATCATCACCTCGATAAAAGTTTTCTTAATCACAATCCCTACTCCAAAAGCTCCTCTGCATTCAAACTTTGAAGCACTCTAACAACAATACTTCGGGACACATAATATCTACCTAAATCGTGAGACAAACAGATGGTTTTAATAATCTATGATTGGTGAAACCCATGCTATGTTCAGAAGACTCCCTAGAAACACGGTACTGCACGTATAGAACACATTTCAAGTCTAAGATATATTATTTCCGGGGCCGAGTCGGGGACACCGTTGTCCCCCCTCCTGAGGAGGGCCAGACCGAAAGGGTGGCCCTGGGTCAGCCGGGGTGCGAGGGATATGTCGATGACTACCTCACCTCCGGCCTAGCACCACGACCCACAGTCGGCGTGCGGTTTTAGTCGGTTCGAGTCCGACATAACCTCCACTTCCGGCTCCGGTAGGGGAGGTATCCGAGGGGATTTCCGCACGAAAAAGGTCAAGGTCTACAACAATGTCTCTTCATATCCTTATCAATATAAAATTACCAATTACCTTTCATAATCAGTGAAAGCCACTGAGCCGTTAGAATAATTCTACCGTCAAATTAAGACAACGCTAAAATTTTAATTAGTTTCCGAACGGGAAAGCCATCCGTTGCTTTTTTTATTTAACAAAGGGCCAAATTAGTAAGCAAGAGGGCTACTGAGGAAATTACATAAATTTCTATCTAAAAGTTAGAAACTCTCTCTCTTTGAGATACCTCCACCAGGTAAAGATATCGTTGTCGAATATATTTTTTCCTTTCCTAACCTTTTTGTTCACAAGATTTGTTATTTTGCAGCTGACGAGGTATGGGATTCAGAAATTGGATTTTGGGATTATCTATAAATTGGATCTGCTGATGAGTATGGTAATGTTCGGCTTTTTAATGTCATCGGTGTGAGTCAGAAGTAATAGTGAAATCAGAGAGCATAATTAAGTATTCGAATGTATTATTACAATTAATTTAAATGTTCATCGTTTTTATTAATGGAATACAGTCGTTTTATGCATTTAATTCTGTAACTGAATAGCCTACGGCTTAATTTTTGTTTTATTTTTATTTATTACTAGTGAACCTGGCTAGTGCTGTCTAATCCATAGGTTAACTTTTTGTTTTATATGAACGTCGTCGCAATCACGGTTTATTAAAACATTTTAACTGTCATGTAAAATCGTAAAAGTTATTATATAGATATCGATGCTGACTGCACCAAATCCATACTTCCATATCCATACTAATATTATAAATGCGAAAGTAACTCTGTCTGTTTGTCTGTCCGTCTGTCTGTCTATCTGTATGTTACGCTTTCACGCCTTAACCACTGAACCGATTTTGATGAAATTTGTTATAGGGGTAGATAAGACCACGAGAAAGGATATATAGGCTATGTTTGGTCGCGATAACCGACATCCACGCGGGCGGAGCCGCGGGCAAAAGCTAGTCCATACTAATATTATAAATGCGAAAGTAACTCTGTCTGTCTGTCTGTCTGTCTGTCTGTCTGTATGTTACGCTTTCACGCCTTAACCACAGAACCGATATTGATGAAATTTGGTATAGGGGTAGATTAGACCATGAGAAAGGACATAGGCTATGTTTGGTCGCGATAACCGACTTCCACGCGGGCGGAGCCGCGGGCAAAAGCTAGTACTCTATAAATATCTTCAACTCGAGTTCAGCAACCCCAAAGGACTACTTGTACAGTCCTCCTGTACCTTGCTTATTACAAAGTTGCTGCGTGAAACATCATTAAATATCTCTTCACTTCGAGATTGCATACCGGGGTTTCTGTTCAAACTGATTGCTTTGTGTCACAGAATACCAGTGATATTGGATGATTGTTCAACAGCTCTTGTAGTGTGCTTGGGCTCTGTAATAACCTGTAAATATAAATAAATGAAAGTGAAGTCTATTTGTAATATAATTTTTTATTCATTGCACCTCTTGCTGGTGAAGATCTTGAATTCAATCAGAACACATCAATAAGGCGATGATGATGATAGTAAAAATATAATTAATAGATTATTGCTATCACACAATCTACTTTTCATACAAGTAAGGTAGCAAACTCACAAAAAAAAAAACTAAATTAAGAAGTAAACAAAGCCGAACAAATTATTGTCTCGAAAATGTCAGCTTCTTTATCTAAATTTGGTACAGTCAGCGTCGTAAATATCTTGATGACGAAGTCTCAAAATGAAAGGGTCAAAAAATAAAATAAAGATCATTTTGAGTACTCAGTTCGTCAATATCTTTCTGATGCTGACTATACCTTCATAAAAATCTTTCTCAATCGAAAGTCTACCAAAAATTAAACTGTCTCGGAAATAATTAAAAAAACTACTACAGAATACTTCGTATTACACAAAAATCAGCATTTTTACAACACGCCTGCATTTTTTTTCATAATTTATAACAAGCAGTTTTGGAACAATGGCAAACTGCGTTTCCATTTATTAAAACTGGTGGCAAAACTTTCACTAATGAAAACTCTATTGAAATTTTATTACTTTTAGTGCTGAGAATAATTAGTAAACTAGCTGATTTCCGTTCCCGGGACCCATAGGAACATTTTTTTTAAACCTTCTGTTGAAATTTTGTAATATACGAAAAAAATAATTCACTGTATCGGCCAAACCGTTCTTGTGTTTTGCGCTTAGCAACGTCCATTTTTATTTATAAGATTGTGAGCAACTTTTCTCTCTAAAGAACACCTGGCTACTCTCAAGTTCTTACTAATTTTAGTCTCCCTAGTTCCGACGTTAAAAATACTGAACTAATCGAAAGTGGAAGTTGCAGCTCATTCTTCAGACTACCGTGTTGTGGCTCCGGGCCTATATATTTTTTATATATTATAAAACATTGTGAAGTTGGTTTCTGAACGCTTCGAATGTTGCAAAAAGGTTTTTTTAATACAAATACTACTCAAATATTGTATAGTTCACCGTTATACTGGTATCACAAGTTATAATCCAATTACTGTACTTATTATAATTTTAAAAAGCTGTTTAGGACAAAAATTGCAAATGTCACTCCAGGGCTAGGTGGAACGAAAATAAATTCTTGAATTCGAAACGGTACACAGAAATTATAAATGAATTAATACATTTTGACATCTATTGGAAAGCACCCATTTACAATGTCATCGGTATAACAGCTACAAAAATAGTCAGTGGTTGGATATCAAGTCCATACCAAGTTTTTTGTCTGTGCAGCCTTTTCTTATACCACTTAGGTGGCATACAAGCACATGGCCCACCTGATGGAAATAGGTTACTGTGGCCTCTTGCTGCGTACCTTGAAACAACTTTTTAATGCGCTTCTTGAAGAACCCCTCATTTTAATCGCTTGAAAAACCACGGCTTCATTCCACAGTTGCTACTTAAGCGTGCGTGGGATAAAGTTCCTTTCAGCCTGTAGAGGAAATGATGATATATGATGATATAATTTTGGAATATTAAAACTTAGTGCACCATAATATAGACAGAGTTTAAGAAAAACAATACTGGAATACTCCGCAACCGTGAATTCTTGATAAAACATTAAAATACAAGTTGTCGAGCTTCGTAAACTTTTGAGTCGGAGTACACAAAATTGTCAGTATTCCGGAGGGTAGCCGCATTTTGTGCTTCGGCGAAATTAATAAAACTTTGTTTTTACTTCTAGGTAGGTATTAATTAGTATAGAAGGAATTTCGACAAACTCAAACAAGTCTCTATAGAAATTAATAACTTGTCTGTGTCTTAAAATATATTATTTTTAAATTCCACTAGAGAAGACTGCCTGATTTTTCATGTTGTAAGAAAGAATACAAGTATCACCATTTCATCTTATCTGAAGGGTCTTGTAAGATGCGACTAACAGAAGAATACGCAGACGATATCACTGCGAGAGAAGGAAAATTCGAAATAAAACCCTGTATCAACCAGGCCAGCCTGGTGACAGTAGGACAAAGCCTTCCAATATTGGGCAAGGCCTATGTCCAACAGTGGGCTGCGATAGGCTAATTGATTGACTAATAGATGAAGGTTACTGTTTTATATGACTCTTTATTTATAATAACCGACGTTGTTTGCATAATGATAAGGAAATGGAATAGATAGAATGGGCAAACATTTGTAAGAATAGAAAAAGTGAATCGCTCAGGCAACCCGCAACCAGTCCTTTACAGTGGGAATGGTCTGACCACTTAGCTACCAAGCCTCGCTTGAAGCATTTCGAATGCTCCTATACAACCGTCTTGGGTGAAGGTGGGAGACATCTACCGATATTCGTAAGAACTATTGGAAATCGTTCGATTTGAATGGTTAATCGATAGATAGATAGGTTAATTTTATCTTTTTAATTTTGTCTACCTACTATTTTCTTTTCTTTTTCTTATACAAAGAATTATTTACCTTTTTTTTATATAGGACACCTCAATTTGACTTCACCTTGCCTGATGTTAAGCAAAGGCAAAGTCTCGGAAAGAGGGTCACCATCGTAAACATGTACCATGTTAACAGTGGTGGCACTCAGCTTGACGGCCTCATTAGATGCCTTTTCACGCCCCGCATAAAGGACCACACGTGAAAACTTGTTAATAGCCTTCAGCTATGTATTAATTAATGTTGATCTGTACAGTAGCTGTAAGTTTTCCAAATATACTTAACAAAAAATAATTTCTTCAAAATTTCATTCAAAAGTTAGAAAGGTTGAGTTTTCCATTTAAACTGAAAAGTCAATAATTATGATATTAAGTGATTACAAACCGATAATGTTTCATAAAATGGTGGTGAATATACAACCAGTCAGCCTGTGACCACGGCCGGTGCAACCTGGTCGAAACGTCAGGCAAATCAAAGGTACGTATGTACCTATACCATGATCGCGTTAATACCCGTTATTAATAAATATTTCACATAAATATTTCACAACATTCCACACAACGCTATCTAGACCCATGCTAAGCATAGCTTAACTAGCTTGTGTTATGGAATCTAGAATGCGGATAAACATACTTAAATACTTTTTTTTTGTAAATACATAAATATTATACATAGAAACACCCAGACCAATGCAAATAGCCATATTCATGCATACAAATATTTGCATTGAGCGGGAATCGAACCCGCGCCTCCTGCGTGGCAGTCGCGTTCACTACCGCCACGCCACGGAGGCTGTCATATTGTTGTTATTGTATATCATGGAACGCGAGACTTTAATAATTAATAGTGAATATGTTTTGGTCCCTTCGCCTGCGTTAGCGGCTAATATTCTGAAGATAACTGCTAGTGCTACACAAGCAATTATTTTCCCATATATATAATGTTTTCATAGTATACTCAACTGCATTTATATCGTGATCTCCATCAAAGCTGTTAACGGTTGAGCTTGTCCCAAGGGATATTACTAAGCCGGAACCACATCCACTTACCGACAACCACTTTGCACAAATTATCTCACTATCCAAATAGAACTCAATGCAAATTGGTCCTACTATTTCTTAAAGTTAAAATAAAATCAGGCGAGGTAAAGTCTAATTGACGTGTCCTTGTTAAAAAAATATAATTAGGGAGGTAGTTGTGAAAAAATATATAATCCGCCATTTTACGGTAGGAGTTATCTATACTTTATCCGTCTTTAAGGCGACGGTGGAGTTATCTACCGATCTTCTTACGAACTATCGGAACCAATGAATGAAGTTACAATCATTTTTAACCCCCGACGCAAAAACGACGGGGTGTTATAAGTTTGACGTGTCTGTGTGTGTGTGTGTGTGTGTGTGTGTGTGTGTGTGTGTGTGTGTGTGTGTGTGTGTGTGTCTGTCTGTGGCATCGTAGCACCCAAACGGATGAACCGATTTGGATGTAGTTTTTTTTGTTTGAAAGGTATATTAGTCGGGAGTGTTCTTAGCTATGTTTGAAAAAAATCGGTCCAAGATGGCCGCCGCCACAACATGTCGGAATTCATATTTCTTCATAACTCCCTCAATATGGGTATCAAATGAAAGAGCTTGACTAGTAGATCACTTAAAAAAGTATAAAATAAAAATTAAATTAAAATTTAAAAAACCCCCGTCACAAAAAACACCTCCAAAAAGTTGAAAATAAATGGAGTTTACCTTTTAACTTTAACGGTTGCCATGTCGGGGGACCTTGAATTGTTCCGATAATATAACGGAGTGCTTAACCAGTTAGGGTCCCCCGACATGGCAACCGTTAAAGTTAAAAGGTAAACTCCATTTATTTTCAACTTTTTGGAGGTGTTTTTTGTGACGGGGGTTTTTCCCTATGTATTCAAGGAGTTATCTTATTTTTGCGATGACAATGAGGTTGATCTGGTTACATACCTCTCTCTAGTTCGAATGAAACAACCATGTAATGTTAGACTGCCTTCAAATTAGACGCAAGAAAAAATACACAAGGAACAAAGGCGCTTCAAAAATTTGTATTAGATCCGGTTCTTAGCATTCCATGGATTCACCGTGCGGTCGCCGGGTCCATGGCGTGGTATAGAGAGGAACACTGTGACGGCGCCTGGGACTTGCGACCCAGGTGTAGGTTTAGGGTGGCCACCTTGTGATGCATCAGCGCTCACCTCCACCGTCAGTCGTGTTCCATCCAAATTTGGTAAGATCCTATCAACGCCGTTTTAGATATTCGTTTGAGTAAAGAGCTTACTGAAGCTCTTGGCAATCCGAGGTCTTTAAATAAGTTATACAGGGATTTAGCTGGAATTCCCCTTGCTCCTACTTCCACGGCGTAGAGTTTAACCACATAGCCATTTTTGGTTAACTCGTTGGTCAGGTCAAAGTATTTGTTTATTTTTATAGCGTGGTCTTTAGGTATGTTAGTTTCCCACGGTACTGTGAGTTCTACTAGTACTGCACGCTTTTGCTGTTTTGAAAATAGGAATATATCGGGTCTGGATGACGAGGCACAAACATCCTCCGGTATTTTATAGTGTTTCTCATACGAATCTGCGAGTAATGTCCAATCAGCGGCTGCTATCAAAATTGAGTACGGCTTTTGATTTGTCTTTTTTGAGCAGCCTTCCTTTACAAACGCGACGTCATTTCTTTGGTTTGTGGTTAAACCCTTTTTCGCTCTAGCTACCGCCAAACTTACCGCCTCACGTACGATTTCTAATACCTTATCATGTCGGCGCGAGTAATGACCCCGGTCTAATAGCGTCCTACAACCCACCAGTAGGTGCCTAGCAGTACCAATTGCTTCACCACATGAGTTACATGTTTTATCTGTGGCTTTTCCCCATCTGACAAGATTGCTTTGGTCGGGGAGGGTCAACTGGAATGCATTGAGATAGAATTTAAGGAGAGCCGGTGACCAGTCGTATATTAAGGTACGCCATTTTAAGGCTATGGGAATACAAAATTCACCTAGTGTTAACCATTCGTTTTGTATTTCTAGGTTCATTGCGTGCACTTTGTAGGTATTATTTTCATCTACTTGAAGAAAAGATTTTGTTATGTCTTTGTCTGACTGCCTCCTAGTATTACCCAAACCTACCCTACCAGTCTGCGAGCCTATCATGAATTTTTTATGGAATTGGAGGCGCGACTCGAACTCTTTAGTACTTTGGTCTTTTGGAAGAGCTTGCACGATTTCGTCTTTTGATTTCGCTAGGACGTGCATTTTGGTTAATCTTAGATGTTTATATAGTTCCGATGGTTTCTTGAACGTCATTCCAAAGTTATTTGAGGCTCTATATAATGTCGATGGGTCTGCCGACTGAGCTAGCCCCAGCCACGACTTCAATGTCTTCGTAACATTCGCATCTAGTTTTTTGAGAAGGCTCTGGCTTATATCATAAACAAGAAACGGCCAGTTAAGACGCGAGGTTAAATAGTTGTCGTAAATCCACGCTTTTTTAACATTACTTAGTGGCTGCTGATCTACCTTTTGTATATCGATAATGAAGTTATTAATTACTTCTTCTAAAGCTGGAGTGCAACCTCTGTTATCTATTTGTCTTCCGAGAAATTTAAAAGGCACGGTTTCGGATATAGTCGAAACGTTTTCCCCGCCTATACTAAGCCCTGGATCATATGAGGTATATCTGGTACCCCGCCTACCCAGACATAGACAATAGCATTTACTAGGTTTTGTTTTCATTCCTTCTGTCCATGTACAGAATTCATCCACTTTACGCAACAGGTCTTGGCACTGCTTTGGGCTGCGAGTAAGTATTGCGAGATCATCTGCAAATGCGAGGATGGATTCCGTGTATTTACCGTTTAGTTTAAACCGATAGCCCCACTTTCTCTCATGTGTGGTAATACTATCTATTAAAATATTTAATACTATATTGAAAACTATAGGTGACAGACAGCAACCTTGGAACAGACCTACATTATAATTTAAAGGTTGCGTGTGGCCATCCTTGGTGTTTATAACAAATTTTAATTTATCGTAATAAGAGGCTATTATTTCCCGGATGATCGACGGAAAGTTATACCATTTTAATGCAAACAACATAAGCTGGTGGTGTATTATAGGAGCGCACTTCTTGCGTATATTTTGAAGGCAGCCTATAATTATATTGTTTTGTCATACGAAGTAGAAGTATGTAATCAGATAATGGGTTAAATTTTAATAACTTAATTTGACCCACCAGCAAGCAGGTCAAACTAAAAAACGTTTAAAAAGCATTTCTTGATATTCAAACGAAGCAAATGTCAACCACTATAAGAGTCCTTTCAACCTATTAAACGAAGGTAATTCTTTTTAAAATAAGGACTTGGGCAGATTACCAAGTCTACGTCTCGAAAATGCAATCCGATTAAAAAGCATCAAACTACCAACGGAACACAACTTTTGATTATCAACTTTGTGCAACAGCGATAGAGTACAAATTTGTTTGTTGACACCAACTGTCATTTTAACACTTTAGTTTGAATCCAAGGAACAATGGCTCTCTGGAACGACGAAATTCAATTTTAGATTCGCAGAAAGTTTGAGTCCGAATCTCATTTTGATATTTTAAATGTACATTTACGTCCTGGCCGGTCTCAACGAAAATTTGTTGAATTCAAATGAGAAGTAGTATTTTCATGTGATTTGTTCTGATATTTCAGTGTAGCCAGATGGAGTTGCTTTTCCAAATCAATCATTTGATTTCGGGTCGAAAATATTTTATAGTAGAAATTTCTGAGGAAATTTTGAGAAGAAATAATTTTGAAATATAAATTCTCAGAGAAATCTTCATAGAGATTAAAAGCTCTGAGCCCTATACCCAGATTGAAGGTATTTTTTCGTAGTAAGTACGAAGGTTGTTTGAAGCAGGCCTAGGTTAAACAATTGACTTGCTGTTGAGGTTCAGGGCTTACCCAAAAAATTACCGACGTGAACTTCTTGCCAACACTAGCTTTTTACTTAATTCAATGGGCAACGAAAACTCTCGAAATGTTCAACGAGTAGGTATCTTGATATTGTTTTGCAACACACATTTGTAGGTACATATATAAATTACTAGCCTATACCAAATTTCATCAAAACGGTTCAGTGGTTTAGGCGTAACATACAGACAGACAGTTACTTTCGAATTTATAATATTAGTATGGAGTATGGATTTTGATTCCAATATTCATTTTAAAAATGGCAACATTTGTAATTTCTTTATTAATATTGATCAAAGGGCATACTAGCATTTCGTTCGGTCTTTTAGTATCTGTAATATGCCAGTCGAGCTCGCCTTAAATTAGGCTTCCATGTCACGTTTGTCTACTTGCATGCATCTGGATGAAATGCTTGTGTAAAGCCAAGTCAAAGCCTGACAATCTAATCTGTAATAGATTGGATTTGAAAGCGTTCTGTACTGTATCTCTTCATGCTATTTTCTTTGAAGCACCATAAGGACTTGGAATTATTTAGATACCTACCTACGTGTTTTCTTCTTCCTACAAAGTTGCGTTATTTAATGGGGCGTGAAAAATCATGTGATTTGTAGCATATTGATAAATAAAATAAATAAATATTCCACAACATTCTACACAACGCTATCTAGACCCATGGTAAGCTTTATAGCTTGTGTTATGGAATCTAGAATGCGGATAAACATACGTAAATACTTTTTTTTCGTAAATACGTACATAATATACATAGAAACACCCAGACCAATGCAAATAGCCATATTCATGCATACAAATATTTGCACTGAGCGGGAATCGAACCCGCGCCTCCTGCGTGGCAGTTGCGTGCACTACCGCCACGCCACAGAGGCAGTCATTGATAACAATTTTGTTGCCTAGTTCGTATTTTTATTTACTGTACAGTCAGTGTCTGTAATATCTTGAGTACAAAGTCTCATAATGATTTTAAAACTAAAGTATTAATAGCAAATCAAACTGGTTTATTGATTTAACATCCACGCGGGCGGAGCCGCGGGCAAAAGCTAGTCGTTTATAAAGCATTTCTTGATATTCAAACGAAACAAAATGTCAACCACTATAAGAGTTCTTTCAATGAATTTGAGACGTCAATAAAAGGCTCGGGTTAGCGACAGACTGATTTATTAATATAATTACTAATCTACCCTAAACCACATTATAATGACCGATCGTTACACCTCTCCCTACTAAGCTTACAATTACAATTAAATATCTAGGTAAATATTCATAGATAATTTAATCTAATTCCTATACATAAACAATCTTACAACGAATCCCTACCTTATTATTCTAATAGATTGAGTATCGTCCGTTTAGCTCGGTCGAGCGCACGCAGTGCCCGAGCAGACGCACCAGGCGGTGTCGGCGGAGTCGGCGATGCTGGTGGCACCAGTCGCGCTACGGGACCCTGCTCGGTCGACGGCGTTGCCACCTCCGGTGTGTTCGCCGCTTCCCCGTCACCGCTGGATGCGTCCTCAAACATCTCAGCTTCGGCTCCATGATTAAGCGGCGCTTTGTTAGTCTCAAAGTCCGGAATTTCATCTATAGCCACGTCACTCATTCGAGATAATGAGTGTCTATTTATTTTATTTGCAGCGATCATTTGATCAGCATGGCGCCGCCATTCTACCCCGTTGCCTATGTTGACCTTATACGAGAGTGGTCCTGTCTTTTTGACCACCCTGGCCGGGGCCCACTTTTCCCCCTTCGCCGTATAATCGCGAGCCCATACTGAGTCACCGACGTTAAAACTTCTAACCGCCCCGGCGCTGCGGGCGACTTGGCGCTCCTGCTTGGCGCGCACTGTGGCTGCTACGTCCGGCCGCAGCGCGTCAAGCCAGCTGCGCAGCCGCCGCCCTTGTAACGCTACTGCCGGTGAGACTCCGGTCGTTGCATGATCACAATTACGGTACTTAAATAAGAATTTACACAGCGCCACATGTACATCCTCATTGTCATGCTGCGCCCTCTTAATCGCTTTTTTTATCGTTTTGACCGCGTTTTCTGCCGCGCCATTTCCTTGTGGTCTATATGGAGCCGAAGTTGTATGTCGGATACAGTTATTTTCGCAATACATTTTAAACTCTTGAGATGAAAACGGAGGGCCGTTATCGGTCACGAGCTGCGATGGTAAGCCAAACCGTGCAAAAATACTCCTGAGAACCTTAATTGTGCAACCGGCAGTCGTACTTCGCATTGCCACCGCTTCAATCCATTTAGAGTGTGCATCTACAATAATTAAATACCTATCGCCTCCCGCGTCTGCAAAGTCGGCGTGCACGCGCTGCCACGGGTGGAGCGGGAACTCCCCGGGGTGCAGCAGCGCGCGCGGGGGCGCGTCCTGCACGGCGCGACACGACTCGCACGATTTGCACAATTCCTCTATATCCTTATCTAGACTGGCCCAATAAACATAATTTCGTGATAAACTTTTCATTTTGTTAGTGCCTAAATGGCCTTCATGAACTTCATTTAATTTTTTTTTTGTAGGACGTGAGGTACTACAATTCTGTACCTGTAAATCAAACATCCTTGATTAACTACGAAATCCTGTTTCCTAGCGAAATAAGGCTTTTCTGCATCGCAGCTCGGGACCGCTGGCCACCCAAATAGTACATAGCCTTTGATCTTACATAGCAACGTATCACGATCTGTTTCCTTTGCGACATCTTTATAACAGACAGGCAAAGACTCCTCTACAAGATTTAAATAATCTATCGCCTCAGCCAAGCGACCCTCCCGAGGTGACGGTAGTCGCGACAAAGCGTCGGCCGGACCATTGTCCACCGATCGCACGAACTCCGTGCGGAACTCGTAAGCAGCCAGACGTGCTGCCCACCTCTGTAAACGGCTCGCGGCTGTTTGTGGGATTCCTCCCTTTTCCCCAAAAATATATGTTAGGGGTTGATGATCGGTGCGTAGTATAAACCTTCTCCCGAACAAATATTGGTGGTGTTTTGTCACACCGAACAAGATGGCAAGCGCCTCCTTATCCAGCTGGCTATAGTTGCGTTCCGCCACATTAAGTGTGCGCGAGACGCAGCTGACCGGCCGCTCGCTGCCATCCTCGTACCGGTGCGCTAACACTGCCCCCAAGCCGTACGCGCTACTGTCCACCGACAACACCAGCTCGCGCCCCTCCTCATAGTGCGCCAGTACTCGCTCACTAAGGAGTTGTCGCTTGGCTTCGAGAAAAGCTTTTTCGCACTTGGAATCCCAATTCCAGGCGATATCTTTTTTTAACAAATTATGCATGGGCTGTAGCACTGTGCTTAGACGTGGAATAAAACGGCCGTAATAATTTAACATGCCAAGGAAACTCTTAAGTTGCGACACATTAGTAGGTCTTGGCGCGTTAGAAATTGCCGTTACCTTGTCCGGGTCGGGCCGCAAGCCCTCGCTGTTAATAATAAAGCCTAAATATTTTACACTATCTTGCAAAAAACGACACTTACTTAATTTTACAGTCAGACCCATGCTACGTAACCGTTCGAGTACAGCTTTAAGGTTCTTTATATGTTCATACTTATTTGGGCCTGTCACGCATATATCGTCTAGGAACACGACACACCCTGGCACCCCACGCAGCGTTTCTTCCATTAGTTTCTGGAACTTCTCCGGGATAACTGACAAACCGTACGGGGTCCGCTTATAAACATATGTCCCCAGGTGAGTGGTTATTGCTGTATATGGTTGGGAATCCGCAGTTAATAAACACTGTTCATATGCATGAGTTAAATCAATTTTAGTAAATTTCTCCCCCCCACTAAGGTTAGAGAATAATTCCTCAATTCGGGGTAATGGATAATGGTCCCGCTTAAGTTTCGGGTTAATAGTGATTTTATAATCCCCGCAGATACGTATCTCCCCATTCGCCTTCACTACCGGTACGATGGGGGTTCCGTAGTCGGAATAATCCACTTTATAAATA
Organism: Eilema sororculum; assembly: GCA_914829495.1. NCBI lineage: Eukaryota > Metazoa > Arthropoda > Insecta > Lepidoptera > Erebidae > Eilema > Eilema sororculum. The sequence goes on from OU618549.1 coordinate 21,308,630, forward strand.
GTGCCGTCTGCCTCCAGACGTTCTAACTCCCTTTCAACCCGTGCGCGGAGTGCCAGCGGTATCGGTCTCGCCCGCACATAAACCGGTTCGTTATCTAACAGCTGTAATCGAATGCTCCGCTTACAAGTACCTAGCCCAGAAAAAACCTCGGGGAATTCATTACGTAATTTTGCCACGAACTCGTCCTCAATGATTTCATTTAAAGTAATATTTGTGATCTTTAAAATACGCATCCATTCGCGTCCCAGCAACGGACGTGCGCCTCCTTTTATTATATAAAGACGTAATGCTTTCCCCTTTGTTGTTCCCAGACAAACATCTACTTCAATGTAACCTAAAGATTCAATTCGCGAACCTGAATAACACCGTAACACTAAATTGTCCGAGATAATTTTTTTGTTTGAAAACATACGATGGTACATTTCGTCACTTATGGCCGATATTCGGCTGCCGGTATCAATTTCACAGTCAACGTTTACGTTATCAATCACTAGTTTAATAAAATATGGTTTGCTACCTTGATTAGTGACTTTGATGTTGAACATACCTTCGTCGTCCGAATCATCACTCACATAATTGTGTCGCGCACTTTTTCCGTTTGCTTGTTTACACATGATTTTCAAGTGTCCTTTCTGGCCGCATTCGTCGCAATTATAACTTCTAAATCGGCACCTATCCGCCGCGTGCGCCTTTCCACAGCGCCAGCACGGCCGCGCGCTCGGGCCTGCCGGCGAAACCGCCGCCCCTGCGCCGCTGCCGCCACCTGACCCGCCTGCTCGGTAAGGTCGTCCGCGCGGGCCACCTCGCCCTGCGCGAGCGTGATGCAGGCCTTCGCCCGCCTCGCCGTCAACCGTCGTTTTCGATGAGCCTGCTGCCGTCACCCCAAGCGTGGTCCCGCTCACCTCGGCATGCTTCTCCGCTGCCTCTAGAGCCAGGGCTAGTTCCACCGCCTCTTTGTATTGAATTTTCTTTTCCGCGAAGATTCTAGATCGCATCGCCTCACTCGATAAACCAGATACGAATTGATCGCGTAAATTTTCGTCTAGCGTCGAACACGTATTACATTTACCAAAGTTGCAGGTAGTCGCAAGATGTTTCAATCCCTGTAGATACTCGGTAAGTGTTTCGCCCGGGCGTTGCCTACGCAATCTAAACAGGTGGCGTTCTGCTATCTCCGAACGTTGAGGTTCGAGGTGTTCCGTTACCAATCGCACTAGCTCGTCGTATGTTTTGTTTTCGGGAAACTCGGGTGAACACAAATCGCACATTAACGCGTACGTTTCCTCACCTACGACTGTTATCAGCATCGGCACTCTTAACTCGTCTTTGATATTATTTAATTTTACATACTGATTTACGCGCCTAATATACGCTGGCCACTGTTTGGAATTAACATCAAAGGGTTGAAGTTTACCGATAGGCATCTTGAAACGACTTTCGCAAAAAAAATTTTAACCGATCCTCGTCGCCAATGAGACGTCAATAAAAGGCTCGGGTTAGCGACAGACTGATTTATTAATATAATTACTAATCTACCCTAAACCACATTATAATGACCGATCGTTACAGAATTAAACGAAGGTAATTCTTTTTAAAATAAGGACTTGGCCAGATAAATACCAGTTACGTCTCGAAAATGCAATCCGATTAAAAAGCATCAAACTACCAACGGAACAAAACTTTTGATTATCAACTTTGTGCAACAGCGATAGAGTACAAATTTGTTTGTTGACACCAATTGAAACACCCAGACCAATGCAAATAGCCATATTCATGCATACAAATATTTTCACTGAGCGGGAATCGAACCCGCGCCTCCTGCGGGGCAGTCGCGTGCACTACCGCCACGCCACAGAGGCTGTCATTGATAACAATTTAGTTGCCTAGTTCGTATTTTTATTTACTGTACAGTCAGTGTCTGTAATATCTTGAGTACAAAGTCTCAAAATGATGAATGAATGAATGAATGAATAAAACTTTATTGTACACCAGTAATGAATACATAAATAAATTTTTACATACTTGATTTAGTACAATGGGCGGTCTTATCGCGGACTGCGATCTCTTCCAGACAACCTTTTGATGGACTGGTCTTTTGGAGTAGTAGGCAACAGGTGGTGTACTTATGTACTTTGAAATAATAATAATGTTCTTAAAATATATACAATAAACACGAATAAATTCCATTACATAATATGCATAATTATAATACCGACTACTTACAATATTACTTATCGAAATAAGTCTGTCATACAAATATGATAAAAGCACTCTATACTTATATATATATATATATATATATATATATATACAAGTATAGAGTAAATATATATATATATATATATATATATATATATATATATATATATTCACATATACACATACATACATACATACCCACATATATAGATATACATACATACACACGTACATATACATACATACCTACAATCTTGAACATGATGGGTACCTACCTCAGTAATAAGAAGTGTTCCCCTACAAGTTTTTTGAACGTCTGGGGAGTTTGTGCTCGCCTTATTGTTTCTGGCAGCGCGTTCCACAGACGAACTGCTTCAATGGTAAACGATTTATCAAGGAAGTTTGTGGAATGTCTAGGCATACTCAACTTCAGGCTTTCCGATGATCTCAAGCACCTCATATGCATGTCATGCAAGTATGAAAAGCGGTTTTTGAGGTAGTTAGGAGTAGAAGGATTGAAAAGAATACTGTACAGGTGAGAAAGAATGTGAGTATCTCGTCGAAGACGGATTGGTAGCCACTTGAGCTTAGTGCGAAACTCGGAAACATGATCAAACTTGCGCAATCCGAATATGAATCGAATGCAAAAGTTTTGGAGTCGCTCAAGCTTGTCAAGTTGATTCTGATTAAGATCGAGGTAACTCACATCGGCATAGTCAAGAATAGGGAGTAGGATAGATTGCACGAGCGCAGTTTTGGTGTCAGTGGGGAGAAAATTACGCAACCTCCTTAAGCACGACGCAGACGCATATATTTTTCTGCTCACGTTTTGTAATTGGGGGTCCCATGACATAGTCCGGTCAAAGTAAATGCCCAAGTTTTTCACTTTGTCACTGAACGGAATCGTGACTCCGTTAAAACAAACTTTGGGAAGCGCCATCCAGTCAACTCGAGAAATGTAGTGAGAATTTCCAATAATTATAGCTTGCGTTTTGGTGGGGTTAACGTGAAGACCATACATTCCTGTCCACGCACATATACGATCCAAGTCATTATTTATCGTTAAGATACCCTGTGGCAGATTGTCAAAGGGTATTTGACAATATATTTGCAAATCGTCTGCATAAAGATGGTAGGAAGAAATGAGATCATTGGAAATAGAGTTTATAAATATTGAAAAAAGCAAAGGGGAAAGAACGCCACCCTGTGGTACACCGGCAGAGGTCGAACATCAAGATGACAGTATATTGTCAAGTTTTATTCGCTGCTGGCGACCAAACAGGTAACTACGAAACCATTCAATTGCCGTTGGAGATATGCCAAGGGAGCACAATATAGCGAGCAAAATATCAAAGTCCACAGTGCTGAATGCATTACTGAAATCTAATAAACACAGGACAGTAAGTTTGCCATCTTCCATGCCGGATCTTATATCGTCCGTAATATTGATAAGAGTTGTAGTGGTACTGTGACCAGGACGAAATCCAGACTGATAGGGATTTAACAGGTTATTTTGACATAGGAATGTATTGAGTTGATTATGGATTAGGCGTTCAAGGACTTTCGAAAGGAAAGGTAATATGGAGATAGGTCTGTAGTCTACAAACAAAGATGGTTTAGATTTTTTAGGTAAGGGAGTTATTTGGGCTTCTTTCCATGCAGATGGAAACGTACCGTTGGCAATGGAGCTGTTCAGTATGTAGCAAATTGCTGGTAAGAGCTCATCGAGAATAGGTAGTATCATATTTCGGCTAATACTGTCATTTCCAACTGCATTGGAAGTAATGGATTGAATACTCTTCTTGACATCACAAGCGGTAAATTGAGCGAAGATAAAGGGAGGGTAATCAGGAGTTGGTAGCGATGAAAGATTGTTCAGCGTATTTGTTTTTATTGTCCCATCAAAGTCGGACGAAGAAGAGAAATGCCGGTTAAGGGAATTTAAATCAAGATCTTTAGAATTAAGTTCCTCGCGTTGCTTACCAATTCCCATTGATCTTAGAAACTTCCAGACCTTAGCTGGGTCTCCATTTTGTACGGAGTTATGGATATGTTGGCGTTGTGCATTCCTACACATCTTGTTGCATCGATTCCTAATAATAATATATTTATCTTTGTTAAGTTCTGTGGGCTTAGTTTGGTACCTGCATTTTGCTGCGGCCTTTTTTTTCATTACGGCTTTAATTTCATCTGTCAACCATGGCGATGGCAGATGTCTAACTTTAATAGCCCGAACAGGCGCATGAACATCATACAGCTGGATCACCTTTGAATTAAAGATTTCTACCTGCTCATCAACTGTATTGGCAGTATAAAGGAGAGACCAGTCCAAAGCTCCAGCATCGTCTCGAAGACGCTCAAGATCCATGGCACCAAAACTACGCTGCATAAGGATCCTTGCCCTTGCCTTAGGTGGACGTATTTTGTAAGATAGGAAAAGAAGGTCGTGGTAAGAGAAATTGTTCGCCTTTAATTGACCGTGCTTAGCTACCCGTTCCTGAGACGAAACGAGGATGAGGTCGAGAAGAGATGGTATACGACCAGGAACATGATGGGTAGCATTTAAGTCAAGAATAGAAAGGTTAAGAGATTCTGATAAACCTAGAAGCGAGGAAGAACGTGAGTCTTTCTTTAGAAGACAAGTATTAAAGTCACCCATAATAATTGTTTGGCTATAAGAAGGAGTTAGTTTCTGTAAGAGGCTTTCGAAGGATAAGAAATAGTTGATTTTTGAGCAGGGACAGTAGTAGACACCAAGTAGTACTTTGGTATGATTTAGGTCGACTTCTAAGAACAAGTGTTCCCCAGCATCTGAGGGAGGAGGCTGCGGCGACTCACTCAGGATAGTATAGGTGATATAGGAACGGAGATATATCGCTACACCACCTCCTACGCGCGGAGTTCGATCGTTCCTAATAAGTTGAAAGCCGGGTAGAGAGTACGAGATGGAAGAGAGACATGGTTTGAACCATGTCTCGGAGATCAGAATAGCGTGGATATTGTTATTATTAAAAGTAGCCAGCATATCGGGGTAATGGGCGGGTAAACTCTGAGTATTTACATGTACAACATTGAAGTTTTTTGGAACATCGGAAAACCGGGAGTCAAGCATATCACCCAGTGATGGATCTTTATCAAGATTATCACAATTTCCAGTAACTGAAAGGACGTCATTGTCATCACTGCTACTGTCCATAGATACAAAAAATGAAAAAGAAGGCAGGTAATTAAAATAATTAATTAAGCAGATAGATAAGTAAAATAAAATATATAGGTATATAATAAATATAAATAAAAATAAAATATAATACTATGTATAATATGTATGACTTTTAAATTTATCACTGATGATGTTTTTATAAGTTACCAGTCCACCTGCCAGCTGAATGCTAATACTATGAACACAAATCACAAAACACAAGCTAGACAATCACAAAACATACGGCAAAATGAAAAATTTTAATACATACGCATCCATTAAACTTGTGTGGTCCCAGGCAGTTCAAATGTAGCTACTTACAACATACATCGAGGAAAAAATACATATAGGTAGGCATAGTGGACAGACAGAAAAAATAAAATAGAAATGGTATGGACTTAATAAACAAAACCATCTAGTCCATATTGGCGAGCAGAAGAGGCGCATAAGCAACATTTACTAATAATCAAGCATAACAAAACATCAACAAAGCAACAATATCTAAAACAAAACAAAGAACAAAAGGAAAGAAATAATTATAATACAAATCTTAAGAAACTGCAGAATTCATTATTCACTTGTTTAAAAGCAGAGTGGTGTATCGAGAATATCAGAATTTTAACATTGACGACCACAGACACTACAACTATATGTCGCTGATATCCACGCTGCATCAACTAAACGTGCGAATGACATTTGAATCATCAATGTTAAATGTCACTACTTTGACATACTTGACATGTCAATGACAAGACAGATGATTTTAAAACTAAAGTATTAATAGCAAATCAAACTGGTTTATTGATTTAAATTGTATTATTGTCCGAATGTGTCCTAATGGTGTGTACCAAATATCAAAACAATCTGTCAATAGGAAGGGGGAAAACCAATGTGTTAAAATCATTTTGAATACTCAGGACGGCACAAAAGTTTAAATTATAAGTTATAAATACGAAAGTAACTCTGTCTGTCTGTCTGTCTGTCTGTATGTTACGCTTTCACGCGTTAATCACTGAACCGATTTTGTTGAAATTTGGTATAAGGGTAGATTAGACCATGAGAAAGGACATAGGCTATGTTTGGTCGCGATAACCGACATCCACGCGGGCGGAGCCGCGGGCAAAAGCTAGTATTATAAATGCGAAAGTAACTCTGTCTGTCTGTCTGTCTGTATGTTACGCTTTCACGCCTAAACCACTGAACTGATTTTGATGAAATTTGGTATAGGGGTAGATTAGACCATGAGAAAGGACATAGGCTATGTTTGGTCGTGATAACCGACATCCACGCGGGCGGAGCCGCGGGCAAAAGCTAGTTTTGTCTATAAAATGTATTTTGAAAAACTACAATACTTTATTAACATTATTTTAGAGATCAGGGGGCCTACCACAACCGTTTACAAAACAGTCTTATTGCAGGAGAGTTTTGTGTCAAGCTTAAAGTAATCTTGCTTATATTCGTACCACAACCGTACATTGTGCATGTCATGTATTCCTGCTTAGTGCTTTTGTGACGTCAAATTAATTTTAGTTCATTCAATTCGTACCATGACGAGATTTTAGAGCAGTATTGTATTTAACATTATTGTTTTTATGTCAAATTTAGCCGTTTTAAAAAAGTTGCTAGGTAGCAACTTTTTTATTATTGTTTTGCAAAATACTGCTCAAAAAATCATTTTCGTAACCCAAAAAGCAAGTAAACCGTATTTATATACATTAACTTAAACAAGAAATGGTCAAGCTGACTATTATAACGGTTTAAAAGTACTTTTTATTGTGTTCCACGGATACCTCCCTGTTTGGCCAACACGGCCATTATATCTAACTCAAACCGACTAAAACCGCACGCAGTTTCAATTAGGTGGATCAATAAGGCATTTTCGTCACCCACGCTCAGTCTTCTCCGGTTTTTAGCTAGCATGGTGTTTAGTGAGAAGACTCGCATCCCGGGAAACGCCTATAATTACAAGTATAAATTGTATAGAAAAATGCATAGAAATTGCTTAGATATTAAGCAAACAAATACAATTCTAAAAATTACAAGTATTTTACTTCAAAGTAAAAACTTCTTTTTAAAAATCCTTTTTTAATAAAAGAACTCTATGGTCGTCTAAAAAAGAAATCACTGACATTAGGCGTAGGGCTTGACTCCAGGGAAGATTTCAGTATCCGGTGATTTTTCTCTAGGTTTAATAAATCTTCGAAAAGCCTCCGGACATTCTTCGATTACGCGGAAGTATATTTAGTCAGTTTCGTAATTTTTTTAAGTACCTACCCATTTGAGACATTGTATTACTAATTATTATCATAATCCTCTTATTAAAACATTATGAAAACGTCCAATTTGTAGACTAATGAAATCAACTTAGGTATTACCGAATTTGTGACCAGAATACGGCAATAGGTGGACCGACCGAATGCAATGATTGATGAAATGTGGGTGTTGATGTTAATTCGCCTCTGCCAAAACACTCCGGGGATATAGGCGTGATTATATGTATATATTACCTACTTTTTAATAAATGCACGTACATCTATACATCATATACTTCGATAAAATCGTATCGCTATGGAATCTAATCATATAATAACAGTAAATATACAGTAAAATATACAGTAAAATAGTGTTCATGAAAAAAGGCGAATATTTAACTCTATATAAAATCTCCGGAGTTTTTGAGAAAAATAACCGGTTGTTCGCAAAAATCTCCAGAGGTGCTCCGGTCTTTTTGTCTCCGGAGTACAGCCCTAATGCGAATGAATTATTGCAAGGAATACATAACTCTTTCTAAATAGTTCATTCATTTCCGTCAATAAGCAGGAATAAAATAAAACATTATTGTACGCTCATGGTACGAATTTGAGTAAGGTTATTTTTGTGCCTGCAACAAGCCTGCAAACAAGGAAAAGAGAGATCGCTGTACGTTCTGTCATACTGTGTAGCGCCATCTCTTTCTCACACAAAACGGAACAACATTCACGTAATTTGTAAAACGTTTTTGATATAAATACTCTTTTATATAACTGGCAGGATATTGAAAGAAAAAAAAAGAAAACTATCTGTCATCTGACATTAAAATAATTTTATTATGACATTTTATTTTACACCTACACCGCAAATAATATGTTAAGCCTTGTAAAGCCATTAATAATTTTATAGTTTAAATTGCCTGGGCATTTTGATCAAATCATGCAAATATTATCTATTTATATTTTATATGTACTATTTAAAGTGGTAGTAGAGCGGGGTTGTAACTAGTAAGCTGGGAGGCCGAAGCAACGAGCATCTACTATGTTAACTGCTTATGCTGAATGAAGAATATAATTATTATTATGTCGCTATCCGAAGCTGAGAAAGAGCTCTCCATCTAAGGCTTCTGCTGAAAGACGTCATGTCTTGCAGCGTCTCGTCAGCAGTGTTCGATGAATGTGAATGATTTTCAGTGATAACCAAGTGGCATTGAAGCTATGTGAAAATGCTCTATCCTAAGTAGCAAATTAAAACAAATCGACCTAAGAAAGCATTTCTTTATTATACAACGTGGAATAATTAGTGTGCGATACAAAGAATCTTCAAATGCCTCAACATCTAAACCTAAGTAAACGCAGTAGGAGTGTTGTTTTGAACCCTCTTTGTGACAAGCATGCAAATTTAAGAACAAAATACAATTCATTCATATTCAATGTCTTCATAACAATCGTGAATTTTGTATTGTAGGAACCGACTTATGTAAAATTTTATTTTCTACCGCAAATATAAAGCCGTAATAATTTTATATGTTTTTAATTGTCTGGGCATTCATGATCACATCATACAATTATAACAGGTGCAAGGGGTGCGAGGCAACGGGTCCTAGGGTCAAGTTTTATTTCAGCACATCGATAGCACCGTTTCGAGTGCGATACGTATGACGGAGTGGCACCCGAATTAAGAATACTGCTTGAACTTGACGACATTCAAGGCTCTCGAGTCCCAAAGTTAGATAGAGCTTTTTAGTGCATTCCACAATGGGACAGATTTTCATTATCTACCCATTTATTTTGGTTATACCTATTCAGTAGGTAGGTATTCTTAGGACAAGGTTTGTGTGAACGATTTGTATCTAAAAGTATATAGGTAATTCATAGCACCGGGGCGAAGCCAAGGCGTGCAGCTATGTTGTTATTATATTAAGATCGTTGCTATGAGAACCGAACTGATGTCACTTGATGACAATAAAATGGACATGCGCACTGATGCTCTGTCACAACAAAGTGCCCAAAGGCGCAAAGTGCCCTCCCCGTATCCGGGGCTAGATGGGGACACTAGGGTCCCCACAACTCGAAGGGGGCCATCTCGAAAGAAGGATAAATGGTCCTGGGTCTGCCGGGGTGCGAGAGATATGCTTTTGGCAATCTCACCTCCGGCAATCAAGGACCCAAGACGGCGTGAGTTTTGGTCGGTTCGAGTCCGACATAACCGCCTCCACCGGCTCCGTGGGAGTGGAAACCGTGGGGATTTTCCACACTATAAAAAAGGCTTTGTCACAACAAAGAGTACATTTTTGTAAAATGCACACTGCACATCCTTTTGTCTTTTTCAATAGTTGGCTTCTATTATCTAGATCTCCGCGCCACCCGCACTAATAGCTCAAATTCTAATTAAATAATGCTTGATACTCGCAGCTTGATAGATATTTACACTTAGCGGTCATCACCTCATCGACATCATTACAATCGACTCTCGCTCCGGATCGTTTTTGGTGCTGAGGCTGGCCATCGCAATCCAGCTTGGAAACGCGGCAAGTGTGATGGTGGAAGCAAGCGTACAAAGATGGTTATTCGATTAATATAGACACCATATTATTTATTTAGTAGGTATTACATGGAATAATTTATAAAAGCAATTATATTTGTAAAATAGTTATTATTATAACTGGATCTTAATGCGGCCTTTCGAGCAACCGTTGAACTCTTGAAATAGCCATCATGCATGTTATTATTTGTGCGTCGTTGTTCACTCAGCTTATGCTATGGCTCTCGCATCAGTTGCCTATAAAATGGTAATGCAATGAACACCTAGAAAAAAACAACTATGTTAAGAACATGACATTTACGAAACTAATAGTGGTCAATCACACATTACAATACATTAGCGTGTACTTAATTCAATATAAATATAGGCTTACCTTAGTCTTTACAGAGAACTCTGTAGATAGGGATTTTCAACAGTGTGGACTCTATTCATCACTCTGTGGGAGTCTCTTTCGCTTATTGAACCAATCTCATATAGGTAATAGAAAGGGTCTCATTTTAATCGCGACTGCATTCGATGACGATTTCGTGAATAAGCAATATTAGCATAGCTTTTAGAAGCTTATAAACTCCTCGAATATTGTTTTTTCAATCGTTGTTTGTAACTATTGACTTTATAAAGGATGTCATATTTGACGCTGAACGAACAAAAAGAACGAAAACTATGGGTGACGTCCCAAAACTGCTAATTTAAACAACATTATTGTAATATTGCTTTAAGAGGTCATGGTACCAAAACACGAAGTAAGATTGAAATAATACTGCTTTAAGAGGTTGTGGTTGGCCCCCAGTTGTGGTAAAATCCAAAGGATTTATCTCTGATATCTCTTCTACAATAAACGTTTGAACACTAAAGTAAATATCTAAAATAAATAAATAGATAAAACAGACGGATCAATGAAGCGCTTCTGAGCTGTATAAATATGTTTAGATTTTGTAGAACGTGACCAGATACTGTCTGCTATTTTTGATTACATAATCTTCTTCCTCTTCATCTAAGCGTTAATCTCAGTCACAAACGAAGCTTTCAGCTTGGAGTATGGGGTCCGCTTCGCCAGTCTAACTGTGGATTTGATTATACTATCCTAATATCGTTAGTATCCAAAAATATTATGTTTTTGTTGGAAACATCAATGTGAACCTTTGAGAATGCCGTAAGGCGAAACCGGTCAGGTCTAGAAATAAAGTCAGTGGAAAAGTACAAGTGTGTTATTCAATATGTGTAGCAGATTCCACCAAGCGCCATCAATCTACAGTATAAACAGTATTATGTTTTTGATAAGACGATTATTAAGTTGCTTAGATTAAAATATAAATTAAAAAATATTTTTTGTAAATACAGAACTCAAACTCAAACTCAAACTCAAACTCAAGGTATTTATTCAAAATTGTGTAGCACTACTACAGCTTTTTGACGTCAAATTCTGCTTAAAACTAAGTTTACCACCGCTTCCTAGGCACCAGTGGAGAAGAAACGGCGCAACAAACTCCACTGTAGCATTTTCTGGACGTCAATTTACAAAAAATAAAAAAAAGTAAGTTCTTAAGACTAAATATGGACGAATGTACATATGTCTCGTGTCAAGATAATTAAAGTATATAAAAAAAACTTATAATAAAATAATTAACCTAAGTTAACAAAAATAAATAAAAAAAGAAGTTCGCGTTCCTATTTAAACATTATGCCGTAGTTACAGCAAAGCAATTTAGGAGGGGCCTGCACCATGCTCAAGCCAGACATTTTTGTCTTTAAGGTAATCATCTGTCCTATAGTATGCTTTTTTACATAAGGTGGTCTTCACAAAGGTTTTAAATTTATTGTCAGGCATACCAAGGACTGATTCAGGCAATTTATTATAAAAACGTATACAATCCCCCCTAAAAGAATCACTAACTCTGCAAAGCCGATAGCATGGAAGGAGCAGTTTATTTTTATTGCGCAGATTTCTGTCTGTAATGTCACTTACTTTTGTAAAATTAGATATATTTTTTCTGACATACAGTATATTTTCGAGTATATATTGGGAAGCTACAGTTAAAATGTTAATATCTTTAAATCGTTCCCTAAGAGAATCTCTCTTACCTAAACAGTAAATGGCACGTACTGCCCTTTTTTGTAATATAAAGATAGTTTCTAAGTCTGCGGCATTCCCCCAAAGTAGTATTCCATAGGACATCAAGCTATGAAAGTAACTAAAGTACACCAGCCTAGCAGTATCTACGTCAGTCAACTGCCTGATCCGTCTGACAGCAAAAGCAGCAGAGCTGAGTTTATTGGCCAAAGCAGTGATATGGTGATCCCATTGCAATTTCGAATCTATTGTGATTCCCAGAAAAGTAGTGCTATTTACAAATTCTAACCTTTGCGCCCCCAGCACGATATCAATCTGAGCTTGCCTCACATTAGGCAGTGTAAACTTAATGCATTTGGTTTTTTCTGTATTCAACAATAGGTTGTTTGCAGAAAACCAATTTGAAATTACGTTTAAGATATTATTTACATTATTCGCATCTGTACTATTACGATCTACTTTGAATATCAGCGATGTATCATCTGCAAACAATACTATTCCGGCGTGTGCCTCGATCATATAAGGTAGGTCATTGACATAAACCAAAAAGAGAAAAGGTCCTAAGATTGATCCTTGGGGTACGCCTATCTTGACGTTTGACCCATTTGACTTAACGTTATTTACATCAACAGTCTGCAGCCTATCTGTTAAGTAAGATTCTAATAGTTCTATAGATTTGTTGCCAAAACCGTACCGACGTAACTTGAGCAAAAGTGTCTGATGGTCAACGCAATCAAATGCTTTAGATAGATCACAGAATACCCCAATAGCATCCTGTGATCCCTCCCAAGCGTCGTAGATTAGGTTAACTAGGCTAACTCCCGCATCAGTGGTAGATTTTCCACCAGTAAAGCCATATTGTTGGCTATGGAAAAGATTGTTGGTATTGAAGTATAGTTGCATTTGATTGAGCATCACTTTCTCAAACACCTTACTCAGAGCCGGCAAAATAGAGATGGGGCGATAGTTTCCAAGTTCTGACTTAGATCCCTTCTTAAATAATGGTATAATTTTACTGTGTTTCATTAAGGTAGGAAACGTGCCTTCATCTACACATTCATTAAATATTAGTGCTAAATCAGGTGCAATGATATTAATTACATGACTAATTAAACTAACTGACATGCCCCAGTAATCTTTAGACATTTTGATTTTGAGATTTTTAAATGCTTTTAATATGTCATTAGGATCAATGTGTTGGAAGTTAAATTTAGAAGAACTAATATTACTCTCAACTAGGGCAACAGCACTGTGAGCGCTTGAATTAATAGAGGAAGTGAGTTGAACTGGAATATTGGTGAAATAGTCTTCAAAAGCATTTACGACATCTTTTGGGGAGGTTATATCCTTGTTTCCTACTTTAATTTTAGGAACACTATCCCTCAATTTACATCTACCAGACTCTTTGTGAATAACTTTCCAAGTTTCTTTCATTTTGTTAGGAGCCTCAATTATCTTTCTTTTAATGTGAATGGCCTTTGCTTGTCTACATACCTTTTTGAATAACTTTGAGTAATTTTTAACATATTCAGTGAAACTATTGTCGAATCTGTACTGTTTTTGGGCGTATAAATCAAATAGCGTTCGTCTACTTTTATATATACCTACAGTAGCCCATTCACAGAATTTAGATTTCGTATTAAGTTTTTGAATTTTTTGTTTAAATGTGTGTGAAAAGGCGTCTGTTAATTTATTAAATAAACTATTATAATGAATCTCAGGATTATTACCTAAGTAAGCTATTGAATTGAGCTTATTCTCTAACAAGTCTTTGAATTCTTTAATCTTATTAAAAGTTATGGGCCTACACATAATTTTCTCTTTAGGTCTACTATTATTACCTATAGGAAAGGATACTATTTGACCCCGGTGATCTGAGGGCAACTTACTAATTACAGACTTATTTGAGTATACACAATCACAAAAAAAATTATCTAGACAACTGCCAGTCTCAGCAGTGATTCTGGTTGGTTCACAGAAAATATTTTCAAGATTATAGCTCTTGAACATGTTTAAAAATTGAGTACTTCTCTTACAATGTTCCAAGATGTTTACATTGAAGTCGCCGCATACAATTATATTCTTATTATTACTTGATGCTATCCCAAGAACTTTGTCCATGACCCCAATTAAAGTTCCAAAGTCACTCCTTGGTGGACTGTATACGCATACTACTACACAATTATCAAGCTCGGCACAGGCCACCTCAGCACAGCGCTCAACAGAAAGTCTAACAATGTCAATCCGCTCTTTACTGCGGAGACCATTTTTTATTAAGACCATGGAGCCACCTCTTTCAGCAGACTTCCTGTTAAAGCAACTTACAATTGTATAATTATCTATACTGAACATCATCTCAGTCTCCTTTAGCCAGTGCTCAGTTAAACACAAAATATCTACATTTAATTCCTGTAGGAATAACTCAACTACTAATTCTTTGCCAGGAAGGCCTTGCAAGTTTTGATGAACTATCTTTAGCTCTGGCATTCCTGTTGTCTGATTATTTAGTTTAAATCAGTACAACTATCTGGTAAACATACAGAATTACTACTACAAGTACCTGGCAAATCTGTATGTATTGGGTCGTTCACTTGTTTACAATGTAAACTCGTCCAAAAGTTAATATTATTTGCCATATTTGACATAGATATACCCAGACGTATATATACCCAGACGCAGATAAATACATTCATGCATATTTACATGCTTACAAAGCGACTACATAGGGTTCTTCAAGAGGGGCATTAGTAGGTTTCTTCAGGGTAGGCAGCGCGAGTGTAACGCCCCTGGTGTTGCATATGTCCATAGGCCGCGGTAACCAGTTTCCATCAGGTGAGCCGTGTGCTTGTCTGCCACCTAAGTGGTATAAAAAGAATCCTCAATCTAGTTGGTAGCAACGTAGTGAGATACTCATAGTTTATAATAGTTCGGGACTTCACGCGATATATTTTGGAAAACTTACTTTTGCCGACGTTTCGAGTACGTTACAGCACCCGTGGTCACGATTTGACTAGCCTGCAAGCGTCGCGCGGTGTGCGGGGAACATTTTTTGTGCGTCTACCCTCCATTTCTTTCACATTGAATGTAAGGCTTGGCGACACACCACACTCAATATATCAGTTTAGACGGCATCGGCACTGTGTTCGCTACTTTGGCGGACGGTTTATATATGGTTTTGATGGAAAGCTTCCGTAATATTTCTTTTTATATTGACGTTTAATAAGTGTCGATTGAGATTTTTGACTTTTGAAAAGTGAATCTCATTAATTGACACAAATATCTCGTTATCTAAATTCAGTTGAAATTCTATAATTTAAAGACTCTAATGAATGGAGTCTCAAGTTCAAGAGCAGACGTGCTGATGTCATTTAAACCTATTCATTAAAGCAAGTTCAAAACCGTTGTGTCTCGTTTCAATATAAGAAGAATTGCTTTAAATTTGTTAAAACCTTTGAAATTTATCAATTTAATTAGCGAATTTAACAAATTAATGTAATAACTAAAATGACATAATCTGGCTACAAGTTCACTTTGAAAGCATGTCAATGATAAACCGGTCAAGAGCGAGTCGGAAGCACGCACTGAGGGTTCCCTACAAAGCTAGAATGAGGGACGAACCGATGTATAATTGGAAAATCTTTTGATGGGACTTAAGCCGAACATTTTCACTGCTTCAAAGCGTTTCAACTTGATACATTCGCATTCCTGAGTAAAAATTGATGACAAATACAATTTTGATCCTTTAATAATTCGATTTTAACTTTTAGAGGTAAGTCAATCTAAAAATTAAAAGAAAACCACTGATTAATTACTTGCACATTAACTCATCATTTTTATTGCAATAATAGTGTTTTAGTACACAAGATCTTCCCTATTTTTATATTTTTCGTATCTACCCCCAAACAATATTGAAAGAACGCTTTCTCCGCATATCATTGATATCATTCTACTAGCGCGGCTTTGCGCGCGTGGATGTCAGTTATCATGATCAGACACAGCCTTTGTCCTTTTCAGAGTGCTTCCATTTTTTCAAGTTCTAATCTACCCCTTTTTTTTTTTTTTTATAATCGTGGGGGAAAATCCTTCATGGATGTTATGCCGGACTCCTACCGACTAAAAACCCCCACGGTAACGCCCAGAAGCCTATGGATGGAAGCCCGGGTAAGCCCTCGGAAGGATGTCCCAGGACTCCCATCAGACCTACGGCTACAATTGTGGCCTCGCCTTGGGGGTGGTTCGGGTGCTATCCCGCGTCTATGGGGGGATTTTCGGGTGTTATCCCGCTTCTTAAGGCAGGGGGGGGCGTGCGTGAATCCCTCACGTCACGCTGCCGTCATGGGCCTGCTTCTGTAAAGACGGTGAGCAACTCACCGTCCTCAGGCCCCCGGTCATGGAGGCCGATGGTCTTCGGCGAAGACACGTCGGCGGCGCCCAAGCCGCCGACTGCGGAACTCGGGTGGGAGAGTTTTCTCCCGCTCTCGCCCCGCCGCCTCTTTCACGAGCATGACCTGCTCACAGAAAGAGGCGGCGCAGTCCCACTTACTCCCGCTGGAGACCATGGCTCGCACCATGGTATCGAGCGAGAGAGTGCCCACAACCAGACCCACCACGAGGACCTGGCGCTGTTGCCCCTACCCTACCCTACCCCTAGAACAAAAATCAAAATCGGTTCAGTGTTTTAGGCGTGAAAACAATACAGACAGACAGAGTTACTTATGCATTTATAAGTATGGATGAATTACATTTCTGAATCGTATTCAAAATTCAAATTTAATAATACAATATTGTAAACTACAGCTACACTTGCCACAGACAAACGGTAAATATCATAGATCAAATGATGTTTAATTATGTATCGCATTCTAGTTCGACGATCTCTAATATTTATCTGCGTATGAATATTGAATACCTCTATTTCACTCTATGCGTTCGAGAGGTGCGGTGGTCCATGTGATAAGCGGCAGTGATTTTATGTATGCTGACGTCCATCGTCACACTACAAAGATTATTGACTTAAAACTTGACTTATATGTTCTAAATTGGGGTCACAACAATACGCGTTGTGAGTCAGCCATACACCATACATCCCAGCACTGCGTGCTCTTCGTGGAAAAAATTGTAAAAAATTCAATTCTCGCCTGTTGTCTAATCCTGTTCCTGTTGTACCTACCCTCTAATATATTAAGCACGTTTTATACATATACTAGCTTTTGCCCATGGCTCCGCCCGCGTGAATGTCGGTAATCACGACCAAACATAGCCTATGTCCTTTCTCATGGTCTAATCTATCCTTGTACAAAATTTTATCAAAATCGGTTCAGTGGTTTAGGCGTGAAAGCGTAACATACAGACAGATAGACAGACAGATAGACAGACAGATAGACAGACAGATAGACAGACAGATAGACAGACAGATAGACAGACAGATAGACAGACAGATAGACAGACAGATAGACAGACAGATAGACAGACAGATAGACAGACAGATAGACAGACAGATAGACAGACAGATAGACAGACAGATAGACAGACAGATAGACAGACAGATAGACAGACAGATAGACAGACAGATAGACAGACAGATAGACAGACAGATAGACAGACAGATAGACAGACAGATAGACAGACAGATAGACAGACAGATAGACAGACAGATAGACAGACAGATAGACAGACAGATAGACAGACAGATAGACAGACAGATAGACAGACAGATAGACAGACAGATAGACAGACAGATAGACAGACAGAATAGACAGACAGATAGACAGACAGATAGACAGACAGATAGACAGACAGATAGACAGACAGATAGACAGACAGATAGACAGACAGATAGACAGACAGATAGACAGACAGATAGACAGACAGATAGACAGACAGATAGACAGACAGAT
This sequence comes from Eilema sororculum, assembly GCA_914829495.1. Taxonomy (NCBI): domain Eukaryota; kingdom Metazoa; phylum Arthropoda; class Insecta; order Lepidoptera; family Erebidae; genus Eilema; species Eilema sororculum. The sequence goes on from OU618549.1 coordinate 21,326,790, forward strand.
AGACAGACAGATAGACAGACAGATAGACAGACAGATAGACAGACAGATAGACAGACAGATAGACAGACAGATAGACAGACAGATAGACAGACAGATAGACAGACAGATAGACAGACAGATAGACAGACAGATAGACAGACAGATAGACAGACAGATAGACAGACAGATAGACAGACAGATAGACAGACAGATAGACAGACAGATAGACAGACAGATAGACAGACAGATAGACAGACAGATAGACAGACAGATAGACAGACAGATAGACAGACAGATAGACAGACAGATAGACAGACAGATAGACAGACAGATAGACAGACAGATAGACAGACAGATAGACAGACAGATAGACAGACAGATAGACAGACAGATAGACAGACAGATAGACAGACAGATAGACAGACAGATAGACAGACAGATAGACAGACAGATAGACAGACAGATAGACAGACAGATAGACAGACAGATAGACAGACAGATAGACAGACAGATAGACAGACAGATAGACAGACAGATAGACAGACAGATAGACAGACAGATAGACAGACAGATAGACAGACAGATAGACAGACAGATAGACAGACAGATAGACAGACAGATAGACAGACAGATAGACAGACAGATAGACAGACAGATAGACAGACAGATAGACAGACAGATAGACAGACAGATAGACAGACAGATAGACAGACAGATAGACAGACAGATAGACAGACAGATAGACAGACAGATAGACAGACAGATAGACAGACAGATAGACAGACAGATAGACAGACAGATAGACAGACAGATAGACAGACAGATAGACAGACAGATAGACAGACAGATAGACAGACAGATAGACAGACAGATAGACAGACAGATAGACAGACAGATAGACAGACAGATAGACAGACAGATAGACAGACAGATAGACAGACAGATAGACAGACAGATAGACAGACAGATAGACAGACAGATAGACAGACAGATAGACAGACAGATAGACAGACAGATAGACAGACAGATAGACAGACAGATAGACAGACAGATAGACAGACAGATAGACAGACAGATAGACAGACAGATAGACAGACAGATAGACAGACAGATAGACAGACAGATAGACAGACAGATAGACAGACAGATAGACAGACAGATAGACAGACAGATAGACAGCCAGATAGACAGACAGATAGACAGACAGATAGACAGACAGATAGACAGACAGATAGACAGACAGATAGACAGACAGATAGACAGACAGATAGACAGACAGATAGACAGACAGATAGACAGACAGATAGACAGACAGATAGACAGACAGATAGACAGACAGATAGACAGACAGATAGACAGACAGATAGACAGACAGATAGACAGACAGATAGACAGACAGATAGACAGACAGATAGACAGACAGATAGACAGACAGATAGACAGACAGATAGACAGACAGATAGACAGACAGATAGACAGACAGATAGACAGACAGATAGACAGACAGATAGACAGACAGATAGACAGACAGATAGACAGACAGATAGACAGACAGATAGACAGACAGATAGACAGACAGATAGACAGACAGATAGACAGACAGATAGACAGACAGATAGACAGACAGATAGACAGACAGATAGACAGACAGATAGACAGACAGATAGACAGACAGATAGACAGACAGATAGACAGACAGATAGACAGACAGATAGACAGACAGATAGACAGACAGATAGACAGACAGATAGACAGACAGATAGACAGACAGATAGACAGACAGATAGACAGACAGATAGACAGACAGATAGACAGACAGATAGACAGACAGATAGACAGACAGATAGACAGACAGATAGACAGACAGATAGACAGACAGATAGACAGACAGATAGACAGACAGATAGACAGACAGATAGACAGACAGATAGACAGACAGATAGACAGACAGATAGACAGACAGATAGACAGACAGATAGACAGACAGATAGACAGACAGATAGACAGACAGATAGACAGACAGATAGACAGACAGATAGACAGACAGATAGACAGACAGATAGACAGACAGATAGACAGACAGATAGACAGACAGATAGACAGACAGATAGACAGACAGATAGACAGACAGATAGACAGACAGATAGACAGACAGATAGACAGACAGATAGACAGACAGATAGACAGACAGATAGACAGACAGATAGACAGACAGATAGACAGACAGATAGACAGACAGATAGACAGACAGATAGACAGACAGATAGACAGACAGATAGACAGACAGATAGACAGACAGATAGACAGACAGATAGACAGACAGATAGACAGACAGATAGACAGACATAGTTACTTTCGCATATAAATTACTAGCTTTTGCCCGCGGCTCCGCCCGCGTGGATGTCGGTTATCGCGACAAAACATAGCCTATGTCCTTTCTCAAGGTCGAATCTATCACTATACCAAATTTTATCGAAATCGGTTCAGAGGTTTGGGCGTGAAAGCGTAACATACAGACAGACAGACAGACAGAGTTACTTTCGCATTTATAATATTAGTATGGATTAGTATGGAAGTATGGATGAACCTTCTTATTGAATTATTTTATTCATTAAAAGAAACCTCATAAAATCTGTAGCGTAGTTTGGAAGATATAAGCATACAAAGGGAAGGACAGACGCGGAAAGTGACTTTGCTTTATAATATACTAGCTTTTGCCCGCGGCTCCGCCCGCGTGGATGTCGGTTATCGCGACCAAACATAGCCTATGTCCTTTCTCATGGTCTAATTTACTCCTATACCAAATTTCATCAAAATCGGTTCAGTGGTTTAGGCGTGAAAGCGTAACATACAGACAGACAGACAGAAAGACAGACAGACAGACAGACAGAGTTACTTTCGCATTTATAATATTAATATGGATAGTGATAGTGATGATGATTATTAAATTTTACTATAGATCGAAAGACATACAAATATGTGCTTAATCTTACCTATGTGTCAGAGTTTGGAATGTCTAACTGCAATACCATGATATTTCACTAATGGACTGTGGATGTCATAAGGCAGTTGCTGGCATCGAAGATTAACCAAAGTCACAGTTAGCTTGGAAAAAGTGAACCCTTGATTCCGAGATGAAAACTTCTGTTACGACTGGAATTAACGTAAGAATGAAAGTAGAAGAGGACTTTGAAATAAGTAAATCACAGCGTGCTATTTTTTTATTTAAATTATTTTGTGGCAAGGTAAAACTAATAATTTATACATATTTGAAATGTGCTCATTAAGCACTTTCATTTGATACCAAACACGGCATATTTATTTCAAATTTATTTTTTAAGACAGTACCTTATGAGCGCTAGAGGGTGCCCCACAAGATTGGGTGACACGTCATATAGCCTATAACCATCGGACGATCAAGCCGCTTGTAACGATACCTCATTTGTCCAGTTCTAGTAAGTATTTGAGGTGCTATGAGGGAACAAATGAACACACATACATACATACATACATACATACATACATAGCCTGTCAAAATCATAACCCTCCTTTTGGCTTCGTCGTATTCGGGTAATAAAAATATACATTTCGATTACATCAGGAAAAATGAATTACTCAGATTGGGCTCGAATCCACGACCTTTCCCTTATAAGGGGAATGCTCTTCCTTCTCTTATAGTTGGCATAATAAATGCTATAAAATTTCATTCTTTTTTTATATATATAGGACACGTCAATTTGACTTCACCTCGCCTGATGTTAAGCTAAAGGCAAAGTTTCGGAAAGAGGGTCACCATCGTAAACATGTACCATGTTAACAGTGGTGGCACTCAGCTTGACGGCCTCATCAGATGCCTTTTCACGCCCCGCTTAAGGACCCGGGACTGTAGGAAGAAGGAAACATGCGAACTGGCAGGGAGTTCCAGATCTTAGTGGTGTGGCATAGGAATAAGGCGATTGGCACACTGCGACGCGCGACGCGGCGTCTAGCGTTGTTGCGTCGACGCGGCGTCGCGCTCGTCGCCTCTACGGAGCTCATTTTGTATAGAAAAACGCGGGGTCCCACACACTGACAACGCAATCACGCACGTTGCCGCAGAATACGCGCGTACAAGCAGAAAACGCGAGGTATGGCACACTGAAATCTGCCGTCACGCGCGTGTTTTTCGAGGGATTTTTAGTCCGAGAGCTGTTAGAAATTTCTGTGAAGGTAATTGAGACGAATTTTAAATTAATATTATTGCAATGCAACATGACTATTTAACGGCAAATTTAGAGCGCTTTCACATCAACTGACGTCCGATGTCCAATATCCGATATCCGAGATCGGAGGAAGTCAAATATCGATGCCCAATATCGGGTATTGGAGCCGACACCACTGTTTTGGCTCGTTATCGGAACACGCAGAGACTGCAAGCGACTTTCAACCTAAATGGCATTTTCTTAGTTACGTCTCTTTTCGTGTTAATAGATGACGCTGATCACGAATATAAGAAAAAAAATTAGTTACTATGTCATGTCAATAAGTCGAAAATAGCTTGAACTTCTAATCATTTTCTTTTCATCTCTAGCGTTCTTAATATATTCTGGGCTATCGAGCTAATGGTCGGATGGCTTTACTTTACTTTTCTCAAAATTTTAGATTACTTCACACACCTACCTACCAAAAAAAATCTAATATCTCTCGGACTATACTAGCTCTCTCGCGTCCACGCGCGTCGACGAACGACGCCGCGTAGAGCGTTGCAGTGTGCCAATCGCCTAAGTCACTGAAACGCTTTGTTGTGTATTTTCACTGTGTACAATAAAAACTTAGAACCAAAATACCTATTTCAATTTAAAACCGAAGAAAATAAGTAACAATATATTTTCACCACAATGGTTGAACCTAAAAAAAGTACGAGGGGCATCTGAAACAAGATATAGAAGAATTGAAGTAAAGTACCTAATGCTAGTTTTGCATGCCACCATGAAAGGCACTGGATAAAGTGCTGGATTATGGAATGCTAAATCTCTTTTCGTGTCTAACTACTTTTAACCCCCGACGCAAAAACGACGCGGTGTTATAAGTTTGACGTGTCTGTGTGCGTGCGTGCGTGCGTGTGTGTGTGTGTGTGTGTGTGTGTGTGTGTGTGTGTGTGTGTGTGTGTGTGTGTGTGTGTGGGTGTGTGTGCGTGCGTGTGTGTGTGTGTGTGTGTGCGTGTGTGTGTGTGTGTGTGTGTGTGTGTGTGTGTGTGTGTGTGTGTGTGTGTGTGTGTGTGTGTGTGTGTGTGTCTGTCTGTCTGTCTATGGCATCGTAGCACCTATTGAATAAATTCGGTAATTCGGTAATAAATAAGGAACAACAATAACAACAAAAGGATCTTCTCGAAAGTTTAATAACTGGTGTCACTCACACAATCACGACAAATCAAATGACACCTCAAAATCCGTCAAGCCGTTCAGGCTATAGGGCGTGTCAAGGAAATGGACATACATACATACATACACATATACATACATAGTTTCGAAAAACATTACCCTCCTTCCTTCGGCAGTCGGGTAAAAACTTGGACCATTCACATTTGAGGAATTCAGGACAGTATCGGAATAGCGTGCGAATACCGGTAGATCCGATGTTATGTGCAAAAATCTTCACTATGTCTAGAACTTTGCAGCTAATACTGAAATTCTAGCATTTTGCATCATCTATTTTCAGCTCATATTTTAAAAATGTAATATCTTGTGCATACTCACTGTGTAAGTTAGTGTGATATTGTGTACTCGTTTCCGAGGATATTAGGCTTGGCAATGTATTACTGCATACCATCTTGTTGGTCCCGTGACAAAAACTTAGTAGGTACATACATTGTTAAAAGTATTATTATTTATTCTGTGGTAATAGTAAAGTTGGGTTCGTTTCTTGTAATATCTGGTCGAGGTTTTTTAATAGGCAGTTGTCAGCATGTAAAAAAATCTTTGCCATTTATTTAACACTTATTGAAATAAAATCACTTTTTAGTGGATTCTATCGCGATATTTTTATACTTTTAAACCGACGTTTCGGCCACTTTTCAGCTGCCATGTTCGCGGAGTGAATAGCTGAGAGATCTGGTTTTCAGCATTCCATGGAATCACCGTGCGGTCGTCATGTCCATGGCGTGGTACAGAGAGGAATACTGTGACGGCGCCTGGGACTAGCGACCCAGATGCAGGCTTAGGGGATACCTTGTGATGCATCAGCGCTCACCTCCACCGTCAGTCCTCTACCTATCCAAATTTGGTAAGATCCTATCAACACCGTTTTAGATATTTGTTTGAGAAAAGAGCTTACTGAAGCTATTGGCAATCCGAGGTCTTCAAACAAGTTATACAGGGATTTAGCTTGAATTCCCCTTGCTCTTACTTCTACGGCATAGAGTTTAACCACATAGCCATTTTCAGTTAATTCGTTGGTGAACGCAAAGTATTTGTTTATTTTCATAGCGTGGTCTTTAGGTATGTTAGTTTCCCACAGTACTGTGGAAACTTCGGAAACTATAATATTTAACTCTTTTTCAGAATCAACACGTATCCGAGAAACTATTAGGTAAACAGGTACCTAATGTTCACCAAGATTTTTAAAACTCACGTCTATCTCAACTGAAAGTCGATCTATCTACTGATTGACAGACAAACGCGCTTACTTTTCTCTCCAGGTTATCGGATCAGACGGCAGTTGCTTTTGTAATAAACCAATATAAGCGAATCATAAAATAAAAAGCAAATATAAGACACCGAGGTCAAGCTTATGGTGCAAACTGTATCATGAATAAAATGATGAGTTTGCTGCGTTTATCTTATACCTTTCAATGAGCAATTCTTGTATATACATATAATTGGAATCTCGGAATCGGCTTCAACGATTTTCATGAAATTTAGTACACAGGGGGTTTCGGGGGCGATAAATCGATGTAACTAGGATTCATTTTTAGAAAATTTATAAAAAAAAATACCGAGCAAAGCTCGGTGAAACCAGATGTTATATTTAAAACTAGCTCCGCTGCGCCCACGTGGATATCAGTTATCGCGACCAAACATAAATGTCCTTTCTCAAGATTTAATCTACCCCTATACCAAATTTCATCCAAATTGGTTTAAGCGCGACAGATGGACAGAGAGTTTATTATATTAGTACGGAAACTAGAAAATTTAAATTCTCACCTGAAATTTCAATCAAATTCGAACGTATATTAATTTAAGATGCCATAAATTAATATTTTATTTATTTCTTTTTTTCTCCAGTTTATTTTATCTAAAAAATGCCAGTATATTTAACGTTTTAGAATTTTCTGCAATTTATGCCATCCTCAGCACACCAGACTATAACACCTTTGATGATCAAGGTTAGAAATCTGCGGGTATGAACTCAAGACCTTCAGACTTTCTCAAATAACAAAAAAAAAATCAGTATTGAAAAATTCACTCAAACTTAAAGTTAGATACTTACTTTGCAAAAAATATACTTCGTATAATGAATACTTGCATGTTATAGATAATATATGCACATAAGTAAAACTAAGCACATAAAATTCACGTAAAAATATTAAACGAATTCAAAATGTTCTTCTAAATCTTAGCGTTAATCCAAAGCTTACAACTTGAAGTCTGGGTTTTACCAATCTGCGGATTTGGCTGAACTTGAGTATTTGTTAAGGTGATATCGAATCATTGCAGTTAGATCAGTTATTGTACTTTTCAGGGCTCCAACTACCCGTAACGACTGCCATAGATGTTCGTATGGCTACTGGGACCGACGTCTTAACGTACTCTCCGAGATACGACCAGACAAATGCAAATACCCAATTCCAGCATACAAATATTTCCACTGAGCGGGAATCGAACTCGCGCCTCCTGCGTAGCTGCCGCGTTCGCTACTGCTATGCCACTGATGCTATAAACAAATTTACAATAATTATTAACATCAAAATGATTGAATCTCTATTTTATTAATTTGTAATTTATCCGATTAATTTGTTCCGATTTCCATACAAACATCTATGGTAGCCGTTAAGGGTTGTTGAAACCCTAAAAAGTCTGACTAATCTAGTCATCACTTCAAAAACAGTTGTCTAGGTTATCAATATAACGCTAAAAGCCTATCATTGAACGTACAGAGCAGTAACCGGTAGACTAACAGACTTTATCATTAAAGAATTCGCTGGCTACAGTTTTCGGCTCATAAATTACGTATCAGCACATCCCGCCCCCTATTCTAATAAATCTTCCCGGTTCCTTCCCACCCCGGGAGTAACCTCGGGGAAAATTCCGGGGATAGTGCAGCGATAATCCTTCGGGATAAAAGGCTGTGACGTAATAGAATAGTCATAAGATTAGGTGAGGGTTTTCATATTAGTTTAAGAGGAAATCTTGTTGTAACAATTCATGCTAGGAATAGTTTTTGATAAATATATTTTTTATGTCACTATACTGTATTATTAGTAGGCATGTATATTTTTTAATACGGTGCAGAGTATACCTGCTAGAACCAAGCGTTTCAGTGACTCATTCCTATGCCGCACCACTAAGGCTTGGAACTCGCTGCCAGCTCACGTGTTTCCTTCTTCCTACAGTCCCGGGTCCTTTAAGCGAGGCGTGAAAAGGCCGTAAAGCTGAGTGCCACCACTGTTAACATGGTACATGTTTACGATGGTGACCCTCTTTCCGAGACTTTGCCTTTAGCCTAACATCAGGCGAGGTGAAGTCAAATTGATGTGTCCTATATATATAAAAAAAAGAATGAAATTTTATAGCATTTATTATGCCAACTATAAGAGAAGGGAGAGCATTCCCCTTACAAGGGAAAGGTCGTGGGTTCGAGCCCAATCTGCGTAATTCATTTTTCCTGATGTAATCGAAACGTATATTTTTTAAAGAACTCATCAATATGACTTTACTTTACCTGATGGTAAGCTGAAGACAAAGTTTTAGGAAAAGGGTCACCATTACTGACACCAAAAATCTTAGAATGATGGCACTCCGGTTGACGGCATCATCAGATGCATTTTCACGCCCCGCTTTTTCGTTAAATAACAAGTTGGGACGGTTGTCGGCATGAACCCCGAGCTTCAAACTGCATACTTTGGAAGGAAATTTCATTTAGTTGTATAGTGAATTTTGTAAAAAGATAAAAACTGGAACATGAGGCTCAATGAGAGCCAAAAAAGTTAATTTATCTCAGGACCCTCCATTAATTTTGTCAAAAGTAAATTAGCCCCGAGTCACGCACCTTCGACTTTTCACAATGTATGTACGTAGGTATTAGAAATTATAATCCCTTGCTTCGGCCGGGGAAGATAAACTTTAAGTAGATACATAATGTGTACAGTCAGCTTTAGCATGTATGAATTTTCACAAGATTTGAGTTCTCTGAGCTGGATGTTTGAAATATTAGTCAGAGTCCATTTGTAGTCGGTTTTACTTTTTTTTTTCATTTTATTTATTTTGCTTGACAGTTCCTTCACCCTATTCTGAGTTGCAAAACATAGATGAACGAACTTGGAAAATAACGAGATTAACTTTTTTATGAGGCACTAAAATGAAAACTTACAAACCCATAGAGATTTACAACTAACTTGAAACGACGTAGTTGGAGACAATTTAAGTTTTTATTCATATAGTCCTATGTATTTATACATTTTTGATATGATTTTGATAGCGCTGTTATACCTGGTGTAAGGGGAACGTTCCCGAAGCCGAAATCCTCTAGTACATAAATATTGGTACAAAAACAAACGATATATTTTTTATTCTTTATTTAGCGTTGTTTACTCTCCATCGTGTTATTAAATAAAATGAAACTGTAATTTCATAAATCATTCCCAAGACAAAAAAGCACACGCTCGGCGCTATTTTTTTTTTGTAATGTTTTTTTTTTAAGAAATTACCGTTTCATTTAGCTTTAGTAACACGATGGAGACTAAATAATGTAAAATAAACGGTATTTTTGAAACCAATAATAAATTTTCCATATTATGAAATCGATTTTTTATGCCAATATAGTGTGCCTGGAGTACTAATTGGGTGCATTGGCTTCGGAAGCGTTCCCCTTATACTCGGTATAATAAGCATGCTGAATTAGACAGGCAACACAATTCACGTGTATTTCATCACGTATATGTTCGAATCCCTGGTTCGTCAAGCGAAGCTTAAAAAACCATCGGTCGTCCTCATCAAGGCGGGGCCCGCCGTGCTTTCTCAACATCTGGAATGGTGCCGGTCCTTATCATCTGGACTTCACCTTAGCTTGTTACCTAACATCCAGCAGGATATAGTCAATTGATAGGCCGTAAAAGTAAAAATCTTAAATCGTTTTGTTATTTACATAACATTTAGGAGTAGATACTTTTACCCATCACAGTCCCGCATAAAAAGACAACCTCACTTCTCTAAAACAACAACACAAACTGAGCAATTCAAACAGCAAACAATGGCCGTTGACGTTCTGTCGTAATCTATACTAATATTATAAAGCTGAAGAGTTTGTTTGTTTGTTTGTTTGTTTGTTTGAACGCGCTAATCTCAGGAACTACTGGCTCGAATTGAAAAATTATTTTTGTGTTGAATAGACCATTTATCGAAGAAGGCTTTAGGCTATATAACATCACGCTGCAACTAACAGGAGCGAAGAAACAATGAAAAATGTGGAAAAAACGGGGAAAATTATTCATATTTGAGGGCTTCCGTTGCGTGCGCTGCGAAAGCGGTTCAAGATACCAAAAACATATGTATGAAAGAATTATTCCTCTTGAAATGATCTAAAAAAATGTCCGCGACAGTATATGTCTGTCTTTTAAGATTCACTAGAACCGTTTTAATGCATTATTACCAATTATTTGTTAGAGTTGTATCAACATAATAATAAATCTATAATATAAAAATGAATCGCTAAATGTGTTGGTAAGCGCATAACTCAACAACGCCTGGGCCAATTTGGCCAATTCTTCTTTTTTAACGTTCGTTGAAGTTCAAGGATGGTTTTTATGGCGAGAAAAATTCGAATAATTGCCGGGTACCGACTTCCACGCGAGCGGAGCCGCGAGCAAAAGCTAGTTTTTAAATAAAAAACATTGATGTAGATAAAAGGACCAGCTTGGCTGCATTGTGTGCGGTGTCAAGCACAGCGTGTAATGTGCTCATGTACCCATCGCTCTTGCCTGATTGTCGAGCATTTCGTGTGCTGATGGACGATAGAAAGTAGTACTGTCATTTTAATGGCAATTCCAACTGTCAATTATTGAAGAAACATTTAGGCATTTGACAGCATGTGATTTTGATGCATTTTGACCAGTACAATATTTTATTCAATACAATAAGTAGCCCAAGTGGAGAATCGGTGATTTTATAAAAAAGAAACATTAAAAATGTACAATGCAACTAACATGCTTAAAAGGCTCAGATGCAGGTTTTCTCTAAGGATAGGGGAGTCTGCAGATAGTCGCTTATGTAAGGAAGGAAGAAGAGTGGACTCCTGGCTCCAAAGTGCTCAAAAATTCAATAAAGCATTTACTATTAATAAAACAGAATAATAAATCAATCTGTTAAAGTAAATAAGTACGTAAATGCATAAATTACTACCAGCAGTCTTGTTTTAAATACTTCTTTGACTTCCTCATATGCAATAATTGCTTCACTGCTTCGATCAGACATTAAATATGTACTGTGTACTTTAATGATTCATATCAAACAGCACAGTAATCGAAGTTCTTCAAATATTTACGCAATATAACATTTCCGATCGAACAGCAAATAAGAATCGATTGCAATCACTTACTTGCTTTTACAGATACGTAATGAGATCATTAAAAATGTGTGGAAGGCACGCTTTCTAGATTAAAATGGTGATGGTCGACAGTGCACTATATATGCGTGTTGTTTTTAATTTGTTCATAGTTCCTGGCTTTGTCTGTGCTTGCGGTAGGCTGTTCAGAAAGATAGTGAAGAATTAAAGCTGTTGATCATACCTGCAGTAAATGGAAAATAAGTGCAGAGGCCGTGTAAATGACTTCCTAGTTGTCTTTGGTTGAGGCCCCGCTTGTGCGTTGCGTTGTGTTAAGCAGGTCATACTTAGAAATTAAAATGAAATTTTCTCCTTGCTATATATAATTTTATTTCATAAAAAACTTCTAAGAATAACGCTGATCGACGCAACGCGACGCAGCGCAATGCACAAGTGAATTTCAAACGATATTTTTTTGGGAAAAACGTAGCTCTTATTATTCCAGACTTTCATTTGCTATTTTTGCAAAAAATTATCCAGATATTGGGTAGTTCAATTGCGCGTTCCAATAATTCGAATTAAAAAAAGTAAAGAAGGCAGAGAATTTTTAGTTGATTGCAACAAGAGATGAATAGAAAAAGCAAATGCGATGATGATGACTAAGATGTTCGTTTCCTCATAAGAGAGGGTGATCATATTGGCGCCAAGCGAGCACAGGTCAAGTATGTACAAGTATGTTCACTGTCAAATGAAGATGGATGCAGATGTAAATTAGCCACGTCGTTCGGCATTCATTACCGCGAATGTAAATTTCGGCCACTTTTGAGGAGACGACGCGCGACGAGACGGACATTGTCACGTTCGCGGTAATACTTAAAGCGCATTTATTTGATATTGTTGACCTTTCTGGCCATATTTTATATACACGATTGCGTTTTTGATTGTATATTATTGAATAGACAAACAAATAAAAAGTATGTTTTTCACATTCGCGGTAATGAATGCCGATCGACGCGATTGCTTTTTAATTTGGTACGACCAACATTAAGAAAAAATAATTAAACTCGTATTCTAGAGCAAAATTAAGCCAACAAAACTGTACTGTAAAGTATCAAGAATATTCGGATCCTCTTTCCTAGACTTAAGTACTAGCCTCAAGAATATTCATTGACGTTAACTTATGCAGAGTAAGATCTTTCAAACTTAATATGCATTGTAATTTGCGTAATTTCTCAAAGTTGAGTCGCGTGTAACAAAGTACTTTGAATTTCTAAGTTGGGAAGGAGTACCTATATGTATTGTTTTAAAATAAAAGAATATTTTAAGAGAACTAGATTATAGAATTGGAGTGGAGAAGAAACGGCGCAACAAACTCCACTGCGGCATTTTAGACGTCAATTTACAATATTTATTTTCTTAAGAAGGCTAAATGTGGACGAATGTACATTTCGCATCTGGATAAACAATAAGTATATAAAACACTTTTTAATGAAGAAAGAAAGAAAGAAAGAAAGAAAGAAAGAAAATTCGTGTATTATATACTTTACTACACACTGAACAAGAAAAAAAAATAAAAATCAAAACATAATATTGCATATATATTGCATAATATTACAAATAATAAGTCACGTAACTATTAATGTACCATGCGGTAATTATAGCATTTTACGAGGGGCCTGCACCATGCTCAAGCCAGACATTTTTATCTTTCAAGTAATCATATGTCCTATAGTAAGCTTTTTTAGATATGTTGGTCTTTACAAAGATTAAGATTTATATAATAGAATAGGTTAAGATTTATTTATTTGTAGAAAAATTTAAATAGTGGTCTAACTGCAATACTTCGATATCACTTTTGGGTTGTGGAGGTCATATGGCAGTCCCTTCACGGAAAATATCGAGGTCCAACCAAATCCACAGTTAGACCCCAGACTCAAAGCTGAAAGCTTAAGACGCGACTGGGATTATCGCTAAGAAGAAGAAGAGAAGTTGTAACATAACACTTGGCAACCTAAACCAAATAAGGTCTAATCCCAAGTTCTCTTGAAGAACAAATTTTTGTTGATTTTATACAGATATAATACATAACGGCAATTTTATCTATTACATTTTTTATTTCACTATTTACATTTATCTTCTTCTTCTTCTTCTCCTTAGCCTTCTTCCCATTATCTGGGGTCGGCTCTCCTTGTCTGCCTCTTCCATTTTTCCCTATCTTTTGCTGTCTCGGCGTGTATGTCTGTCTCTTTCAGGTCTTTCTGTACCGTCGTCAACCAAGTGGCGGGGGGCCTTCCGCGGCGTCGCGTCGTCGTGGGTAAGTTTAGGGCTACTCGTACCATATGGTCCTCAGGGCGGCGAAGCACATGTCCATACCATCGTAGGCGTCGTTCTTTGACCTTGTCTATAATCGGGGCAATTGTATAGCTTCCTCTGATGTGGACATTGCGTACTTTGTCCAGCAGTGTGACACCCGCTGACCAGCGTAACATGCGCATTTCTGTAGTGTGAAGCTTTGACAGGTGTTGTTTGGTAGATGCCCAACATTCTGTACCGTAGAGTATGGCAGGTCGTATGGCCGTTTTGTACAGTTTGCCTTTAAGCTTAATGGGCATCTTCTTGTCACACATTACGCCTGTGAGTTGCCTCCACTTCATCCATCCCATTGCTGTTCTGTGGGTTACATCTCTCATCGTTCATTTTGCCGTCGTTGGTAATTATTGATCCCAGATATTTAAAATGGTCAACTGTTGGTATAGGTGCTCCGTCTATGAAAAGTTTGATTTGACTTATGTCCGTGTGACCATCGAATATACACGACATATGCTCTGTCTTTTTACGACTTATCTTAAGACCGTTATCCTCAAGTGACTTCAACTAGCAGTTGAAATCAGTTTGTAGGTCTTCCACTGAGTCTGATATCAGAGCAACGTCACTATTTACATTTATAAAAACTATAAATCAAACACTAGCGAGATTCAGCTCTTAACAGCGCCATCTATTGACATATCATCATAATCAATTTTGAGATTCATTTCGATACCATATTCGATACAAATTTGACTGAAATCATTGTATATGGTGATATAGCACTGGAAGCTTGTAGGGAGTCGGTCTATCAACGTTTTGGCAGGCACTATCACTGTCGGCACGTTATACTCAGCTAGACTAATATAGTTAGTCGGGTTTACTCGATTGGCGACTGAACATGTACGCATAATAGCATCAGACATTCGTGTTTGCTCGTATCAAATTGGGGATAAGCTCCAAAATTCGATAAGACTCCTAGCTTCTGCAAAAACCTAGATGAACTGTATATCAAGGCCAAGAATAAGCGTTGATAACTCAGAAGGGCTCAGAAGTATACCTACATTTTTGATGCGACCAAAATTGATGGTGTGATTTTTTTTTCTTTCTTTTATTTTTGAAAAGTAGGTAGGTATATTAGAACCGAAATTACTAATATTCCCCCTCTAACCCCTCCAACTAAACTAAATTGCTTGTGCTAGGAGTAGGTTCACGTCGGTAGTGTAATGACCAGGATTCGAACCCGGGACCTCTCGATCGTAAGGCCGACTCCTAACCACTAAGCTACCGCCCGACGCTTAAATTTATGAATCATGGAGGACACAATCTTCTCCATGTTATGAATACCTACAGCTCCGTGGAATGAACACCCTGCCGTTGTTTTTTTAAAGCAATTACTCTAAGAGGTTCTTCGAGAAGGGCATTAATAGGTTGCTACTGGGTCAGCACTGTCGGTACCATGAGTGTGTTTTTTTTTTACAACATTCTACATAACGCTATCTAGATCCATGGTAAGCTTTTATAGCTTGTGTTATGGAATCTAGAATGCGGATAAACATACTTATATACTTTTTTTTTCTTTTTTGTAAATACATACATATTATACATAGTAACACCCAGACCAATGCAAATAGTCATATTCATGCATACAAATATTTGCACTGAGCGGGAATCGAACCCGCGCCTCCTGCGTGGAAGTCGCGTGCACTACCGCGACGCCACAGAGGCTGCCACGGTAACCACTTTCCATCAAATAAGCCGTGTGCTCGTCCGCCACTTAAGTGGCATTTTTCTTATTTATAAAGGACACGTCAATTTGACTTCACCTCGCCTGATGTTAAACTTTACGCAAAGTCTCGGAAAGAGGGTCACCATCGTAAACATGTACCATGTTAACAGTGGTGGCACTTAGCTAGACGGCCTCATTAGATGCCTTTTCACGCCCCGCTTAAAGGACCCGGGAATGTAGAAAGAAGGAAACACGAGAGCTGGCAGGGAGTTCCAGGTTTTAGTGGTGCGGCAGCGGAATGAGTCACTGAAGCACTTGGTTTTAACAGGTATACTCTGCATCGTATACGGATGGCATCTGAGCCCTGCTCGTGTCGTCCTGTGAAGGAAGGAAGGCATAAAATAATTACAAGATAGCTTTGATAATCACAGCACTATGGCATCGTTACAGCGCTTCGTTCTAACTTCTACCATAAAATTTCAACTACACAAAACATTTTTTCTTCACAAATGCAAATAAGCAGACAACAATACTAGTCAGACCGAAAAGCCAAATTCGCATTTCACAGTCCGCCATTACAGGTCTAATCGCCCACTTTAGATTGGCCTCCCGCACCTCTTTGTTTCATTCACAACACAGAACAGTTGGACGTTAGTTAAATCAGGCGTGAAGACCATGATATCTGGTCGTTCTAGTTAGAGGTAGAACATATGAGAGAATTGAAAAGGAACTAATGGCACGATGTTTGGCTTTTGATGTATTATCAACGTATGATTATCCGTTATAAATATATTTTATGAGTTCTGTTGTCGGATATTGTGTTCAGGATGAATAAAAATAAATAATAATTTATTGTGGTATAGCTCGATCCATATAATCTTGCACCTAAAATATGTTCATAATGTGCTTTATACGCGCAGTACATGTTTATTGGATGTATTTTGAAGATAGCACGGGGTGCTACTGCGGTGGAAGAGCTAGAATTCACAACTATAGACTATTAATAGACAATATTCGCGCGCCCGGGCGTTTTATAATATCTCACGGTTAAGTTACAACACATGGCTCGAGTAATACTTCAAGACCTTAAGATAGTAGACACGACATAGTAAGACAATACAATATTATGTCGTGGGACCGAAAATCATATTTGGCGAAACGTGGGTACTAATATACCTCTTTTTCTTTTTTTTTTTTATCGTCTGATAAATCCCCACGGATACCACCTCCACAGAGCCAGTGGAGGTGATTATGTCGGACTCGAACCGACTAAAACGCACGCCATCTTGGGTCCTTGGTTGCCGGAGGTGAGATTGCCAAAAGCATATCTCTCGCACCCCGACAGACCCAGGACCATCCCTTTCGGGTTGTGGGGACCAAAATGTCCCCATCTAGCCCATCTAGCACTTTGCGCCGCCGCCGCGGCCTGCTTCTGCTAGGATGACAGGCGGCTCCACCGGTCACCCCCAGGCCAGCGCTCATGGAGGACGGAGGTCGTTCTGCGACCTCCGACGTCCGGTTCGCCTTCGCTCTGCACGGGCTTCCCGGGCCCGGAGTCGCCTGCCCCAAAAAAGCCGTATAAGCCAACCCAAAAAGAGGTTATAGAGTAATCAGGTGTAATTAGGTGAAAGTTCACTGGGTTAGAAGCCTCAGCCAAAACCGTGAAGATCGATAGGACGAAGATGAAAAATTGTGAGGCAGTTTTTCATATCTCAATCAATTAGCCTATTTTTTTTCGCAGTCCACTACTGGACGTAGGTCTCTTCCGATGTTAGGAGACTTCGGGCTACTGTTTCCACATTGGCCAGATGGTACAGGATTTTATTTCGAGTTTTCCTTCTCTCGCAGTGATATCGTCTGCGTATTTTTCCGTTAGTCGCCTCTTGCGACACCCTTTGGATGAGATGGGGTGGTAAGGTGATACTTGTAATATTCTTACATGCACCTCAATTGAAATTTATAAAAGTAATTCTGTAGTTGAAATCTTAAGTAAAGAATTCATAGTAGAACACTAGCCGTGATATTTACCATGTTACTTATATTTTGCCGAAGATCCGATATTTCGGCGCTGTTTCAAACGCCATGGTCACGGATATAAGTAACATGGTAAATATCCCGGCGAGTGTTTTACTATGAAAATGTAAATGTAAATGACCCTGTCAATCTCAAATCATACATTTAAGTTCGAAAGACAACGGGAAAAAGAAGCACTCAAGTGAGACTTGACCCACGACCTTTCCCTTACAGGGGGAATGCTCTTCCAACTCTCCATGCCTGAATCACTTCAAATTTCCCTTCTCTTTATATCCGTTTTTAAGGGCGACGGTGTAAGATATGAAGATATAAAGAGTAAAGACGGAGACCGAAAATCATAATTAGCGAAACGTGGGTGCTAATATACCTCTGCCTGCCCCACAAAAGCCGTATAAGCCAACCCAAAAAGAGGTGATGGAATAATCAGGACGGTGTAGATGTATTTTACTGGATTAGAAACCTTAGCTACAACCGTGAAGATCGATAAGATGAAGATTTTGTAGTTTTTCATATCTCAGTCAATTAGCCTTTTTTTTTTGCAGTCCACTACTGGTCTTATGCCTCTTCCAATGTTGAGAGGCTTTAGGCTACTGTTTCTACGCTGGCCAGATGAATTGGTACAGCGTTTTATTTTGAGTTGAATACATAGGGAAAAATTAAACTTCTCGGGTGGCACTAGAACCCGCGATCTTTTTTTCCTCATACTTTTCTTCCCTTATTTTTATCCGTCTTTAAGGTGACGTTGAAGTCATCTACCGATATCCTTACGAACTATCGGAATCAATGAATGATGTTACAATCATTTTTAAACATTTATTTTTGATAACTCCCCCCAAATTTCGAGTAATCCTTCTCACGCAGTGATATCTTCTGCGTATGTTTCCGTTAATCGCCTTTTACGGCACCCTTCGGATGAGATGAGGTGATGATTCTTTTTCCGTCGCCATCACATATTTTCATACCTATTATTCTATAAACCCTTCTGTATATTCTTACAGGCAAACATGAAGATAGAGGGTTGGGACGAGCGCTGAAGAGAGACAGGAGTGGCGTCAAAATATAAAGGCTGGCATGACTCGGTACGATGGTGACTTGTGCGAGACGCTGAAACAAAGAAGACTCCGACGCCATCTGCCACCTCCTGCGGACTCATGTCACACCTGCCATAGATGTGGCAAGAAATGTAGGGCTCAAATTGGTCTATACAGTCACCTGCGCCAATGCGGGCGGCCGTGATTGTGCAAGCACTGCAGGACAATCATCTTTTAAGATGTTGTGGCCAATGATGACCTCACTTGAAATTAATAAAAGAAATTCTGTAGTGAAATCTTTAGTAAAGAAAACCAAACACTAATAACCACGAAGATAGTTTCGCATAAAATCACATCAAGCGATTTTTCCAGAACATTATGTTCCATACAACATTTATATTAGATACTTACGGAAAGAGCACCTGCTTCATGGCTTATTTAAACTGCGAACTATCAAGATGGCCCCCATTGTAGTTCAGAAAACAGCCAGTAAAATATAGCGAGTGTATACTGTCCCTGCACAAACGCTGTACACCATAAATTATTCTACAATGCACTCCACAGGTATATAATTGAGTTAGTTCCTACTGCAAGAGCGTATAGTCCATAATGGAATAAAGTTTATAGGAAATATTAAAGGAAATACAAACGGTTTGAGAAAAAGAATGTTCCTCGTACGAAAAAGTATTTGATCCGAAGTGGTTTTTTTTATTTTCATGGAGCCCAGAGAGCTAGAAAAGGTAGGATAAGCCGCAATTAACACCCATATTTCACTAATAATGATTTTTAGTCCCACGATGTTGACGAACAGAGTACTCAAAATGATCTTAATTTCGTATATTTTGACCTTTCCAGTTAAGCGCTTGTTCTGATATTTGGTACACACTTTTAGTTCGGACAATAACACCATATTAAAACAATAAAACAGTTTGATTTACTCTTAATACGAGAGTTTTAAAATCATTTGGAGACTTCCTCGTCAAGATGTTTATGACGCTGACTGAACCTAAGAGAGGGCGAGCCTATTGTCCACAAGTAGGTCCTTGTCATGAGCATGTCAGATGGAGAACAGTCCTATACTACACCGGTTTTAAAAAAGGCGTGGAAGAAACAATAATATCATCAATTTAGGCACACTGCATATAATGTTGTCCTCACTACCTAATATCAAGTGTAAATCCTGTCCAGTATCAGTTTTTTCCATAAAAATATGAAATATCTCTAACAACTTTAATGCCTAGCTTACAATAATCCTACACAAACCCTTATCCTATGTCCGATCCCTGTAAAACACATGTTGAAGCACGATCTAGTGTTTATTAAAAATATATATTATCAAGCGGAGGTTGTCCGTAATCCTCCGGGCCCGGCCAGCGTCATGCGCCGATCTTGTATCTAGATAGCAAATTAATGCCAGGCTTCAGTTTATCCGGTAACTGTTACAAATAAACTATAACTATATTTTATTATAGCTTTTCTTTTACGTGAAATAGTTATTCAGTGTGAATACTGACTTTTCTTATACGTGCAATAAAACGAGTTAAATAGTGAGTCAGTGTGAATTCTGAATATCGTGTTACCCATACTCTTTATTATTGGTATAGCCAGTAGCCGTACGGTTAATTTGATGTTTGTTAATTCACGTTTATTAAAGTATTCGGTCTACCAGAGACCGAGGGCCAGACTGTAAGGGATGGCCCTTGGTCAGCCGGAGTGCGAGGGACATGTCGATGACAACCTCACCTCCGGCCTAGCACTACGACCCTCAGTCGGCGTGCGATTTTAGTCGGTTTGAGTCCGACATAACCTCCCCTTCCGGCTCTGGCGGGGGAGGTATCCGAGGAGATTTCCACCCGAAAAAGAACCTCCACCGGTGACCGGTATACAGAAGTGTGATCAGACTCGCGCGCAACGAGATTATTATTTATGCAATATTAGCTCTCTTTAAATATTTATTTAATTCTGTTTTTGTATTTGTTGCTATAACAGCAACAGAAACACAACAACTGTGAAAAGTCTACTATCTAGTTATCACGGTTCACGAGATACATCTTGGTAACAGACATACATACAGGCAGACGGACAGTGGAGTCAATGTAATATATTTTCGTTTTTACTCTTTGAATACGGAGTCCCATAAACAAGATACATATTCAAGTAAAAGAGATAATCAAACTCGAGAAAAAGAAGCCCCAGTACACCAAGCTCAAAGATCAACAAACGTCTCTATTCATTTATGAAATAAATATAATATAATCATTTTATTTAAATAAGAAATATAATCACGGATTATGGCAATAACATCAGAATTCTACGCAGGCGGAGCCGGGCAACAGTCATAATCTAAAATCATAGATCTTAACCAACCCCCCTTATCACACAAATTATGTGGTAATCAACCCTTTTACCCACAATATTTCTTTCGCAGATAATTCGGTGACAGTAACCGCGGAAACGCCTGCAGGCCCGATGAGATTATGCAGATTCCGATAACACAACACAGGGGGTGAAAGGGGGCTGTTTTATCGCCATTACGTGTACATGATCCTTATAGTTGGTTTATGAGGGTTGAGTTTGAAAATAATGTTCTAGAACGATTTATCATTAGGCTGTCTGTTGGCTGTGAATGCAGTTTTCATACCTATAAGATATTGAAGGGTTAGGTTAGGTTAAGTGGAATGTTACGCCGTTCACACCTAATAAAATTGAATCAACTAAATTGTTAATCACTGGTGATATCAGTTACATTTAATTGAAAAAAAAAACTCACTTAAACTGCTATTTTTGATTATAAACTTTATATTTACTATTAATCGAACTTTTAATAAATAATTGTAATAAAAATTAAATAATAAATTGTACAAATTATATAAATATACTAAATCCTTGTCAAAGCTTATATTTTTTACAAAGCTGGCCAAAAAATTCAGAGGAATAAAAAAGTCAAAAGCATTTTCGCGATCAAACGAATACACGTTTATCTTACTTTTAAAACCAAATTTCCACGAAATTTTATAATGTTCATTTGAAAATACATGCGAGTATGAATGTAAGCAAGGTGAGTTAATTCAATAAAATCCCATTCAAAATGAACTAATGTTAAATTTTTTGAGGTAAACGATATTCACAAGAAAGCATAATATATAATTTTATAATACACATAAGTGAAATTTAATAATTGCTTGTACCAATACAGAAGTTTCCCTTTCTAACTAATCAACTTACACTTTTAATTTTGTTAAAATTTCAGAAAACTCATGGAAGAGGAAATGTAGGTAGTTCAAATAAGTGCGTTCTCAATTTAATTCTAAGTCTGTGATTGATTGTACGTCTTACCAGACATATCACAGTGATACCTACTTAATTTATGTAAATGACAACATCTACTAAAACCTGTGATAAACAATAAAATTGATTTGATTTGATTTGATTTGATAGGTAGGTACATAGAAGTCCTAATTATATTAAGTCTTTTGGGTGCCACCAAACCACCTGCATGCCTGGCGGACTGAAGGAAGACGTTCTTGCATATAGGCTTTCCTCTCGAGCTCAGACAGTGGACGCTTCGACAAAAATAATTTGAGATATTCTTACCACATAACACCATTGGTATTCCTTTAAACATGACTGCAATATAAGAGACATTTTTGCAAACAAACACCTTTTAGATTCCTCAAACATGACCTCAAAACTCAAAACATTCTCTTGACATTCTCTTTCTATTAGTAATTCCAAAATATTGTTTTATTATTTTAACAAAATCAATAAAAGACATTTTATATAAGTATTTGACATTGCTATGTATTAAGTAGATTTATGTCTTTGAAACATTTGCATGCCAATTTTGTAAACCGAATACCATTGTAACTATAATTTACCGTATTTCGTGCGAATAAATTATCATTCATATATCGTCATTCATTCATAAATTATCATTAATTCATTGATTCATCCAACATTTTCACACATTACGACCTTCTACATTCCTCAAAACCTAACCTTAAAATTTGAAACACTTTACCAAACTTATATCGTATGGATTCTTCAAAACATGACCTTAAAATCTAGTAAGAAACTCGTTGAATGCGAACTAGAGGTGTTGGAACTTGGCTTTCGCAACACGTAGCCGAGTGTTGTTGAGCAGCCAAACAGGGTCCCTGCCAACGCAATTTCTGGAGTATTGTGTACATTGCTGTTTATGTATTGCGGCAGGGGAGTGCTTGATTTGAAATCCTGATTAACACAATTTTCCGGGTTCGCTTTTGTTAGAAACATTCGGGTCATATTTTATAACGTCATCTCATTCGTGTCACGGACACCTTTTTGGCGAATAAGCATGGTATCTAAAAGTTGGAGTTAGAAATCATTCATAGACACTATTATGTATACCTTTAAAAATAACATACGTACATCATACATAAACTCACGCCTGTATTCCCCGAAGGGGTAGGCAGAGGTGCTAGCACCCACATTTCGCCAGTTTATGTTTAGGTCCCAATGTGTGGCGAGCCTATTGCCATTAACCGGGCACTTATAAACCTGCGATAAATACACACATAACTTCGAAAAGCATTGAAAAGTCATTGGTGTGTGCCATGGTAAACCTGGGATCGAACCCGAGACCTCGTCTCAGCAGTCCATTACCCATACCACTAGGCTACCGCAAAAATAAACAAAATATGAATTTTGATGTAATAGGGGGTTGTATGTTAACTGTCGGATGGAAAAAAGCCCTATCCCTTAGTCGCCTTTCACGACACCCACAGGAAGAACTGGGATGATCCTATTCTACTCCACCGGGAACCAACACGGTATTATTTTTTTATCTACACTAATATCATAAGAAGTTACACCTACAATATGGGGTTCTTCAAGAGGGGCATTAGAAGGTTTCTTCAGGGTAGGCAGCGCGAGTGTAGCGCCCCTGGTGTTGCATACGTCCATAGGCCGCGGTAACCACTTTCCATCAGGTGGGCCGCGTGCTTGGCTGCCACCTAAGTGGTATAAAAAAAAGTTAAATTTGTGTTTGTTTATCACGAGTGATTTCTTAAACGTCTTAAGCATAAATATGATTGTGAAGTCGCATTTTTTATGAAATAATGTATGTGTTTGAATATCAATCATCAATCAATGAGCCCACAGTAGTCCACTACTGGACATAGGACTCTCCCAATGTGCACCATTTCACCCGGTCCTCTGCCTTCCGCATCCAGTGTGTACCAGCCACTATTGTATTATTATAACACCTTTTTTAAAATGAAAAAATTGGAATAAGGTGCTGGCAATTCATAAAACGCTGGCTCGGCCAGTTGAAAGCAATCTAGCTTACTCTTAAAACTAGAATTAAACTCATCTAATGTATCTTAATATATATACTTTTAAGGGGGATGGTATACGTTTTTATAACAAACTGCCAGAATCGATCCTTGGTATGCCTGACGATAAATTCAAAACCTTTGTAAAAACCACCTTATCCAAAA
This sequence comes from Eilema sororculum, assembly GCA_914829495.1. Taxonomy (NCBI): domain Eukaryota; kingdom Metazoa; phylum Arthropoda; class Insecta; order Lepidoptera; family Erebidae; genus Eilema; species Eilema sororculum. The sequence continues at coordinate 21,351,083 of OU618549.1, forward strand.
AGGCATACTATAGGATAGATGATTACTTGAAAGATAAAAATGTCTGGCTTGAGCATGGAGCAGGCCCCTCGTAAATTGCTATAATTACAGCATGGTACTGTATTAGTTACGTGACTTATTTGTTACATTATGTAACTTTGTTTTAATTCATAATTATAAAGAGTTTTATATACTTGTTGACATTTAGCTTTAAGAAAATAAATAATGTAAATTGTCGTCCAAAAAATGCCGCAGTGGAGTTTGTTGCGCCGTTTCTTCTCCACCAGCGCCTTGGAATCGGTGGTAAACTTAGACTAAGTAGAATTAAAATTTATGTCAATAAGAAACAATTTTATTGTTCTATATTGAAAAATAAATGACTATAAAATGATTATAAAATACCTAACTCAAAGATTACTGACTGACTGACATAGTGATCTATCAACGCACAGCCCAAACCAATGAACGGAACGGGCTGAAATTTGGCATGCAGGTAGATGTTATGACGTAGGCATCCGCTAAAAAGGGATTTTGATTAATTCTACCCCCAAGGGGATAAAATAGGGGATGAAAGTTTGTATGAAAATTTGTCAATTTTAAACCGATCGGGCTGAGACTTTACATGCATAAAGCCACTATGACGTAAGCTATTTTTATGTTCAATAACGTTGACTCAACACTAAGCGATAACCGACATCCACGCGGGCAGAGCCGCGGGCAACAGCTATTTTATTTATACAAACAAAAGCACATAAACAAAGTAAGTAAAAATAAACCTATCAAACTAAGAGCCGCCACTCACGTGTCAGCCCTTCAAGTTATCGCCACAAGAAATAAATAAATTCATGTGTAGTTGTCACTAGCAAGTATCGTTAAACACAAAAGTGAAATGGTTTGAAATAAAAGGCGGAATTGGATGCGACTGTTTTCCTTATTTGTTACGTTATTACAAATGGTGGAAATAATGGCCTATAAATGTGAAGCAAACAAACAAAGGCAAAATCAAAAACAGAAGAATGAAGCAGGTAAGACGAGTTGTTTCCATTCCCAACCCGTGGAACTATACCTACGAATTTAAAGTATAATAATTACTTTTTTTATGAAAAAGAATATTAGCTTTTGCCCGCAGCTTCGCCCACGTGGATGTCGGTTATAGCGACCAAACATAGCCTATGTCCTTTCTCAAGGTCTAATCTACCCCTATACCAAATTTCATCAAAATCGGTTCAGTGGTTTAGCCGTGAAAGCGTAACATACAGACAGACAGACAGACAGACTGAGTTACTTTCGCATTTATAATATTAGTATGGATTCCGTCTACTACCACATGCAAAAGTTCTTTCTGAAGTCTACCCTGACGTATAGTAAAAACGCATTTGTTTAAGATGTACATGAAGCGTTAGACTTCTGGTGATACATAACGTGGATATTTTTAAAGGAATATTGGTGAGCCTAACTTCTCCAGTTCTGAAAAAAATATTTTATTAGGAGTGGGGACACGTTTACGACTACGATTACCGCTTCCAGTTTAGAGTTGGTTTTCCAGTGCAAATATGATGCGGCTAAATTATTATTTTTTTGTAAAGCGACCTCCACAACTTATTCACGATATCGAAGTACTGTAGTTAGACTGTTTTGAATACTGCATACGACTCTAATGACCGTCCTTATGACAAACGGGATCGACAGCATTATTTAGTAGAGGATGCAGCAGGAACGGGGTCTGATGCCACGCAGGCGAAAAAAAATGGCGGTATGAAGTTCGCCGGGTCAGCTAATTAGTTATATTTCAAATAAGATCGTTTATTACCAAATAGGGGTCCAGTTGCATCAGTTTCGCATAAAAGTGATATTAAAAAATGATACTATACTTTGTCAAATATAGTAGACTAGCTTTTGCCCGCGGATCCACCTGCGTAGATGTCGGTTATCGTGACAAAACATAGCCTATGTCCTTTGTCATGGTCTAATCTACCCCTATACCAAATTTCATCAGAATCGGTTCAGTGGTTTTGCAATTAATAATATTGCAATTTTTTTAGTAGGTACTTGATAATTTTACTTGTATATAAATTAAAATAAATTCGATTTTTTTAATAATTCATTTGTCTATAATCAATTGTGCGGTATTCTAGGGCGGGGCTTGCCTATGTGCTACGATATTTTTAGAGGTATTTTGTATGTAAACAAATGCGGTACTACATAGGTATGATGTGTCCTATTTTTTTTTATAAAGGACACGTCATTTTGACATCTCCTCGCCTGATGGTAGGCTAAAGCAAAGTCTCGGAAAGAGCGTCACCATCGCAAACGTGTACCATGTTTTACAGTGGTGCCACTCAGCTAAACGGCACAATAACAGAACTCCAGACGGAGATAGCCGCCTCCATTGGTGGCCAAGTTATCAATATAACCCATAAACGATGTAGTATTATTCACTAGCGTTTGGCACACATCGCATATCCTAATACAAACATATATCTTGCTTCTTGATTCTAGAACGTTCTATTTCTGCTTTGAAGATCATTGACAGACGGTAAGATATATTATAAGTAAATGTAAATTGCGTGTCGAAATGGTGAGTTCAGATGTAATAGTGACCTGTGTCCTATCCCCAGTTCCTCACACACAAACACACAATCACGCTTTTCCCCAACAGGTTAGGCAGAGGTGAATTAACACCCTAATTTCACCAATCATTGGATTCGATCCCACGTAACAGGAGTTGAGCCTATTGCCGCCTTCCGAGCACTATTATTGTTGACTCAAGCTGTGCATTCGAGGCTGAGTCTGATATATATTTGTTCGATGTTAAATTCATTGTAACTATTCATCACTATAACTATCACGACATTTAAGCTTACGATAAGATATGTCAAGATAGCGTTGTGTAGTATGTTGTGGAATATTTACAGCGTTAGTCTGGTCGCATTCATATGCTGTAACGCACCCGAAACTTCGTCAAAAGTTCTTTTTTTTTAATTCATCGCGTGAAGAAACTATTATAAACTATTTATACTTTGAAGCCCGAAATCAGTATTTCTACTCTTGATTTGGTCTAGTTTGTTATTTACCAAAACGATTGCCATCTGACCTCCGATCGCTGAGAAGAAAACGTGAGCCACAACCTCGTCCAATTCCGACAAAATACGATTACACGTCTATTATCACATTCAAGAAATTCTCCCTGTCAGTTTATTTTTTAATATGTAACAATATAAGCTCAACAAACAATGAAATTCTAATAAAAACAAAGTTAACCGAGTTTTGCCAGTTCTTTTGAAGCTGTGAAAAATCGTTTCCGTGTCCTCTATATTTTACTACTGGACATATTTTTTGTTGTTTTTGCTTGGAAAGGCAGTCAGTACATTTGAAACCGTTTGGACAGCTTTTGTTAGCCAAAAAACTGCAGATTTAATACGGTTAAATGGGTAAATCTAGTTATAAACTACGTTTGCAGTCAATTATTTGAAGGAAAGAATATTTTATGATGACGTAAGCCAAACTCGACTAAGAGTGGAATAATGACTAGCAGGATATCAATAGGCTAATCCTATCACAGTCCATGCTGGACATAGGCCTTACCTAATATGCGCCATTGCTCCCGATCCTCCGTCTTCCGTATCGAGTCCATCCCAGCTACCTTTTAAAGTCGTTGGACGCTCTGGCTAAGGGACGATCCATTTGCCTTCTTGCGGTCTCATATTCACGATTACGATACACATTGATTACTTCATTTAATTTTCTTTGGGATAAAAAAAAAGATATAACTAATTTAATTAGAAGATAATAATTTGAACAACTTTTACCTTTTGTAGGTAAGAACTTAAATAATTAATACTAATCAGTCTGAATCCTTTCTCTAGCGCGATTAAGAATCAGTTGTTACAAATAGTTCAGCCGAATTTAGCAAAATTGCACTAAGACAGTTTCCAAATAATAATAAAATTATGTAAGTACAGCAAAATAAAATATACTAAATATGCCTCGCTTAAATAAACGTAATCACAGCAGTAGATTACTAATGTAATTTGGTTTATATTCTTCTCAAAAAAAAATATTAGCCTCGAGGCTCAACTTAATGAAGGCGCAAATTTTGCTAAGGAAAAGTTTGAGGGAATAAGTAGGATTAATTAAATAAACAATTTATGTTAAAGTCACCAAAAGAAAACGCTAAGAAACCTTTAGCCACTTTTTTTTCATTAATTGTATGAGCAATGGGATTTGTTTTATAAAAATATGAAACGATGTTTATTAAAAAAAATAAGCTTACTAAATCAGCCTGTGGCATGGTGACATAAAATGTCTCTTGGGTCTATTTAACTAATGAAATGTTTGAATGATTTTTTATAGCATTTATAACGCTAACTCTTAAGTTCGAAAAACATCGGAAAAAATGAAATGCTTAAGTGGGACTCGAACTCACCATCAACCATTTTTAAACATTGAATTTTGATGACTCCGCCCAAATATTTGAATGATTTTTTTATAGCATTTATTATGCTAACTTTTAAGTTCGAAAAAAACATCGGATAAAATGAAATGCTCATCAAGTGAGACTCGAACTCGAACTCGAACATGAAATGTTGTTTTGGTCACGCGATAAATATTTCTGCAATTTCATTGGTCAAATCAATTCAAGACACCACTGAATGTGTGTTTTCCGCCATGTTGAGAAGCAGGATAAGAAGTTTTACAACAAGTGCTGCATCTTGTGCAAACAAAAACAAATAATTGCACATGTTATATAATGCAAGTTAAGACTGAGACAAGTGAATTCACTATGCTTCATACTCTTCGAATGCTCTTCTGATTGTTATCCCTTGTGTGTGTGTCGACCTTGTTATCATTCCGTGGCTGGCTTGAATAAGTTGACAAGTCTAAAATGACAATTTTAGAGGGCGGCCATTTGAAAGTTTGAGCGTTTCTGGTAAATCGATAAATTAGTTAAATTTAAGAGTATGTATTGTTTTATATATTATTGTGGGCCAATTTTAAAACTGTGATAGTAAATTAGACAAATTCCTTACAGTTTTGGCAATATTAGACTTGTCAAGTTGTTCACCGACGAGTTATCAACTTAATCACCGAAATATCAACTTGTTCTCGGCAACTATAAAAGTGTTCACAATAGTTATCAACTTAGGCACCATCAAAATAAGTATTGTTTTAGCTTGGCAAGCAATGTTTTTATAATAGGTCTGTACATAATACCTATAAACAAGGGAGGTACTTACTATTTGTACATCTTTATCAAAATTAAAAAAAAGAGGTAACTGGATAAATTAATATTAAAATCAGATGTTATGTTTCTTTCAGTTTCATATCGTAAAAGCAATAATCACTGTAGGCTAATCAATTGCTTTATTAATAGAAATAATACAATTAAATTCAATTAAATTTCTTCGGGGTGCTTTGGGGTCCCACCAAGATCTTCGAGACCCAAGCCAACCACACGTGCAAGCCGGTGCACCTGCTCAAAAACGGAGAGGCTCTGGCGCTGGCTTTCCTTTCAGGGTTGGGGGGTCAGACGGCAGTCGCCCCCGGAAAGGCCAAAACTTAGCCAAATCAAATGATAGGCAATGTAATGGATCGCGCGAGGGATAGGGCGCCGCTGCCGCAAAACGGCGCGCAGGAGTGTCGCCCGCCTCTTGTGACAAGTGGACGAGGGCTACCGTGCCTGAACCGGGCACGGCTAAAGAAGATAGGGCAAAATCGCGATCTCCGTAAACTCCACTTCGCAACACGTTAACTGTTTGGAGTTTGGTTGTGTCTACGGTGGTTATGGATACGGTAGCCGTTACCCAGAGGGTGAGTATATCTTCAGAACATCTACGGCTGCCGATCTTGTCATCGTGAACACGTACGTCAAAAAGAAGCCCGAACATCTTGTCACCTACAGGAGTAGGGGGCGCGCTACCCAGATCGATTTCCTACTCACCAGGAGGCACAGCATCAGCAGGGTAGCCAACTGCAAGGTTATACCCGGAGAGAGTCTCACTACATAACACAGTATCCCGCCTTGTCATGGACCTCCGCATAAAACCCAAAGGCAAACGAGTTGAACGCAGAATCAAGTGATGAAGCCAAGTCCCAGAGTTTCGTCTCAGCTGTCGGTGATAAGTGCGCTAATGCTATAGGACGAACCCGTGCAAGATTGCTGGGACAAGATTCAGGCCCCAACTTGAGGGGCCCAGAGGGCTCCTGCAGGAGACTCTACGCGGGTGTCGTGCGGTCCATGGCCCTGTACGGGTGCCCCGTGTGGGCGGACGCCCTGCTGGCCAGGTTCGTGCAACTGCTGCATGCCCCGCAGCAGACGATGGCCTGCAGGGCCATTAGGGGGTACCGCACGATATCCTTTGAAGCGGCGAGTCTCCTAGCCGGATCGCCACCGTGGATCCTGGAAGTGAGATCCCTTGCGGCACTGTATCGGTTCCGTAAGGAGGCGCGGGAGCGGGGATTCGATCCCGAGACCGAAGACATTCGGGCCGAGAGGTCCCGGCTCCACGGGATCATGGTGGCGGAGTGGGAGCAACGACTTGAGCAACGACGCGCAGGGCATGCCGTCATAGAGGCGGTAAGGCCCATCATGGGGGAATGGCTCGAGAGGCCACATGGCAGCCTCTCGTATCGACTGACGCAGATTATCACCGGGCACGGGTGCTTCGGGAGATATCTGTGTCGGATCGAAAAGGAGCCAACGTCCAAGTGCCATCACTGCGACGCGAGCGAGGACACGGGGCTGCACACGCTCACCGAGTGTCCGGCATGGGCCGGACCGAGGCGGGAGCTAGTGGCGGCCCTGGGAGTGAGAGTTCTCACCCTCGCCACCCTGCTCACAGCAATGGTCCGCTGCGCGGACGCGTGGGCGGCCGGCGTCTCCTTCAGCGAGCAGGTAATGGTCGTGAAGGAGACGGCGGAGCGGGAGAGGCGGCGCGAGCGAGAAAGACTCGCGGATCGCGCCGCCCGCGCGCGCAGGCAACTCGGGCGTCGGAGGGCACTGACTGACCTCCGTCCCCCATGAGCGCGGGCCTGGGGGTGACGGGTGGAGCCGCCTGTCACCCCAGCAGAAGCAGGCCACGGCGGCGGCGCGCTAAATAGCGCGCCTCCCCATTCCGGGGGCGAGTTGGGACACCGTTGTCCCCCCTCCTGAGGAGGGCCAGACCGTAAGGGATGGCCCTGGGTCAGCCGGGGTGCGAGGGATATGTCTATAACAACCTCACCTCCGGTCTAGCACCAAGACCCACAGTCGGCGTGCAGTTTTAGTCGGTTCGAGTCCGACATAACCTCCCCTTCCGGCTCCGGCAGGGGGGGTATCCGAGGGGATTTCCGCACGGAAAAAAAAAAAAAAAAAAAAAAAGGGACAAGATTCAGGCAGTTATTCTTGAGGCGGGGAAGACAGTGCTTGGCACGTCTAAGGGTGAACGCAAGTGTGACAAGGACACATGGTGGTGGAACGACACACTCCAGAAGGAGATCAGGGTGAAGAAAGCCCTCTTTAAAAAGTTATCTCATTATGTCAGAATTCAAGCATAATATTCAGTTCGACATAGTTTAATATCTCAATTTGTCATTTTTAATCTCTATTTTTTTCAGCAAATCATAATAATAAAATACGTGTAAGTGGAGATATCCAGAAACCGACATTATCCTGGTAGCTAAGTATATCTTGATATAACCACATAACAATCTCCGTTCACAAAAAAAATTATAATCGGTAACTAGGCATGTAGATTTATCAAATTAGAGACGATAAAATGCGAGATGTCAACATACTACCAAGCGTGATTACAAAAAAATATGTACATTTTCAGCTGTAATTTTTTTATATATAAATTCATATCGTTGGGATCGTATTAAGCTAATAAAAAGAAAATCATACAAATCGAGATGTCAAGTTGTTCACGCCAGCCACGGCATTAACCTATAGCCATCACAGCAGTAAGACAGCCAAAACTCAAGGTCAATCACATGCAAACATTGAAATTATCCTCCATCAGATAAGTACTTCACCTAAACACCACAAGTTACCCCACACACACATGATGTCTCTAAACATAACTAGCAAGTCTATTTTGCATAAGTGGGGGGTACATTAACCACAGCAGTTTAACATGAGAGAACAGTGCTCAGCTTCCCGTTAGTTGTCGTAAACTGGTCTTACTAATGTTTTCTGGGTTGTGGTGCATGTCACGGGATGAAGCGGTCAGAGATCGTTTAGTCGTAGAAGGTCCAATTTGCAAAATGTCAAGTGGTGGCAAAAATGTCAAAGTCGCAAAATGTCCGAGTCTCAAAATGTCCGTATGCCACAAGGACGTAGTACTTTTATCAATCAATTAGCCTTCCGTAGTCCAATGCTGGACATGGCCCTCTCGATCGTGTCGCTAGATGAGGTGGTACAGGGTTTTATTTCAAGTTTTCCTTCTCTTGCGTGATATCGTCTGCGTATTTTAGATACCTCTTACATTTTGACATTCAGACCAAACCACCCGAACAGGAACTAAGGTAACTTGTATTCGTACGTGTAGTGAAAGATTGACGTTCAGTAAACCGGTATTTTTTAATTCATTTTTATAAATGTAATGTAGCTAGGCTTATTAAAACTTTGTGAGGTGTATTTAAATTTAATATGCAGCCTTTTTTCTATCCCGTAAGGTAATATTTGAATGAAGTTTGTGATGATGTTTGAATTTTTGTTACCCAAGCACGCTCAAACGGCCGAACGGATTTGTCTGGAATGTGATACAGGGATAGCACATAGGCTGTTTTTCTTTCCTGGAATAGTTTCCCGTGGATTACGGTAATGGGATCAATTCCGCAGCAGTGTCGTGGGCTCTTGAATCTAATGAAATATTCAACCAATTAGTATGTTATTTACTTATACAAACGCGCGTAAAGTTTATTCGTAGAATAAACTGACTGTGGGTGATATTGTCTCTTCATTTTAGGAATAAAACTCGCGTTTGTTCCGATGTACGATTAAGTAGTCTGTTTCCGATTTAAATGTACGAGTAGGTACAAAAAAGTAAGATAGTGGAGTACTTGTAATAGGTAGGTATGTCAAATATTATTTCGTTATAATATTTCCGCTCTTCGCTTCGTACTAAGTCCTCACCCGAACACCGATGTAGCGAGTGCTGCCCATCGATATACATCAGCAAAGCGCGTGATGGACGCCGCTCCGAACAAGCCGGGGCATATCCTGTTTAACCGGGTTTAGTTTAGAGGTGAATTTGCAGTTAAGCTCTTAAGCGTTCTAAAAATTTGCAGAAGATTAATAAGCTTTTCTAAAATGTGTGCGATGAGTTGTAAGTCAGAGGAGCTCGTGGCTAAGTGGTAACCGAGTTAGGCCTGCCGCACATGACCACAGTGCGAGTGGCAGGTTTTAAAACCTATAGAACAGTTGTACTGAACTCCGCATTTGCTCTCACGTGTCGACGCAGGCACGTATATGAGCCTGGGGTGATCGGTGGAGCCGCCTGTCACCCTAGCAGAATCAAGCTGCTGCGGCGGCGCAAAGTGCGCCTCTCCGTACCCGGGGCTAGATCGGGACAATATGGTCCCCACAACCCGAAGGGAGCCATCTCGAAAGACATGGTCCTTGGTCTGCCGGGGTGCAAGAGATGTTTTCGGCAATCTCACCTCCGGCAATCAAAGACCCAAGACGGCGTTTTAGTCGATTCGAATCAAACATAACCGGCTCCGTGGGGATTTTGCGAACGTAAATAAAAGGTACGTATTATGACGTTTGGTATGGTATGGTGTCAATGTGACAATTGAAAGAACGATGAACGAGTGCGAGTGTGGTTATGTGCGACGGGACTAAGCTTTTTATACCACTGAGGTGGCAGATAAGCACACTGCCCTCCTGGTAGAAAGTGGTTACAGTGGCCTATGGATGTGTGCAACACCACGGGCGTCACACACACACTGCCGACCATATAAGAATCTCCTAATGCCCTTCTAGTAAAATCTCTCTTATATTTGTAGTCTATGTCACTGACATAGACTACAAATGCAGCTGACTAACATTTGACACTAGACAGTTGCTGACTGTTTTTGTTTGCTCACTCGTTTCGTGTTTTCCGATGCGTTTTGAGTGCTTTCCCGATTATTCGTCATTTTTTACGACAACTGCTTTGTATTTTACGGATTCTGACCCTGCCTACCTTGTACGACCCTTATTGCTTTCACCTTGGACACCGAAGATCGCTCACACTTGGAATTGTCATTTTGCATTTTACCGCCAGCTTGTGGATTGGATATTATTGAAACTATGGATCGCTGTGTGAATTGTGGTATAGCCCTTACACGATGGAACAATTCTGTCAGAGATTCAGCAATGGCTTGCACCTCAGTCGACCGACATCCACACGGGCGGAGCTGCGGGCTAAAGGTACTAAGTAAGTCTATATAAACACAATTCATTTTAATCCATACTAATATATTAAATGCGAAAGTAACTCTGTCTGTCTTTCTGTCTGTCTGTCTGTATGTATGTTACGCTTTCACGCCTAAACCACGGAACCGATTTTGATGAAATTGGATATAGAGGCAGATTAGACCTTGAGGAAGGACATAGGCTATGTTTGGTCACGATAACCGACATCCATACGGGCGGAGCTGCGGGCTAAAGGTACTAAGTAAGTCTATATAAACACAATTCATTTTAATCCATACTAATATATTAAATGCGAAAGTAACTCTGTCTGTCTTTCTGTCTGTCTGTCTGTATGTATGTTACGCTTTCACGCCTAAACCACGGAACCGATTTTGATGAAATTTGGTATTGGGGTAGATTAGACCTTAAGAAAGGACATAGGCTATGTTTGGTCGCGATAATCGACTTCCACGTGGGCGGAGCCGCGGGCAAACGCTAGTCTAAAATAAATAAAAAAAATCCTGCTAGAACGTTGTACAGAAAATTCATCAACCAGAATATTGTTCAGTATTCGATTTGCTATCCAATTATTGTAGATACGTTTTGAATACAAATATTGAAGTAGTTATTTCTGTGCTAGCAATTTATTGCGGACTCATTTATTCTCTTATATTCTACGCACTAGAAATATTACAGTACTTAGTACAATAATTTGGCTCATTTCAAAATTGTCGAGAGTAAATAATTGTGATCTAGTTAAGTATGTTAAGCCATCTTTTTTTTAAAGGACACGTCAATTTGACTTCACCTCGCCTGATGGTAAGCTAAAGGCAAAGTCTCGGAAAGAGGGTCCCCATCGTAAACATGTACCATGTTAACAGTGGTGGCACTCAGCTTGACGGCTTCATCAGATGCCTTTGACCCGAGATTGTAGGTAGAATGTAACACGTGAGTTGGAAGTTTGTGAATATATTTGATTGTTTATTATTTACAATCAGTACAGCCCCTCTAGATAAAAGTGACAATTTGCTGCCTGACGTACCGAGGAATAGAATGACAATTGTGTGGAATTTTTGACGGATATGACAATCTTTAACGGATGTTATAAACCAAAGACTTTGAATACACTACGTTTAATAGACACAGGCTCAGCGTGGCCACGCATGAGACAGATAATGTTTTTTAATGCTTAAAATCGTTAAGTTTATGCTATAAATAGTAATATTATCTATGGCGCCATGTAACACAAGTGTGACGACTTTGAAAGATAAATTACCCTAGTTTTTGAAAAAATTCGCTCGCTCTCTTTGTATCTGCAATCAGTGATGGATTTGTAGGTATGTCTTAAGCGATTGGCACACTGCAACGCCCGACGCCGCGTCGCGCGTGGACGCGGAAGAGCAGATCGGCATCCGCGCGCAGATTTTCTACTCTCACGCGTGGAGCGGCGTTTTTTGTATAGTCCGAGAGATATTAGAAATTTTTTGGTAGGTAGGTGTGTCCCTCTTACAAGAGGGATACAGGGAACAGTGGTCCAAGGCAGCTTCCTATAGGGAGCTGCTGGAGATACTGGAGCGGGACCCATGGGGGTGGCCTTACTGCTTGGTAAGAGGAAAGCTGCGCCCCCGGGCCCCTCCGCTGACCCAGGTTCTCGAGCCGGCTCTGTTTGGAGGAGTGGTGGAATCCCTGTTCCCGGCGCGGGTGGAACACTTTCCGCCGCAGATGACTCGGCCACCTCGGTCGCCTGATGCGCCCGGCGTGGTTATTGACGACGACGTGCCCGATGTCACTTGGGTAGAACTAGAGCTGGTGGTGCGACGGCTTAGAGCCAAGAAGTACACCGCCCCGGGACCCAACAGCATTCCAGGCCGTGCGTGGGTCCTAGCTCTAGGAGAAGACGGTCTCGAACCCCGACTGCGAGGGTTCCTCAGCGCATGCTTGGAGCGGGGCCAGTTTCCGAAGAGGTGGAAGACGGGTAAACTGGTCCTCATCCGCAAAGACGGACGCCCGGCGGATGAGCCGTCCGGGTACCGGCCCATAGTATTGCTCGACGAAGTGGGCAAGCTCTTCGAAAGAGTGATTGCCAAGCGCCTCGTCGAGCACCTCTCTAGAGTGGGGCCGGACCTAGCGGATACGCAATACGGCTTCCGCCGGTGGCGTTCCACTCTGGATGCCATCATGCGCGTGAAGACTCTGGCGGAGGATGCGGTTGCCCCGGGCGAGGTGATGTTGGCGGTGTCCTTGGATATCTCCAACGCATTCAACACCTTGCCCTGGAGTTGCATCAGGGAGGCGCTCGTGTACCACGATGTGCCTCTCTACCTCCGCCGCATAGTCGGGGCGTACCTGACGGAGAGAGCCGTCATCTACCCAAGTGCGACCGGCGTCGGTAGGCGTGAGATGTCGTGCGGTGTCCCACAGAAATCGGTCCTGGGGCCGCTCCTGTGGAACATCGGATACGACTGGGTTCTTCGCGGTGAGCTCGCGTTCGGTGCCACCGTCACGTACTTCGCGGATGACACGCTAGTGACGGAGAGTGGTGCTACATACCGCGAGGCGACCCAGAGGGCCACGACCGCTGTTGCTAAAGTCGTGGATCGGATCCGGCGGCTGGGTCTCGAGGTGGCTCTGCACAAATCCAAGGCCTTGTTCTTTCATGGTCCTCGGCGCGGGCTACCCCCGGGATCCAGCCTGACAGTAGGAGGTACTCCCATCGACATCAAGCCCCGGTTGAAATACCTGGGGCTCGTACTCGACGGTCGGTGGGACTTCGGAGAGCACTTCCGAAGTCTGCGCTCCAAACTGTTAGTGACAGCTAACGCGCTGGCGCGGCTGCTACCCAACCTGAGGGGCCCGGAGGACTCCTCCAGGAGACTCTACGCGGGTGTCGTGCGATCCATAGCCCTATACGGGTGCCCCCGCGTGGGCGGACACCCTGCAGGCCAGGTTCGTACCCCTGCTGCACGCGCCGCAGCAGAAGCAGGCCACGGCGGCGGCGGCGCGCTGAAGAGCGCGCCTCCCCATTCCTCCCCATCCGAAAATGAGTTACAGTGTGCCAATCGCCTTATGAGTTATGAGAGAAAAAAATGTCTAGTGAAAAGTAAATTTGCGTGTACCATTGCCAGAAAGAGTAAATATTTATATATTTGTGAACTCCTATTTGACGCCTAATTCGTGATAAAATTGGGCTCTGTTTTTAAGTTCGGGAGATCGTGATCTCTATTTCTGGATAAAATTCTTTATAGTGAGTTGTAATATATATAGGTAATACTAAAAAACATTAATATTTAAAACGTTTAATAGTTCAAAACAAGATACCTTTAGGTATTTAATAAATGTGTAATAACAATAGTAATTAGTAATACATTAGGTCTTTACCAATGAAATTGCCGTTTTGTATGAAAAAATTCAAAGGATTTTTTCATGTATTGTTTATTTGTATTAAACGAAGTAATCACCCATGCAATCAATTCATCTTTGCCAACGCAGTGGCAGTTTATTGATGCTCTTTTTAAAGAAATCAGGTGGACGGGAAGCAACAAATTCTTCAAAGGCATTTTGTACTGTCTCTCGGGTATTGAATTTTTTTCACGTCAAAAAGTCGAATTCTGGAAAAAGTTGCAGGTTAGGTAGTCTGTAGGCGCAAGGTCTGGTGAGTAGGGCGGATGACGGAGAGCTTCCAGCGTCGGTTTGTAGTGTTAGTTCCGTAAACGTCGTTGATGTTGCATGCCGCTTGTGTCGCGTTGCTGCCACGACGGTACTCATATTCCATAATTACTAGATTTTTTACTTATTTTGTTTGCTACATATTTTTGATGACTTTGTTGGCAACCAATTAGTACGTCCTGCAACTTCAATCCATTTTTGTTGTAAGTTTGTATTTTCCGGGAAACTGTAATACAATAAAATTATGATATTCAATTACTACATACATAAGAATATTTCATCATATTTATAAGAAGTACCTACAACATGTATATTAGTACCCATAATATTGGACAAATAAACATTCAAAACCTGGCAACATCGAATAAAATTTATTTTGTAGGTTATGATAGTTATTATTTGCTGTTTTAGACTATATTATCAGTAGAATTATATACATTATGTACTTCACATGAAATAATACACTGTGGCATGTGTACGAAAGGGCCTTTAACTTTAAAAACGTATTTACTTACGAGTGAAAAGATACGCCTGGTAATTTCCTTTCACTATCGCTTTTACAATGGAAAACACTGCACCGTCCCATGTTTCCTTCAGTTGTGTTTACTATATATATGTTGAATAACAAATTGCGAATATTGTAGCACGTCTAAGAACAATTATTGCGTTATAAATACACGAATAAAAGTAAACTGAAAATCTGTCAAGTTTGTTTACTTTCGTACATATTTTTCTTTATGGTTTGTTTCGCGAACTAGTTTGCTGCCCGTAGTAAAAACCGACACGGCAGAGGAGACAGAAAATCTAGTCACTCTGTCTCATTTCTTCACACGACATTGGCGTAAGTTGGTCTTTTTCTTGTGTGAATGCGATGGAAGCTATCAATTCGTCTATGTCCTTCTCTGTCTACGTTATAAACACATATTTTTTGAGAACACACTTTGTACTTTTTCCACATTATTTATTTATAGACCTGACCGGTTTCGCCCTACGACATTCACAAAGGTTTACACTTAGAGGTACAAGTGTGTTCTCAATAATTATATGTAACAGTGGATTCCACCAAGTGCAATTAATTCACAGTATAAATAGAATGTCATACACTTCATTTTATTCTACGATATTTTATTCTACGATACACTGACCAGCGAGTTGCCGCTTGATTGGAGAGGCAGGTATAGATTTAGGATAGATTAGAATACATAGGTGAAGCCGCGGGCAATAGCTGATATCTCATCATAACTCAACAGCTTTATCAAAATATATTCGGGTGCTCCCCTTACTAAAAATTTAATACACAAAATCATTTTTTTTAATTATTTGCGTAAGTTCATTATGTATACACAATCAAAGAGCTCTTAACTATATATAAACATCACTAATATAAATATCAAAGAGTAAACAAAATATTCAAATGTGTGTAACTTTTCGACAAATAAATTTAATATAAGTAACAACTTTGATTTGTTACTCATGGCAACACAGAGTAACAAATCAAAGTATATTAAATCTGGGCTCGAAGATTTATATCTAATATCTTTTTTATATTTTGGGACACGTTACGTAGAGCTCTAAGAGCTAAACTAAATATAACTACTACATGGGCATGAGTTCTTTAACTAGGATAAAAATACTACGCGCTAAATTGAAAGCAAACACGCACTTCCATGTTCGTATAGTGGAACATTCCATCGCTATATCACGCCTAATAAATTATTTATTTATGGGGTCCTATTTGACATCAAGAGTGCCCATACCAATGTCAACCACTAGCTGGTATCTCTCTTCAGGCATTTCTTTTCAAGTGGGCGTTCAGTCCCATCCTTATTCCAACAAAAATGCAAACTCCTGGCTAAGAGATGAAGGCCATGGATGCAAGCAAGATCATCGCTTAGATAATAAAAATTTATCAGATTATATAGAATCAGCAATCATAAGTAATAGGTATAAGAGCTCAATTCAAACATAATATATTATGCCATAGATGCCTTGTATATAATATACAAAATACAAGTCATGTTGTATATACAGACAGAAATAAATAAATATATCAATTGAGTCACAGTAGAGGAAGTTAAAATAATAAGGTATAAAAAGTGCTGATTTTGCAACTTCTGTCATTCTTTAACTAATTAATAGGGTTTAGTGTCACTACAATTTCGCTCTTTTTCATTACGATTTCATTTTCTAAATCGGCATAATTAGCAGTTCAAAAATGTAAATTTCGATACCAACACTTGGTCAAGAGGAATTCAAAATTCTAGTTGATATTATAAAACCATAATAGAGCTTCGCGTGTGACAGTTTTTGTTTACAAACCTTTGTCTGTCTATCTGTCTGCTGCGCTTTCACGCCCATACCACTGCACTGATTTAGACGAAGTTTGATACAGAAGTCAATTAGACCTTGGGAAAGGACTTAGGCTATGTTTAGTTGTGACTTTTTTATAGACTGGTGGAAAGTGGTTACCGTGACCTGTGGACGTGTGCAGCACCAGGGGAGCCACACTCGTGCTGCCGATCCTGTAAGAACAGAAAAGTTCTGTGCCGTCAGTGCAGAAGACAAAGCAGGACAAGCCTTTGGTTTTTCCACTGACAGTACTAAAACTCCCCAGTGAACTCTGGCTACCCTACTCACCGTCGGGAACACAACATAAGGTTTTTATGGCCGCGGTATTCTGTAGAGTGGAGGTACTCCTCCAGTCGGACTGCTCAATTGGGGCGGGAATACCGCCGTGTCCTACCTTCTAATGGATATCCACGTGAGTGGAACCGTGAGCAACACAACCACAACAGACCTGGAACTCCCTGCCAGCTCACGTGTTTCCTTCTTCCTACAATCCCGGGTCCTTTAAGCGGGGCGTGAAAAGGCATCTGATGAGGCCTTCAAGCTGAGTGCCACCACTGTTAACATTGTACATGTTTACGATGGTGACCCTCTTTCCGAGATTTTGCCTTTAGCTTAACATCAGGCGAGGTGTGTTCTTTATAAAAAAACAGCTGGCCATTACATTTTTCAATAAATCCTTGTTGAGTAAACGTCAGCTTTGCCATGATATAACATTTTTATACAAATCAATCGTGAAAGAGACATCTGTATTAATGAATGTGAATGTGTGTGTATGTTCACAGATAGATTGTGTTCATGTTAACAAACAGATTCGGTTACAAACGCATACAAATCACGGAAATCAACAACATTAATATAGCGGCTAAAAGGGAAGACATTATTTGCTTCGAAGAACGCGATATATTATATGGGGTACCTCAAGGTAGCGTGCTCGGACCTCTTTTATTTAGGTTATTATAAATGACTTGACTAAAGTTACAGCAAACATTATGACATTATTCACCGATAATAGTAGTTTGACCACATAATTTCCAAAAATAAAACTTAAAACGCAAAGGAAATAAGTCTTTGATAACTATCGTGAAATGTTTACTTAGGTAACAAACTGTTGAAATTATTACCCATTCTTTATGTAAACACGATTCTGCTATTAATTCTATTTTTTAAATAACATTGTGATCTAAACTCTGACGAAGTGAAAAACTATACTCATAGGTTTCACGGTTTTAAAGGCATTAATAAAACAAAAAATGATAAACAATCCTTGTGATCAAGAGCAAGACAAAGTAAAGATAAACTACCTTCTAAAGAATATTAAGTTCATTCCTAGGAGTAGTAAAATCACGACAGAATTCACTTCAACATTCTCAGATGTGAAATATTGCATGTTCAATACCATAAAATGTTTGAGTAACAAAAGCTGTCTGAACTAACAACATGTATTTTGCATCCCACTTAGCCTAGTATTTGCAAGATTTTGCTACTGGAGCATTTACTATAAGGGTGGAGCCACACTGATAGAGGAAGACTATATAATTTCCATTTTTTCAGTTCTTTCTCACAAGACAAAACACTTTACCTTACGTGTTTACTTCCCGCAATAATATCAAAAAAACATTGAAATCCAGAAGGCGGTTTGTTTCAAAGCGTAAACGGTTCTTGTATATTTTTTTCATAATATTACCATTTTCATCCTCCAAGCCTAACTCAAATGAACTGTTGAACTTCGATATTTTCCAACGACAACCATCTGGCATTCACTGAAGACACGGCAGAACGAAGACGATACGAGTATATACGTTTGGGGTGAGAGGATATTTGTGTTTGTTTGTTTGTGAAAATCCATATTATTGCCATTTTCTCCGAAAATACCAATCCAATTTTGTCTTAAATGATTAGTAATTCCACTAACTAAACGAACCGAACACGGGTAATTGTTATATATACATATATATATGTATTTGACTTTTTCTACACTATTTAATCTACAATAATACTAACGGGCATTCCACACCACTGAATCATATTATTGAATTTCGGTTTTTACATTATCGTTCCGATGTCGGTGTAGGGCGTTGACCCCATTTTCTAAAGTTGAAAACTTCGGATTCGAGTTTCGTCGAGATTCGAGATCGGGCGCTGATTGGTGTCTGCCTATGAAATAAGTTCATCATTCATCATTCTATACTACAACTTGCCACTTAGAGTGCCATCTAGGGTGATTATACTGTTAATTTCATCTTTTTGTGTACAATAAAGAGTTATCTATCTGTCCCGCCGTCACTGGACCCCCACGGCTGCGGGTTAAAAGATATGCAAGCAGGTCAAACGGTAGGCATGACAAATTGTGGTGTTTGCGTGACAGGGAGCATGTTACGTACGTGACACGTGCCGTGACAGACGGAAGGTGTAACGACATGTCGGAAGCGAATGCTGTTTTGAAATGAATTGCGTGCTGCTGTAACAGAATTTGATTATATTGTCCTGTGGTTACTCGTAAACAAAGCATGTGTTCATGTAATATTGTAATGGCTTTTGGATATGGGAATATACCGGGTGTAAGGGGAACGCTCCCGAAAACCTAACACGATGGAGAGTAAACAATGCAAAATATAAAAAAAACGAAGAATTTTTTTGTCCAAATCGATTTTATTTTTATGCCAATGTATTATGTACCTGGAATACTACTAGGGGTTTTCGGCTTTGGGAGCGTTTCCCTTACACCCGGTATGTACGTACACATTTACATGCAAAGAAAATAGTACTTAGCTTTGAATAATGGTTTAGAGATGTGATGCTCTTAATGTTTATAGGCGTCCGGGCCTCACTAGGTACCCACTTCTCATTAGGTAGGTCATCTATCATGTGACAGAATGTATTTATCAGCCCATCACCGTCATGATCACACACCGTGACCAGCACGCTCCAGAAATGTGACCATTTCTGGAGCGTCAGTAAAAAGTGATACATCTCGAGTTATATTACTTATTATATTTTTTCATATAGAAGATCTATAAAAAAATTATGTTACTTTCCCACAGTACTGTGAGTTCTACTAGTGCTGCACGCTTTTGCTGTTTTGAAAATAGGAATATATCGGGTCTGGATGACGAGGCACAAATATCCTCCGGTATTTTAATTTTTCACCAAAAGCCGTACATAATTTGATCCAAAGATTAAATTAATTAATTCAGTCGGTTTGTGTGAATCTTACGCTAAGTATACTTCTATTCGAAGTACGTGAATTTAAAAAGAAATTAATTTGTTTAGGATAAACGCTCTCGGCTGTTTATTCTTAAAACGAGCACAAATTGAAAGTAATAAAATATTTACGCTTGTAACTTAGGGTTTTTTTTTATAAAGAATATTAGAACCGAAGTAACTAATATTCCCTCTAACCCCTCCAACTAAGCTAAATTGCTTGTGATAGAAGTGGGTTCACGTCGGTAGTGTAATGGCCAGGATCGAACCCTGGAGGAGGTCCATGTTTTATCGATGCTTTTTATCCAACAGGGGCTTACCATGATCTCTTAAAAGTACATACATATTATATACTCACGTCTGTCAATCCCCGAAGTGGAAGCAGAGATGTATTAGCAACCACACTTCGCCAGTTATGATTTTCACTCCTACAACGTAATAAGGGGCGAGCCTATTGCCGTCTAGCAGGCCCTTTGTTTTGGGCTGTATGTTTACTGTTGGACGGAAAACAGCCCATGGTCGCCTTTTACGACACCCACAGAAAGAGCTGGCTTACTCTACTCCACAGGGAATCAACACGGCAAGTGTTAAAAGTAATATATTTATACTAGCCTTGCCCGCGGATCCGCCCGCATAGATGTCAGTTATCGCGACAAAACATAGCCTATGTCCTTTCTCATGGTCTAATCCACCACTATACCAAATTTCATCAAAATTCAGTGGTTTAGGCGTGAAAGCGTAACATACAGACAGACAGAGTTACTTTCGCATTTATAATATTATAGTGTTACGGGAGACGGGTAACGGGATTGGAAATAAACAACTTCGTTTTTGAGACCGCTTTATTTTCACACCCCAACAGCCAAATCTCGAACACGACACCTCACGACGCGACTGTACCACACGATGCACTACTGCACTATAGTCTTATTCGCGACACTCACAGCGCGACTGTACTGCAAGGTCACTGCGCTTTCACGACACTCACAGCGCGACTGCACAATTACTGCACTTTCACTATTTTCTCACTTTTCTTCCTTTTCCCTTCTTCCTCTTCTTGTTTTCACTTTGAACTCCCAAACTTAACTGTCCTTTCACGGCTCTGACAGCTCCTTTTATACCCTGAATTTCGATCGTCTTTTCGATATTCATTTTATTATTTCTCCAGAATTTTCTATGATCTCCCAGAAGAGCTAAACTATAATTTCGATCTTCATTTCGTTTCTCATTTTCATTCTTCCAGAATGTTCTGCTAATAACTAGAAGATTTTAAATATAGAATCTTCTGTTACTTTTACCAAATAAAGATTTAAATAAATTAGAAAATCACAAAAACCACATATCGTGTCACCGGGATTCGATCCGTCGACCTTCTTTTTGGCAGGCGAGGTCTAAACCGCTCAGTCAAAGCTGCTATTGACAATAAGTTCGAATTTATCGTTCCGATGCTTTGACATGTTACGTCACATTCGTAACAATAGTATGGATTGATTCACTTTAGCTTAATTTTATAGTGTGGATTGGACTCCAATCGTTGCCATCCGTCGATATTTGTGTACCTACTGTATCCTGTAAGACAATTGTAAAATCTAACAAAGTAAACAAATCGATACTAATATTATAAATGCGAAATTAACTCTGTCTGTCTGTCTGTCTGTATGTTACGCTTTCACGCTTACACTAATCGATTTTGATGAAATTTCGAATAGAGGTAGATTAGACCTTGAGGAAGGACATAGGCTATGTTTACGACATCCACTGCAGTAATATACACACATTTCACTAACTATGGTTTTCAATACCAAGCGAGCATAACAGAACATAACATAAACTCACGCCTGTATTCCCCGAAGGGGTAGGCAGAGGTGCTAGCACCCACATTTCGCCAGTTTATGTTTAGGGCCCAATGTAATAGGTGGCGAGCCTATTGCCACTAACCGGACACTTATAAACCTGCGATAAATACACACATAACTTCGAAAAGCATCGAAAAGTCATTGGTGTGTGCCATGGTAAACCTGGGATCGAACCCGAGACCTCGTCTCAGCAGTCCATTACCCATACCACTAGGCTACCGAAATTTGCCGTATGATTACTGTCGGATAAGGCGCTGCGCAAACGTAGACACTTTTGTTTCTTGTGTCAGATACAAGCTACCGATGAATATTTGAATTCTATAGAACAAGTATGAAATCATTCAACTCCCTGCGCATACGTGAGTCCAGTTGCTTCTACTTAACACTATATTCAGGAAGATCAAAAAGTGTTCGGTGTCGGTAACTGGAAACTAAAAGTCGTCAGTTGGAGACACAAGCAACATTCACAAATTTCCTACAATAGTACTGAGCTGCGCAAACTACAGCTACAGTTTCTTGTGGTGTGCCGTGTCAGTGACAGGGAACCGGCAACTGTGTCAGATTGTCGATACGGGACACAGCAACTACGGTTTCCTGTGGCGGTGTGCCGTGTCGGCAACAAAAGTGTCTACGTTTGCCGTGTCGGCAACAAAAGTGTCTAAGGACAGCCCTACAGCCTTAAGGGATAGGGCTTCTAAGTCACCCACGGGCAGAGATACGAGGTTAACCCTAATCTACTCCGCTGGGAACCAACTCTTGCATTTTATTTACTTTTATGTAAATTATTCTTTTATCCTACAATTTTCTGTACACGAAACTGACAACTCAACTTCGGAAACAGCCCAACTATGTAAAAGAACCCCCTGAAACTTGGAGTTTTCAGCTTGGGAATTTCTTTACCGACGCCAGATGTTAGCGCTACGAAATATTACGGCTTACTTCGAAGCTGGGGCCTTGAAAACAGCGATATAATAATTGTGTAATAATTGGTTCATCGACCTCGCTGTACCTATAAATTGTGTTTATGTTTGCGTATTTCGTGATTTATTGATTCCTGGGTTATTTTGGCAACTAAGCCTTAATAAAATCGGCAGCACGATTGTGACAGTGTCACACGTCTATAGTGCCATATTTTTTGCCCACGCAGCTGGTGGAGGTGGTTATGTCGGACTCGAACCGACTAAATCGCGCGCCATCTTGGGTCTTTGGTTGCCGGAGATGAGATTCTTTCGAGAGGGGGCACCCTTCGGGTTGTGGGTACCATAGTGTCCCCATCTAGCCCCGGGTACGGGGAGGCGCACATTGCGCCGCCGCCGCCGCGGCCTGCTTCTGCTAGGATGGAGCCACCTGCTCCACCGATTACCCTCAAGCCAGCGCTCATGGAGAACGGAGGACCTCCGACGTCCGGTTCAGCTTCGCTCTTTGCGGGCTTCCCGGGCCCGGAGTCTAGTCTGGACCCGACCGGCCGCCTCCTTCTCGAGCATGTCATAAAAGTGACCAGTGTGAGGACTCTCACCCTCAGAGCCGCCACTAGGACCCGCCTCGGCGTGTCCCACGCCGGGCACTCGGTCAGCGTGTGCAGCTCTGTGTCCTCGCTCGCATCACAGTGATCTGATACAGGTACTTCCGGAAACACCCGTGTCCGGTAATCACCTATGTCAGCCGGTACGAGAGGTTACCGGTGGCCTCTCTAGCCAGTCCTCCATGATGGGTCTTATCGCCGCTATTACGGCGTGCACTACGTCTATAGGCCATGGTAACCACTTCTCGTACGCTGCAGCCTTAGCTAGCTTGTCTGCCACCTAATTAGTATAAACAAACCAAAAAAAATCACCTTTAAAATAATGTTATATTAATTTATTAATAACAAAGAAATTAAAGCTATTTATTTAAGTAAGTTAGTCAGTTTAAGTAATAAATGAGTAGGAAAAAAATTAACCAACTCGGATCCCGAGATGATGATGAAGCCTGATGATGAATGCCTGATTACATTTAATAATAGCTAACTTTTACAATGGAAATTTTAAATAAATATATTATTTTTGCTACTTTACTGCTTATTTGCCCTTTGTTTCTCTTCCGCCACATCGGTTCTAGTGGCCCCAACTTAAAAATACGTTATTTTCAGTGATAGCTAGTTTGTTTACCCGTGTTTACGTCTGTTTTTGTACTTTATTTCATTGTTACAAGCTGAGTTACACTTTATAAATGGTTACTTGGCTATAACGTTTCACAAAAGTATTTTGAAGAAATGTGGGTTTCCTTGAAACTTATTTTTAGCTTGCTAACAAAATAAAAACGGAAAACACCAACTAAAACCGCACGCCGACTGTGGGTAGTGCTAGGCCGGAGGTGAGCTTGTCTCCGACATATCCCACGCACCACGGCTGACCCAGGACCATCCCTTACGGTCTGGCTCTCCTCGGGGCGATTGGATAACAACCATACAAATATCCAAATATTCAAAACAAAACACACTTCCACATGTATTAGGATAGGACAGACTTAAAAAACTATACAACAACCAATAGAAACAAAACTACTCATGGTTCCACAATGAATGTATATTCTACAAATCAAAGACATATTGTTTCTAGCTTCTTGATTAGAACTCTTTAGATACCTACGTATACATCAATCCTGGAGAAATTACTAGGCAATAGTAACATGTACGCGATATTATCACGATCTCCTAAGAATTCTTTGTTTATATCTTTTCCTTTCTTCCAATCTTCGGTTAGATAATACTCTCGTATTATATTTTGACTGTACACGAACCCTCTTCAGAAAGATCAGTTTTCTGTGCGCAAATTTAATTTGAGATCAAAGGAAGTTGTGGGTCTTCTTTCCTAATTTTCGCCATGTAGCGTCTTATCTTGTTTGTTTTTTTAGTGTATGGAAATCCCTTCGGTTACTGAAGGACAAGATTTTTTTTAAATAAATAAATATTTCACATTATTCTACACGCTATCTAGACCCATAGTAAGCATAGCTTCACTAGCTTGTGTTATGAAATGTAGAATGCGGATTAGCTATGCAGTGTGTTTTTTTATTTGAGACAGTATGCAGTTTATTTAATTCAGGGTGAATTATTTATTTATTTTTCTTTCATACTATGTTAAATAAACTGTCTTAGCCCTGGGTCAGGCGGGGTGCGAGGCATATGTTGAAGACAACCTCACCTCCGGATTAGCACCACGACTCTCAGTTGGTGTGCGGTTTTAGTCGGTTCGAGTTCGACTTAACCTCCCCTTCCGGCTCCGGTAGGAGAGGTATCCGTGGGGATTTTCCCACGAAAAAATACTTTAACCTTCGTATTGTAAATAAGTCAATTAACTATTTCTGTACTGAAAAAAGTTACCCCTTAATCGTTAACACTTTCCCCCACTATCAAGCTCAAAATAACCACTCATTACCCCTCGTTACTCGATAATTCAACCACAAATTACCTCACTCATGACGTGTCAACATCCACTTTCACCATTAAGATTGCAGCAACAAAATATTTTCTATATACAAATAGTGGTTTACTTGTCACGGCAAAATGGACTCATTAAGAGTTGCTAAGTAATGTGCTCTTACCACGCCATGGTTTGTTTTGGCATTTTCAAATTTGACAGGTTCTTAATAGATGGTGGCCATGGTCGTTTTAGAATGGGGTCAGGGTGGACTTAAAATAACTGGGATGCTATAAATACTACTAAATGGTGGTCATGATTTTTCCCATTAAAATGTATCGATCAGGAAAGTACCAGTTAGCATTTAACATACTCGTAATAGCAAAGTATCCTTACCTTACGCAAGTTAACGTCTTTCTTTCTTTTTTGCATTGGTCTGGGTGTTTCTATGTATAGTATAATATGTATTTACAAAAAAAAGTATCTAAGTATGTTTACCCGCATTCTAGATTCCATAACACAAGTTAATTAACCTTACTATGGGTATAGATGGCATTGTGTAGAATGTTGTGGAATATATATTATTATTTATTATTAAAAACACAACACAAGCTAGTTAAGCTACGCTTGCCATGGGTCTAGAGAGCGTTGTGTAAAAAAAAGTTTCTAAAGAATAATTATCACTTAAATATTACGTACTCCACTCCATTCTCAACCAGAATTATCTGGCCCCTGGTACCCTTGAAGGCATCCAATGTTCTTGGCATCTTCAAGGGCATGAAGTGATCAGTGGGTTCAAGCTACCTAGGCGCGGTTGCCATACACACGCACGTTAACAATCGGTCCTGGCTGTCAATAGCCGTTAGATCAAGACAGAGACCTATGCGAGCGACCAGATCAACTCTGTCAAGTAGACGGCCACTAACCACAATTCAAGCAGGTTATAGTTTTTATAATAGTTCGGGATTTCACGCGATAAATTTTGGAAAACTTACTTTTGTCGCCGTTTCGGATGCGTTACAACAACCGTGATCACGACATGACTTGACTTGACTTGAAATTTATCGCGTGAAATCCCGAACCATAAAAAAACTATGTACACTCATAGTTTAAAAATAACATCAAGCAGGTCAGATGGCACACGCCTAATATAGGTGAAAATATCAAGCCACAGGTATAATTTTTAAGCGGACTCCGGACCCCTAGATGAAGGCTTCGGATGATACCGGGACTACGGGACTAAAGCAAGGATAATGATGAAGGGGGTGAAGAAAATACACTGTTTGAATGAATTTTATAGCATGAAGTTGTGTTCATGTTCTTACGAACTATCGGAACCAATGAATGATTTTACAATCATTTACAAACAAATACACTGTTGATATTAAATTTATTGAATTTATTAACGTGCTTGATGCTAAATGATAAGATTATCCTATACTATATATCTTCATAAAAATATTAAAAAAACATGAAGTGACGTCACGTACACATACCTAACCCTTTTTACTATATTTTCGTTTCATGTGACGCACGAAAAAATGCTGATATTTCGACATTTTCCGTGCAGTTTACGATGAACGTCCAATTTTTCTTTATAAGGCAATTTGTCAGGACCAGATATAAATATAGTTTTGCTATTTTCCTCTTTTACGCGTATTGCTTTCTTTTTTGAATTCATATTCTGCAGAGTTTACGTTTCATTTCACTAGGGCCTTGGGGTACTTTGATCCTTATCTATTCTGTGACTTCACTAATAAACAACGGCATTGGTGGCGATGTTGGTGAGGTGCAGTAGATTTTTTATGTTACTAGGCTTCCGACAGCGACTCTTCATAAGTGAATATCTCTTTTCACTTTTTTGGTAATGCGTGGTAAGTGGTAAAGAATCCTACGTCTTTTTTGTGGCAATGTATGGTCGAATTGACGGACCAAACATAAGAATTCAATTTGATTTGTACCGTACGTCGATAATAGAATATAATTAATTAAAAGAACTCATTTAAACACTCGCCATGATATTTTTACTATAACAATATTATTGTTATTTTTTTCCCTCTCTCGATCGGTTGGAAGATCATTCCCTCTGTAAGGGAAAGGCCGTGGGTTCAAGTCCCACTTGAGCGCTTCTTTTTCCCGATGTATTTCGAATATTATTCTTCTTCTTTCTCTTGGCGTTAATCCCAGTTGTATCCGAATCTTTCAGCTTGGAGTTTGGGATCCGCTTTACCAGTCTAACTGCAGATTTGGCTAAACTTCGATAACTAGCCAAATCCGAAGTACTATAATAATATTATATTACACTATAAATATGTATATATCAGAAGTTATTTTAGTACCTATGTATCTCAATTACGTCGGCAATCGTCTGGGATTGACATGAATAGAGGCGAATCGTATTAAATGATTATTTCTCTGCGGGGAGAAATATCGCAAATAATCTCGAACAATCTACTGTTTCTGGCTTACTTGTTATTGACATCTCGATATTATTTTTTACACACTCGCTACATATCGTAGCCAGGGTAGGCAGAAGTAGTTTAAAACTTACGTTTTGCCAACTGTAGTGTCTGTAAACGTTCCTAGGTTTAAGTGTTGACTACTATAACATTGACAATTTGTTGAAATTTAGTTCAGTAGAAGGGGTTAGCGGCATATGTTAGAAATATTGGTTACCTATATTATAAACTAAATGCTTATATACTCCTATGTCCCGAAATCTATATTAAACGGTATTATTAAGCGGTTATTCCCACTATCCCACACCAAATTTGCATCTAATGGGCAGCTTGTGGCGATACCACATGTACCCAGCGCCATCTAGCGACAGCAAGCTGAACTACTACGCGTCACTACGAATCCTGCATCGCGAAAGTGAAGTTTCGCGCGCTGGTACAATACATATACAACATCCCAACGACAATCGTTGGGCCGCGGCCCGCCAGGCGTGATCACCTTGCCTGGTCGGAGGATCCTTCCTTTGTGTTGGAGGAACATCACACCTCGTTCCTCCACAGTGGTGACCCCGACGTGATCTGATCACGTAACCTTCGCTGAGCATATCAGCAGCATTTGTCACATCCCATTCACTTCTTCCGCATGAGCGGTAATCAAATCTTTGCCATCCAGCACTTTCGGCCCTTATATGGATACCATTGCATGCAGCAACCGCTGCAGCCTGGATACCCTTCGGCCACGCCTGCATCTACGGCATACAGTACACGTACATACGGTCATGTAAGAAGAGGACATCTCTCCCGTCTACGTAGTCGCTTCGCCATTACGCAGCATTCGCCCCACTACACGGGGGACTTACCTCGCCTCATCGAGGATTCACCCCGTCGCTGCCGAGGGCTACTCATCTCAACTCACCGAGGGCTACTCACCTCGACTCACCGAGGACCACTCACCTCAACTCACCGTGGATACGCCTCGCCTCACTGGCGGCTCGCCGAGCATTCATCTTGACACTTCAAGCCCCAACTCACTGGGCGTTTCAACGCAGGACCGCAAGCACCGCAGCACCGCACTTGCCCCGCTTCTTCGGGACCAGCGGTTATCCCGACTCACTGGGACTAGCGAGGATGACTGTTCCACCAAATGGAATACGCGGCGTCCAGCTCCGACGAAACGGAACTACTCAAGACTGGCATTGGCACGCTCCTCAAGAGAGCTAAGACAGCTGACTCATAGCAATCAACCTCCTGTCAACTCACGTCTGTAAATCCCCAAAGGGGTAGTCAGAGGTGTATTAGCACCCACATTTCGCCAATTAACATTTACGGTCCCACGTCTAAATAGGGGGCGAGCCTATTGCCGTCTAACGGGCCCTTTGTTCTGGGGCTGTATGCCACCCATAATGTAGTAAAGCTACAGTGGATAAAAGGCCACAGTGGGTCCTAGGGAAACGATGCTGCGGACGAACTCGCGAGGAGGGCTCCGATATGACCACTGCTGGCCCACTACCACTACTGCCGATCCCTTTTTCACAGATCCGTACCTGGTTACGCCAGAGATCTGTGGAACTACATAACCAAAGATGGGTACAAACCATCGACTGCAGGCAATCAAAACAGGCTGTGCCGTCGATAAATAAACGGCTAACGAAACGTCTCCTAAGACTAGACAAAACAAGTCTAAGGACAATTATGGGGACAATAACGGGCCACTGCCCCCTCAACAAGCACCTACATACCATCGGCGTCACGGATAGTCCCCTCTGCCGGGGGTGCTTCAGCGCCGAGGAAACGGCCGCCCACGTAATACTGGAATATGCGAGGCAGTGGCCGCCCAACGATCCCAAATCCTCGGCACAGTGAGGTCGTTCCGCGAAGCCTGCGAAGCCCCCAGTAAGCTTCTGCGTTTCTGGGCGGAGCTAGGCTGGCTGCTCTAGCCAGCACTCTCTACGCACAATGGCCCAAAAGAGAGGCTAAGTGCGGACAAAAGAGTCCCCTATCCTATCCTGGGGCTGTATGTTTACTGTCGTATAGAGAACAGCCCTCTCCCTTAGTTGCCTTTGAATCGTTGCCATAAACTATTCACCAAAAATGTTACTACCTAGTGGTTACGGAGTCGGCCTTACGATCAAGAGGTCCCGGGTTCGAATCCTGGCCATTACACTACTGACGTGAACCCACTACTAACACAAGCAATTTAGCTAAGCTGGGGTTAGAGGGAATATTAGTAACATCGGTTCTAATATTCTATAAAAAAAATACTACTAGGGACAAATATAGCATCTGTATAGCTATCAAGTATTGTGTACCTACTAATATCACACTAAAGTACTGCTGTATAAGAACATAGGCGTCTTGTATAGAGTATTATTCAATATAGAGTAACTGTGTCAAGCAGTAACATGTAGATTGTGTTTCGAACGTAACACAGCCGCCTTCGGGCGAAACATGAAGTGAAAATGTTTTATATACACCAAATATGGGGAGTCTCCTTGGGCGTTCAGGACAACCTTTAGTTTTGGGGCCTTATGAAACACGTTAACTAACGTCACGCTAAAGTTTATGAATCAGTCATTTGCTTGTCAATAACAAAGGATTACAAGATTCAGCGTAGGTGTGATCTGTGGCGAAAAAAGAATTAGTCGCCTGCTGTGTTTGTGGTGGTGAGAAACGTAGTCAGAGCTTCTTGGGGAAGAGGGAAGAGCTGATCGCCTGTGAGTAATCAATTTGGTGAGCTATGCGTTTTATGTAATGGTAATCAAGCCGCTCAACATTGGTAGAGGCCTGTGCACAGCAGGGGACTGCAATAGGCTAATTGATTAATTGATTGAATCATTTACCATTATAGAAGCTATACTAGTTTGCTGAAGAAACTAACGTCAATTTTTAACGCGTGCGCGCGCGCGTGTGTGTGTGTGTGTGTGTGTGTGTGTGTGTCTGTGGCATCATATCATAGCAACCAAACAAATGAAGCGATTTCGATGTAGTTTTTTTTTGTTTGAAAGGTGCTTTACTCTCCCGGTACTAGACCTTATCGTTTCAGTAACATGGCGGAGTGCCAGTAAGGTTCCCCCGACCTGACATCGCTTGAGTCCAAATATTGCAAGGTACCTATATCAAAGTTAAAGAGCTAACCAAAACAATTTATTTTCCATTTTTTGGAGGCATTTTTTGTGACAAAGGGTTTTTAAGTCAATAAAAAGGACTTATTACCTTACTGAGACAGCTTAATTTAGATATATTAACACACGACTTCTCTCCAGTAAAAGCCAGATATTTACTCTTTTCGGTAAAACAAATAAATCCAATTACATATAAGTTAAAGATAAAATAAGGGAGCGTGTACAACGGGCGCGGAAAGATTTGTTCTACTTTTCCTTATACATTTAGGATAAGCGGCCGAGCAAACAAAGTGAACCTTATTTGAAGTGGGCAAATATTATTTCAAAACAAGAAACGTGTGTGTTCTTGCCATTAACGAAAGAAGGTAACTCTTTAACTGAAATCTTCTCATGAATTTATGCAATTAAGAAAAGGTTTTTGTATCCAAATGAAAGCCTTAAAAGAATATCCCTACAGGTTTAGAGTA
The DNA here is from genome assembly GCA_914829495.1 of Eilema sororculum. Classification (NCBI taxonomy): domain Eukaryota; kingdom Metazoa; phylum Arthropoda; class Insecta; order Lepidoptera; family Erebidae; genus Eilema; species Eilema sororculum. The sequence goes on from OU618549.1 coordinate 21,381,958, forward strand.
AACTAGATGTTTTTTTTAACCCCCGACGCAAAAACGACGGGGTGTTATAAGTTTGACGTGTCTGTGTGTGTGTGTGTGTGTGTGTGTGTGTGTGTGTGTGTGTGTGTGTGTGTGTGTCTGTCTGTGGCTTCATAGCACCCAAACGGATGAACCCATTTGGATTTAGTTTTTTTTGTTTGAAAGGCATATTATGATGGCCGCCGTCACAACATGTTGGAATACATATTTCTTCATAACTCCCTCAATATGGGTATCAAATGAAAGAGCTTGACTAGTAGATCAATTTAAAAAGTATAAAATAAAAATTAAATTAAAAATTTAAAAAACCCCCGTCACAAAAAACACCTCCAAAAAGTTGAAAATAAATGAATAAATTTTAATTCAACGGTTGCCATGTCGGGGGCCTCGCCACCCTGCTCACAGCAATGGTCCGCTGTGCGGACGCGTGGGCGGCCGGCGTCTCCTTCAGCGAGCAGGTAATGGTCGTGAAGGAGACGGCGGAGCGGGAGAGGCGGCGCGAGCGAGAAAGACTCGCGGATCGCGCCGCCCGCGCGCGCAGGCAACTCGGGCGTCGGAGGGCACTGACTGACCTCCGTCCCCCATGAGCGCGGGCCTGGGGGTGACGGGTGGAGCCGCCTGTCACCCCAGCAGAAGCAGGCCACGGCGGCGGCGCGCTGAATAGTGCGCCTCCCCATTCCGGGGGCGAGTTGGGGACACCGTTGTCCCCGCTCCTGAGGAGGGCCAGACCGTAAGGGATGGCCCTGGGTCAGCCGGGGTGCGAGGGATATGTCTTTGACAACCTCACCTCCGGCCTTGCACCAAGACCCACAGTCGGCGTGCGGTTTTAGTCGGTTCGAGTCCGACATAACCTCCCCTTCCGGCTCCGGCAGGGGGGGTATCCGTGGGGATTTCCGCACGAAAAAAAAAAAAGCCATGTCGGGGGGCCTTAACTGGTTAAGTACACCTTTATATCGTAAGGTCCCCCGACATGGCTACCGTTGAATTAAAATTTATTCATTTATTTTCAACTTTTTGGAGGTGTTTTTTGTGACGGGAGTTTTTTAAATTTTTAATTTAATTTTTTTTATGTCTCTATTGATGACAATGCGATCTATATAGTGAATATTTTAATTGTAACAAGAAACCATGTCTATCTTGGCCGTGTAAAACCAAATAGAATTTTTTCTCCCTTATATTTTGAAGTTCCCTATGGTCTAAACAGCTAATTCTGCTTTAATAAAACCCAAACAATTACGAATTTAAATAAAAAAGAACTATACAATGGTTTGTGCTCAAATGAATTGTTTGACGTGATGCCCACAGCTACATTCTATCATCGCACCGCTTGCCTTAATTAAGCAGGGAATTGTATCTGCAAACGGTGCGCACCGTGCGGTATGACAGGAACTTCATCCCACACACGCTCAAGCTGAGGAATGAACTCCCTGCCGCGGTTTTCCCAAACGACTTCAATTTCGGATTCTTCTAGAAGGGCATTAGAAGGTTTCTTCAGGGTAGGCAACACAAGTATAACGCCTCTGGTGTTACATACGTCCATAGGCCGCGGTAACCAATTTCCATCAGATGGGCCGTGTGCTTGTCTGCCACCTAAGTAAGATAAGATAAGATAAGATAACTTTATTGACAAATAAAAGAAAACAATAACATTTATCCATCAAGTAACACTGCGAACACTTCAGCTTAACATTGTCTAGCCGCAAGACTAGCCCCTCCCGTTCCCGTGCTAGTAAAATAACTATGTTACAGGTAGGTTAAGGATAATCTCAAATAGCACAATTGTAGCTATCGCATGGTTACTTGATATGGATATAGATTTTCTGAATCCCCAAACTAGGTATGCCTGTTTGTCGGGGATCAAGTAGTGATAGTTTAATTGAAAAAAAGAAAAATGAATAAAAGCAATTAATTATAATTTGTATTGATACTCGCGCGTGTGCTCGTTCGTGTTTATTGTGTTGTGCGTGTGCGTAAGTGAGTGCGCGCGAATGTGTGTGTGTGTGTGTGTGTGTGTGTGTGTGTGTGTGCGTATGCGCGTATGCGTAAGTGGTATAAAAAAACTGGTTGGGAATAAAAGTATCAACATGTCACGTAGATCAGTGCATCAATCAATTAGCCTGCAGCAGATCACTGCTGGACATAGGACTCTCCCAATGTACGCCATTTCCCCTTAAGCTTACTGTCTGTCCAGCCACCTTTTTGTGGTCGTGAGCCCATCTGGATAGGTGACGTCCCCCCATCCATTCACCTTCTCACGGTCTTCGGCCTTCGAAGGACGCCTTCTAGATTCCTGCCATACGTCTTGAGACAGTGACAAGGCTTGGCCTAACCAACCCACTGTATTGACACTTTGTAAGCAGACCGTGAAGTATCCTATAGTGACTTGGGCGGCCATCACATCATGAAATAAGTGTTGCAACTCTTTCTCATCTTTCCACCTGGTTCCAGCACTGTGTGAACTGTGGAATGAACTGTCACCAGCGGTCTTTCCGAACTAATACGACCTTCAAACCTTCAAGAAAAGAGCGTAATCTCTTTTAAAAGGAAGGCAACGCACTTGTGACTCCTCTGGTTTTGCGGGTGTCCATGGGCAGCGGTGATCGCTTACTATCAGGCGATCCGTCTGCTCGTTTGCCTCCCTATTCCATAAAAAAAATAGTAAGCTGTCTTTCTACGGCTTGCGATTTCACGAACTACGCACCGTGGAAGCCATAGTGCAACCGTGTCTGTGTCCGCGTCCGTGAAACCTTGCGCCGTGGAAACCTGACGTTCCAGTTTACCAGGTTCTATACAATTCTTATTTCTTTCGTCGTCAGAGTAATATCCTCCGTTTATATTGATTAACTCGCTTCTTCCATATTTCTCAAGAACATTATTTTATTATTTTATCTCTCTGGTTTTAGAGCCGCAACTACATACCGAATATAACATTATATCTAAATGTATTCTAATGTCGTCTGTCGCACATAATCATGGTCTAGTTGAGCTTAGAGCGCATGAAAATATGCTAAGCATCTCTTTATGGGCCCTATAGGTACCTGCGTGAAAATATAAAATTTGTATTCCAGTCAGTTAGATTCTGAAGCCAAGATATTACTGTTATGTTGTTTAAGTTTAAGTTTTGAAAATATATAGGCACTTATCTGAAAGTAGCAACGATCTAATTCACAATGAGATTTTTCAATTGTTTCTTCTCAGTTCTCTGTTCCTATAGAAAAACATGTGTAGGACTAAAGTGACATATGGTGGAGCGCTTATGTACTTTCTTAATTATTTCCCACATAATTTAATTGTGTTTCAATTTTGTAATTTAAGAAACCGCTTTTATGAACGAATAATGTTTGAATATTGGCGCTCATTTGTTGACCACTTAGTGTTGAAGAAGGCCAATAGAGGCGCTGTGAACGGATCCCGTTCATTTTTTAATCAGTCACTAACTCGCAGTAGCACCGAATGGTGTCTATGACTCCGCTAACGCACCAAACGGAAGTTTGAGTAATTCAACTCCTCGTTTCTTTTTCTGTGTAATTCTATAAGTTCCTTTGGCCACATTCTCAAGTCAGTATAAGGGAAGTGTATCGGAAGAAAACGACAAATTCAAGAAAATAAACGGCCGGTCGAAAACATACCTACCTACCAGCACGTGCCAGGAACCACGCCTGTCTACAGCTGAATCCTCACGAGGTGGAAATCAGGTCAGTGCCGGTTCTCTTACGTTTTCATTCATAGAAGCGGTCACATGTGTATTTTCTTTTCATTACTACCTAACTGCTGGTCATAGGAGCTTATACGCTCTGTGTGCAAACTCACCATTTGGTAGGACTATTTACACGTCCTACCACAATTTATGGTCCTTACGAGTCGGATAGGCCAGTAAATAACATATTCACGTAATTATTGGTGAAAAATATTTCTTTCCTATTCATTTAATTAAAAGATTCACGTAATTTTGGTGAATTCTTTCCGCCATCTTAGTTTCATTACTTTCATTCGCTAACAGATTTACGTAAATTATTTGGTAAATTCTGCATTTAAAACGCTAAATCTACGTAATAATTGGTAGATATTTATAATAGTTGGTGATTTACGTATTAATTGGTAAATAATCATCATTCTATTCGCATACGCGTAACTTTGTAGGTACCTACCTATCTAGGTACGTAGTTAGTTACATTCCCGCTCCGCTGTGCTACTTGCGCTATTATACAATAAGCCGTAGTACAATTTTCAATAAAAAAGTAGGTATATCTAAACTGTTTGTGTTGAATTACTATTATATTATAGTAGGTACCTTACAGATAATCTTCTTGTTATATTTCAATAGGTAGGTCTTACCTATCGTTAATTTGCAAACATGTCGTCAGATCTCGAATCGAAGCTTATTCTGTTGAATCAAAAGAAGGAATTATTGTTTGCACGCATTAATCGTTGGTATAAATCGTCGAAATCAGTTGTGTGTTTTGATATAACGACGCGAGCCAATGAAGATTTTTTGGCCGAGACCGAGACCATCGATGTCGTTCGCGATAAGTTCGAGTCGATTGTAGATCAAATAAATAGCTTAAATTTGTCATTGGAACCCCCTGTGGAGTCCGACTATTCTTGCCTTGACTCATTTGATGAATTGTATTCGAGAATAAAACGCATTAGAAATAAATTATCTACGCCCAAGGTCAGTGAGGTCGCCTCACACGGGGCGAGTAATTCGAACGCGTCTGTAGTGAAATTGGAAATGCTTGTTATTCCGAGTTTTGACGGACGCCCTGAAAACTGGAATACATTTTATCAGTCCTTTAAGGCCAATATTCATTCGAACAAACAATTGTCTGATTCGCAACGTGTGCAATACCTATTCTCAAAACTAACCAATGAAGCACTAAAGTTCACTGCCGGTATTGTTCCGTCAAGTGAGACCTACAGTATAGTTTGGGACGCCTTGGTCAAGAAATACCAAGATAAACGCTCATTAGGTTCATATTATCTTAATAATATATTAGACTTAAAGAATTGTTCACCTAGTGTGAACTCACTTGATTCATTTATAGGTATATATTCCTCCTCTATCGCCGCGCTTAAAGAGTTAGGTATAAATGATTTGACGGACTTCATGTTTCTACAATGTGCCTTGAGGAAAATGGACACGCTAACCATCCAAGCCTTCGAACTTTCTGTTCGAGGTGTCGATATACCTACGACGCAACAGCTGATCGACTTTGTACAAGATTATGCTAAGATGATTGAACGGTCAAACCCGCGGTCTTCGTCATATGCGAAGTCGTCCACTGCTGGGACGCCACAGTCTAATGATAGGCGTGTACAGCGTAATTCTAAGTCGTTTGTTGTCAGTGTGCCGATTAATAATAAGTCGAATGCGCCCGCCGCAGTTGACGCGTCATGTTGTTTATGTGGCGGCCGCGACCACCGACACCTGTATAACTGCGCTCAGTTTAAAAATATGCAAAATGCAAAGGCTAGATATGAGTTTATTAAATCTAAGCGTGGTTGCGTGAATTGTCTAAGCACATTACATAATCTCCCGCAATGTAAAAGTACGTCAGTTTGTTTCTGTCAGAAAAAACATCATAAATTATTGCATTTTGATAATAATGTTAATAATTCGCACTCGCATGCGACGAGTGCTGTCCCTCTCTCGCCGCCCCAGTGCGACAATGTTAGTCTCATTCCTGAGTCACCGCTCGCTTCAAGCACTGTGCATTCGTATGCCTCTAGCCATAAGGGTGATATTCTCTTGGCAACCGCTCAGGTGTATGCTCGCCCTAAAGGTAGCACTGGAAATAAATCTGTAGTCAGATGTCTAATTGATAATGGCTCACAGAATAACTTAATAACATTGTCCTGTTGTCGTTTATTAAATTTACCAATAATACCAATGAGTAATTCTGTTGTCAAAGGTGTTGGCTCCACTTCGCACACGATAATAGGCTATGTGTATTTGGACATTGAATCTCGTATTTATGCAGATCATAAGTATACTATACATGCGTTAGTTATGAATAGCCTTACGGATCAATTGCCCTCGCAATTAATTAAGTGTGATCGCGAGTTAAATCTTCGCGATTTACCGCTTGCTGACTTAAGCTGGAACATTCCAGGAAACATTGATATAGTATTAGGTGCACAGCTCTTCCCGTTTATTTACTTAGGAAATAGAGTCGAGTGTGGTCCCAGTGCCCCTTGTGTACTATCAACCGCGTTTGGGTATGTACTTATGGGTGATTACCCACGTAAAGATGTTGTGCCTACAACCGCATCCTTTTCTGCGCTAGCTCTAAATGATTTAGTGCAAAATTTTTGGGAACTTGAGGAAGTTCCTGTGAAGCGCCTATTGTCTCCAGAAGAAACCGAGTGCGAGAATATTTTCACATCTACTGTGACTCGCGATGACGTAGGTCGTTATTCTGTTGCGCTGCCGTTCTGCAAGGATCCCTCTGAACTAGGGAACTCGCGCGGCGTCGCTCACCGCCGGTTTTTGTCGCTCGAGCGTAAACTTCGTCAATCACCAACCGTACGCGAAAATTACAATAAGGTTATTCAGGATTATTTAGATAACGGTTATCTTAGTCTCGTTGATGACTCTAATTTGTCTATGGATGGTTATTACATACCACATCACGCAGTAGTTCGACATGACAAACCGATGCCGCGTATTGTGTTAGACGCGAGCGCTAAAACCCACACTTGTCATTCGCTCAATGATATTTTACATATTGGTCCCAATTTACAGGCAGACCTGTTTTTATTATTATTAAATTTTAGGCTATTTCCTATCGCAATGAACGCTGACATAAAACAACATTATTTACGTATTGGCGTACCTGTTGACCATCGTAAATACCTGCGCATCTTATTCAGGTTCAAGGAACTTTGGCTTAGTAAGAGTGATTGGGATGTCCCTGCTCCAGAGCATATACGCTCACGCTTTTCCGCTCTCGTTCAAGAATTAAAATTGCTTGACACATTAAAAATTCCGCGATATACAGATGTCGAAGTTGATTGCGAATTACGTCTTGTCACATTTTGTGATGCCAGCCTGAATGGCATGGGATGTGTTATTTATGCACATTGTACCTACCCATCTGGCATTCAAACTCGCATTTTGTGTGCGAAATCAAAGGTCACTCCGACAAAGATTACTACGCTTGCTCGATTAGAGTTATGTGCTATTTTGCTTATGTCAAAGTTAATAAGAACTGTACGTGATTCTTATGCATTACGCATTCCCATTACTGACATTTACGCCTTTTCTGATTCCACGATTGCCTTATCATGGGTTCACTCGTCACCACATCGGTGGTCGATTTTTGTTAGTAACCGGGTCGCTCAGTGTCAAGAAAACTTGAACGCTAAACATTTTTATCACGTCGCCGAAGCCATTAACCCGAGTGATTGTCTATCACGCGGCATGCTCCCTTCGCAACTTTTGACTTATGATTTGTGGTGGAACGGTCCAGCATGGATCCGCGGCCCCCCTGATGAATGGCCTATTAAGTCATTCTCTCCCGCCAACTGTTCTGACTTACCTGAGCATAAGGCAAATGTGTTGAGTGTGACAACAAAACACACAGAGTCGCCATTGTTATGTACATTAGCACAACGTGTTTCTTCTTGGCAGAAACTACTACGTATCATTACATACGTTTTAAAATTCGCACGATTTAAATTTAAGATCGAACCTCATTCTGTATCAGGATTACATCCTGTCCTTCTCCCTAAACGCGATCACGTTGTTGATCTAATAATTCAGCATTTTCACGGTGTCAATTGTCATACTGGACCTGGACTCCTCATGTCTATCATAATATATAAAACGCATACTGGTACTTACAAACGCGCTGTAACCAAATTGTATCCTATCCCAACGCAATAACTTACAACGCTAAATAGAATCTTAAACTTTAATTTTTAACTCAAACTTTAAACATACTTTAGATAGAATATTGTTAGTCTAAGTTGTTATTTTAGCTATGTGTATTATTATGTTATACAAATTCACTATGGGCTCTAATCAGCCAGTGTTCGCTTGTTTGTTTCGTAACGTCTTGCGACGTTCCAAAGCCGGGTGCATGGTGGAGCGCTTATGTACTTTCTTAATTATTTCCCACATAATTTAATTGTGTTTCAATTTTGTAATTTAAGAAACCGCTTTTATGAACGAATAATGTTTGAATATTGGCGCTCATTTGTTGACCACTTAGTGTTGAAGAAGGCCAATAGAGGCGCTGTGAACGGATCCCGTTCATTTTTTAATCAGTCACTAACTCGCAGTAGCACCGAATGGTGTCTATGACTCCGCTAACGCACCAAACGGAAGTTTGAGTAATTCAACTCCTCGTTTCTTTTTCTGTGTAATTCTATAAGTTCCTTTGGCCACATTCTCAAGTCAGTATAAGGGAAGTGTATCGGAAGAAAACGACAAATTCAAGAAAATAAACGGCCGGTCGAAAACATACCTACCTACCAGCACGTGCCAGGAACCACGCCTGTCTACAGCTGAATCCTCACGAGGTGGAACTCAGGTCAGTGCCGGTTCTCTTACGTTTTCATTCATAGAAGCGGTCACATGTGTATTTTCTTTTCATTACTACCTAACTGCTGGTCATAGGAGCTTATACGCTCTGTGTGCAAACTCACCATTTGGTAGGACTATTTACACGTCCTACCAACATATTTTTCTGGAAACAAAATTCGTCAGATTCAATCAATCAAATAATTACCCTATTTTCGTCAACTGATGGACATAAACCTCTTCCAATGTGCACCATTGCTCTCAATCTTCCACGTTCCCATCCACCTTTTTCAGAGACAGACAGACAGACAGACAGAGCTACTTTCGCATTTATAATATTAGTATGGATACCTTGTACTTTGCAACTGTACAAGGTGTCTCTATCTGTCTTATACAATACTAGCTTTTACCCGCGGCTTCGCCCGTGTGGACGTCGGTTATCACGACCAAAAATAGCCTATGTCCTTTCTCATTGTCTAATCTACCCCTATACCAAATTACATCACAATCAGTTCAGTTGTTTAGCGCCGGCAGGGGAGGTATCCGTGGGGATTCCCGCATGAAAAAAAACTACTGATATTGCAAAGTTGTATTTTACTCAAGTGGAGCAGAGACGTGCTTTTTTTTTCGTGCGTAAATCCCCTCGGATACCTCCCCTGCAGGAGCCAAAGCGGGAGGTTATGTCGGGCTCGAACCGACTAAAACCGCACGCCGACTGTGGGTCATGGTGCTAAGCCGGAGGTGAGGTTGAGATAATTATTCCTCGCACCCCGGCTGACCCAGGACGTGCAGAGACGTGCAGGTTGTTTATATGATTGCAATAACTCCTATTAATTGTTAAAGTTCTGCTCTTAGACTGTATACACACCATATAGACGCAGATAGTGAATCTACATTGCAGCTTAAAACGATCTACTACTTTGGCACAAGTTTACATATATTACATACATACATACGCCGCCTTTTTCCCAGCGAGGTAGGCAGAGACATTAATTTTCCTTGCTTTAAATTTCATTCAAACTAAATTTCATTGATAAAAAAAGTGATTTGGTTTATCGTGATTGCAATGGTGAATCTGGCTTTTAAATCAAAATAATTTTCAAGCAATTTGAGTTAGACTGTACCGATCTCAATATTCTACGATTACATTACTTCTTGTCAAGCGTCAAGCCTCAAATATCTATTCATGTATCTTCAGTCTTAAATTCCAGCCAGTAGTATAATAACAAGCCCTGACTCCCCGAGCGTTTAGCTTAATTGTAGGTGTTAACGAGAGTGCGGGGCAATTACGGAACTAAGTTACTGGCACGAATTAAAAACACTAAAGCTGTAAAAAGTAATAACAGGGTCTTAAGGCGCTGTTTCGGTAGGCACTTTGTATTTAGAACTTCTTTAATAGGCATCGTCTACTTGGATCCAGCGCTTAATTCCTCTAAGGAATCTATTTCGATTTTTCGATTATAAGAGTTGGTAATATGCCAGAAGTTTTATTTGGTTCTTGTTTCACTTAACGTGAGTTAAGTGTGATATTAAAAACCCGATGATATTAAAAAGGACTTTTATTATGAATATAATAAAGATAATGGATGTATGAATCCGTGGCCCCGCTTAAAGGCTGTATGGCCGAACTGGTTTTACGTGAATAAATAAATAAATAAACAAATATTCCACAACATTCTACACAACGCTATCTAGACCCATGGCACAGAATAGATAAGAACTCCCATAGTAAGCTTAACTAGCTTGTGTTATGGAATCTAGAATGCGGATAAACATACATACTTTTTTTTAAATACATACATATTATACATAGAAACACCCAGACCAATGCAAATAGCCATATTCGTGAATACAAATATTTTGACTGAGCGGGAATCGAACCCGCGCCTCCTGCGTAGCAGTCGCGTTCACTACCACTACGCCACAGAGGTACACTTGGCATATTATTACACCGAAAAGAATTTCACTGTCTATTAATTTATAGCGGCTTATAAGAAGTTTCCTACCTCTCAGTTCTAATTACGATGTTATTCTCAATTGAATAAATAAAAAAACAAACCAACAATACTATTAATAGCCCTCTTAGCAGACAATTAGCCAGAAATAAACACCATCTAGGTAAGAATAATTGTAACTAATTACCTCGAGATTTATTCGGCTACTAATCTCATTTTAAATTTTTCTAACGGGGGGCTACTAACCGTTTCCAACAATATTATTTCAATCTTACTTTATGACATCCATAGTAAGGAAAACTGGATATACATTTTTTTTAATATTCCACTTTTCTCCATCAGTAGGAACGCTTAAGGGGCAAATTGGAAGTACCCGGAATTGGACTGTCATCGTCAGCGTTTGCCAGGATACTAATCTTGTATGGTCAAACTGGATGTTGGTAATTGTACAGTTACCTGTAACCAATTAGATTAATGCATTAATCCGGGTGTTTATATGCCTCAGAGAGCGCGTTAAGCTGTTCGTCCTGATTGCCAAAATAGCCCTAAAATCTGACTAGCTACAGAACTTTGTTTGTGGAGGTCAATTTGCACGTCGCTTCATGAAAAATATCAAAGTTAGATTGAAAAGCTAACCTTGAATGAGTTCGAAAAAGGCTCAGATATATTTTTTTAAGAATACTAGCAACTGAAACAATTATTAACCCCTCCAACTAAGCTAAATTGCTTGTCCTAGGATAGGGTTCACGTCGGTAGTGTAATAGCCAGGATTGCCACAAAGCTTGTTAGATGTCCAGAGATGTCAAACGGTATGAGTCCATTTCAGACTATGAAAGTAAAGTAGGATAGAAATAATATTGCTAAGAAATTATAGTAGGCCACCCAGGACAGTCCTCCTAAGACCTTATCTCACGAAGATGTTGTGAGGGTCTTGACCGACTTACTAAGTTTAGGGAACTCCGTGAAAAAAAATGCTAATGAACCTTTTAGGTGTTTCATTTTGTTTATAAAGAGTTTTGTATATTTTGTTTCTATGTAATTTGTAATGAAGGTTGCTTTTTGCAATTATTTAGAGTGGAAGAAAAAGAATTAATTACTTTTCTTTTTAAACAGTTCTAGCTTTTTTGTAGTGCTGAAGTCGTAATTAAGAATACTGCCCACGTAATGCGCTTACCGTGGCCTGAAAGTACCAGGCATAGTGCGACCTAGGACTAGTAGGATTTTGAGGGCTCCAACTACCCATACAGATTGCCCTAGATATTCGTATGCGTATCGGAACCAAACCTTCTGAGGCACGAAAACTAAATTGCAAATAGACATTTCATGCATATAAATATTTGCACTGAGTCGGAATCGAACCGTGTTTATCTTGTATATTTCCTTGAAAAGTGAAATGAAGAAAAAAATATTATTTATTGGTATTTAAACCAGCCTCTGTGGCGTAGCGGTAGTCAACGCAGCCGCTACGCAGGAGGCGCGGGTTCGATCCCCGCTCGATGCAAATATTTGTATGCATGAATATGGCTATTTCTATTGGTATGGTCGTGCCTCGGAGAGCACGTTAAGCAGTCAGTCCCGGTTGCCATACAAACATCTAAGGCAGTCGTTGCGAGTAGTTGAGGCCTCAAAAGTCCAACAACTGGTCTAGCTGCTATGCTTCGATATCGCCTTTGGGTTAGGAGCTCAGATAGCAATCGCTTCACAGAATATATCAAAGTTTAGCCAAATCTGCAGTTATTTTGGTGAATCGGGCCCCAGACTCCAAGCTGTTGCGACTAGAATTAACGCTAAGATGAAGATGATTTATTGATATTTAAACCATCATGGTCACTCACATTACCATAAGAGATTTCTGAATATTGTATAACACACTTGTACTTTTCCACTGACTTTATTTCTAGACCTGACCGGTTTCGCATTATGGCATTCTCAAAGGTTCACATTGATGTTTTTTTTTTTCAAGGAAAAAAAAAAACATCAATGTGAACCTTTGAGAATGCCGTAAGGCGAAACCGGTTTTCAAGAAAAAAAAAAACATCAATGTGAACCTTTGAGAATGCCGTAAGGCGAAACCGGTTTTCAAGAAAAAAAAAACATCAATGTGAACCTTTGAGAATGCCGTAAGGCGAAACCGGTCAGGTCTAGAAATAAAGTCAGTGGAAAAGTACAAGTGTGTTAGTACAGATTTCTGAATATTTCATAACAGCGCTGAAATATCGGAAACTCGAAACAATACATTAAATAAATAAATATGCCACAACATTCCGCACAGTGCTGTCTAGAGTCATGGTAGCTTAACTATTGTATTATGGAATCTAGATTGCGGATAAACATACTTATATTCTTTTTTATTTTGTAATACATGGTAAATATCCGGATATTCCGATATGTCTTATAGTAATATTATTTATTTATGAAAATCCATTATCCGTATCCGGGTCGGAGTAACTGAATCACGTGATCGACGGGTGTCAATATTTTTTTTTTATCTAGGCGCCGAAAAAAGCGAGCGATATTACTGATGGATTAACCAATCTATCTGAAATATGCACACGAGAGTTCGATTTATTGGCACCCGGAGCTGGATTATTAAAATTTACTGGCCGCACCCCTAGCTTTAATAGCGACATGAATCGTGGCTATGACAGGTTTAACAGAACTAGTAATATTCGGCTCCTGATGTACAGTCGCTCTCAGAATTATTAACTTGATAAAATTGTTGCACTAACTTTAAAACTCTCGCGTTCTATGATATACAATATTAATAACGGGAATTAACGCGATCGTGGTATAGTTATATACATACTTTTGATTTGCATAAAGTTTCGACCCGGTTACACCGCCCCGTGCCGCGGCGGCGCAAAGTGCGCCTCCCCGTACCCGGGGCTAGCTGGGGACACTATGGTCCCCACAACCCGAAGGGGGCCATATCGAAAGAGATGGTCCTGGGTCTGCCGTGGTGTGAGAAATATGCTTTCGGCAATCTCACCTCCGGCAACCAAAGACCCAAGGCGGCGTGCGTTTTAGTCGGTTCGAGTCTGATATAACCACCTCCACCGGCTCCGTACGGGTGATATCCAAGGGGATTTTTCGCAGTATTGAAAAAAAATGTTGCACCAGCTGAATGGCTGCATAGTAACAAAAAAATTCACCTTAAAACAAAGCAATTCACCTTAATTTTAAATCTTCCACAAAATAATATACAACCAGCTTTTAATAGCCGCTAGGTTAAGATAAAGGTCTATTTGGGCTCTCTGTCAGTGGTTGGCCACTAACCACAACACTCAGGCTGGGAGGACAGATGGCAGTCGTTCCTAATATATACAATAACACTAACGGGAATTAACGCGATCATGGTATAGGTACATACATACCTTTGATTTGCCTGACGTTTCGACCAGGTTACACCGGCCGTGGTCACAGGCTGTCTGGCGCAGTAGTGCACGCCCGCCGTCTTCGAGTCCGTGAGGTAGTAGGTTCTTCATCTACCCGCACATTCTCGATATTTTGTTTTCGCCATGTACCGTCACATACCACACTCACAGTGTCCCTATTCTGTAAGCAAACTGTCCGGTCTTTATCCGACTGCACAGAAAAGCGAGACTGCATGTTTTTTATCACTGGATTCCATGTTGCAGATAATTTAAACCCATCTTCCCGATTGAAATTTTTATGTTTCTTGATTTCAATCGCTTCACGTACAGTTCTTGAATAGAAGTGACGTTCGGTGGAGAGGACTTGCGTATGGTGGAATTCAATCCAGTGATTAGTACCTGCTTCTAGTAGGTGTTCTGCGATCGCGGATTTGCTTGTCTGGCGATTCTTTACAGCTGCGATGTGTTCCTTGACTCGTTCAGCAATAGTCCGCTTCGTTTGTCCTATATACGAACTACCGCAGCTGCAATCTATCTTATAGACACCCGGACACTGTAACGGTAAGACATCCTTCGGTGTGCCCACTATGTTATTTACTTTTATGCCTGGTGTGTACACTGTCGGTATGGAGTATGTTTTTAACACGGAGCCGACTTTGTCCGTTACTCCCTTGACATAGGGCATATAGGCTGGCTGTCTGCTCACCTCTGGATGTCTCGGCCTTAACGCCTGTTGTTTCCGTCGTCCGTTCACCTCATATCCGTTACTTTTGAGTACCTCCTGAACATGATCCAGCTCTTGCTCCAGATGTTCAGGGTCACAGAGATCATAAGCTCTGTTCCTGAGTGATGTCTTAACGGATTGCAGGTGTCGGGGATGGTGATGAGACGTGGCGTGTAGGTATCTGTCCGTATGTGTAGGCTTCCGGTACACACAGTGTGACAAGGACCCATCTGATCTCACGGCTACTTTTACGTCTAAGAATGACAACGACCTATCTTTCTCCATCTCATATGTGAACTTTATCTTGGGATGAATGGAGTTTAGATGTTGTATATATTGATCTACTTCCTGCTGACTTCCTTTGACTATGCTGAAGATGTCATCCACGTATCGCTTCCAAAGTCTGATGGTCTTCGGGCCGAGACTCAGCGCTTTTTCTTCAAAATGTTCCATCCAGATGTTGGCAAGTACAGGGGCTACAGGACTTCCCATTGCGACACCATCTATCTGTAGGTAATGTTGACCTTGGAAAAAGAAGTAGTTGCTGTCTAGACATTGTCCAAGCTTACTTTTTGGCGTTAAGGCCGAGACATCCAGAGGTGAGCAGACAGCCAGCCTATATGCCCTATGTCAAGGGAGTAACGGACAAAGTCGGCTCCGTGTTAAAAACATACTCCATACCGACAGTGTACACACCAGGCATGAAAGTAAATAACATAGTGGGCACACCGAAGGATGTCTTACCGTTACAGTGTCCGGGTGTCTATAAGATAGATTGCAGCTGCGGTAGTTCGTATATAGGACAAACGAAGCGGACTATTGCTGAACGAGTCAAGGAACACATCGCAGCTGTAAAGAATCGCCAGACAAGCAAATCCGCGATCGCAGAACACCTACTAGAAGCAGGTACTAATCACTGGATTGAATTCCACCATACGCAAGTCCTCTCCACCGAACGTCACTTCTATTCAAGAACTGTACGTGAAGCGATTGAAATCAAGAAACATAAAAATTTCAATCGGGAAGATAGGTTTAAATTATCTGCAACATGGAATCCAGTGATAAAAAACATGCAGCCTCGCTTTTCTGTGCAGTCGGATAAAGACCGGACAGTTTGCTTACAGAATAGGGACACTGTGAGTGTGGTATGTGACGGTACATGGCGAAAACAAAATATCGAGAATGTGCGGGTAGATGAAGAACCTACTACCTCACGGACTCGAAGACGGCGGGCGTGCACTACTGCGCCAGTCAGCCTGTGACCACGGCCGGTGTAACCTGGTCGAAACGACAGGCAAATCAAAGGTATGTATGTACCTATACCATGATCGCGTTAATTCCCGTTAGTGTTATTGTATATCATGGAACGCGAGAGTTTAAAAGTTAGTTCCTAATATAGCCGAAAAGGCCAAGCCAGATCATATTTAAGCGAACCCTGGACTTCTAGGTGGAAGCCTCGAATGCAACCGAGACTAACGCAAGGATCATGATAATATTTACATTCATCCATCCATGTCATCCATATTGCCACAACATTCCGCACAACGCTATCTACACCCATTTTAAGCATAGCTTAACTAGCTTGTGTTATGGAGTCTAGAATGCGGATAAACATTATACTTATTTTTTGTAAATACGTACTTACTATAAACAGAAACACCCAGCCATATTAATAATAATAGCCATATTCATGCATACAATATTTGCAATGAGCGGGAATCGAACCCGCGCCTCCTGCGAAGCAGTCGCGTTCACTACCGCCACGCCACGGAGGCTATGAATAAAACTATCCGGCGGTGGCACTGAGTCCGATTTGAACTCGAGTCTTAAAACATAGCTTTATCATAACCACTATCGAAGTATTCAAGCAAATTTAGTGGAAGTCTACGCCAGTTGTAACTTGACCAGCAACTCCAAAATTGCCCATAAATATCCCATATCATAGCCATGGCACGTGCTATGTTGACTATGGTATGTACTCCATGTTTACTTGCCACATATTTGCCTAGAGGCATAAACAATAAACTCACATAACTATAACTATAAAAGACATTAAAATGCTTTGCCTAGCTGTTATCTTGGCTTTGCATAACACCATCACATTCCCATAAAACAATCACGCAATATTCAACTATGTTACCCAGCAATAAAGTCTAAACTACAATATCTGTAACCTAGAATTAATTTTATTAATCAATTATTAACGTTAGTACGAATTTCGACTTTATTGAACGGAAATAAGGTATAAATACCTAAATTTTTGTTGGTCCGTGATACAGTCGCATACAAAAGCGATAAGGTAACAGGAAATAAAGATTACTCAAAGCAAGCACGCGATTTGATGGTCCAGTTTAAGTTGAACTTAGTTTTATTTAGATTTGTAGGTGAACGGGGTTCTAGATAATATTTTAGTGTTAATAGTCTCCTGTGTTGGTTTTAGTAACTGCATTCGTTTCATTGTGAATATACCTATTTGAAATGTTTTATTAGTTATGGAAGGTGTTTTCGATAACTATTAATAATATTGTTTAAGGGATCGTTTTCATAAACGACATGTGTGTGAAATATTTCTTTTTTTCTTTTTGTAGCCAGTCAGTCGGGGAGACCATGTATCATTCCGATAATATGACGGAGTGCTTCAACAGTTAGTGTCCCCTGGCATGGTATCGGTTGAATCAAAATATTAATAGGTATATCAAAGTCAAAGGGCAAACACAATTTATTTTCAACTTCTTGAATGTTTTTTGTGACGGGTTTCTTTTTTAATTTTTATGTAACAACACCTTTTTTATTTCATCGATAACTGAGAACTTAGTAAACGTCAGTTGACTTCATCTAATAAAAAATAAACTTTATTTTATTTCTTAGAGAGAGTAAATCATTAAAATACATTGTATTCTTTCCGTTTTATTTTCAAATAGTATAAAAATATACAAAACTTCAAAAAACCTGCCCCTTCAGATTTAATACCGGTAGAAGTTTATATTGAAATGTCCATTTGTTTTTAAATATTCATCAGAACAAATCTTAACCCTCTCCCTGCGACAATATAACTGCAGCCTTAAAAATAATAGGCCATAACAAATTACTTCGCGTTAGAGCGCTCTTGGTAAACGGAAAAATTTAATTAACTCGCTATGAAAAGCTATAATTTCAGGTTTCCAAGTCCATAATTATTTACTTTTTGGCTAATAATCGACTTTTAAAAGGCTTCGCGTTCAACTATTTTATTTGTTAATTAATAGCGCCAAGGGGTGTAAGAAGAATTTCAGTTTCCCCGTACACCCCTCTGATTGGTGTTAATATAACCAAAACTATTAAATGATAGTTTTATATCCCTCGAGCCTTTGCAGATGCGTAGAGATGTTACGTCTTTGGTAGTATTCTACCGTCTTTACCATGGTGAATGTTCTGACGAGCTCTTCCAATTAGTCCCACCCTCTCCTTTCCTACACAGGACGACACGTGCAGGGCTAAGATGCTATCCATATACGGCGCAGAGTATCCCTGCTAGCATTTCAGTGACAAATTCTTATGCCGCACCACTAAGACCTGGAACTCCCTGCCAGCTCACGTGTTTCCTTCTTCCTACAGTACCGGGTCCTTTAAGCGGGGTGTGATTAGTCATCTAATGAGGCCGTCAAGCTGAGTGCCACCACTGTTAACATGGTACATATTTATGATGGTGACCCTCTTTCCGAGACTTTGCCTTTGCTTAACATCAGGCGAGGTGAAGTCAAATTGACGTGTCCTATATAAAAAAAATATCCATGTGTGTATGGAGCCCTAGTCATTTTCCAGGGTCCATCTATTCATCATCAAAGCCTGGATCAGAGCTTCATTCGGTGTCTGACAGGTGCACTGTTTGATAAGGTAATTTAAACCCTAATAGCGTCGAGTACACTAAGCTTGTTTGTTGGAAAGAATGCATCAAACTATGTAAATAACATCACCTAGGACTAAAAAGTATTCTCGTGTTTTTTAAAGTAACAGTGGTAAGTTTTAAGGACTTTTAATCGGGTACTTACAAAATGTTGATGTTTTTCCTGGCATGAATAGACTGACATCAGATCAACCGGCCCATTCATGCATTTCCTCTCTCATTTAACGTGAAGTTTAAGAGGCAGCCTGTACATATTTTTTTTAATATCCTTTAGTAGTAGCTATCTAACAGAATCAGGCTCGATGTGGCGTGTTATATTTCGCGCCTTTTTCCACGAAGGAGGTAAAGTACCTACATTTCACGGTAAGGCTAACTTGTGAGAAATTCCTTTCTAGGTATATTCAGGGTCACCGTATGTATTTCCATGCGTATCAAAGAAGGTTCAGCTAGCTAGCTAAGCTAAGCCTTGGGTCAAAGGACTGGGATTAGAGTACTTCGCGGGTGGAACCACGGGTTACATCTAATATCCATATATAATATTAGGTCCTTACATATGAAATCGGCGTTTTGTATGGGAGGAACAAAAAGTCGAATATTTTTAAATATAATATATTTAATTAATCAAAGTATGAACCATTGTTTTCTATGCACTTTTGCCATCTCATAGGTAGTTCATTGATCTTTTTACTAAAAAAACCAGTCGGACGGGAATCAATAAAATCTGTGAAGGCGATTTGGACTGCCCCATCAGAGTTGAATTTTTCCCTTGCAAGAAGTTGTCCAAATTTCGAAAAAAATGGTAATCTGTTGGAGCAACGTCCGGAGAGTACGGAGGATGTCTTAGACATTCCAATTGAAGCTCTTCTAATTTGGTAGCCGTCTGTTGTGCGGTGTGTGGTCTAGCGTTGTCGTGAAGCAGCAGTGGCGTGGAGCGATTGACCAGCCTAGGTTGTTTAGCCGCTAGCTTTTCCATCATTGTTTGCAATTGCTGACAATAGACATCAGCCGTAATAGTCTGGCCAGATTTGAGAAAACTGTAATGAACAATACCGGCACTAGTCCACCAAACGCTCACAAGTAACTTTTTCGGGGTTAATTTTCGCTTGGGGCAGGATTTGGCTGGCTGGCCAGGATCCAAACATTGCGCTGAGCGCTTCCAATTATCGTAAAGAATCCATTTTTCATCACAGGTAAGGATTTGGTTTAAAATACCTTCATTATTGTGCCGGTTCAGTAATGTAACGCAGCAGTCGACGCGCGTTTGCCGGTTTGCTTCAGTCAATTAATGAGGTACCCACCTTTCAAGCTTTCTAATCTTCCCAATTTGCTTCAAGTGAATTAAAACAGTTTTATCACTAACACCACAGCCTGCAGCTAACTCGGACGTGGTTTGCGATGGATCCGCTTCCACAATAGCCTTCAATACGTCATTATCAACTTGGGTCTCAGGCCGTCCACGGGGCTTGTTCTGCAGGTCGAAATTTCCGGAACGAAAACGTTGGAACCAAAAACGAACTGTGTTTTCTTTTGCAACATGACCGCCATAAACATCATTCACCCTTCGAATCGTTTCCGCAGCACTAGTGCCACGGCGGAACTCGTATTCGTAAATAATGCGATATTTTAAGTTTTCCATTTTGTAAAATGAGTGACGCAAACAGAAAAAAACAGAAGAAAATAAACAAATGAATGACGGTCATCGAAGCACAAATACATGAGTAAATAGCTGTACAAATTTGAATTTGGAATTCCTAACCAAAGAGGAGAAAGTCGTGATTAAAGTGGCCAGTACGAAAAACGCCAATTTCATATGTAAGGACCTAATATTAATTAAAATATTATTGTAAATGTGAAAGTTTGTGAAAATGTTTGGATGTTTGTTAATCAATCACACTCTATCAGCTCAACAGATCTGGTTGAAATTTGGTACAGTGATAGATCAGTTTGAAATATCACATGGGCTACTTTTTATCCCGGCAATAGGTTCCAACTATCCCAATATTTCACTCAGGTGCAGGCATCAACTCTATTAAACAATCTCATTTTTAACATTCACAATCATCATCATCATCCACATAAAGACGTTAGTCCTAATTGCATCCGACGCCACGGTGCCCTCGGAGCTCAGGGTCCGCCTTCCGGCTCTTCCTCCTCCACTTCGCACGATCTTGGGCGTCCAAGGTAGTGGGACCGTTTGCACGCATGTCACCCTCCACGATGCTAAGTTAACACTTCTTAGGCCTACCTCTTCTACCTGGACCCGGTGGAAGCGCCATTGCCAGGCATTTGTTATCCACGTAGCTGGTAGTATTCATAATATTACGTAAAATTTAATTCACTCGTAATGTTCATTAGACCGTAAGTTATTTAACGTAAAAACCGTTTGAAATATCGTTGAAGATATTTGAGGTTCACCTATCAATTAATGTAATGTTCAATGGTGTAGAACGGTTATCTCAGATTTGATAGACGGTCTAAAGGTTATAATATCTAAAAAAAAGTACAGCGAGCATTTTAGGGTTAGCGTTCAGACACAGAACTATCTGTCCTAGATAGGTTGTTAGTATACAATAATGATAACGGAAATTTACGCGATCATGGTATAGGTACATACGTACCTTTGTGAGTCAGCCTGTGACCACGTCTGGTGTAGTGTAACCTGGTCAAAACGTCAGGCAAATCAAAGGTACGTATGTACCTATACCATGATCGCGTTAAATCCCGTTATTATTCTTGTATATCATGGAACGCGAGAGTTTAAAAGTAAAAAAAGGGATCTTCAGAAAAGTATTAAAAGGATGGCAGCACGAGTGTGAAGCCCCTGCTTTTGTACGCGTCCGTAGACCACGGTAACCACTTCCATCAGGGGAGTCGTGAGCTTGTCTGCAACTAAATGGAATAAAGAAATGGAAGAGAAAGAGATTGCCTGAGATCGATTATCACTTGTTTCTAGCTGGAACTAGTAAAAACACCTAGTTCCACTAGGGAACTAGGTGTTTTTGGAATATTATTTATATTGAAAATATTACATTGGTAAAAACTCATTACTCACAACCAATTACTTACAAAACTCTTCCAAAAAAAAGCAGAAAAAAATTACTGTTTCCAATAAGTCTTTTTCGGTCGATACCTGTTAAATAATTATTATACTTAGTATCTAACAGCTAACGAGCAAAAACGTGTTTTTACCAACGCAGCGAGCTTTAAAGCACTCAGTTATGAAATTTAAAATTGCATCCGACGCGGTGGTCTCCCTGAGGAATATAATTAAATCTTACTTTGAGCTTTACAATTAAAAAAAGAAGTCGGGTTATGAAAAAAGTAGGTCAATGCGATTTTAAGGAGCTTATATTTTTACCTCGGCTTTTGGTTATACATTAACTTCACGAAATCCAAGCTTTGCCAATATTTCATTTTATAGAATTTATCATAATGACGTGTTGGTTCCCAATGACGTAGAATAGGGCCACCCCATTTCTTTCTCTGGGTGTCATAAAATACGACTAAGGGATAGGGCTGTTCTCCATCCAACAATAAACATAAGCACATGACTAAATACCCGCTTGACGGCAATAGGCTCGCAAATCCTAGTTGGCGAAATGTAGGTGTTAATACACCTCTGACTACGTGAGTATATGTATGTATGTATGTATAATAAATGTAGAATCTATTAGAGATTTTACTGGATGGAGCCGTCGTCGTGGCTTAGTGGAATTCTGATTTCGTTCCCGTAACCTATGAGAACCTATTCCAAGGATGAGAGTAGCTTTCAGACTATCTATTTACCGAATTTCAGCTTGATCTGTTTAGCCGTTTAAGCATGATTTATTAACAAAACGACTTCCTCAAACTATCACGTTTACGATATGTTTAAGTTAAATTTAAACCTAATGAACAATCCTATTCCAATAAATAGGATTATTCATTTTTTTCAAATCAAATTAGAAATCTAGGAACCAGTGTCACACGGGTATCATTCAAAAAATCTGATTGTAGAGACCCGAGATAAATTAATATGGAAAAGGAAATGGATGTAATGAAATACTGTAAGTAGCTTTAAAATTGAATTTCATGCTTCTTACTTCAGATGTATTTCTTCATGATATTTTCTAAAGTTTACGTGAATGTCACTCAATGAAATAAAACCAGTTTTTACGGATTCTATCGCGATATATTTGTTATTATTACTTTTTAAACCGACGTTAAAGTAATAATAACAAATATATCGCGATAGAATCCGTAAAAAGTGGTTTTATTTCAATGTAGATATTTCTTCATCCAAACTTTTGACTCCTAATTTACCATCATATGTTTGAAAACACCCATACACATATACATTTATTATGTAAATACCTATGGATGAATGCCTGCAAACCAATATACCGTTGATTACTGAATAATAATCTGGTACCTGCTGTCACCCCAGCAGAAGCAGGCCACGGCGGCGGCGCGCT
Organism: Eilema sororculum; assembly: GCA_914829495.1. Classification (NCBI taxonomy): domain Eukaryota; kingdom Metazoa; phylum Arthropoda; class Insecta; order Lepidoptera; family Erebidae; genus Eilema; species Eilema sororculum. The sequence goes on from OU618549.1 coordinate 21,404,893, forward strand.
GAGAAGCGCGCCTCCCCATTCCGGGGGCGAGTTGGGGACACCGTTGTCCCCCCTCCTGAGGAGGGCCAGATCGTAAGGGATGGCCCTGGGCCAGCCGGGGTGCGAGGGATATGTCGATGACAACCTCACCTCCGGCCTAGCACCAAGACCCACAGTCAGCGTGCGGTTTTAGTCGGTTCGAGTCCGACATAACCTCCCCTTCCGGCTCCAGCAGGGGGGGTATCCGAGGGAATTTCCGCACGAAAAAAAAAAAAAGGTACCGGCTTTCCTCTCAAAGCCCTCCTTGACATTTACGTTTAACCTTGGGGGTGTAATTTCAACTAAATTATCGAAGCTATTTTAACAGTAAAAAATCTATGTACAGATATAATTTAACGGTCAAAGGATGATGGGCAGAATGTATGGACCCTGGGCCCCGCAATGAAAACGAGTGATACATCGTTAGAAAGGCATTTTAGAGTAGAATAAGAATATCTATGGTGTTAATCTCTATTCATCGTTCAATCGGAGTAAATCTACTTTACTATATCTCTCTAAGCCCCGTATTCTAGAATGACACTCAGCCTGAATCACGATTTATCGGATGACAAATTATAGAGACGGATTGATAGTTTGACAGGGTCATTCATCAACTCGCGGGCAATAAACTTGCGGGAAACCGCGGGTTGGCATTTTTGAATTTTATTTTATTTTGCTGTCGTCAACTCGCGTGAATATTAAAGTACAGTCAGAAAAATGGATCGAAGCCATAAATTTAATACAAAACCCGCATTTCATACTCCCGCATTTGTGCACCCGCATTGGTTAAAGTAACTGTTTAGTTTTTTATATTTATTTATCTTAGATTTCGATATAGACGTGCAAAATGAGGTGAGGGGGAGACGACCAACGATGCATAAAACATGCTATTTGTTATAGTTATGACAACGATGTCATATGAATGAAACGTCGAAGGAATATCGTCTTTTTCTTGTGATGATTAAATTTTATTGTAGGATAAGACAAAGTACATTTCAAGCTAATGAAAAATAAGCTTAAATATTGATAAGACCAAAATAGGATAAAAGTAGGGGTAAAAAGTAATAGTGCAGTTAATTTTTTATACATTTAAGATTTCGTCTAATAAAAATGTGGAAGCTTTTTTGTGTTTTTATGTATTGTGGAGATAAGTTAATATTTTTTATACCACAGTGGCAGACAAACGCAGGGCCTTTTTTTATCGTGCGAAAAATCCCCACGGAGCCGGTGGAGGCGGTTATGTCGGACTCGAACCGACCAAAACGCACGCCGTCTTAGGTCCTTGGTTTCCGGAGGTGAGATTGCCGAAAGCATATCTCTCGCACCCTGGCAGACCCAAGACCATCTCATTCAAGATGGCCCTCTTCGGGTTGTGAGGACCTTAGTGTCCCCATCTAGCCCCGGGTACGGGGAGGCACACCTTGTGCCGCTGCCGCGGCCTCCGACGCCCAGTTCGCCTTCGCTCTTCGCGGGCTTCCCGGGCCCGGAGTCTAGTCCGGACCCGACCGACCGCCTCTTTGTCGAGCATTAGTTGCTCGCAGAAGGAGGCGGCCGCACCCCAAGCGTTTGCACATCGTACCATCGCTGTGATCAATGTGGCGAGTGTGAGGACTCCCACCCCCAGAGCCGCCACTAGGACCCGCCTCCACGCCAGGCACTCAGTCAGCGTGTGCAGCTCTGTGTCCTCGCTCGCATCACTGTGATAGTACTAGGACGTTGGCTCCCTCCGGATCCGACACAGGTAACTCCGTTAATCACCTGAGTCAGCCGGTACGAGAAGCTGCCGTGTGGCCTCTCTAGCCATTCCTCTATGATGGATCTTATCGCCGATATTACGGCATGCCCTGCGCTTGGTCGCCCAAGTGTTAGTTCCCACTCAGCTGCCATATCCCGGTGGAGCTGGGACCTCACGGCCTGAGTTTCTTCAGGCTCGGGTTTCCGTCCCTGCTCCCGCGCCTCCTTTCGATACCGATACAGCATCGAAAGGGCTCTCGCATTCAGGTTCCACGGTAGGGATCGGCAAGGAGACTCGCCACCTCCAAGGATATCGTACCCCCTAATGGCCCTGCTGGCCGTTGCACGCTGCGGCCCACCCAGCAAACGCGCATTATAGACTGTCAGGGTCTCCGCCCATATCGGGCACCCATATAGGGCCATGGACCGCACGACTCCCGCATAGAGTCTCCTGTGGGAGTCATCCGGCCCCCTATGTTGGGTAGCAGCCGCCCCAAAGCGGCAGCTGTATTCTTCAATTTGGGGGCCAGTCGTCGGAAATGCTCCCCGAATTGCCACCGGCCATCGAACACGAGCCCCAGGTATTTCATCTGGGGCTTGATGCCGATGGAAATGTCTCCCACTATGAGGCTGGAGTCCTCCGGGGGCATGCTCCGAAGCCCATGAAAGAACATGGCCTCGGTTTTATGCAGAGCCACCTCAAGACCCAGCCACCGGATCCACTTCACGACTTGGGCAACCGCGATCGTGGCCTTCAGGGTCACTTCGCGGTATGAAGCCCCGCACGCCGTCACCAGCTTGTCGTCCGCATAACACGTGACGGCGGCACCGTCCGCAAGCTCACCGCGAAGCACCGAGGCGTAACCGATGTTCCACAGAAGCGGTCCCAGGACCAATCCCTGCGGAACACCGCACAACATCTCTCGCCGACCGAGCCCGGGCCCGGGCCTACCTGATAGAACATGTTTATAATTATTTTACATTTTGCTTAGCTATGATACCTATACAAATAAATAAAATTGGAGTGTCTGTTTATAACGTTAAAATAATAGCTTTTTAACTGGAAGTGTAAGGCCGACAGACGGATAGACAGAGTTACTTTCGGATTTATAAAACCTATAAATCATTACGGATACAAGATACTATAAAAAAATAGCTTTTTTGGAAATTTTGTCAATCTGTCGGTCTGATATTCTATTTGTTTGCGAAGTAAAGTGACTTAGTCGTTTTTGAGAGAATTTGTATTGTTATTAGTTGAAAGATAATTCTCGTAACAAAAATCTGTTCAAAATCTAATCCCGATCTAATCTCCCAAATGACTACAATGGTATTCTCGTTACACACTTTTCAAGATCGAACGTTGACTGTAATGTTATTATATTGAACTAACATTTGAAAATGTGCAAATCGATCAAAAAATGTTACCTACTCTGCTGAAACTGATCTATAAATTATTCTAATCGATTACATAATAATTAAAGATGGATTTTTCCGATTCGAACGTGCGGGGTGAGCAAATGAAATCTGCGCGGGGGTGTGAGCTTCCATTCTGTACGCTAGTACTATTACCTATTCTGTGATATCACTTTGATCCTTTTTCGTAGTATGTCCATACCACGACAGTCACTCGCTTTTCTTTTTTCATTCCTTGATACCACTTACAAACTTCTTCTATTATACTATATTCAATAACATAGCCTAAAATATCTTATAAAGTACCTACATTTTAAATAGGTACCAAACTACATTAAATTTATTACAAAGTTTTCGTAACTGACTGTACACAAATACGTCAATTTTGACAATCGCGCGAGTTGACGACACGAAAATAATCAAAAATTGAAAGTTGCCAACTCGCGGTTTCCCGCAAGTTTATTGCCCGCGAGTTGATGAATGACTCGTTTGACGACATATGGCCTATACAATCTGTCCTCATATAAATCGAGATTCAGGCTGAGTGTCATTGTAGAATAATTTTATGTAATCTGTTGTCTATTTCTTGCTAAGTTAAGTCTAATATATAGAAAGCGTTGAAAAGCAAACTCACCATTCGAAAGAACTTTTATTTGATATTATTTTTATATTGTAAAAGCCGTTTACAGCCTATCATCACAACATGTAACTACAATCAATTCTACGCCGCACAATACTCACCTTTAAGGTTATCCGAAAAACTTCTTCACCGAACAAAATATTCGAGCGTGCCCCTCATTTAGGCCCATACGAGCGACGTACACACACTTCATATATGCTGGAGGGTGACAATCATTTTGCGTGAATACGGATGAAAATTGCGAATGATTTATTCATTCTGAAGCTTCTTATATCTATATTGTGTACGTTTTACGCAAGGAAGGCTTTTGTAAGGCTTTGATGGAAAGATAAGTGAATGTTGCTGGCTTATATTCTTTTTTTGAAGAGTACTGCTGACACAAATTACTAGTATTGTTGTTAACCTCTGTAGCTAAGCTAAATTGTTGTTAGGAGTGGGTTTCTGTTAGTAGTGTTATGACCAGGATTACTTTATAGTAAGACGGACTTTGCAACCACTATATCGACAAACTTCTAAGTAATACAGTGTTTTTATTAAAGTTTTTTTATGCAACTTTGATGGTAGACCCATCTGATGGAAAGTGGTTACCGTGGCCTATGGACGTATGCAATAGAGAGTAATAATCGTGCTGCCGACCCCGTAAGAACTGAGAGTTTCTTTACCGTCAGTAAAGAAAACAAAGTAGGACAAGCCTTTGGCTTTGGCAAGTCTAGTTTGTATGGGGTCCATCGAGAAAGCCTTAGCTGGTAACTTGCTTAATAGACAAAAGAGCATCCATGCATGTGTACGAACATGCATCATGCATGGGTCCGACCAAACAGCAAATGTTTTATCCCCAACGATAGCAAAACTCACTAATAGACCAGATCTAATGACTCGCATCGGCTCGTACTCAACCATATTTACTTTCAAGCTTTTATTCAACTTGCAATGTTTGTTTGTTAGTTTATGAAGATCGAATCTCGTAAACTGAATTAAAAGAATTAAAACTATAACTTTTATCCTAAAGAGTGAATTTCTATTAGATTTTAATCCATTGCTAAAATGTATTAAGCTAGATCAAATATCGTCAAACATCTATTGATTAAATTCTCTAGTCTACCCTAGTATAGTCAGCATCAAAATGATCTCGATGAACAAAGTACTCAAAATGATCTTATTGCCTTGATTTTCCTCCCTTCCTGTCGACGAATTGTTCTGATATTGGTACACACCTTTAATTTGGAAAATAATACCATTTAAATCAATAAAACATTTTGTTTGTCTCTTATCATCTTGGTTTAAAGATCGTTTTGAGACTTCGTAGTCAAGATATTTCTGACTCTGACTGTACCATATTCTATCAATAGCAGAGCAGTCTTTGTAATATAAAGTGATCCTTTTTACGTCAATTCTGATATTACGTACACATTTATTGATTTTTTGAGGAATCTGCGGTAGCCTAGTGGTATGGCTAATGGACTGCTGAGACGAGGTCTCGGGTTCGATCCCAGGTTTACCATGGCACACACCAATGAATTTTCGATGCTTTTCGAAGTTATGTGTGTATTTAGTGCCCGGTTTATGGCAATAGGCTCGCCACCACATTGGGACCTAAACATAAACTGGCGAAATGTGTGCTTCTCATAGCACCTCTGCCTACCTCTTCGGGGAATACAGGCGTGAGTTTATGCTATGTTATGTTTGTTGATTTCATATTGACACTACAATATATATTTCTAAATCTATTTGGCAATAAATTTATTTTTATTTATTATTTATTTAAAACTACTTTATCTGCAATATTCATATCAAAAGTAATTCGCAAATATTAAATTCTGAAATACATTTATAGATTCGAAATCAAGACTACATTTAATATATCAAAGTACATAGCTTTAAGATCGCAGTATTCAGATAAAAAATCTCTCGCTAATATTAAAATAACAAGCCAGTTAAGTGCGAGTCGGCCTTTGTAATCCAAAAGTTCCGTATAAAATTGTATACTGGGACGAACTTTGCTACATAATCTGCAATATATGTTGATTGTGTAGACTTATAAGTCTGATTTTTGCACAGTTTCAAGACGTTACAGACCTAAGTATGTGGTGCAAATCTCAAATTGTTACCTCTACGCATTCTTGAGAAAAATTTCTTGACAAACAGATGGACAGGCAGAAGGACAACTTCTATACGGATACCGTTTTTTGTTAGTTTTGAGGTACTGAACCCCAAAAATCTTTCGCAAATATTAAAAATGAAATCTCCCTATAATAAAATACACCAATGACTATAAAATATTCCTCGGCGGTAAAGTCCTGCGGATAATCTTTATGAATTATGGTATCATTAACAAAGTATATTGCTTCTAAGATAAGGTTCTCCCAATAAAATGTTGAGTTTGCATACACTGCCATGCATAATGAGTACCTTTTATAAGTACCTTATTTTTAGTGACAGTGACTTACGTTCCGAGCCATAAGCAATTAATGCATACATATATAATCACACCTTTTTCCCCAGAGGGTTAGCAGAGGTAAATTAAAACCTACATTTCACCAATCATTGTATTCCGTCAAACGTTATTGGGGTAGGCCATTGCCGTATTGCGGGCACGAATGTTGACTCGAACCATGCATCTGAGGCTGAGTCTGGGCTGTATATATCGATCTGATGTTAAACAGTCCTATTCCTTAGTCGCCTTGTACGACATCTCTTGGGAAGATGGGGTTGCCCAAATTCTACTCTGCCGGGAACCACGTGGCTTAAGCAATAATACGAGGGTATATTGAACCCATCAAGACTTCTTATACAAGCTGGACATAGTCCGAGCATTGGCATTTGTCTCTCCATCCTCCGATCTATCCGTGAGGTGACGTATATAGTTAAGCGTATCCCTCACACCCCGCCTGACCCAGGGCCATCCCTTACGGTCTGGCTCGGGAAGGGGGACAACGGTGACCCCGACTTACCCCCGGAATGGGGAGGCGCGCTTCTTAGCGCACCGCCACCATGGCCTGCTTCTGCTTGGGTGACAGGCGGCTCCTTCCATCACCCCCAGGCCTGCGTGTGCAATACCAGAGGTGTCACACTCGTACCACCGACCTTTTATAGGTAGATCATCTCTAGTAGTAAAAATAAGTGTAAAATACAATTTGACCAGTACAAAAGCAACAAGACGGTATCTGCAATAAACAGATACTTCAATTGTAATCGTACTTGTAGAATCGATAATCTCCTTGAATCGTCGCCGGCGAGGAACGCCATCTGAAATTCCATTATGTTCAACACAATACCACGTATTTTATTTCCAACATACAAACATCTCACATTCAGACAATTTTCTTTCGCGTTTATAGCTTGAAAATTGTTATTTGAGGAATGCTATTCTGTAAGCTTAGTGTTGCGATTTTATTGTACTATGTTATTTCTATTTAAATAAGCATAGTGTGTACGTAGAAGAGTATTGACACGAAGAATTTATCTCTAAAAATAATGAAGGGGTTTTATTAATAGAATATTAGTAATGAAAATAACCAGTCGGACCGGTGACACCCTCTTAGCGATCACCCTCAAGTGCCACTAAGGCTGAAAAGCCGCAGGAGCTTCTGGGCGTGCGTTGGCCCAATTGTCGGTGGCCCCTCTCAAGCCAGAACCGAACACTGGAGAGCACAGGGTCCACTACCAACCCCTTTCGTCCCGCTTTCAGAGGAACTCCCGCCTGGACATGATCTGCCCTGGAACAGATGGAAGTCTTTAAACAGACTCCGGACTCGGCTTGGCCGAAGCAAGGAATGCAGGGCCAGATGGGGCAGACCTGCGATGTGAATGTGGAGTTACTCAACAGACAATGGTTCACCTGTTGACATGTGCTAAATGCCCATACACATGTACACCGCAGGACCTTATGTGCACCTCTAAGAACGCCATACAGGTGGCAGCACACTGGGAGAAGATAATTTGAGGGCCGAGGCGCCATCGCCACGATAGAAGAAGAAGAAGAAGACCAGTATTCTCCCTAACCCCTACAGCTAAGCTAAATAGGCGTAGAGACATAACCTCCTTGGTGGATTTCTACCATCTGTACCATGGTGTATATTTTGATTAGCTCTTCTAATTAGTCCGGCCTCTCCTTTCCTACATAGGACTACACGTGCAGAGCTTAGATGTCACCCGCATACGGTACCGAAAATTCCATCAAGAACCAAGTGGTGACTCTTCTCTTTGCCATATAATTACATCTTGGTAACGTTTCCTGTTTTGCATGTAGCACAAATGTTTCCTTCGCAGCGTGAAAAATCACCTTTCAAGGCCGTCAAGGTGTGATTTTTATTTATTGATCCTGACCGCCTCTTTCCGCCATCGTTGGTTGGCGGTCCACAACTATGCGTTTCTCGAGAAACTTTCTGCCTCGCACAACTAAACTGTGGAATGAACTGTCACCAGCGTAACTTTTTTTTTTCAAATTTCAAATTTCTTTATTTCAAATTTCTCCTTATCATATAGAATTCAAGACAATTAAGAATAAAATATTACATACTCTTGCATACAACAATAAACATTATGATTCGTTTCACACCCTTGCTGCTAATATTGTATATGCTTAGTAATACCTCAAATGTAAAGGCAGTGCTGCCTATTCCGCTGCTACACCTCCAAACCCAAAATTATCCAAAATCTTCCAATTGCATGTGCCCCTCCCACTATCAGACAGAAAAGGACAGACGACCTATCCCATTGTTATTATTTCCAAACCAACACGACCTTCAAACCTTCAAGTAAAGGAAAGGACGACAACGCACTTGTAACTCCTCTGGTGTTGCGGATGTCCATGGGTGGCGGTGATCGCTTACTATCAGGCGACCCATCTGCTCGTTTGCCTCCCTATTTCATAAAATAAAGTATAACAGTACAAAAAATGATATAATAATGAAAAAACATGATACAATATCCAACTTGTCAAAATTTACTCCTAATTAAATTGGTACCGGCTATAGACAATTTAACTTTTCCTGGAACGCTCCGACGTTCTGAATTTAAGAAATTATCTGTGGGAGTGTTGATGAATACATTAAAAAAATATAATGAACATATTATTTTTTAATTAGTCCCAGGGTTGCCAGGATTGTAGCAAGTGAAAAGTCACTGTTTACCCAAATGGGGATGAGACGTAACGCTATGTATGTATTATATATCCCAGCATTGATACCGGCTACATCTAAGAAGGATAATAATGATGAAACCAGCCCGACACGTGTTTTTGTTTGTTCACGTGTATCTTTTTTTTTTCGTGTGGAAATCCCCTCGGATACCCCCCTGCCGGAGCCGGAAGGGGTGGTTATGTCGAGCTCGAACCGATTAAAACCGCACGCCGACTGTGGGTCGTGGTGCTAGGCCGGAGGTGAGGTTGTCATCCCTCGTACCCCGGCTGACCCAGGGCCATCCCTTACGGTCTAGCCCTCCTCGGTTCACGTGTGTCCTACACATTAACACTAATGAAAGTCGAAATGATTTCCACAACATTTACTGCCAGTTTCACAAGGCAATAAGCGAGAAAAAAATAAGTCAGTAAGAAAAGAGCCCCTTTTTTATATAATAATTACCACTTGTTGCCACTAGATATAGCTTATATCCCTATATCCTTTACCAAGCTAAGGTTTATATATCTACAAGAATTTATCAAAATTCACAATTTAGACGTGAAATCATAACAGACCGAGTAACTATCGCATTTGTTATATTAGTATGGATACCTTAACACCAGCGAAATACTCTATCACTTATAAATACAAAATAAATATCAATATTTCTGTCACCGGCTTCTTAATATTCAGAGCACGAGTATTTTTATACAAGTCTCGTAGCATATTCGTAGCAAGTGCTACGATGTCTACGTAGACGTGCTACGGGATATTAACCTGTCGGACTTAGGTTTAAAAGCTTTTATTTTCAATGGTAAAGCTTTTAAAGGTGGATTTTATCTTGCAAATTCAAGTGAAATGACTTAAGTTGGACTTAAGTGTATTTGAGGTGTGACCTAGAACTTTTTTAAGTGTTTCTACTTAACGAAAGTACTTAACTAAGTAGCTAGTTGTTATTTTATTATACTTGACTCCCTCAGAAACGAAAGGGTCAAAATGTGTTTTAAGATATGGGTACCCATCCTTAAATCGGCCTAACTAGTGTTGCTTAACCTACTCGGTTACCACTTAGCCACGATACCCTGCCATCTTTGTCTCAATCTTTTCTACAACTCAGTTGGGGTCGGCTTTCCAGTTTGTGATGTACCTGAAGTTCGATATTTTCCCCGAAGTGACTGCCATCTAACCTCCACAACCGATTGGCGATGTTGAAGTTTTGTAGTTAGAGTCGCACTTTTGAAGTTGTATGGCAACTGGGACCGACGGCTTAACGTGCTCACCAAGCCACGAAAACACCCAGACCAATGCTCATATTCTTGCGCACATAAATGCATGCACACATAAATATACATTCATGCATTTAAATATTTTCACTGAGTATGAATCGAGCAAGTGCCCCCTGTGTGGTCATAAGCCCCTGTATATAAAACTTACTATTAATGAAAACCGCATGAAATACGTTAGTAGATTTTAGGTCTTTTGCAAACAGCCAAACGCTGTGGGTGACTTTATTTTATTTTATAATATGTAGTGATATCAACTTTTTTTTGGTAACTATACTTTAACTTTATTTTTCTCACAGTCCCGAAATACTCCTCAAAAATAATAATTAAATTTAAAAGGGGAAACCGGGACCGCGGCGGTCCCGGTCCCAAAAGCTTCCCTATCCAAAAAACAAGAATATAAATTGAATAAAGTAATCGACGACAAAAGGTCCTAAGTCGATATCCAAAGACGTAATTAAAAGTCATTTTTTCCCAAGAAGGCGAAGTTTCCCAATGAGGCGCATGTTCGAAGGCACATCTTATGCGGGAAATGCCTCCGAGCAACAAGTTCGGCGCTGCTCTGGAGGAACTTTGGAAACTTTTGGTGTATGGTCCAAGGCGTAAACGTTGGCGTATTATATTTACCTGTCAAATTTTGACTGTTTTATTTAATTTATCAGACTAGGTTGTGCGCATGAATAATTATATTTTAATTTTTATATAGTAGTAGTGTAGTAGTTTTTTCTCTAAATTTATGCCCGTGGATTCACCGATGTTGGTTATCACGACTAAAAACAACCTTAAAGCCTAACTAGATTTGAATTGAAAATCAATGAATAATAATTTTCCGGGGCAAGATCGAGATATTGAGGTTACCACACACACTAGTTTTTTCCTGTAAAAATCAACTAAACCATATCATAACATAAATTAGAACAGAATTGCACTCAGTTCTCCAAAGTGCTTAAACTGCAACCACTGCACTTAGTCGCTTACCCAAAAACTATTACAAAACAAACTTTTCTGAAGACTTGAACCACCAACATCTTATTAATTGCGCTGGCAACATAATCCTATGACGTCACGTGGAGCTCAGGCCGCACATCCATCAGCTCGCCGCAGCCGTGAGCCTCGAACAAAAGCCTTGTACCTACTATTTATAACGACAAATCTTGTTAGATTGATGTGGGGATCTATGGAATTACTATTGTGATTTCTCTAGGAGAAAATTATTCTATCTAATATTGCTATACCTACAAGCGTAAGGTGAAACTGCCAAGATCTATGAAAGCTACTTGAAATCTTACCTTTTTTTTCCGTTCGGAAATCCCCTCGGATAGCTCCCCTGCCGGAGCCGGTAGGGGAGGTTATGTCGGACTCGAACCGATTAAAACCGCACGCCGACTGTAGGTCGTTGTGCTAGGCTGGAGGTGAGGTTATCATCGACATATCCCTCGTACCCCGACTGACCCAGGGCCATCCCTTACGGTCTGGCCCTCCCTTACGGTCTGGCCCTCCTCGGGAGGGGGGACAACGGTGTCCCCGACTCGCCCCCGGAATGGGGAGGACTTGAAATCTTACCTGCTAGTAGAAAATCTGTGAATATTATTCAGTTAGTGCGTTAAACCTTTTCTTTGGCAAATAAAAAAATATTAAAGAAGAGAAAAATCCCGATCGAAATTTTTGATTTGTGAATTGCAAATGGGTACTGCCTGTTATGACTTACAGTGCCGTAATGTGGAAACTGACAATAGGGTTAGTCCATGACCTAAAAGTCGCGCAGCGGGCTATGGAGCGAGCTATGCTTGGAGTTTCCTCGAAGGATATTTTCTTTTTTATTTTTTTTATACAGGACACGCCAATTTGACTTCACCTCGCCTTGAAATGAGGTCATCTGACAAAGAACTAAAGTTACCGATATAGCTCGTAGAATTGGTAAGTTGAAATGGCAGTGGGCTGGTAACATCTGCCGAAGGACCTACGGCCGTTGGAGCAACTCGTTTGCTCCAACGGCCTAGAGTGGAGACCGCGAGGTAGGACACCCCCTAGCCAGATGGACTGACGACCTTTTTTTTTTTTTACAGTCCACGTCAATTTGACTTCACCTCGCCTGAGGTTAAGCTAAAGGCAAAGTCTCGGAAAGAGGGTCACCATCGTAAACATTTACCATGTTAACAGTGGTGGCACTCAGCTTGACGGCCTCATTAGATGCCTTTTCACGCCCCGCTTAAAGGATCCGGGACTGTAGGACCTGAAAAAGGTGGTGGGGACAGACTGGATGTGGAAGGCGGCGGACCGACAGAAATGGCGCCTTTTGGGAGAGGCCTGTGTCCAGCAGTGGACTGCAAAAGGCTAAAATTGATTGATTGATTGACTGCCTCCTATCAAACTTGTTTCGGTTAATATTTTAACAGCAGTCGGGTGTTATACCTACATTTATAATACACTAACTTTTGCCACCTGCGTGGATATCGGTTTTCGCGCATAAACATAGCCTACGTCCTTTCTCAAGGTCTAATCTACCCCTATTCCAAATTTCATCAAAATCGGTTCAGTGGTTTAGGCGTGAAAGCGTAACATACAAACAGACAGACAGACAGACAGAGTTACTTTCGCATTTATAATATTAGTAAGGATTCGCTCGTGTACTCTAGTACAGTCAGCATCAGAAAATTATCAATCGTTAATCAGAAAAACTGCAGTATATTCGATTGCAATGGGTTTATTAGGATTGAAAATATCACAAGCGGTGTCACGAGCCCCAATTAGTTTAGTTAGGATAGTTCAATTAAGTCATTGATACCTCCCCAATCAGTGAACCACATCACTCGTGTCAACGATAACCTAATGAAAACCAACATTATCGCTATAATACGTGTCATTAACCCTGTACACCGCGAACCCCCGCATGCACGCAATTTGTGGCCCAAATTACCCCCAACCCGTCGCATGCAGGTATCAGTCATTCAGTACAATGGTTGTATCATTAATCATTATGGGCTGGCCTGTCCGCATTGATGCAGTTGTGTATTCATTTTAAATAAGAGAGATTTGGGTATAGATGAATATGAATAATTATGAAAAATAATGTTTTACTGCCGTTTCCAATAACATACAGTTATAGATAGATCGCATCTACGGATAAACAGTCTGACCTTCTCGGCCGTTTAAATTCAGAACATAGTAACTGATTGTTTGGCGGGAAAGCGTAGAGGTATTATTATGCATCGCGGTATTATTTTATTTCTCAAAATTGGAGTGAATTCGAGTTTTTATGTATAAAAATGATGTATTTTTAGCCATAACGTCTTTGTGACTCTACTACGTGTTCAATCCAAAACTCGTCAGGAAACTTTTAGTAAAGTCCCCACACTTTACTGAGGCAGCAATCATCTCATTCATCGTTATCAACATATGCTGACTATTCAATCGAAAACATTGGAAATTTAGCTCTCCTGAACATTTTGGTTGGAAGGAGTTACTATGTTTTGAATTAAAACAGCCGAGCACACTGCACAGGTAAGTCAAACTTGACTGTTTATTCGTAGGTGTGATCTATCTTTAACTGTAAGTATGTTATCGGCGGAGGAACTGTTATTACTATTTCGCCATTTAGAGAGTGCAGGGCCCCTGTACCCTGTAGGGTGTATGAACATCGTCAAAGCCCAATTAAGCCATTGGGTCAACGCAGACAGAGTGGTAAACTGTTCGAGTAGTTTTTAATGTCAACTTTATTTGGCTGCTTGAACATGTTCGACAATGTGCGACGTCATCGCGACTTCGTTTAAATGGAACAGGATTGATAGAGCTTAATTTAATATACTTACTATTTAAACTGTTATACTTACCTAACTATTTGTACTTAAGATGTCCACTGTGTAGAACTTAAATAAAATATTTTTCTTTCTTTCTTTCTTTCTTTCTTTCTTTCTTTATTTAATTATTACTTAAAAACTGCTCGAGCAATTTTGCCACTCTGTCTGCCCTGATACTTTGTAGGCGTCCATGGTGGTAGTGCAAGCGGCTGCTTAGTTGAGGGGTGCGAATTCGATTTGGGGCTTATTCTAAATTCCTCCTTTTACCGATTCCTCGAAAATTATTTATTTGTTCTCGATTTCCTCACAATTTAAACCTAAAAACATAGTAAAACTCGTACAGTCAAGCACAACTTTCCTGCTCAGTGCAAATAATTGTATGAAATGAATATTTTTATTATCATTGGTCTGGGTGGTGTTGTTTTTAACCCCCGAGGCAAAGAGAGGGGTGTTATAAGTTTGACACATTTGTCTGTGGCATCATAGCTCTCGAACGGATGAAGTGATTTCAATTTTATCTCTTTTTAAGGAAAATGTATCCGCATTTCAGAATCCATAACACAAGCTAATTCAGCTTACTTTGGGTCTAAATAGCGTTGTGTAAAATATCTTAGAATATTTATTTATCTATCGTATATTACTCAACCCCCATAGTGCGCAGTGGAACATGTTTCGTGGAACATAATGTTTGTCAATACAGTTACATTGTTCCTGCTAGTTGTAGACAAATCTCATTTCTGAGACTCAGTGCACATGTGCCCACCGCATGTACAGTCAGCATCACATCGATCTTGATGAATAAAGCGCTCAGAATGAACTCAATTCCTTGGTTTTCCTCCCTTCCTGTTTACGAATTGTTATAATAACAGGAACAGACCTAAAATTTGGAAAATAATACAATTTAAATCAATAAAACAGTTTGATTTAATACCTAAAAGATGCGTCGCCCTTAAAGACGGATATAAAGAGAAGGGAAATTTGAAATGATTCAGGTGTGGCTCAATAGCAAGAGCATTCCCCCTGTAAGGGAAAGGTCGTGGGTTCAAGTCATCAGAGATAATTTTTAGACTTTGTGGTCTATATATTTCTGACGCTGATTGTACCTAGTATCGTCGGTCTTGTTTTTAGCAAAGTTTTATTGGATTTTTATGTTAGGCAAGTCTCAGTAGCAAAACGGCGTTAGGAAAGTATGAAGAAATTCATAAATAAATATCAAACAATACATAACATAACATCATAACATAAACTCACGCCCGTATTCCCCGAAGGGGTAGGCAGAGGTGCTAGCACCCACGTTTCGCCAGTTTATGTTTAGGTCCCGATGTAATAGGTGGCGAGCCTCTTGCCATTAACCGGGCACTTATAAACCTGCGATAAATACACACATAACTTCGAAAAGCATCGCAAAGTCATTGGTGTGTGCCATGGTAAACCTGGGATCGAACCCGAGACCTCGTCTCAGCGTTTTCTCTAGACAGATTTACTTTTACAATCGTGCCTTTGTTAAAACTGGTTCCATATTGGTTCACATAAATTTTTTAATCCTATTCTTTTTCTTACTACCGATTCGTGTTCATAATCATCACTCTTCATAATTTTATTTTTTATACTTTTTTTATTCATAAATTTTTATTACTATCATCGGAACTCATAATATTTATTGATTATAATTTTTTTTATTAATACTGTTACTACCAGGAACCAGTTTAAATCCATAACTCTTTTTTTCAGATTTTTTTTTCATAACATTCTATTATCATATTGCTTTAATGAATAATGTTGTTACTACGAACATACTTCAACAAAAATTCGTTTTGCATAAATTCTGACTTTTTTTTATATATTTGGTCCCTCAATTGACTGTACCCCACTAGGTGGCAATAAAGCTGACGTGCAGTTCATAAAATACAGAACACCATTACTTAGTAAATACATTGCTTTTCTAACAAAAATTAGTTTAATATTAACTTACTAGAAATAACAGACCGTAAGATTCTGCAAAGATACAGGTAGGTTTGACGGAACGCCGCCGTGATTGCCGGACACCCCTTGGCCTTCCCAGGGGAGGAATAGGGGATTTGGGTGAAATTGCCCACACAAAAAGGGCAAATCATCCGTGCGGGCTTCCCACTGACGCCCGCACGGATATTTTACTAGATAAAACTAACGATTATTTCCTAGATAAAACGCGTTATCTGAAAAGAGTCTGTTAAATTTTCCTTTCTATTATGCGTGAATTAAAATAACATGATGTTTATTTAGTTGGGACCAGATATTACCCGTTCTAACAAAAGCATTTAGTAAAACAAGTTTTAACAAACTCTGAAAAAGCAGTTCTAACTAAAATTGGTTTAACTGTAACATACATATTTCCACTTGTATCCTCATACAATTCATATATACCATCGGTGAATATCCCAAGAAAATTTTCCTAAGTGCAAAGGGTCTCTTAAACATAACAACATCTTTCAAAAATCAACAGTCTGGAAATGTCTTCGTCCCTTTGAGATATTCATAACTTACCCATCGGCATAGCGATTCTGTTTTGTAATTCATGAAGTCATAGAGCTGATACAGAACCGGATAAAATGAAGATTGAAGAAGGGGACTACGCCTGATTTGAGCGGAATCTTTTGTTTTCATTACTATTTTACGCAATATTACGTATTCTGGCATCCTACTATATCCTTATATACGTGATGCCAACTACGAATGGTTACGTAGTAGACCATTTGTATGGTGGCCACCAGGTTTGGTCTCACGCATAACTTTGGCATCAATGGGTTTAGTTGACTTCGTACCGCCAATTTTTATCCGCCCGCGTGGCGTCCGATCCCGTTCCCGCTGCACTATCTACTATAATAAGCATGTATTATACATATAAACTTTCTACTTCAATTACTCTATCTATTAAAAGAAACAGTAGCAAAATCTATAGCGTATTTTTGAAGATAAAAGCAATAAAAATAAATAAAATATTCTACAAAATTCTACACAACGATCTAGACCTATGATAAGCATAGCTTAGCTAGCTTGTGTTATAGAATCTAGAATGCGGATAAAAATTCTTAAATATTTTTTTTGTAAATAGATACATAAATTATACATAGAAACATCCAGACCAGTGCAAATAGCCATATTCATGCATATACATATTTGCACAGAGCGGGGTTCGAGATGGAGGCAAAGTTGTCGAATGCCACACCAGTGGATTCGACTGTACATATTCACAATTATTGTGTCTAGATGGCGTTATAGAATGTCCTAAAATATTATTCCTATTTATTTATTCTATAGAATGAATGAATGAATGAATGAACGAATCAATGACGTACATACCAGACATGAAGTCATGACAATCACGTCTTCCCAATCTTTCACGTCGAATAATGCATAAAACTTTCAACACCGTTTCTCTCGACAGTACTTTTACACCGTGGAGGCGCCCCCTCACAGCAAACCTTTGAACCATCTGTGACTGCAGATATCCGTTTGACATGATAAGTGAGGTCTATCTATCCATCATGAATAAAACGATAGCTCCATATCTTCTGATCTTCAAGAAATAACCTTGAATATCAATTTTGAACCTTAAGTTTTGTGCAACAGAGTTGATATTGCGGTGAAACAGTAGTATTCTGGTGTGATAAAATTTCGGATTAATACAGAATTGTGTTGGATGCAGCTAGTGAATGTGATTGCTAAACATGAGGTCTCAGGTTCGATTTTCCGGTGCAATACCCAGATTGGAAAAGTTTATGTTTGATAGTAAACCGCTCGGTTTTATTACGGAGATCAGAAACGTTATTAACAAGAAAAGTAAATTAAAAAATTTAAAGAACTTTGCCCTAAAAATATTTACTGCAGCGCCCCCTAGTGGGTCGTCACCGTAACACCTATCTAAGAACAATCACCAATCCAACCCAAACCAATAATTGAAAACTGCATCAAAATCAAAACCTTTTGAAAAGAACCCTGATGACGGTTGCCTGGAAAAAATTGTCCCCAGCGATAAGGTAGTAATTTTTGTACAATTTTTTTACAATATGTATATATTAGTAGCTTTTGCCCGCAGCTTCGCCCGCGTGGATGTCGGTTATCGTGACAAAACATTTCTCAATAGAAAAAAAAAAGAAAAATGACGAACTTTCCATACAAACGTTTGTCACCTATTTCACCCTCTTAGTAGTTACATTTTGAAAAACGCTAATATACGTGTTCATTCATTTCTTAAAAGACATAGGTTTATGAAATTTAGTGCATCTAGCTCTTAAATGTACTCATTAAGCACTTTCATTTGATACCAAACACGGCATATTTATCTCAAATTTATTTTTTAATACCGTACCTTATGAGCACTAGAGGGCGCCACACAAGATTGGGTGACACGTCATATAGCCTATAACCATCGGACGATCAAGCCGCTTGCAACGATACCTCATTTGTCCATTTCTAATAAGTATTTGAGGAGCTATGAGGGAACAAATGAACATACATACATACATACATACATACTTACATACATACATAGCCTGTCAAAATCATAACCCTCCTTTTGGCTTCGCCGTAGTCGGGTAAAAATGAACACCTTCTTTTTGACAGATTTTTACCAATTTAATCTTAACAATGACAATAACCGACCGACCGTGGCTGGTTACGGTTAACGTCAAGTATTGACGTCATATGAACTGTTGTCAAATGGTGCAACCTATTTTTTGACTGGTACTTTATAAGCACTGTTATTGTTAAACTAAGATGCAACCCAGCCTAAAACTTCATTTACTGGTGCCAAAAATGGCTTTTGTGCTAAATATGAAGGCTTAGATAATTGAACAGAGTAGGGTGTACTTCCAAGATAGAAACCGTTTAAATAAATACGTGCAAATTAATAAATATCCGGTCAAATTCCGGTTTCGGGAAAGTTTTAATGAACCGGTTAACCGGTAAATACAATCTCGGAATTGGCTTTAGAGGATCGTTAATTTCAAAGCGATTATGCTTTTATTTATGTATCAGTAATTAATTAATTAAATGGGACTATATTACGATCAGAAAAATAACTGAGATACATTTTTCCTTCTTTTTTTTTGTGGACCATCAATTTATTTTTAAGGATGTTAGAACCGAAATTACTAATATTCACTCTAACCTCACCAACTAAGCTTAATTGCTTGTGCTAGGAGAGGGTTCACGTCGGTAGTGTAATGGCCTGCATTCGAACCCGGGACCTCTCGATCGTAAGGCCAACTCCTTAAACACTAAGTTACCGACGCTTAGTGGAGGAGTAAATTGCCGAGGGTGAGATTGCCTGTGGCGTATCTTTCGCCCCAGATGACTCTCGAAATGACACCCTCGGGTGTGGGACAACTGTGTCCTTAAGCTGGGGAAGACTGGCTGCGAAAAGCCTATATCCAGTAGTGAACTGCAAAGAGCGAATTTAATTAAATGAGATATCGTTTAAAAAAAACATAGCTTCTTTTTTTTTTCTTTTTTTTTTTTATTTTTTATAGTATTTATTATGCTAACTGTTAAGTTCGAAAAACATTGGAAAAATGAAATGCTCAAGTGAGACTCGAACTCACGACCTTTCGCTTACAGGGTGACTGCTCTGCCATCTGAGCTATTGAGCACCACTTGAATCATTCCAAATGTAAGCGAAAGGTCGTGAGTTCGAGTCTCACTTGAGCATTTCATTTTTTCCAATGTTTTTCAAACATAGCTACGTTATACAGTCGTAGTGAATATGACTATTATGTATGAGGTCTGTCGTTCGCTTAGTCGTCACACTATAAATTTTATTGATTTATTTGATTAATAATTTCTCAGTAATCAAAGAATTTCATTTATTCAGTTTAGGCACAAAAGAGCACATATCAACGTCAAAATTGTACAATTAGTGTCAGAAATATCAAGAGTAATTAAAATAAACCATTCGAAAATTATTCTTACGCTGGTTCCTTAGTCTGCTTAGACGAGGTCTCAGGTTCAATCCCAGGTTTACCATGGCACACACCAATGACTCTTCAATACTTTTCGAAATTATGTGTGTATTTTTCGCAGGTTTATAAGTGCCCGGTTAATGGCAATAGGGTCGCCACCTATTACATTGGGACCTAAACATAAACTGGCGAAATGTGGGTGCTAGCACCTAAGCCTACCCCTTCGGGGAATACAGGCGTGAGTTTATGTTATGTTATGTATGTAAAAATGTTTGTTGTTGAGACAAACATCTTCACAAACTGTATCGTTTATAATATCAATAAGAAATAAGATGAAGGCAGTAAAAGAAAGTGACGTCATCTTTCTATTGCCCATTGTAACTATGGAAGCGCAATAGCAACATAAAAACATTATCTTAAGAACAACTTTGATGTTATCAGTAGAACTAGTGACGACTCAGAAGTTGCAGTACAACCTTTGTTACCGTTTATAGGTTCATTAAAACTTTCCCTCCATTCGACTCGTTCGCGTGCTCAGAGAGAATACAAAGGAAATTACTATGTACATTGATTATTGAGCTGTCTAGAAAAACAATAATCATCCATACTATCCATACTAATATTATAAATGCGAAAGTAACTCTGTCTGTCTGTCTGTCTGTCTGTATGTTACGCTTTCACGCCTAAACCACTGCACCGATTTTGATGAAATTTCGTATAGGGATAGGTTAGACCTTGAGAAGGGACAAAGGCTATGTTTGGTGCGATAACCGACATCCACGCGGGCGGAGCCGCGGGCAAACGCTAGTGCTTAATATATAGAGGGTACAGCGGGAACGGGAACGGACACCACGCGGGTGGACAAGTTTGATTTTTACACAGTTTCAGAAGAAGAATTTCAATTTGATGCCTTCTTTTTTTTCTTTTTAGATATGGAAGCCCACAAAGTACAAATGTGAATTGTCACAATTTGTCAAATAGATACTGACTGTCTAAAACAACCTTCACTACAAACAGCCCTCCCCAGCGAGCAAGAGAGCAAATGTGCAGCAACAAACATCCGGCTCCGGCTGGTTTCATTAGACCTGAAGAAAACCTGCCACCTGGACACCATCTTCCATGGCCAGCTTGAAAATCATTAAATCGCCTACGGACCCAAGTTGGCCGCTGTAAGGCAAATTTGGCAAAAAGGACCTATATGAACAGTCACAAGCACCCTGCGACTGCGGGGCCCCATCCCAGTCCATGCCACACTTGCTCTCTTGCCCACTGTGCCCTTCCACCTGTAACATCTAAGACCTGTGCACGGCATCAGACAATGCTGTTGCCGTAGCCAGGTATTGGGCTGACATATCTATCTATTAAATTTTAATAGATAGATGAGCCATTGACACGAAGAAGCAAAAGACCGTCTAGAATTTCAAAAATAACTTGTTAATTTTATCGTCAGTGCTGGTGTTGTCGTCAACATGACTGGACGTGACGATACAAGCTTCATGATTCTTTCATTAGAAGCAAGTGGCCAACTGTTGTCTCTGCCTACCCCGATGGGGGAAAGGCGTGAATATATATGTTTGTTTAAATAACAAAAAAATAATCTTTGTATATTTATTCACATTTTGGCAGTTAATTTATAAAATTAATAACCATCGTTAATTGCATAAAGACTATTAACTTTGAGTTATTAGATTGAAACAAGTCAGAAATTCTCCAAAAGTAATTCAATGGTATTTACAATCAAAGTATTGACGATAAATACAGAAGGGAGATTTTAATCTCTTTCTAATATCATTTACTTTCCTTTGATTGACATCAAAAACAGATCATAGAGGTCCGGTGTCGCGCCGTCATTAAAACTTCAGGAAGACACTCAAGGACTATGTTGCCAGATGACGGAATTCTCCCAACTTTTGCGGAAGTATTTATAATATAATTTGTTGACTAGATGGTAAAGTTATCTAATGGAGAGATGTTATAATGTGCGTTAGCCTGTGGTTACGATTAATTAGATTTTTTTTTTGGCCTACTGGATAATAAATTAGATGGTGAGAAATTTATTTAACTTATTAAGTTAAATGTGGTATAGTTTTTCATGACCTCGGTTACAGTTCTTGAAATTTAAGCTGTTTTAGTTGTAACTAGCTTTTGCCCGCGACTTCGTCCGCGTTAAGTTCGGAATAGAAAAGTATAGGACACACTGCTCCTGTTTCCGCGACCCAGATAAAGTTCCCTAAAGTGTCTGTGAGCCTAGTACCTACTTCATGGAAATGACAGGCAGGCAGGGTCACAGAAATACTGATCCGTGACCGCAACTCACTGGAACCTATACCCTGGATAAAATAAAGGTCGAGTGGGATGAAAAGTATCCTATGTCCGTCTCCTGGTTCTAAGCTACATCCTCACCAATTTTCAGCCACATCGGTACAGCCTTTCTTGAATTATAAATAGTGTAACTAACACGGCTTTCTTTTATATATATAGATTTATATGCAGATATAACTACGTTCTAAATAAGGGTGCCTTGATTTTGATAATTTAATTATTTAACTTTTTATTTTTTTTTATTTAAAATATATTGCGAAAGTGTTCATAAATAGTCAGTTCGATATAAAATATTTTATTTGATACTTCCACGTAACTGCATAGACATTCCCCTAAAAGAACAAATACCTACCGAAAATCTGTATTTCCGTAAATGAATCAACAGACAAACTCTTTAGTATATAGATTATTATTTAGGATTGTAACACATGAAAATCATCGGGAAATTCAAGGTGTTGAATGGCAACCCAAAGTATCTATAACTTATTTGATGTAAAGGTGGTTGAGCTGATTATGGACGACGCTTATTTTAGCCCGAAACTTCGCCCGAACGGACCAAAAGTCGACTTGTAACGTATCTCCGGCCCTTATTTATGAAGGCTTTCAAGCTTCCGAAATGTGATACTTGGAGTTTGTTTGTTCTTTGAGGTTTCAGTGACTGATCGATTTTTTATTACCGTCTCTGTAAGCTTATCGGATTTGGGAGAAAAAATATTCGGAATTGATATTATGAGGATATGGGATTTGCATTACTTTAGTCCGATTGTCATCGGAGTCTTTGTGTCACGAGTAAACTGGAAAGGTGAAAATATGTAGGTATTGTGAGATTGGTTTTATGCCTGAACTGTGATGGATGTAACGCAATCCTTTGTTCGTTCACGGAGGTATTATTACGTGGTTCTCGTTTGCAAAGGTTCAAGATTTTAAAAGGAACTTAAAAGAAGATGATTAAATTTTCTGGTATTCGAACACATACAGAAAGATGAGAGTGTTTGATAGATATATAGATGTTGTGGACTTGTGCCCAGCTCCGCAAACACTGGCTTACTGCGTAGAACAGGACCACCATTTTCATGCGTCAATGTCACCTTAGCGTTGATGTTTTCTACAACTGGGAGCCTGGTGTCCAGTTTCTTATATTTCAATTTGACTTTTTTGCTCATACGTGGGCTGTTTTTTAATCTGTGCTATTACCATCTGACCCTGAACCTCAAGACCTAGGTGTGGTAGAAAAAATCACACTCATGCTCCAACATTATTTTCTAACGTGTTATAGTGAAGATTAATTCCGTTTTGAATAAGCAAATATAATGACCAGAGAGTTGCGATTTCGAGTAAAAATTAATTAACACTTGCATATTAACAAACTTTTTTTAAACTGAAACATATGTATTAATAATCTATGTATTTATTTTATTTTTAATTTAATGTATTTATTTTTTTGTTTATTATTTTATGTAAGGTTCAGGAACCATAATGTAATGTATGTAAGGTTCAACAAATTAAAATTTGTTAAGGTACTTGCATCGTTAACTGTACTTGTTCTAATACTATTAATGAATAATTTTTATTTCATTTATTTATTCATTAGCTTTTTCCCGCGGCTCCGCCCGCGTGGATGTCGGTTATCGCGACAAAACATAGCCTATGTCCTTTTTCAAGGTCTAATCTACCCCTTTACCAAATTTCATCAAAATCGGTTCAGTGGTTTAGGAGTGAAAGCGTAACATACAGACATACAGACAGACAGACAGACAGAGTTACTTTCGCATTTATAATATTAGTATGGATTCGCTTGTAATGTGGTACAATAACAGATGGTAATAAAATATATAGTAACTATATCTAGTCCAAGCACTTTCGCTATAAAGTTGGCATGCAAACTCAAATTATTTACATCTAAAATTACTGCAGTCACAATAAGAGTGCAGCATACTTCATGCAAACTCCTTTAAAAAGTCTTCCACGGTATAAAATGTCTCGTCCACAAAACATTTATGTAACGGAACACAATTTTTTGGCAGGTCTTTAATCGACTCTGGTAATAAGTTTTTAATTAATAATTAGACAAGAAGTGTACCATGTTCCACAGTTGTAGTTAGTGCGAGCTTTGTTCAGGAATACGCCTGAAGGATTTGAGACACCTACAACCCTCACTCTCGTATTTAGTATTCTACCCGCCGACTAAGCCGCGAGAATGCTTCGAGAACCTTTCACAGTTCCCGTTGCAACGAAGACTTACATTCGTGCAATTTATACAAATATGCTTCCTCACGTAGGTACGTGGTTGCACTTCAGTGCATATTCCTAGACCAAAGTCTAGCATCTTTGCTATAGATTTGTGATGTATTTTTAAATGATATTTTAGTTCATACTTATATTTAAATTAGCTTTTGCCTGCGGCTCCCTCCGCGTGGATGTCGGTTATCGCGACCAAACATAGCCTATGTCCTTTCTCATGGTCTAATCTACCTCTATACCAAATTTCATCAAAATCGGTTCAGTGGTTTAGGCGTGCATACAGAACATACAGAGAGACAGACAGACAGACAGAGTTACTTTCGAATTTATAATATTAGAATGGATTTTCGTAACTTTCACGCAAGTATTTTTCTCTGTGGGTTATTGCATGAATGATACGACAGTGCATAAAGTAGTATAAACAAACAAAAGTCTACTTCTCCTAGTTTATGACTGAACACAACTATACCCATACATCTAATTTCTTCTATCTGTCTCTCTCACTCTCTCTCTATCTATTTGGAACTCTGTTTGGAAGGCTATTATAACCCTAATAATTTATAATTGTTTTTGTAACAGCGCACGTCACGACCACTATCCGCTTATTTCCCCTTTTCATTCCCTCCTCAAGTAATAACAAATTACCAGAAATATTATATTCAACATTTTCTGAATATTAGCCAAATCATTCTATTGACTGGCCAACTTGCTCAACATCAATTAATCAAATTGCCCACAAGTTATGCAAATTGCTTCTGAAATAAAAATCAAAGACAAAGCGTAGTTAATTATTTCGCGTCCATAGTTTGCTGCGATTGTAGAACGACAAATGAAGACAAATCGGGAACCACACTGAGACCAATCCCCGTCGGGAGCTTGCCACTACTACTGGTAAACGTAGACAAGGAAAATAATAAATAAGTTTTATCCTTGATCAGATTGAAAACCTTGATTCTGATAACGGAATTTTTTCCTGGAAGGAGACAGTTCAACGCAATATTGAATTTGGGAAGGTGGGAAAGGTCCTTTACAGGTAGACTGATGACTTGAAAAGATAGGTAGGGGTTCGGGTAGGAGAAAGTCAGTACCTTATCGAAATCCAGTAATGTATGTTTTTTTCATAATTGAACAAGTCTGATGGTGAGCTAAAGGCAAAGTCTCGGAAAGAGGATCACCATTATAAACATGTACCATGTTAACAATGGTGGCACTCAGCTTGACGGCCTCATCAAATCCTTTTTACGCCCCGCTAAAAGGACCCGGGACTGTAAGAAGAAGGAAACACGTGAGCTGGCAGGGAGTTCCAGGTCTTAACACTATATTCAACCCCTAATTATATTGCTATGATAATAGTAGATTGTATTACAAGGGAGCAAAGTAGTATTTTTACGGCGAGGGCGCTACTTTGAATCAAGAGCAAAGCGAAGGATTCTAGAATAGAATCCCGAGCCTAGCGAGGGATTCTAACGTAGAATCCTGAGCGTAGCGAGGGATTCAAAGTACACCGCCCGAGGGAAAAATAATTTGCTCCCGAGTTATACACTCTACTTTTCATCCCCGTTCTATGAGAAAATTTATTTCTCCCGAGATTTCGGGCGTAACAAGTTTTGTACGGCGTTGTTAGCTTCTATAATATCTAATTGTTTCAAGAGTTAATGCATTGTCACTTCCTTAACTCGAAGTAGAACTCATATTATTTTGGCAAAATACAACTTAAATAGGTAATGTACTAATTACAAGAACAGAGAGGTAATTGGCGCTCTTTGTTTTTTTTTTTAGTTAGCACAGGTCGCCCCGCGCTATGCAGCCAACACGTACCAGCCAGTAGTCCGTACAATTTGAGTTCGATTTCTATGAATGATAATGTTCCAAATTCAAATTACTTTTACGGCCCGCTGCTGGGCTCTGAACAGAAAAGAGCTATTTTGCGCCCCGCTACAGTGACAGTAAAGTGACATTTTTCGAATAGAAGGGATGAAAAGCAAATTATCTCCCTGCTATACTTTTTCCAAGCGACTTCAATATCGGGTTCTTCAAGAACGGCATTCGAAGGTTCCCACAGCATCGACAACACGAGTATGACACTCCTACACGGTAATAAATTTTAATCAGATGGACCGTGTACTTGTCTGCCACCTAAGTAGTATAAAAAGTACCACAGAAACCACAGTAAATTTATGACTAAATACCTAGGGAGTTCCTATGCCGCACCATTAAGACCTGGAACTCCTTGCCAGCTCACGTGTTTCCTTCTTCCTACAGTCCCGGATCCTTTAAGCGGGGCGTGAAAAGGCATCTGATGAGGCCGTCAAGCTGAGTGCCACCACTGTTAACATGGTACATGTTTACGATGGTGACTCTCTTTCTTAGACTTTGCCTTTAGCTTACTTTCAGGCGAGGTGAAGTCAAATTGATGTGTCCTTTATAAAAAAAAGGAGTATTTCTAAAATCTTATTGAAGAATTCTGCCTTTCATAGTTTCAATCCGCTTGACAAACCCTCGGTGTATAGTGCGTTGTCCCCTTCTCATATTACTGTACTTCACTTGTCAGATATACGTTTCATACGCAACATCTCAAGGATAAACAACTTGATAAGAATGAAGAATGGGTTGTATGAGATTTTGACTCATTCGAACCCGGATCGTTATCTTCATAGCTCCGGGAACGAGGGCCCGGAACATCTTTATTGGAACAACCGTATCTTGCAACATTATTCCCATCGGTACGTCATTCGTTTTTGGAGCTATATAGCTTCGATGTATATAGCAGTTTCATGTAAATGGAGGTATCTACAGCTAGAAATTCTATTCATCCTTTATGCTTGACATTTTCAAAGAGCACGAAGAAGCTTCTAGACTTTGATTATATACTGAATAGACTGGAAATACGCGTGTGTATTGGTAAGCTAATATCAATAATGTCTTTAAATCTTGCAATGTGTTGCATATTATGGGATGTATAGAAGTTGGGAGGGATCACTACAACACGATTCCTGCCGACTAGCTTTGTAAAGGGAAGCTGTCGTAGAGGTTTTTACATTTACACTACGATATTTCCACCGGCTTGCCTTTTGAATTTTTTTTACCTATCGCCAATGCTTCTCCTAATACAGGCTTACTTTCTTAAAAGAAGGCTTCAATCACAAAACTGTTATACCAAACTGTATAATGCAAAATAAACTTTTTTTTTTCGCTGATCCCGTGATACCCGGATAAATAGAGTCTGGCCAACAAAAGCTGGTATTTTTTCCAATAGTCACCTCTTAAAACACCCTTGGAATTAGGTAGGTGGTGTGGTGATACTTAAATTATTTCTCCATCACCACACGGTTTAAAAAAAAGAATTTTAGAACCGAAATTACTAATAGGTATTCCCTCTAACCCACTAAGCTCCAACTAAGCTAAAATGCTTGAAGAGCATTCCCCCTGTAATGGAAAGGTCGTGGGTACAAGTCCCACTTGAGCATTTCATTTTTCCCGATGTATTCGAAGTAAAATGCTTTAATTCTCTAAATATTTTAATTATATTTTTCATGCTAATCTTAATTTTAATACCGAAATTGAATTTGATTATACTGATTTTAATTTGATTGATTTTTATTTAAATTGATTTTATTTACTAGCTGTGTCCGCGGTTTCACCCGCATTTATAGTTACTGCGTTGTAACTTGCTGTTGTGAAGTCTATAATCATAATCAACAATTTTTTTGCAGAATATTGGAACCGAAGTTACTAATATTCCCTCCAACTTAACTAAATTGCTTGTGCTAGGAGTGGGTTCACGTCGGTAGTGTAATCGCCAGGATTCGAACCCGGGACCTCTCGATCATAAGGTTGACTACTTAACCATTAGTGGTTAAGTAGTCAACTTTACGATGACTTGACGACAATTTGTCACTATCGAATATGAAAAATACTTTTAAGCAAGCGAGTAGCGCTACCACGCCACTAGTACTGGTCCCTCCAACAATGCTGCTCGATTGAAACGTCCAGAGTTAAACTTGTCCGTATTTTTATTTCAACACTTGTTTTATTTGTTAGTGGTTCTATTTGTTGTGAGTTGCTATCGGTTTGACTCAGAATGGATTTATATTTCATACAATCTATACCTTCTTGTTACCATGGGTTATTGTAACCAACGGATTTGTGTAACGTGTTTGCTGGGTGCCTATTTTTTTACGGATATTGTGAAAAAAATCCTTCCTTTTATGAAAAAGAAATCTTTTAATAAAATTCTGTTCAAATCAAATCTCGGTCAAAACCATTCTCTTAAATGTCAAAATCAATAACGATGGAATATATTACTTCTTGAAAATATCATTTTTACTGTGTTGTTCGTTGTGGTGTGGTTTGCGTCCCCCCTCCTGAGGGCCCGCTGACAGCCGGGGTGCGAGGGCTATGTCGAAGACAATCTCACCTTCGGCCTAGCACGACGACCCACAGACGGCGTGCGATTTTAGTCTGTTCGAGTCCGACATAACTTCCCCATCCGGCTCTGGCAGGGGAGGTATCCGATGGAATTTCCACACGGAAAAAAAGGATTGGTAAGTTATCATTCTCTTACTTCGTTAGTAAATACAAACCTTTACTTTATTTGGTTAGGTATATGACTAAAGATAAACATTTTGAGGTGTGTTATCATATACTAGCTTTTGCCCGCGGCTCCACCCGCGTGGATGTCGGTTATCGCGACAAAACATAGCCCATGTCCTTTCTCAAGGTCTAATCTACCCCTATACCAAATTTCATCTAAATCGGTTCAGTGGTTTAGGCGTGAAAGCGTAACATACAGACAGACAGACAGACAGACAGACAGACAGACAGACAGACAGAGTTACTTTCGCATTTATAATATTAGTATGGATTGTACCTATAATAAACGCGATTAAAACCCAAAATCGAACTAAGTTCATGTATAAGCAGTAATTTATTTGTTTAATGTGTAAAAAGAGAGACATCTAATTGTTTACATGGACTATATAGTTCACACAACGCTAATAGACCCACAACAGTTAATTTTAAATATTGAAAATTTTCATGCACAAATTTATGCAAATGCACGAAAACTGATTTATAATGTTCGTTCCGACATCAAACAAAATAAATACCTTATTTTAACAAACACTGAATAAAAGCTATAACATTAAACTCACCTTATCCCGTAAATTCCCGCTTTTATTCGCTGCACCAGTTTTATCACAGGACTAGAGTACTTTAGGCACGGCAAGCATGTGATATCTTTATCCTCGTATCCACTAGAAGCCTGGACACTCTACTTGAGAAGGAAAGTAGGGCGGCTTTCGATGGATATTCTAACAATGCCAGTTCTTGAGAATTGTCCGGGACAGCATAATAGCTACGCGTCCGTTAGGAGATTGAAAACTGTGTTTTTTATATTCTGAATTAGCTTGTATTTTTTTTTTTTTTTTTTTTTTTTTAACCGTGGGGGAAAATCCTTCATGGATGTTATGCCGGACTCCTACCGACTAAAAACCCCCACGGTAACGCCCAGAAGCCTATGGATGGGAGCCCCGGGTAAGCCCTCGGAAGGATGTCCCAGGACTCCCATCAGACCTACGGCTACAATTGCGGCCTCGTCTCGGGGGTGGTTCGGGTGCTATCCCGCGTCTATGGGGGGGTTATCGGGTGCTATCCCGCTTCTTAGGGGGGGGGGGGGGCGTGCGTGAATCCCTCACGTCACGCTGCCGTCATGGGCCTGCTTCTGTAAAGACGGTGAGCAGCCAACTCACCGTCCTCGGGCCCCCGGTCATGAAGGCCGATGGTCTTCGGCGAAGACACGTCGGCGGTGCCCAAGCCGCCGACTGCGGAACTCGGGTGGGAGAGTTTTCTCCCGCTCTCGCCCCGCCGCCTCTTTCACGAGCATGACCTGCTCACAGAAAGAGGCGGCGCAGTCCCACTTACTCCCGCTGGAGACCATGGCTCGCACCATAGTCTCGAGCGAGAGGGTGCCCACGCCCAGACCCACCACGAGGACCTGGCGCTGTTGCGCCCACGCCGTGCACTCCACCAGCGTGTGGAGCGCTGTGTCATCGCTTCGGTCCTCGCAGTGCTGACACTCGGCCGTGGTTTCCCGGTGTCTTCGCCACAGATACCTACCGAAGCTACCATGCCCGGTAAGTATCTGTGACAACCGGTAGGAGAGAGCACCGTGTCTCCTCTCCAGCCACTCGTCCATGACCGGTCTGACGGCCGCAATTGTGGCGAATCCCCCCTTTGGTTGCTCAAGTCGCATCTTCCATGTCTCCACGGTTTCCTGGTAGAGCTGGGACCGCTGGGCCTCGATTTCTCGAGACGCAGGCCATTGGCCCCGCTCCAGCGCCTCCTTGCGCCATACAAATAGAGACGCAAGGGCTCTCGCTTCCAGGTCCCATGGAGGGGTCCCGGCTAGGAGGCATGCCGCCTCACCAGAGATCGTGCGGTATCCCCTTATCACCCTGACGGCCATCGCCCTCTGTGGGCTCAGTAATCTAGCCACATTACTGGCCGTCAGGTTCTCCGCCCATACGGGGGCCCCGTATAGGGCCATACTTCGCACGATCCCCAGGTACAACGCCCAGGGGGCGTTGGGTCCCCTGATATTGGGCATCAGCCGCGCGAGTGCGGCTGACGCCCCCCTCAGTTTTGGGACCAAACTTCGGAAGTGATGTCCGAAGTTCCACCGGCCATCGAGCACGAGTCCCAGATACTTCATCGAGGGCTCGATGCCGATGCTGACGCCCCCTACCTGTAGGCTGGATCCCGCAGGTGGCCCCATCCGAGGTCCGTGGAAGCACAGAGCCTCGGACTTGTGAAGGGCGACCTCGAGACCCAGCCGCCGTATCCGACCCACGACTTGAGCAACCCCTGCCGTGGCCTTTAGTGCTGCATCTCGGTGCGTTGCTCCCCGCGCCGTAACGAGGGTGTCATCGGCGTAACACGTTACGGTGACCCCTCTGAGCAACGGACCACGCAGCACCCAATCGTAGCCGATGTTCCACAGGAGTGGCCCTAATACCGATCCCTGTGGAACACCGCACGACACATCCCGCCGACCCGGCCCTAGCCAACTCGGGTAAGTAATGGCCCTCTCAGAGAGATAGGCCCCGACAATTCGACGGAGGTAGGGAGGCACTCCATGGTAGATAAGCGCCTCCCTAATGCAACTCCAGGGCAGGGTGTTGAAGGCGTTGGCGATGTCAAGAGACACCGCCACCACCACCTCACCCTGTGAGACTGCTTCCTCCGTCAGGCCTCTAATGCGCATGATCGCGTCTACGGTGGAGCGCCCCTGACGGAAGCCAAACTGGCTATCCGACAGATCAGGCCCCACGCGTATGAGATGCTTGACGAGGCGTTGTGCAATAATGCGCTCAAAGAGCTTGCACACCTCGTCGAGCAACACGATCGGCCGGTACCCTGATGGGGAATTTGCCGGCCGCCCCGCCTTTCGGATTAAGACCAGTTTCCCTGTCTTCCAGACCTTGGGGAACTGGCCTTTTTCGAGGCATGCGCTAAAGAGCCCTATAATTCGAGGCCCAAGTTCTTCGAGAGCCAGGACCCATGCTCGGCCCGGAATGCCGTCGGGTCCAGGGGCGGTGTTTCTGCGGGATTTAAGCCGCAGTAGAGCCGCCCCTAGCTCACCCTCTGTGACTACGGGCACGTCGTTCTCGCTGCCTTCCGCGTTGGGCGCCTGAGACGGAGCCATGCGCGGAGGAATGTGTTCCTCCGCTCTTGATGGGAACAAGGAGTCCAGGACCCCCTCTAGCCGCTCCGGCTGGAGACTCTGGGTCAGTGGGGGCGCCTTGGGGCGTAATTTGCCCCTTACCATAAGGTACGGACGCCCCCACGGGTTCCGCTCCAAGGTCTCCATCAGCTCCTCGCGGCCCACCTTTTTGGACCGCTTGATGGCCGTCTGGAGGGCCCTCTTGGCACCCTTGTACCCATCATAGAGCTCCGTCTCACGGGCTGCCGCATCGTCTGGGCGGCGACGCCTCCGGCGGAATCTGGTGTACCGGCGGCGCGCGGCAACGCACTCCGCGCGCAACTGCGCGATTTCCGGCGTCCACCAGTACACCTGTCTTCTCGCCGGTCTGGGCCTAGCCCTGGGCATCGCCGCATCGCAGATATGCGACATGGCTCTCCCGAACCACTCCACCTCGGCATCAATATTGGCAGGTCTGTCCGCTATCGGGATCCAGGCCTGCACTATGGCCGCCTCCAGGAGAGCCTCCGGATCCAGGCGATTGAGTGCCCAACGCGGTCCCGGGGGATTCGCAATAGCTGGCGGCAGGTTTGGTGGAGGGGAGACGTCGAACCGAATATATCGGTGATCTGATGACGTCTCCTCCTCCTCCACCACACGCCATCCCTGGACACGGCGGGCGAGCTCAGGGGTCGCAAACGAAACGTCTATGACCGAGCTGAGCCCCCGCCGCGTCCAGGTTGCGACATTCCCCCGGTTCAGGATGACTAGGCCACGTGTAGCGACCCAGTCCTGAAGTATCCTCCCCCTGTCTCTGGTTTCCCGGGAGCCCCAAGCCTGCGACCAGGCATTGAAATCTCCCAGGATCAGGACAGGGCGAGGCATGCATAGCGATTAAATATGTTCTCTTGATTACATGAATTCTGTCTTTAGATATGACTTTGTTTTGTATGTCGTATTTTCTGGAAGTTACTGCCGTCTACCCAAACCCTTTTCAGGTGAAGTTGAATTGAGTCTTAAGGATGTTAGTAGGGCTCCCTATACTCTCACTGAAACTATTTCATCATATTTATCATCAGAATGTTCCAATGAACCATTTCTATTAAACTCACTGAAATCCTTTTCCATTCAATACAACATTTGCAGAGCTGAGGTGTTAAATCAACTTTGTACGTCTTATCTTGAGGATATATACGGTGCAAACAATTTCATCTCGAACAAAATGGTTTGATTCATTTCTTTCTTGTACTAAATAGACTTTGAATTGTTTACAATACGCGTCTTTAACTTTTTTTTTTCTGTGCGAGTACTTCTTTGTCCATAGTACATAAATAAAGAAAACTTTCAGGTTAACGATAAGGGGACAGCCTATTAAATATTACAATTTAAAAATCGCTACTGACTAAAATGACATATTTGACAGCATCTGTGGCGTAGTGGTAGTGAACGCGACTGCTACGCAGGAGGCGCGTGTTTGATCCCCGCTCAGTGCAAATATTTGTATATGGCTATTTGTATTGGTCTGGGTGTTTCTATGTTTAATATGTATGTATTTACAAAAAAGTATAGTATGTTTATCCCGATTCTAGATTCCATAACACAAGCTATAAAAGCTTACCATGGGTCTAGATAGCGTTATGTAGAATGTTGTGGAAATTTTATTTTATTGTGGAATATTTATTTATGACCACTTAAATTTTAGGAGTCACTTTTGACTGTAGTTGTCCTCTTTCCTAGTTGTACCATTGATTGGTACGATTTTGTTGCTAGTTTTACCTTGCATTAAATACTGACGTTATCCTAAGTCTAAAACAAGAAATTTAGCTGAACAATTATCAATAACCGGGGCAAATTGAAAATTAAATATCCTTACTAATAATTATACATATGAAAGTAACTCTGTCTGTCTGTATGTTACGCTTTCACGCCTAAACGACTGAACCTATTTTCGTGAAACTTGGAATAAGGGTAGATGAGACCTCGAGAAAGGACAGGAAGGCTATGTTTGGTCGCAATAACCGACATCCACAAGAGCGGAGCCGCGAGCAAAAGCTAGTATAAAAAATATACTTAAAAATATAGGTATTAAAAGACACATTAAAAACAGAATATTCCTCCGTGATAATGATGAACTTCGAAATAATACAACATGGTAAATAATAATAATAAATATTCCACAACATTTTACACAACGCTATCTAGACCCATGGTAAGCTTTTATAGCTTGTGTTATGGAATCTAGAATGCGGATAAACATACTTATATACTTTTTTTTTGTAAATACATACATATTATACATAGGAACACCCAAAATATCCCGATATCTCTTAATAATAATATTCTCAAAAAGCCTGTATTATAAACACAAACGTTAATATCATATAAAGTAAATTGATTTAACTTACTTTTCGAACTGCCCTTGGGGAACATTTTCCATCAAAGCTATTGGAACTTTTTTCGTATCTCTCCGGAAATTATGCCTTTGTTCCACCAAAAACATTATTTAATCTATGACACTACCAGAAACAAAAGTAATATCACTTAAAACACACACAACGATAGCAATACACACGCTCACACACATATACACAGAAATAAAAACTAGATGAAAACCACTTACACCCTCAATTCTTTCAAGATCTTATATCTTCGGTAATATCATTGTCTAGGAAACGACCTAACTTGTATCCTTCCCTGAGGGTAGACAAAAACTATACATAGGTACTCGCGTTATGACGTATGACACTTTAGCCCCGGGACAGCTGGACTCTAAAAGGAAATTCCCACGCGTAGATCCGTCCCAAAACATATTATAAGGTGCGGATACATTGACAGAAGAAGCGTTTATGTAGTTATAGTGATAAATCAAAGTCATGCTTGTCTAGGTGTCTCACTTATTATAAACTACGGTATCCACTTTCCATCAGGTGGGACCTATGCTTGTATGCCACCTAAAAAAAAACTAGCGTGCCCGTGTGGAACTTTGACTCATATCATTCACAATTAGCATTATTTTTGGCTTTAGCGAGAGCTACTGTCATATGTCAGGCCGGGAAGACTAAGTCTCAATCAGTAAATCTGGTCAGCATGGGTCTCGAAAATCAACACCTTTTTGCATATAAATTCGTTAGTTAAAAAATGTATACTTCCCGTCTCCTTGCTCCGTTGCTCCAAATGAAGGCCTTATATGCAGCTATTATAGGCAATTGTATGAAAAAAAAAATCAGGCAAATATTGGTTAATAATTTTGACCAACCGCTTTTCGCCCAATCGTGTGTCCCCACCCTTACTTGAAAGATGACAACTCGAATCTACTTCGCATTCTACATAGGAAATCGACTTCTGAACCCTTGCCCTGCTAACAGATGATAATGTTTGCAATACTTTGGAATTCCACTCACTGACGCACGCTTTCAGTACAAACTCGACCCATTTCCAATAGGATATTTAGAACCCTTTTGAAAAACTTTTTTAGACATTTTATTAATTTAGTAGTTACATTTGAATGAAATTTTTATAGCATTTATTATGCTAACTTTAAATTAGAAATACATCGGGAAAAAGAAGAACTCAAGTGGGACTTGAACTCACGACCTTTCTCTTACAGGGGAAGGCTCTTCCAACTGAGCTATTGAGTCACACCTGCATCACTTCAAATTTCCCTTTTTTTTCGATGTATTTCGAATAGGTAGTAGTTATATTCTTCATGATGAACTTCTCTTACTGTTATTATACGTTTCATATAAAAGTAAATAACATTAACAAACAAAATCCAGACGTCCTTCTATTCTGATAAACTTTTACCTCACTACATTGTAAGTATAAAGCAAAGTCGCTTTAGGCGTCCCTATGTATGCATATATCTTCAAAACTACGCTACAGATTTTGATGCGGTTTCTTTTAATAGATAGAGTAATTCAAGAAGAAGGTTTATATGTATAATACATGCTTAATATAGTAGAGGGTGCAGCGGGAACGGAATCGGACGCCACGTGGGCGGAAAGAAAATTGCGGTACTAATTTCGCCGTGTCCGCTAGTTTACAATAAGTATGAATCCATACTAATGTATCCATACTAATATTATAAATGCGAAAGTAACTCTGTCTGTCTGTCTGTCTGTCTGTATGTTACGCTTTCACGCCTCAACCACTCAACCGATTTTGATGAAATTTGGTATAGGGGTAGATTAGACCATGAGAAAGGACATAGGCTATGTTTGGTCGCGATAACCGACAGCCACGCGGGCGGAGCCATGGACAAAAGCTAGTATAATATTATAAATGCGAAAGTAACTCTGTCTGTCTGTCTGTATGTTACGCTTTCACGCCTAAACGACTGAACCGATTTTGATGAAATTTTGTATAGGGGTAGATTAGATCATGAGAAAGGACATAGGCTATGTTTGGTCGCGATAACCAACACCCACGCGGGCGGAGCCGCGGGCAAAAGCTAGTAGTAAGATAATTATGTTTTGCTAAACGGATAACTGGGAATTACCTATCATCCCCATTGCGTTAATTCTGGTCGCATCTTCAATATTTTCCGATATCTCTTTCGATTTTTCCTTCGATATATTGAAGGTACTATCTATTCAGTACTTAAATATTAATGCAGTATCTATCTATATGTATTTATACATAAGAAATATCTGAATTCTGATATCAGAGCCACTACTCGCCTTATAAAATCCTCTAGAGCGTGCTCTTTCAATATTTACACAACACTTTGTGAAGCGCGTGGTTTCCATGAAGCACTAGTTTCGGCAGCTACTCGTAGTATCTTCTCGTAACCATTTTGTTTATGTACCTCCTGACGTATTTGTGCACAGCCTGTATAAATACGACGCTAAAATCCTGACTAAAACCACTTTGTATTACAATATTGTTAACGAGAATCATGTGCGCAGTGATGTAGGATTTTGTATGAGGTGTTACTACATCAATGATTCAAAATTATTATGATCAGTATACCATCCTACTACTTTTGTTATCCTACTTTACTAATATACCTACTAATCTATATATATAAAAATCAATGCCACTTATCGTTGTAATGTTATAACTCAACAACGCCTTTACCGATTTGGCAAATTTTGGTCTTGAATTATTCGTGGAAGTCCAAGGAAGGTTTGTACGTAGAGCAAAATTCGAATAATTGCCGGGAACCGACATCCACGCGGGCGGAGCCGCGGGCAAAAGCTAGTAACATATACGATTGAATGTTTCATATTATATTATTTTCGAATGGCTGGACAGATCTGGCTGAAATTTAGTACAGGGTCAGATTACAGCCTGAAAAATAATACAAAGGCTAGGTTTTTATCCTGGGTATATGTTCCCAGTGGTTAAAGAAACGGTGTCATAAAACCACGCGGGCGAAACAGTGGGCAACAACT
Source organism: Eilema sororculum (assembly GCA_914829495.1). NCBI lineage: Eukaryota > Metazoa > Arthropoda > Insecta > Lepidoptera > Erebidae > Eilema > Eilema sororculum. Next base: position 21,442,498 of record OU618549.1, read on the forward strand.
AGCAAGGGATAAAAAATCTTGAAGTTCCGATACAATGTATCTACAACGAAATTTCCGTCAAGTGTAGGGTAATTTATATACTTTAGAATACATCATACCTACCTATCTACCATCATTGAACACGGAGTCGAATCACAAAGCGTTCCGTGTCATATTGTCACTAATTTAGACACATCTCTGAACTGCGAGTACTACAGAGGATATGATATCCTTTTCATTTTGAATTCATACTGTCACAGAATAGATAATAGTACTAAACTATGTAAGTGTATAGCATATTTTGACCAGATCACGTCTTAATGTGTTATCAATCGTTATACGAATATTAATAATTAGCTGACCCAGCGAACTAAATACCATCATTTTTTTTCCGCCCGCGTGGCGTCTGATCCCTTACCCGCTGCACACTATACTATGCTAAGCGTGTTTTTTCATGTAAACCTTTTTTTTTTTATTCTAACTTAACAGCAATTTTACATAATCGTGGGTAAACTTAAGCATAACGTAGGATTCTAAGCCAATAATAAAGTTTCACGACAAGTAAAGTTGCATGCATAACTTAACAACTAGGTACACAATACTTAATTTATGCAAACAGTAGTGCTCCAGCTATGTTATTCAATTAATTAAATAATTAATCAACTTATCGAATACACCTTCATTTGGGCAAGCATGATTCTAACTTACTAATAATTTGTTTCCTGAAAACACTTTTGGAGAGGTGGAAGATGTCAATATCGTCAAAATTATCGTTGTAACAACTAGGTAAGCGAGTGAGAACAGAATTTTTTCCATAATTGGTGCGATGCGGAGGAACTCTGAACAGGCCAACCTTCCTCTTGAATCACTCTGTCTATTAAAAAAACCGCTTCAAAATCCGTTGCGTAGTTTTAAAGATTTAAGCATACATAGGGACGGACAGACAGTGACTTTGATATATACTATGTAATGATGGTAAAACGACTTTTAGATAGCTTTAGTCCATATTTTTGTGAGGATGAGGGTCTAGTGTAGATTTTTCTTGGAGAGGTCAGGTGACAGTCGCTCATATAACAGCATTATAGTCAAGGAGGATGAATAAGCTAATCTGTAATCTAACTAAGATGAATTCGGAGGAATTATACGACGCGTTTTAATTTTAGTCATAATTTTAGTTTTTAAATGGTTTCTTTTCTTTTTATTTAAACTTCTTATTATTTATAAGTTTATAAGTGCCCGGTTAATGGCAATAGGCTCGCCACCTAACACATTGGGACCTAAACATAAACTGGCGAAATGTGGGTGCTAGCACCTCTGCCTATCCCTTCGGGGATTACAGGCGTAAGTTTATGTTATGTTATGTTTCTTATTATTTAATTTTTTTAAACTAAACCTTATAATTTAAAAAAAATAAAGCTAAAACTAAAACCCGACTACCGAAAAATCACGCCTTAAAAAGTGACAAACAAGAAAATATCAAGGATAGCCGTGGTCGTCTATACCACGTTTATGGCGTGATTTTTCGGTAGCCGGGTTTTAGTTTAAACTTTATTTTTTATTTAAATTATTTTGAGGCAAGTAAAAGCTAATAATTTATACATATTAGAAATGTGCTCATTAAGCACTTTTATTTGATACCAAACACGGCATATTTATCTCAAATTTATTTTTTAACACAGTACCTTTTGAGCGCTAGAGGGCGCCACACAAGATTGGGTGACACGTCATATAGCCTATAACCATCGAATGATCAAGCCGCTTGTAGCGATACCTCATTTGTCCAGTTCTAATAAGTATTTGAGGAGCTATGAGGGAACAAATGAACATACATACATACATACATACATAGCCTGCCAAAATCATAACCCTCCTTTTGGCTTCGACGTAGTCGGGTAAAAATCAAAATGTAAATTACTAAAATGATGACAATGAGATTCAATTGGTATCTTAGAAATATCAAGACCAATGCCTTTTTTTATTTTTTTCGTGCGGAAATCCCCACGGATACATCCCCCGCCGGAGCCGGAAGTACAGGTTATGCCGGACTCGAGCCGACCGCCTAAAACCACACGCTGACTGAGGGTCATAGTGCTAGGCCGGAGGTGAGGTTGTTTTCGACACATCCCTCGCACCCCGGCTGACCCACGGCCATCCCTTACGATCTGGCCTCCTCAGGAACAGATATATTAATATGCGTGAAAATTTCAGCACAGGGTGAGAACCGAACCAGCAAAGCCATTGTCTTAATATCACAAAGCATAAGATATAACATGATGATGGTGGACATGGTGATGTAAATACACACATAACTTGGAAAAGCATCGAAAAGTCATTGGTGAATGCCATGGTAAACCTGGGATTGAACCCGAGACCTCGTCTCAGCAGTCCATTACTCATACAACTAGGCTACCGCAGATCATCAGGTCATCATGAAACTAACACGACGCGTTCTGAAGCTTCTTTTTCAACAAAATCATCTCTTACTCAAAATCTCGAAACATTAGATCACGTTAAGTTATACGTTTTTAAACCTTTAGCCTCCGCTCTTTAGTTGAACTACTCGATTCGCTCATCGTGCAAGGCTACTTTTAATTACAAGCGATCAATTAATCCCAAAGCAATTTGGATTTTGTCGAGGCTTAACAGGCATTCGTTACCGCCTGGCGTCAAGGTCAATTTATATAAATTAATCAAAATTGAAATCCATCCAGCCGTTTTTACGCGGTTGAGAACGAATACGGACTAACGCTTTTTGGTATTTATTATACAAATCCAATACATAGGGAAAAATTAAACTTCTCAGGTGGAACTCGAACCGAGACACGCCCGATGTGATTCAAATTTCCCATATATTTTTATCCATCTTTAAGGCGACGGTGAATTGATGTTCTTACGAACTATCGGAACCAATGAATGATGTTACAATCATTTTTAAACATTGATTTTTGATAACTCCGTCCAAATACTTGAATGAATTTCACAGCATTAAGTATGCTAACTATACAAATCGAAAACATGAATCAATCGTCGCCTTAAAGACGGTTAAAAATAGAGGGGAAATTTTAATCAACTCTATCACCACAATCTATCTAATCTATCTAATTGGTCAAGGCATTCTCCCTGTAAGGGAAAGATCGCGGGTTCGAGTCCCGTCCGAGCAGTTAAATTTTTCCCTATGTATTCGATTTGTATAGTTAGTATACTTAATGCTGTAAAATTCATTAAAACAAATTATTATACAGTTAAGATTTTTCGGGTAGATGGGGTACTTCTTTTGCAAGTCCGTATACTTGCTGATTGACGGACGAGGTTCCGGCATAGGCTTTTTCTAATAAAACTTAAGAACAGTCCAAAACAATTTGGTCCTTCAGGATCCGGCTCGAAGGACCCAATTATTCTGAACTGCATATTATTACGTAGAGTACTAAAACCACCACAATCATCGTTATCTTCATAACAATTACTCACATTCGTATTTTGCACCTTAGATCCCGGGGACAGGTCTCACTACCTTGGACGCCCAAGATTGTACGAAATGGAGGAGGAAGAGCCGGAAGGCGGACCCTGAGCTTCGAGGGCACCGGCAATCAGGACTAACGTCTTTATGTAGATGATGATGATGATCTCGGGTACACTTTTTTTTATTGGCAAAGTTATGTCAGTGCCTGATCAGTAAGTGCTTGGGCCGCCAAGGTGTGGGACTGTGGGTCCCTGTACTCTACTAATTACAATATCATAACAACTATTAAGGACCTTGAGCGTATATGGGTCAAAGTAGCAGCAAATTGCATGAACCAAAGTCGAAGCTAAAAGCATCGACCGCAATCACTAACGAGTAATAGCGTACAGAATTGAGTTACTGTGTAGTACGGCTTCTGTGTGGCGGGCGTATGTATATGTTACCGGAAATGTATGAAATCAAGGAATTGTATACAAATCCTAGGAAATGTGTGTTAATACATAGAATTCCTGCCGTTCCACCGGAAATGTGTGAAATAAATGGGTTATTGTCTATATATGCGGATGATTTTGTGGAAAATTTATATTTTTGAATGAATAAAAAAAAATAACCACGAAAATTAAAGCGGGAGCTTCGCTCCGCTCCGCTCCCGCATTAATCTTCTAACCTAATCTATCCAAGTTAAATTGCGTGGTGTGGACCCTGCGCCCCGACCTGGATATATTATAGGTTAGAAGACTGAAGCGAAAGCGAGGCTCCAGCATTAGCCTAAGTGGTTGCATTTTTTATAACCACCATCAATATTCTTTGATACCATTTCATACATTTCCTGCTGCGCACTCGGCATTGTATACAATGCCTAGGCATTGTAACGAACTGTTGATCTAATGAACGATTGAACTCATAACTTATTGGTGTAGTAAGCCATTGACATTTTAAACTGCTGATCTCGTGGCGTTGACATATTGACTGTTGATCTTATGAACTGTTGATCCCGCGTATGTAACCCGTATAGAATTCCGGATTATACACATTTCCGGTAACATATATATAGAAAGTAGGGTGTATATAGTAGAAAATGAAGTTCATCGTCTTCAAAGCATAAGCGTCGGTAACTTAGTAGTTAAGTAGTCGGTATATTGTATAGATAGAACTTAGGGTGTATATAGTAGAAAATGAAGTTCATCATCTTCTTCATAAGCGTCGGTAGCTTAGTGGTTAAAGAGTTGGCCTTACGATCGAGAGGTCCCGGGTTCGACCACTGCCTTTACACTACAGACGTTAACCCACTCCTAGCATAAGCAATTTAACTTAGTTGGAGGGGTTAACGGAAATATTAGTAATTTTGGTTGCTAATATTCTTTGAGAAAAAATTAAAGCAATTTTCGTAATGTTTGCGCTTCGCTTCAGTCAGCATCAATCAGATTGACCTTGACGAAACAATACCCAAAATGATTTTAATGCCTTGATTTTTCTGCTTTCCGTTGTCTAATTGTTCTGACATTTGGTACACACCTATCATTAGAATTCGAACAATAATACAATTTTAATCAACAAAAAGAGTTTGATTTGCTCTTAATATCTTGGTTTTTAGATCATTTTGACAATTAGTAGGCAAGATCGTTTTGACGCTGACTGTACCTTGAATCAGAAATGTTCTATGTTCTTTATTTATCAATATAGTGTCATTGTTACATCTTATTGACGTTAATTCTACTTAATCCAAGTTTATCACCGCTTCCTGAGGTCTTGTTAAGAAAAAGCGGCGCAACAAACTCCACTGCCGCATTTTGTTCAAAACGTCAAGTTTATACCATGTACACGAGTGTAATTTGATTAAAAGGAACAACTATGTAACACTAACGAGAAGTGAAGATGGCTTGGATACCAGAGTTGTTGGTAGGCCCCTGCATACCCTAAAGCATCCCTCCATTTTTAAGGAATAGACAAGCATACGGCCCACCTGATGGAAAGTGGTTACCGCGGCCTATGGACGTATACGACACCAGGGGCGTTACACTCGCGCTGCCTACCCTGAAGAACCTTCTAATGCCCCTCTTGAAGAACCCCATATTGTAGTCGCTTGGGAAAACCATGGCAGGGAGTTCATTCCACAGTTTGAGCGTACGTGGGATGAAGTTCCTTTCATACCTCACGGTGCGCACCGTATTCGGATGCAATTTGTGGGGATGAATTCCCTGTCTATGGCGAGCGGTGCGATGATAGAATGTAGCTGTGGGCATCATGTCATGTCCAGTCACACAATATTTATTCGTTGCAAAAGTTTTTTTCATTTATGGCCGTTTATCTCTTCGACATCAACATTACATTTTAAAAGCCTCCATTTAGCTTTCCACAATTTCTATAAGTGAGATCCAGATTTAGTAAAGCATAAAAAGTTAAAAGGCAAAACATAAAATGCTCCAGACACATCTGGAGTTTAGAGTTCATTTAAATATTGTATTTCTGCTTTTACGAATATTTTGAATCCTTTTCGATGAGCAATTTTCGTATTTGAGACATGAAAATCACTTGAAATGTGAAAAGAAAATCGAAATGAGATTCAAATGTGGCTTAGCTGTATAGCGTTCGACTGCGAATTCTGAATTTGTAGGTCTTAATATGTCCCGGGGGCGAGTCGGGGACACCGTTGTCCCCCCTCCCGAGGAGGGCCAGACCGTAAGGGATGGCCCTGGGTCAGCCGGGGTGCGAGGGATATGTTGATGACAACCTCACCTCCGGCCTAGCACCACGACCCACAGTCGGCGTGCGGTTTTAGTCGGTTCGAGTCCGACATAACCTCCCCTTCCAGCTCCGGAAGGGGGGTATCCGAGGGGATTTCCGCACGAAAAAAAAGGTTTTATGTCCGCTAGGTACAAATGTTCATATAGTTTATGCATGAATCTAAGACCAAACTTTAGCGTTACGTTTATCTAGAACCCTTTATACAAGAAAAAAAAACTAAGTTACGCTTACTTTAGCAAGTCTTTTGGTTGTACAAGCAAGTCCACTTCCTAGCAAGAGTATTTGTTATTTCTATACTTTTAATGTATTCATATTTCAACTAACTAACAAATGAATAATCTTGGATGTCTCTAAAACCTAAATGCTAAACAAAGAGCTAGTGTTCAATGTGATAAACTTGCATAGGATTTCTCACGCTACATTTATGGTTTGTCCGACCAACGATAGATGGCCTTGTTCTGTTGTGAATCGCGATATGGTTTTTTACCGAGCATACTATATAACCAAATGGTAAATTGGAATAAATGTCGATTAAGGTCAGTCTACATACGTGGTTTCATTTAAAAACAACCCTTCTAGTAGTGCACAATTAAGTGAGTAATCGTCCAAAAGGCAAGTCAACAAATACAAGTTATGCGCCCAAACAGCTAGAAAGAAACATCCATACTTAATATTATAAATGCGAAAGTAACTCTGTCTGTCTGTCTGTCTGTCTGTATATTACGCTTTCACGCCTAAACCACTGAACCGATTTTGATGAAATTTGGTATAGGGGTAGATTAGACCTTGAGAAAGGACATAGGCTATGTTTGGTCGCGATAACCGACATCCACGCGGGCGGAGCCGCGGGCAAAAGCTAGTGTAATCATATTTCAATTAACTAACAACTGAATAATCTTGGATGTCAAAAACTGAATGCCAAAGAGCTAAAAAGAAAGAAACTTAAATATACTCCTGCTGAGCAATTTCAATGCAAACACGATTAAAGATATTTAATATAATAGAAACACCATATACAAGTTTCACCATCGCTCAGGTGGTTTCGCCACAATGACAGGTGACCAATGAGTTCCCGCCACAAGCGATTAAACGTCAAATTGATGTCCGCCATCTTGTTATGTTATCGCTCACGCAAGCACAGGCGATTACTCAAAGTGCCAAAGTGACTATTAATATAAGTTACTTATCTAATAAACTAGTGAGCACGTATGTGAGTGATTGAGAAGGAGAATTAGTAGAGAAGAGATACGGAAGTTGTAATAAATGTAGATAGTATGGCTTAACTTCTTAAGTAATTGTGACTTAACTATCCCACTAACAACACTTCAAGAGAAAAGCTTTTTTAGCTTGTATAATCACGCAAAAAGCATATACCTACTCTTCTTTTCCTGCGAAAAAAAAATCATCATCATCCACATAAAGACGTTAGTCCTGATTGCATCCGAGACCACGGTGCCCTCGGAGCTCAGGGTCCGCCTTCCGGCTCTTCCTCCTCCACTTCGCACGATCTTGGGCGTCCAAGGTAGTGAGACCGTTTTCACGCATGTCACCCTCCACGAAAAAAAAAAATGTCCACACTATAATAATGAATGTCATGTATAGGTACGCTTGTGTGGCATGATAGTAAAGTGTACGTATGACAACTTCGTAATGGTCACAGGTTTCATTCCTGGCCTGTACAAACATAATGATTCAATATATAATATACCAGCTTTTGCCCGCGGCTTCGCCCGCGTAGATGTTGGTTATCGCGACCAAACATAGCCTATGTCTATATTGTTTATACTGGAGATTGATGGCGCTTGGTGGAATCTGCTACACATATTGAATAACACACTTGTACTTTTCCACTGACTTTATTTCTAGACCTGACCGGTTTCGCCTTTCACAATGTGAACCTTTGAGAATGCCGTAAGGCGAAACCGGTCAGGTCTAGAAATAAAGTCAGTGGAAAAGTACAAGTGTGTTATTCAACAATAGCCTATGTCCTTTCTCATGGTCTAATCTACCCCTAACATACAGACAGGCAGACAGACAGAGTTACTTTCGCATTCAAAATATTAGTATGGATCATCTTCATTATTCATCTTCTAAGCTTTATCCTCAGCTGAAACTCACCTCAGAGTTAGCTAACCCCTTCTCCTCTTTTTGTTTCGGCTTACATAATTTTTACGGTGGCGATTGCTATCCCACCTCCCAACCCCGTAAAGAAAGCCTACGATCGTCATACTAGTCAAGAGGCATCTCGTCTTTCAATCAGCAGCCCCTCTAGACTGGTCAGCCTGCGCTGGCCAGTGTTTTGTAGAATAGAATGACAATGGGATTTGACGTTTATGACATTCATTGACGCCTGTCATATACGTCAAATCCCACACATTTGTAATTCTATTCCACGATACCCAGCCAGCGAATTGCCACTTGCCTAGAGAGGCAGGTGCTGTTGTATGCATTCAGGATTTTAAAATAGCATAACTAATATGCCATGTCTTATTTGAATCCAGATGGTGAGTCCCATCTGCGTCCATGGTAGTGAGACGATTTGCACGCATGTCACCCTCCACAACGTCAAGCCAGGACTTCTTGGGCCTACCCCTTCTACTTGGACTGGTGGGGGCGCCATCGCTAGGCATTTGTTACCCATGTAGCTTGATGGTTTAGGCTAGGCTAGGAATAGGCAGTGCAAAGGCAGGTTCTTCGCCCTGTACCTCTCCGCTCTCTCTCTGTACTCTCTCCTCCTTAGGGCGAACGCCGGATCCATGGTCCCGTCCGGGCCGATAGTCATACTGAAACTCCGGGAGTAACTGCCGCACTCCTGCACGGATCCCTTACCTTTGAAGACTGGCGTAATAATACTCGGCCTCCACTGGTTATAATTAAATTTCAAAATTTAGTTAAATATAATATTATGTCCTACAGTGTTTACTTATTTATTTAACGGAATCCAGCTAGTAGAATTTCAATCAAAGGCGTTCGCAGTCTTCACAGTTAGAAGAGTGTTTACTGTAAAACACTTCTACAAAATACTGAAAATGTTTAAAAAAAACTCATTTTTTTAAACTGCCACTGTATTTCCAAAAACAGTGGCACTTTCATTTGCATTGCATTAGCTTTTCATGTATATTTCTAACTTATACAGTCTCTCAGGATTGCGTCTAGTCAAACTAACGATAGTTGAAAAAAAGGTATTTAATTTTTTTTAAATATAACTGTAGAAAATACAACAAATTATTCTGGAAACTTTCAAGTTTTATTAATATACAATTTCTGAGACCCAGCTTCTTCTCATCTTATCACTTACTAGCTTTTGCCCGCGGCTCCACCCGCGTGGATGTCGGTTATCGCAACCAAACATAGCCTATGTCCTTTCTCATTGTTTATTCTACCAATATACCAAATTTTATCAAAATCGGTTCAATAGTTTAGGCATGAAAGCGTAACATACAGACAGACAGACAGAGTAACTTTCGCATTTATAATATTAGTATGGAAGTATGGATAATGCGATAACAATCTCTATAATGTGTGAACGAACCAACTGTAAGTATAACTCACACTTTAGCAATAAACAGGAAAATAATTATTAGGTATCATTCACTTCCCTAGCGTGCTTTTCACTAGTGAGATAAATTACACAAACACTAAACGACAAATCAATGATAGCATCCGTTTTTCTAGATATGACAAAAGCCTTCGACTTTGTCTGTCACAGAACATTGCTTTCGAAATTATACAATTATGGGATAAGAGGAATTGCGCACTCGTGGATAAAAAGTTACCTGGATGACAGGTTGCACTGTGTTGAACTAACAAAAATAGAGGCGAAGACACCGGGAAACCACGGCCGAGTGTCAGCACTGCGAGGACCGCAGCGATGACACAGCGCTCCACACGCTGGTGGAGTGCACGGCGTGGGCGCAACAGCGCCAGGTCCTCGTGGTGGGTCTGGGCGTGGGCACCCTCTCGCTCGAGACCATGGTGCGAGCCATGGTTTCCAGCGGGAGTAAGTGGGACTGCGCCGCCTCTTTCTGTGAGCAGGTCATGCTCGTGAAAGAGGCGGCGGGGCGAGCGCGGGAGAAAACTCTCCCACCCGAGTTCCGCAGAGCGGGGGCCTGAGGACGGTGAGTTGGCTGCTCACCGTCTTTAGAGAAGCAGGCCCATGACGGCAGCGTGACGTGAGGGATTCACGCCCCCCCCCCCCTAAGAAGCGGGATAACACCCGAAAACCCCCCCATAGACGCGGGATAGCACCCGAACCACCCCCAAGGCGAAGCCGCAATTGTAGCCGTAGGTCTGATGGGAGTCCTGGGACATCCTTCCGAGGGCTTATTCCCATCCATAGGCTTCTGGGCGTTACCGTGGGGGTTTTTAGTCGGTAGGAGTCCGGCATAACATCCATGAAGGATTTTCCCCCACGGTTAAAAAAAAAGGCCAATCAAGAAATAAAGTATCAGTCGACATATACGCATAATAAATTTGGTGTTCCCCAGGGCAGTATTTTAGCTCCTCTTCTGTTTATATTATATATCAACGATCTCCCGGATGCTTTATCTCATGGATGTATCCTATTTGCTGACGACATCCAGAGTGACAACCAGAAGGCATTGGAATTAGAAATTAAAAATACTGTGAATAGTAGCTCTATTCATAGTATTTTCATTCCTCATTGGATCTCATTCTCCTCATTGGATGGAACTAAATAATCTAAAGGTAAACATTAATAAAACCAGCCTTATCCAATTTAAAACTTATAATAAAAATTTACCGAGCCTTAAAATAGCGCACAAAGATGAGTTCATAAATAACAGCGAAAATTGCGTATTTTTGGGTATAGTGGTTGATCATTTTTTAAATTGGAAACTCCACATAGATCAAGTTATAAACAAAATTGACCGTTTTATCTATGTTCTAAGGAGGATATCCCAAACGGTAAATGTCGAGGCGGCTGCCTCTAGTTGCGTAGCATGCGTATGTAGCTTCAATACTTCGCTATGGGCTTATTATATGGGGTAACTCTACAGAGGTCGATAAAGTGTTCAAGGCTCAAAAGAAATGCATCCGAGCAATATGTGGAATGGGCCCCATTGACAGCTGTAAGCCCCTGTTTATACAACATAAAATTCTCCCTTTACCATGCTTATATCTTTTTGAGATTTGCATTTTTGTAAAGAAACATCCTACATCATTTAAAAAGTTAGGAGATTCCGAAAATAGTCGAATGAGACTTAAAGACAGATTTCAAATACCAAAAATTAATCTGGAAATGTTCGGAAATAATGTTTACTGCATGTGTATTAAAATATATAACCATGTACCTGATAGTCTTAATAAATTACCATTGACCCTATTCCGCAAAAACTTTCGTGAATTTCTATGTAACAAGAATTATTACCACATTATGGAATATTTTGATGACAAATTTTTAAATGTATAAATTCTATTTTCCCAATTATTATTTTTTGACATATTTAAGCAAATTCGGACATTAAATTAACATTAAATTTTGGTTAGGACGAGTTAGAACTTAGCCTATGAAGCAATTATTAATGTCAATTGTGTGGAGGTAATTAATGCCTGTAAAAATCTGTAATTATAGTAAATTTAATATTTGCACGCCACAATTGGCAGAATATGCTGTATATCCTTTAGCACCCCAAGACCACTGTAACCAACCATATTCTAGGAAATAAAGATTCTTATTATTATTCTTATACATTTTCCGCAAACTCACCGATCTAATTCGGATCGCGTGATATAGTCAAAACGCTGACAACATACAGATTTTTAATGTAGGTAAGTACATACTTGCTCTTACTCTTAACCCAAAACTGCGAAAAATCACACGCCTCGGGGAATACTCGGACCCTCGAGATTCCTTTCTTAGTGATAAGGGAAAACATTAAAACTTACGACTGGAGAAATATCGGGTAAGTGTTCGACGGGGTCATATCCTGATGTTAGATGGACCATCACAGTCGACCTCGTTACTCACGAGCGTGTAGGAGCGCTATAGGTGAATAGGTATCTACTGAATTGTACTGTTTATACTAGAAATTGATGGCGCTTGGTGGAATCTGCTACACATATATAATAACACACTTGTACTTTTCCACTAAGTTTATTTTGATTCTGAACCTGACGGCATTCCCAATGGTTTACATTGTTTTTTTTTTTTCAACATCAATGTAAACCTTTGAGAATGCTGTAAGGCGAAACCGGTCAGGTTCAGAATCAAAACAAACTCAGTGGAAAAGCACATGTGTGTTATTCAATATACTGAATTGTAGTTTAGAAGATTTTTAACTTGTTCCATTTATGAAATGACTAGCAGACCCGGCGAACTTCGTACCGCCTTTTTTCACCATCGTGGTGTCCGAGCCCGTTCCCACTGCACCCTCTACTATATTAAGCATGTATTATACATATAAACCTTCGTCTTGAATTACTCTATCTATTAAAAGAAACGGCATCAAAATATGTAGCGTAGTTTTGCAGATATAAGCATACTTAAGGACGGACAGACGCCGAAAGCGACTTCGCTTTATACTATGTAGTAGTGGATACGGCAATATTGCTCACGTCACACGTATAGTAAGCTGGAAACAGTCTCAGGAAAGAGGTTAACATGATATTTTCTAAAGTTTACGCGAATGTCACTCATTGAAATAAAACCAGTTTTTAAGGATTCTATCGCGATATATTTGTTATTATTTACTTTTTAACCCGACGTTTCAGCTGCTTTGCAGCAGCCATGATCGCGGTGTGACTCATGATGGTAGTTGTCACATAGTTTGAAGTATAAGTTATCTCAAAATACCCGAATCATGGTGAACTATTGGTGTTCCTATTTACGCAGAATGACCTCACTGTGTAGTTAAGTCTTGCTGGATTTTACTGCTTACTTTTTTTTTTTTTTTACACAGGTCACGTCAATTTGACTTCACCTCGCCTGATGTTAAGCTAAAGGCAAAGTCTCGGAAAGAGGGTCACCATCGTAAACATTTACCATGTTAACAGTGGTGGCACTCAGCTTGACGGCCTCATTAGATGCCTTTTCACGCCCCGCTTAAAGGACCCGCTTAAAGGATTACTGGGTTTGATTAAGTGGATGACAATTTTGTGTTGGTTTCCGATGGACTAAAATAGGGCCATCCTATATCTACCCGTAGGTGTCATTATAGCGAACTAAAGGATAGGGTTGTTCTCCATCTGATATAAAAGCAAACATACAGCCCATGACAAAATACCCGGTCGACTGCAATAGGTTCTACTATTACTTGTGGCCGTAAATCGTATTTGCCAAAACTAAAACCCGACTACCGAAAAATCATGCTCTAAAAAGTGACAAACAAGAAAATATCAAGGATAGCCGTGGTCGTATGCCACTTTTCCCTAGAATATATTGTTTTGCTAGAGTTGTAGCATACGACCACGGCTATCCTTAATATTTTCTTGTTTGTCACTTTTTAGAGCGTGATTTTCCGGTAGTCGGGTTTTAGTTTTAAACTTTATTGTTTATTTAAATTATTTTGCGACAAGGTAAAGCTAATAATTTATACGTATTTGAAATGTACGCATTAAGCACTTTCATTTGATGCCAATCACGGCATATTTATCTCAAATTTATTTTTTTACGCTGTACCTTATGAGCGTGTTAGATTTAGGGGGGTAAAATTAGATGTATACATATTTATAAGCCTATAACTTACTATATATACCCATAAACAGGATGCCATTTGTAATTATGTATTTGAACCAAGGAAATTAAACAATAAATACAATTCTGTTTTATCACTCTTTTATTCTGTTATACTACGTCAGTTCCAAAGGCTGTTGTAGACAGGAAAGAACTAACAAGAAAACCTGTCTGCCTTCTAACAACAACATAATTATTATTTCACTTTCATGTTACAGCAGGCTCGTACCCAAATATTACAATTTAAGACAACCCTGGTTTCAGACAGACCAGTTACAACAGTATAATAGCTAAAACTATAACACAGATACTTATCACATAGGAACCACATTGGAGTCGAACCACTTTTTATAATTATTAGTATGACAATACTTGCACAGTCACTAATACGCTATAGTGATATTGTATCATCTGGTATATCAGTTAAACAGACTAATAGCCGACACTATGATATATAGGTAGTACATAAAACTTAGATACCACACTGGTATCGTACCAGCCCTTACAATCATTGGTATAGCCATTAGCCATACTTATACAGCCATTATTATTATGATAGTTTATTATCCCCAAGGATTATCGCAAATACATCAAGTAATACTTTGATTCGGTTACGTTACGAGTATATTTTAGTTACACAATATTTAGAACACCCAAAGGGGGTATTTAATTATAATTGCTAATTCAATTACTTCTTAATACCAATCCACTATTATATTATTCACTATAACAGTAGTTATTACTACATTCACTGTTATAACACTATTTTTACATATTATTATAACATTATAAATACAACAGAGGTATATCGTACCTCACACTTCGACGGCTCGGGATCGACCGTCCCCACGACACTCGATGTCGTCTTTTTATAACATTTTGATACGTCACATTGCATCGAATGATTTTAACCTACCTACTTATAAAAATATTGTATAAAGTAGTTTCTTATTTACAAATCCTTTAAAATATTCTTTATAGTAATATAAATACACTATAATACATCAAGCTACACCTCACCTGATCGCTGGCCACTCCATATTTTAACATGATTCTAACACGGCCATACTGACAATTACTTCGCTCTCGAAGTATATACAACGAATTTTATTGCAAATTGCGATCACATATTACATACTTAAACTTAGTCATTATAATTATATTTCTTTTACATCATTTTGCAAAACAGAATTTATACATTAAAGAAAAAACACTTCCTTAGTATCAAAATTACCCCAAAAAGAATAGTCAACACCAAAAAATATAGATATTCAACAACATTTTGGTACTTTGTCTCAAACTTAAGATTTAAACATTATTTAGTCTTCGATCTTTATGAAATCTTAGCATAGTAGAAGGGCAAAAAACATTTTATAAAATGTGTGTAAAATATATATATATATTATCTTCTGTTATTATTATCTAAGAACATTAATTACCTCCGAATCCAACGGACTAATGTGAACTTTTATAAAATGTCTTTTGTTATTGTTCGGTTATCCAAGAATATTGATTACCTCCGAATCCAACGGAATAATCTGAACTTTTATAAAATGTCTTGTTATTGTTCGGTTATCCAAGAATATTGATTACCTCCGAATCCAACGGAATAATCTGAACTTTTATAAAATGTCTTGTTATTGTTCAGTTATCTACGAATATTGATTACCTCCGAATCTAACGGAATAATCTAAACTTTATCATTTCAAACACCATCTATAAATTTACCATTAAATTAATTATGTATCACGGCATTTGATTATAACAGTTGTATACCCGAGATAAAGTCTCTTATTTTACACGAGGTATAAGTCTTGTTTTTTAACCGAGATATAACCGCCTCGCCTTTTTTCCCCATGAGACAAAACCGTCTCGCCTTTTACCCGAGATATCATAGTCTCACCTTTTACCCGAGACATCATAGTCTCTCCTTTTACCCGAGACATCATAGTCTCACCTTTTACCCGAGACATCATAGTCTCGTCCCTTTTGTTTTTTACTTACAACCACCACTAATGCCAAAAGCCAATAACACTATATATATAGTAACACAAATAGCAATGTTTTTAATCCATCACGGCCATTCTGAACTACACTTTGATCTCAAAGTGTTTAGTAAATCCATAATAAAATAATATCTATTGTAGTCCTTTAAGGTACATTGTACATACGTAGTGTAAATGCTATTGACTTTCTTTTTTATTCGAATTTTGTTCGTTTTAACTGTACTTGACTTTACTTTGATTGTAATTTACTTTATTATTGTAGCTTAATTTGAATAAACTTTACTATTGCATCCACTGTACTCCACGTTTCAAACCAGTGGTCCATTTGCTAAATAGTATTTAATATTTTTTTTTTTTTTATGGGCGTTTTACAAGCAGAATAAACGATTTTGTTAGAATTTGAATTTAATATTAAATCGACGGTAGGTACTTTTCGTGTAATATTAACTTTAATATTGGACCGACTGTACTTTTACTTTAATATTGAACCGACTGTACATTTGCTTTAATATTAAGTCTATTGTACTTTTACTCTAATATTGAATCGACTGTACTTTTACTCTAATATTGAACCGACTGTACATTTACCTAAATATTGAACCGACTGTACATTTACTTTAATATTGAATCGTCTGTACATTTACTTTAATATTGAACCGACTGTACTTTTACTTTATTATTGAATGGACTGTACTTTTACTTTAATAATAAATCGACTGTACTTTTACTTTAATAATAAATCGACTGTACTTTTACTTTAATATTGAACTGACTGTACATTTACTTTAATATTAAATCGACCTTACTTTTATTTTCTTATTGAATCGACGGCACTTTTATCTTTAATATTGAATCGACGGCACTTTTATCTTTAATATTGAATCTACGGTACTTTTATATGAATCTATTGTACTTTTAACTTTAATATTGAACCGACTGTACTTTTAACCTTATTACCTTTACACGACTTTTGACTTTATTGGCTTTACATGACTTTTAACTTTATTGGCTTTACATGACTTTTAACTTTATTGGCTTCACATGACTTTTAACTTTATTGGCTTTACATGACTTTTAACTTTATTGGCTTTACATGACTTTTAACTTTATTGGCTTTACATGACTTAACTTTATTGGCTTTACATGACTTAACTTTATTGGCTTTACATGACTTTTAACTTTATTGGATTTACATGACTTTTAACTTTATTGGCTTTACATGACTTTTAACTTTATTGGCTTTACATGACTTTTAACTTTATTGGCTTTACATGACTTTTAACTTTATTGGCTTTATATAGTTCACTTAGTGTTAGGTAACATTAGAATGTGTCCAACTAAATAAAAAAAAAATGGGTCGTATTTTAAAGTCCTGGTAACCATCACACATTAATGAGTATCAGTATCAATAACTTAAATTGTAAAGAGATGAATCCAAATAAATTAAGAATGTCTTTCAATCTTTTTATCACGGTGTATGTGTAATTCTCATAACAAATAAAATCTACTTTACACAGTAATGATAAATAAGTAACTGTTCGGCCAACCTGATATATCTTAATAGGTTACTTGTCAGGTACCGAAAATAACTATTTTAGAATACAAAATATTAACACCACTAATTCTAATCACCAAACTTTTAGAATAGGTATAGACTATTAACACCACTTAATCTGATCAAACCATTTCAGATCACCAAAAAGATTAACTTTGCTTTAAGTATTAGTCAAGCCACATATTTTGTTCAAGAAAATAAAACGTTTGACCATTACTTTTTTTTCATTAAATATGAAATCCAGTATTACATCAATGATAATAGCCAGAAATTTTAAAATAATTCGTTAGTGATCAGCCCGGGTGGTTTGCAATTAGAACTATCAAGAAGTTACACTATCCAACTTGAACCTTATAAATCACAAAAGCTACAATACCGTTTTTGTGCACTTTTTTTTGTTGGTGGTTTGGAAATACACTGCTTCGCAGTACCGCTGCAAATTGATGCTGGATTTCACTGCCTTGCAGATAGCTGAGCCGTCAGTCATTGCTCCAGTGGGTAGCAAATATTACAGAAGGCTTTTGGCAAGCCTCCCAGATACAGATACAATCTGAAACTTGTACAATATGTATTAGAATATGGTTTTTGCGTATCCCACTTCTGATGTTAGATTTAGGGGGGTAAAATTAGATGTATACATATTTATAAGCCTATAACTTACTATATATACCCATAAACAGGATGCCATTTGTAATTATGTATTTGAACCAAGGAAATTAAACAATAAATACAATTCTGTTTTATCACTCTTTTATTCTGTTATACTACGTCAGTTCCAAAGGCTGTTGTAGACAGGAAAGAACTAACAAGAAAACCTGTCTGCCTTCTAACAACAACATAATTATTATTTCACTTTCATGTTACAGCAGGCTCGTACCCAAATATTACAATTTAAGACAACCCTGGTTTCAGACAGACCAGTTACAACAGTATAATAGCTAAAACTATAACACAGATACTTATCACATAGGAACCACATTGGAGTCGAACCACTTTTTATAATTATTAGTATGACAATACTTGCACAGTCACTAATACGCTATAGTGATATTGTATCATCTGGTATATCAGTTAAACAGACTAATAGCCGACACTATGATATATAGGTAGTACATAAAACTTAGATACCACACTGGTATCGTACCAGCCCTTACAATCATTGGTATAGCCATTAGCCATACTTATACAGCCATTATTATTATGATAGTTTATTATCCCCAAGGATTATCGCAAATACATCAAGTAATACTTTGATTCGGTTACGTTACGAGTATATTTTAGTTACACAATATTTAGAACACCCAAAGGGGGTATTTAATTATAATTGCTAATTCAATTACTTCTTAATACCAATCCACTATTATATTATTCACTATAACAGTAGTTATTACTACATTCACTGTTATAACACTATTTTTACATATTATTATAACATTATAAATACAACAGAGGTATATCGTACCTCACACTTCGACGGCTCGGGATCGACCGTCCCCACGACACTCGATGTCGTCTTTTTATAACATTTTGATACGTCACATTGCATCGAATGATTTTAACCTACCTACTTATAAAAATATTGTATAAAGTAGTTTCTTATTTACAAATCCTTTAAAATATTCTTTATAGTAATATAAATACACTATAATACATCAAGCTACACCTCACCTGATCGCTGGCCACTCCATATTTTAACATGATTCTAACAAGCGCTAGAGGGCTTCACACCAGATTGAGTGATACGTCATATAGCCTATAACCATCGGGCGATAAAGCCGCTTGTAACGATACCCCAATTGTCCAGTTCTAATAAGTAGTTGAGGAGCTATGAGGGAACAAATGAACATAAATACATACAAACATACATACATAATAGCCTGTCAAAATCATAACCCTCCCTTTGGCTTCGCCGTAGTCGGGTAAAAATGTGGGTGAAACACCGCTGCCTACACCTTCTGGAATTTACAGGTATGAATATATAATATACTTATACAATCTTTGCAAGCTTATAGTAAAGAAATTCCTGAACAAACAATTAAAGTTGAAACACAATAACAATGTGGAATATATTCAATCAGTACAACACCTTATGCCATTTCTGTCACAATATAGTACGTATCAGAAAATCTAAACATTTCCCAGGATCATTAAAAGCACGTAATGGCTATGAATTATTATTTGTTTATTATGAACCCGCTGGATATCGTCTTAATAACGCCGGACGGGGGCTGTCGTAAAAATATACACGACAATGCGACCTGGGTACGACATACGACAGACAAGGTTAGACAGCTTTTGTAGTATGTCAGGTATGCAGGAAAAATACATACTACCAAGCGGACTTTATTGGTAATTCAGTGTCGTAAGTTTTGTATTCGTGAAATTGCTAAATATTGTATTAACATATAAGATGAGGTCCAAACTTTTAGACCGTACGTACCTTTGAGATCGTGCGGTTTTAGTCAGTTCGAGTCCGACATAACCTCCCTGTCCGGCTCCGGCTGGGTATACGAGGGAATTTTGCACAAAAAAAGGTAAGTAGCTGTTTTTTACAATAGTCGTCTTCGTAAATTCGAAGTGTCTTCAAACATTTTATATGTTTATTTTATCATAGAGTAGATATTATTTGCAATAGCATGTTCCTTTTTTTGTTGAAACCTTCGTGATCTACCTAGCTTAGAAAAAACAACAATCCTTCATATTAAAATTGAACCTACATCATCAAAGTTAGATTTTCCCGTACCAAGTCTTTATAGCACCGGCATACCTGCAAAGCTCAAGAATCCTCAATTACGCGAAATCAAATCCATACAAATATTATAAAAATGCGAAAGTAACTCTGTCTGTCTGTCTGTCTGTATGTTACGCTTTCACGCTAAACTTGCATAGGGGTAGATAGACCATGAGAAAGGACATAGGCTATGTTTGGTCGCGATAACCGACATCCACGCGGACGGAGCCGCGGGCAAAAGCTAGTATATTATAAAAGAATTCGTGACTCCAAACAAGGCTTATTCCAGAAATCCCCATCGACAAATTCCCACCAGTGGGGATTCATAGATAAAAAAAAATTCTGTGGCATGGCATGGCATGACCTACAACCATAGCAATTATCCTCCTTCCTTCGGCAGTCGGGTTAAAAGTATCGTTACAACTTTTGGCCCTAATTTTTTGGATCTAGCCCCCTTGCGCACCGCGCGATAATTAACTTTCCAATAAACCATACTCACTATTCGCAAGGGCTGTGTGTCTCAAGAGGAACACGGCCATTTTATTACATAGCTCGTGACATGTTGCGCTGATGGCAGCGCTGTCCACCGACGCGTTACGGCCTGGTACGGCTCGTTTTGGGGCATTACCGGGCGTTTTCAGTCCATTCGTCCCACCGAATATTGTTTTTGGCACAATCGTGGCCCTTTTATTGCTTTTATAGGACGTTCGACGTTAGTTCCTGAATCGGAACAGATATATTTTTAAAAGTATTTTGTTTTTATTATATGCTTCAATACGATTTTGGAGGGTTAAAGATAATATTACTTTAGTGGATGGCGAACTTTATTGTGTGTCTTTAAAGGTTAAATATCGTTTTCTCGAAAAATACTTAGTCAGGAGGCGCAATTTACTTTGGACCCTGAAGCCTGCTTACTGTTTGATGTGTGAATAGTAATTCGATTTCTCCAGAAGTGACTACCGCCAAGCCTATAAGCAAAGTCTGTATCAGACCCTCGTTTGTGGTTTGGCAAGTGAAGTTCCCCACCAACCTCCGTCCGATCCCCTCAAAGGAGTTTGTAGAACTCTGTACACCCATTGAATCTATCGTGATCACCTCTATCTAAAAGAGGAAGAAAGGGTCAACTTATGGCATACATAATGTCAATAAAATCAAGGAAATTTTAAAGAAATCAAGACAAACGTGCTGAAACTGGCCACAATTTATGAAAAGAATTAGGAAAGTAGAAAATGCGAAAGAGGTATGTTGAGATTGTAGTTAATAGAAACATGTTTTTTTTAATATTCCACAACACTCTACACAACGTTATCTAGATCCATGGTAAGCTTAACTAGCTTGTGTAATGGAACCTAGAATGCGGATAAACATACTTAGATACTTTATTTTTTGTAAATGCATATGCCGCGTCCGCACGCTTGCCGCTTGCCGCAAACTCCAAACCTCTACAAACGTTTGGCTTGATTTGACAGACCACCACACGCTTGCGAGTGCTTGCGAGTAAGACATTGTGTTCTGAAGAAGCAAGCATGACGGACGTTGAGATTGCGGCAATATAATTTGGCTGAAGTTATTTTTATTATAAATACAAGTATTTTCTTGAAAGGAAACGAAAAATAAAAAAAATCTTCCTAAAGGTGACCATAAGAATTTCCTTCTTACTTTTCAGTTCCTGAACTGGCTTATTAAATACTAGCTTTTTCCCGCGGCTCCGCCCGCGTGGATATCGGTCATCGCGACCAAACATAGCTTATTGTCCAACGCATTTGTGACTTGTGATTACACTATATCTTACAAAAAAAAAAAAAAAAAAAAAACGTAGATACAAACTAAGTTAAAAACAAAATGTTAAGAAATGTTTTCTTAAGAAGTATTGTCTGATCTGCGTGGTATTGGTGAACACGACTGGTCCGTTTTATTGCATACACTTTTCACTTCCACTGGCACTGACACTAAGTGGTCGGCAAGTCTTCCTATCTGCCGCATGCTGATGACACTGATACTGCTAGGAGGCGACGGTGGCGCGGTAAGACCGCGTCTGCCCGCCCAGCGTCTCCGCCGCCACAGGAACACTGCCACTGCTGCCGCCGCAGTCACTAGAGTGTAGATTATCGCATAATGATGCACATGATGATAGAATGATGATTGATCCTCTGTGACGTTGGCAGCACTTAAATCTCTGATCTTTTCTCCAAGCTTGGTCAATTCGTCCAAGTCTAAGTCAGCGGTTCCGTTTGGGTGTGGAGTTAAAGAAATATTGATCACATCATTAATCTGTGCAATCTGTGGGCTATAAACATCCGCATCAAAACTT
The DNA here is from genome assembly GCA_914829495.1 of Eilema sororculum. Lineage (NCBI taxonomy): Eukaryota > Metazoa > Arthropoda > Insecta > Lepidoptera > Erebidae > Eilema > Eilema sororculum. The sequence continues at coordinate 21,464,978 of OU618549.1, forward strand.
AATGTATTCGATAATTTGGTGTTCTGAGCGTAGGCAGTGAGATGCTCCTCTCGGATAATGCAGTTCGGCGCAAGCTTAATGACTTGGGCTCCCTGCACCTTTTCCACGGCAAGTTGATCTCCACACATAAAGCGTAGTGTACATTGAGTGCAGCAGTAATACAAATAAGTATTGATGTCACTTAATTGTTTCCATTTGCTATCGCATGTAGTTTTGATAGTTAGACAATTCCGCAACGATGCGTCAGGATAACACAAATTATTATCGGATTTTAGATGATAGATAAGGGTGTGCACTTCGCATAAGTAGGTGTATGACATTGTGTGCACACATCTCTGTACTTCATTTTCCTTCAAAGGGATGTACGTGTCCTTTTGTAAATTTATTGATACGTACTCAGATAGCGGGACTATAGATATCGTTCTATTCTCTTGGCGAAGAGGTATAGGTATAACTTGATATAGCTCGTAACTATCTCTGGTAACTAGAGGTATGCTTATTTCAAATATGAAATAATGATTAGTTAATCTAGCTCGCACTTTCAGTAACTGATAAATCGTCGCGATTTCTAAATTTATATGCTCAATAGGTAGTGACAAGTCCTTAGTCAACTGTCCTGATATGATATTCAGTTCTTGTAACATTTGTTGTGGAGAAACAATGTGTGTATTAAATTGCTGATGATGAACATCAGTTAACATTTCCACCAATTTGTCTTGAATTGTTTGGATATTAGACATAAGCGTTTGGGTGATCATGGCTGATATAGTGAAGTCATTTATAACTTCTACAGTTTTAAGATGCTCGTTTATGCTAAGTGTTGCATTAACTAATTCGTTTAGACGCCCATCAATAACTTTATGCTGTTTGTTAATGGATTCTTCAATTCTCTGTAGAACGTTGTATTCTCCTTCAACCACAGATGTCTGATTTTTCCATAAAGTAACCAAATACTTTTGATTGTCTCGTAGCATAGTGATGTCCTTTTCATATTGTTCTGCAAAATAAAAAATAAATATAATAAAAAAATAAAAAATAAAATAAAAAATAAAAATAAAAATATTTTTATTCTCTCAAACAATTAAATACAAATTCTTATTAAATAAAACAATAATATTATTATTTTCTTAGTGTATCATAATGGCTATACAAAAACACTGTAATTGTGAGACTGGTGCCTAAACTAGATACAACAATTTGTATCTGTATTTATAGGTCACCAGGAAACCCACGCAACCAGTAAACTTAAGTAAAATAAGTACAATTAATTAATTTATTACATTTTATTACGACTAATTATTTAAACAAAAACAAACTACATTAAGGATTTACTATACCTAGCTATTTTATACATTACATTTAACATAGAACCTCAAGTAAATACTCCGTTTCATCATAATTTAGATGTTGCAACCAATTTGTAAGCATTTTTTTGCATTCGTATCTAGATTTTGTGTACAAGCTTATGCTTCTACTAGCTCTATTGTAAAGTCTTGGACCCAGGACGTAACACTGGCGAGCCGCGAACGAGGTTCTGTGCACAACCGGCTCGCATATCGCATGCTTTCTACGGGCCAAGGCGTAGGAAATAGGATCATACTCAAGAATTGTATGAGTATGGTGAATCGCTTTAAGCATAAAAAGTTGACGAACTGTCAGAACTTTGTAATCGCGAAAAAGTTGTTCGGTTGGGTATCTAAGAGGCTTCCTATTTATAACCTTAATTACAGCTCTTTGTGCTCTTTCCAGTGGTAGCAGGATCGTTTTGTGTACTCCTCCCCACGCCAGTATACAATATGTTAGTATTGACTGTGCAAGGCTAAAGTACACAGTTTTTAAGACGGTCGCATTCGCAGAGCCTCGTAACGTTTTAAATATGTAAATTAACTTGCGAGTGCGAGATTTTAATGTTTCAATCTGTTTTTTCCAAGAGAGCGTTTCGTCAATGTATACCCCTAAGTATTTAGTCAAGGAAGTTCTCACTAATTCCATGCCTGTGTAGTCATTTGAGTCAGTCAAGTTAGCAGGGGCCCTGATACAGATTGAGTCTGGGTGAGGTAAGTAGCTAGAGATTGTCGCGAATGTTACGTACACTGTCTTTGATATATTTAGGGTGAGTAGATTGTTTGAAAGCCAGATAGACACTAGTTTCATAATTTTGGCAGCCTTCATTTGGACCTCCTGCCACGTCGTTCCCTCTACTATTAGAGCAGTATCGTCTGCATAAGTAATTACGGAACACCCAGCATAGCAAAGCTGACATAGCTGATTTATGTAAATCAGGAAGAGTGTAGGTCCTAGAACGCTTCCCTGGGGAACACCGTAGGAGAGCTGAGCGTACTCGCTAGTGACATCATCGACTTTTACACACTGTGTCCGGTCAGTCAAGTAATCATGGAAAAGTTTGAGTGCCAAACCTCTAATTCCAATGTTCTCTAGTTTACATAACAGAATAGGAATCGATACCGTGTCAAATGCCTTTTTCAGGTCCAGGAATATACCAAGGCATTTTAGCTTTTTATCAAGTGATTTAGAGACAGTTTCAGTCAAGTGGAGAACAGCATCTTCCGTTGATCTATTTTTACGAAAACCATACTGGTTCTTTGAAAGAATGTTTTCTTTTTCAAGAAAATCTAACAATCTTTTATTTAGTACTTTTTCCAAAATTTTCGAGAAGATATTCAGTACAGATATAGGTCTGTAGTTTTCAGGGTTGACTTTATCCCCTGCACCTTTATAGATGGGATGTACAATTGCTTGTTTAAGGGCTCTTGGAAATACCCCTGCACTAATGCAGAGGTTACATAGTTGTGTTATAAGAGGGACCAGAGTAGTTCTTGCATTTTTTACAAAATATACTGAGATATTGTCCCACCCCGAGGCGCAGTCGTTTTTGAGTGATAGGATCAAGTTCTCTATCTCCTTGTTGTCGGCTTCTAGAATGGCAATCGAGTTGGGGTAGCTAGTCTGAGGAAAAAAGTTAGGTGGCAAAGCTATAGGAGTAGTTTTGTTGGATATATTATTTGCTAGTTTTGACCCAACAGTTGCAAAGTAATTATTTATTAAGTTGGCAGAGATTTGGGGATTCTCAGCCGCTAGCAACAAATTGGTGGACCGGGTGGATTTAACTGACATATTTGCAACCATCTTTATAGTTTTCCAAGTTGTCTTTGGATCTTTTCCCGCTCTTTGAAACTGTCCTGCTTCATGCACACGCTTCAATTTATTTAATAACCTACAGCAAAAATTCCGGTATCTTGTATAGGTTATTTTTAAGGTCACATTGTTCGGATCGCTTCTGCTTTTTAGATGCAATCTATCACGGTTTCTTATACATTTTAAGAGACCTGGGGTTATCCACGGTTTAATGGCGTACTTTTTTGAAGTTGACAGTTTTACTTTAGTACAATTTTCTATGGTCTTCATTATCTTAGAGATTAGTAAGTCAGTGTAAGTGTTCGGGTCAGTCATGTTCGTTAATTCACTAAAATCTAACTGTCGAAGTTCATTTAGTGCCGCTTCAATGTCTAGACGCTTTATGTATGATGGAGAATTCATGTGCCTTTTAGGATAATCAATGCACAGAATGGTTGAGTAATGGTCTGTTATTGTCGATGTAACTACTAAGGTTTTAGAGCTAAGCTTAGATTTTAAAATAACATGATCATAGCAAGTTTTGTCATGTGTTGCAAAAAAATGCTTAGAGAGGTAGCCTTGTTCCGCCAACATCTCCAGGTATTGGTCAGCAGCAGGAGAATCAATCCCCGGTAAGATGTCAATATTAATATCGCCAAGAATAGACACAGTTTTAAATGATGATAAATTACATAAAACTTCACACAAACCGTTTGCAAACACGTCTGTGCTAGAAAACGATGGCGAGCGGTAAATTGCAACGACAGCAAGGTCGCTTTTAAATTTGCACACTACGACAGAACCTTCATTAAATGTAGGGCATTCAATTAGACATCGTAAGTTGCTTTTCACATATATCACTACGCCATCGTTTTGATTAATGTTTACATTGGTACTATATGAGTCATAGCCGGACATCGGTGGAATGTTCGACACTTTACTTAACCAGCACTCAGACAAAATGATGACGTCGAAAGTACACTTGATTTCTGCTAACAAAACTAACAGTTGATTAAAATTACGATTTATGCTACGTATATTCATATGAAAAATCTTAATACGAGAGTTTTTATTACCTATCTCCAATTTGCACTCACTAGGCGAACACAAGTATGAGCCGCTATCCCCCAAGTCCTCAATTTCTTTATGTACATCATCCATAATATCCTTTTAACTACCGTAGGGCTAGGAAAGTGTTTTATTCGGCGCTCTAGGCGCCCGCATAATCTGTTGATTGAAGTAGTCGGTCCTCTGCACTTTTTCGGGCCGGGCACTGTACGTCACCAGTACCATGATTGTGTGGCTTCTTGAAGCGCATGCAAGATGCACATTTAGGCGATTGATCACGAGCGGAGCACTCTTTAAGTGTGTGGCCAACGCATCCACAGTGACCACAAGTTGGTTCCGTGTCTCGGCAGTATTTAGCTGAGTGTCCATATTGTTGACACTTGTAACATCTAGTTACAAGTGTGAAGTCTCGGACTGGGCATGAAGTCCAATCTACAAATATGCGTTCTTGTTTAATTAGAATGTTTCTAATCTCGGCGGTTACCTCCACAATGTAGTTACTGTGAGCACTGTCTTTTTTACCAGATTTATGGCTTAGTTTGATAGAGCTCAAAAAACGTTCACGGGCCAGGCTTGGATGCATTTCGGTAATGTTTTGTTCGAAAAGGCAGTCGAACAAGTGTTGTTCTGAGGTATCAGACGGTACACCGAGAAAAATCAATCTAGGCCTCTTTTTAGAAGTCTCTTCGATTTTAAGGCCCGATAATTGTAGCTGCTGTGATGATTTCAGTTTTTGTAGGTCATCCTTCCCTGCTGTGCTTATAATTATACCACCGTTCCTGATTTTTCTTAGCCCGCGAATATGGATCTTTAATTTGTCAGGCTTGATGATATCCTGCACCATCTTTTTGGTATCCTCACTAGACTTTTCTTTATCGGCTGGATATATTGTTAAGCTAGCAGTTTTTGGAGGGCAAGCAAGATTTCCCTTACCTGTCTTTATGATGTCGGCATAGGAGACACAGGACTGAGAATGTGTCACTTTAGCAGCATTCTGGATACCGTTCTTCAGCTCTCGCAGTTGCAGACAGGTGTCATTAGCCTTTCCCAAGGACTCAATTTCGGCGTGGGCTGATATGAGCTTCTGTTTCACTGATTGATACTGCACTGCCATCTGAGAAACTCCATGCATCACACTTCGACATATATTTGATATTCGAACCTTGCTTTCACTGTTGAGCTTACCTGCTTCGGTTGAAATAGAGCATACTTCGGTAAGCAGGCTATCAATCTGGCTCATCCATTTTTGGATCTCTGGAGTAGAGATCACGGAGAGCTGAGGTGCAGTGGGGGCTGGTGTGCTCTCTTCTTGCGAGTGTGAGTGCGGAGGTGGGCTACGCGCGGTCCGGGAACTCCGGCTGAATGGCGAGTCCATCACGAAATTTTTCTCATTCCTTATGAGTCAATGTCAAAAACTTTTATATAATGCACTAGACATTAAACACAATGTAGCACAAGAAATTTGCTAAGTCAGAATAATCTTGACCTGGTTACGATAAATATTGTTTTTAATAGAAATAATTACATGAGCACGTCCGTTTACATTCACGACAAAGAATCGAATCCACGACAAATGATCGTCCAGTACTCTGAATAGTGTATTTGCAAGGTATCCTATGCCATTGATAAGACCGCGTCGCGTGCGCGCTCGCGTGTCATTATGCTGACCAAGTAGTACTTGGTTAATGAACTGTAATTCTTGGTAGCTGTGACGTAGCTGCAACAGAATTACGTCACATTGTGATAGTGAGCTAACTCGGGCACAAGTTTGCTCAAGATATTTTTGATGTTTTCCTAGAGCTGCTATTCCGTTCCAGTAAGGGTTCATGTTATAATAAACAACTAGTTTCCATTGATCTCTGATTAATTTCATGTTGCTAATTTTGTCGAAGAACAACCCTTGATGCTGTCTCAGTTGTGTAATATTGTATGCTGCGTAGGAGCTGTTTGCCAAGGTAATAAGTAAAAGTAACGATAAACACATAGCTAAAAAGCCTTTGGTAGGCTTCGACCTAGTCTTGCTGCTAGTTATATTTTGATTTACTCCGCTTAATGTATCATGTTCGTCTGGTACTACTGCTAAGCTCGACGGAAGAACAGGAAGTATTGAGAGTTTGACTATTGGTCTCTGTATAACTCCATTCCTCGTTTTTAAAGAGACTATTCTCACTAATCCGTCAGAACCTTTATGTACATCAACAACTCGACCCATCATCCATCTACCAGGGGGTAGATTGTCTTCGTGAATAGTCACCATATCTCCGACCTTTAAATTTTCTTGCTTTTTGAGCCACTTGCTCCGTACTGATAATTGCGTAAGGTATTCTACCTTGAAACGTTTCCAGATATCCTGTGCTAACTTGTGGGCTAATTGCCACCGGGTTCTTGCATCCTGTGCGGTTTCTATTATAGTATTTCCAGCTCTTCCTGTAAGGAAATGTGATGGTGTTAGGAAATCTAAGTCCTCCACATCTTCTGACAAAGGACATAACGGACGCGAATTTAAACATGCTTCCAACTGTGATAAAAGTGTACTAAACTCCTCAAATGTAAGCTTTTGCTCGCCTATGATACGTTTCATGTGATATTTTATACTACGAATCCCTCGCTCCCAATATCCTCCTCCTGAAGGGAAGGACGGCGCATTAAAATGCCATTCGATGTTGAGATCGGTAATTTCTTTGAAGAAAGCTTCGTCTAAGGTTTTCTTTAAATCATGATATTCTTGATTTAGAATTCTGCTAGCCCCGACGAAATTGCTTCCGTTATCGCTAAACATATGTCGAGGTGCCCCTCTCCTGGCAGCCATTCTTCGAAGGGCTGCTAAGAACGCTGTAGTGCTGAGATCCGAAACTAATTCCAGGTGTATAGCTTTCGTTACCATGCATATAAATAACGCGACGTAACCTTTGCTCGTTTTCATGCCTCGCCCCTTGTGGGCCTTAATTTCGACAAATCCAGTGTAATCAACACCTGTATAATAGAACGGAGGTGCTGGATTGACCCGAGCCGCAGGTAAGTTGCCCATCAATTGACATTGTAGCTTAGGGTCATGCTTCCGACACTTGACACACTTTCGTACCTCCTTCTTAACTGCTCTGTTTCCAGAAATAATCCAGTATTTCTGCCTTAAATTCGATAATGTCAAGCGCGGTCCACCGTGATATGTAAGTAAATGCGCTTGTTCTATTAAACGCGTTGTAAATATACCGCCGTGAGGTAGTATAATAGGATATTTCATGTCATTATGAATTTGAGCATTTTTCAAACGACCTCCAACCCGTAGAATTCCATTGCTGTCCAAAAATGGGTTTAAATTCAATAACCTGCTTGTATTTTTCACCATCTTATGCTTGCGATAATTCTCAATGTCATCCAGGAATTCGCATCGCTGTACATATTTGATGATAAGTTGCTTCGCTTGCTTTAGTTCTCGTAACGTGAGATACGCTCGCCTTTGTTTACAATCGCTTTTAGATATAGTAGTTTTGTCGAATGCACGCAATATCCATGCTAAAATTCTGATTGTTTTCGCTATTGAACTATACTTTAGTATTAGCCCCAAAATAATGCTGTCTTCACTATTTTGTTGAATGCAATAGACTTGCTTCCCCTTAATTTCTTCTACTTCGGTAGTGTATTTAATTTGGTTTTTGTCGCCAGTAAATGAATTTAACCATTTCGGCCCTTGCCACCAAAGAGAAGAACCTGCTAATTGAGACGCCAAAAGTCCTCTGCTCGCTGCGTCTGCTGGATTGTCTGCTGATTTTACATAACGCCAACCGTCTGGCGGTATTATTTTAACAATGGTTTTGACCCGATTCGAAACAAAAGTTTTCCATCGATTTGGGTCGCCTTGTAGCCATCCAAGAACCACCATCGAATCGGTCCAACCGAAGATTTGTAATTCTGCTTGAGGAAGAGATTGTATCACCTTGCTCATCAATTTTGCTAGAAGTTCAGCACCACATACTTCTAATCGAGGTAGTGATATCGTTTTGTTACATGGAACCAAACGAGATTTTGATGTAAGTAAAATCACCTTTGCTTGATTTCCGATTACAATGCGTGCGTAAATGACGCTCGCGTATGCTTTAAGTGACGCGTCGCAGAACCCGTGTAACTGTATAACGTCACCTTGATGATACCCAATCCACCTGGGTACTTCACATTCGTTTAAGTGGCAGATATCCGATCTGATTTTTATCCATTCGAGATTAATATTTTCGGGTAATAGGTCATCCCATTGTAAATTTGCTGACCACACATTTTGAAACAATAATTTCAATTTAGTTGTTAGTGGACCCAACCATCCTAGGGGGTCGAATAATTTCGAAATTTCCGATAAAATTATTCGTTTAGTGTTAGTGCTGTTTGTTTGATTGACGATATCGTATCTAAATATAAATGTATCCCTCTGCGAGTCCCAACGTAAACCTAAAGTTTTCGAGGTTCCCTCTGCTTTAAAGTTAAATATTGGTTTCCCTTGATATCCTTCATCGCTTATAGTTTCTAGCAATTGTGGCTCGTTTGATATCCACTTCCTGAGAGTGAAACCTCCCGATTTCATGATACTGTTGAGGTCTGCTATCAGCTGCTTGCCACTGTCAAGGTCATGAACACCGTGTATGACGTCATCAACAAACATGGCGTCTTCAACCACCTGTGCTGCTTGGGGATACTTGTGTCGTTCATCTGCTGCTAGTTTTTTCAAGGTCATCATCGCAAGAAATGGAGATGCCTTGACTCCGAAAGCTACGGTCGTTAACTGATATGATTGTATGGGTTGACATTTAGACTCTCTCCACACAATATGTTGAAATACCTGATCTTCTTCGTTAACCATAATTTGGCGATACATCTTTTCGATGTCTGATGTAAATGCGTATTTATAAGTACGCCATTTTAAGATTAGGGACTGAAGGTCCTTTTGTAGTTTCGGCCCCTTGTACATCATATCATTGACGCTGAAACCACTTGATGTCTTCGCTGAGGCGTTAAACACTACTCTCAGCTTTGTAGTAGATGACTCAGCACGTTGCACGGCGTGATGAGGTAGAAAACAAGGTACTGACGATGTGTCATCGCTCTTTTGCTTATAATTGGATGGAATCATATGCTGTAAGGTGCTGTACTCGCTTATAAATTTCTTATACTGAGCTGCTAAATTTGGCTGCTTGTCAAACCTTTTCTCTAAGCTACGCAATTGGGCAATGGCCTTGCCTTTCGATAACCCTAATTTATCGTACGCTTCCAGTATCAAAGGCAACTTGACCTCATACCTACCATCTGGACGACGCTTCGTGGTGGATGAAAATAGGTCTATGCATATGTGTTCTTCGGAGTATAACTCGGAGGCGACCTCAATGTCTTCCACCTCCCAAAATCTTTGTATGTCCTCGATATTGTTTAGTATCACGTTACAGTGATAAGATTGCATTTTCCCAAACAAAATCCAACCTAGTTGAGTTTGCTCTGCTAACGGCAGCGACGGCTCTTCTGCTCTGCTGATGCCTCCCATTTTTATCATGGCATAATAGGAATTCCTTCAAAATAGGTAAATCCCGCGGATTCGTGAGTGAATCCATATAGTCGTTGTATGTTTCACTGTCTAGCTTCTGGGACAAGACGTGGACTAAAAATGGGTCCCAAGACGTTACATCGACACCCAAATTCTCGACCGCATGAAGCGTCTCAAGCGTGACGTCATGCATCTTCTTTATTTGTTGTAATGATTGCTGCTGGTTAATAGTAGGCAACGCTAATAATGTATTTAAGTGTGCTGAAAAGATCGATTTTTTATTGTTGTAGCGGTTATTGAGAATTTCCCAACATGCACTGTAATTTTCTGAACTGATGTGAAGATGTTGTATCAGCCTCTCAGGTTCCGAACGTAATTTTCCTTTTAAAAATTGCATTTTTTGAGCTAAGGACAGAGACGGATTGTCATGAATAGTTTCTTTAAATAGATCTTTAAACGACGTCCAATGTTGATAGTTCCCGGAAAAAATTGGTATTTCGACATGTGGAACCGTTTTTTCCCGGTGAGATACCGACCAAAGTTTTTGATTGATGGCCTTCTTTAGAGCAATATATTTTGATTCGTGTTTAGAAAATAATACCTCATACTCTTCATCCTCTCCGTCTAATTCCATGTGTATATCCCAGTGAAGGGAATCAATGGTTGACCAACGGCACTGTAATTCTTTTAAAATATCTTCGAACTCCCACTTTTCGTTGATCTCGCTTAAATCTACGGTGTTAACCGTTCTCATAAATGCTTTAAAGTTTATAAACTGCTTTCGGAGCAAATCGTCCGATTTGCTTGTTGCACCCCTTGACACCATCGATGTCCCAGGAGCTCGTACTGCTGAAACTGATGAGGTTTCTCCCGACCTCACCTCACTCTTTTTAGCCTCCGGCTTCAAAGGCTCTGATGCGGAGGTAGATGGCAAAGCCATAATATCCCCACGTTGCTGCTTAATTCGCTCCTTGGCAGATAGATACAAGGCTTTCGTACGTTCATATTCCGCGTTTTCGAAATAAGGATGATCCGTAACACCTATTGCACAGATACTGTCATGATTATTTTTATACTCCACCCAATAATTTTCTAGGATATCTGATCGCCTCTGAAAATAATCTGCTGTTCTCCTCTCCAAACCTGTTTTTTGTAAATTCTTGATAAATTTGTCGATAGCATCGGTGAGTTCCACCTGGTTCGTATATAAATTCTCCATATTCATATTGCTTATTCTAAAAATATGGAAAGATCTTACTTGGAAACCGCTGACTGATTCTCTCTCTGTACTCCCTGTGCTGCTTACTCTGCTGTGCTTACTCCTGCTAACTGCTAAAAATCACCAAACCACGGCACTTGCACAAGGTCAACTGTGTCACACCCGCGATATTCGCGAAAGGCTTCGAAGGACCAAATTTGTAGGGGGTTCGATTCCCGACAAATAAAAGATAAGTTTGGTAAGATATAGTGTAATCACAAGTCACAAATGCGTTGGACAATAAGTAATTACAAGACGTTATGTGCCGCGAATGTACGGTTTGGTCGCGCCCGATTCCCGTAAGATCTTAGGTTGAACTGTTTTAAATGGCAATCGCACTGACCGCGCCGTATCCGCGAATGTTGCTTACGCTTGCATTTTATAATGTAATGTACGTGGCCCGTACATTATGATCTAATCTACCTCTATACCAAATTTCATCAAAATCGGTGCAGTGGTTTAAGCGTGAAAGCGTAACATACAGACAGACAGGCAGACAGACAGACAGACAAACAGAGTTACTTTCGCATTTATAATATTAGTATGGATATGGATATGGATATTAGTATGGATTGCACTAAAGCGACACCATGCATCAGCTACTTTTTTTGTCCTTGTGATCAGTATTTCCCGGGTCCCAAATGCATGGTTCTGCCTGGTAACATTCCAGGAAGTTCAAAATGTTTTCATTTGACCATTTGACCAGTCACTCATATTTGTACTCAAGACGACCCATACGTCTGTACGCCGCCAGTACAGAATCGAGACTGAGTGTACGCAAACGTGTGGACGAGTCGCAAGCGCTTGCGGCAAATTCCTTTGATTTGTGACAAAAAAACCGACACTTGGCGGATCGGCAACAAGCGCTTGCAAACCTACACAAACCAAATCAAACGCCTTATCCACACGTTTGAATTTGTGACGGCTTGTTTAGGTTTGGCAAGCGTGCGGACGCGGTTTACATAGAAACAGCCATACGAATGCAAATAGCTTAGTAAATAGCAAATGTGGTTTCTGCCTACCCTATTGGGAATAAGTTCTGACAATATGTATGTATGTCACTACTTTAAGTAGCATGATTATGAAAGGCTCCTATAGTACGTGAAATTTGAACAACTCCATTAAGAATTGGAACTCCCTGCCAGCTAACGTGTATCCTTCTTTCTACAGTCCCGGGTCCTTTAAGCGGGGCGTGAAAAGGCATCTGATGAGGCTGTCAAGCTGAGTGCCATCACTATTAACATGGTACATGTTTACGATGGTGACCCTCTTTGCGAGACTTTACTTTACCATCAGGCGAGGTGAAGTCAAATTGACACCTCCTTTATAAAAACGCTATCTAGACCTATGGTAAGCTTAACTAGCTTGTATTATGGATTCTAGAATGCGGATAAACATACTTAGACACCCAGACCAATGCAAATAGCCATATTCATGCGTACAAATATTTGCACTGAGCAGGTTCGAACCCGCGCCTCCTGCGTAGCAGTCGTGCTCACTACCGCCACGCCACAGAGCCTGTCAAGGCTAGATGACCTAGCTTTAAAGATACTTTGAATATTCCGATTGGGTCATCATCACCGTAACAGCGTGTCCCGGTTACATCCAACTTTAACCCGGGGACCGCTTTTCTAAATGTCCTTTATAAAAAAAAGACACCAGTATTCATATGAACGAGATTCAAAACCGCTTTCTCTCTGTTCTATTTACTATTGAACAGCCGTACATTTAACTAGCCGACTGTATTCGATATAAATAGTCCGCATGAGGTCGCTGCGAGTGCTCTCGGCCTAGAGCGGCTCACTTGACACCCGCCAGCTTTTAGCTCGAGCACCGGCCCCAACCTGCTACGGTACGGCTTGCGGTTAAGTAATTTTAGGGAGAGTTATAAAAATGTATTGCATTGAAGAGTTTCAATGTTTTTATAGCATTTATTATGCTAACTTTAAAATTCGAATACATTAGGAAAAATTAAATGCTCAAGTGGGATTTGAACACACAATCATTCTCTTACAGGGGGAATGATCTTCCAACTGAGCTATTGAACAATACCTGAATCACTTCAAATTTCCCTTTTCTTTATATCCGTCCGCGTTCAACTCCCACTTAAGCATTTCATTTTTTTCGATGTATTCGAGCATTGAAGAGTAGGTTTTCGTGCTTTGTGTACATGATTGATGACACCAAAATGATAAATATAATTGAATACTATCCATACTAATATTATAAATGCGAAAGTAACTCTGTCTGTCTGTCTGTATGTTACGCTTTCACGCCTAAACCACTGAACCGATTTTGATGAAATTTGTTATAGGGGTAGATTACAGTCCGTCAAATCTAAGAAGTACCGTTTGACAGTTCTGACAATTGAATGATAGGGATGGGATGAAAAAATCGATTACTGTAATATCCGAACTTTAAGAGATCGATTACTATAATATCCGAATTTTAAGAAATCAATTGTTATAATTAAATAAAAGAAATGTTTAGGATATTTTTTTATTCACTACTAGTACTAGTATCGTCGTCTTCGTCATCATCGTCATTTAAATTAATGACCAGTTGATTGTCCATTACATTATCAAAGTGTACGTCTCTTTCGAAGTCGTCCATTATTATTTTCTTTGTTTTTTGTACTACTTTACTCCAATCTTCCTGTGTAACTTGGGCACATGCTTCCTTTAATAAACCTTCCATTTTCTTGACACTGAAGGGTGGTTTTGTGTTGTGTCTTGCTGCATAACCTGTAAAACAATAATGTAACTATTTGATAGCAGACGAAAACCATTGTTTAAATTATAAATGTTAGAAGTACTCGTGTTATTATTATAATATTATAAAATATTACCTTTAACTTGGGCCCAAATCAGTTCAATGGCATTATATTGGCAATGGTACGGAGGAAGTCGTATGACTTTGTGCCCGTGCTCTTCGGCCAATTGGTCAATTACATATGTCGGTTTTGGTGGTTTATGCAATTTCACTAACTGTAATAATTCAGCTTTTAATAGTGACATGTCGGCATCCACTCCTTTTCTTTACAGCCATGCCACCAAATCTGCTTTCTTATTGGCTGACGTAGGTGCTTTATCAATTTGCACAGAGTGGTATGGGGCATTATCCATTATAATTGTGCTGTTAGGAGGGATATTCTGTAATAAATTTAAGAACCACTCTCGGAACCTTACTGCGTCCATTTCTTCATGATACTCTTTAGTGCTTTTGGATTGGAAAGCTAATAAAGAGTTTTCCACGAAGCCTGTAGACGCTGACCCAGCATGGCATATTATGAGGCGTCCACCTTTTCCTATCGGCACCTTCGAGCACGAAGCTTCAGAATCATCAGTCCATGTTTTCGGCACAGAATGGTTGGAATTTAGCCAAGTTTCGTCCAAAAATATTACATTATCCCAGTTTATAATTTGTTTAACTTCGCGCAGGAATGTTAGTCGCTGCATAATTATGTCATGTCGCTCCATAACAATTTTTCGTTTGTCAACTTTTTTGTATCTGAAGCCAATTCCTGTTATTACCGTTCTCAACGACTCTATGCTTCCCTTATACAGCCCGGCATCTTTTAAAGTTGCACATAACTTTGCCAATGTTGGAAATTCGCCTCTTGTAAAATACCCGTATATATGGTTTCTAATAGCATGACTATCGAATTCATCGATGCCTGTCACAGGTTTATTTCTTTTTCGTTTTTTCGGTGTGTGAAGTACGTTACTGTCACTCCCCGAAGGCCCATATTTTTCACTTAATATTTTGCCAACACTTGCTTAGTTCGGAGTCCAGTATAAATATTGCCAAGGTAAACGGATAAAAAATGATCAGTCCAGAAAAGTAATAGCCAAGTCACAAATTGTAAAACACAAACGAGAAAGCAAGTACGCGCACAGTCAGCTTCCAAGATGGCGAGAGACTGCTGACGCCGAACCGACCGAGCGGACCGCGTGCGCTTGTAGTTGGCAGTGTTGCCAGAAAAAAAAAATTGTAGAGACTTGGACACCTGCGATTTTGCCTATTGACCTAAAAATAATTAAATTAATTTATTTTAGGGTATCTGTGTATTCAGTGCATTATGCGGTCGCGCAGTAACGTCGTTAATTTATAACATCAGGCAACAACATTTTTGTGAATGGGTTCTACATACCTTAATTTTATTAGTTTTAGACGTAGAAATAAGACTTAGAAGAAAAAATTGTAATTGTAAAATCAATGGATGTGCTTGTTAAAAATTTGTTTATTTCTCTGTAATATGCAAACCCATACTATCATACACAAAAATAAATGTAAAAAACACTATCCCTGACTCCATTTACTATTTCGACAGCGTTAGCGCGAGAAACCCCGACTTATTTGGGCGCGAAAATCAAAAATCGACAAATCGCTTTCGACAACTTTTTAAAGAAGCAAATATATTTGATTTATAAATACGTATTTTTGGTGAATGGGTTTTATCTCATATTTTACGATTACATAACTATTTAGTTATGTAATCGTAATATGTGAGATAAATCCCATTCACATGAAAAAATATTTGTTTGGTTGTCAAGTGTAATTTGTAAATAATACATTCGATTTTTCGTATATGTAAACGATTTTTTTGCATACAAGTGTATCCGAAGAGTCGCAACACTACGTGCAGTGACCTAACTACGTAACTTTGTAATGAGGTCAAGAATATAACTATTAGAAATTATTTACTGTGTAAATATGTGTTATTTTGCTTTGTTTGAAAGTTTTCAATTACATTTAGATATTAAGAATTGTACATTTTTAGATACAATAATGAAATCTTTCTAAATTCATGGTTTTATGAAAAAGGTTATCGAAACTGAATAATGTACGTATGAACAAAGTTGTTTCGGTTTGAAAAATATGAAACGTCAAACGGTACCTCTTAGATTTGATGGACTGTAGACCATGAGAAAGGACAAGGCTATGTTTGGTCGCGATAACCGACATCCACGCGGGCGGAGCCGCGGGCAAAAGCTAGTAGATACATAATGAGAGCACTTGTACTTTTTCTACAGTATTTATTATAATATAACCTGACCGGTTTCGCCTTACGGCATTCTCAAAGGTTTACATTTACTCTTGTAAATACTTTGGTGAATGTAAACCTTTAAGAATGCCGTAAGGCGAAACTGGTCAGGTTATATTATAATAATTACTGTGGACCAAGTACAATGTTCAAATGACAGCCTCTGTGGCGTGGCGGTAGTGCACGCGACTGCCACGCAGGAGGCGCGGGTTCGATACCCGCTTAGCGCAAATATTTGTATGCATGAATATGGCTATTTGCATTGGTCTGGGTGTTTTATGTGTAATATATATGTATTTACAAAAAAAAAGTATATAAGTATGTTTATCCGCATTCTAGATTCCATAACACAAGCTATAAAAGCTTACCATGGGTCTAGATAGCGTTGTGTAGAATGTTGTGGTATATTTATGTATAACAATGAATTCCACCAAGTGCCATCAATCAACATTATAAATAGTGGTTAGCCTATAGCTCCTGTGGGTCACAGAAATCAGTATTTCCTACAGACAAAGCCGCAGACAGCAGCTAGCATTCCATAATGTGGGTATCAAAGTAACCATAAACTGTAAGATAAATTTCTCCAGCTGCTGCGTGCTCCAAAGCACCAGTTTAAGTGTACCATGTGCTACATAATGGTATTCATCGCTCTCATGCCCAGTGACCCATTTGTACGAGAAACTTCGAGAACTTGTTACTAGTTCGCTGATGTCAGTTTATTTTACGTTTTTGGTGCTACATTTTGATATAATGCTCGAAGATGTTGGTGTACTAACGAGTATTGCAGTTGTTACATGTTGGAGCAAGTTTCATTTCCATGTAATGTTCAGTGATCTTAGTGTGTTAATGAATATCGCTATTTGTTGGTACATATACGAAGAACGTTGGATTTGAATACATAGGAAAAAGAATCTTCTCTGGCAGGACTCTAACCCGCAGTCTTTCCCTTACAGGGGGAAGGGAATGTAAGGGAAAGACTGCGGGTTCAAGTCCCGCCGGAGAAGATTCTTTTGCCTATGTATTCGATTTGTATAGTTAGCATACTTGGTGCAGTAAAAATTCATTCAATTGTTTGGGCGGAGTTATCAAAAATCAATGTTTAAAAATGACTGTAACATCATTTATTGATTCCGATAATTCGTAAGAAAATGGGTACATGACTCCACCGTCGCCTTAAAGACGTATAAGATGGGAAATTTGAATCACATCGGGTGTGTCTCGGTAGCCGAATTGGTCAAGGCATTCCCCCCGTAAGGGAAAGAGTGCATGTTCGAGTCCCGCCCGAGAAGATTCCTTTTCCTATGTATTCGATTTGTATAGTTAGCATACTTAGTGCTGTAAAAATTCATTCAAACGTTGGATTTTTTGCAATACTTCATCAATTGGATCAATCGATGTTGTAAGAGATGGACCACTTACACATGCCTCTTATCCACATAAAAAGGCAACTGAGGCAGAATAATTTCTTTGGCTTACTATAGTACGGCCGTGAGCACCTGCGTTGTCTGTATGTGTGGGTGTGTGTGTATATATGGAAATTGTGGTGTATACACATCAAAAAAAGTTTGCGATCAATGGCATAAGCTCCTAGAATTCTTTAAATTTAACTTTATCAAGAAAAAATCTATGTTGTATGCTTTCTTTTAATAGGAAAACCCTGTTTGAAATTAAAATATAAAACTATTTTTTATTATTTATTTAAAAAAATTGAGCCATTAATCATAATGCAATCGTGATAGAAATTTCAAAGAAAGAAAAAGACTTTTAGTCTTTAAGTTTAATTAAACTTAAACTACAATTTATTATTAAAAGGTGTAAATCCATACTAATATTATAAATGCGACTCTGTCTGTCTGTCTGTCTGTCTGTCTGTATGTTACGCTTTCACGCCTAAACCACTGAACCGATTTTGATGAAATTTGGTATAGGGATAGATTGGACCTTGAGAAAGGACATAGGCTATGTTTGGTCGCGATAACCGACTTCCACGTGGGCGGAGCCGCGGGCAAAAGCTAGTTCAATATAAAATAACTCCTCCCCTGGCTCGAACACATGCGGAGATCCTCCTGGGCAAGCTGAGGATCATGTTATCCAGCATTTCCTGGGGTAACCTATCCCATACTTCAATAGCGGCTTCCCTGAGCTCTGGAACTGTCTGGGGATGTGGCTCACGGTTCCATACAGCTCGTTTAAGAGCATTCCCACGCGTGCTCTATTGGGTTTAAGTCGGGCGAGCCGGCAGGCCAGTCTAATCGTGTGATATCGTATTCTTGAAGAGCAGCATTGACTCGTTGAGCTCGATGTGCGGGCGCATTATCATCGACCAGTACAAATTGGTGCCCATGGTTTACTCGGAATGGTTTGACGATATCATCAATAGCAACTGCTTTGTACATGTCTGCTGTCATGAAGCCCCGATACGGGATCAAAGGCGTTCTAGCTCCAATCATAATGCCACCCCAAAAAGACACCGATTTTCCACCTTGCTGAACTGTTCCAGTGGCAGTTCTTTGTCTTTCACGGTCGCCTGGTCTTCTCCAGACACGGACTCGTCGGTTATCTGGATGAGTGGAGATTCGGGATTCGTCAACGAAGAGACAGTTTTGCCAAATGTTTTCTTCCTCACCTTCTTCATTTTGCCGAAGTCTAACCCACTGCAATCTTCGTTGTTGACGTTGCTGGGAATTGAGCGGAGCTCGCCATGACCTCCATGCTCGTAATCCAGCCTGGTGCAAGCAATTGCGAACGGTCTGCGTACTAACTTCAAGCCCAGAGGCGGCCCTGACTTCTGGTTTTATTTTAGTGGCGTTGATTGTGGGATCACGGGCTGCCAGCAATCTAATATAGCGCTTTTGGGCAGCTGTCAAAACAGTTGGGCGACCGCTGCGGGGTCGGTCAGCTAAATTCTCCATTCCGTGGTACCTCTGCAACGTAGCCACGACACAGGATTGGGATATAGCAAGTCTGCGTGCTATTACTCTCGTGGTGTATCCTTCTTCCCTCAAAGTTACTATTTTAGCTCGTAAAACCTCTGATAATCCTCTTGACATTTTTTCAATCACTACTTTCCGCGAAAAATATCTTGAATCGGTTATAATTCACTAAATCAGATTTCTGAATGAGCGTAAGCTAGGACTGAAAGCCTTTTTGTAAGAAAAAACAATGGAACGGTGTCATTGTTTTGTGTTCTAATTCTTTATTTTTAAATAAAGAATCTAAAAAGAAGAAAAAATCATAATATAATCTACAGTAACAAAAAAGATTTCAGTTTTTCAAAGTGATCGCAAACTTTTTTTGATGTGTGTATGTGTGTGTATTATAATCAAGCAGAGACTTCAAACATTATTTTATAGCTCGTGCGCATTAACATGGCACCTGCCTCGAAAACACCCTCCTCCCGCTTCCCCGCGCGCGACCCCGCTCTCGCCGTGCGAGGCTAGTAGCGTCAGCAAGCATACATGCCTCCCGCTCCCCCGCGCAAAGCCCCGAGCCAGGTGCCATGTTAACTCGCACGAGTTGTATATATTTTCGTTCCAATTTCGTGACCAACCTTTAAAGTTTAAAGGTAAATCTCAGTAACAAAATATTACGAATATTATTTCGTCAACCGCATACTGAAATAGCTTGACAATGGTTCATGTTAAAAGTAAATTCAGAGTGTTAATTTAAATTTTCCTAACATAATATACAATGCCAGTCTTAAATTATTATTTTAATATTTATGGGTGAAGTCACGACATAATTCTATTTTTAATTAAAATTTTAAATATAAAATATATGTTCGTGTTTGTGCATTGGAGATACATTAAAAAATACTTGGGTTAAGTTATTATTGGAGGTTATTGGGGTGCGTGCTAAAAAAACCTCCACATGGGCAACAGAAGCGACAAATCTCCCCCAAATCTGGGGGAGAAGTTGCAGCTTCTGGCCGATATTCTGCCGAGGTCTGAACGACCTGAGAGATGAGAGAAGGAAAACTCGTGTTTTATTTTCGAATTCTTGTCTGTTGATCTGTTTGTTCACGGTGGTTGTCTTGTTCATACTTAAATTCACACGTTTTTTGATGGCAATTGGTTATGTAGAACTGGAGATATGATCATAAGTTGCGAATCCACCTGCGAGTGCAGCCGCGGGCATACCTAGGTTAGTTTTAAATATTTTTACAACATGTTTGTATGGCATGGTGAAAGATAATTAACAATTTGTACTTCTGGTTAAATTTTGTCATGGCTAATTGGTACAGCACATGCTTTGTTAAAACAATACCTTTTTTATAACTTATGAGCTCCATGTTGTTATTTTATTTTTTTATACGAGAGGCGTGGTGGCGGTGACTGTTCGTCTGACAGAAGATTTTTTATCAGAATTCCTCAATTTCATATTACAAACTATGCTTAACCTGAACCTAGATAACACTTCGAATACATAGGGATAAATTAAACTTCTCGAGCGGGACTCGAACCCGCGTTCTTTACCAACTCTGCTACCGAGTCCCGCCTGAGGAGTTTCATTTTTTCCTATGTTTTCGAATTGTATAGTTAGCATACTTAATGCTGTAAAATTCATTCTAGATAACACTGTATAATAAACATCTTAGAATATAATTTCTACTATTCATAAACATTTCATTATTAAAGCCTTAGAACTTTCTGCCACGCAAGTCATGAATAAACTTTATATTTAAATGAAATTTAAAGTAATTCGTATGCAAATCCTTCCCGTAGAATTTTTCAATTATTTGGTAGAAAAGTAATTATGAATTTATGCAAAAAGATTTTTTTTTTGAAGTATGTTCGTAGTAACAACATTATAAATTAAAGAAATATTATAATGGAATGTTATATGAAGAAAAAATATCTGAAAAAAAAGTTATGGATTTAAACTGGTTCTTGGTAGTAACAGTATTAATAAAAAAAATATAATCACTAACTGTTATGAGTTCCGATGTTAGTAATAAAAATGTATGAAAAATAAAATTATGAAGACTGATGATTATGAACACAAATCGGTAGTAAGAAAAAGAATAAGATTAAAAAAATTATGTGAGCCAATATGGACCCATTTATGAAAGAGTAGATATCTAGTAGGTAGTATCCGTATTCTAGATTCCATAACACAAGTTTAGTCACACTGTTCTAACTATCGAAAACATAGGGAAAAATGAATCATCTCGCGTGGGACTCGAACCCGCGATCTTTTCCTTACAGGAGGAATGCCTTGACCAACTAGGCTACTGAGACAAGCCCTATGTCTTTGATTTGTATATAGTTAGTATATTTAATACTATAAAATTAATTCAATTACTAGCTTTTCCCCGCAGCTCTGCCCGCGTGGATGTCGGTTATCGCGACCATACATGCCTATGTCCTTTCTCAAGGTCTAACCTATCCCTATACCAAATTTCATCAAAATCGGTTCAGTGGTTTAGGCGTGAAAACGTTACATACAGACAGACAGAGTTACTTTCGCATTTACAATATTAGTATGGATTGTGAAATCATTCATTGGTTCCGATAGTTCGTAAGAACATCGGTGGATAACTCCACCGTCACGTCGTCGTCGCCTTATAGACGGATACAATTAGAAGGGAAATTTGAATCACATCGGGCGTGTATCGGTAGCCGAGATGGTCAAGGCATTCCCCCTGTAAGGGAAAGACTGCGGGTTCGAGTCCCGCCCGAGAAGATTAATTTTTCCCTATGTATTCGATTTGTATAGTTAGCATATTTAATGCTATAAAATTCATGTCTTATGCTTACTATGGATTTGGATAGCACTGAGTAGTATGTTATAGAATGCACGCACACTCACGTACTAAACTGCAAACATAACATAACATAAAGTCACGCCTGTATTCCCCGGAGGGGTAGGCAGAGGTGCTAGCACCCACATTTCGCCAGTTTATGTTTAGGTCCCAATGTAATAGGTGGCGAGCCTATTATCATTAACCGGGCACTTATAAACCTGCGATAAATACACACTGCAAACAACCCAGGTCAAAACCCTTCTACCCATAAATACAACCCTCAAGCGACTTTTAAAAACAATTCCCAAGTTTTATACTTACACTTAAAACTTGTGAGCGAAGGCAGCTCCCTCCAGAGACACACAGAGCCCTCGAGTCTGCCAAGTTTGAAGGTCTACATGTCAGTTAAAACCCCTGACAGACATGTTTTATTATCTATACTAATATTATAAAGCTGGAGAGTTTGTTTGTTTGTTTTACTATCTCAGGAACTACGGGAATAAATTGAAAAAATAATTTAGTGTTGAATAGCCCATTTATTGAGGAGGGTTGTAGGCTATAAATCATCATGGTACTATTTAAGGGAGCGGAGCAGTAATCTAAAATGTCAAAAAATCTGACTGAAAAATACAAAATTGTGGGCATACACGGGGTTTCGAAATATGCCAAGGGCGAAACCGCGGCGGGTCAGTAATTATTTATTTTTATTTTATTTAAATAATAAATAAGAATATATTAGCTACCGCAATCATTAACATTCCCACTAACCCCTCCAACTAAACTAAATTACTTGTGCCAATAGTGGGTCACGTTGGTAGTGTAATAGCTAGGATTCGAACCCGTGATCTTTCGATTGTAAGGTCGACTACTTAACCAGCAAATGCATATGAACGTATACTGTACTCATCCATATCCATACTAATATTATAAATGCGAAAGTAACTCTGTCTGTCTGTCTGTCTGTCTATATGTTACGCTTTCACGCCTAAATCACTGAACTTTTATGGAAATTTTGATGAAATTTGGCATAGGGGTAGATTAGATCATGAAAACGGACATAGGCTATGCTTAGTCGCTATAACCGACATCCACGCGGGCGAAGCTGCGGGCAAAAGCTAGTGATTTATAAAAAGCCATTTAAAAACATCTGTAGCGGATAATCTTCAAAACAGCTGAGCTGATTTTGACAGATTTTTTACTGTAGCTAACAATTTTATAAGCATTCAATAAATCATGGAAATACGTCCAAGATTATGTTAGGATTCAATGTTATAAAGCAATGTTTATTTTTCGAATTTTTTTAGGGTTCCGCGTAAATAAATAAATACTAAGATATAACTTCTCCCAGACGAAGTTACGGGCACAGCTAGTGATAATGTATGCACAGAAGTTTGAAAATTTACGTAATATAATTTATAGCTTTAAGTATTCATATAGGTGAATGTAGGAGTGTCTCAAAGTTGATGGGGCGAATAACGTGTTACATTATGTGTTCGGGAATACGTTATTCGTTTTTATATGTGTTAATTAACGGTTATGAATATAATAAGGGATATCGTAACGGTAAGTTAACTACTGTTTTTTTAAAGAATAGCTCAGTTGGAAGAGCATTACCCCTGTAAGGCAAAGGTCGTGAGTTCAAGTCCCATTTGAGCGTTTCATTTTTTTCGCTGTTTTTCGAATCTTAGTAACCGAAATTACTAATATTTACTTTAACTCCTCCAACTAAGCTAAATTGCTAGTGCTAGGAGTGGGTTCACGTCAGTAGTGTAATAGCCAGGATTAGAAACCGAGACCTCTCGCTCGTAAGGCCGTCTTTTTAACCATTAAGCTACCGACGCTTTGATAACCAATAGTATAATATTTTTTTAGGCAACCAAATAAAAAAAATACTACTGTGTTGGTTTCCGGTGGAGTAGTGATAACCCATAAATATGAGTAGTGGAGTGAAAAGGACGTACCATAGGTGCTGAGGTGATGATATCCTGGTCCGCAGGTCTCCTTGTCCACAAACACTTCACACAGAGTTTTTCTTTTATATCTGTTTATTTGGAAGCGCGGACGCGTGGCGAGTTATAGTATGTTTTAACTGAATGGTGAATAGACTTGAGAGTCGCGGAGGCCTATGGGAGGCCTGAGTTCCTTTTTTTGAGCGTTTCGAACCTCTTCGTGACGGGTGCACGATGATGACTGATACATAGGGAGTGGAAGGGGTAGGAAGAGTGAAACGTTGAGTGATATACTGAATGAAAGTTAATTATAAGGATTCGAGTACGTGTCTTTTGAGTAATGTTTATATGAATAATAAAAATTAAATAAACTACGAGTGTAGGTACCTATTGGGCGCAGCCAACTTCGGGGGGCCTAGAGGTTTCCTCTACATTGAGTTAAATTAAAATTAAAGAGTAGAATTGAGAAAGAACTATATAATAACTTAAGATTAGATTATAGAGCTAGAGCTAAATCTATTGGGAAGGTAGCGGGCAAAGTCGGGTGACAGGCCGTACATAATAACTTCCAGTAGAAGTTCTAACTTTAACAGTGCGAATAATATTGTCCTTTCCGGGAAAGATTTCTGTCACAACAGCGAGAGTCCATAGCATAGGATGAGTGTTGTCATCCTTGATGATCACTATTGTTCCTACAGTAACAGGGTTTGAAGGCGTATTCCATTTTACGCGCTGCTGCAAAGAAGTAAGATATTCTAAGTTCCATCGCTTCCAGTAACTCTGAACTATTCTATTCAGTAGCTGATATCGCGTTAATCGATTATCTGACACAGAGGGATCTATATTTTCAGCGGGCAAAAATTTAAGAGAAGTTACGTTAAGGAAATGATTAGGCGTTAAAGCGGACAAATCAGAAGGATCTGACGAAAGAACACAAATAGGGCGACTATTCAACAAACCTTCTATTTGAATTAAGATAGTATTAAACTCTTCATAGGTGAGTATTTGCTTTCCGATAGTTTTATATAAATGGGTTTTAACAGATTTAACGTTTGTTTCACTTAAGCCATTAAAATGTGGACCGTAAGGCGGACTGTGTTTAAATTGTATTTTATGTTGAGTTAAATGTTGACTTAAGTAATTTTGGTGATCAATGGACTGTATAAGTGTATAAATTTCGTCTAGTTTATGTTTGGCACCAATAAAATTAGTACCTCCATCGCTATACATTATGGATACAGGACCCCTTCGAGCAATAAAGCGCTTAAAAGCGGCGAGAAATAAATCAGAGCTTAGATCCGAGACCAATTCTAGATGAAGGGCTTTTGTGGTTAAACACACAAATAAACATACGTAGGCTTTATGACTTTTAACACCACGGCGACGAATATGCGTGATGAAAAAGGGTCCAGCGTAATCTACAGCGGTATGAACGAAAGATTTCACTTGAGAAATTCTCATAGCGGGGAGATCACCCATCGGTGGGTTCGTAATGCGGGGTTTTATTTTAAAACAAGTGTTACAATGATGGACTACTTTTCGTACTAAATTGCGTGCTGACAAAATCCAATATTTTTGTCTAAGAAGAGCTAAGAGTAAAGCGGGACCTGTGTGAAGATTAATTTGATGGTAATATTGAATAAGAAGTAAGGTAATTCGATCGTTAGGAAGTAAAATGGGGTGTTTTTTATCAAAATCTAACTGTGAATGAGTAAGTCTTCCGCCCACGCGGATTAAATCATTGTTAAGAAAGGGATTGAGTTTTAAAACACCTTTATTCTTACAAAGTTTAGAATTTTCGAGGTCGCTGATCTCATGCGAGAAATATTTCGACTGCACGTAACGTAGAGCATGGTATTCAGCCTGTTCCAAATCATCAACTGTGATAGGACCGCGTGAATTTAATATTTTTGAAAAGCGTAAAATATAAACTAGAGAGCGTATAAATTTTAACCAAGTGGAGACACGTCCTGCGAGACATTGAATAGGGTGAGTATTTTCTTCAATAGATTTAGTTTGTAAAGAAAGTGTTAAAATTTTTGATTCAGGTTGATCTTCATTGTGATTAATAACGTAATTTTTTACAGGCCAAGCAGCAACTGGAGCAGTTAACCATTTGGGTCCGTGAAACCAGAGATCATTATTAACTAATGCTTTAGGTGTTACAGGGCGTGAGACTATGTCGGCGGGATTTTCTACACCTCGAACGTGAAACCAATGTGGAGCGGGTAAGTATTCATTTATCTGAGTGATACGATTAGCTATGAATGTATGAAATTTATAAGCGGGCGAGTGTATCCAAGTAAGTGTTACTGTGGAATCTGAAAATGCATATATTTTGTTTACGTTACAGCGTTTTTCAAATACCCTACGAACCGATGCGAGTAGTTTGGCAAGCAGTAGCGCTGCGCAGAGTTCTAAACGAGCGAGAGTTTTATCTTGGGATGCGACTTTAGATTTGGCAGTGAGAAGCATTACAGAGCTGGCGTTATAATTTTCACCACTATCAACGCGTACATATACACAAGCGCCATAGCACTTTTCGCTGGCATCTGCAAAGCCAATTAGAGTTATGTTTAAATTACTAGTGATACCTATATGTCTTGGGAATTTAATATTTTGTAAATATGTGAGCTCATTGTGAAATTGTTTCCACTTAGCAAGGATAAACTCTGGGACCTCCTCATCCCAATTGAGTTGTAGCTTCCAGCAGTCTTGTACTAACAGCTTCATGAAAGCGACAACTGGACTAATAAGACCTAATGGGTCAAATAAGCGTGCAGTTTCAGAGAGGATTGTACGTTTAGTGCATGCTTCTAGAGCGTTAATATTAATTTTAAAATGAAAATTATCATCGTTAGGTTGCCACTGCATGCCTACGATTTTTGTAGCGGCGTTGGAGTCGGAATCAAAGTTGATAGCGTGTGGGCTTTTGTGAGAAGAGGGAATATGTGACATGAATTCTTTATTATTAGAGATCCATTTGACTAAGTAAAAACCTCCAGATTTAAACATTTCAACCATTTCCTTATATGTATTTTTTGCGTGATCTAAACCATCTATAGAACAAACATAGTCGTCCATATACATGTGGTTCTCGGCCTCGTAAGCAGCGAGAGGATACTCATCTCGACTGTCAGTGGCCAGCTGGCGAACAACGCGAATGGCGAGATAGGGAGAGCTAGATACCCCAAAACATACTCTATCGAACTGGTAAACGTCGACAGAGGAGTGGGGGTTGAATCGAAATAAAATGCGTTGATATGGTTGATGTTTGGAAGAGAGTTTGACTTGAAAATACATCTTTTCGATGTCTGCAGTTAATGCGATAGAAAACATGCGTAAATTTAGAAGTAAATCATAAATGTTACTTTGTAAATTCGGACCTACATAGAGCAGATCATTAAGCGATTTCCCTGATGTAGTTTTACAACCTGCATCGAGAACCACTCGAGTTTTTGATATTTCCTTTTCGGGACGGTAGACAGCCTTATGCGGCATATAATAAGCGTGAATATCTAGTGGGAAGTGTTCAACTTTAGATAAATGACCTTGGTCAATATATGATTGGATGGTGGCGTTATAATCGTTGCGTAATTCAGATGAATCAAGCTTCTGTTCTAGGTTTAACAAGCGGCGCTTAGCGATGTGGTACGAGTCACCTAGTTCAGAAGGTTCGAGTTTGAATGGTAAACTGACGGTGTATCTACCGCTGTGATCGCGTGAGTAGGTAGCTTGGAATAAATGTTCACATGCTTCGTCTTCTGGACTGAAATGTTTTTTATCTGGAACATTTTCTATTTCCCAGAAGCGTTGAGTTAGGTACTCGAGCGAATGTGATTCCGTATTA
This sequence comes from Eilema sororculum, assembly GCA_914829495.1. Taxonomy (NCBI): domain Eukaryota; kingdom Metazoa; phylum Arthropoda; class Insecta; order Lepidoptera; family Erebidae; genus Eilema; species Eilema sororculum. Next base: position 21,492,552 of record OU618549.1, read on the forward strand.
CAGAAAAAGACTTTGTCCGAATTGACTGAGTGAGCGTGCGAGATAGACGAACGAGTGTCCGAGTGCGAGTTTGGTGCGAGCATGAGAGCTGCGTGCGAGTGAGGTGCGTGCGAGAGAGGTGCGTGCGAAAGAGATGCGTGTGAGATACATTGGGCTTTACCCATTGCGACATATCCTAGTGTGGTTTGTATACCAACTACTGAAGATTTCGGAGCGGATACTCGGCCTGATCCGAGTAGAAGCGGGAATAGTTCGTTACCTAAGAGGCAATCGATTTGAGCTGGCGCGTGGAAATGGTCATCTGCCATTGGGATATTCTGTAAGTGTGTCAATTCCGTGAGATCGACTACAGCGTTAGGTAAAAAGTCGGTTATTGTGTCAATAACGCGAGCATTAACTGTGTAAGAACAGCGCGAGTCGATACGAGAATATATTTTAAATTGAGTCAGTCCGAAAGACTTACTTTCGACTTGACCGATTCCTTTGACCGTAGAAGGTGCAGGCGTAATTTTTAAATTCAAACGTTCACAACAAGATTTTGTTATAAAATTACTCATTGAACCAGTATCCAAGAACAATCGTATATTAATTGGTTTAGCGTTATTGTAAACGTGTACAGTTGCGGTGGGTAACAATACCGTCGTATTATTTGAAATACGCGCGGAAGAAATCGCGGAAAGTGCAAAGTTGTTGTTATCAACGTTTGAATGTTCGCGCGCAGTCATATGTTCGACTGGCGGCGGCGAGGGGTCACGCGAGTCGTATACCGCGGCGGTGAGCGGGTGAGAGTGCGAGTGAGAAGGGCGCGGTGCGGCGCGAGCGAGAGCGGGACGTTGCGCTTGCGGTGCAGGGGGCGCGGCGGCGGCGGCGGGCGCGCTGCCGGCGCGTATCAGCTGTGTATCATCACGCTGTGATAAGCCGTTAGCGGGGTAGACAGAAGTATTGCGTTGCGTATCGGAATGAATATTATTATTGTAAAAATTAATGTGTAATAATGAGTGGTGTTTGCGATTGCAAATTGAACACTTTCTTACTGATTTACACATGTTTACATTATGAAATCCTAGACAGTTTTTACAGAATGAATGTTTGTTTACAATGTCGTTGCGCGTTTGCGGATCTGAGTTCAGAAAAAAATCACATTTGTATAAAGGGTGAGAGTGGTTAGCGTTGCATATTTTACATGACTGATAGTCTGTTTGTGGAGGTATGTCAGATTGATTATTTTGAGTGGAATTATTATCCTGGGTAAAGAATGCTTGAGTTTGTTTGGTTTTAGGAGTGGGTTTGTATGTTTGTTGCTTTTGAGTGTTGTAAGAGATTGTAGGGGTACGAAGCGTTTGAATTTTATTTTGTTCTTTAACAAAGTTTTTAACATTTTGAAAAGTAGGAATGTCTGTTTGCCTGTGGGTCTGTTCAAACAAATTGAGTGTATCTCTATCCAGCTTGCTTAATGCAATATGAGTTATTATAAAATCTGACAAATCATTGATTTCTAAACGACGGAGTGCGGCTTCAGCGGAACAAAAGTTATCAATAAATGTTTCAGCCGATTGGTTTGGCTTATGTTGTAACATTTGTTCTAGATACATAGAGGCTTGTACTCTTGTATCCTCATATTTTTCTAAGAGAGCTTTCCATATGATTTCATAATTTTCTGCAGTAGCGGTTATTCCAGAGCAAATGGTGAGTGCCTTACCAGAGAGACAACCAATTAAGTATTGTACTTTTTCAGCACTTGAGAGGCGTTTATTGGTGTGTACTAAGCAGCGAAAGTTCTCATAGAACACTGGCCACTTGCTCGGAGTGCCATCAAAACTTGCTAGCTGTATCGGAGGGAGTTTGAGTTTAAATGGATCATTTTCTTTCCTTGAGTCATCACGCTGTTGATTCAGAGAGCTTTCTGTATGTTTTATGTAACAATACAACTCATCAAATGCGTTGAGAGCACTGTAATTCGGCTTTGCCTTAGGATCTACTTGAATAGATTTAATGACAAGGTCATCAAGAGTTTTCATGAATTCAGAGCGAATTTGGTCAATTGACTTTGTTCTAGCGAGAAATTGAGAGCGATTAATGGGATCTGACACCTTTAAACTTAAATTATAAATATCCTGAGCAATTTGGAATAAACTTTGTTTCTTTACTTCGAGTATAGTGACCGTGACGTCGGGTACGTCGTCATCAGAGGCGGAAGAATCATCAGATTTCTTTTGTTTACCACCCATGATGATCGATGGAAATTATATTTTAAGTTTAAGGAATCTTTATGAAAGCCAGTAGGTACGCGGGAGTAATTCTAAAATATGTGCGAGGGAATATGATACGTAATACAAGAGCCGTAAGGCTGAGTATTGCGTGAAAGTGAACGAGAATTATTTGAATGAGGCGACAGTTACCTACCTACCTGCGAGTTGAAATAATTAACGAATTTGTTGAAATATGTTATAAAATACAAAAATATTATCGTAAATGTATACTATTATGCGTATGGACGAGATATAACGAGATTATAATAGGAAATAATAGATACTTTGCGAGATTCGAGCAAGTTAAACTTGTCGATGCGTGTGAGTGAAAATGGCGGCGAAGGCGTTTGAGCAATATGATAAATATGTGTTTAGTGTTATTTGCAAGGAGGAGCGATGCGGATCATGGAATCCGGGGAGTGGGACCAAAACTTGGAGTGAAAAGGACGTACCATAGGTGCTGAGGTGATGATATCCTGGTCCGCAGGTCTCCTTGTCCACAAACACTTCACACAGAGTTTTTCTTTTATATCTGTTTATTTGGAAGCGCGGACGCGTGGCGAGTTATAGTATGTTTTAACTGAATGGTGAATAGACTTGAGAGTCGCGGAGGCCTATGGGAGGCCTGAGTTCCTTTTTTTGAGCGTTTCGAACCTCTTCGTGACGGGTGCACGATGATGACTGATACATAGGGAGTGGAAGGGGTAGGAAGAGTGAAACGTTGAGTGATATACTGAATGAAAGTTAATTATAAGGATTCGAGTACGTGTCTTTTGAGTAATGTTTATATGAATAATAAAAATTAAATAAACTACGAGTGTAGGTACCTATTGGGCGCAGCCAAGTAGTGCGCAGTTGACTGTGACGTCCGGTCATTCGGAGAGAGTCGGTCGGGCCGAGCGGACGTGCTGTGAACTGTGTACTTACCTACTAACTTACAGTGTTTTATTGTACAAAGTAGTGAACACCACAGGACTACCCCATCTCTTCCAACGAGTGTCAATGAAGGCGATTAATGGATAGGGCTGTTCTCCATCTGACAGTTTACTGGCCATGAATAAGTGCTCGCATAACGGCAATAGTCTCGCCCCCTATTACGTGAGACCTAAAATCATAGCTGTCAAAATGTGGGTGTTAAACACCACTACCTATTCTTTGGAGACTTACAGGACACATGTATGTGTGCAAATAAGAAATCCCGACTGCCACTCAAAAGATCGAAATAAGTTTGATAGCAGGCGGTACCCATTTGCCAATCATAAACCGAAAGAAAATTAAGGGGAACCGCCTGCTATCAAACTTATTTCGATCTTTTCAGTGGCAGTCAGGTCTTTTATTTTTAATCATTTGTTTTATTTTATACTTTTTAGTTATGTATAATGTATATCTTTTTGTAATCTCCTTCTAATTTCCTTCATTTTGATACCCTACTCGATAAGTTTGAGTCAAAAATATTTTTGACAACAGACGTCTTGGCGCCAGAAATCCACCATTTTGATTTTCTAGAAATTTTAATATAGGTACCTGGCGTCACTCACACAATCACGACGAATCAAAAACCTCGCATGTCAAAATCCGTCAAGCCGTTCAGGATGTAGGCCGTGCCAAATAAATGGACATACATACATAAAATACATCGTCTCGAAAAACATTACCCTCCATTCCTCGGCAGTCGGGTAAAAAATATTGTAAGCTAATCCTACTCACGGAACCCTTCCAAATCTCCCATCGGCTGCCAATCAGCTAAAGCACGTCAATCCACTCGATGTTATTAAAACGTGCGTTTTTGCTCATCGCGTAAAAGCTAATACTGCGAAGTACGTACTAATGAATACGAGCAAATGAATCCCGAACGTAAAAGCCTCGCGGTTTTGGTTTAGACGCCTATCTTTTTGCTTGTAGGTACTGAGGTACTCTCATCGAAGGGTGGGATTTTAATTATGGAATGTATGGGATATAAAATTAGGGCAATAATGTATGTGGGCAATGCTGTAAATTTTTTGCCGTAAATAATGCAGAGGTTTAGTTTAGCCGTTTAGTAAGTTAGTTGCTAATAGAACACTTATTGCCCACAGTATTTAATGAAGGAAAGTCAAATGACAAAAATGTGTATCTTAATCGGCCAAAATCACAATGATCCTATTTTTGCAATGGAACAAAATCGTGCATCTATTTTCGCCATACCTGAAGGGGGCCATCTCGAAAGAGATGGTCCTGGGTCTGCCGGAGTGCGAGAGATATGCTTTTCACAATCTCACCTCCGGCAACCAAGGACCCAAGACGGAGTGCGTTTTAGTCGGTTCGAGTCCGACATAACCAACTCCACCAGCTCCGTGGGGGTAGTATCCGTGGGTATTTATCGCACGAACAAAAAAAAGCTATTTTCGCCATATTGCAAAAATTGCGACAGCAGTTCCACACTCACTATCTGGACGGTTGGTGGTCCACAACTGTGCGTTTCTTGAGAAACTTTCTGCCTAGCACAAGTAAACTGTCACCAGCGGTATTTCCGAACCAATACGACCTTCAAACCTTCAAGAAAAGAGCGTACTCACTTTTGAAAGGACATACTTGTGACTCCCCTGGTTTTGCGGATGTCCATGGAGGGCGGTGATCGCTTACCATCAGTCGATCTGTCTGCTCGTTTGCCTCCCTCTATGCCATAAAAAATTTATAGACTTTCCTAAATAAATATTTGACTTTATATACCATAAAGGAGTGATATTAAATAATGCCACATTACTTAATTAAAATTCCTTTGTACAGTAATGTCATTAAAATTACATACTTAAGTAAATATCGCCCTTCCCGGCGAATAAAATGGTAATCGCAAATTCCAAATTTTACAGGAGAAGCAAATAACTGTTTTTTGCTTATATCTCAGTGCAGGTAGATTGTATGGCAATAATTTATATGTCAAAAGAAAGCTAATTTTTGTGCAGACTAGTTTCTATGTTAATTTTATTTCATTAGGCTATTGGAATAAAGTAATTTAAGAAAAACATTTTACCGAAAATGTAGATAAAAATTATAGTACACAATGTATCATTACCATATTATTCGCGTGTTATTCCCATTGCTGCCGTGGTCAGTAATAATACATTACAGTATTGTTCATGTAAATATGGAGCTAAAAATGTTTACGGTAAATGAACATTACCATATTATTCGGGGAAATGCATGTGATAGTGTCTATGGTAATATTACTCTGCAAAACTATTCATCAATATATTGTGTCAACTGATTATTTGTAATATTATATTGCAAATATAATATTTGATCAAACAATACAGTAATAATTAGTTAAATTACATAATATTGCGGGAGTGAAGAGAGCTACCACAGTCAGGTTGCAGTATATTTATTACTACTCAATGATTTAATAAAGCAATGTCTTACAAACTAAATAACAGGCTTATATACTGATTTATCCACCATTGGTGGAGTGGGAGCGATGCTTGTGGTCACGTACTATCTTCTCACTGACTTGAAGAAGGCATGGGGAGCTATGAGAAAACTCACAGATGACCCACCAGCCGCTGCCAACCCTGGTCGAGTGACGTCAAACCAAGCGGCCCACCAACTCCTCCTAAACGGGAAGACACAACACCTAAGACCCATTAAGTCCAACCAAATTGGCCAGCCCTTTTCACTGCAGGAAATCATAGACACCATAAAATACTAAAAACGAGTAAGGCAGCAGGCGTAGACGATATCACTGTCGACCAAATAAAACATTTTGGGCCCAGGGTAGTGTCCTGGCTTCTTGATCTCTTTAACAACTGCCTAAAATCCTCCAGTATTCCAAAACTGTGGCGAAGAACATAATTAAAAGCGCTCTTCAAGCCTGCCAAGAGCCCCAATGACCCTAAAAACTACCGCCCCATTTCTCTACTCTGCCACACCTTCAAGATATTCAAAAGAATGTTGCTGAACCGTCTAACACCAATACTGGAGGCTAATCTCATTGCCGAACAGGCTGGATTTAGACCCGATAAATCGTGCACCAACCAATAACCCTGAACACAAAACACTATCCTAATAACCATATAATGGACTAATAAACTAAAAATGGGAGGTAAACCAACTCCTTAACATCTCGTGGCGAGGGGTCGAGATTGCTCGATCTGTGCCCAAAGCCACATTACCTCGGCGTTACTCTCAACCGAGCTCTCACCTATAAAACCCACTGCCGAAACACCAAACAAAAAGTGGCGAGCAGGCAAAATTTGATACAAAGGTTAACATCCACGTCTTGGACATGTTGTCAGGACAACCGGCCTCGCTCTCTCTTTCTCAGCGGGTGAGTTCGCGTATCCAGTATGGCACCGCTCTGCGCATGCGAAGGAGGTTGATACTGCCCTAAACGACACATGCCGCATTATAACGGGCTGCCTTAAGCCTACTCCCCTGAACAGACTGTATCCACTAGCTGGTACCACTCCACCAAGCTTACGACGGCACGTTGCTTGCGAGGTTAAGAAGAGAAGTAGACTGTAAATATAGCTGCGTATGGCTTTTTTGCTGACTGCTTCTTAACGAGAGAGATGTCTTCTTCTTTCGTTAACCGTGTGTGCAGTTGCTATATGTGCCGACACGCTGCTGTGGTCGTAGGATCCAGGCTGCGCGGTCGCTGCAATTAGTGGTACCCCTGTTGTGGCCGTGTATGCTGGCTGGTCACTTTGGTCTCGATGGCTTTTTGAAGATTCAGCAGTCTTATCTCTATTTGGAGCGCGCCAATGCCAGTTTTGTGCAGTTCCATTTCGCCGGAACCGGGTGCCGCTAATTTGCGGAGTACTTTTCTTCAGTACTTATCGTAATTTCGGGACTAACCGCTGGTCTCTAAAATGCGGGCCGCGTGCGGTGCTTCCTTGACGTTAACATTGTTGACGATTGCTATGACGGCGTGTGCTGCGTCGACATTTTCTGCTATTGCGCTAAGTTGCATATAGTTCCGTCTGCATTTTTGCTAACTTGCCATTATGTAGGTTGTTGCGTTGCGTCATCGTTTGATTTTTTTTTGTTTCCGTAGTTTCGAAAATGTGAGATTATTGCAATTATGTTCTTTCTTCGAAGAGACTCGGCCACTGATGACTTTGAGTCGAATGCGTGCATCAGTGGCTACGATCCGTATTTTCGTAATCATAGATTGTTCTACTATTCTTATTCTTCTTCTTCTTGAAGATGAAGTTGTTCGATTTGCCTTTTTTGTACCTAGTCTCTCAATCGTATGTCGATCTTTGGAGAGTTTTTGTGAAGCGATGATTGTCGGGATGGTGATTGCATTTGTCGCGCATTGTGTCGCGGAGCCGGTCGAGACTGTGGTAGCCGTACCGAAATTATTTTCGTTGATACCACATAATTTCTTGGTTCTTCTGGCTGATTCAATAGGCTCATGTCGCTGTCTTGAGCCTGGTGCTTCTTGAGATCTCGCATTTACAATTAGTCCATATATTTGGTCTGGAGTATAAAGGACTTTATTTTTTAAAGCTCTTTCTATACATGAATTCATGCTATCGCCTTCGTTTTGGCTATGTTTAGTATCGAAGAACCTATGTATTATAGTTTGCATATCATGGGCTTTTATTGCATGGAGGTATAAAGCAAAAATATACCGATTTTTACTTTGCCCTGAACACCCATCTGAATAGAAAGACCAATTCCTGATACTTCTATTTTTTTCTACCTTCTATAGTATTCCTTTTTTTACTATACCTTTCATAAATAAGGAAACAAAATATGTGAGCGCTCTTGCTCTGCTAATACTACCGAAAATAGTAGTGTGTTATTGCATTGCGTTCCAACATAATTGCAATATTTCAATGTAAAACCCGTTCCTTTTAGAATTTTATCTATATAATACGGTTAGAAACATTACCGTTTTTATTAAAATCTGTAATTTATTGTAAAAAGGCATTACCGAAACTAACGGAAAAAAAAAATGCATTATCGTTTACGGTATTATTCGTGTTCAAATTGTATTTTTTAATTTAACTGAACAAAAGTGTTATGTTCATTATGGACCTATGGAAATTATTGTATTTTCAAAAATATCCACTGAAAAATTACAAAAAAAATTTACAATGTGTATTCGATGCTCTAAGAAACGAAAATGCAATAAAACCTAAACTGTTGTAATAGCACAATACCATATTATTCGCCGGGGAGGGCGATATAATGTGAAAACATAAAATAATTCAGAATACTGACCTGATATTCTAAGAGAAATGCTAGACAATACAAACTAATAATTTATATAAAGTACAAGCTATTCACAAAAGAACGACCGAAGTGATAATATAAAATGTCCGCAGCCATTAGTAGAGATAGTTATTAGCTTTTAGGGGTGTAAGCGATAGGCTACTTCTAACAACGACGATTTAGGTGCTTTTCTGAAATTCAATACCACAAATGCGTCTATGCGTGTGTTCACTTAAAATTATCAGTACCGTTAATAGCTTCGGCACCTCTGTACGAATTCTGACCAATACACTTATGCTAACAATTTATCTTAACTGCCCTCCAGATAAGCAAAATTGTTAGGATTAGGTTAGGGAAATACTAATATTTTCAGTTACTAAAATTGTTAGAAAAAAACAGACATAAATGTGCGTGAATCAAGTACTTAAACCTCGTAATATCCTAGTAGTTGCAACTTTGTGGATCTTTGGTATCTATGAGCTAACAACAATGATACTGAAGTAGGTACACTATTTTGAAACAGTTTCAATACACTAACTTATTCTGGCTTACTGTCGAACGCGCTACAGTAACTTATTGACTTACTTTTAAACTCTCGCGTTCCATGACATACAATAATAATAAAGGGAATTACATAACGCGATCATGGTATAAGTACATACGTACCTTTGATTTGCCTGGCGTTTGGACAAGGTTACACCGGCCGTGGTCACAGGCTGTAGTCAGTAAGTAGTCGCTAGAGCTAAAAGTAGCGGGTATGCTTTGACCCTTCAAGATGAATTATCCTCTGCCCTTTTAAAAACACCGTTTAGCTTGGCAGCGCGAATGACAACCACCGGTAATTGCCACCGTCAGAATCGGTATAAAATTTTACTGCACAATATATATTTACAAAATACTTCTTCTGTTTGTTGTTACATATTTTTCATTGGTTTATTTTTGAAAACAATGGTATTAATATTATAAACTAGCTTTTGCCCGCGGCTCCGCTCGCGTGGATGTCGGTTCCCGGTAATTATTCGAATTTTTCTCACCTTTTAAACCTTCCCTAGACCTCCACGAACATTTCAAGACCAAGATAAGATAAATCCGTTCAGCCGTTTTCGAGTTTTAGCGAGACTAACGAACAGCAATTGATTTTTATATACATAGATGTCAAAGCTTGTGAAGATGTATAGATGAGAATGTGAATGTTAATTTTGTTTTGGAAAAGGACACGTCAATTTGACTTCACCTCGCCTAATGGTAAGCTAAAAGCAAAGCACTCGGAAAGAAGGTCACCATCATAAACATGCACCATGTTAACAATGTTGGCACTCAGGTTGACGGCCTCGTCAGATACCTTTTCACGCCCCGCTTAAAGGACCCGGGCCTGTAGGAAACTCTTTCTACACAAAACAGATGAACAGATCTAAATGAAATTTGGTCTAGAGATAGGTTTATAATCTGGCACGAGGCTCTGGCGTAGGAAAAAGCTAAGCCATGACAAGCCAAATCAAACCCCGGGATAAAGTTGGATGTAACAGGGACACGCTGTAACGATGATGATGACTGAATCTGGGCTTTCAAAGTATCCCATTGTATACCATAGAACAAGAAATCTTTAAAGTTAGGTCATCTAGCCTTGGCAGCCTCTGTGGCGTGGCGGTAGTGCACTCGACTGCCACGCAGGAGGCGCGGGTTCGATCCCCGCTCAGTACAAACATTTGTATGCATGAATATAGCTATTTGCATTGGTCTGCGTGTTTCTACGTATAATACGTTAGTTATTGCAAAAAAAGTATCTAAGTATGTTTATCCGCATTCTAGATTCCATAACACAAGCTAATAAGCTTAACATGGGTCTAGATAGCGTTGTGTGGAATGTTGTGGAATATGTGGAATGGGGTATATCTAGATCCTTAAGACACTAACCCCTAATAATACCCCATTCAGTGTATAATGCGTTATATATTAAATGATAATACAAGCGGCTAATCTTAAGAGGCTATAACGGGGCTAAGTGTCAACCCGCCATGTTGACAAAGGGCCCTTTCTACTTCCTTCCCGGACACCAGTTTGTGGCCACCGTTACGAGTAATGTTCCTTCGATGTAGGCATCATAGGCCGGACACAATTTAGAGGCATCATTGCTATATGTTATAGAATTGGTAAAAAAAGAAATGCATTGAAAAAGAAGATTCTTTTTTATACTGGACACGTCAATTTGACATCACCTCGCCTGATGTTAAGCTAAAGGCAAAGTCTCGGAAAGAGGGTCACCATCGTAAACATTTACCATGTTAACAGTGGTGGCACTCAGCTTGACGGCCTCATTAGATGCCTTTTCACGCCCCGCTTAAAGGACCCGGGACTGTAGGAAGAAGGAAACACGTGAGCTGGCAGGGAGTTCTAGGTCTTAGTGGTGCGGCATAGCAATGAGTCACTGAAACGCTTGGTTCTAGCAGGTATACTCTGCACCATAAATGGATGGCATCTTAGCCTTGCACGTGTCATCCTGTGAAGGAAAGGGGAGGGTGGGACTAATTGGAAGAGCTCGTCAGAACATTCACCATTGTAGAGACGGTAGAAAACTGCGAAAGACGCAACATCTCTACGCATCTGCAAAGGCTCGAGGGTGTTCGTGACCTCAGGATTTCCAATAATGCGGACCGCACGTCGCTGCAACCTGTCGAGAGCATCTAATAAGTACTTTGCGGAGCCGTCCCAGAGATGTGAGCAGTATTCCACGCAGGAACGAATTTAGGTATTGTATAGAAGACACCGCTGCTCCGGCGTGAAAAAACGTCTCACTCTGTTCTGGACTCCGAGTTGACGCGAGGCTGATTTGATGATACTCTCGATATAGTTTTTGTTATTTACTTTCAAGCGAACATCCATACCGAGGTGATCCTGCAGTGGCAGTGGTGTGCTCTGAAGAGTGGTAAGGGGAAGGAAAGGAGATACCTTTGCTGTAAACGCACATGCCTGGGTCTTCTTGGCATTGAACTCGACCAGGTTCCTAGCGCCCAATTAAGAAATGTGGTCCAGTATCCGGGTCCAGTATTATATATAAATATCAATTTTAAATACAATTTTTAATAAATACATTTAAATTTTTGATCCGGAGGATCAGGTCGTATCTACGTCCCCACGTCCAAACGTGCCCATAAGGCTGGCGGCGTTTCCCCTCTGTATGGCCAGGGAATATATATATATACAAATATATATATATGTAACTATTAAATAGATGCTTAATAATTAAAGCGAGATAGATGTTTAAATATTGTAGTAATTTTTTCATCTTCGAGCGGTCTTGAGTTCGAATCCTGGCTATTGCAATACCGACATTAACCCGCTATTAACTCGTAAGGACTCTTTTAAAAAGGCTCTCTTATTTTTTGAACAGTAATAATTTATTTTATAATAGCTGACCCGGCGATCTTCGTACCGTATTTTCCACTCGCGTAGCGTCAAATCCCGTTCCCGCTGCACCCTCCATTATAATAATAATAATAATTAAATGGATTTTTTTTTAAAATATGTATTTAAAAATATAATTTATAAGATTTTTAAAGGAATAAAGAGAATAATAATAATAACGTTTATTTCTCACCATACATGTTATATAACAAATCTCAAATAAAATTACAGTACAAGGTAATTTTAAATTTAGTACCAATCAAAATTATGGCGGGTTGGTACCTGAACTAGGAGAATCCTGTGTCTCAGGTTACCAACCCTCCACCCCTGGCCAGTCTCTAATATAATTTAAAAAAATCGTGTGTGTGTGTGTGTGTGTGTGTGTGTGTGTGTGTGCGTGTGTGTGTGCGTGCGTGTGTATGCGTGTGTGTGTGTGTGTGTGTGTGTGTGTGTGTGTGTGTGTGAGTGCGAATTATATATAGCATGTTTCTCTATCTATTAAAATAAACCGCATCAAAATCCGTACCATAGTTTTAAAGATATAAGCATACATAGGGACGGACAGACGCGGAAAGCGACTTTGCTTTATACTATGTAGTGATAAAGATAATCTTGTTAAATAGAACCACCCGACAACTTCCCTTAGGTAGGGCGAATAAGGAGTAGCACTGTTCTATATCCGACAGGTTTATATACCTCTGCCTATTCGTTGGCGGATTGAAAGGTGTAAACATATACCTATGTATGTGTTCTAAATATGTACCGTACTTGGATGTCACCCGCATACGGTGCAGAATATACTTTCTAGAATCAAGCGGTTCGGTGAATCATTCCTATGCCGCAGCATTAAGACCTGGAACTCCCTGCCAGCTCACGTGTTTCCTTCTTCCTACAGTCCCGGGACCTTTAAGCGGGGCGTGAAAAGGCTTCTGATGAGGCCGTCAAGCTGAGTGCCACCACTGTTAACATGGTACATATTTATAATGGTGACCCTCTTTCCGAGACTTTGCCTTTAGCTTACCATCAGGTGAGGTGAAGTCTAATTGACGTGTCAAAAAATACTGTCTACTGGTAACATTTGTAGCATGTAGTTGCATCGATTGATCCTATTGCAACAAATCTATGCTACACACAGACTCCATTTCAACCATTGTATTATTAGTTAGACAGTAGACTTGGTTGACTCGTATCCAATTTAGTTGGTACGTACCTCCGTACCTCTGAATCTCGTTAAAAGTTTACAACATCACATCACACGCGACCCATTGGTAGTAGGTTTTTTTAAAAAGTGGCACACAAGCACATGGCCCACCTGATGGAAATTGGTTACCGTGGCAATTCCAAAAACATAAATGTATTCCAAATTCCAAAAACATAATCCATACTAATATTATAAATGCGAAAGTAACTCTGTCTGTCTGTCTGTCTGTCTGTATGTCACGCTTTCACGCCTAAACCACTGAACCGATTTTGATGAAATTTGGTATGGGGGTAGATTAGACCATGAGAAAGGACATAGACTATGTTTGTTCGCGATAACCGACACCCACGCGGGCGGAGCCGCGGGCAAAAGCTAGTAATATAATATTTAGACATAAATATAAGTTTTTTATAGAAATAATTATCTTAATTTTCACCAGTAGCTTAGTGGTTAAGAAGATGGCTTTGCGATCGATAGGTCCCGGTTGTAGTCCCAAGTAATAGCCCGCCTCCCCAATCCGGGGGCGAATTGGGGACACCGTTGTCCCCCCTCCTGAGGAGGGCCAGACCGTAAGGGATGGCCCTGGGTCAGCCGGGGTGCGAGGGATAGTCGATGACAACCTCACCTCCGGCCTAGCACCACGACCCACAGACGGCGTGTGGTTTTAGTCGGTTCGAGTCTGACATAACCCCCCCTTCCGGCTCCGGAAGGGGGGGTATCCGAGGGGAATTCCGCACGAAAAAAATAAATAATTAAAAAGTAAGTACCTATGCCTACTGTCACCAACCGGGTATTTTTCCAGAGTTTTTATACTGTAATACTTTATCCGGGAATCGAACTCGAGACCTTAACATAACCCTCACTCTCGTTAACACTGCTGTAACGAAGTAAGAAAGCAATCCACAAATTACGACGAAAATAGTTCTACATCCAAATATAAATAAATATAATTTTCCTCCTACTTAATACTCAATATTAGTGAAGCTTACTATACGATTGCGTGCAGGAACGCCCAACGCGTGCAATGCGTGCAGAATGAACGCGTGCCGACATGCGTGAATATTTTCACGCGTTGTGGCTCATGTCTGCCTTTACGTTAATTGAAGTATATATGAGATGTTTTGATTTATGTATGAGGTTCTATGGGATGTATCGAACCTCTTATTAATGAATACTGATTTGAATTACAGTCTTGAGGTTTTCTTATACTGAGTGATTTTATAGCCGTTTCGGTTAAACGAATTTGGGCAAAGTTTCGAAAGCAAAATCACCTGGAAGTATTAATTTGGGGGAGGGAAAAAAAAGTGTTTTAAAACCCCCTTACATTTTTCCTTTCACCGGAAAAAAAATGTTGTTTTCTTTCGCCAAAATAATACTTCGAGATAATATTGCTATTGAAACTGTTCCTTTTTTTTTCCGTGTGGAAATCCCCTCGGATACCCCCTGCCGGAGCCGGAAGGGGAGGTTATGTCGGAGTCGAACCGACTAAAACCGCACGCCGACTGTGGGTCTTGGTGCTAGGCCGGAGGTGAGGTTGTCATCGACATATCCCTCGCACCCCGGCTGACCCAGGGCCATCCCTTACGGTCTAGCCCTCCTCGGGAGGGGGGACAACGGTGTCCCTGACTCGCCCCCGGAATGGCTTCTCAGCGCGCCGTCACCGTGGCCTGCTTCTGCTGGGGTGACAGGCGGCTTCATCCGTCACCCCCAGCTATTCAAACTGTGCCCAAATTCTTTTTATCCGAAACGACATTTAAATCACCCAGTATACTGTACCGTATTGTATTTAGTTTTTGGACTGAAACATTATTATAGATGCCGCTCCCGGCGGACTCTTGACTCCGTTGTGAAAACGTCGGATACGGCCGAGAATAACACAAAGATGATGATGATAATATAATAGACACCACTATCATCTCCGAGTCATTTTCAATCTCCAGTAGGGTCGTTTTTAACAACAAAATTTTGATATTTTGGCGTGAAGTGACTACTACCTGACCTCCACAATCTTCTGGAAGGTTAGTAGTTCCTCCCGTAAACGCCAAGATAATCCAAGAGAAAGAGAAAGGACTCCGGTATCTTAAATGCAACTTTTAAATGCAAAACCTGAATGGATCTAAATTCATTCATCTAACATACAAACATACCTTTTTTTTTTCGTGCGGAAATCCCCTTGGATACCACCCCGCCGGAGCCGGAAGGGGAGGTTATGTCGAACTCGAACCGACTAAAACCACAAGCCGACTGTGGGTCGTGGTGCTAGGCCGGAGGTGAGGTTGTCTTCGACATATCCCTCGCACCCCGGCTGACCCAGGGCCATCCCTTACGGTCTGGCCCTCCTCGGGGTAAACATACCTACATCCAACTCATTCACTCACAGACGATGCTAAAAAACTCCTTTAAAACTATGAAGTTTTATTGCTCAATGTCGCATATAATTGCCTTAAAATTAATCTATAATATAAAAATGAATCGCTAAATGTGTTGGTAAGCGCATAACTCAACAACGGCTAGACCAATTTGGCCAATTCTTTTATAAAATGTTCGTTGAAGTTCAAGGATGGTTTTTACGGCGAAAAAAAAATCGAATAATTGCCGGGAACCAACATCCACGCGGGTGGAGCCGTGGGCAAAAGCTAGTAAACGATAAATTTTCTCGACTTTGTAATGAATACTCAAATATTAGCTAGTACTGACTTCTTCTTCAGAGAAAAACTTAAAATTCGAACGTAATAAACTAAATTGGATACTTTCGCGCTACAATCCATACTATAATATTATAAATGCGAAAGTAACTCTGTCTGTCTGTCTGTCTGTCTGTATGTTACGCTTTCACGCCTAAACCGCTGAACCGATTTTGATGAAATTTGGTATAGGGGTAGATTAGACCTTGAAAAAGGACATAGGCTATGTTTGGTCGCGATAACCGACATCCTCGCGGGCGGAGCCGCGGGCAAAAGCTAGTTTGGAATAAGACGGTCTTTGTCACGCTTATTCGATTAAAGTCTTAATTTTACAAGAGACTTTTTGACAGAGTTACAACCCCTATAGACAAATGGCATTTCGCTGGCCGGCTTATCGTGGGATAGAATGACAATTTGAGGGATTTGAGGTATATGACAGTCGTAAACGAATGTAATGAGGAACATCACACCTCGTTCCTACACAGGTTTGTCTACCATCATCTCCTCGCCTTAAGCTGCCTTTTTTCTTAACCCACGCCTTAGTCACCCGTCATTGCTCGCCTAATACCTACTTAAAATCCGCTTAAGTCATCGCAATGGAGTCTGAAATGAACACGGCGCATAAAATAACTCCTATAAGATTACAGAAGTTGAAATTCAATTTGCCCGCACACCTTACTTGCCTTACTTGGCACAACTGGCGATAATGTAAGGCTGGGAGCACACTGGGTGCAATACACAATATTTATGACGCACAAGTCCATTGTACATACCTACAAATAACATGTAATCACGACTTTATCCCCCGAAGAGTTAGGCAGAGGTGAATTAACACCCATGTTTTACCAATCCTTGTAGTCGGTCCCACGTAATAAGGGATAAGCCTAATGCCGCATAACGCATTGTAACTAATGGAATAATGTATTCCACTTGGCCTTAGTAATAATCTTATAGTTGTGGTGTTATCGATAAAAGATATTGGTCAAAGTAATAGCAATATTGTATTATCATTGTTCCTGCATACTTGTCAAATAAGATTGATTTACATTGGAAAAAACATAGAATACGATTAAGAAAAAAATGTCCCTCCTTGGACATTCAATTTTTCTAATTTAAATCGATGGAAATGCTCGTAGCATCCATTTAAATTTCATTAAAAAAAAGTGTGACGTATTTTTAAACAGGTACCTACCACATAAACTTAGTGAAGTTTGATAACAATTGTTCCTATAACAGCGTTATAATATGAACCAAACCAAAAGGAGGAGAATGAGTAAGAGGAGTCTGGACTTCAAAGTAATAGCTGCGGATGAACCGGGGACAAAGGCAGGGCCTTATCACTCACAAGGTATATTTTCTCCTTGTAGCTGCTTTCTTGATTACCGTTATGAGGGTTATTGACGCTCTTGTTTAGAGTTGATACATCTGTTACTTATTATTATCTTATCTATGACAACACTAAGAAGATTAATAGGTATATCATTCAAATAACCCTCCATTTTTGTTTCACCTCAGTCGGGTAAAAACAGACTATTGTTCTAAACACAAAAATTCAACTGTCCTAAAAACACCTCCAAATTTTCACAGAAAAAATTGCCTGTGAACTTTCACAATCACAAAAGCTTAATTGCCTCATTGTGTTTTTACATGAGCGACACATAAATTACGACGTCCACCAAACGCGTAATGACTTAATTAATTATTTAATTGAACTTATGAATTGAATGAAGTCATAAGCAGTACAAATGATAATTTCTCAAATTCATTTAATTTTGAAAATTTATTTTCATGAATATAATATTTTGCGGTTCGTGACATCGTTAATCATACTAAAGTTAAATGTAAAAGTCTGTATGTCTGTTGCAATATCATGGCTAGACTGCAAAAAATTATACTTACAATCCATTTGTTGAAATAATAGTGATATATATGAATTGATTTTGTTGCTGTATGAACGAAGTAAGCAATCTAGCAAAGGAATGCTCTCAGGGCTGGTTTCAGACTAACCTCTCCCCTAGCTGGTTCCCCCTTCAAGGATTTTCTAGTACTAGCGTCTACCACTCAGTGAGGGGAGATACTAAAACTCCTTTTTATTGCTTTACTTTCGGCCTGAAGTCTCCCGTTAGGATTCCCAAGTACCAACGTCTCCCTAGGCTAAAGGGAGACATTAAGGCCTGATTTTTATTCATTTTTGCCATCCCTTGTGCTAACTCCCTTGTAGGGTCAGAGAGCGGTCACCCCACAAACATCAACAATGCTTAATTACGCAAATATTTTCAAAACTCAACTGCCTCAAACAACAATAATTCAAGTACCCACTAAAAGATCTTGAGATCCCCATTGTGTCCCCGTCCGGCTTCTATTCCGTGATTATGCGCTCAGCCCGTTCAACAAGAACTAGTTAAATTAAACTAAGATTAGACGTTGAACGGCAAACTTCAAGTGAACGCGAACTTTATTATAAACATGTGTACCAAGGACAGAATATGTAGTGCTTAATGCTGGTATGGTTTGTCACAATGGATTTAATTTGACTGCCTCAATGCTCTGTGGCAAGCTTCGAGAGAATTTCGCTTTATGACAATTGTATTTACTTGCATTAGGTACATCATGTTCTTACAAGTTTAACTAAAACATTATTAGCTGTCACTATCAGTTCCACCCGCGAGGAGACCTGATCTCGTTTCCGCGATCCATTCCAGAGTTTTAAAACTGGTGTATTATCCTGATTACTGACGTGTGTGGGAGCACTATGCCTGTATCAAATTTAATCCAGATTGAAATAAAACCACTTTTTACGGATTCTATCGCGATATATTTGTTATTCCAGATGTTCAGCTGTTAGAACACGATTGAGTAAGAAACATCTTCATACACTTTCATAATATTAGTAGGGTAATTATGTTAATGGGATATCTTCTTCAAAGTAAGATTTGGTGACCTTTCGTTGCCATTATTTTCTTGACATTAACTTCGCCGTCTGACTCTTGCTGCCCCACAAAAGAGAGGCGAAAGATATTGCCAAGCATGATAGTATGTGCGATCCAGAATTTATTTCGTAAATTCTTCGTATATGCTGCGAATGATCGAAATCGTAAAAAAATACATAACACGTAAACATATTATATTGATTTTCTGCACGCACTTAGTGCTCAATAATGCAGACTTTTGGGGCATTGGCACCTTTTACGTCAAAACCTATTTCAACAATCACGTACCCAATATAAACGAATCTATCACGATGGGAGCGAATGTGAGAAATCTTCGGAGTGAAGAAGTACGTTTGAATTTCAGTAACGCATTCGTATTGAAATTGGTTTTTCGTGACTGGGGATGTTTATTTATATACCCACTATTGTTGGGAACTAGGGGTCTCTACGTCACTGGGGAAAATTTCGTAAAAGATTACTCTCTAATCAAATAAGAAAATAATAGGCCTCCCAGCCTGCATGGCTGGACAAGACATAATAATTTAATTATAAAATAGACCAGGGGTCGAGTGGGCACCTCAAAATTATGAAGGGATGAATGGGCGCAGGTGACGAATTCCAGGGGACCAGTGGGTACTAAGCCATTCTTGCGGTACGCATCCCGGTTATGCCCGGGAATAAATTCGTAAAATTGACGATCAAGTATATAGTATGTACGTAAGTACATAAGTACGTATCAAGTACTAAAAAGTTAAAACTGAAATTCACTTCAATTTTTTTATAGAGATTGTAGTCTTACTGTGATGAAACTATTTGATTCTATAAGATAATATATAATTCTTTACTAGGTGTACAATAACATAACATATTGTTCAATATAATATAATTATAGATAACCACAGTGGGCTGTGTTATCGCTCAGACGTTATGCCAGATAAGCTTGGCACACAAATTAGGGAGGATTGCAGTAATGTCACTTGCTGGCATACGACTGTATGGATAATTTATATGTACTGTTCATAGTATAGGTAGGTACATGTTGCTACAGTCTCTCATAAAAGGCAAACCAATCCAAAGTGTGTCAAAATAGAAAATCTATAAAACATGCTGTCGGCCGCGAATATCACTTTTTAAAGGATATATGCTAATTTCTTTGTGTTTAAACTAACCAGGTTTACCATGACACACACCAATGACTTTTCGATGCTTTTCGAAGTTAAGTGTGTATTTATCGCAGGTTTATAAGTGCCCGGTTAATGGCAATAGGCTCGCCACCTATTACATTGGGACCTAAACATAAACTGGCGAAATGTGGGTGCTAGCACCTCTGCCTACCCCTTCGGGGAATAAAGGCGTGAGTTTATGTTATATGTTACTAGCTGTCCCGGCGAACTTCGTACCGCCAATTTTTTCCTACCCTCGTGGCGTCAGATCCCGTTCCCGCTGCACCATTTATGGGGATGAAAAATAGATAATAATTAAATGAAGATTGATCATTTTTCTACCGGAAAGAAAAAAATATTAAATTACTAAAATGGCTATTAAAAAATAAGGGTTGATCGTAGAAGGGTGAAAATTGAGGATTGTATGTATTTTTGTATGTTGTATCATAAAAAAATAGAAATTAAAAATTTTGTCTAAAAAATAAAAAATAAAAATTTTAGGGGTGGACTACCCCTAACATTTAGGGGGATGAAAATAGATGTTGGCCGATTCTCAGACCTACTCAATATGCTCACAAAATTTCATCAAAATCGGTCAAGCCGTTTCGGAGGAATATGGCAACAAAAACTGTGACACGAGAATTTTATATATTAGATGTTTATGTTTAAACTAACTAAAATACACTAAAAATCTCTAAAATTATCCAACAAATCTCTAAAATAATACAACCAGATTGTAAGTCGTTTCGTAAAAAAAGTTATAGCGTGTGGCCGATTATGGTCAGCGTCAACAGATTTTGTAGCAGGCAGCCGGCCGGCCGACTAGTACAAGCAGTTCTCGACCTTACTGACATCACATAGAACAGAGTTTAATTTCGTATATTCGTAATCAGCGGCAACTACTTGTGGGAAATGACATGTAATTAAGAAAATGTTATTAAGGTCGAAAATAGTTTTTCTGTTCTTAGTAGTCTTTGTAGTCGGTTCGAGTTCCACATAGCATGCCATCTAACGATCGAAACTGTCCAATATCTTTTTTACGAAACGACTATACTATCTGGGTGTATAAAATAAATACCATTTTAGAGATTTTTAGCGTATTTTTTTTTTTATACAGTACACGTCAATTTGACTTCACCTCGCCTGATGTTAAGCTAAAGGCAAAGTCTCGGAAAGAGGGTCACCATCGTAAACATTTACCATGTTAACAGTGGTGGCACTCAGCTTGACGGCCTCATTAGATGCCTTTTCACGCCCCGCTTAAAGGACCCGGGACTGTAGGAAGAAGGAAACACGTGAGCTGGCAGGGAATTCCAGGTCTTAGTGGTGCGGCATAGGAATGAATCACTGAAACGCTTGGTTCTAGCAGGTATACTCTGCACCGTAAATGGATGACATCTTAGCCCTGCACGTGTCGTCCTGTGAAGGAAAGGGGAGGGTGGGAATTTTAGTTAGTGTTGACAACACAGAATTAGCATCATTATCTCTATCGCGATTTATTTTGTATTTGGTACTCGTATTGGTAGGTGATTCGCTGTTGCTGTTTCATTCTGAAAAGTAGCCTGTAACGGAACGAAATCTGTCATCTGATGTAGTAGAAGTACATTCTTAATCACACAGATGGCGTTAATATAAATTATGTTTATTTATATGAGATATGAAGAAAAACCTTTTTGAATATAAAATTACGTGATAAATTATTACAATAATTTGGTTTTAAAGATTAATTAAACAAATAAGGACATTTATAAATCAGTTATTTATTTGAATATTCAAATGCCGTGTTTTATTTAACTTTAAGTTTTTGAACGAAATTCGTATGTGAAGGAAGTTCTGGTCGAATATCAGAGATATTCGTTACATATTTAAGCAAAAATACTAAATGGATAAGATTTTGTCGATATTAATTGATCGCAGTTAATTTGAAAATAAATACAATAATTTTAAGTTATACTTTGAACGAATTCTAGGAAGATAAATCCAAATTAGAATTATTTGTGGATATATTGATTTGACAATGATTTCAAACAGCGTTACGATTGGCTGGTTGGAATCGTACGATATTTTGTTTCGAGAAGTAGGGATCATTGCGGTTGGGGTGAGGATAGTTGAGGACAGGAAGGATGATTAATTGTTGGGAGCTGCTGAAGAGAGGTGGTCAGGAGTAGAAAGTCTGGTGGGTCATTTCGCGTTTTATAAATTGTGTTAAGAGGGTACTGAGAGGTTACTGTGTTAAAATTCCGTTGTACATTAATTTTATTCGCGTTTGAAATTATTTGAGAATCTTAACGTAACTTCAAGTGTTGAGAATATATAAAACTCGCATCGTTTCATGCTGAGATAGGACACCTTTTCTGTGATTGCGAAGTATGGGCTGAAGGGCTCATATGGAGTAGTTACTCACGCCTGGGAGAGTCTTCCCCGTGACTTCATGAAACAATGCAGGATGGGAACGGAGATTTGGAAATCTACCTGTCGAGTGGATTGTTAGGATTTTGAATATCGAATTGGGGTATTAGTGAATATTATATAAACCCGCCTTGATTTATGCTGAGATAGGACACCATTTCTGTGACTGCGAAGTATGGGCTGAAAGGCTCATATGGAGTAGTTACTCACGCTTGGGAGAGTCTTCCCCGTGACTTCATGAAACAAGGCAGGATGGGAATGGAGATTAGGGATTCTGAAGTGGGTAGAATCAGTAGATAACATACAAGCAGCAGTGATGGGGGGGTTTTAGCTAGGAGTCCCTTAGGAAAGCCAATCGAAGTGATCGGTCTTGGGTGGAACACCTAACGGTGCCAACGAAGCCCTTGTCCTCTGGTCAGGAGTAGAAAGTCTGGTGGGTCATTTCGCGTTTTATAAATTGTGTTAAGAGGGTACTGAGAGGTTACTGTGTTAAAATTCCGTTGTACATTAATTTTATTCGCGTTTGAAATTATTTGAGAATCTTAACGTAACTTCAAGTGTTGAGAATATATAAAACTCGCATCGTTTCATGCTGAGATAGGACACCTTTTCTGTGATTGCGAAGTATGGGCTGAAGGGCTCATATGGAGTAGTTACTCACGCCTGGGAGAGTCTTCCCCGTGACTTCATGAAACAATGCAGGATGGGAACGGAGATTTGGAAATCTACCTGTCGAGTGGATTGTTAGGATTTTGAATATCGAATTGGGGTATTAGTGAATATTATATAAACCCGCCTTGATTTATGCTGAGATAGGACACCATTTCTGTGACTGCGAAGTATGGGCTGAAAGGCTCATATGGAGTAGTTACTCACGCTTGGGAGAGTCTTCCCCGTGACTTCATGAAACAAGGCAGGATGGGAATGGAGATTAGGGATTCTGAAGTGGGTAGAATCAGTAGATAACATACAAGCAGCAGTGATGGGGGGGTTTTAGCTAGGAGTCCCTTAGGAAAGCCAATCGAAGTGATCGGTCTTGGGTGGAACACCTAACGGTGCCAACGAAGCCCTTGTCCTCTGTCTAGCTAGGGAGCTGATCAAGTTAAGGCGAGCAGCTATTCGATTTTACCTGTCTCAGGGTCGAATAAAGCCTTCTGGGTATCGGTGACCAGTGGCCCGAAGTATCGGTGTCGTTGGAGCTGATAGCTCAGTCTTTATTTATATATTTATTTATACACACAATTATATATCTCGTTAGGGCTTTAGTTAACATCCCTGGCTTCGGCCGTTAACTAAGGCAAGCACACAGTCATAGGTCATACAAAATCAAGTCTGACTAGCTTGTTCCCTTACAGAATAGGAGTAGGTACATTACACACCACACGTTTAGAATTAACTAAGGGGAGGAGTTTATTGGGGTTGAAACACATATATAGTCTTTATAGGTAGAAGGAATAGGTACACATTCTTCTCGCGGTAATATAGGACGTCGGCTATGTAGGTAGCATCGAATTTGTATAGGTTTTTGATAGTCAGTTAATTGCGTTTAAGTTATGTGAACGGTTCTCATTATAACGAAGTTATTAGGCTATTATTTTGGTGTGAATGAATACTGGGGGATTTCGGGTTGGAATCCAGGCATTTAACAACGATTATCTAAAGTGTATCCTCAGTGTTGACTACCTTCATAATAAAATGTGAAATAGATCTTACATAATACCAGTTGAATGTGAAAGGTATGGTTATCATTGTGACGAATATCAGAAGGTGGTTAAATACTCACCTATCTACATGTAATCTAGTAAGATTCAGTTAAGTCATTTGGCTATTGGATACCATAGACCGATTGATTATGAATGTCATTATTCAATATATTATTTATATTACCAAATATAATACTTGGTGCATTTATTTGATTGAATTGGGTTGAATGGATATTAGTGGAGCATTCTCACGGTAGTTGAGAACCGTCCAATTATGGACCTATGTTCTATTGTCCGGTAACCTAGACGGAAGTTCTTGTATATGAATGTCTTCAATAGAAGATGTAATTTCTATATAAGTTTCAATCAGAAGTGTAGCAAGTGTAGACTACTTTATGAAATACCTATCTATTCTATATTGAAATCTACGGCTTCTAATGAGTTGGTCTTGATCGCAACTATCAGTATATTATACAATATGCACAGTGATGCCTGAACCTTTGTATTCAATTGAGCTTATTCGGTTGTAATAAGTGAATGAAATTATCATTTACGAATATTAACATTCTTGTAATTGAATGTCACGATTTTGTATTTATATAATACAAGTGTAATCCAGTTATGGATTTGGGGTAAAGGGTTATACCGGCTGCCGCGGTATAACTTGAACAAAGTGGACTAGGCCAAGTGGCGTCTGCTATATTAATAAGGCAGAGGGGAGTTGATCTGTGTTGGTGCAACTCACTGTCATGGCGAATTGGAGGAGCCCTGACCTCGGGGGGGCAAATAAAAATATTTGTGTATTATTACGGTTCGCTTCACTTACATACTCTGTTGCTAAAATCCTCGAAATAAGTCTTATTACGCTTACATTACGTCGATAGAAAGTTTATTCATTATCATTTTCTAAATTTAAGTTAGTAACCTAAAAATAGGTTAGCCTAGAAATTTAGGTAGGTAATCTTATTAACAGTTCATTACATTCTGTTTTCCAAATAATCACGACAGGTTATATGTTGCGATAATTAAGTAAATTAAGTAGGTACAGACTTATGCTAGGAAGGTGAATTGGATAAGTAGGGACTTAATTTAGGACAACAGCACAAGCTACCTCTATAGAACGAGGGGGACTACTGGATCATAATAAGAGTCCTAGTTCCCACTAGAACGATCATTGGCCAAACTAGTTACTAAGTAGGTAGGAAATCGGAAATGTTTTGAGTATAAGTATGTCTTTATAATAAATCGGAAGTCGAAATAGGTAGGGGATGGTTGAGGATAGGGAGGGTGTTACAAGCCGAAACGTCAGAATCTGTTAAAAAGTGGCTTTTGACAGCAAAAATTGACATTGATGACAGCCTCTGTGGCGTGGTAGTAGTGAACGGGACTGCTACGCAGGAGGCGCGGGCTCGATTCCCGCTAAGTGCAAATATTTGTATGTATGAATATGGCTATTTGCAATCTGTTTCTATGTATAACACCTATGTATTTACAAAATAAGTATCTAAGTATGTTTACCTGCATTCTAGATTCCATAACACAAGCTAGTTAAGCTTACCATGGATTAGTGTTGTGTAGAATGTTGCAGAATATTATTATATTTTTATTAAAAATTAATAGAAATTATGTAGTGTGAATATTATGTATTTCCAACTTGACTATCATTTTGGCAAAATTACTACATAGTATAATGCAAAGTCGCTCGCCGCATCTGTCCGTCTTTATGTATGCTTCGATCTTTAAAACTATTGGTACGGAATCAGATGCGGTTTCTTTTCATAGATGAGTTGTTCAAGAGGAAGGTTTATGTGTATAATACAAACTTAATATAGTAGAAGGTGCGGTGGGAACGGGAGCTGACACCACGTGGTTGGAATATAATTGGCGGTACGAAGTTTACCGAGTCACTAGTTAATTATATATTACACAATGTCACCTTAATACTACGATATGATGATGATAACAATATCACCTTAATACTAAGTGAATAATATGATGTCAAGACTAATTGAATAACACTAATCGCTTCTGTTATAAAGGTGCCCATCACACTTACCGCGTTTCCATGCTGAATTGCGATGGCCAGCCTCTGCACTAGGAACGATCCGGAGCGGGAGTCATCAGTATCTCTATGAACCTCTGCCCTAATTTTTTTATAAAGGACACGTCAATTTGACTTCACCTCGCCTTATGTTAAGCTAAAGGCAAAGGCTCGGAAAGAGGGTCACCATCGTAAACATGTACCATGTTAACAGTGGTGACACTCAGCTTGACGGCCTCTTCAGTGCCTTTTCACGCTCCGCTTAAAGGACCCGGGACTGTAGGACTTATTGTTATTATCTTCAAATTTTTATTTCGTATATACATTTATTGTTGAAAGAAGGTGCTTGGTGCTTACAAAATTCAACAATTAATTATTTTTAAAATAAAGCATATAATTTTAATTTCACAAATTGGAGGTATTTGAACGAACTTTTGTTGTTTGTATATTCTTGATTAAATTTCATTTTCAATATTATAATTATTACTTCTTGCCCCCGGCGCTTATACATAAATTTTATTCTGTAAGTATACATTTTATATCGAGGTGTATAATAAAGTAGCTTTTGCCCACAGCTCTGCCCCCGTGGATATCGGTTATCGCTACCAAACATAGCCTTTGTCCTTTGTCATGACCTAATCTACCCCTATACCAAATTTCACCAAAATCCGTTCAGTGGTTTTGGCGTGAAAGCGTAACATAAAAAAAGACAGACAGAGTTACTTTCGCATTTATAATATTAGCAACAAAATTTCGTATTTCATTCCAAAATCATTTTCAACTAAATTCAACTGAGTTACCAACGCGTAGCCGACGCGGGCAGTCGTCCGTGCACCAGCCTATACAATAATCCCATTGCTGTCCGAATGCCGGCGATGCGTCGCAATCGCGCAATCGTGCGTTAAATCGCGTACGTGGCTAACATTTCGCATTTATCTGCAACGTGTGTTTAAGGGTTAACTCTCACTAAAACAACAATGGTTGGCAACGGAAGAAATTTGTTTATTAAATTTGTTGCGAGAAGGTGTGAGACAGCATGTGTGGCGGGGCTGTAGTGAACGCTACTGCTATGCAGAAGGCACGGGTTCGATCCCCGCTCAGTGCAAATATTTGTATAATGAATATGTCTATTTGCATACTTAAGTTTGGGTTGGGAGGCACAGATATGTACCTCGGAGTACACGCTAAGCCATTGATCCCTTTTTTCATATGACATCTACGGTAGTCGTAAGGTAAATCGTTAGAGGTGTCGAGGTCATATGGGAGTCGTTTCACAGGAAATATTGAAATTCAGTCAAACACGCAGTTAGAGCTGAAAGGAGGTGAAAGTTTCACAGGAAATATTGAAATTCAGTCAAACACGCAGTTAGAGCTGAAAGGAGGTGAAAGTTTCACAGGAAATATTGAAATTCAGTCAAACACGCAGTTAGAGCTGAAAGGAGGTGAAAGTTTCACAGGAAATATTGAAATTCAGTCAAACACGCAGTTAGAGCTGAAAGGAGGTGAAAGTTTCACAGGAAATATTGAAATTCAGTCAAACACGCAGTTAGAGCTGAAAGGAGGTGAAAAATTCACAGGAAATATTGAAATTCAGTCAAACACGCAGTTAGAGCTGAAAGGAGGTGAAAGTTTCGGATGCGACTGGAATTATTGCTAGGATGAACGAGAAGTTGCGATAAATAAATAAATATTCCACAAAATTCTACACAGCGCTATCTAAACCCATGGTAAGCTTTAATAGCTTGTGTTATGGAATCTAGAATGCGGATAAACATACTTAGATACTTTTTTTGTACATACACGCATATTATACATAGAAACACCCAGACAAATGCATACAAATATTTGCACTGAGTGGCGATCGAACCCGCGCCTCCTGCGTGGCAGTTGCGTTCACTACCGCCACGCCACAGTCTCGTTTACTACACCTAATTGCCTTCAACAGACTATGAACTTTTTTCCTGTAAATAAGATTCAAAATGGTTACATGCCATTTTGAAACTTATTTACTCGATACGATACGGTAGCCTAGTGGTATCGGTAATGGACTGCTGAGACGAGGTCTCGGGTTCGATCCCAGGTTTACCATGGCACACACCAATGATCCGATGCTTTTAGAAGTTATGTGTATATTTATCGCAGGTTTATAAGTGCCCGGTTAATGGCAATAGGCTCGCCACCTATTACATTGGGACCTAAACATAAACTGGCGAAATGTGGGTGCTAGCACCTCTGCCTACCTTGGGATGGGAGTTAGGACTATATGATAGTGCAGTGCTGCAAGCCTCCATAACTAGCCTTGTCAGTGGCAGCAGCTTGTGAAGTGCCGCCTAAAACTAGGTATAAAAAAGAAAACAGGCTTATCAGAAAGGCCATCAAATTCTGTGTATGAAAAACCTATGCTGCAATTCTTAAACACTGGTTAAGGTGGTTGCTGCAGCGATTGAAGTTCGCGCGCGGTTCGATTTGGTATTTCCGTTCTATTATGTCAGAACATCGTACCGAATAATAGATACACATCTCATTCAGATAAGGGACGAGACTGGAGTTAATGTGATCATCTCTCATACTGTAAATACCGCTCCTTTGAAAGAAAATCTCAATAAGTAAAGAAAACCTTGTTCAAACATAAAATGTTTTAATTAATTATGGTCGAATTTCGATCACCGGGCGACCACTAGTTTTAGGAATTATAAGAACAGGTCTCAGTCACCGGAAGCCTCGTAGTTGATCTACTAAAATATTTAATTTGGATTTAGAACTTGCAATTTCCAACAGTACACGCATTGTACTACGTAATATATTCTCATGTATGTTATCAATGGTATTACTCTCTCATTACAAGGTGACGTCACTAAGTACGCAAGCTAAGTACGCCTTACACTTGTGCTGAGGTAAGATCGTGGATTAATTATGTATCGCTCAAGGCGACGCGAACAATCGTGAACTTCGTCTCTAAATGGCTGGTGTGTTCATTACTGTACTGTTAGCTTAATACTTTCTTCGCTAAGCCTTTTCACAGCTCAGTTTGCATCGGCTTCTAATCTGTTTACGAAGTGATTGAATTTTGATATCTTCTGGGAAGCTACTTTTTTTTTAACGTGCGATAAATCCCCACGGATACCACCCCCACGGAGCCGGTGGGGGCGGTTATGTCGGACTCGAACCGACTGAAACGCACGCCGTCTTGGGTTCTTGGTTGCCGGAGGTGAGATTGCCAAAAGCATATCTCTGGCAATCTGGGAAGCTACTGCCTCTGAGTTCCACAATTCAGTGATAATCCGATGATGAGAGTTTTGTACATGGACTATTTGGAACTTCGACTATCAGTAAATTTAAGAGGACGATAACTCTATTGAGCATGTTGCTCAATCGGCCCGTCTCCATTCACCACCTAGCAGCTAGCTAGATAATAGTATGATTTGAGATTGACATGGTCCTTAGGTATAATTTATATCACAGAATGGATAATAGTACTAGTATACAGAAGCATAGCAGAAGCAAGCCGCGGTGGCGGCGCAAAGTGCGCCTCCCCGTACCAGGGGCTACATGGGGACACAATTTTCCCCATAACCCGAAGGGCACCATCTCGAAAGAGATGGTCCTGAGTCTGTCGGGGTGCTAAAGATATGCTTTCGGCACTCTCACCTCTGGCAACCAAAGACCCAAGACGGCTTGCGTTTTAGTCGGTTCGAGTCCGACATAACCACCTCTACCAGCTCCGTGGAGGTGGGATCCGTGGGGATATTTAGCACGTTAAAAAAACACCCCTGCCAGGATTTCATTATCTGCACGTCAGAATCAAATGCACATAAAACAAGGGATGCGCATTTCACAGGTGCCTACGTTACAGGTACGTCGAGAAGAGTGACAAGATCGGCTTACTTCGATTTTGTAAAGCTTCCTCTCTATCGCACAACCCACAGTTTGATTTAACCCTGAAATGCATGATTTTTATTTAAATTACTAACCGCAGCCCGTGTACCGGCTTCGTCCGAGATTAAATTCGTTAAAAAAAACTACAAAACTTGCAATCTGCGCATCTGATCATTGCACTTGATACAGTGCCGAAATATCGAATCCTTGAAAACTATAAGAACAACTATAACAAACAATATAAGAAACACTATAACAAACAACAACTATAACAAACAACAACTATAACAAACTACAACACAACACAACAACAACATTGTTTTATTATCAATAGATAGACTAATATTCTTCTTCAACTCTCTCCTACACCTGGCGATTTCATCATAGTGGTCAGCGGTCTTGATTCTAAATACATTCAGCTCCTTCGTTGGCTGGCGTACTGTAGAATGATGTATGTCTAAGATTGACACGTATTTTGTTTTTTTTTGTTTAGAAACTCATTTTAGAGACCAAAAAACCGAAATTGAAACTCTAGTTAGTCAGTTAACCTAGTTTATTTGTGTGTTTTTATAAAAAGTTGCAACAAGATTGTTTACTTAATTACCTAACCGAATGGAATATAATTTTTGTCTAAAAAGTGCTGCGTAATATTTTCTATTATTATTATTATTTTTTATGCAGGACACGTCAATTTGACTTCACCTCGCCTGATGTTAAGCTAAAGGCAAAGTCTCGGAAAGAGGGTCACCATCGTAAACATTTACCATGTTAACAGTGGTGGCACTCAGCTTGACGGCCTCATTAGATGCCTTTTCACGCCCCGTTTAAAGGACCCGGGACTGTAGGAAGAAGGAAACACGTGAGCTGGCAGGGAATTCCAGGTCTTAATGGTGCGGCATAGGAATGAATCACTGAAACGCTTGGTTCTAGCAGGTATACTCTGCACCGTAAATGGATGACATCTTAGCCCTGCACGTGTCGTCCTGTGAAGGAAAGGGGAGGGTGGGACTAATTGGAAGAGCTCGTCAGAACATTCACCATGGTAGAGACGGTAGAAAACTGCCAAAGACGCAACATCTCTACGCATCTGCAAAGGCTCGAGGGTGTTCATGACCTCAGGATCCCCAATAATGCGGACCGCACGTCGCTGCAACCTGTCGAGAGCATCTAATAAGTACTTTGCGGAGCCGTCCCAGAGATGTGAGCAGTATTCCACGCAGGAACGAATTTGGGTCTTGTATAGAAGACACCTCTGCTCCGGCGTGAAAAAACGTCTCACTCTGTTCAGGACTCCGAGTTTACGCGAGGCTGACTTGATGATACTCTCGATATAGTTTTTGTTATTCAGTTTGCAGCGAACATCCATACCGAGGATAGTGAGGTGATCCTGCAGTGGCAGTGGTGTGCTCTGAAGAGTGGGAAGGGGAAGGAAAGGAGATACCTTTGATGTAAACGCACATGCCTGGGTCTTCTTGGCATTGAACTCGACCAGGTTCCTAGCGCCCCATTGAGAAATGTGGTCCAGGATCCGGTCCAGCTCAGTGACAAGAAGCTGCCTTTTTTCCGCGATATCAGACTGCTTGGCCGCAGGATGTGCGTAATAACTCCCGTGTAAGGTGCTGTCGTCTGCATAGCAGTGAATGTTTCCGTTACAGAGCATGTCATTGATATGCAGAAGAAAGAGAGTGGGAGATAAAACGGAACCCTGCGGCACGCCAGCATTTACCTGCAAGAACTCCGAAGCTTGTCCATCACAAAGGACGCGAATACGGCGCCCCTGCAGGAAGATTGCGACCCAGTTACACAGTCTAGGAGGCAGGCCGAAGGCTGGTAGCTTGGAAAGAAGCGATTTGTGCCATACCCTATCGAAAGCTTTGGCGATGTCAAGACTAATTGCCAGTGACTCACCGTGCTTCTCCATAGCCTCACCCCAAAGGTGGGTCATGTACGCCAGAAGATCACCCGTTGACCGTTTCGGTCTGAAACCGTATTGCCGGTCACTAAGCAAGGAGTGATCCTCTAGGTAGCGCATGAGCTGTGTGTTAATAATGTGCTCGAACACCTTGCACAGCACTGAGGTGACGGCTATGGGTCGATAGTTGGCTGGGTCCGAGCGATCCCCCTTCTTGGGGATCGGCTGGACATTCGCCTCCTTCCCAGCCGAAGGCACTGTACCCGAACTGTAGGACAGTCGGTACAGCCGCGTTAGCATAAGAGATAACTCCGCTGCACATTTCATAAGTACAACCGCTGGAATACCATCAGGACCACTGGCTTTCCGGACATCGAGTGATTGCAGTACTGCACGGACATCGCGTTGCCTGATACGTATATCAGGCATTGCGTGGTCACTAGTGGGCATTGTCCGTGGTTGCATACCACAATCCTCGACTCGGGAGTTGGCCGCGAAGAGATTGACCAGCGAATTTGCTTTCTCTTGCGGCTCATGGGCCAGAGATCCATCGGGATTGCTCAGCGGGGGCAGCGAGGGCTGGCAGAAGTTGGCTTGCACGGCTTTGGCCAGTTGCCAGTAGCCACGGCTACCCGTGGGATGCGCCACTAGCTCTTGGCCCAGCCGTGCTATGCGGTGGGCATCCGCCCTGACGCTTGCCCTCTTGCAGACCTTTTTTTTTTTTGTAGTGTAATGACCAGGATCGAACCCGGGACCTCTCGATCGCAAGGCCGACTCCTTAACCACTAAGCTACCGACGCTTCTTTGTGGCTCTGTTGTACGCCGCCTTGAAGTGACCCACGTTGGGATCGCGTGAGGCGCGCGCCCGCACCCAGGAGCGGTACGCAAACTGTTTATGCTCAACAGCCTCCGCGCACTCGCGCCCGAACCACGGACGCGCTCCGCAGACTCCGGTGACATCGGTGTATGGGATATAGTATTCCATACCTAGACCGATCTCACCGACGACGGCAGTAGCGCTCTCAGATGGGTTCTTACCCTCAAAGCAGCGTTCAACCCACGGGATGGACGCATAATAGTCGCGCAATCCATCCCAGTCCGCTGACGAGTAGTGCCATAGACGCCTCTTCCCCTGCACGGGTCGTGGGGGCGCTACAATGGGCACGGTGGAGCGGACCAGACAGTGGTCGGAGTTACCTAAAGCAGCACTCACCGAGACACTGTACTGGTTCACTTAACCAAGCTTTAATACAGGGTTCCAAACGGAAGAAGCACTTGTAACTAAACATGCAGTACCGAACTTGCCTCCCGACTTGCTTGGTGGAGGATTAGTGCCGCCAAGTGCCCCTAACTGCCAAATGCCTACGAAGCACTTACTCGCTTTACGAGAGTAAGTTTTGCACGGACTTATAACGACCGTCATGTACGGGAACGGTAAAGACAGACATTTTTGGCGATTTATGGATAATAATTATAATCTTGTAATTATACAGGATGTATTTTAGAAACGAGGCTGTGCCTTATTCTGCTAAAGCCAAATCACAGTGGGGCCACCGCCAGTGCAAAAATGGCATTAAATAATAGACATTAAAGCGATTTGGTTAAAGTTCTAAATGAAATGAATTTTTGCAGAGTAATTGAAAAAGTGTGATGAAAGTGTTTTCATTTTATTTTGAACTTTATATGGGCGAAAACCTAGGACATGAGATCATTTTGAGCACTTTGTTCATCAACATCGTTCTGACACTGACTGTACCTCATCTTTTCTGTACATTAAGGGAAGGTTCATATCTGAAGGAAATTGCGTCGCGTATTATCGGTCGCGTAGCGCCAGAACAGACAAATGTATAGAAAAACACTCGACCGTTCACACTCAACCGATGTTACGTTAGTGCGTCGAGTGTGAACGGTCAAGTGTTTTTCTATACATTTGTCTGTTCTGGCGTTACGCGACCGATAATACGCGACGCAAGTTCCGTCAGATATGAACGTTCCCTTAGAAATATTCTGAACGGCATTCACAGATTTTTGAATGGTACAGTCAGCAAGAAAAACGCTAACTTGTATGTATTGGGCGATTAAAGGGCCAAAGGTTGCAAGTGAGACCGAAGGTGACGTGAAAATTTTTGTGCTGTGAAGTGATTATGATGTTGTTAAGGACCTTATTCATTTGAATATTCGTTGGCATGTATAACCTTTAGCTTTTTTACCAAACGATGTATCTTTTTACCCGACTACGGCGAAGCCAAAAGGAGGGTTATGATTTTGACAGGCTATGTATGTATTTACCCGACTACGGCGAAGCCAAAAGGAGGGTTATGATTTTGACAGGCTATGTATATATGTATGTATGTTCATTTGTTCCCTCATAGCTCCTCAACTACTTATTCGAACTGGACAAATGAGGTATCGTTACAAGCGGCTTGATCTTCCGATGGTTATAGGCTATATGAAGTGTCACTCAATCTTGTGTGGCGCCCTCTAGCGCTCTATAGGTACTGTGTTAAAAAATAAATTTGAGATAAATTTGCCGTGTTTGGTATCAAATGAAAGTGCCAAATAAGCACATTTCAAATATGTATAAATTATTAGCTTTACCTTGCCCCAAAATAATTTAAAAAAAAAGTTTTAAACTAAAACCCGACTACCGGAAAATCACGCTACAAACAAGAAAATATCGAGGATAGCCGTGGTTGTATGCCACTTACTTTAACAAAACAATATATTCTACGGAAAAGTGGCATACGACCACGGCTATCCTCGATATTTTCTTGTTTGTCATTTTTTAGAGCGTGATTTTTCGGTAGTCGGGTTTTATTAGTACTCTTTCTGTGTGTGGAGTGCACGGCGTGGGTGCAACAGCGCCAGGTCCTCGTGGTGGGTCTGGGCGTGGGCACCCTCTCGCTTGAGACCATGGTGCGAGCCATGGTCTCCAGCGGGAGTAAGTGGGACTGCGCCGCCTCTTTCTGTGAGCAGGTCATGCTCGTGAAAGAGGCGGCGGGGCGAGAGCGGGAGAAAACTCTCCCACCCGAGTTCCGCAGTCGGCGGCTTGGGCACCGCCGACGTGTCTTCGCCGAAGACCATCGGCCTCCATGACCGGGGGCCTGAGGACGGTGAGTTGGCTGCTCACCGTCTTTACAGAAGCAGGCCCATGACGGCAGCGTGACGTGAGGGATTCACGCACGCCCCCCCCCCCCCCCTAAGAAGCGGGGTAACACCCGAAAACCCCCCCCATAGACGCGGGATAGCACCCGAACCACCCCCGAGACGAGGCCGCAATTGTAGCCGTAGGTCTGATGGGAGTCCTGGGACATCCTTCCGAGGGCTTACCCGGGGCTCCCATCCATAGGCTTCTGGGCGTTACCGTGGGGGTTTTTCGTCGGTAGGAGTCCGGCATAACATCCATGAAGGATTTTCCCCCACGGTTAAAAAAAAAAAAAAAAAAAAAAAAAAAAAAAAAACTCTTTCTGTGTAGTACTCACACTATTTAAGTCTCTATTTATCTCTCTTATAACACAGAGTAGAGTATTACTTCATCGTGATTTTACTGTTGGACCCGGTTCCATCCATAACTATCTTCTACTATAGAATAGTCTTTATTTATTTCTACTATTATTAGCTAATCTTCTGTTTTTGGTTTGGCTTACTTATCAAGGCTACGTAAAGATCGTTAACATTATTATCATCATCATCCTCCTGCCCTTATCCCAAGTTTATTAGGGGTCGACGCAACATGCGTGTTTCTTCCATTCATCTCTAGTTGCAGTCAGTTCAACATTTACCCCCT
This sequence comes from Eilema sororculum, assembly GCA_914829495.1. Lineage (NCBI taxonomy): Eukaryota > Metazoa > Arthropoda > Insecta > Lepidoptera > Erebidae > Eilema > Eilema sororculum. Next base: position 21,528,110 of record OU618549.1, read on the forward strand.
TCTTAACCATATCATCTTTCACACAGTCTATACACCTCCTTTCTGATACTGACTGTACAAACTAGTGTTGCAAAGGACTCGAGTCCTCGAGTCTTAATTTGAAGGACTTGACTCTATTATGCGCTTAAAAGGCTCGAAGTCTAAAGTCCACCCGAGATCGAGTCATTCAATAGCGACTTGAGCCTTAAAAAAGGACTCAAGTCTTAAAAGACTCGAGTGTTCAAAAAGGACTCGTATTAAAAAAGGACTCAAGTCTTAAAATGACTCGAATCCTTTTTCAATACAAGTCCTAAAACGACTCCTGTTAGAAAAAAACTAATCATTTGAAAAGTCTTGAATAGGTGAGACAAAGGAGTCGTTTCCTCTTGTTTCGGGAACGACTCTCTTCGATTCTTTAGTTTTTATCACAATTTTCGTCCACGGCCTTTTTTATTTTGAATACGTGAACACTCCCTCACAAGGGGAAGTCTCTGGCCAACTGTTCTACTTATAGTACTTGTACACGTCTTGGACGTTCGAAATTCGCCTATACATTCGTCTTGGGGCGACAGTAGGCGGCCTAAGAAGAATATCGGTGGATGGGTCCACCGATATCCTCCTTAGGCCGCCTGTCGAAACCAGCACCTCTAGACTCATACATAAAATGACTCAAGTCCAACTCGCCGCAAGAAAAGGACACGAGCTCAAAAAGAGACTAGAGTCCTTTTTTCACATTAAAGGGCTCGTAGATAAATTAGTTCTTTAGTCTTGGAGTCCTGTTGTAATGAGTCGAGTCTTAAGATACATCAACCGAGTCCTTTTAAAAGGACTCAAAGGCTCGAGTCCTTTGCAACACCAGTACAAACTCAACACACTCTCCACATATTCACATAATGATGAAGCTTAAAATTCACGGCAAGTGTGGGGCCACTTCCCATAAAACAAAACAGGACAACACAACACAAAATGTACTCCAAAAACTCAATTTCCCGTGACTCGGCCGTATTCGGGATTTATAAGTTAGTTTTTTACGCGTTAACTCCCAAACTGATTTAGAAGTTGGCACCGCTTCCCTGTACTCAATATTGGTTTTGTCTGAAACTTTCTCTGTTTTGACCTCTTGTTTTAGGCCTGTGAAGGGACAGGTTCAAATTGGAGCTACTTTATTTTGTTTTTCGCACTTTTGTTTCGATTTTATGAGCTTATCGAATCCTTCTCAGGCATGGCAGCCTCTGTGGCGTGGCGGTAGTGATTGCGACTGCTACGCAGGAGGTGCGGGTTCGATACCTACTCAGTGCAAATATTTGTATATGGCTATTTGCATTGGTGTTTCTATGTATAGTATTTACAAAAAAAAGTGTCTAAGTATGTTTACCCGCTATCTAGATTCCATAACATAAGGTTGTTACCACGGGTCTGGATAGTGTTGTGTAGTAGGTATGTTGCGGATATTTTTTGTTTATTTTTTATTCTAATGTTTATACTGGAGATTGATGGCGCTTGGTGGAATCTGCTATACATATTGAATAACACACTTGTACTTTTCCACTGAGTTTATTTTATTTCTATGCCTGACCGGTTTCGCCTTACGGCATTCTCAAAGGTTTACATTGATGTTATAAGTATTGTAATTCCGAAACACTACAATAATTGCATTTAATTCTAATGTTACAAATGTGAAGGTTAGTAAATATGTTTAATAATGAACGCTCTAACTGCCGAATGAATAGCACATAGGTTACTTTTTATTGCGGGAATAGGTCCCCATGGAGTGTGGGTCAATCAATATACCTTGTGAGTGAAGCCGCGGCAGCATCTAGTACAGTCAGCGTCAGAAATATCTTGACTATAAAGTCTCCGAGCAAATCAAACAGTTTTATTGTATCGTCCGAATTAAAGGTGTGTAACGTAATTAAGATCATTTTGAGCACTTTGTTCATCAAGATCAAGTTGATGCTGACTGTAGTCATTATAAAGTTAAAAAAGAAAGAGAAGAAATTCTATAAACCGATTCCAACGCTACCTACCAAGATTATAGAGTTCCAAATGTGTATTTTTAACCTGTGTAGAAATTCATTAAATAGGTTGAGAGAGTTTATACTAATCGGATTGAACTGTGCAGACAAAACATAGAATATTATAATAAAATAAAAACAATAGGCTTTGATTTTTATGTATGATGACGTTATGAAGTGTCGAAGTACAAGAGAATATAAGGGAAATGTTGATTTGTAGTTACCTAATATTAAAATAATTAATATCAAGCGTCGGTAGCTTAATGGTTTAGGAGTCAGCCTTACGATCGAGAGGTCTCGGGTTCGAATCCTGGCCTTAACACTACTGACGTGTATCTACTCCTAGCATAAGCAATTCAGCTTAGTTGGAGGGGTTCGAGGAAATATTAGTAACTTCGGTTCTGATATTCTTTTCACTAAAAAAGACAAAATAATAATTTTTTGTGTTTGTAAAATTAACCGTGGCGTATGTACGAATAAAAGATTTTTTTTCCAGGCACTTAATTTAGCTGGGTCCGGTAAATTACAACTTATTTAAAAAATGCCTAAGACGTCAATATACCTAAAATACATACAACATACAAATAATCACGCCTTTATCCCTGGGGGGTTAGGCAGAGGTGAATTAACACCCACATTTCACCAATCATTGTATTTGGTCCCACGTACCTAATATTGGGCGAGCTTTTTGCCGTGTTCCGGGCACTAGTGTTGACTCGAGCCATGCATATAATATGAGGCTGAGTCTGGGCTGTATATATCTGTCTGATGTTAAACAGCCCTATCCCTTTGTCGCCTTGTACAACACCGCATGGGAAGAGATGGAGTGGCCCCAATTCTACTCTGCGTGGATCAACGCGGCACCTAAAAATCAAGTCGTCTTGATACCAAAACATCTGAAGCCCAAATTATCATAGAACCAAATTGCCTGATTTTCGAATAAACATAATTCCAAAATGATCAAATCCCAAATGGACTGAAATATTATTATTTGAGTTGGTTTAGTTCAGACCTATGTTCAGTATTTCCGAAAAAGCAAAATTGCGAACAGTTGATGCATTTTTTTAAATTATTTAGTTTCAAATAAAAATATCTAATCATGAGCACCAGCCCGAACACCGATATTATCAGCTGAAGTCTAACGCAAAACCCAATATCTTCCCAAAATAGAGTTAATATATCAAGTTGCTGTCTTTACTCAGAGGTAACGAAAAACAAATTAAGGAAGCTAGGTACGCAATAAATTGTTTAAAGGATCTCATTGAACGGAAGAGGACGAAGCAACAGTAGTAAACATTTTGTGTTTACACCGCTGGGAAGGCAAGTCAGCATGTGGTTTTGTAAAGGCTGATTTCGGAGGATTCCTTTTTGAAGTACCGATTAGAAAAGAGTGGTGATTTTTATTATATACTTACTCAGTGACTTATTGCCTTGCAAATCTGAATTCTGAAAATTAGACATGTCTTGTTGGAGACAGTATTTCTGTTCGATTTATGCAGTAATGTATTTACCATGGCACACACCAATGACTTTTCGATGCTTTTCGAAGTTATGTGTAAATTTATTGCAAGTTTATAAGTGCCCGGTTAATGGCAATAGGCTCGCCACCTATTACATTGAGACCTAAACATAAACTGGCGAAATGTGGGTGCTAGCACCTCTGTCTACCCCTTCGGAGAACACAGTCGTGAGTTTATGTTATGTTAAATCTAAATTTACATGTTGGAGCATGCGTTTCCACGTAGTGTTACTTTGTTTTCTTTGTAATGTACAGTCAGCGCACAAAGATGTTGACGAACAAAGTATCTAGACAAAATGATCTTAATTTTTTGACCCCTTTCCAGTCGCCTTAAAGACGGATAGGAATATAAGGGAACTTTGAATCACATCGGACGTGTCTCGGTGGCCGGGTTGCTCGGGGCATTCCCCCTGTAAGCGAACGATCGTGAGTTCGAGTCCCGACCCAGAGGTTACATTTTTCCCTGTGTATTCGATTATCATCGTTTTTAATGTAATAATTTGTTTTGGCATATATTTGCTTGCATTCTTTCTGGATCTAATCTAATAAATCCAGCTGGATTTCTCAAAGTCGAGATGTCATCCAATCCTTGTGGTTATTAGGAACATGAAAAATATAAAGTTGCCAAAAATTAGGGTTGACATAACTACCTATTGCAATACCTGGAGTGCGAACTCACGACCCTTCGGTAGCTCGAGCCATTATGCTACGACTATCATCACAGAAAGCCATAAAGTAAATAGGATATGTATATTTTCACGGGTTTCCTTTTATCGTTTACAAATAAAGCTATCCCCGGAGACAACTGCTGACGAAAAACAAGCAATTCATGTCGTAGTTATGCAAATACAAACGCAATCTGCAAGCTGAATGTAGTACCGATTCCCAACGAATTTCCTGATTCCCTCAGGACGTTCGGACAATATTGTGTCGTATTACGCTATTACACACGCGAGTAGAGCACGTAATCTATTCAGATGGTAAGATATGCTATCGCATCTTACAAATTTATAGCGGTAAAAGTATAGAATATTCAGGCTGGGATTTAATCCAATCCTAAGATGAACCACTAGGGCCTGTCCTGGATAGCTGTAATTCTTGTCCAAAAACGACGGTGACCTAAAAATACCTACTGAAACTTTTACGTAATAACGAATATTTATTTATTATCATTTTTAAACAAGCAAATGAATGAATTCTCTGCTGTGGTTTTTCCAAACGACTATAACATAGGGTTTTTTTAATAAAGGTCACTTCAATTTGACTTCACCTCACCTGATGTTAAGCCAAAGGCAAAGTCTCGGAAAGAGGGTCACCATCGTAAACATGTACCATGTTAACAGTGGCGGCACTCAGCTTGACGGCCTCATCAGATGCCTTTCATGCCCCGCTGTAGGAAGAAGGAAACACGTGACCTGGCAGGGAGTTCTAGATCTTAGTGGTACGGCATAGGAATGAGTCACTGAAACGTTTGGTTCTAGCAGGTAAACTCTGCACCGTATACGGATGGCATCTTAGCCCTGCACGTGTCGTCCTGTGAAGGAAGGGAGAGGGTGGGACCAATTGGAAGAGCTCATCAGAATATTCACCATGGTAGAGACGGTGGAATACTGCCAAAGACGCAACATCTCTACGCATCTGCATGGTCTTTCCAAATGACTACAATAGGGTTCTTCAAGAAGGGCATTAGATGGTTTCTAAAGATTCGATAGCACCTGGTATTACGTACGTCCATACCACGGTAATCAATTTCAGTCAGGTAGGCCGTGCGTTTGTCAGCTACCTAAGCAATTTTATAATGAAATTTTGATGCAACACGATTTTCTCTCAGACTAAAAAAATAATATAGACGGAACGTATAGAACTAGCAAGTGAAACCGCAAAAAGGAATACTAAAGTAGTGCCATCTCGCTCGCACTCGTGCGTGCTCACAAAGAGTGCGATCAAGATAGCACTACTATAGTATTCCTTTTTGCGGCTTCACTCGCTGGTTATATACGTTCTGTCTATGTTATCCTTTTAGTCTGAGGAATTTCTATAAATACATTTCCAAGTTTATTTTCGGTAGATGATAGTGATATGCAATCGAAGTCTCTTTGACATAAGAATTCGGGCGAGAAGGCAGATGCCCTTATATCTCGTAGTTAATAACAGTTCTCGCCACCAAAGTTTGTAACTATTCAACTATCTTCTAAATGTATTATTGTCTCTATACAGTACTTTAACGACTACATCTCACAACTGTCGCGCCATCTACAAACGACACGCATAAACTTTTAGATTAGCCGTCGACAATCTTCATAAAACCATGAAAGAACCAGAAAAAATCTTTTAGCGTCCATAAAAAGATGGCGTCGTCAAAATAAATGCTTTTGCATACTTCTTCAAGAAAACTGTAGTGAAACGAAACTTTACGACTCTTATGCGACAGTAAAATAATGAAAATATGCTTAAAATGTTATTTATAGAAACTTAAGGTAGAATAATTTGTTGGGTATATGAGGCAACATCTAGAATTTCGTGTACCAAGGCAGCCGCACCTATGAACTGTACTCCTACTGCTTAATAGACGGGACTCTAGCGCAAGATTTGCTCTCCGAGTTGTCTCAGTCAAAAATTATAAGTGGACCTCTGGCTCCAAAATATGGACTTTGGAAGTATAGTAAAAAAATATAGACTGTAGAATATTCGTTGGGCATGTAGGGCCCCACCAAAATATAAGAGGCTCAAACTAACCTCACATCTTCTTCATCCTCAACTTAATTATTCCAGTCAGTCACATCCAAAACTTTCAACTTGGAAGCTGGGGTTCACTTTGCCAGTCTAACTGCGGATTTGGCTAAACTTCGATATTTGCCATGAAGCGTCTGCCATCAGACCTTTACAAACCTCAACCCAAAGGCGATATCGAAGCATTGCACACGTGAGCTATGCAGACGACATGGTGCTGCTGAGTCCATCGATTGGTGGCCTCAGGAAGCTAGTAGCCTTGTGTGAAACGTATGCTGTGTCTCATGGGCTCAAGTACAATGTAAAGAAAAGTGAGCTCCTTATGTTTAGGTCAGGTCCGCTGAAGCATACCGATGTGCCAGAGGTCTTGCTTGGTGGGGTTGGATTGAACTGGGTAAAATCTTTCAAGTACTTGGGCCACTGGGTCACAGACGTGCTCAAGGATGATTTAGATGTTGAGAGGGAGCGTAGGTCGCTGGCTATCAGATGTAACATGGTTGTCCGGAGGTTTGCACGTTGTACGAATACAGTTAAAGTGACTCTCTTTAAAGCCTTCTGTCAGTCCTTCTACACGTGCAGCCTGTGGACGTGTTGCACTCTGCGAGCATACAGCGACCTGCGCATCCAGTATAACAACGCATTCAGGATGCTGTTGGGGCTGTCGCGGAGGTGCAGTGCGTCAGGAATGTTTGCAGAGGCCCGAACGGACGATTTCTATGCTATTATTAGAAAGCGTTCGGCCTCTGCCTTGGCACGACTCCGCTGCAGCTCCAACAGTCTCCTGAGTGTGTTCAAGGACCGGTGGGACTCTCCCTTGTTGCGGCACTGGATGGCGCTACACTCGAGTGGAGTGTCATCCACTCGAGTGTAGTGTCATCGGTGTGGATAGTGGAGTGTTTTGTAAATTGAATTTATTACTAACATTAGTTCTTAAGTTAAATTGTTACTAACACTATGGATCGAAAGCTCTGAGAATAAATGGATTTTAATTTAATTTAATTTAATTGCAGATAAACCACTTGTTGGACTTTTGGGGGCTCCAACTACCCGTAACGACTGACATAGATGTTCGTTTGGTAACTGGGACCGGGCTTAACGTGCTCTTCGAGACACGATCAGACCAATGCGTACACCTATATTCATGCATACAAATATTTGCATAGAGCGGGGATCGAACCTGCACCTCCCGCGTGGCGGCCGCGGTCACTAAAACTACGATACTGAAGTATACCTATTGATTACCAGATGAGACTCTTTGCCACCAGGCCCTTGATTCTACTATAGCTAAATGACATTAAATTTTAGACTTTATTTTTATGGGCTTAAAGTCCAAAATTAAATGAAGAGTAATTTCATTTTGAACTTTAAGAGCAACGCTTTATAGTCTATTATTTATACTGTGTCTATATTATTTAAGGTTGTTTTTTGCAGTGGCGGTGGCACCAATGTGGATTGGCTTTAGCAGAATCTCGATTCTGCTGTGGTGGTGTGTGTGGTGGCCTCGGCCCAGGAACCACACTAGCATGATAATCATGATGAATCATTTTGCTTCTATCAGAAACATGGCACCAAAGTATCTCCGTTTAAAACAACCTTTAAGCTTGTATCGAATGGACAAAATAAACGCGAGCGAAACGTTGTTTATACATGGAGATCCCTAAGGAATTCATCCCGTTAAACTGTCGGTCCCGGTTGCCAGCGCGAACGTGCGACAGTCGTTAGTGAATATCGGGAACAGGGAGCATTGCGATAAGAGTGACTTATTGTTAGATTTTGGACATTCTACAGATGTTGCATATTTACTACATTATTTTATAGGTATAGTAAACCTATAACATAATTTAGAATTTAACATTTTAAAATAAATGTAGCTACATAGTTATAGTTAGACTCATAAATCTTGGACCTAAAATGTGCTCTATAATGTAGTACATGCTTCATGGATGTATTTTGAAAAAACCATGGGATGCTACTGCGGTGGTCGAGCTCAAATTCACCAGGTATAGATTATAACAGAACAATCTCGCGATTACTGTCCAAGATATATGAATCGAACAATATGAGCCTACTATACGGCCATATTTTTTTTTATCGTGCACAATATCCCCATGGATGCCACCACCACGGAGCCGGTGGAAGCGGTTATGTCGGACTCGAACCGACTAAATCGCACACCATCTTGGGTCCTTGGTTGCCGGAGGTGAGATTGCCGAAAGCATATCTCTCGCACCCCGGCAGACCCAGGACCATCACTTTCGAGATGGTCCCCTTCGGGTTGTGGGGACCTAGGTGTACCCAACTAGCCCCGGGTACGGGGAGGCGCACTTTGCGCCGCCGCCGCGGCCTGCTGTCACCCCCAGGCCAGCGACTATACGGCCATAATGAGACCATTCTAACCCAACTTTCTCCTTCTTCTTCATCCTAGCGTTAATCCCCAGCATCCGATAGCTTTCACCACGGTTTCTGGGGTTCGCTTTACCAGTCTAACTACGGGTTTGGCTGAACTTCGATATTTTGCGTACCCCAATAGCAGGGCACAATCAGACTAATGCAAGTACCTCATTAACGCCACGCCATAGAAGATATCACCCAATGCTGTTACTTACTATTTGGCAATAAATGATTTTTTATTATTTCCTGTTTCATTATATTAGTCTACAACAAACCTCACCTGCGAACTAAGTACACTTGCTAATTGATAATAGAGATTCTGATGCAGGTTTTTCTTTCGGAGTTAGGTAAGACACTGCCGCTAAAACCACAAGATTTTATTTTTAACTTTACGAAAGTGACGCCCGCATTATGTTGTTCTCCTTCAGCTGAAATTTAAAAAGAATCTAATGTTTCTGTTATTCTGGGTATTTCATTCCTTCACAAAATTTATTAAATATTAGCTTTTACCCGCGGCTCCACCCGCGTGGATGTCAGTTATCGCGACCAAACATAGCCTATGTCCTTTATCAAGTCCTGATCTACCCCTATACCAAATTTCATCAAAATCTTCTCAGTGTTTTAGACGTGAAAGCGTAACATATAGCAAGACATGCTTTGATTGGATCTATCTTAAAACATTTTTTTTATTTTCTTAAGTTCATATACATTTTTATCCCAGTTCAGAATTTATACAATGGTACTTCTTCAAACGGAATGTTCATTTATAAGGAACAACAATAATTCTACCCCACATCATTCCATCTTCAAAATGACCTTGCACCACGTATCTACAAAGACAATCTGTGACGTCATCCCACAGAACAATAATATTCATTCTGCCGTTGACATGAAAGGCCCAAGAGGGCCCGGACTCCCGGACCCCATCTCAGTATTAATTAAGAAGTGTCCAAATTTTTGCCAACTCTCATAATAAATTCAATTAAAATAATTGTACAGTGAAAACACATTTTCCTGGTCGCGTTAATGTGGGTCTCAATGCTCATTGGAATCAACCTCGTGTTCATTAGGCAACAATTGACGCACAATACATGACGCTCAACAAAATCGGCAATGTTGTACAACATTACGCGACATTATTATCTTTCATGCAATATGACGTGCAGTTTGTTGTTTCCAACCTAGCACATAGGTACTATTACCATTGATAACAAATTAACGCATAACATTTGACATTCAACAAGACTAGCAACGTCGTACGACATTGCCAATTGAAGTGCAACATGCCTCGCCGTTAGTTGTTTGTGACGCTCAACAAAATTGATAACATTGTGTGCTACATTATCGATTTTGTTGTATTGTGTGACATTGCGGGGTATTGCAAGCATTCGTGTAGCTTTTATTTGCTTCCGTGCAACATGCCGTTGCGCATCAAATCATAAACCTAATTAATACTAATAAATTTATGCATCAAATGTTGTCAAATGGAAAATTGTTGTGCAACAAAGTCGCCGCTAAAACAAGTCTAGTCAGTAAATTACACGTTGCTGTTCGTTGCTGCGCGTCTTTGTTTAATAATGTTGCCCAACATGGCCTTCGAAAAATGTTGCCTAGTGGATAACAGGCTTTAATTCGGTCCGAGGTCAGAGTAAAATTGATGTTGAAATTATTGTGGTGATTGGAAGGCGGCCGTGTCGAAGGTACAATGCCTTTTCCGATGTTCCCAATTACTAAAAGGGAATTCGACTTCGTCATTCATAAGTTGAACGAATGCTATTCATTGCTACGTGCGCTGTGAGGTGTGGGATCAGCTTGTAATAACTCTTAAGGGATAAATGACGTTCTTTTTGCTTTTACAGGTGAAATTAAACCTGTAATTAACCGTTTAGTCCACTCTCGACCCCTCGACCTCCAATAAATAATGTGTCCACTGGACCCCTAACCATAGTTTACACTATGTATGTAAACAATTTCTTGAAAGTTGAATTGATCATTAATTTGATACCGTCGCACAGTGAATCACGTTGAACATGCTAGGTGGACAATATTCATTTTGTAATTTCCTGAAAATCTTATTAATATATCGTAAACAACATCCCCAAACTCAAAATTCCTAGAATTGTTTTTGCGTAACATTCCTGAGTGATGAGTCACGAGGGTCATAAGGCAGGTAATTACTTATATGCAATAATTTACGTCAATCAGTTGCAATTTAGCGACATCTCCGTGCACATCTTACAGTGGGTAATATTAATTTAATGATAGCTTTTTGTGATGGATATTGTTTCTGAAGGTAAGTTTAACATTTTAATGTATTATTAACTTTAAAATACCCTTTATTTAATATTTCAGTCAGCTTTAAAAAATGTTTAGAAGAAATGTAACGTTTTTAGTTCTAAAAAAACTTTAAATGTCCAAAAAAAGAACACTCCCACCTCTTTCCGTTCTAATTTTTATGTATATCATATTTACAACCATACTCTTCATAAAAATGAAAATTTTAGCCAGCACACTTGAGTACAACTATGTTTTTTTCTTCTTCTTTTAGAACACGTTTACTCTATTTCAAGAGTAGCCTTTTTTGATGAGTGGTTGAATCATGCGAAAGATGATAAGAACTCACGTTTATTTGAATTTATTTGTTCAAAATTTCACTGTAGCGACATCACTGAAGACAGCCACAAAGGAATAAAGTTAAAGATTGGCAGTTTTTCTAACTACATGCTTGGATTCGTTGCTTCGAATGCCTTTTACACATTAGCTACAAATTCGGTTCGGTTAGGTTCACAAAAGACTTAATATAATAGATCTTAACAAGAATGTACTCAAATCAACCATCACTTCCTGGCTTCTCCAGTTAGATCACTCTGAAACTGAATCCTTACTTAAATTCGTACAATAACTAGACTCATTACCCACTCACACGCACACACACACACACACCCGCACGCGCGCACACACACACACACACACACGCACGCACGCACGCACGCACGCACGCACGCACGCACGCACGCACGCACGCACGCACGCACGCACGCACGCACGCACGCACGCACGCACGCACGCACGCACGCACGCACGCACGCACGCACGCACGCACGCACGCACGCACACACACACACACACACACACACACACATTTTACTTTTATTGTTTTTATTGTTTTAATTAGGTCTCATGCACTTGTTAATGTTAACGTACCTTGTTCCCGTTTACATTACTGTGACGATAGTAAAACTGTTGTAGTGTGACCTACACCCCAAACTCTCTGTTATGTATCATGGATCAGCCGAACACTATCTCTTAAGATACAGGGGTAACCCTAGTTTAAGAGGTAGGGTTAATAATAGTAACTAAGTACCTTGCTTGTAATATGCTTACATCACACTAACTGATATTTATTTTTATGTAATGTTACTCTGTACTCCTTAATTGTGAAATAAACATTTATTATTTATTATTTATTATTAAATTGGCTATAAAGAAATGGCAGTCTAGAAGTGACGACGACAAAGCAAGTGTAAAGATGCGCTCTGACGAAATTAGACATAAATTTAAAACTGAGAATGGGCTTATCGTTGATAAACCAAAGCCAGGATTTGGTTCTTCAAATGATGGGAATACAGCTCGGCGCTTTTTTGGAAATCCTGAACTTAGTGCTCAGATAACCGGGTTAGATGTTAGAATTATCAAACAATTTGATGTAATTTCGAGAACTGTGTCTTCTGGCTTCGAAAGAAACCTAGTCGAGTTCAATAAATTTTGTCTTGAAACTAGAAGACATTATCTAAGTCTCAATTCGTGGTACTATATGCCTGCTACTGTGCATAAAATATTAATTCACAGTACAGAAGTCGTTAAAGCTGCACTGCTTCCAATTGGCCAACTTTCAGAAGAGGCTCAAGAAGCACGAAACAAAGACTGCCGCAGATTTCGCGAACATAACACTCGCAAGTGTTCGCGGGTTGCTACGAATAAAGATTTACTCTCCATGTTAATTATAACATCTGATCCATTGATCAATAGCCTTCGAGAAATTCTAAAAAAATAGGCTAATAAAATATGCCCAGAAGTGATGAGGCTAATTGTAAGCCCTATTATAGACACGCCACAGGTATTATCATTACATGGCCACACAATACTTCCAAATGATGATGATGACTACAACGTAGAAGATTCATCGGAAGACTCTGATGATGATTAACAGCGTATTTGTGTTTTTTCTTTATTTTTTTGTTTTCATTCATTCAATTTTTTACTAATATTTTTTTATTTTTTCTATTCTGTTTTTTTACTATGAAATGATAAAAAATAACAACGATACTGTCCTAACATCACTAAATGTATGTAGAGGAACCCTTAAATAACCAAAAATAATATTGTCCACTTAGCATGTTCTACGCAGTTCACTGTGCGTCGTGGTGAAATCTGGATGTTTATATTAAAACCCTGTAATACCTACTAATAAGCGCAAGAGAGATTTATTCCATAAATATTCCAGAACATTCTACACAACGCCATCTACACCCGTGGAAAGCTTAACTAGCTTGTGTTACGGAATCTAGAATGCGGATAAACATACTTAGATGGTTTGTTTTGTAAATACATACATATTATACATAGCAACACCCAGACCAATGCAAATAGCCATATTCATGCATACATGTACGGAGCGGGGTTCGAACCCGCGCCTCCCGCGTAGCAGTCGCGTTTACCACCGCCACGCCACGAGTCACAGAATAAACAATCCCATAATAAGTATAAAAAAACACTTAATTACGTGTTTTTTTAACTAAAATAATTATTTTCTATCTCTTATATCTGCGCTAGCCTAGTGGTATGGGTAATGTACTGCTGAGACGAGGTCTCGGGTTCGATCCCAGGTTTACCATGGCACACACCAATGACTTTTCGATGCTTTTCGAAGTTATGTGTGTATTTATCGCAGGTTATAAGTGCCCGGTTAATGGCAATAGGCTCGCCACCTATTACATTGGGACCTAAACATAAACTGGCGAAATGTGGGTGCTAGCACCTCTGCCTACCCCTTCGGGGAATATAGGCGTGAGTTTATGTTATATGTAATTATTTTCAACTGACTTATTTTGTCTAGGCAAATCATCACTATGGAAAGCACTTCATCATCATTTATTTATTTATTAACACATGGAAAACGTACAGCTAACCTAATAGGATAGTAAAAATATTAGACATCTGAAAGCCAATTAAAGGTTTTCACTCATAGCCTCATTTTATTAATGTCTTTATTTCGTTTCTTTTGCTCTAGTTTTGTTGCCTGATTTCATCTCCAAATGTAGTCTATTTACATGTGAATCGGGCTCCTCCCTTAATTTATTCAGGTGAAATTCATGCAAAGCCCTCGAAACAATATATTTAGTGTTGTAACCCTAGCTCTGGCAATGCATCACAGTGCACTTATCAGCAGATCCCTCAGGTGCCTGTGGTAGGTCAGGCATATTGAATAACGTCATAAATTAGCTCAAAGCACCATTATCTATACGCCTATGTATACTGCATCTAGATGGGAATATTACAGGATAGTTTATTAAATAATGTATCCTATTTATAAATAATGTTATTCAGGTGTATTTACGACGGTATACCTCGGAACACATTATTTTCTTGACCACAGAGCACTAGCTGGCGCACGTGAATTTCTTTTTACATGTTATTATCGTGTAGCGTGTATAGAATTTGAGTACATATTCTACTACTATTTACATCCCGATGCATATACGCGATTATTTATCATTAAACGTAGTGTATAATCTTCCGTTGTCGAATCGGCGGTACTCCTACTATCAAAATTCTGTTTTCACAGTGTAAATAGTAACAATATAGATGGTGACAGTTTGCAAAGCTGGTTTTGCTTCGTGCCCCGTGATGAAAAGTATCACAAGGCACATAGGAATATATACAATAGGAAAAAAAGAAAAAAAGAAGAAAGAAAACACACTTTTTTTTCTACAGTCAAACCTTCATCTAAATATAAATACTTGAGTCTTGTGACATAGTTGGCCACCACTGGTGGACATTGGGACATTTTATCACTTTTTATCCCAATGGCCACCAGTGGTGGTATGATGTTGTCGTTAGGGAGTCGAATTAAAGACGTCCATCACTTGTGAAATCCCGTTTATTTCTATATAATAAGGTGTCACCAACAAGTACTTATACTAGGAACTTACAACTATAGTGTTTAAGACACACATACTTAACATTAAGGTTGATCCACACCATATGCCCTTTCCACAAGAAAAAAAAAATAGAACAAAGTATTTTTTTTTAACAATAAAACGGTTTCGTGCGATTTTTATGTATAATTTCAATTTTTCCATTTCTATCTATTTTTACATTACAATTCAAATCTTCAATTACTTCAAAAGGTCCTAAGTACACTGGTTCAAATTTGTTATCCTTTTCACTTTTTACTAATAACATATCACCAACATCGTATATTACTGGTTTTGTGTACATATCATAAACTGACTTACGTTTCATTTTACTACTAATTAAATTACATTTTGCATCATTTTGGGAAACCTGTAATCTATACTTTAATTGTTTAACATAATCGTGATCATTATACAAAGGTTCTACAATTCCTGAATTCAAATTACTCGGAATGTTACATTTTTTACCAAAAACAAGTTCAAACGGTGTGTACTTCGTTTCAGAGTGGACAGTTGTATTATAAGCAAAACAAAAATATGGTAACCATGTACTCCAATATCTAGGATTATTATCAGTTTGGATTCTCAAATAAGCATTCAAGGATTTGTGTGTATTTTCTAAAGCGCCAATTGATTGGTGATGATATGCTGTGGAAGAAATTTGATTTATATTTAACAGTTTACATACCTCTTTCATAGTAGTTGACAAAAACTCTGTCCCACGATCCGAAGCTATTTCTCGGGGTATACCATACCTTAAGATAAAATTATCAACTAAAGACTTCGCAACACTAACACTATCCTTGTTTTCTAAAGGATAAGCTTCTATATACTTACTTAGCTCACACTGTAGGGTGAGTATATATGAATAATTATAATAATCCTTACTTAAGGGCCCAACTATATCTAAATATATCTTATCTAAAGCTAACTGCGCAGTGGTTGAAATCTCCATTGGCTGTTTGGTAGGTAAAGAATGTTTTTGTCTTTGACATTTTACACATTTCTTTACGTACTTTTTAACATCGTCCTCCATATTTGGCCAAAAATAATATCTTTTGATATTATTTAGCATCCGTCTTATCCCAGCATGGCCGCTTGTCGGCAATAAATGAAAATCATTGAGAATTACTAGTTTATCATCATCATTATTTATCCGTATCGCTCCTTTTATAACACAAACTCGTGGTCCGGTCCACTTTTTATTAGTATTGGTTAACCATGTAATATATTTCATTGTATCATTATTTATTTTTACATATACTTCTTTAATATTATTCTCATTACAAAACCTTCCAAAATCTCTCACGAAAACGTCTCGCGCTTGACATGATCGAGAATTCGGATTAATACATATGATACATCTTTCTTTAAAATAAACATAATCTCCTTTCAAATTATTTTTTACTATCAATTCTATGCAATTATTAGGTTTTTTAAGCATCTCCACGACATCCGGGTGATCAATCCGATTGTCAATAGAAACCTTATCGACCAAGGAATGGTCAGTCATATCTTGATTCAACGTTCTTGTCATACTTCTAGTCATTACATTCACAGATTGCACACTCATTTCTTTCAAATCCTCTGACGAAATAACTATACGAGACAATGCATCGGCCGCCACATTACTCGCACCTCTAACATACTCAATCTCATAATCATACTCTTCTAAAATTAATCTAAACTTGAAAAGTCTGCTAGAAGGATTACTCATAGAAAATAAATAGACAAGTGGTTTATGATCCGTAAATATTTTGAATTTTTTACCATACAAATATGGTCGAAAGTATCGAACAGCCCATACTATGGCCAAAAGTTCCTTCTCTATAGTGGGATAGTTAATTTCACTTTTATTTAAAGTACGACTTGCATACGCAATAGGTAAATCATTTTTGTTACATAATACAGCACCAATAGCCTTACCAGAGGCATCAGTACGCAAAATAAACTCATTTTCAGTTGAAAAATCGGGATATTGTAATATAGGGGGTTTACATAACAACTTTTTCAGATGATTAAAAGCATTTTCACATTCATTCGTCCATTCAAATTTAACTGACTTTCGGCATAATTTATTGAGTGGTATTGTGATCTCAGCAAAATTAGGTACAAATTTTCGATAATAATTAGAAAAAGCTACGAAGCGTTTGACTTCGTCACCAGACTGAGGTCTTGGATAATTTTTTATAACTTTAGTTTTTTCTGGATCTGGTTGTACACCATTTGATGATACTACATGTCCTAAATATAATAGTTCTTTTTTCAAAAATTGGCACTTACTAGGGTTTACTTTCAAATTTACTTTTCTTAATCTCTCAAATATCTCTACTAGATTTTTGTTATGAATATCTAGGTTGCGTCCGTAGCAAATTAAATCGTCTAAATAAACTAAAGCTTTTTCATAATTTAAACCAGCCATAGCGACTGTCATTAAACGACTAAAAGCATTTGGACTAATTTTTAAACCCATAGGTAATCTCTTAAGTTGATACTGTTTATCTGTAGTAAAAGCTGTATATTTTCTGCTTTCAGGCTCTAATAATAATTGGTAGTATGATTGTGATAAATCTAGATGACTAAAATATATTGCACCAGACAGAGAATCTAAAATTTCAGTTATGTTCGGAAGAGGGAATTTGTCATCCATAATCCTTTCATTTAACTTTCGATAATCTACCACTAAACGCCATTTCTTACTAGAGTCCGCACTCTTCTTCGGTACGAGTAAGATAGGACTATTCCATTCACTCTGACTTTCTTCTACAATATCATCTTTCACCATTTGTTGTATTTGCTTTTCTATTTCCTGTTTTTGTGACCTAGGTAATCTATACGGTTTAACATAAGATGGTGTAACATTTTCCTTTAAATAAATTTTTTGCTTATATAAATTTGTAACACCTAACTTATCACCTGATAGCAAAAATATGTCTGAATATTTCGCACAAATATTTTCTATAGATATCTGTTCCTCAGAATTTAAATGACTCAAATTTAGCATGGAAAACAAATTCTTTACTCTGTCAGAATTATTTAATTCCTTTTCAAAACTACAAATAGAAT
This sequence comes from Eilema sororculum, assembly GCA_914829495.1. NCBI lineage: Eukaryota > Metazoa > Arthropoda > Insecta > Lepidoptera > Erebidae > Eilema > Eilema sororculum. The sequence continues at coordinate 21,546,007 of OU618549.1, forward strand.
AATCGTCTAAACTTAGTAATTCCGGTATAAAATAACTGAGTCGAACTTCGTCGTCTCTAGTATTTAATATCTTAATAGGTATTTTACCTTCACGAGGACTTACTAGTACACTAGCAAGAAATATTCCTTCACACAACTCACTGGGAGCGATTATACACTCCTTATTAATGCTTAAATCTATAAAATGAATCGATTCACACCTGGGTTGTAAAGTAATATAGTTATTCGGACCTATTTGTCCCATTTGTAATGGCAATGAAAAAGTTTCCTGGTGATTCACAGTAAGAATATTTTTTTCAAAGTTTAAAATGCAATTAAATTTACTAATAAAGTCTTGTCCCAAAATACCATCCGAACGGAAAGGTAAATTCTTAAACACATAAAATTTATGACTCAATACTTTTTGTTTACAACAAAGATCTAAAATTACAAATCCTTCAGATACTACATTACCTCCTATGCCTTTGATTTTTATTTTCTCAGCATGATAAGGGATTTGGTCTCTGACCACCACTTCGTATCTAATGAGAGATATCGATGCTCCAGTATCGAGTAACCAAGAATAACTAACATCATGAACGTTAAATATAACTGAATTAATATTAGCATAATAACAAACTAAATTATTAGGCTCGAAAAAAATAATTAGGTATTTCTAATTTTTTCTGACTACCGTTATCATTGTTTGCCTGCGTGTGTGTGGATGTATCGTCGTCGTTACTAGCTGATTGTGCCATATTAGCACGATGACCACGGGAACCCCTAGAGTTCTGAAATTGACGTCCCCCAAATCTAACATTATTTTGGTGTTGTTGTCTGTAACCACCTCGGCCTCGGTAATTTTGAGAATTACCTCTATAAGTTTGGGAATGACCTTGATAATTAAGGGGGTGACCTCGATAATTTTGTGAGTGGTAATAATTACGCTTACCTCGGTTACCATAACCACGGTAATTGTTACGAGGCGAAAAATTATTTGACCTACCTCTATTTTGGTGAAAATACATCATTCTGGCACCATTGTCGGATGACAACGACAATTCTTCGTCCAATGCACCTCGGATAGCGTCATTCAAAGTAGTATAATTTCTCGCTGCTATAATAGTACTGATTCGACTATTTCTCAGACCATCGGAAAAACGTTTAATAGCATTCTTTTCGTTCACAGTTTTCAATATTTCATATTTATTCGAGTCTCCACCCGCTTGAGAAATAGTTAAATCAACAAATAATTGTTCTATTTGCTTACCGAAGTCTGCTACTGTTTTATCATTCTGCCTAGAGCATTGTAGTTGCTGTTGCAGTGAAGTGTCAGATTTTTTACTTAGTAGTCGGTCCTTCATGTCCTTCACCAAATCTGAAACTGTGGCATAAGTTTCGTGCAACCTTAGTTTTGCACCTTCGGACAACCTTGACCTTAAAACAAAAGTTATTAGCTTATTTCGCTCCTCGACTTCCAACATATCAGAGTACATTTCAATATTAGAAATTAATTGCTTTGTTACAGATTCAGTTTTATCCATAATCGGTAAAAGACTGACAGCGGTTTTTAATTGAAATTTCTCCATTATTACTAAATTATCTGTACCTGTCCCTTTAGAAACAGAACTTATCGCAGTACACAATTCACTTATTTTAATATAATATTTATTGATACTATCACATAAATTATCAATTTCCTCCGCTTCTAATTTAGATATTTTTCCAGTTTCTAACAATACTTTTACACTGTCCAATACAAAATCAAATTGCCTCTTTAAGTTTTCTAATTCAACGCTTTTCTCATACCTTATTTTAGCTGTCCTTCTACTAGGGCCTAATTTAGTTAGGTAGTTTTTAACATACTTGAATTTTTCAAATAGTTCTTTAAGCTCATCTGCCATTTAATTAAAATCAAGCAAGATTTATAACATAAAACATAATAAAAAATAACTTATCTACAAGGACAAAAAAAAAATCGTAAAATACACGGAAATAATAGTAGGGATTTCACTGTCTAAAAGAAAAAATAATAAAAATTAAATTTTATCGATACCAGTTCAGTCCAAGGTCATCTTGTTCGACGTATTTTTCAAACACTCGCGCACATTTTTCGCACTTTTACACTTTTACCAATATTAATGTTTGTTTTCGTAGTAGCGAACATATTTTTGGGGGAACGTAGGTTACAGGAACATGGTTCATTAAACAGTTGCCTCACCTAAAGGCTGACTCTGGAGCCTTCTAAAATAACTTGCCGATCGCTTCAGCGCGAATTCGCGTATTTGTTGTTCCATCCAATCGCGATGACATTTCCGGTACAATTTGTACCCCAAAAATAAAAGACCAACGCCCAGAAAAATACAAATGGTCACAAGTATATAGTTGGTATTGGCTGCATGTTGTTGTAGCTGGTCGACAGCCCCCGAATTTGTGCCTGCACCGGCAGCAGTTTGTGCCACCACTACTTCTTCCTTTTCTACGGATTGTTTGTTCCCCATTTTCGCCAAAAAAATCCCAACTTGGATACACAGTACCGTACACACGAAAGCACCAAAGATTTTTCACACATTGTCTCTACGCAGAACGATGCACAGGGCCACAAAGTTCACACGAAATTGTCCACGCTGCAAAATTGCACCTGCATCGGTTCTAGTTACCGGCGCCGAAGCGATGCGCCGCCGTAACGTGATAGCGTGTCGCTGGCAGGGTCGCCATATGATGTTGTCGTTAGGGAGTCGAATTAAAGACGTCCATCACTTGTGAAATCCCGTTTATTTCTATATAATAAGGTGTCACCAACAAGTACTTATACTAGGAACTTACAACTATAGTGTTTAAGACACACATACTTAACATTAAGGTTGATCCACACCATAGTGGTCAGCGGGAATAAAGTTTTATTACATTTTATGGTGCATATTCTGCAACTGATCCTAATATAGAAGGTTTACAGTTTGCATTTGGGGTAGGTAGGTACCTACTTCTTAAATACTTACCTACGTTCAAACCAATCTTACGTTTAGAATTTAAAATAATTCCAGTCCACACCTGTATACATCTTAAAACTTGAATAAATGATTATTATTAGGCATTAAGTATATTATTTGTGTGTATGTAGATTTAAATTATTTAATAAATTATTTGATATAATTTCCATATTTTACGGTACCTATTCAAATTTATATTGAATAAGAAATACATAATAAAAGTAATTCCATACTTGTTACTTATGACTTATTTTCGAGATAATAGTGCGTGAGCGCAGTGTGTACGAGGGATAGAAACTGCCTTCCTTTACAAACGCGACGTCATTTCTTTGGGTTGTGGTTAAATCCTTTTTCGCTCTAACTACCGCGAAACTTACCGCCTCACGTACGATTTCTAATACCTTATCATGTCGGCGCGAGTAATGACCCCGGCCTAATAGCGTCCTACAACCCACCAGTAGGTGCCTAGAAGTACCAATTGTTTCACCACATGAGTTACATGTTTTATCTGTGGCTTTTCCCCATCTGACAAGATTGCTTTGGTCGGGGAGGGTCAACTGGAATGCATTGAGATAGAATTTAAGGAGAGCCGGTGACCAGTCGTATATTAAGGTACGCCATTTTAAGGCTATGGGAATACAAAATTCACCTAGTGTCAACCATTCGTTTTGTATTTCTAGGTTCATTGCGTGCACTTTGTAGGTATTATTTTCATCTACTTGAAGAAAAGATTCTGTTATGTCTTTGTCTGACTGTTATGACTATTTGTTTTTACCGAACCGATAGAATTTGATTTTACCGAATTATTATTAGGTACACTTTATTTTTCTACTTTATTGTTAGGAAATATTTAATAAATGTTGATTTTCTATCATACCTACCTAGTTGTATTATTTGTCTTTGTGGTGGCCTTGAGGACATAAAGTAACAAAATTTCCCAGTGTCCACCAGTGGTGGCCAAGTATGTGGTGGCCAACGGGAACATTTCCAATATTTGATTCCCGCTGACCACCACTGGTGGCCATTGGGATAAAAAGTAATAAAATGTCCCAATGTCCACCAGTGGTGGCCAACTATGTGGTGGCCAACGGGAATAATCCTTGTGACGGATTCAAGTATTTAGTAATAGAATTAAAATAAGTACTAACTATAGGTTGTACAAATGCTGTACAAAGAGAAAAGGAGCCAGTTCAGCATAATGCCATAACAGCTCAGTATATGCTACAAATTATTTGCAACGCTGATTTTCAGCTAAAACCTCAGTAAATTCAAACGATGAATTCTTGCGATGAAACGTTTGAACATAATCTCATGTAGACTCCACACAAAGGGCCCAATTCCTTCTAAAGACCCTATCAAAATAAAACTTTGGGGCCCCCTAAACACAATTTTAGCTGGAGAAATTATTCCCCGTTGGGTTTCCATGGGCACGAGAGATCCCTTGGCGTCCATTAAAGCTATCACTTTGTAGATCTCGCGCGACATTAAGAGAATATATTTCCAATTGGTTAGTAGGGGCGGGGCTGACGGGATACTAATGTTACCATGAGTTTTGGACGCTTGGGACATTTTCACACGACGCTTTGGCACAATATGGACGTCTACCCTTATTCATCACTCGGATTCTTGCGCTGCGGCCATCACAGCATGGTGCTTCCGATAAACTTTTATGAAAAAATAAGCAGAAAACATATCGTCATAAACAGTTATGGATTCTTTAATAGTTTTTCCGATTACAATTTTATACATATATTATATTAGAAAAAGTATAGGACTAAATCGCACGCCGCCGTCTTGATTGTGAGATTGCTTAAGAAATATTTTTCGCAACTCCGACTGTCACATGGCCATTTCAAGTTCGGAGTTGGCCCTTTGGGTGTGGGAATAACGGTGATCCCATCTTGGCTCCAGAAACGAGGTTGGCCTTACTAGAGAAAACCAATTTACTAAAGCAAGAAAATTTACTTCCCAGAATTGGTTATAACAGACTTTTACATATTAGAATATCGCTCAGTACTTAGACGCCTAACTTTGTAAGAAGTTTCATGTAATAGAACAGTTTACCGATATCCTGAAAGTATCATTAATAAGTTTTATAACATACGTCATCATTAGAACTTGTCGGAACTACTAAAGGTATTAAGAAGCGTTAAAGTCGTAAATAAGGTGAGATAATTATCGTAATGAGTTAAGTTGAAAAAGTAAAAGTTATTATAATAATATATTTTTAGTTTAGAAATTGAATAATTTAGTTGAGGGATTTAAGTTCACCTAACGAAGTGTGGTTCGTGGCGGCTTATAAAGGTTAAAGTAATAATGAGTATCAAAGGTCTAGCTTATATTGGTTCAATAGCAATCAAATTGAAGAATGGCTCTTTGTCTGGGCTTTTTGGAAGGTCAGCCACCAATCGACATATAAATCAAGGTTTTGTCGAACTCGAACCAACTAAAACCGTACGCAATCTTGGCTCATTAGTTGCATCGAGATGGTGTGGGATCACGATGTACCCATCTTGCTTTACCTAGGAGGCGTGCATCGCGCCACTGCCTGGGTCTGCTTCTGCTAGGGAGACAGATGGCTCCACCTGTCACCCCAATATGCGATCCTCAACTGCAAACTTTGTACGCAACTGTAAAGTCTTATGAAGGTGATGTTAGGTATTATGTATACAAGCGAAGATATTTCCTTGTTTAACGAAGGCTTTTAAAGAAACTTACAAGAGCTCCTGTTTCACACAAAGTTTGTCTTTCAAGTTTTATTTAACAAACTCAACCCGGCAACTAAAACAAAGGCTCCCTAGGGTCTTTGTTGACTAAACACTGAACTCAGGGCAGATGTAAGCTTCTGTAAGCTGGGTGGGGCTTATGTTGAGCGGAGTAAGAGCATGGCCCCAAGAAGTATGGGAGAAAAAATATATACGTGCATGAAATACATCAACATGATCTAAGTATTGGTTTCAATGAAATTTTTAAGCCTTTTCAGCCTTCATATACAGGGTTAAAAAACTCCTACTTCTTTTTATGTGGTATAATTGTATGGGAGCCACGGCAGACCAACCTCTAAATCCTGGGAAGAAAGATTGCACCGGAGTTTCGTCCGCGTCAATTTAAAGTTGAATTCAAGATGATATTGAATTGAGCTTTAAAATCTTTACTCATATAAATAGACCCTTCTATTATAAAGGTGTACGTACGACTCAATTTACAGCTTACCATCAGGCAGGACATATATTTAATTTACAAGGTGTATTCAAAGTAAGACCGTGGATTATACTGATAACAGGCATACACCCTTATTTCTAATACATAAGATATACAGACATCTCCGCTCCAATGAAAACTCACCCTCAGTAAAAAATAGACTTTAACTTAACAATTCCGAATTAGGTGACCCAGATTGTGGGACCTGTAGTAATCCTGAGTTCGGAGCCTTATGTATTTGCCGATCCGTGTTCAAGGGTTTCAGGTTCAACCTGACCTATTTCTTGAAAAATAAAGATTATTTCAAAGCATTTTTGTGGGTTCGTATTCAGACAAAGGACGTTTATAGCTGAGAGTTAAATAAAAGCACAGGTGAGTGTTAAATACCATTTTTGGAATTGTGTACCGCATCCGAAAAAAACAAAACCTATAAGGATTTCTGCGTTATTCGTGATCCGTTGTTTGTTTTGTCAAGATCTTTTTCTCAGAAATGCTTGCGTATTAATTCGATTACATTGGGAAAAATGAAATGCTCAAGTGGGATTTGATCCCACGACCATTCCCTTACAGGGGGTATGCTCTGCTAACTGAGCTATTGAGCCACACCCGATACACTTCAAATTTCTCTTCTCTTTATAGCCGTTGCGTATTAAGGTACTACTAATAGTAGAACTTCTAAAGCCCTTCTTGATGAACCTCATATTGTAGTCACTTGAAAAACACACAGAAGAAAAATCATTCCAAAGCTTGAGCGTGTGCGAAATAAAGTTTATTTTATACCTCACTAGGCGTTTACAGTTGCAACGTGGGAACATTAATCTGCTTGTGGAGAGAGATGCCATTATAGAACGCAGCCCTGGGCATCATATGTTCACTGGAGAGTTTTTGTGCTATCAGTGGAAAAACACCAGCCTTCATGTCCGTGATATCGCAGATAAAATGGAAGAGAGCCGCCTCCGCTGGTGCGGCCACGTCTTGCTGCAACCGCCTCACTACGTGGGTAATAAATGCCTGGCAATGGCGCCCCCACTTGGTCCTGGTAGAAGGGGTAGGCCCAAGAAGTGCTGACTTGGCATCGTGGAGGGTGACACGCGTGCAAACGGTCTCACTACTTTGGGCGCCCAAGATCATGCGAAGTGGAGGAGAAAGAGCCGGAAGGCGGACCCTGAGCTCCAAGGGCACCGTGGCCTCGGATGCAATCAGGATTAACGTCTTTATGTGGATGATGAAGTGGGAAAACCAAAGGCTTGTCATACTCTGTCTTCTGCACTGACGGCACGGAAACTCTGTGTGCTTACAGAGCGCGAGTGTGAATCTCCTGGTGTTGCATAGGTACGTCCATAGATCACGGTAGCCACTTTTGATCAGGTGAACCGTGTGCTTGTTTTCCAACTAGGTGGTATAAACAAACTAAAATGAGGAGTAATATTGTTCTGAACACGCATTGTTAGAAAACGACAAACGTCAAGAGGTCATCTAATCATTGTGTACTATGAAATAGGCACATACATAAATTGATCAATAATTACGCTAGTACCACAATCAGTTCGAATAAGGTAATCAACCACTAGTGTTGTGTAGTGTTGATTGTGCCAATTATTACTTGAATAGTTAATATCAGTGTGTACATAGCCTAATTGTAGTATCAGTCGCGTAATTATTGTGTTTATAATAGTATTGTTCGATGTTCGTTATACTACATAACACTATTTAGGCTGAATGTCAATATAGGTACAGTCACGAACAATAATAGGTATGTAACAAGGCTTCTAAAATATGTAGGTACTTAAACATCTTAAAAACATAAGATAAGTCATTCAACCAATTTTTAAATACACTTTACAAATTTTCTAAAGTTTACGCGAATGTCACTCATTCAAATACACACCGCGATTATGGCTGCTGAAAATCTCGGTTTAAACAAAAAACACCAAAAAGTTGAAAATAAATGAATAAATTTTAATTCAACGGTTGCCATGTCGGGGGACCGTAACTGGTTAAGTACTCCTTTATATCTTAAGGTCCCCCGACATGGCAACCGTTGAATTAAAATTTATTCATTTATTTTCAACTTTTTGGTGTTTTTTGTGACGGGGGTTTTTTAAATTTTTAATTTAATTTTTATTTTATACTTTTTAAATTGATCTACTAGTCAAGCTCTTTCATTTGATACCCATATTGAGGGAATTATAAAGAAATTTGTATTCCAACATGTTGTGGCGGCGGCCATCTTGGACCGATTTTTTTCAAACATAGCTAAGAACACTCCCGACTAATATACCTTTCAAACAAAAAAAACTAAATCCAAATCGGTTCATCCGTTTGGGTGCTACGATGCCACAGACAGACACACACACACACACACACACACACACACACACACACACACACACACACACACACACACACACACACACACACACACACACACACACACACACACACACACACACACACACACAGACACGTCAAACTTATAACACCCCGTCGTTTTTGCGTCGGGGGTTAAAAATAATAACAAATATATCGCGATAGAATCCGTAAAAAGTGGTTTCATTTCAACACTTTACAAACATTTTCGCCATATTACAAACACTTGAAGGATAAACTAAATTCCTAAGTTACTAATTGAAATCCCGCAAGAGATACCTGCGTTCCACAAACATACACACATACATACATACATAAGCAACTGTACTGCCAACAAGATATTGAATTTGAGTTACGGTGTTGGTGGGCAACCGCAAACATTTCTGGAACTCCTGTCTGAAGTTTTGAGTAACCCTCGTTATATTACTTGCTTCAATACACAGTTTAGTTAAACTTAGATTAACATTACATACATTCACGCCTATAAAATTCTGAAAGGGTAGGCAAATGCGTATTAACACTCACATTACAAGCATTTGAGTAGCTTAGTGGTTAAGGAGTCGGCTTTACGATCAAGAGGTCCCGGGGTTCGAATCCTGGCTATTAACACTACCGACGTGAACCCACTCCTAGCACAAGCAATTTAGCTTAGTTGGAGGGGTTAGAGGGAATGTTAGTAACTTCGGTTCGTCGGTATTCTTTCAAAAAAAAACGATGATTTTCGGTTACTCATTACTGGGAGAGAGCCTATTGCCGTCAAGCGAGCTATTAAAGAATTAAATTTGAAATTCGAACTTTGAAGATCATAAAAAGGAAGAAAAAAGAAAAAAAGGAAAGTGGTTTTTATAGTGGACTAATCGCGCACATACAAAATTCAAATAAACCGAAGATTATAAAAAGATAATAAGTTCGAAATACATCGGGAAAAAGAAGCGCTCAAGTGGAACTTGAACCCACAACCTTTCCCTTACAGGGGTAATGCCCTTCCAACTGAGCTGTTGAGCCATACCTGAATCACTTCAAATTTTCCTTCACTTTATATCCATCTTTAAGGGCGGCGACTAGTCAAAGCAATTCATTCTAGAATACGGGCCTAAGATTATCTAGCTAGACTTGGAACGTATACCTACCTTTTTTTTTTTTTTTCGTGCGGAAATCCCCTCGGATACTCCCCCTGCCGAGCCGGAAGGGGAGGTTATGTCGGACTCGAACCGACTAAAACCGCACGCCGACTGTGGGTCGTATACCTATTCATCACACCAATATCAATATTCAATTTTCCTCAACTCGAACATTGTCAAGCAAGAATTCAACTAACTAGAGAAAAAAAAGCAAAGCCGACTAACGAAGCAAATGATTAGATTACTTCCTAATTAAAACAGGGACAAATCCCGGCGGTATCTCATCGCATGGTCGCCCTACGATCGGATACAACATTTGCAGGAACAATCTCATTAGCCGTGAATTTCGTGGACCCCCGCCCATCGCAAGATTTATATTGTTATACCCGAATCTTAAGCCGCTGTTATATTATAGAGACATTTGCATTTCAGCTCTTTAGACTGTGGAGTGATTAAATTTGACTAAGGTACTTATTTAACGATTTAAAATGTTGGTCTCCTATGCCGCACCATTAAGACCTGGAACTCCCTGCCAGCTCACGTGTTTCCTTCTTCCTACAGTCCCGGGTCCTTTAAGCGGGGCGTGAAAAGGCATCTGATGGGGCCGTCAAGCAGAATGCCACCACTGTTAACAATGTACATGTTCACAATGGTGACCCTCTTTCTGAGACTTTGCCTTTAGCTTACCATCAGGCGAGGTGCAGTCAAATTGACGTGTCATTTTATAAAAAAAAAATACAAAATGAAATTGCTCAAAATGTTTATTTCTGTATTCCATTATAGAATATCGGTTCAAGTTAACCTATCGGTTCTCAAATCAGTACGTGCAACCAAGTAACCGGATATATTGCACCGAATAACTTTGCAAAAGCCGAGTGATTGCATACCGAATACCGACAAATACGGAACCGCATGGCTGCCTCATAAACATGTACCACACAGTGTTAAATCATGCGACAAGTTGGTGGAGTCGCTGGTACAATTTCTGTACCGTATGTTTAAGTTATATAATTTAGCAGTCTAAATTTGAAACCGGTTGAAATTACTTTTGACTAAAGACGACAGTCAAAAGTGCTCTTGAGTGAAGGTTCATCAGAGGTTGGGATAGTACAGTTAGCGTCATAAATATCTTGACGACGAAGTGTCCAAATGATCTTAAAACTCTCGTATGAAGGCCAAATTAAACTGTCTTATTAGTTTATATGATATAATTGTCCAAACTAAAAATGTGTACTAAATATCAGAACAAAGTCAACTGGAAGGGAGTAAAAAAATGAAATTAAGCTCATTTTGAGCAATGTGTTCGTCAGTATCTTTCTGATGCAGACTGTACCAAGTGAGTCTAACCTGCCAGTTTGTACACCTACTGACGGACGAGACTCTGACGGAGACATTGTTCACGGATTTAGAAGTCAGCAGTAGTTGACTCAAAAAAGAAACAAAAATGACCAAAAAAAAAAAAAAAAAAAGGTATATAAGTATGTTTATCCGCATTCTAGATTCCATAACACAAGCTATAAAAGCTTACCATGGGTCTAGATAGCGTTGTGTAAAATGTTTAAAAAAAAAAAACCATTAGGAAAGCAGACTAGTGTAAGTTTGGTACGTCTTCTGAGCCTTTTCTCTTTCTGAATTTAATACTTACCCTTAAGTAACTACCACTTAACCTCCACAGGTTTCTGGCAGTATAAAAGTTCTATGTTTGGATCAGGTTATGAAAATTTTTAACCGCACGTGACGAATGCCACTGATTTTCGTATAGCAAGTGGGACCAATATGCTCACCGAGCCACGGAAAAAGTTTCACTGTGTTAAGAATGAGATAATAACCTATGTTACTTAAATGCAAGACATACACGAAAACTTAACCCTTTCCTCGCCGCTCCAAAGAAAGGAACATAACATATTAACAAATGAAAACATAACCTTTTCCTCGCCGATCAAAAAAGGAACATAACATCTAACAATTTGTCTTGTGTTTCCTTGTTTAAATTTCACTAACTTGCATAACTTACACACAGTTGCTTGCGTTCCGTGAAACGGGAACATATATTATCCTTTTAAATGAAGTTACCATTGTGTACAGTAAGTTTAGTGCTGTATAACTTAAAGCAAGTGAAACTATTATTCAAAAGATACGGGCGGCGATAACTCGGGCAGTAATCGCGTGGCCCGTGTATGCATATTAAGTTACCAGACGATTATCATACAACTTAGTACTGTGCTAGTTGTTATTTAGTAACACAGTAGCTTTTTAGGGTTACGTATTTAAAAAAGAAATTGCTTTTTATGTGTGGTTCCCGGCCGAGTAGAATTTGGGCCACCCCCATCTCTTCCCATGTGGTGTTGTACAGTAAGCTTCAGAGAAAAGGAACCCCCCTTGATAATGGTTTTATTCTCAAGGGGGGTTCCTTTTCTCTGAAGCTTACTGTACAAGGCGACTAAGGGATAGGGCTGTTTAACATCAGACAGATATACAGCCCAGACTCAATCTCAGATATAGGTTTGAGTCAACAATAGTGCTCGGAATATAGGCTGTAATAGGATCACCCTCTAATGTGTTACTATACAGAATCTTATTTCAAACTTTACTAGGCAACAGTCAACAGTCAGGGCGGGACACGCGTACGGTACTGAACTCACGATTACTTCATCCAACTGAGTTACCGAGCCCATCCCGATTTGGTACAATTTTCGACTACATACGTCACTGTTGATGTAGAAGCAACGTAAGCTTGACAATTGTGGTACATATTCACACCTGAGAATCCCTGAATGGGTAAGCAGAGGTGTATTGACACCCACATTTCGCCAAATGAAATGAAATGAAATGAAATGAAATGAAATGAAATGAAATGAAATGAAATGAAATGAAATGAAATGAAATTTATTTATTTGCAGAAATATGGTAGGTACATGGTTGTAAACATGAGTGTTTGAATCACATATTTCGTCAGTCAATGTTCTGACACGCAAAAATACAGTGTACATGCATCATTAAATTTATCTAAATTTGATCAAATTGTCATGTCAAATGTTTTGATAAATTGTTGTCAAATAAAATAATTCAAAGAATTCTCAATTAATAAGATTGAACCCAAAATAAATACAAATCAATTAAAAACACAATTATGCAATAAAATATTAACAAATAAAATTAATTTATTAGTTCGAAATCATTAGGATCCAATTCTAAATAAATAATGAATTAATCAATGGCATAATGAAAATAAAATCAACAATGTCGCAAATTTAAATAATCCTTCAACGAATAGAACATTTGATCGAGTAACCATAATCTTAACCTTTTTTTAAACTTAGTTGTCGGCAATTCTCTAATTGATGATGGCATCTTATTAAAAATTTTGATACACATGGCGTAACAGTTTTTTTGGAATAGTGTAGTTCTAGGAACAAAGTCTAGAACCAATCTTGCACTATCACGGGTGCTACGTGGGTACATATCCTTAGCCGTTTTAAAAAGATTAGGGTTATTTTTAACAAATACACAGATTTCAAAGATGTACATGGATGGCAGTGGCAATATTTTAAATTTCCTAAAATATGGTTTACATGATTCATAGGGAGGGACACCTGCCATAGCCCGGATGCATTTTTTCTGGGCTAAAAAAGCTCGAGTAGCATCTGTTGAATTTCCCCACAACAACAAACCGTATCTCAATACAGAGCTGACGTGACCATGGTACGCGAGAAGTACTGTCTGTTGGCTTGAAATTTTTTTCAGTCGATTAAGCACGTAAACAAAACTATTGACTCTCTTACAAACAGACTCGACTTGTGCTTTCCAGTTACAATACTTATCCAATGTAATACCCAAGAACTTCACACAATCTGTTTCTTTTATATTAGTATCGTTATATTTTATTTCCTTGGGTTCGAGCTTTGTGCCCTGTGTTTGGAATTGTATATAATTGGTTTTTGTAAGATTAGCTTTTAAATTATTGTTATCTAACCATCCAATTATAGATGTCACTGTGTTATTAATGTCAATGTCAAAATTTGGTATATCATTAGTCATTATAAGCGAAATGTCATCAGCAAATAAAATACATTTATGATTAGTTATGTCAGGAAGATCATTAATATAAATTAAGAATAATAGAGGACCCAGAACGCTCCCCTGAGGAACCCCACACTCATTTATTAGAAATGTCGATCTCTCTCTAGTAATCGTCGAGTTATCTTCATTTTTTAATATGTCCACGCATTGTTCTCGGTTTTTAAGATAACTAGTAATCCAAGAATGTGCTGGTCCACGAATTCCATAATCGTCTAGTTTTTCTAGAAGTGACTTATGGGGCACGAAATCAAAAGCCTTCGTCATATCAAAAAAGATAACCATTGTTGGTTTCTTACGGTCAATATTTGCTAATACATTGTGAACCAAATCAAATGCTGCAAGTGTGGTTGATTTCCATTTCTGAAAGCCATTTTGCTCTTTTTTGATCAATTCAAACTTATTAAGGTATCCTATTAGTCTCCTATGCATTGCTTTTTCGAATACTTTTGATAAAATTGGTATTAGAGTAATGGGTCTGTAGTTACCAAGATCTAACCTATCCCCTTTCTTGTAAAGCGGCTTTACTACAGACTTTTTTAGTCGTTCAGGAAACCTACCTGTTTCAAAAGAAAGATTGATCAAATAAGTAATTACTGGCACAATTTCATTTACACACTGCTTCAATACATATGTGGTAATTTCATCCACTCCGACCGAGTTCGTGTTGCTCAGTGATAATATTATATTTTTAACATCTATGAAGTCAAATGGTTCGAGAAACATGCTATTTAGTATCTTTGTTTTATTTGTATTACTAATATTCTGAACATTTGCCGTAGTTGATTCCACAAAATGCTTATTGAATTGAGCTGCTATCTCTTTCGGTGTTGTAATTATATTGTCATTTACTCTTATTTCAGATATAACATTATGTGTAAGCTTTCCGCCACTATCCTCATTTATAACTTGCCAAGCAGTTCGACAGATGTTTTTTGAATTTCTCAGCATGTTTCTGTTGTGAAGTTTTTGTGCTGTATTAATACATTTTCTTAAACATTTTGAGTAGTTATGGTATTTACTTTTACTTTCCCTAGTCTTTTGTATGTAAAATTGATAACGAAGTTGTCTCTTCGTTCTTAAACTGTTTCGCAAGCCTTTAGTTATCCATTTAACATCTCGTTTTTTTGTCTTGATGATTTTTTGAGTTATAGGAAAACAAAGGTTGTAGAACAGACAAAATTCAGTATAAAAATACTCAAACGACATATCTAGGTCTGTACATAGAAAGGTATCCATAAAATTTATATTTTTGAGACATTCACGAAACTTCGTAACATTTCCCACAGAGTAATCTCGCATAGTTAGAGATATTTTTTTAGGACCTGTAATGTCTTTTGTTATCGGTAGACACACTAATTGGGCATGATGATCAGAAAGGCCAGTTTTTAAGACTTTAGCATTAGTTTCTTTCAGGTTACTTATTACATGATCTATACAATTATTTATTCTAGTTGGCTCATTTATAAAAGATGTCAAATTGTAATTTTTTAATATGTCATAGAAATTTTGCGCTATTTTATTAATTGTTAATGTGTTGATATTTATGTCACCCACTAGCACAACTGTTTGCCTCTTAACATTACAAAACAAGATCCTGTACAATAGTGTATCCAAGTACTCAAAAAATTGATGGACGTTAGAGTCAGGTGTACGATATACACATATTACATATAGATTCAGGATGTCTATTTCAATACCAGTGCACTCAAATACTTTTTCTCTAGCAAATGACCTTATTTTTATCAATTCTTTATATTTAATACCTTGTTTGACGTACATACAAACACCGCCCCTACTCTTGTCTTTGAGAGGCTTCTCTGGCCTGCAATATATCGAAGCTAGTTCATAACCGATCAGCTTTGAGTTGCGTATATTTCCCTCTTTTATAAATGTCTCTGAGAAACACAATATCTCCGGTTGGGTGTTGCTGGCTTGAAGTTCAGTTAGTTTTATTTCAATTAGTTCCCTTTTAGATATTAAACCTGCAATGTTTTGGTGGAATATATGAAGTTTTTTATTTGTGTTACCTTCAGTCGATCCGAAAAAGCTGGTCACCTGCACAATGTAGGTTATTTGTATTTATATTTTTGACTTTAGAGGAGTTTTTAATCGACTTTGTAAAGTAGTACGGTATGGTTCCCTTAACCTTGTTAGATGGCATACTTATATTACTACAAAAGTCAGAAGGTATATTATTGTTAGTATTACTCTTTTTAATAACCGGAAAGTAAAAAGGCATCGTCCCTCGCCTATATTTAAATCGTTTCTCCATATTACTTGACGAATGCTTTCCTGGCTGAGACTTATGTAGATCTTTGAAATATGAATTAAAATTCAAATACTTAAAATTATAGTCATATTGATCTATTGATAAATTAATATTATCACACATGTCAGAATAAAAAGAGTTCTTATGGTAATTATTATGAAACATATAACTATCATCTGGTGAAACAAACTTGCAAGTGCAAAATTGTGAGCATATTAATTTTAAAGTGCTATTTAACTTGACTTCATTTAAATACCTATTTTGCTTTACACCTATTACTATGACCTGATGATTTTGAATTAGTTTCAGTGCAGCAGATAGTTCCGCAGTGATGTGCATGGGGTTTGTATCGTGTTCCCCTACCAATTATGATGATCGCCTTATTGTCAACAAGCGGATACCAAAGTACCCATGATAAATCATGGGCTGTATATTTACTATCGGATGAAAACAACCCTATCATAATATTCATAGAAACATCCACTTATAGATACAGAAGATCTACAGTAAATAAATTTCAAACCAAACAATGATTACTCCCTTACTAACCACTGGTCCCAAAACACTCCTAAAATTATAACAATATAAACCTCCTAACCCAAAACAGCGTAACATTCAACGATAATCACGGACCGACTCCAAATTAAATCGTAGGCAGCTATCAATTACTCCGCTGCGCTCCGGGCTCTCTCAGACATTACCTACTTTGCAGCGAACTTAGGGTCGTTGTACATCGGACCGTAACTCTTAATTGAGATACGATTTGTTGTGGTGGCGATCGCACAAGTAGATTGTGGTGTTGCCTTGTGTAATGTTAAGGCAGCAGTTTACTGGTTCTAAAATAATTTAAAAGATGTTGCTCTCGGTGTTGGCGTACCTAGTGATCAGTGACTAACGTGGTCACGCAATTGATTTTGCGGTTGTATAAAGTATAATTACTTATTTCTATAAAAAAACAAACGTTAATGGTAATACGTGAAGATTCACGTGTAGGCTTTCCTCTCCGAATTAGTATAGACGGCAGTCGATCAAATAAATTTCGTATAAGGAAAATCAAGAGGAGGAGAAAACAGTAGGGCCTGAGCTCCATACCTATCTCTGTAGATACTAATAAATCTTAAGACAACCCTTAGTTTTTCTAATCTACTCCCTATAAATAAACCAGCGTACAAAAATCACAGCTGTCCTAATTCATACGTGCTACGATCTAGTGAGCATGAACCCTAATTTGTCGTTCAGGCTGTGAACTTAAAATGTTTCGTTTTAAGAGCCCGATTCCAGTTTATGGCTATTTAAATGGCCTGGAAATTGATAGGCCATCTTTGAATTGAGCTTGAATGGATTAGCTCGTTTTTTATATGGATTTAGACATTTTTTCTTTGATGAATTTTACAGCGTTAAGTTTGCTATATATACAAATCGAATACATAGGGAAAAATGAAACTTCTCGGGTGGGACCGTCGCCTCGAAGACGGATAAAAATAGAAGGGAAATTTTAATCACATCGGGTGTGTCTCGGTAGTCGAGTTGGTTAAGGCATTCCCCCTGAAACGGAAAATCCCGTCCGAGAAGTTTCATTTTCTGTATTCGTTTTTTTCTTTGGTAGACTACTTTTATTGGATGTATAATACATTGTTATCATTATAATGGGATTATGTTTTGTTCATATTTTATTTAATAAGCTGTAGGCCACGACACTGTTAAACCTATTCCAAGATAATATTGTGTTATTTCAGCTTGAGTCTCGTAGTTGAAACATGGACAGGTCATTGAAAACGGACGACTTGCATCAAAGGTTAAATGATAGTCGAGGAAGCTCGCGAGGATAGAAGCAAAGGGGCCTGTTGTCTCTGTTTACCCCAGAGGGAAATAGGCGTGAGTATGTGTATAGTGATCGGCTGTATCATAACCACAAGTCGCGAGATAAACGAGATCCAGACGCGAGAAGATTTTTTGCTATACTTAACCTCTAAAGAAAATTGGGTATTCTACTGACTAGTCAAATTACCTAGTTACTTTTTACTAAACGTCAAAACAATAAGTTGTAAAGTAACATTTATGAAAAAAGATTTAGTGACGTCATAAAATTTAATGGTCAAATCAGTTACTATTATAGGTTGGGTGGATGATTAAAAATAAATAAAAACCATAAAATAAGAACTGACGCGATTTTTACCGCTCTTTTACAATTCTTAATTTAATAAGCTCGAAAAACATCGGAAAAAATGTACGTATGACAAGTATAGTTTATGCTTAATCGGCGAAGGAACTCAAATCCTCCAATTGTTATTGTGTGATATCCTATAGTTAAAATAAATGATATAACCGAGCTTATTAATTATTTTTTTATAGCCACACCTGAATCATTTTCACGTGTGGCTCAATAGCTCAGTTGGAAGAGCATTCCCCCTTTAAGGGAAAGATCGTGAGTTAAAGTCTCACTTGAGCATTTAATTTTTTTCGATGTTTTTCGAACTTAAAAGTTAGCATAATAAATGCTATAAAAAATTCATTAATAAGCTCGGTTAGATAATTTATTTTAACTATAGGATAATACCCAATTGGAGGATTTGAGTTCCTTCGCCGATTAAGCATCAACTATACTTCTCATACGTAGGTATTTCAAAATAAAATAAGTAGTTCTAAATATTCTAATACTAGCTTTTGCCCGCGGCTCCGCCCGCGTGGATGTCGGTTATCGCGACCAAACATAGCCTATGTCCTTTCTCATGGTCTAATCTACCCCTATACCAAATTTCATCAAAATCGGTTCAGTGGTTTAGGCGTGAAAGCGTAACATACAGACAGACAGACAGACAGACAGAGTTACTTTCGCATTTATAATATTAGTATGGATTATCCTAAGTATACGTATTCTAAAACTCTTACAAACTATGTTTATATTTCTTCTTAGTGTACCATAATTAATTCACACCCTCTTTAAAAACAAAACGTATCACGCTTCCAAAGCAGAACAATTTAGTGTAAGCGTGAACTTGCCCAGTTTTCGCCCGGACCTAAATAGATTATCCCTATCATTACAGTTCAGTTGGACTTGTTGCAAACTTTCCCATTTAATTGCGAAGTTTGCAAGGTCCAACCGAATAGTTCTATCGATAGGGTTGGGCCCTCGTTCCCAGCTCCTATCTCTAATATAAGGGAGGAAATAATGTGTTTGAATATGAGTTTTGTTGTCATAAGCTGGAAAACTCATCAAAAATAATAGGATGACCTCTGTTGTTGTGTAGCGGTATATACTGTTATATTGGAGGTCGCTATTTCTATAATCTGCGGTAGCCTAGTGGTATGGGTAATGGACTACTGAGACGAGGTCTTGGGTTCGATCCCAGGTTTACCATGGCACACACCAATGACTTTTCGATGCTTTTCGAAGTTATGTGTGTATTTATCGCAGGTTTATTAGTGCCCGGTTAATGGCAATAGGCTCACCACCTATTACATTGGGACTTAAACATAAACTGGCGAAATGTGGGTGCTAGCACCTCTGCCTACCCCTTCGGGGAATACAGGCGTGAGTTTATGTTATGTTATGTTATGCTATTTTGATACCAGTTCATTGCAAAAAATTGAACATAAATATGTCTATTTACATTGGTCTGGGTGTTTCTATGTATAATAATATATTATATCATCATCATCAGCCCGCGGCAGTCCACTGCTGGACATAGGCCTCTCCCACGACACGCCACTTAGCCCGGTCTTCGGCTGTCCTCCTCCACTCTCCACCAGCCACTCTGCGTATATCGTCGCTCCATCTAGTCGCAGGGCGCCCCACACTACGTTTGCCGGTTCGCGGTCTCCACTCAAGGACTCACTTACCCCAACGGTTATCAGTCCTAGGGCAGACATTGCCAGCCCACTGCAACTTCAGCTAACTAATTCGTTGAGCTATGTCGATAACTTTAGTTCTCTGCCGAATTGCTTCGTTCCGGATTCGATCCCTCAGAGATATACTATAATATATTATATGTATGTAGGTATGTAAAATGTATAGCATGTTGAAAGTCGATTCCAACTGTCAATAGTCGTTAGCTCAAGACTGTGGTATACACGAGTGACCTGAATTACTTGATCAGTGGTTGGCCACTAACCTGGGAGGGAAGGTCAAACGGCAGCCCACGAAATAGAATTTACATAAAAGAATTCTTTTTTTAAACCAGTCAAGTGGCAGACAAGTATACAGTACACCTGATGGAAAGTGGTTACCGTGACCTATGGACGTCTGCAATACTAGCGGCGCTACTCTCGTGCTGCCGACCCTGAAGAAACCCTCAAATGCCCTTCTTCATCATCATCCACATAAAGACGTTAGTCCTGATTGCATCCGAGGCCACGGTGCCCTCGGAGCTCAGGGTCCGCCTTCCGGCTCTTCCTCCAAGGTAGTGAGACCGTTTTCACGCATGTCACCCTCCACGACGCCAAGCCAGCACTTTTTGGGCCTACATTCTACCTGGACCGGGTGGGGGCGCCATTGCCAGGCAATTGTTATCCACGTAGCTGGGCGGTTTCCGCAAGACGTGCATCATCTCAAATGCCCTTCTTATAGAACCCCATATTGTAGTCGCTTAGGAAAACCACAGCAGGATTTATTTGCGAAATCCTTATAGTTACGAACCAGACATATCAGACAAGAATTCCAACCAACTGGGTATTCTACTGACTAGTCAAATTAGTTAATTTTTACTAAACGTCAAAACGATAAGTTGTAAAATAACTTGTATGAAAAAAGGTGTAGTGACGTCATAAAATTTAGGATTCAAATCAGTTACTATAGGCTGTGTGGATGATTAAAAATAAATAAAAACTATAAAATAAGAACCGACGCAATTTTTACCGTTCTTTTACCATTCCATATTTAACAGGCTGGGTTAGACAATTTATTTTAACTATAGGATAATACCCAACTCTCGTATATCCAGGCAGTCTAGTTGCAACCCTAGCAACCCCTAGTTTATCCTCGGACCCCACTTACAAAGCCGATAGTTATCGCAGGCGTGTAATTTTTCACATTCGCAGTAGCCGCTTGAGTCAATGGGGCTGACACACGCAATTTGCATTGGGGAACATTGATTTGCGTTTTTTCTGGATAAAGCTATCTTGTTTTGTATTAAGAGCGCGCATAAAGCTAGAAAAAAATCAGATTTCACCCGCACACTTCATACGTCCCGCTCTCGTCTGTCCACGCGTCTGTCGCCCCGCAGTATTTTGTGTGGCAGCTAACTGCTGTGTTTAGTACGCAGGCGCACAGTATACCCAAAATAATCAGATAAAATTTGGCAAAGTACGAGCTGGATCATTATCTATATAAGGTATACTTTGAACACACAACAATTTTATTTTTGGTGATAGATAAAATGAGTGGGATTTGTAAAATAAACATAAGCATTGAAATAAAACCACTTTTTAGGGATTCTATCGCGTATATTTGTTATTATTTACTTTTTAAACCGACGTTTCGGCTGCTGCAAATTTACGCAGAATGAGCTCACTGCGTTGTTTAGTTTCGCTGAATTTTGCTGCTTACTGGATTTGATTAAGTGATGACTGGGTCCCAAGCTGGTGGTACGTTCCATCCATCCTCTTTATTAAAATTTGGGTGTTTTATAATTTCAATAGCCTCGCGGATCATTCTAGGATTATAACATGGAAACCGCCGTCGACCATAGACATAACTACGGCCGGCAGCGAGAGGTCCGTCCCCACTTCGGCGATAAGAGCACGGCGCTCCCCAGCCCACGCAGGGCACTCCTCTAGGGTGTGCTGCGTCGTGTCATCATCGCCGCCATAGTGGTGGCAACCACTGGTCGGCTCTCGTCCCACCCGGCACAGGTAGCTTCCGAAGCATCCATGCCCCGAAAGGACCTGCGCCATGCGGAACGTTACCGACCCCCGCGATCGGTCCATCCAGTCTCTGGACAGGACGGATCGTCAAGCCGCCTCAGCATACTAACCTAACCTAACCGATTCCTTTCGATTTCACCTGAATTTCGCTCCGCACTTTGAAAATTTGCAAATTTAACCTAACCTACTTAGATTTCTGTTGCTATACTTACTACAAATGTAAAATTGTTTTTTTAACATTATATCAATGTACGAAAGGGAACTGTTACACAGACGAAACGTTATTCGTCTAAAAGTTGTCTGGCCTAATAAATAACTTGACAAAAGATAAATGCCCCAAACGTTTTTTTTTTTTCATTACAATAATCCTACAATCAGCTTAGCAATAATTTCTACCAAATGGAACGTTGTCATACAAAAATTTGAGAATCGTTAGTCGTCAAAGTGAAAAATAGGCGAAACGTTGGTTGGCAAGTCGGCGAAAAGGCAGGATCCCGTAATATAAACATAAGCAGCTTAGCTTTAATAAACAGCTTAAAATATAGTGGTCAAAAAATGAATGCATATTTTTTGAAATCGTCAAATATTTACATTAAGACATTTTTATCACGATATAAATTTTAATAAATTTTTACTGTATTTGAATGATTTTTTTTTTATAGCATTTATTATGCTAACATGTAAGCGAAAGGTCGTGAGTTCGAGTCTCACTTGAGCATTTCATTTTTTCCAATGTTTTTCGAATTTCACTGTATTATTATAATTTGTTGTGTTTTACATAAAATCTCCCTAAGAACTCTGACGATTCGCTGAATAATTTTACAGGTAGTGCATAAATAATACGAAAAAGTAAGTTATAGAAATATTTATGTCAATAATAATTACAAAATGCTTACATGTAATATACTTTCAATGTTGTTATAGGTAGATAAGAATAAGGTAAACAAATGTATATTTCATACTGAAATTGGTTCAAGACGCCTAAAGATATTACTTTCAGTTCATAAAAGTAGACGATCACTGTAGAAATTTAATTTGAAAAAATATATTTTTAATCTATAATTAGAAATACAAAAAGAGTTGAAGCTATTCTATGAATGTGACGTCAATAATGTGGATATTACGAGGCCGTTTACGAAATTTTGTCATTTTGCTCGACATATGTGATTTTAGAAATGTGATTTCATAGTTAAAAACTGTATTAATTCGAGTTTAAATGAATAAATAAGAAAGATCATCTCAAATACTAATGAGTAAATGAGCTAGGTACGGTATTTACTTATTTTTATTACATGATTTTGATTATTCTACCTGAAACCTACGCCTATTCGTGAATTTTTGTGGCAAAGGTTTAGGAAATGACCTATTAATTATTGTTATTGCTAAACAGTATGAAAAACTTACTACGCATTTTCCTGAAAACAATCTATTTCTTGAGTGTATTACTTTTAACTAGTTCATACAGAATATGAAATAAAAAATATTCATTGTGGACTATTTTTTCGATAAATTCAAACCACAATGGGACTTCAACGCCAGAGTTGTGAACCCTGGCGTTCCAGTGCTCTTACTCTGAGCTAGCCTTCCACGGGCGGTCGTCCGTGTTCCATGTGGTCGAATTTTTGTGTTACTTGTTTTATATTTGATTTGCTTGATTTATATAAATGAATGTTTAACCAAAGCAAAGGATATGGCTTATTATGTAGTGAGATTTTGAAACTCACTTTTCTAATATTTTTTTTATAAACAGTACTAGTCGGGATGTTCTCTACATTAGAAGTTGATCTGAAAAAAAGGCAAAATAAATAGTCATGGTTCTAATAACTTCATTAACTTCATTTTAACGTAACATAGTAACAGTTACTCAAAATAAATAAAACAACATGGTAAATATCCCGGTGAGTAATCACACTACATACAGTGAGTACATTACTAATGTGAGTGACCATGTGAATCTCAAACCATATCATTCTACTTGTTTATATTTCACTCGGCGCGGCGCTGGCTAGCCAGTTCCTTTGCTTGAACTTAGCTTCCACGCTACTGCGTGTCTAGATTATACAACGTTGTATATTTTTTAATTATATTTAGTGAATAGAATCTTAAATGTTTACTGACTGTGAGAAAAAACAATTGCAATAAGCTTACAAGTTACAGTTTTTACTAAGCGATGCGACTGGATCGGATTCATCAGCTTATGTTATATTACGAGCTGAAGCAACTCTGAAAAGCATTAAAATTTATAGTACAATGTATAAGTACTTTCGCAAAATATAATTATATTACTGCTATAAAAAATAACATTAGTTACATACTTCAAACGCGAGGTGGTCTAAGACATCTATTTGATTTTCATATACTACACTCGGGCTGCCTGGCAACGGTTGATACAAAAATTGTACTTAGTAACAAACTAAAGAAAATAAATAAATATTACTTTCGACAATTAGCCATGAGTTGAATTATTAGTTTTTTATATTCTTTTTTAGAGTTTATCTTTTGATTTTTTTTATTTCCCATAATTTTGACGAACTTTTTCGACGGAAAACAGAAAAACAGTCCCCTCGTCTCAACGGGGCGAGCCCGACTAATTGATGAAACAACAGATGGCTGGCACCACGCGTCAGGTGCGATAGCAAGAGACCGTTATGCGCGGAATAAGAATATCGTAAGCGCCGAATTGGTTTTTTCTTAATTACTCGTAAATTCCAGATAATTTTAACAAAGTGAAAAATTGAGTCACTAGATTTTATAATTTTATACTTTGTACATAAAAATTGACTCAGTTATATGAATAATCTTGAAAATAAATTAATTTTAATCAAAAATTAGGCCTAACTTTGTGATCTTATTTTATCGACAAAATATTATTATTTTATGTTTTCACCAAATTGAGTACCTTTTAAATATAACGTATTTTCTATTAAAAAAAAAACAAGCTCATTTGTGGCACACTTTCGGGTATAAAAATCAAATCAAAGATCGGCAATTTTCCTTTATACCCCCTCTTAATGCATTCGTTTAAGAATAATATTACTATAAACCCCAGAATATCAAAAATGTGATATTGTGGTAGGACACCACGTCTTACGGGGAGAGAGAGTCCTAGAATCTGAACATTTTTTTGTAAATAATTTTTTTTTTTTTTTTTTAATCATTTATTTCCTCAATAATAATTACATAGTTTCTTATATTTACCTTCTCGCCAAACTATTGCGTTTGATGGCGAGATGCGCTCTGTTTTACAACAAGGTTACTTTACCTACCTACACACTTAATATTAGGTAAGCATGCCAATATGTTTACATTAAGGTTCTGTGAATTTCAATATGTAAGGATTATGACATGACACAGACAGTTGACACAATTGCTTATTCCCTAATTATGTTATAAAATAACTACCGTTGTTCCTTGCCGGCCGTGACCACCGCAGTACTTGCGGTAGGGCGGCCGTCGAGGAGCAAGTTCCTCAATTTGGTCCTCAACACTCCTTTGCTCATTTCAGGGGTCTGTCGTAACAGCTCATATTTATTAAATGTCTTGGGTACTATGTATTTTGATAGTCTTTCACCGTAGTAGTTGTTGACCCGTGGTTGAACTAATCTATTTTTTCTAGCACTTCTAGTGCCATATTTACTGTTTATAATTTCTTTATGTTCATTACCATAGTAATACTCCAACCCTAGCAAATATTCAACCTTGCTTTCTAAAGGTAAAATCCTACACATAAATAAAAGCCTTTCATATTCCTTATTACAATTGTCCTTGTCCTTTTTACTTGCCAAAAATTTGACTACCCTTATTTGTAAGTCTTTTATATTGTTTAAATATGTCTTAAAAGTTCTACCATATACAATCAATCCGTAACTAATTAGTGAATCAGCTAGTGCATAGTATACACTGAGCAAAGTGTGTCTATTTAATACTCTTTTTAGTTGATAGAACTTCCCTATTATTGATCGCAATCTATTGCAAACATCAATACAGTGTGTTTTCCAATTAAAATTTACATCAATATTTAATCCTAGGTATTTAAATGTTACAACATATTCTATTTTATTGCACGCACAATTGTTTTTTTTTGCTATGTAAACACTCGTATGTATGTCCTATCACAGCAAGGATTTCCTGACCCACTGTTTTGGCCCGTCGGTTATTTGGCGAGTGTATATGCATACATTTTGTTTTTGCATAGTTTAAGATTATGCCATTATCATGTGCCCACTTGGTAATACTCTCGAAGTCTTCTTGTATGTATCTTTTAGTCTCACTTATATCTTTAGCACCGTATACTAGACACATGTCGTCCGCATACATATACACTCGACATTTGTTCACAACATTGGACACGCTGTTGACGTGCATCATATAGCCGACGGGCCCAAACACCGAGCCAGTCGGCACCCCTAGGTCCACGTCCATCTCATCGCCGGCCACTCCGCATATGACGGCGCGCATTTTCCTATTGGTTAAATAATTTTCGAACCATTTATTCGTAGGGCCGCGTATACCGCACTCATGCATGGCCTGTAATAGAATGGTGTGGTCCAGTGTATCAAACGCCTTTTTGTAGTCAATATATAGTGCTATAACTTGTTTACCGGCATCTAAACACTCATTTACATAGTCTGTAAACCCCGCAAGAGCAGTGGTAGTACTTCGACCCTTACGGAATCCGTGCTGTGACTCTGACAGTATATTATGACATTCCAAGAACTTACTTACTTGAGTTACAATATTTTTTTCTATTATTTTATCAATAACCGAGAGTATGGCTATTGGTCTGTAATTTACATATTCCAAATGGCTACCTGACTTGTAGATCGGACGTACAATTGCACTCTTCAATTGATCGGGATAAATACCCTGCCACAAACACATATTCATAAACGAGGCTATTATAGGGCTCAACTGTTTTTTTAAGTACTTTATATCCATGACCCTAATTCCATCTAATCCCGGTGCTTTTTCACAAGACAATGAATTTATTACTTTTTCAATGTCAGAAGAGTCTACGGGTACATACCTAAAACTGACGTCACTCGGTGACACATACTCATTCCTGTCCAAAAATTGCACATTACATTTATGTTTAATTACTTTTATTTCTTCAGTAAATGTTTTACCGAAGCTTGTACAAATTTCTTTTACAGGTCCCGTTTTGCCTAAGTATCTCATTATAACATCATCCAGACTAATTTTTTTATGACCCAGCCATGAGTTGATTTTTGACCATAGTTTTCTGTAGTCCCCGTTACATTTTTTTATTTCTGTCTGTCTGTATTTATTCTTTGCTTGGTTTACCAATTTATTTACTTTATTTCTAAATTTTGTATATTCTAAACGCTTATTCATATTTTTTGGCTCTGCTTTCCACACTCTAAATAAAAAATCCCTTCTTAACAACATAGCATATAAATTCTTGTCCACCCATGGCTGCGTTTCTCTTTTATGTCTTATCTTAACTCTAATAGTACTTTCTTTATATATCGTGTCAAACTCCATACACAATCTCTGAAACAACAATTGTGGGCACGTTATAGTTAATAGCTGCTCCCAGTCACACGAATCAAACTTCTGTTTAACTAACTTATCACTAATAATTTCACGCACCGTCGCCCTTGAAGTTGTGTCACTAATATCACAGCTAATAATATCATTGCAAGTACGCAAGTCCATAGTTAATCCTACCGCATGATGATCGGAGATCTTAGTTTCAAACACGAACGACGTCAGGTCGCCCTCGCTCCGTCCCGCTCGCACCCACGCGTGGTCCAAACACGACACAACAAGCTGCCCCTCGACTATCACTTCGCGCGTTATTTCTTTACTAGGTATTACACATCGGAGGCCGCGTTCACACAGGGTGTTTTTGTATTTGGTTACGGTTGGGTTTACCAAGTCATTTAGTATATTTATATTGGTATCTCCGATCACTATAAGGTTGTCAGCTGGAGGAATGGATTTGACGATGCTCTCTAAATGGCTAATAAAATGCAACTTGTTATTTTTAGGTGGATTATATAGTGCAATTATATGTGTTATGTATTTACCTATTTTCAGCTGGCCATGAAGTGTTTCTACGCCTTCAGTACTCACTTTTTTCGTTTCAAAGCTAATCTCCTCTTTGGCGTATATCAGGATCCCTCCTCCTCTTCTGGTTTCTCTTGTTGTTATGTATGTATTATATCCCGACATTTGATAGTATGGCAATTCCTCCTCTCTAATGTTTATTTCACTTAGGACTATTATATCTATTCTGTATTTGTTTTTTTCCATTAATACCTGTAGCTCGTTAAAATGTTTACGAAGTGACCCAATATTAAGATGAAATATCTGTGTGTGCCATTTATATTGACTTAAGTCGTTGTTCATCACATTTATATCGTAATATCTTTTATATGTATATTCAGATGATATATTATCCAGTTGATCAAATTTTGGGCAAAATTCACATAGTGTGTATGCACTGTGCTAGGCGCACTCTTTTATTTACCTACACCCACTTCATCTAATTTATTCAAGTCATAATCACTTCGTATGTTGTATATCTTCTTATCCTCGCTACTTTTCTTTACTAAAATGCTACCATTTTGCACCCAGATGTATTGAAAGCCCATTGGCTTCAATCTGTTTCTAGTGGCCCATAACAGCTGGCGTTTGAACCTCGGCAGATCTTCGTTAATATAAATAGACGTATCAGAGCCATTATTATACACAAATTTGTTAGTGATATTAGTTTCTTTTTTTACTGACATCCACTGCTGGCGGGCATTTTTTGTCCGGAGTGACACCAGGACAATTCTCGGTTTCGACTTGACCGGCTTTTCTCGCC
This sequence comes from Eilema sororculum, assembly GCA_914829495.1. Taxonomy (NCBI): domain Eukaryota; kingdom Metazoa; phylum Arthropoda; class Insecta; order Lepidoptera; family Erebidae; genus Eilema; species Eilema sororculum. Next base: position 21,574,714 of record OU618549.1, read on the forward strand.
CCATGGCCACGGGCCCCACTCTTTTGGCGTCGTCGACGTCATTTGGGTTGAGGTTCAGCTTCTGGGCCAGATTACGTATCACATTTTTCGTGTCTTCGGCATCAAAGTTCTCTAACCCATGGATTTCGATATTTCTTTCCTTTGATTGCACCTCTAGGTCCTGAACCCTTTCTTCGAGAGCTTTATTGCATTTTTCTAAGAAAACATTCTTTTGTTCTAACGCTTTGATTTTCTTCTGTGATTCTTCCTTATATTCATTTAACTTTTGGTACATATCGGCGTAGAATTCCATGCTGGTAGTGAGGTCTTCAATTTTTTTTTCTCCATCTTAAAGAGCACCTCCAACTTCTTATTAACCTCAGCCAGCACTTTCTCAGCCGATGCTTCTTTAACATTGATGTTTAATTCGCTGGCCGGCTGTGGTGAACTGCTTATGGTTTTCTGGCAATCATCACAGATCGCCGTTTCGAGAAATCGCTTATTTTGTTGCACACACTTCTTGTGGTACACTGCTTCACATACACCATTGCATTTAGCAACATCGTCCTCTGACACCAATCGTTTACACTTTTTGCACTTCGCCATTAGGATTTTTTTTTGACCGTAAAAAGCGTAAGTAGGTTAATATTGAGAGTTCTAACTCACTTCGTTCGTTGAACTCTCAATATTACAAATGATCCAGAACTCTCAATGCCTTATTGCGATTGAGAGTTTTAACTCACTTCGTTCGTTGAACTCTCAATATTACAAATGATCCAGAACTCTCAATGCGCTATTGCGATTGAGAGTTTTAACTCACTTCGTTTAACGCAGTCGGGTAAATAGTACGTATGAACGATTCCACGATTTAGCTGGTTGGTGAGTATCCAAGCCTTTGTCGGCACATAACACCCGGCGAGTCTTTTTACTTTGTTACGTGCAATGCTCGATTGCATAGTGCAATATGATACGCAGGTGCATTTGTTATACCTAAATGTACTTGTTGTTGACTGCCAATAATATTCCATAAATGAAATTACTTAACTACTTTTACCGACGACTTCACTATTTAATATTTTGTTTACGAATAATCTTTATATGAAATATATTTTTATGTTAGGTGCCCACATATTTTAAAGTAAATAAATTATTTATATGGTATAATCGTATCCCTCGCCAGGCGGCGCGCGGCGAACCGAGAGTTTGCATCTAAAGTTTGCACTTTGGAGCCCTAAGTATGCTTAGTTGGCTTTTACAAGAGCGACTGTTGCCCTTGAGACGAAAGCCTGTGCCAAATCCTAACTCGTTGTTTAGCAGATGCACCGATTAGCAGGTTAGGTTGGTCCGAAGCTGTTGATAGGAGTCCTAAAATGCATTAGGATATAATATGTTAGATATTCTATACAATACTCAAGCATTGTACAATATCAAGAATTTGTATGTACCTATAGAACACTACATTATAAGCCTTACTCGTTTACCTAAAATCTTCTTGAATTTTAAAATAAATAACAAGTTCTATCTGAGTTTAATGTCTAGGCAAAGTAAGAAATAAATGGCTTACAGCAATGATATTTAATATGATTATCATTGGCTTACAGTATCGGCGCGTTAGAAGCAATCAATCATCATCATCATAGTAATTTAGTTTATTGTTATTCCAGCCAGACTATAATCTATCCCGGTATCAAATTTTAACCGTTATAGCGTGATTGAATAATAAACGTCTAAACATCTTCACAAACTTTCACATTTTTATAATATTAGTAGGAAGTAGGAAATTATTGATCTTTTCGTGATAATTATAATTAATAAGAATAATCTCTCATCTCTCACTAATATTATACAGAGGAAAGATTTGTACTACTACTACTACTAAATCAAGGTTATTTATTTTTTACACGTGGAGTATGTAATTCTACTCTATATTATTCTTTGAAGTTACATTGGTTGAAAATGCTTACACGTATTACATTAGGGCTGCCACTATTAGTAACTAATGTAGTATCTATAAATTACTATTATTACAAAATCTTATTATATCGATATAATAAAATATTTTATGAATGTTTAATAGGTACCTACACTGGTATCAAATAATTAAGTGAAATTACCTACTCAATGAACATTATGCTCAAATTATTACTAGAAATTATTCAAATCTAGATAATTTAGTTTTGTCCGATCACATTTTATAGCTAAAAATAAATAAAATTATATTATATTATTTAAACAATACTTTTTATTTACGCCATTTACATACTATAATTAGAATTAATTATAATTTTTTTTCTTGTCAGAAAGACTTTTTGAAAAATTATATTAGTTGTATGATGTAAAGTTTAATTAATATTAATTTCAGTAATATTATTATTATTACTTTCATGAAGAATTTACATTACTCGATAATTATTATTTTCATATTATGTAACGTGACGTGATAATTTTTTCCTTTGCGATATGATGGTGTCAACCCTAACGTATTTTGCTAAATTATCAAAAAATTCTTATAAAATCCGGAATCGTTCAGTCAGTGCTTCATTCTAACTTCGTTACACCCTTGAAGATCATCCACCTTGAAGACCAATCACCTTGAAGACCAAGCACCTGGCTACAGATTTTTTGTGAGTTCAATCGTCACTATACCTAGCTATAAAAATGTAAGTTTCAAAGTTATCACATAATCTATGTCTTATTTTATTGTTTTAAATTTGTGTCAAGGTTTCTTAAAGAAATGTGTAAGAAATGTCTTGTCAAATTTTATTAGTTTGAGTGACTACCGAATTAGTGCAATTGACAGACAGAACACACTTAGTTTTCTGAGTTACTAGTTGCAATTATTAACTATTTTATTTATTATATTATTTTTTCAGGTTGGATTCAGAGTACGATAGCGACAACAGCGCGGCGTCGATCGGAGGCGCTAAGTCGAAGGCGAAGCAAGTGGCAAAGGTGGTCCAAAAGCGCAAGTCGCCATCAGCTGCCAAAAGTGCCAGAAGCGAACGTTCAAGGTAAACTTATTACTTATTTAAGATATTTTTAAATCTTGCTACTGAAAGGTGCTGTTGTATTAAATTTTAGTTAGGTATATTTCGTTAGTAAATTCAAGTGTCTAGAGGCCGTTCATTAATAAGTGTACTACACACTCTAAATAATATTAGTGTTCCTTTTTGTTTATGTTATATGTGCGATTTATTTATTTTAATTGGTTCCTTGGTTTATTGGTAAGATACTGATGATGAAACAGATCAGGGTTTGATTCCCACTTAGATAAAAGTAACTGTGAGTACGGATACACAGATCAGGGTCCGATTCCCATTACGAATAAAAAGTACCTAAGTGTGATGCTCATAATGGTTTAGTCTGTTAAATGTATAGTTTATTCGTAACATGCATAGATTTCATTAAATTAATTGAAGTAAAACTCTTGACAGTTTACGCGAAAATAACACATTTAAATGAAACTATTTTAACGGATTCCCGTGACCATGACTGCTGAAAAGCAACCGAAACGTAGGGTTCAGTGTAAATAATAAAGTAACACCAAATAAGCTGACATAGAAGCCGTTAAAAATAGTTTTCCGAGTACTTGCATGTAATAACTATTCGTAGACTCATAATATTATTTAATATGTTTACAGATCGGATTTAGAGTTCGATTGTGGCAGCGTAGAGAGGAGCGAGGTCGTGCCGTCGAGAAAGCGTCCCGTCAAACGCAAGTCACCTGCCAAAAGCACCTCGAACGACTCAAGCGAATGTCCAAGGTAATTATTAGGTACTTCATTACATTAGTGAAATATTTGAAGCATTTAGTATGCTAACTATTCAAATCGATTAAGATTGGAAAAAGTGAATGCTCAAGACGGGACTTGAACCCGCGACCTGTCCCTTACTGATATTTTCCAATCTTAATCCATTGGTAATATTCTTATAACCAGCTGCTGCAAAGTGTGGTTATGGTACCAATTAAAATATAGTCAATTATTTTACGTAATAGCTAAATTCAAGTAGGTACGTATAGAGCAACCAGGTCACATACTAAATAATGTTAGTTTTGTTATTTTTGTTTATGTTATATTATTATGAGTGATTTATCTATTTTACAGGCTAATTGGTTTGGTAGTGAGTGACCGTAACTGCGATACCTGAACCTGGGTTCGAAACACATTAGAATCAAACTTTGTGTGTTGATCATGAGCATGACTGTCATTTATTCTGTCTTCACGTAATTTAATTGACGAAAATATATAATAAAAAAAATATATAATTATTTTTATTAACTTTACAACATCACTTAATTCATATTATTTACAATATATATGTGTCATTTAGGGTCATTTAAATAGTTACATTATTTGGTGTAGCTACTTGGTTTAGGATCATTAAGTTAATATAGTTATTTAGTATAGTTTAATTACTTACAGTACTTAGCTATTTAATTTTTGTGTAAGTACTTAAGGTATTAACAGGGGACTCTCTGTTTCAGAACTTCTAAGAAAAAGACTACGCAACAGGGCTACGACATCTTCAATCTTTGCGGTGAAACTCCCACCGTCAATACCGGCAAAGCTCCAGCCACATCGGTGCTGTACAATCGGGTGGCTAACGGTCAAACGAGGCGGACGGTGCACACTGAGGGTTCCTTCCACGTCGAGTTGAAAGTGTACGACTCGGCCGACGTTCAAAAAGGTGGCGACGACCTCTGGAAGAAAACCCTGTTGTGGCTAAAGCTGCGGACTGATGAGGACTCCCCTCACTGGGCTCATCTACAAAAGTTCGTAAGACAAGCCAGTAAGTTGTTCGACGACTCGGAAGTCACCTTTTATTCTAATAAAATTAAAATTAATTAGGTTAAGCTTATTATAATGTAACTATATTGTAAGTAACTATATTACTATACAATAAATACAAATAATATATAATACAAATAAATATTTTTATTGTCCATGTGTCCATATTTACTGACCATCATAAATTTCAATTAAAAATTCTATCCTAATCTGTGTGTTTTACATATTAATATGCCATACTGTCATAGCTGTGATGTAAGCGTAAATGGTAAGAAATGGATAGGACACTTAAGGAGTAAAATACACCGACAGTCAGTTAATGTAATTGTTTTAGATCGAGGCATAGAGAAAGTGAACTCTGCTTTTAAAAATCGATTAGCGACATATAGATTACATACTCTTGACACAAACGAACAGATATCTTTACCTGTTTTCTTAAAAAACCTTCATGGTAGAGTCAAATCTTTAATAGATCAGTCTCTTGCAGCTCACACTTGCCTAAAGGTTAACTTTGAAATATATTCTAAGTTCGTACTGCTTAAACACAACATACCAGAAGTTAAGTCATTTGGCACCAAAAATATAATTATATGTATGAACTATGATTTTACAAAGATTTTTACAGATGTTACTAACCAGTTACTAAAAAAGGTAGATGAATTTGAAGAGCGGGATTCTGGTTGGACTTTTCTCAATAACTGTTACATGGAGGTAAATATAAATAGATATCAACCGCTTCGTGGTTCAAGATTTATTGATTTACCTCCGAATATAAAACATAAAAAGGCATGTGTAAATATTCGTAACAATGATATGTATTGTTTCCTGTGGTCGGTCACGGCAGCTCTTTATCCGGCAATTAGAAACATTCAGAGAGTGTCGTCTTATCCTAATTTTTTAAATCTGTTCAACATTGAAGGCATGTCATTTCCAGTATCTTTTGCCGATATACAAATGTTTGAAAAAAACAACCCAAAATTAAGAATTAATGTATATGGTTTAGAAAATGATAAACAGATTACAGGACCTTTATATAAATCACAGTACACTATCGATAACAAAAAAACGGTTAATTTACTATTACTAGAAAAAGGCAGATACTCGCATTATTGTCTTATCAAAGATTTATCTCGTTTGGTAAGAAAACAAATAACAAATCATAATGGGAAATTATTTTTTTGTGATGAGTGTTTGCTATTTTTTAGATCAAGCATGGAAATTGATTCCCATGTCTGTGCTGGTGTATTGACTCAGCTCCCGCAAAAAGGTTCAGTGATAGAGTTTAAAAACTATGAAAGGAAACAAGATGTGCCTTATGTAATTTACGCAGATTTTGAAGCCATGTTGGTTCCAGTGCAGGGGTGCAACCAGAATCCCTCTCTTGCGAGTACCTCAGTTTGTCAGGTACATATTCCTATAGCATTCGCTTATTATATAGTTTGTTCGTTTGATAAAAGTAGAAATCGTTTAGTATCATACCGTGGGATGGATTGTGTAGATAAATTTATTGATAATATTTACCGCGATGTTCAATTGATTAACAACCATCTGTCGAATAGTGTACCACTTATATTCAACAACGAAGATTCTGTTAAGTTTAATGAAAGCACTCGTTGTCATATTTGTCAAAATTTACTAATCACAGACAGAGTTAGAGATCACTGTCATTTAACTGGCCGATATCGGGGAGCCGCACATAACTATTGTAATTTAATGTATAAACTACCAAAATTTATACCAATTTTCTTCCATAACCTTTCAGGTTATGATTGCCATCTTTTTATTAAAAAATTAGGAGAAGCTCGCGGTTCACTCAAAATCATAGCTAAAAATAAAGAGTTATATATTTCTTTTACAAAGTTTATACAAGTGTCTAGAAATGAATGCGTACAGCTCCGGTTTGTGGACTCCTTTAAATTTCTATCTACTAGTTTAGACAAATTAGTAAAAAGTATGAAACCACATCAGTTTCTCCATTTAAAAAACAATTTCCCATGCCCAAAGCAATTCAAATTACTTACGCGAAAAGGTGTATATCCTTATGATTATATGAACAACATAAACCGCTATAAGGAGACGGTCCTGCCTGAAGAGTGTTATTTTTATAATTCATTAAATAATCAGAAAATTTCATTAGCAGATTACCAGCATGCTAAATTAGTGTGGTCTGAATTTAAAATAAAAAATCTAGGTGACTATACAGATCTTTACCTTAAAACTGACGTACTTTTGTTGACGGACGTTTTTGAAAACTTTAGAAATACTTCTAAGCGATATTATCAACTTGATCCCGCTTTTTACGTTACCGCTCCTAGCTTATCATGGGACGCGATGCTCCTCAAAACGGGAATTACGTTAGAACTTATTGATGATTTAGCGATAATAAGACTAATACAAGAGGGTATAAGAGGAGGTCTTTGTATGAGTTCTCATCGTTATGTAAAAAGTAATAACAAATATATGGAAGGTTATGACCCTCAACAAGATGATATATTTATTGTATACTTAGATTGCAACAATTTATATGGATATGCCATGTGTCAACCTTTACCTTTATCAAACTTTAGGTTTCTTGATAAAAATGAGATAGAAAATCTGGACATCACGAATATAAAAGATGATGCAGATTATGGGTTCATATTAGAAGTAGATTTACTTTATCCTAAATATTTACACCATCTTCATAATGACTTGCCATTTTGTCCCGAGAAAGGTGTGCCTCCTGGAGGCAAGACATCTAAACTTGTCACAACTTTATATGATAAATATAAATACGTAATACATTATGTACATTTGAAAAATTGTATTAAGCATGGTTTAATACTAAACAAAGTGCATCGCGTTATAACTTTTAAACAGAAGGCTTTCTTAAAAAAATATATAGACCTTAATACCGAGCTTAGACAAAAAGCAAAGACCGAATTTGAGCAAGATTTTTTTAAATTGCTTAATAACAGTATATTTGGTAAAACGCTAGAAAACAGTGAAAATCGAGTAAAAGTTCACTTATTGAATCAGTGGAGCGATAGTGATAATAAAACGAAAAAGAGATTAAGTGCCGATACCTTGATTGCTAGACCTAACTTTCATAGTGCCTCTATATTTTCTGAGAACTTAGTTGCTATTCAAATGAAACTCGAAAAAATTGTTTTGGATAAACCCATATATATAGGTTTCTCTGTGTTAGAACTATCAAAAAAACATATGTACGATTTTCACTACTCTATTATGCGTCCACATTACAGAGAACTTATCAAATTATGCTATACGGATACAGACAGCTTTATTTATAAAATTGAAACTAACGACTTTTACAATGATATCAAAAACTACTTTCTAAGTTATTTTGATACTAGTAATTATAGTACAAGTAATCCCTATAGTTTGCCAATTTTGAATAAAAAGGTGCCAGGTCTATTCAAAGACGAAATGGGAGGTAAAATAATAAGGGAATTCATTGGCCTACGTCCCAAATTATATTGTATACAATCTGAGCAATGTACTTTGAAAAAAGCTAAAGGTGTTAAGAAATGCGTTGTGAGAGACTTACAAAAATCAGATTATAAAGAAACGCTAACCAATAATGAAATAACTCGTAAACAAAATTTATTATTTAAATCTTTGAAACACGAGTTAGTAACACATAGTGTCAACAAAGTTGTATTATCATCCAATGACGATAAGCGTTATATATTAAAGGACAACATTCACACTCTTTCTTGGGGCAATTGCTCAATTTTAGGTTGATAGTGTTTAATTGAAATTTATGATGGTTGTGCATGTTTAAGTTTTCTATTATCTTGTTAATATATTTGCATTGATATAAATAGGATAAGTACGATATTGCGATGTATCTATGTTTAAGTTTTTATCTTTTAAAAATGTTTGTCTTTTCTCTTATTTTACAAATAAATACATATGTAATCATAATTTCGTTTCGTTTGAATTAACATCCTAAACTATTGACATAATTGAGAAGCTTGGCGAGACACATAAGTAAAGGGTAAACTGAAACTGAAATCAGACTAGTTAAAATTTTCATGTCTCAACCTGTTCTATAACCGATGCAGTAGAGACGATAACCCTTCATAGAAATTTTTTGCTTAGCTATTCATGATGCTTAGCTAATATAAATACGTGTTTCAACATGATAGGATTTGAAAATTTGCGACACACATATTATTAAAATGAAAACTGAAACTAATCAGGCTTGTCATCATTTTCATGTCCTAACCTGTTCTATAACAGTTACATTAGGAACCTTTCTTAGATTTTTTTGTTTAGCTATTCAAAATGCGTGTTTCAACAAGATGCGATTTTCATGTTCCTACTTGTTTAACGTATTTTGTTGTTTAAAGCAATATGAACAATGGTGTGCATAACTGATGAAATAGTATCAAATTTCAGACACAGTTGCTATATAATAGCGTTATTAATTTACTAAATTCATTACTTCATTCTGCATTTATCACTCACGAAGTGGTTCACTAGTACATAATACGTGCTACTTTAAATTTATCAATTAGTTTACACATCGACATACAACATGGTAAGATATTTATTTGATAAACTTATACAATATTGTGTTAGATAAAATGTAACATGTACTAATGAAAATCTATTTATTGTTTCAGATCCCAAACGTAAATTTATTTGCGGTAGAAACCACGGAAGAAACTGAAGAAAGAAACGATGTGCAAAGTGGATTGTATTCACCAGAATCGCTTCCAAATGCGCAAGATCCATATGCATTTGAGGAAGAAAATGAACGATTATGGATCGCAGCTCAAAATGCATGTCGAAAACCTAAAAAGGATGTCGGAAGAAAAAAATCTACGCGTAACTCAAAATCAAAAATAGTGAGTAAAATCTTAAAGAAACATAGTCATGCTCAACCTTCATACGTCATAAACAGTGAACCGACTAAAGGACGGCGTTTGATCAAAATTGTGATTAAGGAGCTGAGGGGATCAAGTGAGAGTGAAGATTATAACGAGGAGATAATAAAGGCACAATACATTGTAAAAGATCCGGTTGACGAAATTTCAGATCAAACCGAAAAATTAATACATAATATATCAAAAAAATTATGCGGCTATTCTTTCCCTAATATTTATTAATAATAGTTCTTGTTTTGAAATCTTCCTAACTAGATTATAAATGTATAATATAGGTGTAGTGTAAGTTTGTAAATATTTGTATGACATTTGTATTGAAATTAATATTTGATAAATATATTTTAAAATTATTTACTAAATGTAGTCTATTATTGTGTAAAAATATGTCATACCAAGTATTATGTGATAATGTATATTAGAGGTGTTATTGAAAAATAAAAATCAATGTAAGATTTAAACTTTGTTTTATTAAAATATATATCAGAAAAATTTACATGATTATCCACATACCATTTTTTTATACAAATAACATTTGCTAAAGCACAATGCTTCTTGTGATTGATACAGTTAAAATTCTTATTTTTGCTATACATTTTAATCAAGGACTGTAAATTACAGGATCCCTTATCTTCTATATTAACTGGGGTACTATTTGAACATAATTCCTTAACCCATTTCATTTTTTCTAAACCTTTCACAATTATAGTTTTATTTTCTAAATAAGGTATAATGATACGTTTAAATTCTCTATGGTCTATGTAGCCTTCACTCCAATATAACCCTCGATTACGTTCTAACCATCTCGTTTGCTTTTTTTCTTCTTGTGATAAATAATTAAATGAATATGGTGGTTTAATTAGAAAAGTTTGAGTATAATACTCTGTAGCTAAAGCCAACTCCTTAATGATAAAATTGTTATTTTGAGCTTTAAATCCTTGTAAATCAACAATAATGATATTTGTATTCATGATATTTTCTTAACAATATTGCTTAGTGGTTTATATTCCACGATACAGTCGTTGAGAATAAGGCAGTATCCTGAAGTCTGATCAGGTATTTCTTGCTCACTTTCAATTTCAACACGTACATCAACAACAGGACCTGTTTTTAAGTTATCTACCTGTCTACAGCAATCAATAACAAATAGGGGAGCGATATCCTTAAATTCTTTTGGAGACATTAACGGTTCTGCTCGACTTCCATAGTAAGACTGTTGAAATTTAACGTATTGCTCATATATTATAGCTATATTGTTATTAGAAAAGTTTGCGTTTAAATTTTCATAAGGATAATATGTAGAATTGAGATAAACTTTGACCTCGCGTAAATTGCAGTGATCAAAGCGAGACATGTCTGCACTTGAATTATTTTTTCTATTTGTTTGTAAACCTATAATTACATATCTAGGCTTTTCAATTTGGGATGAAGTTTTAACAGACCACGTGTGTTTTGTAGTTTTAGGTAACAGAGGATATTCATATAGATCCCAATTTCTAAACGCTAATTGTAAAGATCTATCTTTATCTAAAACTTTAAGGAAATGAAGCTTTGCTTTATCAGAAACTTTTACATGCGGTACACGCCATATAATTTGTTTAATTATTATATCTTCTACAATTTCGCCTGTACTTAGTTTTAAAGAGTTGAGATTAGTATTACTTCGTAACAAGATTAATTCGTGTTTGCAGTTTATTATAACCTTTTTATAGTCTTCAGCAAATCCAAAAATAGTATTGAGAGGAATAGAGGCTGAAAAATGTCCTTCATCTACATTTTTAACACCATCGATATCCCAACCCCAAGCCTTAGATATTTTCGCATCACTTTCATTCATACTTAATAATGATTTCATTGTTGTAGTGATCCCAGCATTTTTAACTTTATCGATTTCTATTCCATTCAGTTCATATCGCATATCTTGAAAGAAGTAAAGTAAGAAGTTATTTGTAAAATGAACGGATGTGGCTCTGCTTCCGTCCCCTTTCTTTACAATCACAGTTCCTTCTAAATATAAGGTACTCGCTGATGGGAGTACGTATAAATCTTGTTGATTAATCGGTATACGAATCTCATCATTCCTATTAAAGGTAGTTACGTATGGTTTATATGAATGAAATTCAACTCCATCTATAGTGTTGTCGTTCGTAGGTAATGATAATATATCTAACATGCTCATTTTAGTAATCCAATAAATTGTAGAAATTTTTTATTTTCTAGAGATAATTTTCGTTTGTTTTTAAATGTTCTCTTGGAGACAGCTCGATATAAACTACCAATTTTAGTTTGGGGAGTTACATATTTATTTATTTTATCGAAGAGTATCATTTTTTTCTAAGATGTAAATACAGCTGTACTTCCTCACCTCGTAAATTTACTAAATTATTGTTTATATCCAATAAACGAATGTGAACACTATTGAGAGCATTTTGATTGATAGGAAAGTAAATTATGTTCTTCGGAACTTCTACGATCCGATAACCAGGTGGTACATTTGGAGCAAATTCGTGAATAATATGGCAAGGTTTGCCGTTGATAAACGATCCTGTGACTATGTCACATTCGATTCTGACCACGGTTGTTGCTAAAATGTTTACTGGAAGTTGAGATACGTGTTTTATATTGGCTTCCAAAATCTGTTCACCAAACCCTAATAATCCCCCCAGCGAATTACTATTTTCAAAATGAATATCTTTTGTGCAAAAGACAGATGTTTTCAACGTATTATTGTTGCAATCCAATTTAAATGATACATCTTTAATGTTACTTTTTATATAATCATTTATATCTTGAAGTTCATAAGCACCCTCGGGTAATTCAATAATTTCATTTTGCCCATAATAAAACTTATTATTCCGATTATCAATATTTGGAATTGAATTAAAGGTAGAGAAATAAATAAGTGCACACTCATATTCTCCTTCAAGTTGTAGCGCAGGAGAATAATACGTGGATAACATAGATGTATTACCAGTTATAGACAAGGTAAAAGACATTGTGCAAATGATACAACTTAAACAATGCAATATCATATATAGTATTTATTCCAGAAACAATTCAAGTATTCTAAACATAAATGACCACAGTTTATTGAATTAAATTGTTGATATCTATTATAATTATAAAAAATATCTCTCGTCTTTAGATAACGTATTAATTCTAAAGGGGGTTTCAAATCCCCAAAACTATCGAAATATTCACAATAATTATTTACTTTTATATATGCTACCCAATGTGTACCATCATTAATAGAATTATCTAAATTAATAATACCGCATTCAATGCGTTTCGCGTATCTCGGTAGTTCATCTCTCATAAAAACTCCTCGAAAATATGGAATATTCCTCGCATTGTTCAGTATATCAATGTTGGTTAAAGCACGATTAGGTAGGTTTAAAGCTAGTTTTTTGACGGTAATATAAATAAACCATTACCCTTTTTATACGGTTTAACATATAAACCTCTACCTAATGCAATAGATTCAATGGTTTTGTTGTGTCGTTCAGATTCACGTAATCCTTGTTGAGCTGTCTTATACTCATTAACCGTCTTTGCAATACCTGCTGCACCTCCAGCTAGCGCCCCTAAGGCGGACAACCCCGCGAATATAGGAATTAACGGCAAAATACCTCCAGTTTTTGGTAGAGGAATAACCCGAGGAATCTGAATTTTACCATTGCAAGAAAACAAATTCTTTGCAGCTAAATACGCTTGTTTTATTGTTGATTTATTATTTTTGGACTTAGTCTTTTTTATTTTTGATCGAATTTTAGAAACAAGTGTTTTAAACGTTTTAATACCAGCTCCTGACTTTAGTTTAGCTTTCATTACTTTACTAACTAACCAAGAGGCCATTTTTTCACCCTTACTCGCCGTTTTAGATTTCAAACGACGCTTCGCCATAGTAAGCAAACGTTGATCTGCTTTGTGACGTTTATTTAAATCAGAATAATTTGAATACGCTATATCGTGATGTTTACAGGCTTCATCTAGAGCATTTACTCCTTTGTCACCTCGTAATAATCGTTCACGTAGTTTCGTTCCTGGACCACAATAGTTGTAACCAGGTAAATGTGCTTCAAAAGGCAAATTATTTATTATACTATTTACTAGTCCTCCTCCATGCATTTCTTTCTGTATAATGAGTGATATTATGAAAATACAAAACATATATACTGTAATCACACAACCTCATTTTTGTTTATCCAACTATTTTCATTTTCACTAAAACCTAACCATTTAACTAATAGTTTATTACCTTTTCTCTTTAATACTTTCTCAATTAAGTATATATCCGAATGTTTTGTTTTCTGCAGTTCTTGTTCATAAAAGGAACCCATAATTGGTTGCTTTCGTTGATCTTCTATTTCATAAGTAATCGGATTGGTCTCATTTATTTTAACAACTTTGAATATTTCAGTTGACCAATTAGGAGTGTATCCTTTTTGAAACTGGCCTTTATATTTGCTAATTCGAACGTGATCACCTGTATTAAATTTATGTTTTTTTACTAGAGGTTGCTTTTTATAAGACTCTGTAATGTTAATTAAAACGTTTATTTTATTTTTGGAACTAACGTCTTTCGGTTTGTATTTTGTGATTCGATGTACAGTATTATTGTAATCATGAACTATATTATACAAAGGTTGACCAAACCATTTATAATTACCGATAAAACTAAAATATTTGTACAGTTTGCTTTTGAGAGTTCTAATCACTCTTTCTACAATAGACGCTTTTTTAACCGAATGTGTAGAGTAATGATTTATTTGCGACGAACTCATTAATTTATGGAATTCGTTGTTATAAAATTCTTTACCCAAATCAGTTTGCAAATTCCTAGGAGATCGACCTGATTTTACTAGTAAACTGTGAAAAGCCTTCGTTATTTCAGATTTACATTTGGTTTTAACTGGTATTGTCCAAACATACTTTGAGAAAGTGTCTATAATAACAAAAATGTATTTAAAACTATTATTATCTTTTGCATGACTTTGCATATCAATCAAATCCGCTTGCCATAAATCATCTACATCTTTTAATATTACACGTCGACGTGAAAAATTTCTTCTTGCTGCTCTATGAAGTTCATCAACAACCTGTTGTTTACTCATTGTTTCTCCACAAGTTTTAACGAAATTATATTATTAACTTCTGTTTTTGTATAATATTGATCTAAATATTCCTTTATGGTAGATAAAATATTTTTACTGAATTCACTCGTCAGAGTATCAACGTATTCTTTATTCACTGCATCATCTGCGTCTGTAGGGTAATTAATACCCTTCAATCTTGCTGAGTTTAAATTAAAATCACCATTTTCTGACTTCAATAGTACTTTTTTTACAATGTTGTGGTTAGAATCTAATAATTTATCAACGTACTCTTTATTAACAACATCATCTGGTGATGTAGGGAATTTCACACCTCTTAATCTAACTAAGTGCAAATCAAAGTCTCCGTTTTCTGATTTCACCAATGCTTCATGTGGATCAAAGTATATTTCGGTTCTACGCAAACGTTTGTGAATGTGATGACCGAATTTATCAATATTCATTTCTAAAGGAACCGTTCTGTAGTAAGTATGAAATAGGACTAGTAAATTTACATGAGTGAAACATTATTTATTATTATCTCCTATAGAACGCTGGCTGCTTCACGGTTGTTAATAATACCACTCTCTCGTAACTCTTCAATAATTGAAATAATTTCGTTATTTACTCCAGTATTACCTGCGTCTCGTGATGCCCATAATATCTTTAACCGTTCAACTAGTTCATTCGGATCATCCCAGTATATATAATCAGTTTTTTTTTTTAGCTTTTTTACTAGAAAAGGCATACCTGCTCCATGAACATTTAAATTTTCAATCCTTGAACTTTCATCATTTTTATTAAAGAGTGGTTTTATTATTTGAGTATATTTTAAACCTTTATTACTTTTGATAGGTTTAGAAGGATCAAAATCTCGCCTATGAGCGTTTGTATCTATCAACATAGTTTTATAATTTATTGTATCGCCTTCAGTTACTAGTGTTGTATCAGGTGTTTTCTTCATCAGTAATTCCATTAAACCCACTGTTTTGCTATATAGACGTCCAGCTACAATGATACTGTCTTTAGAAATAGTTATCTCAGAAGACCCCATAAAAAGATTTCCTCTTTCACTTCTTACACCAAAAGGTATATTTTCATTGGAGACTATGGGTGCTGACCACGAAGTATGAGGACTTTCATTAACCGGTGTTTCAAAAGATGTTGTGCTTATATTATCAGGTATATCATTTTTACTAGATTCACTACTAACATTACTATCATTTTCTTCCGGGTAATCATTATTTAAAACAGCGTGTGAATCATTAGGACTTAGTTTTAGTTTGTTGACGGTGTCTATAGATATATCATCATATTTTCGTTTTTTTATTTGTTTAATCTGTTTGGGAGTTTCATAATTTTCGTTTAATTTGGAATTTTTATTTGTAATTATATTTAAAGGTTCGATTATAGGTTTTAAAACAGATTCCATGAACATATTATTAGTAGATTCATTGTCTCGCATCATTTTAATTTTCTTTCTCACCGATTCAGCTGATTTAATTATTTGTTTTTTCAGTTCTTGTTCTTTATTCATGTTAGAACTTTCTTAAGTCGCGTTAAAAGGTTTAATGAATTTATTTAAGGAAGTGTTTGTATTTATGTTGTATATTAATCTAAGATTATAAATGTGTCAAATTTCATTCTATAACGTCCCTCATTTTTTTCACAGTCTTTATTTATAACTATATAATTGAAAGGTTTATTCCATACCTTTGTACACATATCTTGAAATTGAAGCCAACTCATATCTGTATTAACATGTTCATCATAGACATGACGCAAATTGATAATATCTTGCTTGAACAGAATTATAAAATTAGCATTGTCTCGTATTAATTGCTTAGGGATCTTGCTGTAGGTTTGATTCAGATAAAAACTATCAATATCTTTATGCCTGCCCATTGCAAAGTAATCTCGAATATTATTCTGGTTTTCGCAAGAAACGTCATCAAATATTATAATAGAATTTGTTTTAGCTTCTTGGGGGCTGAGAACTTCATCATTATCATGATATTTCCTAAAATACACTTGAGGTACTTTTTCAAACACATTTTGCAAAAATATATACTTCGGTTGATAAAGAGTTTTGGAGTACAAGTACACATTTCGAAACCTTAATCCATTTTGATGCAAAAGGAGACCTATCATTAAATTCGTTTTACCACAATTAGAAGGTCCTGAAATTATACAGCGAATTGTATTCGGTAAAAGATTTCCATGACGAGAAATCGTTCTTACAGAGTTTGCACAGATTTCATCTAATTGTAATGAACATGGCTGTTTTACAAATTTCATGATGTATCTTGTTATGAGTTGATATCGGTCATCGGCTAGTTTAATAATGATATAATCGTAAGATACATTAACTTTTATAATATCATAGTGATTACTTAAATGTCTTCTGATAAATCTATTAAATTATTATCGATTCTAATTATTCGAGCCCATAACGTTAGTCCTTCATAACAGATTCTAGGGAATCTATTTTTTTTTTTATGACTGGGTATTAATATAGCGCTAAAATTTTCCTGATTTATAATTTTTACAATATGGAGTCCACATAATCGCTTTTCCACTACTATTATCAGCACTCGATCTCCACTTTTCATCGTCATGATAACCTTGGCTTTAACTTTCTTGAAAATGCTTTGATAACTTTGATAATTGAATAAAGTTTAAATAATAAAAGAGTTCCATGAAACAACGAACTTTTATAATAATTTATTGTGTTACTGGGTATTCACTCACTCACGAACGAAGTCGTTCAACGCTAAATGCTTTCCGTTCAACGCTTTATGGGTTTACGTTCAACGCTAAATGCTTTCCGTTCAACGTTTTATGGGCTATAGTATACTGTGTCTGTACATTGAAAATATTTTTTTAAATAGCTTGGGTTATATTATATTAACGATACTGAACAAAGTGAGTTAAAACTCTGAATCGCAATAACGCATTGGGATCATTAGTAATATTGAGAGTTCGACGAACGAAGTGAGTTAAAACTCTCAATCGCAATAACGCATTGAGAGTTCTGGATCATTTGTAATATTGAGAGTTCAACGAACGAAGTGAGTTAAAACTCTCAATCGCAATAACGCATTGAGAGTTCTGGATCATTTGTAATATTGAGAGTTCAACGAACGAAGTGAGTTAAAACTCTCAATCGCAATAAGGCATTGAGAGTTCTGGATCATTTGTAATATTGAGAGTTCAACGAACGAAGTGAGTTAGAACTCTCAATATTAACCTACTAGCGTAGGTAGGCACACGCGCATACGTACAACACGACCGTTCGCCAAGCGCGCGCGACATGTTATATTCCTAGGTACATATACAATGAGTGATTTTTTTTTTGCCTTTTTTTCGTGCGGAAATCCTCTCGGATACCTCCCCCGCCGGAGACGAAAGGGAAGGTTACGTCGGACTCGAACCGACTGAAACCGAACGCCGACTGAGGGTCGTGGTGCTAGGCCGGGGGTGAGGTTGTCTTCGACATTATCCCTCGCACCCCGACTGACCCAGGGCCATCCTATACAGTCTGGCCCTCCTCGAGAGGGGGGACAACGGTGTCCCCGACTCGCCCCCGGAATGGGGAGGCGTGCTTCTGAGCGCCCCGCCGCCGTGGTATAGTAGTCTCTAAGTCAATGAGTTAGTCAGTCAGTCTGTCAGGGCCAAGAGTAGTATACAATATATTATAAGATAATGGAACGCGAGAGGTTAAAAAGTTGTTGGTGAATGTAAAAGTTTCTTGAAACGTTGCCTACAGCTCACCAGCCATATTGACATGTCCTATGTATAAAAAACATCATAGATACTTTGTACACTCCTTATAGGTCTTCGGTAAATTGGAGTGTGTTAAGCTAACACTTCCCAAAACGGTCGGCTCCACACTCAAAACGGGAAATCCCGTTCCCGTCCGCACTCAACAACTAAACTAAACTAAACTAATACTATCAAAGTTGGACGTCGAATAAGTTGATGTTAGAAGCTCGCAACAAAAGTTAACATAATCATATGGGTGTTGAGATTTTAACGGAGTTCAACATGTTTATGTTGTCTTTATCAACATCCTTTGTTATCTATCTAAATATATATAAAAATTAGCTTTTGCCCGCAATTTTACGCGTTAGGTTTGGAATAGAAAGGTTTAGGACCCACTGCTCCTGTACCCGCGACCCAGATAAAGTTTCTCAAAAATTCTGTGAGCCTGGTACTTCATGCAAATGTACCAGGGTCACAAAAATATTAACACCGTGATTGCGATCCACAGCACAGCAACCTATACGGTTTACGGTTCTACACAACCGATTGCAATCAAACAAACGTAAGATTTTAAGTCCGATCAAGACCTTTCTAAAAAAAACGGCCTCACGGCTCCGCCCGCGTGGATGTCGGTTCCCGGCTATTATTCGATATATAAATATATACCTACTTAAATATAAATATACACACATACATAAAATATATATACATTTCTACATACAATAGATTTACAATTATATAATAGTGTAGATGTATTACTGTTCATTTTTCTTGCTAAAACTCGAGAACGGTTCTGCTGATTTCAGTTTTGAAATGATTGTTTCGGTCCAAGAAGGTATGAACGGTGGAAAAAAATGACAGAAAAACGGGAATTCTAGCTGTGCTTCTAAATAGTCTAGTATAGAAATACATCGCGATATCAAACGCAGTTTTAATACAGATTGATGTATTCATGCAAACTTCCGACCATACCAAGCATATTATGTTGTATTAAGCTCTTTTGACATAGTATCTAACAGTAAAATGTATGTCATTATCCTGATATTGTTTGTTTCATGGCGCTCCTAGCCATCACAACAGTGCACTTACCTGCGAGCTATCTGCCGCCGCCATCTCGGAACATAGATAGAACCAGTGATATAGAAATCATACGGGAACACAATACATCTGCGGGACATTCCTGTTCAAACAAAAGTCTGACCGAGGGTCTGAGGACGTTTAGTTGGCAGCTCACGTCCGAACCACCGCATTTTAGCCGTGGGTCTGATGGGAGCCCTGGGACATCCTTTCGAGGGCTTACTCGGGGCTCCCAACCATAGGCCCAGTAGCCTATGGTTGGGAGCCCCGAGTACCGTGCCGTGTACGTACCGGTACCGTGGGGGTTTTTAGTCGGTAGGAATCCAGCATAACATCCTTGAAAGATTTTCCTCCACGGTAAAAAAAAGGTGTCTAGAAAGAGACCTAAGGGACGTTTAATGGACTCTGCTTGACTGATTTCTGGGAATTGTGTTTTGAATAATTTGAATATTCATTGACTTCATTGCACATGGAACCACCAAAATCTTTAAATTGACGCCATAGCACCCGATCCCCGGCTTTTAGCTTACAGCCTAATTTAGCTGTCAAAGTTCTTCTTCTTTCGCCATTTGAAAATACTTTATCAGGTACCAACATCACTACATACTCGTAGTATAAAACAAAGTCGCGATCGCTGTCTTTCCGTCCCTATGTATGCCTTAATCTTCAAAACTACGCAACGCATTTTGAAGCAGTTTTTTAATAGATAGAGTGATTCAAGAGGAAGGTTTAAATGTATAATAGACGTTTAATATACCTAGTAGAGGGTGCAGCGGGAACAGGATCAGACGCTACGCGGGCGGTAAAAAATTGCCGGTACCAAGTTCGCTGAGTTAGCTAGTAGGCTATATAATTATTTATCATCACGCTACTATCAACGGCATCAGAATTCCACTAGTCACTAATATTCCCGTTAACCCCTCCAGCTATGCTAAATTGCTTGTGTAAGGAGTGGGTAGTTGGGTGGCTTGGTTGTGTAACGGCCAGAATTTGAACCCAGGACCTCTCGATCGTAAAGCCGACACGTTAACCACTAAACTATTGACGTATCTGTAAGTTTAATTATTATCTTAAAGGCTTTAAAACAAACGTTTTCAATCAAAATATTTACCCGTATATCTCGTCCGTAACTCGTTTGACCTACTGGTAAGACAGACTGAAGTAGGTATTAACTGCCAGTACTCCCTGTAATATATCAGCGTTAGGTGCTCATTTGTATCTGTTGCTAGGAGTACTTCTTTACCTCTTACTTCTAGCTTCATGATATGTACCTGCCACTTAGATCTGATTTGGTGGATATGTCTGTGGAATCGTGTGTTCGTGTTTTGTGTATTTAATTGGAAAATTGGAGAACTTGATTTATTTCCTACAATATTCATAACGGCCTCGAAAAATGCTTTCTGACACGCCCCGCTTAATGAACTTGGAATTGTAGAAAGTTGGAAATACATATCTTCAATTGAAGGAATATCAATGTCAAACACATTTGGAGTCGTCATCCGCTCTCTTACTTTTCAGTGAAGAAAAAAACGTTGGTAACTTAGTGGTTAAGGATTCTGCCTTACAATCGAGAGGTCCCGGGTTTGGATGCTGGTCGTTACACTACTGACATGAACCCGCTCCTAACACAAGCAATTTAGCTTAGCTGGAGGGGTTAGAGAGAATATTAGTAACTTCGGTTTTAATTTATTCTTTAAAAAAAAATTGGATTGGTTGAGTTGACTTCGACAGGGGCAGCGGTCATCTGATCCCTAACCCCAAGAGTAAACCTGCAAGAGTGTTGTTTGTCCCTCAACAGGTAAAGCATTTGGCTTGGGCTCCGGTGATCCTTGATAGGGTTCCAATACACGCAAAAATATGTCAATTTGGTTTTTTTTTATAAAGGACACGTCAATTTGACTTCACCTCGCCTGATAGTAAGTTAAAGGCAAAGTCTCGGAAAGAGGGTCACCATCGTAAACATGTACCATGTTAAGAGTAGTGGCACTCAGCTTGACGGTCTTATCAGTTTTGATTTGTCAGATTAGTAAAGAATTCTAAGTCTTTACGGTACGTCATGAGTATTCCTTTGGCGTACCGTAAAGACTCAATCCAGATTCCTTACTGCGAGTGCAACATCACAAAAGCGGTATCAGAACAAGTTGATTTATGTGTTTCCTAAGTAATTGAATTGAAACTTTTGCTCACACTAAATCATATGGTTTAGATGCTGATAGATTACATGGTGATAACCGTCAGGGGCTTCTCGTGGCGTTAGTCTAGAGGATTACAAGCTAATTCCATCTTATAGAGTTACGGAAGCTTCAGATCTTCAGTACCGTAGGGTTACTTTGTAACAACTGGTTAACTTTGAGATGATTTTATTTGATTTTAACTCGTACTAATAAAAATTGCCAGTGATGGCAAGCAATTTTTTTTCTTCAACTTCCACTCGCCTGATTGTCGCCTCGCTGATTGAAGGCATTCTCAGTCAAGAGGGTCACCATTACAGACACGTAGCATGACGCTTGGCTTGACGGGCTTACTTACTTACTGCCAGCGAGGGACGGCGCGGCCGGAGGGGTGATCGGCCCTCTGTTCATTTCACTCATTTCCCCTATTTACGGATGACGGGATGTAGGATGTACGGCAATCACGGCGTTTCGTTGAACCTACCTGTTTCCTTGCAAAAACTTACGATCTGTTGCACCTTCAGATTTTCGATATCTTCTAACTCTAGTCTGTCCGTTCTCATGATTTCCTATCGTTTCAGCGAGTACATGGGGCATTTGGCCAGCAGGTGGAGGCTGGTTTCTTCGGCATCCATGCACTCCGGGAATCTGGGATCTGTCTTCACTCCTATTAGTGATCCTGTTCCGTCGGCAGTGTCCTATTATCACTTCTATGACAAGACTCATGTTTTTCCTGGATAGTTTCGTCAGGTGGCTTGTTCTCTTTCTGTCAATGCTTTTTATGAGAATTGGCTTGAAGGCCTTATCAAATGCTTTTTCAGACCCCGCTTAAAGAACCCCGGGACTGTTGGAAGAAGGAAGCAATTTCACTTTACTAAAGGGACTATTCATATCCGTACTAGTATCTATGCTTACACCAAGGCGGGAGCTAGTGGCGGCCCTGGGAGTGAGAGTTCTCACCCTCGCTACCCTGCTCACAGCAATGGTTCGCTGCGCGGACGCGTGGCGGCCTTCGTCTCCTTCAGCGAGCAGGTAATGGTCGTGAAGGAGACGGCGGAACGTGAGAGGCGGCGCGAGCGAGAAAGTCTCGCGGATCGCGACGCCCGCGCGCGCAGGCAACTCGGGCGTCCGAGGGCACTGACTGACTTCCGTTCCCCATGAGCGCAGGCCTGGGGGTGACGGGTGGAGCCGCCTATCACCCCAGCAGAAGCAGGCCACGGCGGCGGCGCGCTGAATAGCGCGCCTCCCCATTCCGGGGGCGAGTTGGTGACACCGCTGTCCCCCCTCCTGAGGAGGGCCAGACCGTAAGGGATGGCCCTGGGTCAGCCGGGTGCGAGGGATATGTCGATGACAACTTCACCCCCGGCCTAGCACCAAGACCCACAATCGGCGTGCGGTTTTAGTCGGTTCGAGTCCGACATAACCTCCCCTTCCGGCTCCGGCAGGGGCGGTATCCGAGGGGATTTCCGCACGGAAAAAAAAAAGTATCTATGCTTACAAATACACAAGCAATGAACCTACCCACAAAAATATCAAAACCTCAAGTTGGAAAAGTGTCAGACTTAAAAACCCAATTTTCCACGTCATATATATTCGGCTATTAATAAATCACAAGCCATTGCTCCGTAAAATATACATAGGTATAATATGACAATGGTTACAAAAGAAGGAAAGGAGATGTTTGTACGAAGTGGAAATAGATGTTATATACTTAATACTAATCTTATTCATCCGAAAGGTGGGGCGCCCGGCGGACTCACCGTCCGCCTACAGGCCCATAGTGTTGCTCGACGAGGTGTGCAAGCTCTTTGAAAGAGTCATTGCAAAGCGCCTCGTCGAGCACCTATCCAGGGTGGGGCCTGACCTGGCGGATGGCCAGTATGGCTTCCGCCGGAGGCGCTCCACCGTGGATGCCATCATGCGCGTGAGGACTCTGGCGAAGGACGCCGTCACTCGGGGCGAGGTGGTGTTGGCGGTGTCACTGGACATCGCCAACGCCTTTAACACCCTGCCCTGGAGCTGCATTAGGGAGGCGCTCGTGTATCACGAAGTGCCTCTCTACCTTCGCCGCATAGTCGGGGCGTATTTATCGGAGAGAGCAGTCGTCTACCCAAGTGCGACCGGGCTCGGTCGGCGAGAGATGTCGTGCGGTGTTCCGCAGGGATCGGTCCTGGGACCGCTACTGTGGAACATCGGTTACGACTGGGTGCTTCGCGGTGAGCTCGCGGACGATGCCGCCGTCACGTGTTATGCGGACGACACGCTGGTGACGGCGTGCGGGTCTACATATCGCGAAGCGACCCTGAAGGCCACGACCGCGGTTGCCCAAGTCGTGGAGCGGATCCGGCGGCTGGGTCTCGAGGTGGCTCTGCATAAAACCGAGGCCATGTTCTTTCATGGGCCTCGGCGCGTCCCACCAGAGGATTCCAGCCTCATAGTGGGAGACATTTCCATCGCCATCAAGCCCCAGATGAAATATCTGGGACTCGTTCTCGACGGCCGGTGGAACTTCGGGGAGCATCTCCGAAGACTGGCCCCTAAATTGAAGGACACAGCTGCCGCCTTGGGGCGGCTGCTGCCCAACATGAGGGGGCCGGATGACTCCTGCAGGAGACTCTACGCGGGAGTCGTGCGGTCTATGGCCCTATATGGGTGCCCAATATGGGCGGACACCCTGACGGTCCACAATGCGCGTCTGCTGCGTGGGCCGCAGCGTGCAATGGCCAGCAGGGCCATTAGGGGGTACCGCACGATATCTCTGGAGGCGGCGAGTCTCCTTGCCGGATCCCTACCGTGGAACCTGGATGCGAGAGCCCTTTCGATGCTATATCGGTATCGAAAGGAGGCGCGGGAGCAGGGACGGGAACCCGAGCCTGATGAAATTCGGGCCGTGAGGTCTCAGCTCCACAGGGACATGGTAGCGGAATGGGAGCTACGACTTGGGCGACCAAGCGCAGGGCACGCCGTAATAGCGGCGGTAAGACCCATCATGGAGGAGTGGCTAGAGAGGCCACACGGCAGCCTCTCGTACCGGCTGACGCAGGTGAACACCGGACACGGGTGTTTCGGGAGATACCTGTGTCGGATCCGGAAGGAGCCAACGTCCGAGTGCCATCACTGTGATGCGAGCGAGGACACTGAGCTGCACACGCTGACCGAGTGCCCGGCGTGGGACACGCCGAGGCGGGTCCTAGTGGCGGCTCTGGGGGTGGGAGTCGTCACACTCGCCACGTTGCTCACAGCGATGGTAAGATGCGCGAACGCTTGGGGTGCGGCTGTCTCCTTCTGCGAGCAAGTAATGCTCGAGAAAGAGGCGGCCGGTCGGGTCCGGACCAGACTCCGGGCCCGGGAAGCCCGCGCAGAGCGAAGACGAACCGGACGTCGGAGGTCGCAGAACGACCTCCGTCCTCCATGAGCGCTGGCCTGGGGGTGACCGGTGGAGCCGCCTGTCACCCTAGCAGAAGCAGGCCGCGGCGGCGGCGCAAAATGCGCCTCCCCGTAACCGGGGCTAGATGGGGACACTGTGGTCCCCACAACCCGAAGGGGGCCATCTCGATAGAGATGGTCCTGGGTCTGCCGGGGTGCGAGAGATATGCTTTTGGCCATCTCACCTCCGACAACCAAGGACCCAAGACGGCGTGCGTTTTAGTCGGTTCGAGTCCGACATAACCGCCTCCACCGGCTCCGTGGGGGTGGTATCCGTGGGGATTTTTCGCACGATAAAAAAAAAAATACTAATCTTATTCATCTAGATCTAGAACAAAGATTGTGCTATAAGTATTTTTGAAATCAAATATGATATATTATTTGTGCCTTAACTTTTTTGTAGGCTATATATGAGAATGGCAAGGAAGCAGTGGGAGAGGTAGTTGGTTGCTGTTGGAAGAGGTAACAGGCACAAGATGGCGGCGCGTTTTGTTTTTATGTGTCTTTTTAGGCTAGAGAATTTTGGATCCCTAATAAGAATTAGGACAAAGAACGTGCCCGGCATTTTCATATGTAATTGATATTAAATATATAATTGTTTTTTAAATAAAAACTTGTTTATTTTTCTCACCACAATATCGTTTACATATTTACGAGTTGACTTAAATTACAGTTATTAATTTATGTGGGAGACTGGTGCCCAAACTAGGAAGGATCCTGTATTTCAGGTCACCAGTGCAATCCTCATCTAGGGTCATAGCGGAAGATTTAGTAGATATTGCTAAAAGCAACATCCACCAAACCCTACACTGCAACCTCTGTGTAAATAGGTCAGTACCTACATCACAAATATTGATACTGAATATAAGAATAGCAGTCTACCAAATTCAACACAGGTAATTAAAAATAGGATACACAAACTTATCAAAGACCTAACTTAATAAGAATTCGAAATTAAAAAAAGAATAAACGTGAAAGAGAAGTAGCGTTCATTGCAGTTAGCATTTAAATTAATACAATGCACCTATTTGGTACACAGCTATCGACACAGAGCCAATTAACCGGGAGCGAACAGGAAAACTAGCTGGATAAGGACGAACAGACCAAGTTTTGGATGGTTCCGTATAAGAATATGTTACACTAGCTTTTGCCCACGGCTCCGCCCGCGTGAATGTCGGTTATCGCGACCAAACATAGCCTGTGTCCTTTCTCATGGTCTAATCTACCCCTATACCAAATTTCATCAAAATCGGTTGAGTGGTTGAGGCGTGAAAGCGTAACATACAGACAGACAGACAGACAGACAGAGTTACTTTCGCATTTATAATATTAGTATGGATTGTTAAGTTGTCATTAGGTACAGTAAGAAATACTAGTGGTCGCCCGGTGGTCGAAATTCGACCATAAATAATTAAAAATTAAAAGTTTTGGGGAATTGCATACTTCTCCGTTCGCGCAATTTTCGTAAAAAGAGATGCAAAGTTACCTATTTATTTATCAATATATATTAAGTTAAAACCTCCTTACTATTTTTTATATTATTTTTTTTATGTCGTCAGCTGTCAACATTTCAAATAAGTACGGGTTTTTTTTTGGCCGGAAAGCGTAGAGGACGCATCGCGGTATTATTTTATTTTCCGAAATTGGTGTGAATTCAAGTTTTTATGTATAAAAATGGTGAATTTTTAGCCTGAATGCCTTGGACAACGCACGTGTAGGAAAGTGGCATATTACAGTGAATAGTGATTATACGCGTTCAATCCAAATCCTGGGGAGATTTGGATTGCTTTTAGTAAAGTCCCTACAACGTTACTAAGGCATGAATTATCTATTTATCATTCACCACCATTGTAACGTTATTAATTCCGTTTTCGGAACAAGTAGCGACACCTATCCATTTTTATAGGGAAGTGAAATTGATTTTCTTGTCCTTCCGACACTAGATGGCGGTGTTTAATCTATTTATCGAATAATAATCTAATATATAATCTGTGCATAGACTTTTCTAGGACATCTGTTATGACTTCCTGTCAAAAATTCATTCTATGGGAACAAAAATCATAGGCGAGTGTGGTTTAATAGAATTTTCTAGCACCTTCCATTCCAGTGTCGACTAATACGAATTGCTAGATTATAAAGAGGATTTCCGTTTAGGTGTTTGCTGGAATATTCCATATTAGATATTATAAATACGGGTGTTTCGGCTGTCAAGCAAAACTTCTGAAGAAATTCTTGACGCTTGTGTGTGTATTGGAAGACTGTCGCTCTGTGATATTAAATTATTATACGAAACTCTGAGCAAATCGTTGTGAAGTTCGCCCAGTAATTCTGGTAAGAAAAATCATTCAACTCCTGTAGGTAAAATCTATGCTGTTAGGTCTGGTAGTGAATTTAGTGTTTCGTATTGTAATACAGGGTCCAATTGTACCGCCAAGACTTACCTTGAGTCGCTGAGAGCTTTTGCGAACCCTGTGTGGAGATTTTCTCCATTGGCGTAGCCGGCAGAGTGGCGATATTGGCTTTGTTGCACCCAGCGTGAGCAGCCTGCGGTTCACCACGCAGCCCGACCCTGCACTGCCTCAGGAGGGAGACCAGGTCATGTGCAATATCCCTTAATATTTTTAGACACTTATTTGCCAAAGGACAAAGCTAATGATCGTTGAGAGTGAGCTCAGAAGAGCCGTACAAGCGGTGTATTTTATGTGGAACTTTTGTTGACTTATTTTCTTTTTGTGAGATTATATAAAATTAACTGTGATAACTCTGTAATTAATAGTGTACTATCTTGTTGTGTATATATCTTGCCCAAATATATGT
Organism: Eilema sororculum; assembly: GCA_914829495.1. Lineage (NCBI taxonomy): Eukaryota > Metazoa > Arthropoda > Insecta > Lepidoptera > Erebidae > Eilema > Eilema sororculum. Next base: position 21,602,727 of record OU618549.1, read on the forward strand.
ATGGATTTAGGTTGTGGTGTTTCATTGAAGGCGTTCCCACAACTGCAAACACCTCAGCTTGAGAAAGGCGCCCTGGGAAAAGAGTATCGTGAGTCTCGCCGCTGGGTGAGCCGGTGAGGTGACCTTTCCACCCAAAAAGGTTACACCATCATCATCATCATCATCATTATCATCATCATCATCAACATCAACATCACCATCTCACCATCATTAAATAATATCATCCACTGTTATTTCAATGAAGAAAATATTTGTAACTGATGATAAGGCAGCGTGGTCATAGTACCTTAGCCTGTTCCGAGAGGAACTAAAGAAACAGAAAAAATCAAATAGTTATGGAACTGTTGTGATGATTTACCTATGCCTAAAAAAAAATAACTGTATGTACACGTAAGTGACATGCGTATGTGTGTGTGAAAATTGGCTATAGTGTGCGTAACGTTTATTTTAATAAAAATAAGATATTTTAATGCATTATTATAAAAAAATATTAATCTTATGCACTTCTCTTCGGTATGAACTATCAATATGCCAAATCTCACCCTCCTACATACCCGCAATTTTCGTAAAAAGGGATCCAAAAATTTTCCTTCATGTATTAATATATAGATATTTTAATTTAAATGTCATTTCTTCAGAAAAGAAAAGTTAAAAACACATCTTTGCTTTAGCGTTTTCTTCATTTGAGAAAATCACAGTCTCTCTAAGAACTCAGTGAGGGAACACATGAGCCAACAACATTTTTGTACATTTAAACGAAATTCTCAGTGACATAATATATAGTTTAATTTCTCACTTTTATTTTAGTACAATCAATTTCATGTGTCCTAACCCTAACCTATTTGAATCAAATAAACGAATTTCAATTATTTACTAGTTCCCAACGGTGATGACGAGAAAATAAAACAAAACACTATCGAGGGAACACAGACACAGTATATTTTACAAAAGCAGATCAAAATAAGAGATAAAAAACGTTCAACTTCAAACAATGGGTCGTTGCGACAATTTTTCATCACGGACCCAAAAAACGGCATCATGCGATGAGAAATAACACGTGTGCAGTGTGTACAAAGCTTTATCACAGTATAACGAGAGATCTTACAGTAGTTCATCGCGTTTGATGTTTGCGGAAATGCCGCCTTTTGCAGTTTTGTCAGGGTTGTCACTTCAGTTTTTATATAGGTATAATTTTTCTGTAATATTCTATATATAACTCCTATTCGTTCTCTTTGTTCTGTCAAGGCACATCAACTCACGCTAATTTATAGTACTAGGTGATGCCCGCGGCTCCGCTCGCATGGATGTCGGCTATTGCGACTTTTGGTTATATCTCCGGTTCTACTCAACCAATTATGATCAAGCAAACGTAATATTTTAAGTCTGAGTTATTAGATTTTGGTTTCGATTTCGGTTTCAAATTCGATTTCGTTATTGATTTCGAATTTCTATTTCGATTCCGACTTGAATTTGGATATTTATTCGGGTTCGGGTTCGGGGTTGGATTCGGATTCGAATTCGAATTTCGCTAATCGCCGGGATCGCTAAATTGATGATATATTCTTAAGGAGCCTATCCACGATCAGTTCGCCTGCAGTTTCAAATCGTATCGGGTGGCCTGCAGTCCTAAGTCGACAGCGCCCACACACGAAAGCGATTTTGGCCCGGTGGCCATGCCCTGCTGTCAGTTTTGCGGCTACACACGATCAGTTGGGATTCAACAGTTTCCCATCGTATGATTGCCTGCCGGCAATTGTCTGCTATCGGGCTTGACGACCATGTTACCGACGATCAAAGATGGCGGACTAGAAATTGAAAAAAAAAAACATCGAGGTTTTCGGGGTGACTAAATTACGTATAATAAAATCCATTTAGCGATCCAAGATGGCGGACTTGAAATTTCCCACAAAGTCAACATGAGCATCGTTTTGGAGGTTTTCAGAGTTGCTAATTACGAATATATCATCCATCCAGTCATCTGGGATTGCTACATGAATAACATATTCGTAATCAGCAACCCCGAAAACCTTGAAAACGATACATGTATCGATTTTAGTAAAAATTTCGAGTCCGCCATCTTGGATCGCGAAATGGATGTTATATTCGCAACCAGCGACCCCAAAACCCTGAAAACGATACCCATATTGATTTTAGTGAAAAATTCGAGTCCGCCATCTTGGATCATCAAATGGATGTTATATTCGTAATCAGTGACCCCAAAAACCCTGAAAACGATACCCATATCGATTTTGGTAAAAATTTCGAGTCCGCCATCTTGGATCGCGAAATGGATGTTATATTCGCAATCAGCGACCCCAAAAACCCTGAAAACGATACCCATATCGATTTTAGTGAAAATTTCTAGTCCGCCATCTTGGATCACCAAATGGATGTTATATTCGCAATCAGCGACCCCAAAAACCCGGAAAACGATACCCATATCGATTTTGGTAAAAATTTCGAGTCCGCCATCTTGGATCGCGAAATGGATGTTATATTCGCAATCAGCGACCCCGAAAACCCCGAAAACGATACCCATATCGATTTTTGTGAAAATTTCGTGTCCGCCATCTTGGATAGCTAAATATAGAAAACGAAAATAAAAAACAATTTTAACAAACAAAACGAGCCTTGAAAAAAAAAACACGTGATTAGTATGATTACAAAAATGAGACAGCCCTGAATCCTTAGTACCGAGTAAAATGTATGGGCGTACCGAGTAATACCCCGTCCCCCACCACCCCTCTCCCCCCGCACGATTGCTCTGTCTAGACGGCTTCGTTGACCGACTGTATGTAGTATGAATCGTTAGACTGTGGCTTTATACTGAGCATTTCAGTTGTACTAAGCACGAAAACTACTGTTGTCTCTTTCTAGCGTATGACGTTAATCTGTTTTTTAATCAAAATGCAATTTCCAACGAAAAAATTAAGTATAATACGTTATTTTGTGTTTATTTTTAGTTGTTATTTTTAAACCGACTTCTAAAAAGGATGTGATTCTCAATTCAGATATTTACTGTTTGTACCTCGATGAATAAACATAAAGTTTTGAAAAGAATAAGATTTGTTAAATTATTTTTTGTTCGAAACAGATTTCACTTTGAAGTAAACAAATTTTATTGATTTTTAAAGGATTTCTTCAAAAACTTTCCTTTTAATTTTCTTACTCTCATTGTTATATTATAATAGGAAGGAAAGAAACTTGATAGCCTTTCGATTCATAGTCAGTACAAATATTTATTCATGAATATAATATTTACGGACGTCTCTAGGTATTACAAGTATGTATTATATTTACATAATATATTGTAATACAGCTGAAGTTAACTAAATAACATACGGAACCCAAGCGCGCTCATTTCGAACAGTTCCAATGCAAATTGCCAGCCGTCTCGCACGACAAGGTTCTATCAAAGCAAACTTCGCTTATAGTTTTTTTTTAATTATCAAACGTAAAGGAAAAGGTAACTTGCCGTACGTAGAACAGTACTACGGTACTACGTATGGCAAGTTGTCTTTCATTTCATCATAATTTTGTTTATTAATAAAAAATATTCCGAAAATATTCCGTCCTTTTCTCTATTATGTATACTATAAAGCGAGCGTATGACACTAATCCTGGTTGCATCCGAATTAGCTCCGACTTCTAATTTCCTTAAAGATTGGTTTATTTTGGCTTTTGTGGATAAGGATGCATTCTTTCAATTCTTCGCTGTTAACCCTGACAGGAACGATTGCATCAGAGTCTCGTTTGGCGGTGGCGCAGAGTGCGCCTCCCTGTACCCGGGGCTAGATGGGGACACTAAGCTCCCCACAACTCGAAGGGCAGACCCAGGACCATCTCTTTCGAGATGGTCCTGGGTCTGCCGGGGTGCGAGAGATAAGTCTCCTTCAGCGAGCAGGTAATGGTCGTGAAGGAGACGGCGGAGCGGGAGAGGCGGCGCGAGCGAGAAAGACTCGCGGATCGCGCCACCCGCGCGCGCAGGCAACTCGGGCGTCGGAGGGCACTGACTGACCTCCGTCCCCCATGAGCGCGGGCCTGGGGGTGACGGGTGGAGCCGCCTGTCACCCCAGCAGAAGCAGGCCACGGCGGCGGCGCGCTGAAAAGCGCGCCTCCCCATTTCGGGGGCGAGTTGGGGACACCGTTGTCCCCCCTCCTGAGGAGGGCCAGACCGTAAGGGATGGCCCTGGGTCAGCCGGGGTGCGAGGGATATGTCTATAACAACCTCACCTCCGGCCTAGCACCAAGACCCACAGTCGGCGTGCGGTTTTAGTCGGTTCAAGTCCGACATAACCTCCCCTTCCGGCTCCGGCAGGGGGGTATCCGAGGGGATTTCCGCACGAAAAAAAAAAAAAAAAAAAAAGGGGGGTGCGAGAGATATGCTTTCGGCAATCTCACATCCGGCCACCAAAGACCCAAGACGGCATGCGTTTTAGTCGGTTCGAGTCCGACATAACCACCTCCACCGGCTTCGTGGTAGGTGGTATCCGTGAGGATTTATCGCACGATAAAAAAAAGAGTCGTTCAGAAAATTCACAAAGTGTTTTTCTAACCTCTTTAAGAACGAACTTTGGACGTGTACGTATAAGTACATTTCCTTCTTGATAATCTTCAGGCTTAGACGCCGAATCTGCGATATAAAAAATATATTTATGATTAAATAAGTAAATAAATAAATTTTGACATTAGAAATCTAATAGGAATTTGACATTATAAGTATAATTATTACATTATAATTTGACATTATTAATTTTTGACATTATATTATTATTATTATTTGACATTGTAAGTACCCACCTATAGGGTTTTGATGACTGAATATCTTATTCTAATTTTGATTATGTGACCTAATTAATTTATTATAATGTAATATCTTATATATAATATGAATTGTAATTTGATTAATTCGATCTTAAATTGTAGCTTGGACATTAGAAACCTAAATAGGAATTTGACATTAAGGGTGTGGTTTTGGTGAAATATTTATTCTAATTCTGATTATGTGCTCTAATTATTTATTGTAATACCTTATTATCTGAGTTGTGATTGTATAGGATTAATTGTGGTCTACTAACATTGTATTGGGTGATGACCTGTAAGGATGGTAGTATGATGTATAAATAAATAAATAAATAAATAAATAAATAAATAAATCAATACAAAGTTTAACAAAATATTATTGTAAGTTCGAATGTAAGCTTCAACTTTTTTATTGAATATTTTTTTATTGAAATCATCTGTCTAGTATTATGCTAACTACAATATATGCTATCGAATGTAAGTACTTTGATTTATAAAGAATAGTGATTGTGATTCAGTTCAAAGAAAACGAGACCAAAAGGAGCCCGAAAAGAGTCTTTTGGCGTAAATACGGCCAAAACCCGTCGCTGGGATATCCTATGTAGGTATACCTGGTTCCCAGATACACACGCAAATTTGAAGAAACTCGAGTCCAACATACCCCCATGACAGTTAGCTCCAGTGAGATGGGGTCCACGAGGGTTATTGCACGTAAAAAAGTGCCCTTAGAACTCAGGAACTAGACGGGACGGTAGTAAATAATCTGCGATTGAGGAACCCCATCCTAGTCCATATCGCATTTACTAACCTCACCCACTCTTCCCCTCGACCTGTGGCACGGAAGACCTGTGTAGGGTAACGGACATTACTTTAGCACTATGGTCCAAATTGGGCCAATAGAATTTATGAAATTTATGAATTAACTCGATGAAGAAGAAGAAGCGTAAAAACATATATTACATCATGATGCTGATTATCAGGGGTATCATGTTATTTGAAGAGTCATAAGTGTTAATTAATTTATCGTACAAACACTACATCTTATCAATCGAATCGTGCTCAATACCAGGATAACAAACGTCCTCACTGACAGAATACTTCAAAAGAAATTTATGTGAACCACATAATTTACAAGACGATTTATTATACACCGTGGGTTCTGTACAATCATAATAAATAAAAATAAACTAGAAGAACAATATAACGACTTTTATTAACAATAAAAACACTAAATTGTTTCCGGTATGCGTCCCAAATAGAATTAAAACAAACAACTGGAAAGTTAATTTTCTTTATGGCCGACAATTTCTCAAAGTTTTTACCGTTTTTCGCGGTCTAATTGCCTTGTGAAAAAATTAGGCGGCATTATTGTAAAAATTGCTCAATTTTCTGTAATCACCTGTAGTGTTACTTGAATAATAATGTAATGGTTACTAACAATTAAGGTCCTATTTGTTCACCTGTGTGATTTCAGTGGTGAACAATTGATAAGAAAAATGTCCGTCGCGTCAGTTCACCTGGAAGAAATAATTTACGTGAAATGCTTTCCAAAGTAACATAAAGAATCTGCCAAATTCACTTTCTCTCTCTTTCACTCACCTGGACCAAATCGGGCAAGTGTTAGAAAATGGGCAGGTCAGGAGTACCCTAAACCGACGAGCATGCATGAAGAATGTAATGACAGTGAATGAAGTGCGAGTAGTATGTCAGTATCGTAGCAAATGAAGATCCGTGATCTCTGCCTACCCCTATGGGCCGCCCCGGGACCCGACGGCATTCCAGGCCGTGCGTGGGTCCTAGCTCTAGGAGAAGACGGTCTCGAACCCCGACTGCGAGGGTTCCTCAGCGCGTGCTTGGAGCGGGGCCAGTTTCCGAAGATGTGGAAGACGGGGAAACTGGTCCTCATCCGCAAAGACGGACGCCCGGCGGACGAACCGTCCGGGTACCGGCCCATAGTGTTGCTCGACGAGGTGGGCAAGCTCTTCGAAAGAGTGATTGCCAAGCGCCTCGTCGAGCACCTCTCTAGAGTGGGGCCGGACCTAGCGGACACGCAGTACGGCTTCCGCCGGTGGCGTTCCACTGTGGATGCCATCATGCGCGTGAGGACTCTGGCAGAGGATGCGGTTGCCCGGGGCGAGGTGATGTTGGCGGTGTCCTTGGACATCTCCAACGCGTTCAACACCTTGCCCTGGAGTTGCATCAGGGAGGCGCTCGTGTACCACGATGTGCCTCTCTACCTCCGCCGCATAGTCGGGGCGTACCTGACGGAGAGGGCCGTCATCTACCCAAGTGCGACCGGCGTCGGTAGGCGTGAGATGTCGTGCGGTGTCCCACAGGGATCGGTCCTGGGGCCGCTCCTGTGGAACATCGGATACGACTGGGTGCTTCGCGGTGAGCTCGCGTTCGGTGCCACCGTCACGTGCTACGCGGACGACACGCTAGTGACGGTGAGTGGCGCTACACACCGCGAGGCGACCCAGAGGGCCACGACCGCTGTTGCTCAAGTCGTGGATCGGATCCGGCGGCTGGGTCTCGAGGTGGCTCTGCACAAATCCGAGGCCCTTATGACGTGCTATGCGTCATAGGCAAAGTACACTATAACTAGGAAATAATATTATATAAACAACACGTATCATTAAACAATAATGTCAGCACTAAACTTATATGAGTAAAACCCCACTCTAAACCTCAGTAAAATCATGTAGAATAATTAGTATATAAGAGTGTGTAAATAGTAAATAAATTAATCTTGTTCCAACTGGTAAAACATCTTTTACTTACTCCGCAACAGCCCTGTTCTTTCATGGTCCTCGGCGCAGGCCACCCCCGGGATCCAGCTTGACAGTAGGAGGTACTCCCATCGACATCAAGCCCCGGTTGAAATACCTGGGGCTCGTACTCGACGGTCGGTGGGACTTCGGAGAGCACTTCCGAAGTCTGCGCCCCAAACTGTTGGTGTCAGCTAACGCGCTGATGCGGCTGCTGCCCAACTTGAGGGGCCCAGAGGACTCCTGCAGGAGACTCTACGCGGGCGTCGTGCGGTCCATGGCCCTGTACGGGTGCCCCGTGTGGGCGGACGCCCTGCGGGCCAGGTTCGTGCAACTGCTGCATGCGCCGCAGCAGACGATGGCCTGCAGGGCCATTAGGGGGTACCGCACGATATCCTTTGAAGCGGCGAGTCTCCTAGCCGGATCGCCACCGTGGATCCTGGAAGCGAGATCCCTTGCGGCACTGTATCGGTACCGTAAGGAGGCGCGGGAGCGGGGATACGATCCCGAGCCCGAAGACATTCGGGCCGAGAGGTCCCGGCTCCACGGGATCATGGTGGCGGAGTGGGAGCGACGACTTGAGCAACGACGCGCAGGGCATGCCGTCATAGAGGCGGTAAGGCCCATCATGGGGGAATGGCTCGAGAGGCCACATGGCAGCCTCTCGTATCGACTGACGCAGATTATCACCGGGCACGGGTGCTTCGGGAGATATCTGTGTCGGATCGAAAAGGAGCCAACGTCCGAGTGCCATCACTGCGACGCGAGCGAGGACACGGGGCTGCACACGCTCACCGAGTGCCCGGCATGGGCCGAACCGAGACGGGAGCTAGTGGCAGCCCTGGGAGTGAGAGTTCTCACCCTCGCCACCCTGCTCACAGCAATGGTCCGCTGCGCGGACGCGTGGGCGGCCGGCGTCTCCTTCAGCGAGCAGGTAATGGTCGTGAAGGAGACGGCGGAGCGGGAGAGGCGGCGCGAGCGAGAAAGACTCGCGGATAACGCCGCCCGCGCGCGCAGGCAACTCGGGCGTCGGAGGGCACTGACTGACCTCCGTCCCCCATGAGCGCGGGCCTGGGGGTGACGGGTGGAGCCGCCTGTCACCCCAGCAGAAGCAGGCCACGGCGGCGGCGTGCTGAATAGCGCGCCTCCCCATTCCGGGGGCGAGTTGGGGACACCGTTGTCCCCCCTCCTGAGGAGGGCCAGACCGTAAGGGATGGCCCTGGGTCAGCCGGGGTGCGAGGGATATGTCTTTGACAACCTCACCTCCGGCCTAGCACCAAGACCCACAGTCGGCGTGCGGTTTTAGTCGGTTCGAGTCCGACATAACCTCCCCTTCCGGCTCCGGCAGGGGGGGTATCCGAGGGGATTTCCGCACGGAAAAAAAAAAAAAAAGCCTACCCCTATGGGAAACAGGCGTGATTTTATGTAAGTATGTATGTAATTATCATCCAGGTACACAGAGTGAAATCATCATCATCTTCGCATTAGTCTCCACCTCGCACCGCCTGAGTGACGTTCTGATCCTGTTACCGCAACCCATGGCAACCTTCACGTACAATGGCCCAAGAAGAGAGGAAAAAAAGAGAGTCCCCTAACCCATGGTAACAAATTTCAGGGATAAAAAGTAGTCTAAGATTTATTCCCAACTATAATACCTGTACTCACCAAATTTCCGCTAGATCCGTTAAGACCTTTGAGCATAATGGAGTAACAAACATTTTGATGCTGTCGGAATCTAAAGTCGCGATAGAATCCATTGAAATTGTTTTATTTCAACAAATATTTTCACAAACTTTCTACAATATAAAAATCTGTAAGTATCAAAAATCATTTATTCTGCATGTCATTAAATCGGGACTTACAAAACGTCAATATAAAATAAATATTAAATACTAGTTTAGCGACCACCCACCGGTTCGAAACGCGGCCCAGACCTGAGAAGACTCCGGCAAGAAACGCAGCGGGCATTTTTTTTGGTCTATTTACAAATATTTACTTTGTCTAATACTTATGGTCTAGATACAGTGCTTTGCTTGAGTAGCATAGCTGAGCGAACAGCTCATTTCCAAGCTTGTTTATCATCTAAATATTCTTGGATTTTATAATAGCCTTTCTGGCACAGTTTACTCTTAACTGCATTTTTAAATTTATTTACAGGTAAATCTCTAATTTCATTAGGAAGCTGAAGCATAATAATATAGTATGTAATAATAATATTAATTACACGCAGTACGTGTGACACTAAACTGAAGTTAAAACCATTTTGAAAAGAAGCATCTCAAAGAAAAAATACCCTTACAACCGTCAATAACGAATCTTTTAAAATATTATCCCATCATAAAAATGTTCTTACTTCCACTTAGATCATTAATACTGGCCATTATACAACTTAAATCGGCCCCAGATTTCACCAAGTTTCTCCATAGAACCCTAATTTTTCAAAAGTCGGAGCAAACGAAGCGGAAAGTGATATAATTTTAAAGTGATTATAGCCCTTTTGCCTCGGTAACAACCCCTTGGAACCGATACCCATAGTAAGTAGTTACCGACCGTTGGTGGCGATTACTGGGTGGTTACACCCAGTTACGCCGGCTTTAAGGATGATTTAGTAGTTAAACTTGTGCGATTAATAGAAATTCAATTTGGTAGGTTTGTAAGGTATTAGACGGTAGTGGGCTTGCATTATCTTTAAATATAATTAAGGCACTTCAATTGTTTTAAAAACAGTTTTGATAACTTAAAATTAAGAACGATTTGGGAAACAAAAACTTTTTCACCTTGACCTGAAGGCATGGAGCCGCGAACAAAAGTCAGTGATATTTAAATGTGAATGATTTTTGAATGTTCGTTTTTCAATCACACTAACGGCTGAGAACAGAAGGGATAGATTATAGTCTGAACCTATGGTCTTCACGCAGGCAAAGCCGCGGGCACCAAGTGAGCCGTAATATTTAGGATAGTTCTCATCAGTTCTCGTAAAATTGAAAATAATAATTAATTTCCAAAGATTCTCTCAAAATTACTCACTCAATCATTTCTCACGCTTACATCAAAACGGCTCATTTGGTACGTAAACAACAAAAGTAACAAATGCGCTTGTTATGTTGGGGGAGGGGGGCTAAAATCGGGTTAAACATACGTGTTAATATCCCAAAAATTACTAGATATGCCTTAGGATAGATTACCATGGGGGTACAAACGCTAAGATAATATCTTTATTATAACTGAAAATTAATAGAGGGCTGATATACAAAAAGGTTTTTATGTATATCAATGCAGTAGGCAGGTATTTGTTGCCATGTGAACGGAAAAAGGAAACATCAAGGAAGGGACTTGAATTCTTACAGTTGACTCCCAACAAAAAAAAATATTTAATGTTTCAAGTTCCCAACTCAAAAGTATGCGAAATCCATAAACTTAGTATGTTTTTTTCAGTTCAGAAGTAGGTAGTTTACTTGTTACAAACTACCTAGAACGGGCTAGAACAAGCGCTAGAGTAATTTACTTTGTTCAAGTTTACTTACGGTCCACTTTAAAAACAACGCCATAATTGAAATTAAAAATCAAACAATGGTACGAAACTTTATAACTTTGAAAGTTTCCAGCAGTGCACAATTCTGTTGACCTTTGCAATAATTATGGTAGCCTAGACTGTTCCCGTGGTTCCAGTGTACGGAGTCTAGAAAATAGCTCCCTTTTATACCTATTGTCCCAACAAATAGAATCAGCCTATATGTGTATGTAAAATTAGTTTTTGTGCTGTCAGTGAGAAAGCCAAAGGCTTGTCCTATTCTGTTTTCTGCACTGACGGCACAAAAACTCTCTGTTCTTACAAGGGTCGGCAGCACGATTGTGACTCTGTTGCTGCTCACATACTCAGTGTCACAATCAAAAACCTGGAACGCCCTGCCTTTTTTTTTCGTGAGGAAATCCCCTCGGATACCTCCCCTACCGGAACCGGAGGTTATATCGGACTCGAACCGACTAAAACCGCACGCCGACAGTGGGTCGTGGTGCTAGGCCGGAGGTGAGGTTGTCATCGAAATATCCCTCGCACCCCGGCAGATCCAGGGCCATCCCTTCACGTGTTTCCTCCTTCCTACAGTCCCGGGTCCTTTAAGCGGGGCGTGAAAAGGCATGATGAGGCCGTCAAGCTGAGTACCACCACTGTTAACATGGTACAAATGTTTACGATGGTGACCCTCTTTCCGAGACTTTACCTTCATCTTACCATCAGGCGAGGTGAAGTCAAATTGACGTGTTCTTTCCTAAAAGAATTTTAATAAAAGAAAACTAACAATTAAGTAAAGTCAACTTATAGTAATCATCATAACTCATTAGCGTTGTTTATTAATTCTCCATGTTAACTCATACACGCGCAATTCTCCAGACTCGTTAACTCCGTCGTATGAGCGTCTGCAAACACGCGTCAAACGCGAGATTACGTGGCTCGAGATAGCGCGCCTATCGCGAGCTGAAAGAACCCTTTGATACCATGCCTATTCAGTGACGTGAATGGTGTCTGAACTACACACTTGGAATATAGAAAAGTCGGATATGAAATATAGATTATGAATTTTGAACTTTACTTGACAGTCACATGGGCCATAGTGAGTACTTGAGTGGTCTCAGATTCGAGTTTGGGCAAGGATTTGAAATGAGGGCTTGGGTTTTCCAGTTCAGGGTCCGCTCTCGTACTGCTTTCTCTGTTATGGAATGATTAACCCCCGACGCAAAACGACGGGGTGTTATAAGTTTGACGTGTGTGTGTGTGTGTGTGTGTGTGTATGTCTGGCTGTGGCATTGTAGCACCCAAACGGATGAACCGATTTGGATTTAGTTTTTTTTGTTTGAAAAGTATATTAGTCGGAAGTGTTCTTAGCTATGTTTGAAAAAATCGGTCCAAGATGGCCGCTGCCACAACATGTCGAAATACATATTTTTTCATAACTCCCTCAATATGGGTATCAAATGAAGGAGCTTGACTAGTAGATCACTTTAAAAAGTATAAAATAAAAATTAAATTTAAAATTTAAAAAACTCCCGTCACAAAAAACACCTCCAATAAGTTGAAAATAAATGGAGTTTGCCTTTTAACTTTATTTATCCTGACTTTTAGAAGAGACTGACCAACCCATCTGAGCCTAATCACATCTGAAAAATTGCAACATTCTGGATATTAACGAAAGACTAACTATTACTGTCCTCAACAACATGTTTACGTTTCTATCCTTCGAGACATTTAAAATTGACCTTATAAAATTGTATTGTAACCACTCATATTAAACGTATCAGCAAATAACCTACAAAGTTATCTGCGTTCAAAACTTTGCCCTTACGAGCTTATTGCTCTTCAAGTGACCACGTTTAACGGAGTAGCGGTCTTTGTCGTATCTACAAGATTAGACACTTTTAGACAATATCTGATTTTAACATTTTTTTTTTTACTCTTCTTCTTCCTCTTAGCGTTAATCCCAGTCGCATCCGAAGCTTTCAGCTTGGAGTCTGGGGTCCGCATTTAACAGTCTAACTGCGGATTTGGCTGGACTTCGATATTTTCTGTGGAGCGACTGCCATCTGACCTCCACAACCCAAAGGCGATATCGAAGCATTGCAGCTAGACCAGTTGTTAGACTTTTGAGGGCTACAAGTACCCGTTACGACTGCCATAGATGTTCGTATGGCAACTGGGACCGACGGCTTAACGTGCTCTTCGAGGCAAGACCAGACCAATGCAAATTACTAGGTATATTCATGCATACAAATATTTACACTGAGCGGGGATTGAATTCACGCCTCCTGCGTAGCGGCCGCGTTCAGTAACGCTACGCCACGGAGGCAGTCAATTACTTATTACTAAATTACTCGATTTATCAAATTCAATGTAAGCAGAAATAATATACTAACGATAGAATGCAACACGATGCACTTTTCATTGTACTAACAGTATGATACAGCTACCTAACGTCTAACGCCGTCACGATCCTCCATTACACGTCACGTCACGTAGCTTGCAGAGCTAATAGACTCGCACGTTAATTGACGTCAACGCTAAAAGACGTTTAAGTTATTAAGCGCCTGTCGCCGCCATGTTGATCTTTGTATGAAGACAGTTTACACTCAACGCTTTCATTCAGCATTTATGGTGAATTCAAACTTATATTTGTTATATATTCACGCCTGTTTATTTGTATAGAAAGATGTGTTTAGACACATTCGCATTCAACTAAGACGGTAGAACGTTTGATAATGCTATCCGATAGTAACCGTAATCATATAATTATACCGAGTGTAAGGGGAACGCTCCTAAGCCGAAAACCCCTAGTTGTACTCCAGGTACATAATACATTAGAATTAAAAAAATCGATTTGGACAACTAGCGCCAAGCTTTTTGTAGCGGTATTTCTTTATGAAATAACCGTTTCATTTAGCTTTACAAACATGATGAAGAGTAAGTAATGCAAAAAAAAAAAAACAGAAATTGAATTATTTTTTTGGTCCAAATTGTTTTTTTTTTATGCCAAAGTGTATTGCGTATATTTATGTAAGTGTATATTTATGTATCTGGAGTACTACTAGGGGTTTTCGCCCGCTTACACCCGGTATGCTACAGATTAGACGGTAATTGCTTCCGAAAAATCATAATAACCCAAATGATGAACATATCGGAGAGTATACCCCTTCCTCAATTTAAACTGCAAGCTGTCGCCAAAATAGGCTCGAATGACTTATGAAAGGTAAATGTATATAAAAGTGACTCTCAATTTAGAAGTACTGTACTTACCGATGTTTTTTTATTCTCTAGAGTGACCTCAGACAATGAGGTGAAAACCTCAAATGCCAGGACCGGGACCAGGAATAGATATGCCATCCATACACGGTGCAGAGTATACCAGCTAGAACCAAGCGTTTGAAACCAAGTGACCCATTCCTATGCCGCACCATTAATACCTGGAACTCACTGCCAGCTCACGTGTTTCCTACTTCCTACAGTCCCGGGTCCTTTAAGCGAGGCGTGAAAAGGCATCTAACGAGGCCGTCAAGCTGAGTGCCACCACTGTTAACAGGGTAAGTACATGTTTCCGATGGTGGCCCTCTTTCCGAGACCTCACAACATCAGGCGAGGTGAAGTCAAATTGACGTGTCCCATATAAAAAAAAAATGCTAAATTGATGACAAAATATTCCATTCCAAATATTTGTAATCCAAGTCCTATCCGGAATGACCTGTGCACCCTGTCCCGGTTATATTATGAAGGGTATTTTTATCTCCATACATGGAATACCTTGCTGCATAATTGCTTTCAGTAATTATAATTTTTTTTGAAGTGAAACTGAAAAATTAAGCAATAGGTATGTAGGTAACTCAAATTGTGTTATTTTGGCTTATTCCGAACCTGACCCGAAAACCTGACCCGAAAACTTGAAAAATAATGTGATATTTGTTCCGAACGTAACCTGACCCGACATCTCATTCCTATCATAACCCGAATTGCGCAGATTTCTGTTACTTTTAAAAGCCGGAGTGCGGTAATTCCAACTTCTGTAGGTTAGGCACACGAGTCGAGCGAGCGAAGCGAGCGTGCCGCGGCAGTGGCCGGCGAAGTGCCAGATCGGGTTATAATAGGAACGAGACCGTCGGGTCAGGTTAGGAAGAGGGTTACGTTCGGAACAAATTTTTAAAGTTTCTAACCTAACCCGCGACCGGGTCAAGTTTTCGGTTCAGGTTCGGAATAAACGGTTATTTCCAGTAAAATGAGACTGGTTATGTGTTACCCGTCTTGGATTTCGAATTTCCGCTTTATTTTGATAGGAAACTTCACAACATCCCATAGGTCCACATTCCCGGTATATAAAGTAGCCTGTGTTATTATTTATGAAATGTATGTAATGTATGGGGCCTCGAAGATCTTGATAGAACCACGTCCCCCGCCGGAGCCGGAAGGGGAGTTTATGTCGGACTCGAACAGACTAAAACCGCACGCCGATTCCGGAGGATCCGAGGATTCAGGAGGCCGGAGGTGAGGTTGTCTTCGACATATCCCTCGCACCCGGCTGACCCAGGGCCATCCCTTACGGTCTAGCCATCCTCGAGAGTGATGACACCACGGCGTCCCCGCCTCGCCCCCGGAATGAGGAGGCGCGCTTCTTCTGGGGTAACAGGCGGCTCCACCCATCACCCCCAGGCCCGCGCTCATAGGGGACGGAGGTCAGCCTTTGAGGTTTTAAGTGCTAGGTGATAAGATGTTTATTTAAAAAAACACCCTATGAGGTAAAGTAGTACGTGAAAAAGCGGTATGAACTAGTTTATTTTTTTTTTTTATTTATTATATACTTTATTGTACGCCAATTACATTATTAATAGTATGGAAATTAGGAATACAAGAGCAGTACAAAGGGCGGCCTTATCGCTTTACGCAATTTCTGCCAGGCAACCTTTGGATGGAAATGTATGTTGGTTGGAGTACTTAACTAGTTGTTGGCGTTCAATTATATTTATTTATTTATTTATTTATTTATTTATTTATTTATTTCATATAATTACAAATATAGGTATATGAGATGTTATGTTGATTCAATTAGGTACACTATATTTAGCCTTGCGGCATGCAATTTTACGTCCGTAGAAGTCAAGGAAATACAAAATTAAAGTAATATAAAATGTCAATGTGGGTGTCAATAGAAGGTCAAAAGTACATGACAATATACTAATTCTACTATAAATTTTATAACATGTCCATAATATAGAGGTTAAGGGATACACAATTAGTAATAATGTAATACTCGTTATACAACGTCAATGGGAATCATCACAATTTAAATAGTACATGTCAACATCAATAAACTACCTAATTCTAAATTGAATGTCAGTACATTTGTCTATCACAGCTGATCACGTAAATAATCCTAAAGGTATATGATATAATATATATTTATATCATATACCTAAACATTTATATAAATACATAATTATATAAATATATACCTACTTAAATATAAATATACACACATACATAAAATACATATACATTTCTACATACAATTTAAATTTGTAAAAATATATAGGTACATAAACATCTACATACTTAAACAGATATAATAGTACACTATGTTCGACGTGACACACTGGACAAGTAGTGCTCCCTGACCATTCCTTTAAACTTCACCAATGTCTGAGCTCGTCTTATTTCCACTGGCAGTTCATTCCACAGGCGAACAGCTGTGACGGTAAAAGAATTGTCGAAGAAACCTGTGGAATGCCTTTTTGGATGTGGAATGGAATGGAAAAAGTTTAGTGCCACAACTTTCGGTTAACACTATGTTAACCGAAAGTTTTCATACAAATTGGATCTCTTCCGTACCGTTGTAGTGTGTTGGCAGCCTAAAACAACCACAATGTGTATATTTGCCCAACCTTCGTAAAGCGGTGAACGTGTTTCTATTATTAGTCTAAAACTACCCTCCAAAGTACACAGGCGAACTCTTATTTACCTCTGGACTGGAAGTGCGCTTTAATCTCCCTGCCTACACCCGGTTGTAACCGCGTGAACTTTCTCCTCTGACAGCTACACATGTAGTACATATAGTCACTTAATTATTCAGATTATGCTTCAATTAATCGAATTACTGTATTATCTGTTAGTCTGGTAGGGACTCCAAGCTGTAAGGAATTTTGAGGATATTTTTACTAACTTACGTTCTATGGGTGTATTGTATAACCAGCGCCATCTAGAGTAGCAAGTTGAATTTTTATGTCAAAGTCAAAGTAAGTAAAGTAGGTAGTAAAAAAAATAAAGAAACGGCGCAACAAACTCCACTATAGCATTTTACAGACGTCAATTTACAAAAAGTGATTTCTTAAGACTAAATGTGGACTGTAGACCATATACTAATGTACAGTGACTAGTTCGTTGTTTCGTCCTATAAAGATTCGACCCAATGGGACGAATCACAGAAATTAAAAATAATTAAAATTATTTGTCTCGTGTCAAGATAATTAAAGTATATAAAAAAAACTTATAATAAAATAATTCATATAAAAATAATGAAGTTCGCGTTCCTATTGAAACATTATGCCGTAATTACAGCAATTTAGGAGGGGCCTACACCATGCTCAAGCCAGACACTTTTGTCTTCAAGGTAATCATCAGTCCTATAAATGCTTTTTTACATAAGGTGGTCTTCACAAAGGTTTTAAATTTATTGTCAGGCATGCCAAGGACTACCACTGAAACTAGTGATCCTCACACAATGTGACCTCATACACTGTAACACTGTTCCTCACACACTCGCGCAATCAAATTTCTTGCGTTAACACAAACACCCAATACAAATCGCAGGACCTAGGTTTGCGTGGGTAACAATTAAGTCTATGAGACGTTCAAAACATATACACAAAACTAACCAGCACTCTTATACACGATCGAATCTGCAACATGCTCATTGCTCATATCTAGGATAGCAATATCTATTACCTCCCTATTTTCGTGCGGACTTCCCCACGGATACCTCCCCCGCTGGAGCCGAAAGGGGAGGTTATGTCGGACTCGAACCAACTAAAACCACACTCGACTCAAGTTCAGGGGATAATAGATATACTTAACATTTAAAATATCTATTACCCCATGAAAGAGTCACGGAATGATCTAATTCAATATTTGAAGCAGCCCAAAGCGCGGGCAACAGCTACTAAAACATATTTGGTTACATCATAAAATTCCTAAATTACTTAAAACTAAGCTTCGTAACGGTTCCATTGATTGTTAAAAAGTCCTGACTTTATCAAAAATTATGGTCACACTGAGTTTTAATTAACCGAACGCAGTAAGTAAATTGGACGAAGCTTATATTGATTGTTTTGTGGAATTATTTATAAGTAGCTTACAACCCCGAACTGCCGTGATGTATATCAATACTCGACCCAAATGAATATTGAATATGATCCGAAGATGTTAGTTAGATTTCAGGTATGATGTTCATAATCTATATTAATAACTAGTAGGCTCTGACCGTGTGAATGTTGGTTATCGTGATTTTTGATCATATGTCTGGTTCTTACTAAACCGGTGGAGATCGAACATTTCTTAAGACTGACGAAGACCTTTCAAGAAAACCGCATCCAAATCTGTTCAGTGGCTTAAAAAAAACAAGAATTTCAAAAAAATATGTTCAAAAACGGTAGTTTTCTTTAAGATCTTATAATTCATAAAAATACTAATACCATCGTAACTCTCTGTCTGTATGTTTTGCTTTCACACAAACTATTGAATAGATTTTAATGAAGAGTAAACTTTGAGAAAGGACATAGGCTATGTTAAATAATAGGACATAGTCAATAATTCCGTATTTCTGAAGTATATAAAGTATAGAGTTTAAATGTTTGTAACGTGCTTATTTCCGGAACTAACAATAGCTAGGGTTGGTATTATTTATCGCTTATCGTTTTCCTAACTCACACCCAGGCATAATTGCGTTATTACAGGTATTGCCAGGGTGTAAATTGCTGTATGTCCTATTCAGAAGTGCTGTGTTAGTCGTATTCCAATTTATCGATCTTCACCGTAAAGTCACAGGTAAATAAAAGTGGTAGCGCCGATCCCGCTGTTTCTTCACTACCTAGTCACTCTCTAAAATCTAAACTAGACTCAATACTCTGAAAACTAAACTAAAACTTTCCTGATCATATTACCTAAAAAGCAAATAGCCACCAAGAAAGAGTGACTAATTTTTAATTAGCTTATGAAGCAAAATGCCTAAATCGCTAAACGACTTATTTTCAGAATGCCGCTAGTGTAAATAGACTAGCTTACTAGAAAGACTATAACTTGAAATACGTTATAAAATGACTTAAACGTAAAATGACTCCTTTTTTAAATGTATGACGAGCGATAAAATATTCTATCTCAAGATGTAATCCATACTAATATTATAAATGCGAAAGTAACTCTGTCTGTCTGTCTGTCTGTCTGTCTATCTGTCTGTCTGTCTGTCTGTATGTTACGCTTTCACGCCTAAACCACTAAACCTATTTTGATGAAATTTGGTATAGGGGTAGATTAGACCATGAGAAAGGACATAGGCTATGTTTGGTTGTGATAACCGACATCCACGCGGGCAGAGCCGCGGGCAAAAGCTAGTATACATTATATCCCATATTGAAATAAAACCACTTTTTACGGATTCTATCGCGATATATTTGTTATTATTAAAGGTTAAAAAGTAATAATAACAAATATATCGCGATTGAATCCGTAAAAAGTGGTTTTATTTCAATGAGTGACATTCGCGTAAACTTTAGAAAATATAATTATATCCCATAGTCAAAAGCAGACTTTGTTATTATTTTAGGCATTTATCTCGGTAGGCTTTCTGGTTCTTAGACATGTTAAGACATGATTAATTTTAGGCAATTTGCTTCGTAAGCTTTTTGCTTTATAGGCTTCATAATTTTTAGCCAACTTGCTTTTTGAGCATACTGAGTTTGGGCATACTGAGTTTTAGGTAATTTGCTTCATAGGGATTTAGCTTTTTAGACTTGACCTTTAGGCATTTTGCTTCGTAGTCAATTTGATTTTTAGGCAACATGATCAGGACTCAACTAAAATGTACAATAATAATAACGGGAAATAACGCGATCACGGTAAAGGTACACCTACGTAACTTTGATTTGCCGTTACGCCGGCTGTGGTCACAGGCTGACTCACGGAACGTTGATGATTTCATTATTTCTATCAAACATTAAAACAAACAACGAATAACACATGGTAAACAGTGTTGTTTTGAGTAGTTATTAAATATTTGGGCACTGCAGCAAGCGCTATCGTCAATGAATTATCATGGTCAAATTCTGTACCTTTAAGGCGAGTGTAGCAAGTGCAATTAGCTTAGCTTTAGGGATAAATAAAGATAAAGATAAAAGGATAACATGGGCAATACTAATACTCTTAAAAAAATTGTGTCTAAAGTCAAACAAAATCCTTTCAGGCATATTTTAGTTTAGTAACGCGCCACAGAATCAGCGCCAACACCTTCTATTTTAGCACTTGCTCAGAGTACTTCCTATAAGTGTTCGAGATCCTTCGGTTTACGAGTTCAATGCAGTTTGCAGAGACGTATAAACCTAAACGATATGTTTCACACATACGTACGAGTATATTAGACAATTCACTTCAGGTGCTCTTGCATGCATGCATTGCATGCTGCGGTGGATGTGTGGAGTCACGCGTAAAGATCGCGTGAGGAACTCTCGCATCCGCAGCAGCCTTCATGTCCGTGACATCGCAGATAAAATGCAAGAGAGCCGCCTCCGCTGGTGCGGCCACGTCTTGCGGAAACCGCCCAGCTACGTGGGTAACAAATGCCTGGCAATGGCGCCCCCACCCGGTCCAGGTAGAAGGGGTAGGCCCAAGAAGTGCTGGCTTGGCGTCGTGGAGGGTGACATGCGTGAAAACAGTCTCACTACCTTGGAGGAAGAGCCGGAAGGCGGACCCTGAGCTCCGAGGGCACCGTGGCCTCGGATGCAATCAGGACTAACGTCTTTATGTGAATGATGATGATGATGACTTCAGGTGCTCTTAATTTCTTAAGCTTAGGATGGATGGTTTGATACATATCGGTAACAGAGCTCAAAAGTATTGTGTTTTGGAACTAGGTTTAATCGCAGTCGTAAAGTTAGTAGTAAAAGTTAAGACAATAATGCAGGACTTGGAACCCGGCCTCCAGGATCCAAGCTATAGATAAAATCTTCCCGAGTAGGCATAGATTGACTTTATGTATCAACTAGCTGATGCCAGGCTATCGTGAGGGATATCGGTCGATTCTTGGTTATATCTCCGGTTCTGCTCAACCGATTGTCATTTTATTTCTTTTTTTATGTTTTATGTTTGTGTTTTTTTGTTGTATAAATTTTTATTATAAGTCTGAGAAAGACTTAAGTATTTTTTGCATGTGTCGCAAAGAAACAGACAAAAATTTCCCGTAAATTTTTAAATATCTCTAAGGTACGACTACGGACACGATTAGTTTACATTAAAATAACTATAAGATTATATAGAAAGGTTGCAAAGGGAAAAAGAGGCAGGTTGGTTAGATGGCTAAAGTTTACTTTATGTATCTATAGAGTTTTTTTTTAATACCATTTGCTACGATCCTGACATACTGCTCTCGCTTTATTCACTCTCATTACATTCTTCATGCATGCTCGGCGGCTTAGGGTGCTCCTGACCTGCCCCTTTTCTAACACTTCCCCGATTTGGTCCAGGTATGTGCGTCTAGGTCTTCCCCTTCCGGCGGTACCATCCACACCCGCCTCATACACCTGTTTCGTTAGTCTTCTTCTTTCTTCATGTCAAGTTCATAACTACATTTTGGTAAATAAATTGGTTAAATAACCCACCCCTGACCGCTCCCGGCGCAAAAGTGTCCATCATACTGGCTGCGTTCACACGCAGGATTGCGATGGCCAGCCTTTGCACCAGGAACGCTTACCATCAGGCGATCCCTCTGCTCGTTTGCCTAGGGAGGCAAACTCCATAAAAATTCCATAAAAAATAAATTTAAAAAAGCTCTAGAGATTATTATAATGGGTCATTCATCAAAAATAATCGGCTTCAAACCGACTACAAACGGTATAACTATAAGAAGAAAAGTAAACAAAACTGAAGAATTACCAAAGATAGCAACCATGGTAAGATTTACCCTAGCAATGGCCGACTTCAGTGAAGATGGAAGTTATATAAATCAAAGTTTTTGACTGATAAAGCAAAATGAGTGAAACCCTTTCTCGTTATCAGAACGGCCGTGACCTTGGTGGGGTTGAGGTTCGACTTTATTGTCTGAGTCAATGATGTACTATTTTATAATACGTCATTTAGGAACATGGCGGCTGACAAAAATAGCGCAGAAACTAAGCATATATTATATACATTTGCTACTTACTAATAATACGTCCATATTATTAATTTATATGCATTATATTATTATTTATATCAATAATATTACTAATCTATTATTAAAAACGTTAAGAAAACGTCGTAAGGAGCGATTAACGGAAAAATACGTAGGCGATATCACTTTTTTTTTCGTGCGGTAATCCCCTCGGATACCTCCCCCGTCGGAGCCAGAAAGGGAGGTTATGTCGGACTCGAACCGACTAAAACCACACGCCGACTGAGGGTCGGTCGTGGTGCTAGGCCGGAGGTGAGGTTGTCATCGATATATCCCTCGCACCCCGGCTAACCCAGGGCCATCCCTTACGGTCTGGCCCTCCTCGGGAGGCGATATCAATGCAAGAGAAGGAAAACTCAAAATAAAACTGTGTACCAACCAAGCGTAAGCGCAACACTAAGAGGGGCCTATGTCCAGCCTGCAGTGCACTGCGACTTATACAGTATGTATACGACATATAGGCATTTACGGAAACAGTGAAGCGTCCTGGTCCATAGGAATGAAACAAAATTAAATTTAAACTCAAATTCGTAGATTTAAAAAAAACTAAATTTCCTAACAAACTAATTATTAAAATAAATGTAGAAAATGTAACCACTTTTATAAGTCATTGATTCATTCACAAAAATACACGCTTAGAATTTGCACGAAGCAAAGCGGCAACGTGCCGCCAGCTGACGCGCGCTCGTGACCTACCTACTAAGGTAAGATTAGGCACCTATCACGAAAGTTCACTTAACTTTATAAACACCACTTTTTCACGGCAGTGCTTAAAAATGTGAATCTAAATTTTAGAAATGCCCGCCACTAACTTGAAAACATAAAATGATATCGCCAAACTAACTGTTCAACAGATTTCGGTTAGGTACCTACCTTGCTTTCAATTTATCAAATGCCTCAATAATACGGCTGCGAGTCACTTTCAGAGACACGTTAGGTACACTATACACTTCGTTGATTTTTCAAAAAAAGAATACGTAACAAAACTCGCACAACAAATTTACTAGGTAGGTATTTAGACTTATTTTCACCGTTAAAATTAAGGATAGAATAGCTAAACTAAAAATAAACACAATTCACAAACACAAAAAGAATAGATTAGTGTCAATTTCACTTTAAAAACAAATTAAAACGAGAAAATAAACCGAGAGGATCAAAGAACGACACGCGCGGTCGCCAGTGACGTCGCGGTTACTGACAACATTCCAGAAATTATCGAAACATAAAATTGTACCTAGGTTAATAAGGTAAAAGCACCAATATCCATCTTTGAATATGTTTATTTTAGAATATTTTATTTATTATTAACCTGATTGATGAATAGTTGGAAGGTATTTATTGTCAATTTTCATGGTGTTCATTATCATGTCGTCGTGCGTAGTTTTCCTGTCAGAGTTGGAGGGTAGCCCGGTAGTCGCTCCCACAAAAGCCAAGATAAACCAAATGAAAATAAAGATTAGGAAAGCAGCCCTCAGGCACCAAAGTACAAGATATGGATGCAACCGGGATTAACACTGAAATTATGAGCTTTAAATTCTTCATTACGTAGATATTAATACTCTTAATTATTGAATTTGTTATGGAAAAATTATAAAGAAATCAAATACAAAGTGTAATTAATCAAAGTTAATCATTGATAAGTAGGTACCTACTTATCAAATCAAAAAGTTTTATGTGTAATCAAAACAACCATTATTCTCTGTACGAGTAACAGACTGCCGTTAATCAGAAATTTACCCTACCGGCGGCACTCTTTGAGGTATTATGTCTCTCTCATTACAATCGTATTTTTACGAAATTGATGAATGGAAAAATTAATGAATACACAGAACGGCAACGTCGCATCGTGCAATTTTAATAGTAATAAGGGTTTCCATCTGCAAAATCCGTAAACCAGGACAAGAAGTTTTTTTTATACTACTAAGGTGGCAGATAAGCATACGGCACACATGATGGAAAGTGGTTAACGTGGCCTATGGACGTATGCCACCCCAGGGGTGTTACAGTTGGGCTGCCGAGCCTGTAAAAACGTCGGACGCCAGTCATCTCCGGAAAAGTCAAAACCACCAGATACGATAAGAAATCGTATCCGAGATTTCGTGCATGCATACCCCACTTTCCCAAGAGGTTCGCTCGTTCACTAGTGTACCGGAGCCGGACATGGCTAAAGAAGAACCAAGTAGGCAAGTGGAGGTAACGTGGAACATCGGCACGCCGTATGTACTTTCCAGGCGGACGGTGGCCGTGACGGCCGGCGGCTGTTACTCTAAGCTCATTGGGGACATCTACCTGGTGATGGTCTCACATGCACCACATGGGCAGGTCGGAGTGGGTATAGTGCTCTCGGGTGCTATGTGGCTACAAATCCGGGGAAACTCGGACGGATGGTAACCCTAATGGTAGTATTTTCGTGCAATTTAGAGTTCATTGATAACTGCGATTCTACGGAGTGTTTAAAGTTGTTCAAAATTTTATAATATTAAAACCCTAGTTTCTGCCCTTAATACTGGGCCGATTTTGTTCAATTTTTTCCTATTTGAAGCTATGGGGGTACCAAGTATATGGTTTCAATTAATGCCTATATGTCGTATCCATATTGTAGATTGAATGTCGAGGTGAAAGAAGGATGATGATGACTGATTTAAATAAAGCTGTTTAAACTCTAAACAATGTGATTGGACGTAACGACTCGGAACTCTACTATCAATACGGAATCTGTTCACAAAGCTCTGAGCCCAATTTAGGCTGGTCGCAAACGATTCGTTTGCAGCCCGCGTTTAAACAGGTCTATAAAGGCCTTTTATGTTTTGTGACCCCGATTTAAGACATGCCCTGATTTGAAAGTAAAAGATTTTGTAGCCTAGTTTGGGGATATCGATAAAGATGAGACAACGGTTGGAAATTTTGCCTGACTTACCTGTTTAGGATTATGTACCTAGTAGTTTTTTTACTCTTTTTGAAAATAAAAAGCTTGAATTTTTTTCATATACAAAGACCTTAGTACTTATAAGTACAGTCAGCGTCATAAATATCTTGAAGACGAAGTCTCAAAATGATCTTAAAATTTTCATATTAAGAACAAATCAAACTGTTTTCTTGATTTAAACGATATTGCTCCCAATTCTGTTGTTACATCTCTAAACTTAAATTTCTCTAAAAAAATCTAATTGCATCTCTTTCATGATCAGATAAAAAAGGACAGATGATTTTATTCAAGTTAAGACCTGTCAAATTAAGACAGCGCCTTGTTGGTGCGTAATATGTTAAGTCGCATGTTCGTAGATGTCGACTAAAATTGAAACGTACCGTCATGGCGCCGACTTAATTTGACAGGTGTTCACTAAAATAATTCATCTGTCCTTTTCTATCTGATAATGAAAGAAACAGATGCAATTAGAAAATTTTAGAGAATTTTAAGTTTAGAGATGTAAGAACAGAATTAGCAGCATTATTGTCCAAACTAAAGGTGTGTACCAAATATTAGAGCTATCAGTCAACTAGAAGGGCGTAAAAAAACTAAATTAAGATCATTTTGAGTAGGTACTTTGTATCAACATCTTTCTGATACTGACTGTACAATCAAAATAAAAGAAATCTCTTCTAAAAAATTTACTCTCCAGAGAATTAAGGACTCCTCCATTCCACATAATTCAGACAATCATAAATTAAATTCGACCCCCAGGCCATAAAAAGTTTCCAATTGAAAATCCATTTTAATTCAACTAATGCACCATCGATATCCTTCGGCCGCCATTTTTAATAAAAATGCTCGCAGTTAGCGCTTGGCAATCGTTTCACTGAAATGAACGAACTCTATCTGTTTAAAGGATCTTTTAGTCATTATTTAGTTAATAGATCGCTTTTAGGGATCCATACTCGGAGAAGGAACCCTGTTCATCTGTCTTCTTCTTCTTGCATCCCTTAGTCCAATATCTATCTGGGATTGTGTCTTGTTACCGGGAGCGAGTTGGGGACACCGTTGCCTCCCCTCCCTGAGGAGGGCCAGACCGTAAAAGATGGCCCTGGGTATAAGACAACCTCACCTCCGGCGACCTACGACCCACAGATGGCGTGCGGTTTTGGTCGGTTCGAGTCCGACATAACCTCCCCTCCGGCTCAGGCGAGGGGAAAATTCGGTATTCCGCACGGAAAAAGTGGTCGGGTCTTGTTGTACGTCTACGCCAGGACGTTCTCTCCATCTCTGTCAGCGATTTCACAATTGCGTCGAAAATTAGGTATTTTGTAAAATTTTGTAGCCCGGAATTCGAAATTAGACTAAAATTCAAATACGACTTCACTGTCATCCCTTAAAGATGGGATATAAAGAGAAGGTAAATTTATAGTGATTCAGGTTTGATTCAATAGCTCAGTTGGAAGAGCATTCCTCTGTAAGGGAAAGTTCGTGGGTTCAAGTCCCACTTCAGCATTTAATTTTTCCCGATGCATTCGAATTTTAAAAGTTAGCCTAATAAATGCTATAAAAAATTAATTCAAAAATTAGACTAAAATGTTGATTTGTATTAGCTATTGCTGTAATGAAAAAAAAGCATAAAATATTTACACTAACTAGCTGTTGCCCCAAGGAAGCTAAATTAGTTTACTGGCATCCTCTAACAGTAAGCTCTGTAATTTTCTGTTCAGATCATTATTGAACAGAAGCATTGTATTTAAAGCAAAGTCTAGTATAGTACTTTCCTTTTCTGCTGAAGGGTAACGAAGCACGACTTTTGCCAAACGAGATGAAGCCAGCCTAACCGACCATTAATGACGTGAACTCTCTCTTAACACAAACTAAAGCGTTTTGGGGGAATACTAGTAATTTTGGATTTAAATATTTTTTTATTTCGAGAATAGGTTCCCATTTTAGATATTCCCATTTAGGATCCGAGGAGGGGATTATAATTCCATGCAGGTAGAGCCGTGGGCAACTAATAGATTAATATTTTTGTCTGTCTGTCTGTCTGTCTGTATGTTACGCTTTCACGCCTAAACCACTGTACCGATTTTGATGAAATTTGGTACAAGGGTAGATTAGACCTTGAGAAAGGACATAGGCTATGTTTGGACGCGATAGCCGACATCTACGCGGGCGGAGCCGCGGGAAAAAGCTAGTAAAAAATATATGTTTGAATGAATTTTTTATATTATTTATTATGTTAACTATAAAATTTGAATACATAGGGAAAAATTAAATGCTCAGGTGGGACTTGAACCCACGACCTTTCCCTTGGTCTTCCTTCCCTGTAAGGGAAAGGTCGTGGATTCAAGTCCCACCTAAGCATTTAATTTTTCCCGATTTATTCGAAAGAATAAACAAACAGTGGTCACACACAACTTTTTCACAGTAATTAAAAGACCAGTAGCCGGATCAGTGGCAGTCGCTAATCAGGGTCTGAATCAACGGCTGCGGTGTCCTCGGTTTGCGCAATTAGACTCCTCACTGATTGGAGACACCAGCTACTAATGTGTCGGGGTCGTCGCAGCCGCAGCACCGAAATTCAAATAGTTTGAGCTTGTTGGAAAGCAATCCGTGTGTTTGTTTTTTCGACTTTGAAAAAAAGCGGAATTTGGGCTGTTTTTTTTTAGATTGAAATGTTGAACTGTTGAAAGTATTGATAATTTTGAAAAGGATCATTTTAACTATTTTTTGATTGCTACAGTGACTACATCTGACCACTCCACTCAACCTTAAAAAGAAAGCACGGTGGGCGGACTTGGACCCGAAAGGTGTCCTTGAATTAATTTTACAGCAATGCTAACTTTACAAATCGAATACATAGGGCAAAATGAATCTTCTCGGGCGGGACTTGAATCCGCGATCTTTCTCTTACAGGGGGAATGCCTTGTCCAACATAAAAATATACAAATCACTGTTGAATGTGAAGATAAAATTGTAAATCATCTCCGGTGAATGTGAGAAAAAACTGGCACTTGGCACTCGGCTCAGTCAATCAAATCAAAAAGTTCCCGGGTTCTTCAATCGGGGCGTGAAAAGGCATCTATCAAGGCCGTCAAGTTAGGGACCACCATTTTACGTCCAATGGCACCGGGAATGGTGGTCTGTATCTTCTGGACTGCACGTCAGCTCTATTGCCATCCAGGGTGCAGTCAATTGACGGACCAAATATAAAAAAAAAACAATAAATGTTAAACTTTAAACAAAATAAATAAATCTAATATTCATAGCTACTATTCTTAAAGACAAATAACATCATAAACTATCTCCTCATCCTCTCATCAGTCTCCAAGCTGGCCTAAATCATGCTCATATCTTCGAACATATCTCGAGACATCTCCGTATGTTCGCACACATAATTAGATTTTATGTGCGCCCCAAAGTGCCCTGTCGACGACTATTAACTGTTACCGTCCCGTCCCCTTAACGTGCCCGTCACTGTGACGGGGGCCAGACGCTAAGCGATAGTGTTGTACTCACTGTTATTAAAACTGTTAGTACTCGTTACGTGTACTTTCTGTTCTGATATTTTGTGATAGCCTGATGCGTCAGTAGCTGTAAGCTGAGGAGTCATTTCGATACAGAGATTCCATGTTTGAATCTTGGCTATTACACTACCGACTCTACTCATTCTTATTGTACATTTAAATTAGCTGAACAGGGTTAATAGGTGAAATAGTAATTACGATTATTCGTATTGGTCGAATCATATATCTTGGGCCTAAAACATGTTCAAAATGTGCTCTATAAGCGCAGCACACGTTTCTTAGATGTATTTTGAAGATAGCACGGGGTGTTACTGCGGTGGACGATCTGAAATTCACTAATTTATAGATTGTAACAAAACAATCCGCCTGCGCCTGGACATTTTATATTTCGTGACTTAGGTCCAGGATATGTGTTTCGGCCTATACTGTCTTTACAAAAACCTGATTCATGTGTAGTTACGAGAATGGACTGAATAGGATATTTTGGAAGCTGTACCTTTGAACGAAAATTTTAGAAATAAGCGTCGTGATATGGAAGAGTTGCCCGAAGAGGGCCAGACCGTAAGGGATTGCCCTTGGTCAGCCGGGGTGCGAGGGATATGTCGAAGACAACCTCAACTCCGGCCTAGCACCATGACCCTCAGTCGGCGTGGGGTTTAAGTCGGTTTGAGTCCAATATAACTTCCCATTCCGGCGCAGGCGGAGGAGGTATCCGTGGGGATGGGGGAAAAGATTTAGCATATGAATGTATCGGGTTTTACAAGCAGAGATAGGTCGAAGAAAAGATGAATTGAATGCGTGAGAGCGAATTGTTATCGCAAGGTTGCCTGTCAGATCTAATCTCCTTAGTCAGGAGAACCAAAGTGTTTGTTAACACGTTGACGGACAGTAACGCCTATGGCCGCCAAGAAAGCCAAAAGTAATACGACAGTACGCCGGTCGACGTTCAAGTTTTTACCCACATAAAATCAGTACGCCGCAGACTCACAATTTTCTAGACAATTTCCTAGTAGAGCATGTTGTACTGTCACCAAAGACTTAATTTAAACTTGCTACTGTCACTATAAAATGGTCAAAAATCTGATCAAATAAGGTACTTCTACACACACATACACATTTAGATGACACCTTTTACGCGCATACTACGCCGGTGAACTCAGATACGTAATTAGCCCATCCCTATTCCAAACTCTGCTGTTACATCTTTAAACAATGTCTCATCTTTATGTGAAGTGCCAGTGTTGTGCACTCGATGTTATTAAACACATAAATACCGGTAACATGACACTATAAAAGGCGTTTGTAATTACGTGTCCCAGCACTATTTACAAGCAAGTTGAGTGTCTTTGGCCTCGAAGATGTGAGTCTGTCTTTTGGCAAAGTTCTGAAAAGGAACAATATGATTGTATTATTTATCAGTGCTTGCTTGAAATGTTATTAATAAGGAGTATGTATGAAGCGACTGCCATCTAACCTCCACATCCTAATGCCGATATCAGAGCATTGCAGTTAGACATAGAGAAGAGAAATTTCGTCAGCCTATATAACGTGGCGGTAGTGAACGCAGCCGCTACGCAGGAGGCACGTATTTGAGCCCCGCTCAATGCAAATATATTGGGAAAAATATTGGGATTTCCTCTGAAATCAGACCACGACACGTCCTGCTAAATTCATTTATTTCTGACAAAGACAAAAACATGATTGACGTTTGTCAGCTTGTACACAGTTGCCAATGTACAAAATATTACTTAAATTATTATATATCACGAATACCTTACAAATTATGACTATTTTAGTACGCATTAGTCTGTTCGTGGCTTTGAGAACACATCAAGCCGTCGCGTAGGTCCCGATGGCTATACGTACATCTCGGTAGTCGGAGGTTTAAACAGTCCAACAACTGGTCTAATTGCAATGCTTCGATATCGCCTTTGGGCTGTGGAGGTCAGAAGAAGGCAGTCGCTTTACGGAAAATATAGAAGTTCAGCCAAATCCGCAGTTAGCCTGTAAAAGCGGACTCCAGACTCCGAGCTGAAAGATTCAGATGCGACTGGGATTTACGGTAAGATAATAATAACATAACATAACATAACATAACATAAACTCACGCCCGTATTCCCCGAAGGGGTAGGCAGAGGTGCTAGCACCCACGTTTCGCCAGTTTATGTTTAGGTCCCAATGTAATAGGTGGCGAGCCTATTGCCATTAGCCGGGCACTTATAAACCAGCGATAAATACACACATAACTTCGAAAAGCATCGAAAAGTCATTGGTGTGTGCCATGGTAAACCTGGGATCGAACCCGAGACCTCGTCTCAGCAGTCCATTACCCATACCACTAGGCTACCGCGGTTTTTTAATAATAATAAATATGCCACAATAGTCTACCCATCTAGACCCATGGTAAGGTTAATTAGCTTGTGTTACTGAATCCTGGAATGCGGATAAACATACTTAGATACTTCTTTTTTTTTGTAAATACATACATACTATACAACATAGAAACAAGCCCAATGCAAATACCCATATTCATGCAAACAAATATTTGCGCTGAGCGGGGATCGAACCCACGCCTCCTGCGTAGCAGTCGCGTTCACTACCGCCACGCCACAGAGGCTAGATGAAGAAAAAGAACATGTAGAAGAGAAATATGTCCGGTATTTACAAAACATATTATCACGAGCGTTTCAAATTATTAATGCACGCAGATATTTCATACAAGCGGTGGTTTGCTCTCGATTCCGAATTCATTAAACTTGCAGCATGTACCGCAACTCTCATGACGTCACGAAATATCATGACGTCACGATCGCGGGCTCGCCACGTAATTTGCGGCGTGCAGACAGCCTAATTGTTGCTGATGTGTTTTACAATATAGATATGTATGATGAAAAGCAATGACAGTAATTGATTGTTTTGGCGTAGTTCTAAATACAGGTATATTATCTTATACGAGGCTAATTTACCTTCTGGGGTAGGCAGAAACAGCCCTCTATTTGACTCTAACCTTATAATAATATACTTCACGTGCTTCCTCTACTCTCCTTGTATGCAAGCCCGCCGGCTAAATTGTCTTCTTGAAAATTAAAAAATAAACATACTATTGCTCAAGGGTATTTACCCAATAAGGCATTTACATTGCAGTCTAGGTCAACTAGTATTGACTCTATTATAGTAATTCAACCATTAAAGGGAAAAACATAAGTCAAAGTGGGAAAATGTACTAATAGTATTCAGAACCATTATACTAACATCGTTGGCATCCATTTTTCCAATTTTACGTTCCTTATCTATTCTGTGGTACATCCTACCATCAGGCGTGAAGAAATTAATACTAAATAGCGATAAATAGAAAACTCTGTAAGAATAACCATCACCAATTGAAAAAAAAAAGAAAATTCCAAGTTATTAAAATCTTAAGTACCTACTATTAAATTATTATACCACAATTATAAGACCTGGAACTCCCTGCTAGCTCACGCGTTTCCTTCTTCCTACAGTCCCGAGTCCTTTAAGCGGAGCGTGAAAAGGCATCTAATGAGGCCGTCAAGCTGAGTGCCACCACTGTTAACATGGTACAAGTTTACGATGGTGACCCTCTTTCCGAGACTTTGCCTTTAGCTTGCCATCAGGCGAGGTGAAGTCAAATTAACGTGTCCTAGTTAAAAAAAAACAACATACATAATCCACTTCACAAGCAATTAATACCCATAAATAATTATTTTTTACATATAAAATAGTACCGACATTTTTCACCAACATGCCAATGAACATTAAAAACTGGAACCAGAACGGAAACATTGTTCTCGGCACGTAATTTGTGGTGTGAGGACAGCAAAATTATTGCTCGGACGAATTTATGTCGTAGGACTATTGTGCGAATTGTTGTAGCAACCAGTTGCAGACTCGTTTTGTACCATGTTTTCGTAATGACCGTGTTCTATATATGTCATCATCATCCTGCCCTCATCGAACTTATATTCATTAAGGGCTCCCGACGCGTAAAGACATATTTGTACAACGGCACATTTGTAGAAACAAAATAATACGTGAAATGTCTGCTCGCAAAACGACATATTCGTACAACGAAACATTTGTAAAAAAAAGGAAATCACTAATTTTCTTTACTACAGAAAAGACAACTTTTTTGTATTTTTTTAGATGTCATTTGAAGTGGACAGTACCTACTTTACTTATAGAAGAAGTAAAAACTCTTCTGAAGGTAACAGAGTCGCTGAGGTATAGATATTGGTCATTTCGCGTAAAGATTTTGTCATTCTGCGTGTTGGTGATTTCGCGAATAAA
Organism: Eilema sororculum; assembly: GCA_914829495.1. Lineage (NCBI taxonomy): Eukaryota > Metazoa > Arthropoda > Insecta > Lepidoptera > Erebidae > Eilema > Eilema sororculum. Next base: position 21,635,992 of record OU618549.1, read on the forward strand.
ATATTTGTTATTCCGCGTATTAGTCGTTATGCGTATTGGTCGAATTGCATATTAGTCAATACGCGTATTTTAAATAAAAGTTATTGGTCATTATGCGTGGGGAGCCATTAAGGTTGTTTCTATTTCTATACTTTAATAACTCAAGAAAGACAGGGTGCTACTTCTCTTTCAAACCGAAATTGGTTGCTTGAAATATATTGATTGAATCCTACCATTCATCCAGGTATGTAAGTTTTAGTTTATACTGTTGATTGATGGCACTTGGTGGAATCTGCTACACATATTGAGTAAGACACTTTATATTATTTTTCACCTGACCGGTTTCCCCTCACGGCTTTCTCAAAGGTATAATGTAAAGTAACATAACATAACATAAACTCACGCCCATATATTACCCGAAGGGGTAGGCAGAGGCGCTAGCACCCACATTTCGTCAGTTTATGTTTAGGTCCCAATGTAATAGGTGGCGAAGCCTATTGCCATTAACCGGGCACTTATAAACCTGCGACAAATACACACATAACTTCGAAAAGCATCGAAAAGTCATTGGTGTGTGCCATGGCAAACCTGGGATCGAACCCGAGACCTCGTCTCAGCAGTCCATTATCCATACCACTAGGCTACCGCAGTAACTTATTTATTATATTATATTATATTAAAATAACTTATTTATTTATTAAGTAACTTACTTATTTATTTAGTTATTTACTTGCACCTAATCCTTTTGTTCATTTGTTCGTTACCCATTTCATTCTTGAAACCGCTAAAGAATGAGAGATTTGTATTAATTTCTTCAGACCAACCTCACAGCTAAATAGTTGCTATAGCTGTCGGTCAAGGGGAGTCAGGTGGCAGTTGCCTTAAGATGATGATAATAATAATTGAATAGAAAAATGTGGTTCCCGGCAGAATAGAATGTGGGCCACCCCGTCTCATCCCATGCGGTGGTCGTACAGTCAGCATCAGAAAAATATTGACGAGTAGAGTACTCAAAATAATCTTAAAACCAAAATTTCAATATTATATTGATAATTAGAGTACTCAAAAAGTTGTAAGCATCCAGAGTAGTCAAACTATCTTAATAACCGGTCTTCCAGAAACATGTAAGTAAGCAGAGTGTTCATTTTCACAATCACGCTACTCAATGGTATCTAGTCAAACAAAGTGTTCAAAATATCTGGACAATGTCATTTAATCACATTTTGCATCCCTTTTTTACTTATGTAGCCATCCTTTACACATGATGGGATGAAATGAGATAGGTGTATAAGTTAGAACAGGATAGAAAATTTGTCAAATTAATGACAATTTCTTTTGTATTTTTTATAGTTGCTAGTTGTAAGCCATAAACTATCCCCTTGCATTGGTGAGAAAAGAGTATGAATACGTAAGAAATAAATACTCGTATGATGTGTAAATTACTTTAAACCTACATAAGTAGATATAAGTCCACGCGGACTAAGTCGCAGGCACAGCTAGTATTAATATAAATCATAGTATGGAATAGGGTTCCGTATTTCTAATTTTTTCTGTCGATGGAATAATTATTAAAAATAAAAAACACGACTGCTCCTGAAAAGACCGAAATAAGTTTGATAGCAGGTGGAACCTTTATCATTGGATTTATGAATTACAAATGGGTACCTCCGCCTGCTTTTTTGGTCTTTTTTATGTATTTTTTTGTACTATATACATTATTTAATTTAAAAAATAACAAAATCCATTAGATATAGCGCCAAAAATTCACGGTTTAGTCACAGAATAGATAAGGACAGAAGTTGCACTCCTTTGATGTAGAAGAAAGCCGCCGTTATAATAACCTACAAAATTTTGTAGGTATCGCCCTTTGTTCCGAACAAACAACGCCGCCAACTTGAGTGTTAGGGTTGTCACTTTGTCACTGTGTTAAAACGAGTTTGATAGCAGGCGGTAACCATTTAAAAATCATACATCGAATTAAAATCAATGGGTAGGTACCTACTTACCGCCTGCTATCAAAAGTATCTAAGTATGTTTATCCGCATTCTAGACACCATAACACAAGCTAGTTAAGCTATACTTACCATGGGTGTAGATAGCGTTGTGTGAGAATGTTATAAAAAACTGTATAGTGTAAGTAGTGCAACTAAATAGGTAACAATAATACAAACTTACATTATGATAAAGTGCACCCACTTTTGTAACCTATTATAAGTAGGTACCTAGTGTAACCTAAAAAAACATGAAAATGTACTTATTTACCGCATTTTGTAACAGTACCGTGTTCAGTTTTGATTATACGTAGTTCGCCGATATCAGAATACTATTTAAAGGAACTATCATAGATAAGTAGGTAGGTAGACACAGTGAAAGTATATGTATTGTGAAAGGTTTACGTTAATTGACTTTTGACGCTGACTGTACTTAGAAGTAACATTATAATTAAATAAACAAAGGTGCACGACCACGACATAAGTACATAGGTACTTGTTTCAAAATAAGTAGGTGCAGAACAATTTTAAGTTCTCTCTATCCCATTGTAGGTAAGTGGGGAACTATGTCACAGGTTACTACGGTTAGGTATGTTATAACGGGAAGGTGTCAAGTGGCGACCAGTCATTAATGGCTTTGTTACTAAGTAAACATGATTATATTCTGCGTATAAAAATAGTCAAATCTTAGCTTTCACACTCTGTTGGTAATGTAAAAAAAGACAACTTCGAGTTCTTTAGTGTATTTTGACATCCGTCCACGCAACAGTAATGATTACTGCGATTCATTATTTTATTTTTCTAGTAGGCAACTAACCTAGTGTACCTACACACATAAACAATGGTAACTAACTGATCTCACAAGATCGGCCACAATATTGTTTAGGTATACCTACGCAAGTGCCGTCACGCGTGTGCTCGTAAGCGCGAGCCGGCCCCGACTGCGCTAGCAGCCTGCGGGTGAGGCGCGCGGTAGGTACTTATCGCCGTAGTTTGGGCGAGTGACGGACGCCTGGTTTAGTATCGATTTATATTTCATGCACTCTTATATACCTTTATTTGTGACCACTTTCATCGAAATCTTTTCAGCTTTGGTCTCTTTTCGGGTAAAAAGTAAAAATAAAATAGGTTTAACTTTAATAACTATTTCAGAGAGATAGAAAAAGAGAAAGAAGGTGAAAATTGCGGTTTATGACGTAGAAAAAAACTTGTATTATAAATTATAATCTATTATAAAAAAACACTCTATTATGATATGTTTGTACAATAGTTTCGTATCTAACTGTACCTATTTTCAAAGAGTAGACATTAGATACCATTGAGTAGCGTGATTGTGTATATGAAAAGGAACACTCTGCTTACTAACATGTTTCTGGAAGATCGATTGTTAAGATAGTTTGACTACTCTGGATGCTTACAACTTTTTGAGTACTCTAATTAGCAATATAATATTGAAATTTTGGTTTTAAGATTATTTTGAGTACTCTACTCGTCAACATTTTTCTGATGCTGACTGTACAAGGCGACTAAGGGATAGGGCTGTTTAACATCAGACAGATATACATATAGCACAGACTCAGCCTCAAATGCATGGCTCGAGTAAACAATAGTGCCCGGAATACGGCAATAGTCTCACCCCCTATTACGTTGGACCAAATTCAATGATTGGTGAAATGTGGGTGTTAATTCACCTCTGCTTAACCCAGGGGATAAAGGCGTGATTTTATGAAATCTTAATTGTAATGTAGAAAAATAATAGGCGAATTTATTACAGCAACTATCACGCAACCATCGCTCCGGTAACTTCACACGATGATAGCACACAATTCACTCACGGTGCGAACTGCGAACAGCTATCGTACGCTACGTGATGTCACAACGTGACGTCACAAATTAAAACCCGGCAGGACACTTGATTAAGTACATTTTAATTCCCGGGTTAAGCGCCAACAGCTGTGTTAAATGGACGACAACAGTTATTGTTTGTTGATGATTTTCTTTTAATACTCCATTGGTTGTATCGCATAAGTTTACGTGCAATCGTGTGGTTCTAGAATCTATTCTCGGATAATGCAGCGAGTTTACGAAATTCTCAATAATAGCTTGAAAAAAGAAAATGTGACCAGGGGTAGTTCAAAACGGGTAATCAAATAATAATAATAATATAATAATAATTTATTTCTTAAATCAATGTACAATAAATTACAAAGGTTCTTAACTTGTAACGTGCATTAATCAAAGAGTATAATAGGAACGGGTTGAGGTATATTTATCACAAAAAAATGGTGTATTATTATTATCTGAGTGAAATATACCGCTACACAACCTTTTAGTTAGTAATTATCATTATCATCCCAACAGTTTCCTTTGAGATTGCGACACAGATTTCCTCTAACTCTTCCTCCTGAAGTGTATGGAAGTAAATATTATTATATTATTATAGCTATTATAACTATTATTATAGCAATTCTGCTCACGAATATACTTAAAAAAGCTTAGTTCAATATAGTCAACTAGCTTTTGCCCACGGCTCCACCCGCGTGGATGTCGGTTATCGCGACCAACCATAGCCTATGTCCGTTCTCATGGTCTAATCTACCTCTATACCAAATTTCATCCAAATCGGTTCAGTGGTTGAGGCGTGAAAGTGTAACATACAGACAGACAGACAGACAGACAGACAGACAGAGTTACTTTCGCATTTATAATATTAGTATGGAAGTATGGATATGGATTACCTACGTAATTCTTGAGTACCTACTCAGGTAAACACTTATGTAAAGGTAGGTATACCTTTTAAATAATGCCTTCTTCCTCTACCGACTTGAAGTTTGTAAGCCGGCGCGGTTGTCGGGCAACGATATTGCGGTCAAGTGAGTCCCGACGCCCCTCTGCTAACCGCGGGTATTTCGTCGTATACAAGTTTACTGTGGAAGTTATAACCTCCTTGATAATAGTGGCTTACTGTTATAAAGCTCGACCATCAAAAACCGTATCAAGAACGGGGTTTTGGCTCAAGCTTCTCTCACAGGGTTCAAAGATGAGAAAGCAGTCGTTCCTGTCATTCATTTTATACCTCTTAGGTGGTAGATAAGTACACAGTCCACTTAATTCTGGAGCGTCAGTGAAAAGTGATACATCTCGAGTTATATTACTTATTATATTTTTTCATATAGAAGATCTATAAAAAAATATCTATCTTTGACTCTTATCCCCGTATCTCTAGGCTTTAAAATGAGCGAGCTGATTTGGTGCATAATGATATAACTGAACGTTTTTTTACCATTTCAATTGTGTAAAATAATACTTTTAAAATCATATCAAATTGAACTGAACAATGTTTGTGTTTTCTGTATTGTATAATGATACAAATTGAATTAACGAGTTTAACACAATGTAGATGTATAGATTAGAATTAGTGCATTGTAATATAAGTACACTTCTATTAATATACATTTTAAATTTACTCCTACATTCGTTTGTGAAAAGTGATACAATTATATTTATGACGTAAAAAAATAAATAAATTTTAATAAAGTTATGTGTAAAATGATACAATTCTTAGAGAATCAATTAACACCATGATATTATTACAATCGTTAAGTGTGTCGAGTTATATAACTAAATTAGTATCAAAATAAACACAATGTCGGTTTATGTGTCGAATAATACAATTATAGTTGTACCAAAAACACAAGCTTATTCAAATATTTTCATCATCTAAAATTAAGTGAAAAGTAATACAAATCCTCAGCGAACACCTCCCGCGATCCCCTTCCCGCGTTGAACTATGTGAACGAGATGGTAATATTATGATACAAGAAGGAATACCCAAGTGAAAGAGGAATAACGTTGTTTAGTGATGCGACTGACTCGCCAGTCCTGCTTCGACGTAAGTAAGTCGACGTATGTAAGTTGTATCATTATACCACAAAATATGTAATATTTTTATTGGAATTATTTTATTAGTATTTGATACAAGTTTTATGCAAATGAAAATAATAACGCTATTTAAGTAAAGTAAATTAATATAGCATTCAATTATAAAGATCATAAGCTTTTTTTATAAGGGACACGTCATTTTGACTTCACCTTGCCTGATGGTAAGCTAAGGGCAAAGTCTCGGAAAGAGGGTCACCATCGTAACCATGTACCGTGTCAACAGTAATGGCACTCAGCTTGACGGCCTCATCAGATGCCTTTTCACTTAAAGGACCCAGGACTGTAGGAAGAAGGAAGGAAGGAAGGAAACACGTGAACTGGCAGGGAATTTCAGGTCTTAATGGTGCGGCATAGGAATGAGTTACTAAAACGCTTGGTTCTAGAAGTTATAATCTGCACCGTATACGGATGGCATCTTAGTCCTGTATGTGTTGTCTTGTGAAGGAAAGGAGAGGGTGGGACTAATTGGAAGAGCTCATCAGAACATTCATCATGGTATATACGGTAGAATACCGCCAAAGACGCAACATCTCTACTCATCTGCAAAGGCTCGATGGTGTTCGTTAGCTCAGGATTCCCAATAATGCGGACCGCACGTCACTGCAACCCGTCGAGAGCATCTAGTAAGTTGTACTTTGCGGAGCCATCCCAAAGATGCGAGCAATATTCCACGCAGGAAAGAATTTGAGTCTTGTACGGAAGACACTGATGCTCCAGCGTGAAAAAATGTCTCATTCTGCTCAGGACTCCGAGTTTACGTGAGGCTGTTTTGATGATGCTCTCGATATAGCTTTTGTTATTCAGTTTGCAGCGAACTTCCATACCGAGGAAATTGAGGTTATCCTGCAGTGGCAGTGGCGTGCTCTGAAGAGTGGGAAGGGGAAGAAAAGGAGATACCTTTGCTGTAAACGCAAATGCCTGCGTCTTCTTGGCATTGAAGTCAAACAGGTTCTCTAGAGAACAGGATCCGGTCTAGCTGACAAGCAGCTGCCTTTTTTCCGCGATATCAGACGGCTTGGCCACAGTATGTGCGTAATAACTCCCGTGTAAAGCTGCTTTGGTCTGCATAGCAATGAATGCTACCGTTAGAAAGCATGTCATTGATATGCAGAAGAAAGAGAGTGGGAGATAAGACAGAACCCTGCGTCAAGCCAGCATTTACCTGCAAGAATTCCGAAGCTCGTCCGTCACAAAGGACGCGAATACGGTGCCCCTGCAGTAAGCTTGCAACCCATTTGCACAGTCCGGGAGGCAGGCCAAAGGCTGGTAGCTTGGAATGAAGGGATTTGTGCCATGTTTGTATGAATGATTTTCTCGACGCGTCGGCCTTCGGTGGAAACTTGGATAAAACCAAGATAATTTTCAACGAACATGTTGCACCGAAACCGATTGCCATCGAAGGGGCGACGCACGAAGTTGTGCAAAAATATGTATATCTGGGCCAGGTAATCCAGCTCGGTAAAAACAACGTACGATTGAATTGTATAAAAATGGTAAGATCGTTGCCGTATTGGTTTGTACTCTAAGGGTGATGTATCTAAATATGTATATAAAATAAATAAATAAATAAAATAAATAAAAAAACTTCAAGAAAGAACTAGCCAGAATTATCCAACTGGGTTGGGCAGCATTTCGCAAACTACGTCGAGTCTTCTCTTCTCCCCTACCGCATTGCCTGAAAACAAAGGTCTTTGACCAGTGCTTCCTACCTGTTATGACTTACGGTGCCGAAACTTGGACACTTTTGTATTTTGACGGTAGGGCTAGTCTATAACCTAAAAGTCGCGCAGCGGGCTATGGAGCGACCTACGCTTGGAGTTATTTGAAGGATAGAATTCGAAATGAGGTCATCCGACACAGAACCAAAGTTACCGACATATCTCGCAGAATAAGCAAGCTCAAGTGGCAATGGGCTGGCCACATCTGTCGAAGGACCGATGGCCGTTGGAGCAGACGAGTCCTAAGGTGAAGACCGAGAGAAGGCAAACGCAAGGTAGGACACCCCCTAGCCAGATGGACTGACAACCTGAAAAAGGTGGCTGGGATAGACGGAAGCGGAAGGTGGAGGATCGGATGAAATGGCGCACATTGGGACAGGCCTATGTCCAGCAGTGGACAGCGGTGGGCTAGTTGATTGATTGATTGTACATCATTACTAGTAGCTTTCAACGATTCTACGCAACTGGGTAACATAGAACATATTATTTCACTAGTAGTACTACCTATATACTTAAGTAATATCAATATACACGCTGATATGTTCAGTTGTATCATCTTAACCACACTTTGTATCAAACTACACATCATATTTTTACAGACTATGGAGGTGTCTAATGATATGAATGTGTTTTTTCTGACAAATTTATAATTAAACGCTCAATACAACTCACTATTACTTAAATGAATAATATTTATTTCAACACTTTCTATTTTTTCCATTTGTCTAGAGCACAACAATAGAATGTAAAAAACTTGTACCATTTGTCATGAAACCTATAGACAGTGTGTAAAGTAAGTCAAGTTAATTTGTATTAATGGTCACAAAATTGTTTAATAAATGTTTGATGTGTTTATTGATATAACTGTATATTTTCATAAATTCAAAAAAAACTATACATATTAATCCTCAAATTCTGCCATAAAAACCTTCGCTATTATTGTGTCTATTAATAGCAGTAGCATGTTTTTATTTTAGTTCACTGTAAAATGAGTGACAATTTTTTTAAACTTTAAACTGGATTTTCTCAAAACTATGATTTTCGAGATAAATCACTTTTCACTGACACTCCAGAATTGAAAGTGAATAGTATGGTGGCTACTGACCCTGTAAGAATCTTCTGATGCCCTTTTAGAAGAATATTGTAGTCGCTTGGCAAAACCATAGCAGGGAGTTCATTTCACATATTGAGCGTCCGTGCGATGAAATTCCTTTCATACCTACTGTGCGTACCGTTTCCAGTAGCAACGTGTGAAGATGAATTGGTGTGGACCTCACCAAAGGCTTCAAAGTGATAAAGTTTTTTTTATAAAGAGCACGTCAATTTGACTTCACCTCGCCTGATGGTAAGCTAAAGACAAAGTCTCAGAAAGAGGGTCTTAGCCCTGCACGTGTTGTCCTGTGAAGGAAAGGAGAGGGTGGGACTAATTGGAAGAGCTCATCAGAACATTCACCTAACAACTAGTTTGAATGCAACTGGGAAAAGGGTAATATTATTAATCTATTTTCCTACGTTATTCGCTTCGATCAAAAAATATCCACTAACTACGTCGTGCTTTTCATCATTTATTATTACAACCATTGTTGTGACTGCATGAATGAAAGCTGTTATGAATGGAAACAATACTTTTGTTTACTAAACGATGTACCTTTATTTACAACATCCAATAGTAAAACCTATGGAATAAATACAAAGACAAAGTCTAATGCATGATCAATATTTGTAATTTATACATTAGTATCACGAAAACTGTTACCATTATTATATTTAGTACTGAGCGCCTCTATCTCACCTCAGAGTCCAGGGTCAGGTATTTTCAACCCAACTGTACCTATTTATTCTGGGCTGAGAAGAGTCACATCTCTTCTTCGATCGATTTTGATATTTTTGGTGAAAAGAATGCCACTTGACATCCACAACAAAATGGCAATATCGAAGTTCTGTGATCAGACCAGTTCAATTACATCAGGAAAATGAATTACTCAGGTGGGGCTTGAACCCACGACCTTTCCCTTACAGGGAGAATACTCTTTCAACGGAGCTACTGAGCTTTCTTTAAAAAAACCAGTTGTTAAACATTTTAGGGCTAACATCCCGTAACGATTTTCTATACGCATTTCTTCAGTCTACAGAAGAATTGCATAGATTACAGGATACGAACCCGCTGGTCCCTTAAAATTCGTACCCTGCGCCCACTCGTCTCCTCCAACAAGGTGACTGTCCAAATATTCCAAATAAATTCTAAAGCATTCGCAATGCAAATTTTACAAGAAAACGTTTTTTTGCAATTCATTTATCAGTAACTGTATTGAAAGAAGTGAAAGCGTTTTCGTATTATTTAACTGGGCAAAGTCATTTATTAGATTGCCATTGAGGCGGGCAAAATAAAATACACGCTGATAAATATTTACTGCGATTCGTTTCGTTGCCCGAAGCAATTCGGACAAATATGATCTGGTTTAATACATGTTTTTCGTATACCACACTCAAAAATGGTTTTCAATGAACGTTTAAGTATATATTTGCTTGTATTTAATTGATACTATACCGAGGCTATGAGCGAAAACTATTAATTAACTTTCAGATTTTTAATCTTCCTACAAAAGCGTGCAGTACTAGTAGAACTCACAGTACCGTGGGAAACTAACATACCTAAAGACCACGCTATAAAAATAAACAAATACTTTGACCTGACCAACGAGTTAACCAAAATTGGCTATGTGGTTAAACTCTACGCCGTGGAAGTAGGAGCAAGGGGAATTCCAGCTAAATCCCTGTATAACTTATTTAAAGACCTCGGATTGCCAAGAGCTTCAGTAAGCTCTTTACTCAAACGAATATCTAAAACGGCGTTGATAGGATCTTACCAAATTTGGATAGGTAGAGGGGGAACACGACTGACGGTGGAGGTGAGCGCTGATGCATCACAAGGTGGCCACCCTAAACCTACACCTGGGTCGCAAGTCCCAGGCGCCGTCACAGTGTTCCTCTCTGTACCACGCCATGGACCCGGCGACCGCACGGTGAATCCATGGAATGCTAAGAACCGGATCTCTCTCTATTGTGTTAGCTGTAAGTTTTCCATGTGTTAATAAATAAATATTTAAATTTATTTTAATTGTTTGTCAAAAGTATTTACAAAATCTCGTAGAATGTTTATCTTTTAAAATTCATAACTCATAACTCATAACTCATAACTCATAACTCATAACTCATAACTCATAACTCATAACTCATAACTCATAACTCATAACCCATAACTCATAACTCATAACTCATAACTCATAACTCATAACTCATAACTCATAACTCATAACTCATAACTCATAACTCATAACTCATAACTCATAACTCATAACTCATAACTCATAACTCATAACTCATAACTCATAACTCATAACTCATTTATTTGTAAGAATATTACATGTCAGTGTATACATAACATCATTTGTCAACTCAGATAATCGTATCACAAGCTGTCACATAGATACCCTGGTCTTACGAAGATCCTGACCTTCTTAGCGTTAATCCCAGTCGGACCCGAAGCTTTCAGCTAGGAGTCTGGGGTCCGCTTTATCAATCTAACTGCGGATTTGGCTACACTTCGATATTTTCAGTGTAGCGACTGCCACCTACCTGCACAACCCAAACGCGACATCGAAGCAAGTTAGATCCTGGTTTTAAAATTGTATATTTACTATTTATATATGTTTAATTTATACCTGTAGGAAAAGACAGAGTCAAATATAAATGTGGGTCGAATACGGTTTTTTTTATGTGGGGCAAAACTTCGCGAGGCGAACGCGGAACAAATCATAATAAACTAGCTTTTGCCCGCGGCTCCGCCCGTGTGGATGTCGGTTATCGCGACCAAACATGGCCTATGTCCTTTCTCAAGGTCTAATCTACCCCTATAACAAATTTCATGAAAATCAGTTCAGTGGTTTAGGCGTGAAAGCGTAACATACAGACAGACAGACAGAGTTACTTTCGCATTTATAGTATTAGTATGGAATAAAATAACGTCTTTACAAAAATGAAATCGTGAAGCAAAAGAAAAGAGCTAACGAATGATCGAATTCCACGCGAACTTTATATTTGAAATAAGCTCTTAAAACTAATCCTCATCAGCCTGGCCATTAATTATGAAGATGGAAACGAGCCAATTAATCAATATTTACGCAGCATAACCTGGCAACACCACTACGCGATATGGAGATAACTGGCCGGGAATTGTTCGTGCTTTCAACTACAACTCTGTTTGATTTATTTGATTTTAACAGGATCAATTGCAGAACCTCCACTTTAAGAGAAAACCTATGCCGGAGCCTCTTCAGCCTCATCCCTCCATCAACTGGTGTACCAATTGGCAGGTTGGCAAGTACCGTAGATTTTTATTACAAAACTAGCTTTCGCCCGCGGCTCTGCCCGCGTGGATGTCGGTTCCCGGCAATTATTCGAATTTTTCTCGCCGTAAAAACCATCCTTGAACTTCAACGAACATTTGAAAAAAAGAATTGGCCAAATTGGTCCAGGCGTTGTTGAGTTATGCGCTTACCAACACATTTAGTGATTCATTTTTATATTATAAGAAGATATACCTAGGTACACTCAGCATCAGATCGATCGAGTACATTGCGAAGTATGTGGTCCTACACCTTCTGAAATACAAAGACATGAATGTGAAATTATGATTAAATGAAATTAAAAGTAAATAACCCACCTTTAGTTATGCCGTAGTCGGGTAATACGTTTCAAAGTACAGCGTATGGGATGAACGATTGTAAAAGTTACGCGCCGCGCCGATACTTGGCGTGAACGTCATCGGTAAAATATGTTTGGATTTATACTTAGCTAGATCTACCGCTAACGCGCAGACAGGTAAGCATGAGCCAGGGTTGCCACTCTCCTGGATTTAAATAATATTTTTTGGTATACCTGCTATTCGAAATATATCGGGAAAAAGAAGCGCTCAAGTGGGACTTGAACCCACGACCTTTCCCTTACAGAGGGAATGCTCCTCCAACTGAACTATTCATTGGTTTTAACAGTTCGTAAGAAAGTTGGTAGCTGACTCTACCGTCGCCCTTAAAGACAGATATAAGGAGAGGGGAAATTTGAAGTGAATGCCTGACCAATTCGGCCACCGAGACACGCCCGATATGATTCAAATTTCCCATCTTATAAGTCTTTAAGGCGACGTGGCGTTATCTACAGATTTTCTTACGAACTATCGGTATCAATGAATGATGTTACAATCATCAATTCTTTTTCCCTACGTATTCGATTTGTATAGGTAGTTAGCATACTTAATGCTGTAAAAATTTCTTCAAATTTGAAGTGATTCAGGTGTGGCTCAATAGCTCAGTTGGGGGAACATTCCCCCTGTAAGGGAAAGGTCGTGTGTTCAAGTCCCACTTAAGCGCTTCTTTTTCTCGAAGTATTTCGAACTTAAAAAGTCATCATAATAAATGTTATAAAATTTCATTCTAGTACCTGCTATTACTACTATCCTTGTGGTGACAGAGAGATAATACAAGGATCACCACTCCATCTTATCCGAAAAGTCATAAGAGGCGACTAACGGAAAAATACGCAGACGATATCACTGCGAGAGAAGGAAAACTCGAAATAAATCCTGTACCAACCCGTGTGGACAGCGTGGAAACAGTAAGCATTGGAAGAGGTGTATGTCCAGCAATGGACCGTGATAGGTTAATTGGTTGATTAATATCTACAATTTTTTTTTATACCACTTAGGTGGCAGACAAGCACACGGCCCACCTGATGGAAAGTGGTTACCGCGGCCTATGGACGTATGCAACACCAGGGGCGTTACACTCGCGCTGCCTACCCTGAAGAAACCTTCTAATGCCCCTCTTGAAGAACCCCATATTGTAGTCGCTTGGGAAAACCATGGCAGGGAGTTCATTCCACAGCTTGAGCGTACGTGGGATGAAGTTCCTTTCATACCGCACGGTACGCACCGTATTCGGATCCGTTATACTTTCTATTATACTATACTATATATTATACTATTATATCTACTGTCAGTGTAAGGTATAAAATGTATTACTTAGATTAGATGTTTAGTTAGATAAACTACTTACACAGAAATTCCTAAATTTAAACAATGTTGTTCAGGGCTCTAAATAAAAGAACCGCAACTCATCACGTATGATTTCCACAATACAGACCATGAGTCTAGTGTGGAAATTATTAGAAATATTTAACCGAAAGGGCTTTACAATATACTTACTCCAATGTAAACTTTAAAATGAAATTATCTGTGAACTGCTGTATGTATGTTGTTAAATAAAGATTTTATTTATTAATGTACCTAGAAGGTAAATATGGACTCCTATTACTAAGAAAACTAACCTTATTAATTACATAGTTGAAATTTTCATACAACAAACGTGATTTTAAGAGAGGCTGGATATTTGTACGGATCCCTTCGGACGCTAGCCCGTCTCGCACCTGGCCGGTTTTTTTTAATATTTTCATCCTAACCCTTTTGAGGAGATTGTCTTGTGTTGCAAGACATTGTGCTTCTATCATATTAGATGCCTTCTCCTTCAACAATTCACACAATATATATTTACTAGCCTTTGCCCGCGGCTCTACCCGCATGGATATTGGTTATCGCGACCAAACATAGCCTATGTCCTTCCTCAAGGACTAGTCTACCCCTATACCAAATTGCACCAAAATCAGTACAGGGTTTAGGCGTGAAAGCGTCACATACAGACAGACAGGCAGACAGACAGACAGACAGGCAGACAGGCAGATAGGCAGACAGGTAGACAGACAGAGTTGCTTTCGCATTTATAATATTAGCACAGTATAACGAGTGATCTTATATGTAGCATGAATCGTTAGACTGTGATATAAGTATGGATATAGGTGATAGCCCGTGGATGATAAATCCATCCGTACAACCCTACGCTATCGGGCGCTCGCAGGTGAATCCAATGCATCGTTCGTTCGTAAAATTTGAGTTGCATCACGTACACACCATAGTGCGGACGCGGACGTACACCAATATGGAAAACGGTTTGACGTATAAGAGTTACTAGGGTAAAGTCGATAACGGACCAACATAGATTTTGGTCAATAGATTTTAATTTTGGCCGCGGTTTTGAGCGGTTATTATTATTATTTATATGTTAATTATTAGTAAACATTGGGTAATCTTTCCCTATATTTACAGAAGCTACTACCGTTTGACTGTCCAACCCTGAGAGGAATTCTGATTTTTGCATTACTAAGCAGTATTATAGAAGAGGTGCAGGTCTTTTTTTTATATAGGACACGTCAATTTGACATCACCTCACCTGATGTTAAGCAAAGGCAAAGTCTCGGAAAGAGGGTCACCATCGGAAACATATACCATGTTAACAGTGGTGGCACTCAACTTGACGGCCTCGTTAGATGCCTTTTCACGCCCCGCTTAAAGGACCCGGGACTGTAGGAAGAAGGAAACACGTGAGCTGGCAGGGAGTTCCAGGTCTTAATGGTGCGGCATAAGAATGAGTCACTGAAACGCTTGGTTTTCGCTGGTGTACTCTGCAAAGAGTTATTATAAGATTAAAGTACATACAAAGCCTTGCGATCATCAGATTAACTGAGTTATGTTATTATTTGACTAGCTAAACCCAGCGACTGCGTTTG
This sequence comes from Eilema sororculum, assembly GCA_914829495.1. NCBI lineage: Eukaryota > Metazoa > Arthropoda > Insecta > Lepidoptera > Erebidae > Eilema > Eilema sororculum. The sequence continues at coordinate 21,651,296 of OU618549.1, forward strand.
CGTGAATAGCGCAATACAAAAATATGTCGCTTATTTTAATATCAGCTCTCAACTGGCTACATTTCTCAGTAATAAATGCGGCCAGAGGATATTGGCAAGCATCTAATTTGGATTCTTTTAATTAATGCTCCTCTGAACTTGTTCTGCACATGATTGATGACGAGTTAAAGAAATCAACCAGTTAGGGAAATTGACGAATTAAAGAAATTGACCAGTTAGGAAAATTGACGAACTAAAAAAATTACCAGTCAGGGAACTTGACTAATCAAATATTTTGATGAACTTGACGAATTCGTCAGTTTCCATAAACTGACGAATTAACGAAAATGGCGAATCAGGGAAAACGACGAGTAGCGCACCAGCGGCTTCCCTCTAAAAATTTTCACCCTTCCTCACTGGAATAAGGATCAATTTAATATTATTAACCAACAGAGAACCACACCTTCGTACCATTCCTGGCTACAAGTACTTCTCTCAATCCACCTTCTCACAAAGGTTTAACCCACAATGATTCTATTCTCTATCGACCCTGCGATAATTTTTCCCTCCTAATGTTCTCTAAAAGGATTCTCGCCGTGTTTGTAACCTCGTGAAATGAGAATTTGATTGTGTACCTTTTTAGGTCACTGGGTGCCGAGTCATGTTCGAAACATGTTCCATGTGCACGTGAGAACGTAATTTTAAAATTAATCTCAAGAGGAGTAATTGTTTTTGCTTTTGTTACGGCGGAACCTTACTTCGCTATGTACTTTTGGGCCTTATTCGGGTGCATATGTATGACAAAATTAAAAGTTTGTTTGTCTATATCCATACTAATATTATAAATGCGAAAGTAACTCTGTCTGTCTGTCTGTATGTTACGCTTTTGCGCCTAAACCACTGAACCGATTTTGATGAAATTTGGTATAGGGATAGATTAGACCTTGAGAAAGGACATAGGCTATGTTTGGTCGCGATAACCGACATCCACGCGGGTGGAACCGTGGGCAACAGCTAGTAGTAAATATATTATGTATCCGTTTTTTCGCGGACTGGAAGAGTTGGATCATACTTCGAGGTAAGGCCTCGGATACTACCAGGATTATAGAAAGATGATGATGACCATAGCAACTGCTTGTAACACAATATTTGGTATATTAACACATCAGTATGAAGTATGACAGATATTTAGACGAATACCGCCTATTTTTTCATGCGGAACACCCTCTACAGTGTGAGTGCTTCCATTTTGTACCCACAAAACTGTACCCACTAGCTAAAAGAATGATAATTATTCCTACTTCTTGCTCCTGCAAAAGTTCATTCTCAATTCTACCCTTGCTCCCGTCTCGCCCGATGTGGCTGTAAGCGGCAGCGTCTCCATTGCAGAAGGTAGGTACTGCCATCTCCGTTGCCCAGGTTACAACTGTAAGGAGGTTCTGAACCAAACAGCGGTTTACGGTATATCGGTAATATTAAATCTTATTTTACTCTTAAAAAACCCTTTTAACCCTTCACGAAAATAAACTTAACGCACACCTTACCGTTTGAAGATAAAACTCGTAATCACTTGATACTATTGTCCCGTAAGCCTGTGATGTTATAATAGTCGTTTGTTATTTTTTTCCTGTTAAAAATATATTTTTCTCGCAAAAAGGATATCCAGTCCTTTGAAGGGATTACATGGGTACATGGGTAAAATACACAGAGCCTCACAGACCCTTGGAAATGCTTAATTTAAAATGGAGTGTAGTATTTACGGGACAAATTACGGGATTGTTGTAGAGAATAAGATATGAACGGTTGATTAATGGGTAGTTCACGTTTGCACCTGGTTATAAACATATTGTGTTCAAATGAGAAATGTTAATTATAATTATAAGCAAGTAAACGTAAATTAATTTTGGGGTTGTGTAGTAATTTAAGGGTAAAACATTCCAAGTTACATTACCGACATTGGTATTGGGATGTCCTAGCAGCAGTTATAGGCCTTTCCCAATATGCGCCATTACTCTCGATTCTCCACCTTCCGCATTCCGTCTGTCCCAGCCACCTTTTTCAGATCGCCAGTCAACCAGGCTAGGGGGCCGTCCATCGAAGATCATAGCCCCCCCCCTGATCACACTTCTGCCTTCCCCTTCGGGGATTGTATGTATGATATTCCTTATGTTCGTAATTTCTGTTCCCTTTATTACGAAATACTTATTCCAACATAAATAAATAAATATTCCACAACATTCTACACAACGCTATCTAGAGATAGAGATCTAAGCTTAACTAGCTTGTATTATGGAATCTAGAATGCGGATAAAACATACTTAGATAATTTTTTTTGTAAATACATTCATACTATACATAGAAACACCCAGACCAATGCAAATAGCCATAATCATGCCTATACATATTTGCACTGAGCGGGGATCGAACCCGCGCCTCTTGCATAGAAGTCTCGTTCAGAAAGTTCAGAAAGTCTCTTCGAAAGTTCACTACTACTACACGCCACAGAGGCTGTCAGACTGTAAACAGATGTTCCACATCAGCCTTCAGCGACGGCTCAATTTAAATGCCGTTTTTATGCGAATTTTATCTCACATTTACATAATTTCTTATGGTTTAAATAAGCAATAAAGTATAACTCTACTGTCGTATTGGTGAGTGGTCCAAATACTGGCGTCTTATATCTAAAAAATACGAAATCAAACCCTAAACCGACCCGTCTGGCCAATCTGGGTAACAGTCTACTGTTACCCAGATTGGCCACAGCCTCCCTAATGGCTTTGTAAGTAAACTAAAAAATATCTATATCCTTCACAGGTCAACACGTGCAGGGCTAAGATGCCATCCGTATACGGTGCAGAATATACCTGCTAGAACCAAGCGTTTCAGTGACTCATTCCTATGCCGCACCGTCAAGATCTGGAACTCCCTGCCAGCTCACGTGTTTCCTTCTTCCTGCAGTCCCCGGTCCTTTAAGCGGGGCGTGAAAATGCATCTGACGAGGCTGTCAAGCTGAGTACCACCATTGTTAACATGGTACATGTTTACAATGGAAGCCCTATTTCCTAGACTTTTCCTTTAACTTACCATCAGGCGAGGTGAAGTTAAATTGAGGTGTCCTTTATTAAAAAAAAATAACATATTTGACAAGACCTGACTTAGTGTGTATATGGGCCTACCAACACCTCCGGTTACAAGCCAACATAATCGGTTAATCGGTGCGCCTGCTAAATGATGAACAGGTCAGAAGACAATCTCTTGTGAAAACCGTATAGGTTTAAATGATTTCTTTATACGAGTAGGATTTATTATGCTAACTTTAAAATTCGAATACATTCATGAGGAAAATGAAATGCTGAAGTGGGACTTGAACCCACGACCTTTACCTTTACCTCGTATGAAAGTTGGGAAATGACTCCATCGTCGCCCTGAAAGACGGATATAAAGAGGAGGGAATTTTGAAGTGATTCATTTGTGGCTCAATAGCTCTGTTGGAAGAGCACCCACGACCTTTCCCTTCCAACATTTCGTAAGAAAATTGGTAGATGGCTCCATCGTCGCCCTTAAAGACGGATATAAACAGAAGGGAAATTTTAAGTGATTCAGGTATGGCTCAATAACTCAGTTGGAAGAGCGTTCCCCCTGTAAGGGAAAGGTTGTAAGGGAATGCTCAAGTCTCACTTGCGTATTTCATTTTCGCGATGTATTCAACCCATATAGGTGAATGCAAAATGAGTAGAAAGAGTAATCGGACCCCTAGCTTTGAGGCGAACACTGCGAATGTAACGAAGAACATGACACAAGAAATTGTAACTAACAAGAAACTACTTAACTGACGAAACATAGATGTCAATACACTTCTACTTACTGTAGGAGCGACACAAGCAGATGCTGTGTGTCACGGAGATGAAAATGTTGCGGTGGATGTGTGGAGTCGCGCGTAAAGATCGCGTGAGGAACTCGCGCATCCGTGGCAGCCTTCATGTCCGTGACATCGCAGATAAAATGCAAGAGAGCCGCCTCCGCTGGTGCGGCCACATCTTGCGGTAACCGCCCAGCTACGTGGTTAACAAATGCCTGGCAATGGCACCCCCACCGGGTCCAGGTAGAAGGAGAGGCTTGGCGTCGTGGAGAGTGACATGCGTGCAAACGGTCTCACTACCTTGGACGCCCACGATCGTGCGAAGTGGAGGAGGAAGAGCCGTAAGGGGGACCCTGAGCTCCTAGGGCACCGTGGCCTCGGATCCAATCAGGACTAACGTCTTTATGTAGATGATGATGACACCTCTACTCACCCCTCAGGGGACTTCAAGGAGGGTGTGAAATAAAAATAACACGCCCGTCGCTTTCAAATTATATCGGGCTAAAGTGTAATTGAGTTGTTCCGTAATAAAACTTTTCAATAATTGCCCGAGGGAGCTCCCTTTTTCCTGTAGGCCTGTGAAAAAAAACCGGGCTGTGAACACAGTCTTTTTGTTTAACGTGAATTTCTTGATACCTAATGCTGTGTTGGTTCCCGGTGTACTAGAATAGGGCCACTACATCTCTTCCTGTGGGAGTCGTAAAAGGCGACAAAGGGATAGAACTGTTCTCCATCCGACAGTAAACCGAAATATCCCCATGACTGAAAATAGGCTCGCCTCCTATTACGTGGGACCGAAAATCATACTTGGCAAAATGTGGGTGTTAACACACCTCTGCCTACCCCTTCGGAGATTTGCGGGCTTGAGTATGTATGTATGTACTTTTTTTTAACATTCTACAGAACGCTATCTAGACCCATTGTAAACTTTTATAGCTTGTGTTATGGAATCAAGAATGCGGATAAACATACTTATATACTTTTTTTTGTAAACATATACATATATACATAGAAACACCCAGACCAATGCAAATAGCCATATTCATGCATACAAATATTTGCACTCAGCGGGTATCGAACCCGCGCCTCCTGCGTGGCAGTCGCGTGCACTACCGCCACGCCACAGAGGCTGTCATTTCTATGCACTTAATATCATGGATTCATGGAGCTCCTATCCGGTTGCTAGTACGGTTGACCGGATTACTGCGACTATTTAGTAGCAGTAGTCCGGTTGTCAAAGGCCCTCGAACTCTTTTAATTATCGTGTAGATAATAGCTGATAGAATCCGTATCCCCAATTTTATTATCATTTAAATAAATATTCTAAAATATAGTCCAGAACATTCTGGAGTTTGTGGTGCCGTTTCTTCTCCACTGGTGTCTGGAAGCGGTGGCAAACTTAGTTTTAAGCAGAATATGACGTCGAGAAGTTGTAGTAGTGCTACACAATTTTGAATAAATAATTTGAATTTGAATTTGAATCTAGAAATTTTACATATTCTACACAATCAAAGTAAGTATAGCTGCACTACCTTATATTATGGGGTCCTAAACACGCGTTTTTTGTAGGTACCTAATTTAAAATATAGCACTATTATTTAATTAAAAAACTAAAAAGCACGCTTTTAGTACGCCCTAAAAATTACATTTTTTCGTATTCCTGACAGCAAACCCTTACATTTATAGAGGTGGATTTCAAACAGCCAGTCCGCCATATTGATTTTTTGATGACGTTTCTTAGCTTGTCATGTATTGTCTTCAGAACTCAAAGCGTGTGCAAAATTTCATCCTGATCGAAGACCGGGAAGTGGATTAAATTAAGATTCCAAGATTTTCTTACATACCTACATAATTACAAGTAAAGCTAATAAAAGCGTGTTAAAAATGAGGTAACCTTAAAAATTTCGAGGATACTATGAAATAAAATTAATTCTATTCTATTTGTTCGCGATATCTAACATCCACGCGGGTGGAACCAGGGCAACGACTAGTACAAAATATTTGCACTGATCGTGAATTGAACTCGCGCCTCCTACATGTAGCAGTCGATTGTTCTGCCGCTACGCCACAGAGGCCGCCATATTGAAATGGCGTCGGTAAAATATCGATCTCTTTCTAATTAATTTTAACGTTAGTGCGAATTTCGCATCTCAATAAGCATTTATAAAATTTCCTTATCAAAAATTTACTGTCCATCTCCCAACTTGGGAGGTTTACAAGCGGCGTTTATTACTAAATAAGATGGGATCTCATCATAAAGAAACGGAATAAGTTAAGAAATATTGTGTTGAATGTTATAAACGAATAAAACGCCCAAAATTGAAATTCCTTTTGTTAAATTAATATCTGAGCTGTTGCTATGTAGCGGGTATTTGATAAGTAGTGTACCTTTGAAAATACAGGTTGATATTTAAATTCTTATAATTTAAATTATTTTTTTAGATGAACCAGATATAGGTAAGTCTTGGCAGTACAACGACTTTGTGTTGGCAAATGACAGTGAAAGAAAAGAAACAAATAAACAATTATTTACTCATATAAGATTCTTTGTACTTTTCCAATATATTTTATTTTTTACCTGACCGTTTTTGCCTCACGGCATTCTCAAAAATATGATGAAAATTATTTATTCATTCATCTTCAATCATCAAATCTTCTTCTAATTTCCTCTTCACTTCTTCATATTCCGTACTCCTTGGATATTTCTAATTGTTACGATTCTAGATTCTAGAATTGAATTATTTAATATTCAATATTCCTAACTCGGTCTATCGAAGTCACGGTAGCATTTCTACACCACCGTCTTTACTTTTCCTGTTCCTTCTACCACATCCACCATTCACCCCCATAATTGGGTATTATCCTATAGTTAAAATAAATTATCTAACTGATCTTATTTAATTAAGAATAGTAAAAGAGCGGTGAAAATTGCGTCGGTTCTTATTTTATAGTTTTTATTTATTTTTAATCATCCACCCAACCTATAATAGTAACTGATTTGATTGTCTGACGTCACTGAATCTTTTTTTTATAAAAGTTACCTTATAACTTATCGTTTTTACGTTTAGTAACAAGTAAGTAATTTGACTAGTCAGTAGAATACCCAATTCCGTCAGTACAATATTAAATAACAAAAAAATAACAAACACCATGTATATAAATTAATAAGCACCGCCAGATCCCAGTCGGTTCAGTTGCCGAGTTATCATAATCGAATCCTGCACCGATATTATTGGCAGCACATTTCGACGGTCCGGTGTTTCGGCAGCAAGCCGGCCTCCAGTGGAACACGCCGCTTGGAAACTCGCTAGAGCGTGGCCTAGAGTTCGTTGCGCACAATTGTCTGGACACGCAGAGACGGATTCAGAAGGAGGGGACGAAAAATGTTTAAATATATAAATTACTAGCTTCTGCCTGTGACTTTGTCCGCGTTAAGTTCGTAACAGATAGTAGGACACACTACTTCTGTTCCTGCGATCCAGATAAAGTTCCATAAAGTTTCTGTGAGCCTGGTACGTCATGCAAATGTACCAAGGTCACATAAATACTGATCCCAAGACCGCGACCCACAGGAACCTATACCCGGGATAAAATAAACGTCGAGCGGGATGATAAGTATCCTATGTCCGTCTCTTGGTTCTAAGCTACATCCTCACCAAATCGGTACAGCCGTTCTTGAGTTAGTCAGTTAGTTAGTTAGTTTACCTGGGCTGTTCCGCACTTAGCCTCTTGATTGGGCCATTGTGCGTACCATATTACCTCTCACTCCAACCAACCCAGATCTTCCCAAAAAGCCAGCTGCCTTTTCAGGTTTCCACATGCTTCCCGGAGAGACGCTGGTGACTGGAGGAATTTCGCCCGTTGTTCGGCCACGCTCATGCACTCTGTAAGCACATGATGAGGCGTTTCTTCTGCCCCCATGCAGCCTCTGCACAGGGGGCTGTCCGTCACACCTATTGTAAATAGATGCTTGTTTAGGGGACAGTGACCGGTCAAGATGCCTATGACTTTACGGATCTGGTCCCTTTTTAATCTAATGAGGTTTCGGCTAAACGTTTTTGATGCTACCGGAACTGCATTCTTTGTTTGCCTGCATCCTTCAATGTTTGTCCAATCTTTTTGATGGGTTTCTTCCGTATTTTTCCGCAGCCAAGTTTTGACCTGTGCTTGAGGTATAGGTAGTATTGGTTCTGGTCCATATACTGTTGCCCCTGATCCTCTCTTGGCCAATTCATCGGCTGCGTCGTTGCCGAGGGAGTTGCTGTGTCCCTTGATCCATTGCAGCGTGACCTTGTTTGTGTTTGCAATGGATTGGAGTGTATTGTGACATTCCAATATGAGGACAGAGGTTATGGTGTTGCTTTTCAGGGCTTGGAGTACGGATGCACTGTCTGATATGATCTTTATATCTAGATCTCTGACGTCTCTGGCGGCAATCGTCTCCGCCACTCTCGTTATGCCAATACATTCAGCTTGGAATATTGTGCTTAGTTTGTCCAGGGTGGTTGTTATTTTGATGTTTAGGTCATTCGAGAAGACGCCTGCTCCGGTACCATATGTGGTTTTAGAGCCGTCTGTGTATATCCTAACTTCTTTGACGCCAGAGCTGTCTCTTTTTTCTTCAGTGAGTTGGATATGATAATTCCTTTCGAAGACGTGGTGACATGGTATTCTGTCTACGGGCGCCTCAAGAAGTGGTATCTTCTTTAGGATTCCCTGTAGAATTTTTGAATGCTTTGTTCCAGTATTCTCTTTCCAGAGCCCATTACTTTTCAGTCTTAAGGCTGCTGCCTTGGCCTCCTCCTGTATGATTAGATGCAGCGGTCTCAGGTTTAGGAGGTACTCTAGTGCGGCTGATGGAGTGGTTCTCATGCATCCAGTGGCTGCTGTACTCGCTAGGCGTTGTAGACTCTGGAGCTTTTCTTTCACAGTGATCAGTTCTGTTCTGGGCCACCATACAACTGATCCATAGGTTAGAGAAGGCCTGATAATTGCCGTATACAGCCAAAGTGTTATCTTTGTGTCAAGACCCCAGTTCTTACCAACGAGTCTTCTGCATTGCCAAAAAGTTATGCAGGCCTTTTTCATTTTAGCATTTATGTGGCTAGTCCAATTCAACTTATTGTCAAGTATGATGCCCAGATATTTAACTTGAGTTGTTAGGGCTAGCTTGGTATTAAATAGTTTTGGTAGTTTTAGTTCTGGTAACTTTCTTTTGTTGGTGAAAAGGATAAGTTCTGTTTTTTTCGGGTTTACTGATAATCGGTGTTCTTCGCACCATTCTTCCACAATCTGAAGGGCTGAGCGCATGACTTTGCATAGCACGTTCTCAGCCGTTCCGCTTATTAGTATTGCAAGATCATCCGCATACCCGATGGTGGTGTATCTTATCTCATTTAGTCTCTTTAGAAGACTGTCTACTACTATGTTCCATAAGAGTGGTGATAGGACGCCTCCCTGGGGGCATCCTCTGACTACCTTTGCTCTTGTGGTGGTGTTACTCATCACTATCTGGACTGCTCTTTTGCTTATCAGCTGAGTGATCCAGTCCCTTATGGCTGGTTCTACCTTACGCTTCCGTAAGGCTTCGTTAATGCTGCTGTGTACCGTTTTGTCGAAAGCCCCTTCTATATCTATGAAAGTAGCTAGTGTTGAGGCTTTATTTGTGATAGCCGATTCTATCTTGTGCACTACCATGTGTAGTGCGGACTCTGTTGATCTACCTTTCCTGTATGCATGTTGCTGAGGATGTAGTGGGTTGTCTTTTAGTGTTCCATCCCTTAGGTGTCGATCTACTAGTCTCTCCAACGTTTTGAGGAGGAATGATGTGAGACTAATGGGCTTGAATGATTTGGGATGTGTGTAGTCCTCCTTACCTGGTTTTGGTAGGAAGACTACCTTTGCCTCTCTCCATAATCTGGGTATGTATTTAGATTGGAAGTAGGTATTTTGCTATTCTTGTCAGTTGCCATTGTAGTAGTGCTGGGAATATTCCATCCAGCCCTGCAGACTTAAAGGGTTTGAAGGTTTTTATGGTCCACTCTATTTTGTCTGCAGTTACTACCTTGTTTGCGATTTCCCATTCTTGGGTTGTTGGTACACTATAGTGTTCTGGTGGCCAGTCAATGGAATCGATGGATGGTGTGACTTGACAACCAGGGAAGTGTGTTTCCAGCAGTACTGCGCTGGTTTCATTTTCCGTATTAGTGTAAGTGCCGTCTTCTCTCTTAAGTGAGCCCATGAGATTGAGTTCACCTTTGGCCAGGACTTTCCTTACTCTTGCGGCTTGGTTTGTCGAGTTTATGCAACTACAGAAATTCTGCCAGGCCTCAGTTCTACGATACCTGATGCGTTTCTTGTAGTATTTTTGTGCATTTTTGTATTTGTTCCAGTCCTCAGGGGTTCTGGTGTTTTTTGCTCGGTTGTAGAGCTTTCTCAGGCCTCCACGTAGTCGCTCGAGTTCTGGCCCCCACCAGGAGCTCTTTTCTGGACCTTTGGGTGTTACAACGGGACACGCTGGCTCGTAGCTTTCCAGCAGAGCTGCAGTGATAGAATGTACGTTGTGTTCTATGTTATCTGTGCTAAGTGTTGTGTCGGGTAGTTGTGAATCACTTAGTGCCTTGTTTAGTGAGTTTGTGTACCGTGCTATATCTGTTTTGCGGGGGTTACGATATGGAACAGGGTCTGCTAGTTTAAATTGTATTTGAAAACAGATTCGGCGATGGTCCGCAAAGGATGGTTCCTTTGACACATGCCAACCCTTAATGAGGTTTGCTGCCGAGTGTGTTGCCAATGTGATATCTACTATGGTTTGACACCATGAGGTTACGAAAGTAGGTTCCGTACCTATATTCATAATGTTTAGGTTGGTTTGGAATAAGTATTCGGTTAGTAACTCACCTCTCTTGTTCGCGTCCTTACTTCCCCACAGAGGATGGTGAGCATTGCAGTCTGCGCCGATGATTAAGTCCCAGGTGTGAGCCTCGCAGTGTTGTACCAGGTCGGCTAGCTCCTTTGGAGGTGGTTCACCTTCGCCCGGCATATACACTGAAGCTAGTACTAGGATGGTTGCATTATCTGAATGGATTTTCACAGCAGTGAGATCTCTAGAACAGAATTGGTTAAGCAAAGTGGTGTTTATAGCGTTAGGTACGAAGATGCAGGTTCTCGGTTTTTCAACCGTCGTATCTCGTATTAACTTACCGCCTATGTTATTTAGACCGCAGATATAGTTCTTATTTATCCAGGGCTCCTGGATTAGGGCTACGGTCTTTTTGGTTACCTCCAGCACTCTGCGTAGAGTGACCGTTGCTGCTTGTTTGTGCTGGAGGTTTGTTTGGATGATGTTTATGGGATCAGGGGCTGTTAAGGACGTCATCATCATCATCATCGCTGATGTGTCCTCCCTGTTTCAGCGGCGAGCTACTTTCCAACTCGCTCTTACTCTTTCGAGGAGCCTCTGTTGTTGGCTTTTGAGCTGTAGCTGCCGCTGTTCCTTCCCCGGCCTGCGCTTCTTCTTGGGAGAAGAAGCGAATATACCCACTTCCCGACATGTGGGCAACTCGGCGGTCTCTCCTGGTTATCACCTCTTTCTGGTCCTCGGGAATTCCCAGAATTAAATGTACCACCTTCTCTTTGGAGTTCGGGTCGGTGGTTTGGTCGTCCACTGTCATGTCGTAACACTGCCAGGTATCTACTTTGTACCATGGGTTTTGGGCACAAAGCACTCTGCGTAGTGTTACGGCTTCGGTGATGCGGGTGTGGAGAAGAAGCCCTGCTTTCAGCCGCTTCTTCATGTCGGACTGCTTGATGACGGCCAAGGTGGTTTCGGGTATCGGGGACGTTATGCTTCTTACAGCTTTTTCAAGCCATGTAAGAGCATTTTCGTCTTCACACCACATCGCCAGCACGCCTTCCAATAGGAAGGGTCGTCCGCGGAAAGATGGAGCTTGCGCATCCGAAATCGTTGACGACAACACCGACTGCAGGATGCTGTCGTCAATGGCCTCCCTAAGCTGGTCTGCCTGAGTTTTGGTGAAGTCCCTCGGCGGAACGGTAGTGACCGCTACTCGCAGATGCGACTGACTCGCATCCGCGTAGCTTACCGTCCGCTTGGTGCGCGGGTCAGTTTTCGCGCGTTTGGCTTCCCCTCTGGGGGACCGGGTATCATCCAGACGAGCGCGCTTCGAAGAAACTCGCTCGTTCTGGACGGGCCCTGCCCCCTTTTGTTCCTTTTCAGGAAAATTGGGGGCCATCGCAGCGTTCCGTTGACCTCGGGCACCTCTGGGTTTCCTCTTGTTCTTCTTGCTCGGTGGTGGTGGAGGGGCTGTGGCTACTGCCGTCCCCTTTGAGGTTGATGGTGTGGGTTCGCACTGCGTTTCCGCTGCTGCGGCACTCAACCCTGTTGTCGTTTTTGTAGGTTGCAAGACCTCACTTCTCGCGCGCCTGTTGGGGCGACTGCGTTCTGTTCGGCCGAGCCCTTTTTTGGTAGAGGCCGCCTTCGGCTGAGCATCCCTTTTGCAAGGGCGCTTGTGGCCAACAACGGTCCATTGTATGACGCTCGTGGCGTCTGTTTTTGGGATAGCCTCGGAGAGGCTGGACAGGTCCAGGATTGCGCCCGGTCCTGAACACAGGGTGCCCCCCCCAGAATACGAAGAGCAGACTGAGCTGGTAGGCTCAGTGAGGGATTCTCCGCAAGCGGTACCCTCCTGGGGTAGTATTTCTTTATCCTGTGTCGACATGTTGTTTGGAGCAGAGGCTTACTCACACTACCTGCCCTAGGTGCGTGTGGTACAGTTTTCTGAGGCAATTTAGTGCCCCACGGCAATGTCTACCGGGGTGTGGTTTTAGGCCACCATGGTTCGGCTCATTTATATAATATATCTGATGAATAGATACATATATTTAATAGATATATAAAGAAAAATAAAATAAAGGATAGATACATATATAAGTTGTTATAATATATAAATAAACCATTACATAAATAAACAATTTCATGCGCCTGGAGGTTTCTGTTGCGTCTATTTCTTGTGAAATAGACAAAGAACGGGACACGACAACCTCGGGAAGGATAGTCCACCAGACTTGCTTTGAGGATCTACACGACTTGCGCTCTCCCTCAAAACCACGTCCCCCTACCCCTCAGAAGGATGGGTAGGGTAGGTCCATGCTAAGGTTTCGGGTAGTAGTACCCTCGCAGAAACATTAGCATGTCCCCGTCCCGCCCGTTCTTGAGTTATAAATAGTGTAACTAACACGACTTTCTTTTTTAAATATATAGATGTGTCACGTTGTTTGTCCGCGATGGACTCCTAAACTACTTAGCCGATTTTAATCAAATTTGCCCACCGCGTGCAGTTTGATCCAACTTGAAAGATAGGATAGCTTACATCTTAATTTAGCGATTAGTGACATCCACGCGGGCGGAGCCGCGGGCAACAGCTAATATCATATAACATATTATGTTGATACCTATTCAAAGTTTTTATCTCTTTAGAATCAGAACGCAAAATAGAAAAAATCTTAATGTTTTTTTTTTGTATCACTTAGGTGGCAGACAAGCACATGGCCCGCCTAATGGAAAGTGGTTACCGAGGCTTATGGATGTGTGCAACACTGCGGGCAGCCACTTGTGCTTGTTTAGTGACATTTGGTAAGTAATGTCAAGACTAATAAAAACCTATGTTTTGTCTATGCTATAGCTTTTGTGCAACTATATCAAATAATAATATTATTATTAACTGTATTTTAACTTCATTTAAGTATCCTTTTCCGGGTATAAATAGGCCTATATCGAGTATCGAGTACTTAAACTACTTCTACAATTCCGTACTAATTTATTAATCTTCGAGTTTACTTGTGATTAATTTTGGATACGGGTTCCAAGATAGTTTAACTGGGTTATAGTAAACTCGGCCCAGTGAAAATAACTAAAATAAAAATAGTAGTAAACTCGCCTTAGTCCATTTAAACTGATATTCTCTCGCTGTGACTTCTCTATAATGTCTCTCGGAGTATTCGTATGCTGTTACTGGTAACCTTGGTGTACGGGTATTAAAGTAGTAAGAACAGGGTTGACATTAGTACCTAATCACTGCAAATACATTTAAAAATGAACCAAACGACAAAAAAACGAACAAAAAGAACCAAGCGTTTCAGTGACTCTTTCCTATGCTGCACCATTAAGACCTGGAACTCCTTGCCAGCTCACGTGTTTCCTTCTTCCTAAAGTCCCGGGTCCCTTAAGCGGGGCGTGAAAGGGCATCTGATGAGGCCGTCAAGCTGAGTGCCACCACTGTTAACATGGTACGTGTTTACGGTGGTGACCCTCTTTCCGACACTTTGCCCTTAGCTTAACATCAGGAGAGGTGAAGTCAAATAGACGTATCCTTTATAAAAAAAATACATAAACTGTGCCATATCCAAGAATATTTAGATGACAAATAAGCTTGGAAATGAGCTCGGCGCTCAACTATATGCTACTCAAGCAAACTATTGTATTTAGACTAAGTAAATGTACTAATAAATAAAAAATGCACCCTGCGTTTCACGCCGGAGTCTTCTCTAGTGGTCTATTTGCTGAACTAGTGGATGATGATAATGATGAAAAACGCTTGAAAAACACAATATTTATTGCCTTTATTGTTTGGTACACAAAGAAAGAATACAACACATTACAATTTAATATGGTACATTTTCGAAAAACATTGGAAAAAATGAAATGTTCAAGTGAGACTCGAACTCACGACCTTTCCCTTACAGGGCGACTGCTCTGCCAACTGAGTCATTGAGCACCACTTGAATCATTCCAAATTTTCCTTCTCTTTATATCCGTCTATAAGGGCGACGGTGCAGCCATCTACCAACATTCTTACGAACTGTTGGAAACAATGAATGATTTTTCAACCATTTTTAAACATTGAATTTTGATGACTGCGCCCAAATATTTGAATGAATTTTTTATAGCATTTATTATGCTAACTGTTAAGTTCGAAAAACATTGGAAAAAATGAAATGCTCAAGTGAGACTCGAACTCACGAGCTTTCGCTTACAGGGCGACTGCAGTCGCATTTTTTCCAATGTTTTTCGAACTTAACAGTTAGCATAATAAATGCTATAAAAAATTCATTCAAATGGTACATTTTCTTAGTAACATATAATCGGCGGCCTTAGTACCTAAATTGTGAGATTTTACTTTAAACACTACTAGCTGACCCGGCGAACTTCGTATTGCCAATTTTTTCCACCCTCGTGGCGTCTGATCCCGTTCTCGTTGTACTCCCTACTTTATTAACCATGTATTATACATATAAACCTTCCTCTTGAATCACTCTATCTATTAAAACAAACCGTATCAAAATCTGTAGCGTAGTTTTGAGGATATAAGCATACATAGGGACATAGGGACGCGGAAAGCGATCATTAATGTGTGCCATGGTAAACCTGGTATCGAACCCGAGACCTCGTCTCAGCAGTCCATTACCCATACCACTAGGCTACCGCAGATACATATATAGGCTTATTAAATGTATTTAAATCGCTATCAAATGCTTCAAAATTCCAGAAACGCTTTTAAACGTTTAAGTTAACTCCTCGCTGAGAGACAGTAAAATCTAACAACGTAAAATAATTTCGCGACCTTCATAACGTTAAATCACAATAAAATTGTTACAAATCCTACTCATAAATGCGGATGCGCGTTTGTTCCTCCTTCGCGCTGTGAGGGCTCAAGGGATTTATGTGAAATTCGGTATACAGATAGTTTATGTCTTGTATTAACATTATAAGCTACTTTTTATCCACTGGGTTTTGCTAGTGGACATTTATAAACAATTTCTATTGAAGAAAAGCATGTTGAGAGAGATTTTAAATTAGAGGAGAGAGAGAGGAGATTTTAAATTAATCATTTATGTTTTTAGCACTCTGTTATATTCTACTAACTGACCCGGCAAACTTCGTACCGACAATTTTTTTCTACCCTTAGTGCCCGATCCCGTTCCCGCTGCACCCTCTTATACAATGATTATATAGTTATCTAAACAGCAACAGAAATAACCACACTGTCACTTCTGCGTATGTGCCGATGCCGGTCGAATTTGTTGAGATTAATGATCACTGCTCTGTTCCCTTGTATTAAGCATGTATTATTTATTCTTGAAATACTTAAATCTGTAGCGTAGTTTTGAAGATATAAGCATATATAGGGACGGACAGACGCGGAAAGCGACTTCGCTTTATACTATGTAGTGATGAAGATGAAGAAATGCAGGATAACATAACATAAACTCACGCCTGTATTCCCCGAAGGGGTAGGCAGAGATGCTAGCACCCACATTTCGCCAGTTTATGTTTAGGTCCCAATGTAATAGGTGGCGAGCCTATTGCCATTAACCGGGCACTTATAAACCTGCGATAAATACACACATAACTTCGAAAAGCATCGAATAGTCATTGGTGTGTGCCATAGTAAACCTGGGATCGAACCCGAGACCTCGTCTCAGCAGTCCATTACCCATACCACTAGGCTACCGCAGATCCAGATGCAGGATACTGCTACCATATTCTCTATAATGTGCTGCTACTTAAGACTGTCCATCTTATTAATTGGAACTGGCTACACATATTGAAAAAATCACTTGTAGTTAATCCTATTTCCGCTTAACGGCAATAAAAGCTTTCCCCACAGATACCACGCCCTTTTTTTTTCCATGCGGAAATCCCCTCGGATACCCCCCTGCCGGAGCCGGAAGGGGAGGTTATGTCGGACTCGAACCGACTAAAACCGCACGCCGACTGTGGGTCGTGGTGCTAGGCCAGAGGTGAGGTTATCATCGACATATCCCTCGCACCCCGGCTGACCCAGGGCCATCCCTTACGGTCTAGCCCTCCTCGGGAAGATACCACCCCCGGAGCTGGTGGAGGTGGTTATGTCGGAGTCCAACAGACTAAAACGCACGCCGTCTTTGGGTGCCGGAGGTGAGATTGCAGAAAACATATCTCTCGCACCCCGACAGAACCAGGATCATCTCTTTCGAGATGCCCCCCTTCAGGTTGTGGGGACCATAGTGTCCCCATCTAGCCCCGGGTAAGGGGAGGTGCACTTTGCGCCGCCGCTGCGGCCTGCTTCTGCTAGGGGGACAGGTGGCTCCACCGCTCACCCCCAGGCTAGCGGTCATGGAGGACGGAGGTCGTTCTGCGACCTCCGACGCCCGATTCGCCTTTGCAATAAAAGCTTGCTTGAGAATGCGGTGAGGCGAAAACGATAAGGTTAATTAATTCCAAAATACTTTAGATCAAAAATATTAAAATATCGCAGTCCCAAGTCCGTCCCCTGCCACTATGGAAAATCCACTATTTGCCGCTCTGACGGGCCCGTAGGAAATTGTTTCACGAGTGTGCACAAGGTGCATTCGCACCAACTTACCGGTGCCTACCCCTGCTAAGCCAGGCTGTGACTTTCCGATAAACCTCACGAAATAGTGACTCAACTATGGCCCTGAATTTGATATTCCGGGGCAATTTTGATTGAATTGCACCCGTGAAACACTATTTATCTAAACTAGGTTTTTTATCTTTACCTCCATTTTCATTAAATGAGATGTTCTAATTTTCCTTTAGGGTTCGGTTCGTAAGAGTTCGGGTAGGTAAGATCGGCATACTTCGGCTTTGTAGAGTGTTCTCTGTATCGTACATTGGACTGATAAATACAACTATAATTTCGGTCTTAACTTAAACCATCCCAAACCCTACGCTCATTTTTTTATACAGGACACGTCAATGTGACTTCACCTCGCCTGATGGTAAGTTAAAGGTAAAGTCTCGGAAAGAGGGTCACCATCGTTAACTTGTACCATGTTAACAGTGGTGGCACTCAGCATAACGGCCTCATCAGATGCCTTTTCACGCCCGCTTAAAGGACCCGGGACTGTAGGAAGAAGGAAACACGCCCGATGGTCCATACTTTTTAAAAAACAATAGATCTATTATTTTTTCTGGGTTTTATTACTATTTTTGCCGGGTTTTTCACAATTTATTTGGTGTTGTTTTATCAGTTTTTAAAGCTGCACACTGATAGAGTATAAATAAACCGCATTAGCTGAGCAGTTGAAAATTTCACAGATGATGTAATTCTGTTACAGCTGTAATAAAAGAATGGTACAGAACCCTTCTTGCATGAGTCCGACTCGCTATTGTCCGGGTTTTAAAGTTTTATTCCAATATGAGACATTCACATAAATTGCCGATATTATCAATACTTAATACATTCATTAATCATAAATCCAATAACAAACTTTATTTGCTCGCTGAGTTTATGCAAACCAGATGCAAACTGCTCAGTGAGGCTGTGAAGCTAATTAAAACGATACAATTTAAGCAACGGAAACTTGCAACTGCATTACAATCGATAGTGATGTGCCTGCGATAAAACGAATCGCAAATTGACGTGTCCTGTATAAAAAAAAAAATATTGACGGTTTTATTAACGGCTGTCCAGTTTTCATGATTGTTTATGTATACTAGCTTTTGCCCGCGGCTCCGCCCGCGTGGGTGTCGGTTATCGCGACCAAACATAGCCTTTGTCCTTCCTCGTGGTCTAATCTACCCCTTTATCAAATTTCATCTAGATCGGTTCAGTGGGTAAGTCGTGAAAGCGTAAAATACAGACAGACAGAGTTACTTTCATATTTGTAATATTAATATGATGGATTCGGTAAGACCTTCTAGGCCAAGCTAGTTTTACCTGCGAATCAGTACCTCCTGTTGATTGACGGTCGAGACTTTTCACTGTAGAGGTTCTGGGTTCTGTAGAGGTCAGACGGTCGCCCCCGGAAAAAGCCACTTCAAATACAGCTAGGAATTATGATAATGCCATTATTGTTTCCTTCAGCGCACAATCCCGGGTTTTTCAAACGAAGCGTGAAAATGCATGTTTTTCCGACTTAGTTGGTGGTCTTTCCAGTGTAACTGTGATGAGGTAGACGCGGGATAGCACCCGAACCACCCCCTAGGCGAGGCCGCATTGTAGCCGTAGGTCTGATGGGAGTCCTGGGACATCCTTCCGAGGTCTTACCCGGGGCTCCCAACCATAGGCTGCTGGGCGTTACCGTGGGGGTTTTTAGTCGGTAGGAGTCCGGCATAACATCCATGAAGGATTTAGCCCCACATAAAAACTATGATGAGGTTGAACTTTGAAACGATTGCCATTTGGCCTCAACAACCAATTGATGAAATCAAAGTTCTGTAATTAGATTAGTTGGACTTTTAGGACTCCAACTATCTATAACGGCAATTGTTATGACGGCAATTGTTATAAAGACGATCGTATGGCAACCGACACCGATGGACATACTCTCCGAGGCATGGGGAAATCCAGGCCAATACGAATAGAGCGGGAATAGAACCCGCACTTCGTATCTATACCGCCACGCCACAGATGTAGTCGTAGTACAATATATTTCGATTACAAGTGACTTCAAAGCATAGCAACTAAGTTAGAATGTTCATTTAGACGATGTGGAGATTCCGGAATGGTATTCGTTTATGGGGAGAATTAGATTGAAATATTTTGGTGCTCAATACGAATGGTACGTTTGTATACCTTTGTTTGAACGATTTTTAGGAAAAAAAGGAAGTTGGAAGAGCATTTCCCCTGTAAGGGAACTTGAGCGCTTCATTTTTCCCGATGTATTTCGAAAAAAATCCAATTGAACGGGTTTTTGGCTTACCTATGGTTAATGTAGATATTGCTCGGGACATAGGTACTATCTTGGACCTAAAATAACCTCAAAATGTACTCTATAAACAGTACGTTTCTCGTGATTGTCTTTTGTGGATAGCACGGGATGCAACGAGCTCAATATCACCAAGCAAAGATATTACGCCGGGTTGCGAGAGAAATGTTCCTTGCATTCTCACCTCCGGTAACAAAAGACCCAAAGATGGCGTGCGTTTTAATCGGTTCGAGTTCGACATACCACCTACCACCAGCGCCGGTGGAGGTGGTTATGCCGGTGGCCCAGATTATTACCATAAGTCGGAATTAGGTAGAGTTTTTGCCACATGGTTTTGTCCATCGGAAATCCCGGGAATATCCACATTTATATCAACGTTTCGATACAATTCCGAACTATAATTATTACAGAATAAATATGTGCAAGGGCCGCATTTGTCTCGCGATTTAGGTTCAAGATACATGTCCCAAGGTACCTATATCTACTTGTGGTAGCCGCCAGTTTCGGTACAGATCGGTAAAATCCGGTGACGGATTGGGGGTATCAAATGAGACTGTGATAAACCATTTTATAAGGAAAAGATGAGTAGGAGGAGAGCAAATCCTCGTCTATAAGCTTACACCTATACTAAAGGAAAATATCCAAGTGATATTATAAACTCCATTATAATTATGTTGTATTTCTTTGAAAAAAAAAAATTATGACAAGGAAAGACCTTAATACGTGGTTAATCCGAATTAATAAAAATAAAAAACAAATTCTTAAACAATATCAAACAACAATAAAGAAAGGCGAACGAAATAAAAACAAAAATAAAATATCGCAGGCATGCGAGAACTCAATCGCTAAAATGTTGTCACAATTAAAAATTCAGTCGGAATTCCTACCTGGCAGCATTCCAAGCGTCGAAAGCTGGCCACCCCGACAACGCGCAAATAAAAATTAATTATTATTATCCATTGTCCATTCGGTGTTATTCCACAACACTAGTTGTTTTCACGGGTTCGCTTGCTCTTTTATTAAATTCATTTGCATTCGCACTCGTAAATGAAGTTTTAAATTTATTACGCGCGAATTAACGGAAGGTTCGTTGGATAGTGTTTCGTATTTTGTGCTTACGGTGGTGGTGGGAGCCAGCAATATGTAATTTTATATGCTAACTAAAGCTGGCCAAGGCTGGCCAAGTAGGTATAAAACGAAGGAGTTTGATTTGATATCTCAACTCAACTGATTGACATAAGAAATGACAGCTAACGTGTAGTATTACCATAATAAAAAAAAATACCCATAAGGAATTTGACGTAAATTGCAAGTCAAATGAGAAATCATTTGACTTGCAACCCTGAATAACTTTAAACGAGCTACTTAATACACTGGTGCAACACATTTAGCAGAAGCCGTTAGAGTCATTGTTACAGTTAATGTAAAATTTGTCGTAAACTTCTTACTTTAGCAGGTAATGTGATTGTGATGTAACTAAGCCTAAGTATTATAAAATTGTAAATTAGTTGTCTCTACATGGAGGATGTATTATAAAAATACTTGGATTATGTTAACCATGGATGCCCAAAACCACCTGAAGTAGTAAAGTAAAAACTGGAAAGCGGACCCGGACTTCGAGTGAAGATTCCAGAAGCGACCGCGCTAACGCAAAAATTATAATGAAATGATGACTTGACCCTTTAGGCCGCGTCCTGGACGACGGCGGGCGGAGCGGGCGGAGCGGGCGGTGCGGGCGGTGCGGGCGGTGTGCGCGGTGTCCTTCGCCACGCCGCGCCGCCCGCACCGCTGTCATCGAGAACAGCTTCACACAAATGTACGACTTTGATAAAGACGCGGGTGTCGTCGCCCGCGCCGCCCGCTCCAGCCGCCGTCGTCCAGGACGCGGCCTTGGTCTCAGTAAGTAGTCCGGTTGACCGGACTACAGCGACTATTCAGTAGCAGTATTCCGGTTGTCAAATGACCTCGAACTATTACTACTTTTGAGTAGCAGTAGTCCAGTGGTAGTTCGGTTAATCGGACTACTGCAACTCTTCAGTTACATTAGTTCAGTTGTCAAACAGCATCGAACTATGACGATTGTGAAAATCCAAACCCAGAAGTATTTATTAGAATTCTGGTCCGTTTGCATGTTTGTTCATAGCTACGTTATTTTGCTGAAAATTATATAGTCACCTTTGAGTAAGTATAAATCTTGCCTCTAACTCTTGAAGACTGCATAATTTCGCTTTAAGTACACTCTAACTAAATGAAGGTACGTTACAATCTCAGTGTAAGTCTGAACGGACTTCCGTTACACTGTCTGAACTAACAACATTATCTCGCAACAATACAGTCAAGAGTGCTTATTAGCTAAGCGAAGCCGCCGGAACATTGTATGTGTAACATGGAACTGCAAGCTCGTGAGATGCCGCGTATAACGGAATGGACTTCCTGCTCATTATAGAGAACTGGGTTCACTCAAGAAAAAAAATGTCAAATGGAAATGAATGTATGGAGTTGACAGATGTTTTGACGTTTGTGACGGTTATGACAGACAATATAATTGTTGGGTATTTTACTGACTTGTCAAATTGGTTACTTTTTACTAAGCGTCAGAACGATAAGTTAGAAGGAGGTAACTTGTATAAAAAAGATTTAGTGACGTCTTAAAATTTAATAGTCAAATCAGTTACTATTATAGGTTGGGTGGATGGTTAAAAATAAATAGGACTATAAATAAGAACCGACGTGATTTTACACTTATTTGGACGTTACCCGATGTCCCACGTTAGCGACAGAAGCTACAAAACGCGCAAGCGGCGCCATGCGTTATTACGTTCCATACTTCAAGTAACGTTTTCACGCGACTCTATTTAGGACACAGTAAAGTAATGCCTTCATTTGATATTTACGCATGGCGTCGAAACGCGTCGCATTAGCGCGTTTGACGCTCACGTAGGACAACGCCTGACAGTCAAAAACGTATGTCGTTCCCATACATTGACTAGTCTTTTCTGCTAATAAATTACCACTTATCTAGAATGACAGGTCTTCCGTATCAGAAGTAGATTACATGGTCTAAATGAAGTACCCTATACCAATTGTATTCACCCTTTATACGAAGCTATAAAAGAACACAAAAACACTCATTATCAAGTCATTTTGCCGTTATGATTGGAGCTTAAAATTGCCCCTCAAAATGGCGACCTGCTGATTACACCGCTGGAAAGGAATTAACTCCGGCAACGGCCGATTTTATTTCCAATATGGCTGTATTTAATGTTCATTGTTTACTTGTTTTATTATCTAATAATAATAATGGACTGTTTATACTGGAGATTGATGGCACTTGGTGGAATCTACTACACATATTGAATAATACATTTTTTTGTACTTTTCCGCTGAGTTTAATTTTATTTTTGAACCTGACCGGTTTCGTCTTACGGCATTCTCGAAGGATAGGATATAATAATAATAATATCCTATTCAAATTATAAATGTAAAACTAACTGTGTCTGTCTGTATGTAACGCTTTTACGCTTAAAGCACTGAACCGGTTCTGATAAATTTTGTTACAGAGATAGATTAGATCTTGGTAAAGGGCATGGGCATTGGTCGCGGTAACCAACTTCCACGAGAGACATTATACCTAAATCAAATTATTATAAAACAAAAGAATATACCTCCAGCTACTTTCGGGTACAGTACAGGGCTCTACCAGAAGATGCGGGGCCCTACCAACATGGGCAGACCGCAGACGACAGTCGCTCCCGAAAAAACCGACTAATACCGACTACTGACAATCAATAACAATGAATGGGGTCCGGGTTCCAAAATGCAAACTTCGGTCTCAACGAAAAAATCGCTGAGGATAATGATGATGTTATTTTAATTGGTTTCAGCGCCATCTATAAGTATTTCTTCAAACTAGACAGTATTGTACCGAAAGAGAACCTAAAAGTACATTGTGACTGACTACTGACTTAGTTTCTGCCGTATTTGATAGATGGGGCTGTTTCACAATTCTTTTAATTAATAACATTCACTTAAATGGAAAAATGAAGACTACTGTAAAATTAGAGTATTGCTAAACAAAATGATAGTGGAGTTTTCACAAGAGAAAAACTTAAAAAATCAACTAAAATAGTCAAAAAATTTAGATTAGTACTTACTTTTCCCAATAGATGGCGAGATAGGTAATCTCGTAATCTCATTCACCGTGAAAAGGGATCGCTGTTCTTTACGCTATTGAGGTAGCAAACAACCTCAAGGCCTGTCTAATGATGATCTATGAATACTTCACACCAGGTTTGCTATCACTCATTGCTACCTGCACAGGGGATAAGCAGAAAAAGCGATATAAAGAAGAGCATCGGCTTTGACTGGAAATGGCTTCCAACACTCACAAAATGATCCAAAAAAACAACGTAAGGTTACTTTACGAAGATATTAAGCAAAAGAATATGACTTTCAGGTTCAACTTATGACTCTACCAACACAACAAAGTTTTTGGGATTCTATAGCAGCACACATGTTTCCATCTTCCTACAGTCAGCGTTATAAATATCTTGACGACGAAGTCTCAAAATGATCTTAAAACTCTCGTATTAAGAACAAATCATACTGTTTTACTGATTTATATGGTACTAGCTTTTGCCCGAGGCTCCGCTCGCGTGGATGTCAGTCATCGCAACCAAACATGGCCTATGTCCTTTCTCAAGGTCTAATTTACCCCTGCACTGAATTTCATTAAAACCGGTTCAGTGGTTTAGGCGTGAAAGCGTAACATACAGACAGAGTTACTGTCGCATTTATAATACTAGCTTTTGCCCGCGGCTCCGCCCACGTGGATGTCGGTTATCGCGACCAAACATAGCCTATGTCCTTTCTCATGATCTAATCTAACCCTATACCAAATTTCATTTAAATCGGTTCAGTCGTTTAGGCGTGAAAGAGTAACATACAGACAGACAGACAGACAGAGTTACTTTCGCATTTATAATATTAGTATGGATTAAGTATGGATTATTTTCCTAACTAAAGGTGTGTACCTAATATCAGAACAATCGGGCAATGGATGGGGGTAAAAAAAACGAAATTAAGATCATTTTGAGCACTTTGTTCGTCAAAATCTTTCTGATGCTGCCTGTACATTTATGGACATACATGTATACAGTCGTTGGGCGATCTGATGAGATGAGGCCGTCAAGCTGTAGGTGGTTTTTTATTCGTGCGGAAATCCCCTCGGATTGTAACATCGTAGGTGTTTGTAATGGTGACCCTCTTTCTTGAAACTTGGGCTTCAGCTTCACGAGGTGAAGTAAAATTGGCGTCCTATATCTAGGTATATCATATAAAATACCTCATAGAAGGTGGCTGGAATTGAGAGATGGAGGTTTGAGATCTGTGCAAACCGGAGGCTATTTTTTATCGTGTGAAAAATACATACGGAACCACCCCCACGGAGCCGATGGAGGTGGTTATGTCGGACTCGAACCGACCAAAACGCACGCCATCTTGGGTCTTTGGTTGCCGGAGGTGAGATTGCCGAAAGCATATCTCTCGCAAACCGGAGGCTAAATGTAAAATAGCTGACTGCGTTTTTTATTATTATTACTAACTAAAAAAATAATTTTCTTCCCTGCAAATTCCATTAGTATTTACTTTCTTTCCGCGATTTTAATAAAATTTGGCATGGAGTTAGCTGACACCCTGGATTACACATTGGGCTATGTTTGCTCGCGATAACCGACATCCACGCGGGTGGAGCCGCAGGCAAAAGCTAGTATTATAGTAATAAAATAAATAAATATTCCACAACATTCTACACAACGCTATCTAGGCCCATGGTAAGCTTAATTAGCTTGTATTGTGGGATCTAGAATGCGGATAAGCATAGGTACTTAGATACTTTTTTTGTAAATACATACATATTATACAAAGAAACACCCAACTATCGCCATTATACAATCTGGGTGTATCGTTGATAAATTTTAGAGATTTTTTGCTAAAAAGTTGCCTCCGGAGGTAAGTGATTTTTTATTAATAAATGGACTAATCTATTCAAAACTTGCTGCAAATCTACTTTATTGTAAGTATATATTATAATATATCTGTGGTAAATGCTGCAAAAGCTATAAATATAATAACTGCATTGGACTCAAAGGCACAGCTATCATTCACATTTCCTTTAAGGAACGTATGACCGAACCATAAAATAATTTCTAGTGAAATCACATCAATAGTCTGTGCACGAATGCACTTAACTATTATGAATGTTATTGCATAAAGTTGAACTAGCCACCTATAACTGTCTGAGGACCACTTGTATAAATTATGTCACATTTTACGAGGAGGGGTCTACAACAAGTGACATTATAAGTGGCTTTTCAGCGCGCCGCCGCCGCCGTGGCCTGCTTCTGCTGCGGTGACAGGCGGCTCCACCCGTCACCCCCAGGCCCGCGCTCATGGGGCACGGAGGTCAGTCAGTGCCCTCCGACGCCCGAGTTGCCAGCGCGCGCGGGCGGTGCGATCCGCGAATCTCTGTCGCTCGCGCCGCCTCTCCCGTTCCGCCGTCTCCTTCACGACCATTACCTGCTCGCTGAAGGAGACGCCGCCGCCCGCCCACGCGTCCGCGCAGCGGACCATTGCTGTGAGCAGGGTGGCGAGGGTGAGAACTCTCACTCCCAGGGCCGCCACTAGCTCCCGCCTCGGTCCGGCCCATGCCGGACACTCGGTGAGCGTGTGCAGCCCTGTGTCCTCGCTCGCGTCGTAGTGATGGCACTCGGACGTTGGCTCCTTTTCGATCCGACACAGATACCGCCCGAAGCACCCGTGCCTGGTGATAATCTGTATCAGTCGATACGAGAGGCTGCCATGTGGCCTCTCTAGCCATTCCCCCATGATGGGCCATACCGCCTCTATGACGGCATGCCCTGCGCGTGGTTGCTCAAGTCGTCGCTCCCACTCCGCCACCACGATCCCGTGGAGCCGGGATCTCTCGGCCCGAATGTCTTCGGGCTCGGAATCGTATCCCCACTCAAGGGATCTCGCTTCCAGGATCCACGGTGGCGATCCGGCTAGGAGACTCGCCGCTTCGAAGGATATCGCGCAGTACCCCCTAATGGCCCTGGAGGCCATCCTCTGCTGCGGCGCATGCAGCAGGGGCACGAACCTGGCCTGCAGAGTGTCCGCCCACACGGGGCACCCGTATAGGACCGTGGACCGCACGACACACAAAAATTTTATTAGGATAGAACGGCCAAGTGAGCGGGAAACGCGTGCCAACTTTCAAGACAATTCCTGTCCTATGAGACAGGAACTTTCAAACGCTTACTCAGTACTTTTAAGACTAGCTTATAATAACATCGTTAAAAATACCATTTTGTACTATTTCCATAAGTATATTTGAAAAATAGGGGCATTTCTTATCTCTTGTGATTGTTTATTTACAGTGAAAAGTCACCAAGAGCGACATGCAGGTGAACACAGCATTTAGCCATACTATCCTACTACATTTCTGTGGCGTAGAACGTTGGTTAATAAGCCTCCATTAAACGGTAGGTTTTGCTGTCAGTTTTATGGTTTTACCACAGTCACGGGCGTGATTGACGAATAATTTATCGTCTAATGCGGTGACTGATGTTTGAATGAAGTATTTTTGTTCTAACCATCATCGTTCAAACGTAATTCATGATTGACGGCATGAATGACGTTTGTATGAGCGTGTATGTAATAGATGCCTTATGTAGGCAGGCGGCACGCGCTCCCGTAGAAGTGAAATTATAGTACGGACGCCCCCAAGTGTAAGCTTTATTAGATACTACCACGATTAGTAGAATTTCAAAATTAGGTTTTTAATTCTATATTTTTCCAATGCGCGCCTGCCCCTATCTGAGGGCAAGATGAGGACTTCGTGGTTCCCACATGGGGCCATCCCGGGCCGAGATAGCCCGGCTACCTTGACCTCTCAGCCGGGGTATTTCTATGTATAATGTGTATGTATTATTTCACGCCGTAGCAGCGGTGTCTTCTATACAAGACCCAAATTCGTTCCTGCGTGGAATACTGCTTGCATCTCTGGGACGGCTCCGCAAAGTACTTACTAGATGCTCTCGACAGGTTGCAGCGACGTGCGGTCCGTATTATTGGGAATCCTGAGGTCACGAACACCCTCGAGTATTTGCAGATGCGTAGAGATGTTGCGTCTTTGGCAGTATTCTACCGTCTCTACCATGGTGAATGTTATAATGAGCTCTTCCAATTCGTCCCTCCCTCTCCGTTCCTTCACAGGACGACACGTGCAGGGCTAAGATGCCATCCGTATACGGTGCAGAATATACCTACTAAAACCAAACGTTTTAGTGACTCATTTCTATGCCGCACCATTAAGACTTGGAACTCCCTGCCAGCTCACGTGTTTCCTTTTTCCTACAGCTCCAGGTCCTTTAAGCGGGGCGTGAAGATCTGATGAGGCCGTCAAGCTGAGTGCCACCACTGTTAACATGGAGACTTGAAGGAAGGAAGAGGTGAAGTCAAATTGGCGTGTCTTTGTACCTCAAGATCTTTTTGATGCTGACTGTACTGTTGAGAGCGAATATTATTATAATATTTTTTTCCTTAAAACGTTATTGTGTTTATAGATACAAGATCACGGACGTTAAAATATTGATGCACACACTGGTAACTACCTAAGTACCTACCTAAATGTTAACAAAACAATCTGTATTACGTGTGTAAACGATTAATTGTAATGCTCAGCGGTCGTTGATCGACCTATTAACCTAGCCAGGGGCGCGCAACATTTTTACGTTCATACAAAACTGTTGTTTATGCAAAAAAATTATGAACAAGAAGAAAATTCCTTAGTTAAACTTTTATCCTCACTACAGCATGCTATCAAAGGAAAGCAGAAATATGTAACACACAAACTTAAATAAACTACCAATCAGCATTATCAGCATCCAAGCGGTAATCTAGGTTGCACGGGTTACATCCAAAGCTTTCACTTTGTTCCCAGGACCTTTCCTACTTCTCCTTTGGAAATTTGATTTATATTATTGAATGCAATTAATTACATAGAATAACTTCCACTTCTTCTCTTCCCTCGATTTTGCACCAAAGCGTCGTCTTTAGACAAATTTAGAAGCCAGTCACCCATAAAACCGCATAAACATGATCAAATGAATCAAGATCTGATGAAAGGAACCATAATATGATAGGACTTAAGTATATGTGAGTAATAAAAAATGTGCATCATTGGCGGTCAGCGCACAGAAAATTCATATCACGCATTTTTTCCAATATATTGAAAGTACAAAAAAATATTGTGCACCTCTCTCTCAAATCGCGATGCGCGGTCCTTTCGCGTATGCGTGCAAATCGCATCTAGTCTGCTTTGCGCGCACGCCGTGATGGACGTGCATGACAGCAATTTGACTCAACGTGCTTCGAGATAAATCGAATAACAGTTGTTTATCAATAAAAAATGTTTAACTAGTATCGTTGACCGTTACGATAAATAAAGTAGATCATTCATTTCTTAAAATAGTTTGTTGTAGAGTGGTTTTTGTGTTGTGATCGTGATTATAATTTCTTATCATGCGTTACGTTAATTAATTAGCTATACATAGAGTTAAAAAATGGTTAATGGCTAGGTATTTATGAAATTAATTTAGTAAGTATTTAAGTAATTTATAATGTTTACTTATTTTTTCATAAAAGACATGTTTCCCATAGTTTTTTAATTTGCATAATTTTTACTATCTAGAATCTAGACGTTCATTTTAACTATTTTTTCTTGTCTGGATAAAGGAAAAACACTAAAAAATATTATTTTTAATTCTTAACTAGGTAACTTGAATAATCTATTTTTTATTCATCACTGAAATAACAGATAACCGAGAGTCAAAATAAAAAAAAAGTAATGTAAATTTCATACTTTTTAAGAACAAAGTCAAGCATCTTATTGGTCAGCCCTGCATTGATGAGGACCTTTTTTAATGAATCAGAACGAGCAGTGTTGTGAATGAATGAAACCTTTGTGTTGGTGCGGTTCAATTATAAAAGTAACAATGTTACTCTTGTGTTTGTTAATCGTTTTGGCGCCAGTGAACTGTCAATATTTGAATGTTAGTGATAAAGCTGAAAGCATTTTCAGGTGAGCATTTAATTTTTTCTTTCTAGTTTGTTACAGTAATTGCAAGACTTTTAATAAAGATCCCGATTCGATATTATGATCCAGCGTAGAGATGAATCGCGTTTGTTTGCATTACAATGAATCTTATTTAAGTAGGTAATCATTCTTTTATTAGTGTTTGTCACGTAACTCCTCCTAAACGGCTGGCCTGATTTGGTTGAAATTTTGTGTTTTTATTTACTTTAATTTTCACCCTTCTACCACCAACTCCTATATTTAGTAACGACAGATCAACATACTCACTTGGTTCGTCAATTGACTGCACCCCGCTAGATGGTAAAAATCCTCATCTTTTTCCAGTTCATCTTCAGTCCAGACGATACGGACCACCATTTCCGATGCTATTGACCTTAAAATGGTTGTTCCTAAGTTTGGTGCGAGATGAATCGCAATATAGGTAGATTATTAGGGTTTGACGCATTTGGTACACATCTCATCTTGTACACCATTCAAACGGTGAACTTAGCAACTGTGCAGTGTGCTCCATTATACAGGCTCTAAACATTGCAAATGTTCTTGTACGGTACAAAAATTGTATCTCAACCTGTTAAACCTTATGTGACAAATATACGATTCTTATTTTTATTTTATTATTATTATGCACTTCTCATATGGCATACTTCGCATCTGGTACACTTCTCAATCGATGTACTTCGCAAAAGGAGCTCGGGCGATAACGTGGCCGCCCGGCACTATATAGGACTATGAATGTAAATATGATAAATGATTTTAAAAAAATTGAACCGACTTCAAAACCAAATAGGAAAAAAATGTTTGAAATAACAGAATTTAGAGAGAGCATTTAGAGATTTTCGATCTGTTAGAAGTCGGTGCCAACTTTGTTTACTGTGCCTGACCTGCTATAATGCCATTAATGTAGGTATAATGACTTGTTGAGGTAGGGGTGGCCTATCATACTTAGCTATATTATTTTACTTGTTTGACTAGATACCGACTTTTGTATTGACATGATCGATATTTCATTTAAATGCATCATGGCAGGTAATTCAGGTACAGCAAAGCACCAGCAAACAAAGTTGGCACCGACTTCTAACAGATCGAAAATCTCTAAATGCTCTCTCTAAATTCTGTTGTTTTAAACATTTTTTTCCTATTTGGTTTTGAAGACGGTTCAATTTTTTTTAAATCATTTATTTTTCCCTTTTTAGTGGGCCAAGGTTCGCGTTCGTAATCCAAGTTTAATCCAGTCCAGCATGCCATCAATCACACTTTTCGTCTTTTGGGAGCATAGTACTCCCAATAAGTTAAGGGAACTGGAACTTTTATATGAAAGATGGCGAGTTGAACAGGTTGGTGATTTCGCATATGGGGCTGCAGTTAGAATTTTACCAACGATCAAATTGATGAATGACAACAACTCTAAGATGATAGCTCAACTATTTTACTGAGGGTCTTGTCAACGGTGCAATGCGTATTGTGTGTACGTTTAGGTGGTCTGCTCTGCGTCGCGATCGGTCAGAAACCAACGAGTTACCTGATGCAGTTTTTATTAAATTCGATGATGATACTATTGGCACTAGATTGAGAGGTAGTGATAGCTTAGTTGCAATTGCAACAAAAGGCTATGGGAATGTGGAAAGAAGAATGCTGCAGTTAATCTTGAGCTGGGCTGTAACGGTTCATAAGCTTCAGGGCACCACATTAAATAAAGCGGTAATTGACTTAAAAAATATTTTTTTTACCAAATGTCAAGTGTATGTTGCTTTAAGTGGACAAGACATGTGGAGTCACCTGTCACCCCAGCAGAAGCAGGCCACGGCAGCAGCGCGCGTAGGCACGCCTCCCCATTCTGGGGGCGAGCCCCCTGCCGAAGAGTGCCAGACCGTAAGGGATGGCCCTGAGCCAGCCGGGATGCAAGGGATATGTCGAAGACAACCTCACCTCCGGCTTAGCACTACGACCCTCTGTCGGCGTACGGTTTTAGTCGGTTCGAGTCCGATATAAGCCGTTCCCTTCCGGCTCCGGCGGTGGAATCCGAGGGGATTTCCGCACGATAAAAAAGACCACCTCAGGAGTGGATATACCCTTTTATAAAAATATTTATTTGGAAATTGGAATTGGAATTTTATCGGTTTCACTCTGAAATTTCGTGATTATCTCAGGAGTAGCACCAACCCTTATGAGTCCACGTTAGCCCTACATGCTACTACTTAGTTTCCATCGATCAATTGCAGTACTGTCCCCTAATTCCTAACCGTTAAGGAGTTCTATAGCTTCACTATCAACACAGCAGCATCAGAAGTTGATTCAAGCATATCTCACAAGCAACACCTTAGCCCTATTTAGTAGTATACTAAATATTTATCATCCACCAATAGCAGTACTGTCTCCCAACTCCTAACCGTTAAGGAGTTCAGTAGCTTCATCATCAGCACAGCAGCATTAGATGTTAACACCCTGAAGCATATACCTGAGTAAGACATTATTACGTAACAAAAGCACCGTACGCAAACGTTAAGGAGTTCTGTAGCTTCACTATCAACACAGCAGCATCAGAAGTTAATTCAAGCATAACTCACAAGCAACACGTTAGCCCTACATACTACTAAATATTTATCATCCACCAATGGCAGTACTGTCTCCCAACTCCTAACCGTTAAGGAGTTCAGTAGCTTCATCATCAGCACAGCTGCATCAGAAGATGTTGACTCCCTGAAGCATATACCTGAGTAAGACATGATTACGTAACAAAAGTACCATACGACCATACAATTTTCGATGGTTGCCCTCGATTTCTCCTGGATCCCATCATCAGATCCTGACCTGGTGAAAATGGGACCACCTCAGAAGTGAACCCTATCCAACAAAAAAATAAAACTTGAAATCCGTCTATAATTGGCGGAGATATCGGTAAACATACATAAAAAAAATATTATGTATACAGACGAATTGAGAACTTCCTCCTTTTTCGAAGTCGGTTAAAAAGCAAAGTTTTTGTCTTGTAAAACATATTGTTTAGATAATAGGCGGAATGCATGGCACTCCGCACAAACCCTTTGTGGTTTTTGGTGTGCTACATTTAATATTATTTGTGTTTTGTATGATAATGAATAAAAAAAAAGAAAAAAAAAGATGAAAATTTATTAAGGAAATATTGTCTAAAAATGAAAGAATCTTTGTATTTGCGTAGGTAATTTTCTTAAAAATACAATCAACAAATTGAGAAGATTGCGACATACATCGGCTGGTCTAATCAGGCCCTATCGGGTGATTGCCCTCGATTTATAAATGGAACTATGAGATGAATAGTATTTTACACGATTTCAAAAGGAGGTTTCATACCGATTTTACTGGAACTTGCTAACTAGTCTATTTGCGTCTAGTCTAGCAAATCTTTTCACATCTGATTGCTAGATAGAGGTATTTAGGCCTCATTCCAGAACGATAGTCAGATCTGGCCCTCGATTCTACTAAAGCTAAACCATTGTGGTATCACTGTTAGCGCAAAAAATGACATTGAATTTTAGACATTATTTTTATAAATCTTAAGTCCAAAATTAGTTTTACAATCTACTAGCTTTTGCCCGCGGCTCCGCCGGCGTGAATGTCGGTTATCGCGACCAAACGTAGCCTATGTCCTTTCTCATGATCTAATCTACCCCTATACCAAATTTCATCAAAATCGGTTCATTGGTTTAGGCGTGAAAGCGTAACATACAGACAGACAGACAGAATTACTTTCGCATTTATAATATAAGAATGGATTATTTAATGCCGTTTTTGCGTTAACTGTGGCACCACAGTCGTTTAGCTTTTGTAGAATCGAGGGCCTGAATGCCGATTTATAATTGAGATCTGAGGATACATTGTATTCCAAATTAATGATAGTTTCAATATTTATGTGAGAGTTAATTCACAACTAGCTAGGATGAGGATTTTCTGGGCGAGAAAAAGCCATGCACTCTATCTAAATCTATCTCTCTCTTTTTCTTTTGCTCGAAAATCTAATACTAATTCGTTATACAGTATAACGAGTTAGTGTTCGTTTTCGTACATCAAGCATAAAGTACAGTCAGCGTCATAAATATCTTGACAACAAAGTCTCAAAAGGATCTTAAAATGAAGAAGAATGAAATAAAAAAAAATAAGAATGAAGAGCAAAGTGGTTTATTGATTTAATTTGTATTATTTTTTAAACTAAAGGTGTCTATCAGATATCAGAATAATCAGTCAACTGGAAGGGGGTAAAAAAAATTAGATAATTTTAACATCTTACTGATTCAGACTGTACGTCATGGCACGTAAAATCTAAATGAGTTCTATTTTGCTAAAAACGTAAGAATGGTGAGACTTTAAGCCGCTCCCATAAAAAAAATGGAAAAGAGAAATAAGAGAGCGAATCCCGGGCTTAAATGTACACACTGTGGCTAAACCGGGGTTCGATAGTATGCACTAAAGTACTTCAACACTTGGAGGAAGAGGAAGATATTCAAAATAAAAAACCCGACTGATACTGAAGAGATCAAAATAAGTTAGGAGGCAGTACCCATTAATTTTCATCCCGTACATGATTTGCAAATGGGTACCGCGACCGCCTGCTATCAAACTTATTTCGATCTTTTCAGTACCTAACAGTCGGGTTTTTTATTTAGAATAATTATTTTTTCAAATACTTTTTAGGCACAATATAATGTTTTATATATTTTTGTAATCTCCTTTTAATTACCTTCTTTTTGATACCCTACTCGATATGTTCGAGTAAAAATATTTTTTTGACAACATACATTTTGAGGTCAAAAGTTCATCACACAGTTCATTAACTGAACTGTGTGACACTTAGGCAATGAATACCTTTAATTTGAGATATTAATTACCGCGTACGGGCAAACGTAGTGTGGGACGCCCAACGGCCAGGTGGAAGGACGACCTCATCAAGGTCGCCGGGAAGCGCTGGATGCGGGCTGCTTCAGATCGGTCATTCTGGAGGTCTATGGGAGAGGCCTATGTTCAGCAGTGGACTATGTGTGGCTGATATGATGATGATGATTAATTATTGAAATTCGTGAAGTGCGAAATACATCGGGAAAAAGAAGCGCTCAAGTGGGACTTGAACCCACGACCTTTCCTATACAGTATTTCGAACTTAAAAATTTAACATATTAAATGCTATAAAATTGTTATTCAAAAATCCATGAAGTGGTTCAGAAGATATGAACTAATAAAGAATATTACAAAATAATAAACAAGATAAAAATATAGAAATATCGGAAAATATCGAAGTTCGACCACTTCATTGTTAGACTGAAAAGCCAACTCAACTGATAAAAGATTCGAGGGTTGACGATCCATGCCGCGATTAAATTTTTTATTGTTTTAAAATGACCCAAAAATGATTTTTAAATGTAATTTACATATTTTACTAAGTTCATACATCATTTTGGCGGTTTCATAAAAGCATGTAAAACATACTGACATTTTTGGAACAATGGTTTTGGTTATCTTTCTTAAAATCACAGTAATCAGTGTATGGGTTGGGCAGATTTTTTACACTTACTTAGTGGCTGGCTATTGTATGACGGTTAATTTATGAGCACCCCAATTATGTTTATTTTATATGGTCGAGTAACTTTTGTATACTTAAGTATTTCACAGGTGTAAAAAATGAAACATTTTTTTTCTCACCATATGATTCATATTTTATTATATTATAGAGATTTAGGAACATGCAAAAAAATTTTAATACTTACATTTATCCTCTGTTTTACAGACCATTTACCTTTGTTTTTTAACTTTGTTTTTTTAGAGTTCCGTGTGAATGAAGAAAAACGGAACCCTTATAGGAAATCATACGTCACAGAATCCATATTAATATTATAAATGCGAAAGTAACTCTGTCTGTCTGTCTGTCTGTCTCTCTGTCTGTCTATCTGTCTGTCTGTCTGTATGTTACGCTTTCACGCCTAAACCACTAAACCGATTTTGATGAAATTTGGTATAGGGGTAGATTAGACCATGAGAAAGGAATAGGCTATGTTTGGTCGCGATAACCGATATCCACGCGGGCGGAGCCGCGGGCAAAAGCTACTAGATAATATTAGTGTGACTTCGTTGTCCGTCAGTCTGTTACCTGTCTATCCGTCTGTCTGTCAACCCTTTTTTCTCGGGAATACGTTTAGGTATCAAGTTGAAATACCACATATTCAAGTCTATAACGTCTTGAGGCTGTACGAAAATCAAACTTCTATGTCAACGCAATCAAAATATATATATAACAAGATATATTGCGTCTCCTCTACTAATTCCTTCTCTAACTCCTCGGTGAACAATGAAACCTTGGAGCCAAAGCCCTACCTATTCACCCCACCTTATTCCCCGAACTCCGAGAGTTGCCTAAACCCTTTAAGGTTGGTTTGAACTTCCGAAGATCTTTGTAGAACATACACACATCAAAAAAAGTTTGCGATCAATGGCATAAGCTCCTAGAATTCTTTAAATTTAACTTTATCAAGAAAAAATCTATGTTGTATGCTTTCTTTAAATAGGAATACCCTGTTTGAAATTAAAATATAAAACTATTTTTTATTATTTATTTAAAAAAATTGAGCCATTAATCATAATGCAATTGTGATAGAAATTTCACAGAAAGAAAAAGACTGTTTAATTAAACTTAAACTACAATTTATTATTAAAAGGTGTAAATCTATAATATAAAAATGAATCGCTAAATGTGTTGGTAAGCGCATAACTCAACAACGCCTGGACCAATTTGGCCAATTCTTTTTTTTTAAGGTTCGTTGAAGTTCAAAGATGGTTTTTACAGCGCGAAAAATTCGAATAATTGCCTGTTAACCGACAACCACGCGGGCGGAGCCGCGGGCAAAAGCTAGTTCAATATAAAATAACTCCTCCCCTGGCTCGAACACATGCGGAGATCCTCCTGGGCATGCTGAGGATCATGTTATCCAGCATTTCCTGGGGTAACCTATCCCATTCTTCAATAGCGGCTTCCCTGAGCTCTGGAACTGTCTGGGGATGTGGCTCACGGTTCCATACAGCTCGTTTAAGAGCATCCCACGCGTGCTCTATTGGATTTAAGTAGGGCGAGCCGGCAGGCCAGTCTAATCGTGTGATATCGTATTCTTGAAGAGCAGCATTGACTCGTTGAGCTCATCATCGACCAGTACAAATTGGTGCCCATGGTTTACTCGGAATGGTTTGACGATATCATCAATAGCAACTGCTATGTACATGTCTGCTGTCATGAAGCCCCGATACGGGATCAAGGGCGTTCTAGCTCCAATCATAATGCCACCCCAAAAAGACACCGATTTTCCGCCTTGCTGAACTGTTCCAGTGGCAGTTCTTTGTCTTTCACGGTCGCCTGGTCTTCTCCAGACACGGACACGTCGGTTATCTGGATGAGTGGAGATTCGGGATTCGTCAACGAAGAGACAGTTTTGCCAAATGTTTTCTTCCTCACCTTCTTCATTCTGCCGAAGTCTAGCCCACTGCAATCTTCGTTGTTGACGTTGCCGGGAATTGAGCGGAGCTCGCCATGACCTCCGCGCTCGTAATCCAGCCTGGTGCAAGCAATTGCGAACGGTCTGCGTGCTAACTTCAAGCCCAGAGGCGGCCCTGACTTCTGCTTTTATTTCAGTGGCGTTGATTGTGGGATCACGGGCTGCCAGCAATCTAATATAGCGCTTTTGGGCAGCTGTCAAAACAGTTGGGCGACCGCTGCGGGGTCGGTCAGCTAAATTCTCCATTCCGTGGTACCTCTGCAACGTAGCCACGACACAGGCTTGGGATATAGCAAGTCTGCGTGCTATTACTCTCGTGGTGTATCCTTCTTCCCTCAAAGTTACTATTTTAGCTCGTAAAACCTCTGATAATCCTCTTGGCATTTTTTCAATCACTACTTTCCGCAAAAAATATCTTGAATCGGTTATAATTCACGAAATCAGATTTCTGAATGAGCGTAAGCTAGGACTGAAAGCCTTTTTGTAAGAAAAAACAATTGAACGGTGTCAATGTTTTGTGTTCTATTTCTTTATTTTGAAATAAAGAATCTAAAATGAAGAAAAAATCATAATATAATCTACAGTAACAAAAAAGATTTCAGTTTTTCAAAGTGAACGCAAACTTTTTTTGATGTGTGTAGGTACATGTATCTATGTAATATCCACACAATAGTGTAAGTTGACATCATAAAACTTGGTATATCTGATCATTTTACTTAAAGATTGATGCGTTCTGTCAAAAGGACCTGTTGGAATTTAAATGTACTTATGCTTGAATGAATTTTTACAGCATTAAGTATGCTAACTATACAAATCAAATACATAGGGAAAAATAATCTTCTCGGGCGGGACTCGAACCCGCAGTCTTTCCTTTACAGGGGGAATGCCTGACCAATTCGGCTACCGAGACACGCCCGATATGATTTAAATTTCCCATCTTATACGTCTTTAAGGCGACGTGGCGTCATCTACCGATTTCCCGCCCGATGAGATTCTTTTTCCCTATGTATTTGATTTGTACTTATGTTGTCCATTTGTTTAATACCACTGATGAGAAAATAGCTAACTCCTCTTAAATTGCTTGCGTTAAGAGTGGGTTCATATCGGCAGGCAATAGGTATTCGAACGCAGGACCTCTCGATCGATTCCGTAACCATTATACTACCGACCCGTGGTACCGCGTGGTTCCCGGCAGAGGAGAATTTGGGCCACCCCATGCGATGTCGTACAAGGCGACTAAGGGATAGGGCTGTTTCACATCAGACAGATGTATACAGCCTAGACTCAGCCTCAGATATAGAGTCAACCCACGGCGGCGGCGCGCTGAATAGTGCGCCTCCCCATTCCGGGGGCGAGTTGGGGACACCGTTGTCCCCCCTCCTGAGGAGGGCCAGACCGTAAGGGATGGCCCTGGGTCAGCCGGGGTGCGAGGGATATGTCTTTGACAACCTCACCTCCGGCCTAGCACCAAGACCCACAGTCGGCGTGCGGTTTTAGTCGGTTCGAGTCCGACATAACCTCCCCTTCCGGCTCCGGCAGGGGGGGTATCCGAGGGGATTTCCGCACGAAAAAAAAAAAGAAAAAAAAAAAGATATAGAGTCAACAATAGTACTCGCAATACGCTGAATAGGCTCACCCCCTATTAGGTACATTGGTGAAATATGGGTGTTAATTCACCTCTGCCTAACCTTCGAGGATAAAGGCGTGATTATATGTATGTATCTATGAGTATATCGATGTAGTAACCGAAATTAGTAATATTCCCTCTAAACCCTCCAACTAAGCTAAATAGGGTATTTGACTAAGTCGTCGATTCTTCCAAATACTGGTTAATATGATAGTTTGTTCTGAAAAAATATGCCTTGCAAAATAAAATATTGCATGTGTAAACTGAAACTATGACTTTTCATTAGTTGAAATTCCCAAAAAAGTCAAAATATTAACAATCAAATTCAATTCAAATATATAACTTTTTAGATTCCTTATTAAATTTTATATAACTTTTATTATGAACTATAAACGTGTAAACGCAACGTAGACCGAGATAAATGCGATATTCTCTTGCACTCCATACATTTGCACTACGCGCTACCGAAGCGTGACGTCACAATTTCGTGGGATTTTGTATGGAGCGTTTTCGGGCGGCGCGACAAATTGAATTTTTCAAAATCAAATATCTTGAAAACTATTTGTCGTACGAAAATTTTACTTTTACAGTTCATTATATTATAAGACAGTGGTTATTTTTCGAAAGTAAAAAAAAAATTGTCAAATAGCCCATTGCTTGTACTAGGAGTGGGTGCACGTCGGTAGTGTAATGGTCAAGATTCGAACCCGGACCTATCGATCTTAAGCAAACACTAAGCTATCGACGCTTCTTAATACCTAAACTTAACTTTACTTTTTAAAGTTAAGACATAAACGCTTATCAACAAATCACTAGATAGTATAAAGCAAAGTCGCTATCCGCCTCCCTATGTCCCTATGTATGCTTATATCTTCAAAACTACACTACAGATTTTGATGCAGTTTCTTTTTAACCCCCGACGCAAAAACGACGGGGTGTTATAAGTTTTGACGTGTCTGTGTGTGTGTGTGTGTGTGTGTCTGTCTGTGGCATCGCAGCACCCAAACGGATGAACCGATTTGGATTTAGTTTTTTTTGTTTGAAAGGAATATTAGTCGGGAGTGTTCTTAGCTATGTTTGAAAAAAATCGGTCCAAGATGGCCGCCGCCACAACATGTTGGAATACATATTTCTTTATAATTCCCTCAATATGGGTATCAAATGAAAGAGCTTGACTAGTAGATCAATTTAAAAAGTATAAAATAAAAATTAAATTAAAAATTTAAAAAACCCCCCGAATTAAAATTTATTCATTTATTTTCAACTTTTTGGTGTTTTTTGTGACGGGGGTTTTTTAAATTTTTAATTTAATTTTAATAGATAGAGTAAGTCAATAAGAAGGTTTATATGT
Organism: Eilema sororculum; assembly: GCA_914829495.1. NCBI lineage: Eukaryota > Metazoa > Arthropoda > Insecta > Lepidoptera > Erebidae > Eilema > Eilema sororculum. The sequence continues at coordinate 21,691,508 of OU618549.1, forward strand.
ATAATATATGCTTAATATAGTAGAGGGTGCAGCGGGAACGGAATCGGACGCCACGCGGGTGTTAAAAAATTGGCGGTACGAAGTTCGCCGGATCCGCTGGTATAATTATAAAATATTCAACTGATATAAACGTGTGATAATATTATATGTTTTTAGTTATAATTTAATTCTTCGAGTGCAACAGTTTGATGCACTGATTCATATTCAGATAAAACTCAAGATTGCAATCAATTTGTGACTCATATTCTACAATGACTGCATTTGTCTGAGAGATGTATTCAAAGGCCTAAGTCATTGACCTGGGTACTCAGTTCAATTGATTGAAGAATCTTAAATTCATTGGTATTGGCACATTGGTAATAAACAAATTATTTTTGTTCTGACTGTCTGTTTTTCTGCGAAGTGGATGGGCTTATTTAGATGGGAATTTTACTGGCGATTGCTGATGTTATAAGACAACAACAACATAACAATAACATTGATGTTCAAGCTACTTTTATTTTTGAAATAGCATACGCGGAATGTAACTTTCAACTTCGACTTTACCTTTTATTAAAATTAGATATTTAATTATTTTCATTACTTCCCGATGAAGCAGACCACCCATCTCTTCCCATGGGTGTCGTAAAAGGTAGAAGATGACTAACAGATAGGACTGTTCTCAATTCGACAGTATAAACAAGTAAATTCATCGGAGACGAGGCCGCATTGTAGCTTGTAGCCGTGGGTCTGTTGGGAGCCCTGGGACATCCTTCCGAGGGCTTACTCGGGACTCCCAACTATAGGCTGCTGGGCGTTACCGTGGGGGGTTTTAGTCGGTAGGAGTCCAGCATAACATCCATGAAGGATTTTCCCCCACAGTAAAAAAAAAGTAAATTCATCGGACAAAAAAATTTAATAAAAAATTTAAAAACCCCCGTCACAAAAGACGTGCATAAAGTTTAAAATAAATTGTAGTTGCCCTTTAACTTTGATAAATCCCTTTAAATATTTTGATTCAATCGTTGCCATGTCTGGGCACCCTGACTGGTAAGTAAAGCACTCCGTCATAATTATCGGAACGATACATGGTCCCCGTGTGTGTGATTTAATTAGCTTGCAAGCCAATAGTATGAATGGTATGCATCTACTGTAGATAGCATACCAAGGACGCATTTGTTAGTTAAATTGCATGCAAGTTACTTCCTGCTTCCTGGCACACCGTGCACATGTAATAGTGTATTCCCGTTAGTCTTCTCCATGCGGAATCAATGGTTTTCTTGCTTGGTTCCCCCTTTTTATTTGCCCCTGTTCTTTGATTATTTGTACCCTTTGATCATCATTTTAGTGCTGTTCCCATTTGCATCTGTAACTATTACCTCAGGGTAAACTTATTCATTCTTCTATAATTTTTTTCCTAAAAAGCATATAAATTAGGTCGAGGTCCTCCTCGAGAGGAAATCTTGCGCCAGAATCCGCCAATTAGGCGTATCGGTGAGATAGGCTTGGGCTCCGAAAAACCAGTCAAATCTTATCTGATCTGAATTAATAAATAAATACTCCACAACATTCTATGCAACGCTATCTAGACCCATGGTAAGCTTAACTAGCTTGTGTTCACTACCATCACGCTACAGAGGCTACCAAATTGTGAATTGTGTGAATTCTGGATCTGGTGTATAGAATGGGTGTATTCGCACCTGAATCAGTCTCCTTAATGTATTACAATGTAAATAAATGACAGCCTCTATAGCGTGGCAGTAGTGAACGTGACTGCTACGCAGGAGGCGCGCGTTTGATCCCCGCTCAGTGCAAATATTTGTATGCATGAATATGGCTATTTGTATTGGTCTGGGTGTTTCTATCCGTACTAATATTATAAATGCGAAAGTAACTGTCTGTCTGTATGTTACGCTTTCACGCCTAAACCACTGAACCAATTTTGATGAAATTTGGTATAAGGGTAGATTAGACCTTGAGAAAGGACATAGGCTATGCTTGGTCGCGATAACCGACATCCACGCGGGCGGGAGCCGCGGGCAAAAGCTAGTGTATAATATGTATGTATTTACAAAAAAAAAGTATCTAAGAGTTTTATCCGATTCCATAACACAAGCTAGTTAAGCTTACCATGGGTCTAGTCTAGATATCACTGTGTAGAATGTTGTAGAATATTTTATTTCATTAATATATAGGTCAACTAAGTTAAAAATACAAGGAAACTTTGGAATGTTTCGATTTATTACTAATTTTTAAAATGCTTGTAAGATATGTAACTGGGCCTAGGCCCTTTTATGTGCTATTGTCAACCGTAGCCTTAACTCGTTTAACCGCTAACTTTCATATTAGTTCTGCACGTTTAATTTCGCTATGCTATGTTTCCTAAATATTTAGAAATATTAGACACGTTCTCTGTTTGGTTTTCAATAGAGAATATGGCACCTTGCTGGTGTACACGGTCAGAAATCAGAATCGTATGCCTTCTTGAATGAAGTTTACAGCATTAAGTATGCTAACTATACAAATCGAATACATAGGGAAAAATTAATCTTCTCGGGCGGGTCTCGAACCCGCAGTCTTTCCCTTACAGGGGGAATGCCTTGATCAATTCGCCCGATGTGATTCAAATTTCCATTCTATTTTTATCCGTCCTTACGGCGACGGTCAAGGCATTACCCCTGTAAGGGAAAGATCGCGGGTGCGAGTCCCACCTGAGAAGATTCATTTTTTTCCCTATTTATTCGTATGGCTTCTACTGTATTCTGAGGGTTTCAACACCTGCAGTTTAGGTAGGTATCACATTGACCTATCACTGCATAGTATAAAGCGAAGTTGCTTCCTGCGTCTGTCCTATCCGTATCCCTATGTATGTATAGATCTTCAAAACTACGCTACAGATTTAGATACGGTTTCTTCTTCCTACAGTCCCGGGTCCTTTAAGCGGGGCGTGAAAAGGCATCTAATGAGGCCGTCAAGCTGAGTGCCACCACTGTTAACATGGTAAATGTTTACGATGGTGACCCTCTTTCCGAGACTTTGCCTTTAGCTTAACATCAGGCGAGGTGAAGTCAAATTGATGTGTCCTGTATAAAAAAAAAAAAAAAAAAGAAGATTTAAATGTGTAATACATGTTTAATATAGTAGAGGGTGCAGCGGGAACGGGATCGAACGCCACGCGGGTGGAAATAAATTGGTGGTACTAAGTCCGCGGGTCAGCTATTGCTGAAATAAAAGAAAAATGCATAACAGTTTGGCTCATTGCTATGTACACCTATTTACTTAACCCCGTCTCTACTATTTATTTTATTAATCTTAATATTTTACGCTTCTTCAGTATTGTAGGTACATATGCATAAATTCGAGTGACACTTTTAGGCTGGCCCTTTTAACTAAATTGGATTCGCAAGTTTGTAAGCTATCGTAGGGCTACCGTAATGAGACAGGCCGTGAGACAAAATTTCTAGAACGAAAATTGTCTGTAGTTAAAACATCTGATAGATTTACACAGTTTTACTGATGTACAGTTAGCTTCAAACATATCTTGACGACGATGTCTCAAAATGATCTTTAAACTCTCGTATTAAGAGCAAATCATACTGTTTTATTGATTTAGAGATCCAGTTCTTAGCATTCCATGGATTCACCGTGCGGTCGCCGGGTCCATGGCGTGGTACAGAGAGGAACACTGTGACGGCGCCTGGGACTTGCGACCCAGGTGTATGTTTAGGGTGGCCACCTTGTGATGCATCAGCGCTCACCTCCACCGTCAGTCGTGTTCCCCCCTCTACCTATCCAAATTTGGTAAGATCCTATCAACGCCGTTTTAGATATTCGTTTGAGTAAAGAGCTTACTGAAGCTCTTGGCAATCCGAGGTCTTTAAATAAGTTATACAGGGATTTAGCTGGAATTCCCCTTGCTCCTACTTCCACGGCGTAGAGTTTAACCACATAGCCATTTTTGGTTAACTCGTTGGTCAGGTCAAAGTATTTGTTTATTTTTATAGCGTGGTCTTTAGGTATGTTAGTTTCCCACGGTACTATGAGTTCTACTAGTACTGCACGCTTTTGCTGTTTTGAAAAGTATTATTGTCCGAAAGGTGTACCAAATATCAAAACAATCGGTCAACTGGAAGGGAGTAAAAAACGTAATTAAGATCATTTTGAGTATGTTGTTCGTCAACATCTTTCTGATGCTGACTGCGCATATGCCACAGGAGTGGATGGGAGCCCTAGGACATCCTTCCGAGGGCTTACCCGGGGCTCCCAACCATAGGCTGTTGGGCGTTACCGTGGGGGTTTTTAGTCGGTAGGCGTCCGGCATAAAATCCATGAAGGATTTTCCCCCACGGAAAAAAATGCCACAGGAGTAGGCAGATGTGTAATAAATACTATACATACTACTAATATTAGTTTTGTTGGTACACATTGGTAGAGGCTTAAAGCGGTTAACATAGAAAATAGTCCATACGTAGGTACCTACCACACATTATGCATAACATTTGCTTTGAACCAACCTACCGAACCAGCGAAAGAATCATTTTCAAATTATTTATTTTAATTACTCTTGACATTTCTGAAGCTAATTAGGCTCTGCGTTGATGAATCAGTCAGTCAGTCGGGACAAGTAATTTTATATCTATAGATATGGGATTACAGCACTGTCAATACAGGACAGTCGCGAAGAATGCAGAACGGGTGGCCGCCTTATACCTAGCTGGTTCGTTATAGTGACAACCAGATGTTCCATTTCTCAGAATAAACTAACGATTGCATTCATTACTGCCACTGGAAACTGGCTCCTTCGCTACGCTAGCTCAGATTTCTTAGAGATAAACACGAAGTATGTTAAGTGAGGTTATTACCGCAGTCACTTCGCATAGTTTGGTTTGGAGTAATGTAGAAATTGTAGCACCGGGTCGGCGGCTCGCGACTCCCAAGTGTAGGACATTAGTTTTGTGGGAAAATTTCAGAAGGATTCTTTTTTACACGGAACACGTCAATTTGACTTCACCTTGCCTGATGTTAAGCTAAAGGCAAAGTCTCGGGAAGAGGGTCACTATCGTAAACATGTACCATGTACCAAGGCACTCAGCTTGACGGCCTCATTAGATGCGTTTTCACGCCCCGCTTAAAGGACCCGAGCTTAATTGAATGAATTAATTAATATCTCTTTATATGGTACACAGATGAAACATATTAAAATATAATTGGTACAATTTCATAGTAGAATACAATTAGCGGCCTTATCGCACAGGAGAATTTCTTCCAGGCAACCATGGCAAATTGGTAAACTTAGTAGATATTTATGTACTATAGTTGTTTATTAAATAGGTAGTACTTTTTACTAGAGACCGGATTACACGCAACACTGGTCGTATGCTTGAAACTGACTGACTTTTTCAGCTCAGTAGTCCGATGATGCAGATGATTATAAATCATTGGACTACTGAGTCTTTTAGTCCGATTCGACATTTCGGACTTATGCTACTGCCTGTGTTATCCCAGGAATAAGTTCCTATGGATAACAGACACGGGGTCATCATTTCACATGCTGCAGGCAATGACGACACAATTGGGTATTAACCTATTGTTAAAAATAAATTATCTAACCGAACTTTTAAACTAATAATGGTAAAAGAACGGTAAAAATTGTGTCGGTTCGGAGATGGCTTATTCCCGTGCACTCCAAATCTATTGTTCTCTAAAATTCATATTTTCATACATTGATTACCAGGAGCTCCACGGATGTTTGTATTAAAATAATAAACAAAGCCACATTTACCACTTTCATTCCCAAGAGCTCCAAAATATTGTCTAGGTACTTTGACATATTATTCCCAGATAGTTTTTATTTATTTTTAATTATTCACCCAACCTATAAGATTTGTCGATTAAATTTTATGACGTCACTAAATCTTTTTTCATACAAGTTTCCAATAACTAATCGTTTTGACGTTTAATAAAAAGTAAGTAATTTGACTAGTCAGTAGAATACCTATAAGTATAATTGCAATCATAATATTGAGTAAGGCCACACCCCTAGATGGGCCCACGTTACTACACACGTGATTCCAATCAGGGGAGAAACTGCCGTTACCTCCAAGTTTGGGTAAAGTAATCAGACAGAGACACAACTGTTTCAATCACAACTTTCACCATAAGTTCACGATAATATAGACTTGATATTCTACAGAGTTGATATTTCCTGTCCTTGTCCAATAAAGAAAGAAAGAAAGAAAGAAAATTGGTTTTTATTGCGGATACACATGCACATATTACAAAAGGAAATAACAAAATAACAAAAACGTAACCACAACATCAGCGAGTGGACCTACAGCTACTCAGGCGGCGAACGCGTTGATCAAACGATAACCGAACTCTGAAAATGTTTCGTGGGGAGATGTGACCAAGTGTTTATTTTTTTCTTATCTGTGGTCGCCGCCTGAGCAGACGTATGAGTACCTATCATGTGTTAGATTCCGTTTTCCATACTTGCATTAAAAAAATATTGCGGTCTATGTAACATTAGTTCGTGCCTCAATTTTATTTTGTACGAAACCCTCAGTGCGCGAGTTCGACTCACACTTGACCGGTTTTCCCCGTAGATATACCTACTTTTGGTTGAAAATAGTGACTAATATAGAGCAAGAAATGGTTCGGAACTTCGGACTCGTGAAGAGTATGGATGAAAGCAGATTTATGAAGGAAGGGTAATTGGGTAATCTGTTAGAGACCAACCTATACATATAGCACTCAGATCTACGGTGTTTTAAAGAAAGGACGTGCAAAGAGTGCGAGCATGTACAAAAATAATTACAAAGTAGTAGAAGCGAAAGGTGTATGCCATGATCGTATCAGGTTCAAATATGTCATCTCTGCCTTCTACATTGGGAAAAAGTCGTGACTGTCTTTAAATAATAAATAAATAAATATTCCACAACATTCTACACAACGCTATCTAGACCCATGGTTACCTACTTAGCTTGTGTTATGAAATCTAGAAGGCGGATAAACATACTTAGATACTTTTTTTTGTAAATACATACATATTATACATAGAAACACCCAGTCCAATGCAATAGCCATATTCATGCATACAAATATTTGCACTGAGCGGGGATCGAATCCGCGCCTCCTGCGTGGCAGTCACGTGCACTACCGCCACGCCACAGAGGCTGTCACTTTCTGCATACTTTACAAAATTATCTGCTTTCGTTCCTGTTGGATACATTATTGTCAAGTATTATAAAATACACTTCAATTTGTTATCAGAAATCTCTCCAGTGATTTCCACATAAGGTAGCAAACAAACTAACACCGTATCTGCAGATAAGCGAACTTTTGTTTATGAACGCTTGCAACACCGATGTGTCACTTACACGTTGCCATTACAGAAATATACCTTATCTATGGTTGCCATATTAAGTGAGAGTAGCACTTCCTTGATCGAACCTTTGTGCTGATAGCAGTATGACTCTATCGTCATTAAATAGATATTTCATCTCGAAATACATCGGGAAAAAGAAGCGCTCAAGTGGGACTTGAAACCACGACCTTTCCCTTACAGGGGGAATGCTCTTCCAACTGAGCTATTGAGCCACACCTGAATCACTTCTAATTTCCCTTCTCTTTATATCCGTCTTTAAGGGCGACGACGACCAACTTTCTTACGAACTGTCATCTATCACATAATCTAAAAGAGACAGAAGTCATGTAAAAAAACAGTATTGACCCATTAATAATTATAAATTACTAGCTTTTGCCCGCGGCTCCACCCGCGTGGATGTCGGTTCCCGGCAATTATTCGATTTCTTTTCGCCGTAAAAACCTTCCCTGGACTTCCACGAATAATTCAAGACCAAAATTAGCCAAATCGGTAAGGGTGTTCTGAAGTTATATCGTCAGGAAATAATAACCCGACTTATTTTTATATAATAGACTAGCTGTGCCCGCGACTTCGTCCGCGTGGAATGTACTTGTTTTTGGCTTTTTTTTTTAGCCTAAGTTACTCCTTATTACTTAAGCTATCTGCCAGTGAAAGTGCCGTCCAAATCGGTCCAGCCGTTCCAGAGATAAGCCAAAACAAACAGACAGACAGACAGACAGACAGACAGACAAAAAATTTAAAAATATATATTTTGGTATGTGTACCGTATATACATTCATATGCATGTAGTAGAAAGCGGTTATTTTAATGTTACAAACAGACACTCCAATTTTATTTATTTGTATAGATTGTTACTTGTTCAATCTCACAATTTCGAGGATTTTTGTGGTCAAAAATCGAAAAGCCTCGAAATTGTGTCTGCTCAAAATTTTAAATTCAATATTTAGATTAAAACATGACGTAGGACCTTTTTGATTATATCGCGATTATACCGAGAGTATCGCGAAAGTAAAAGTTTGATTATCATAATTTTGTTCGAATAACGCATCGCTTGTATTGAAACAGAACCAGTTTCATTATGCATGTGAAAGAAGGTGCCTATCATGTGAATCTACCATTTTGAGTCCAAACATTTGACAGCAGACATACTTACTCCCAACAGACTGCCTCCGTAGCGAGGTGGTAGTGAACTCGGTCGCTACGCAAGATGCGCTGGTTCGATCCCCGCTCCGCTCAGTACAAATATTGTGCTTATGCATGAATATGAGAATTTGCATTGGTCTGGTCGTGCCTCGGAGAGCACGTTAAGCCTTTGGTCCCGGTTGCCATACGAACATGTATATAGGGAATGTGGGTGAAATGCCCTCCCCTCTCCCCTCTGCTGGGCTAATCACGCGTCCGGTCTAAATCGGCGTCCCCATTCGCAGTAGTAGTAGTACATATCTAGTCCAAAAAATATATTTCTCAGATAAAATAATAATCCAACCAGAAGCAATGATATTATTAAATGATTCAGGAATTAATTATTATCATGAATTATTTATTATAAACACTCTAAAATGTCAACAAGAAAATGATGATCAAATGGTTACCATTTCTTCCACCAATCAGAGATGCGACAGTGCGCTACCCCATAAAACGTCTCTAATAAATTAATTGATAACAATAAAATAAATAATAATATAATTAATTTAAGTTAAAATGTTTTATATGTAGCATTTGCGCCATTTTTGAAAGCGACTATGTTCCTACATGACGTATATAAAACATCATTGACCAGAAGACACAACAACGCATGTTAAAGAGCCTGTTTAAACACTTAGGTGGTAGACTAACCCACATGATGGATATTATCTTTGCCTATGGACGTGTGCAATACCAGGGGGTTTGGTAGCAGAACGACCCATTCCCAAACTCGTAACGCTGTTTCAGATGGTCCCATTCCCAGATAGTCCTATTCCCAGATCGTCCCATTCGTGCTGCCGACCCTGTAGGAACCTTCTAATGCCCTTCTTGATACTTCGAAGGCTTTTTAAATCTGTAATTAATAACTCAATGATACTCATCGTATAAATCGTGATAACCTTTACAAATTCGATTTGATTGCTATTACTTTCATTAGTGAAATCCGCCATTATGTTAATTCATCACGCATCATCTTCTAAAAACGCACAGTCAGACAAATCATAAATGATTACTTTGATACTAACCTATTATTATTTTTAACTTTCTATAATATCATCGCAAAAAAGTCTAATTAAAATCTCAAATTAGGTTTAACAAATTTAATAATTTAATTAATAATTGCTATCGCTATTCAGCCGGGTAAAGCCTTTATGGGACGGTACCGGTAGAAGTCGATGGAGAGGAATTCTACGATGACTAAAGTTACAGTCTCTTCCACATGTTTTCGATGGTGACCCTCTTTCCGAGACTTTGCCTTTAGCTTAACATCAGGCGAGGGGAAGTCAAATTGACGTGTCCTATATAAGGGTGAATTTCTCAAACGTAAAATTTTCGCGGCGTGACTGAAAATCATACCTTAAAGTTAACATATAGTAATGATTATTTTTTGTAAGAAAGATATCGTTTTTCTCTATATGCACGTATAAATTATATTATTGAAACTATTTTTGTGAGTGTGTAAAAAATGTCTTTTTACCTAAATTCTAAGCTTGGTGGCGCGTCCACAACCTGTTTTCTTGGGTATGATCACAGTTTAATCAAAACTTCATTAGTTTACTGAGTATACTTAATAATAATTCGATTCGGCATTATTTTAGCTATCTTCGATACTGTCATTCGTAGTATTTAGTACTACACTTTATCTTAAAAATAATTTATAAGATGCGTCCGCGGCAAATGTAAAATTTTGGTGGGATTTATAAAATCATCGAAGGAGTCGTATTGAAAGTACCTATAAGGACGACACTATCATCATTGGAAACGTTCAGTTGGGTGTTAATGAGCACCAGTGCCAGTTGTCCCCAGTCCCGTTTCGTTATTCTGCCAAACACGTAAGTAGGTCGTTTCATAAGCATCGGACAAAAATATTGTAATTTTTGTGTTGATTATTTAAAACGGTTTATTCTCATTGTATGTTTTAATATTTAAGTTTTAACAGGTTTAGTATGTGTATTAAATTTTGGTAATGTAACCACTATATTCTAAATAGTATTTTTATAAATATTTTTTTTAGACGTGAAACTAATTTTGGTGGAGCAATTTTGGTGAATTTGGTGGGGTTTTACTAATCATCAAAATTGTATATTTACACCAAAATTTGTTTTCATAGTTATTTGATTAAGCTCCTACGTAGTCCGACGGGCTACTAGGTCAGGTGACCTCTACGTAGTATACCCTGGGCAATGGAGAAAGCACCGCCTCTCTCCCTAGGTGGGAAAGAGGTTGTTGGCTGTTGAGGGTTGTTCGGAAGCTTTCCTAATTTTCTCTCAGATTAACCATTAGCATATGAACTACCCATACAAAAGACTGGCGAGTAGTTGGGTGAAGTCAGCTGATGCCGCAGTAGGGACAGGCCGGTGTGGTGGAGCATCGTGCGCTCTTTCCGTCACCTGCTTCTACTGGCGTGAAAGGCGGCCTCACTCTTTACTACTAAGCCTACGCCGTTAAAACCTGCCTACACTTCTTCCCTCCTCTCCACTGTCAACATCATTTGGCTTTTCTTCTTTTGCTTTCTCACTTACATGAAAGCTACCGTGGATGCAAGAGTGCCTCATGCAATCTTTTGCACGTGACTCCACGCAACAAAGCGATGAAGTCGAAGATCTCCAAGACACGCAACTCCTGCTTATGTTGCTCCAGCAGCTAGCACTTTGCTATCGTGTAAAAGGTACTCAATCTTCTCCACAGAAGGCTTCTGACCTCTACCGTCCTCAAGCTCCTACATCCACATCCTCACATGTTGCACCAATCTATCGGCGTCCACCACCGATATTAACAGCATACATGGGCAGTTATGGAGTGATTGTCTGATGCTATCCGACCAAAATACCACGCTGATTGGGAATGGACTAAGGACAGATCACAGATCACAGAGACAGTGATAAGGAAGATTCTCATATTGCCAACAGCGGTTCGAACAACGGAATCAGAATCGTGGTACATGTCTCGGATGGTGTAAACCTCTGGAACCCTTTTGAACCGCAATGCCCATCAGCTCACCGCGTGAGAAACTTAGTTGAAGGACTCCTGTAAGTTCAGAAATAGACATCACACTACCAACTTGTCTTGCCACTACCAAGTGTCCATGGCATATCTTCCGTCCACCCTTAGGCATACCGAGTACCATATTATGTTGCTCCAGCAGCTAGCACTTTGCTATGGTGTAAAAGGTACTCAATCTTCTCCACAGAAGGCTTCTGACCTCTACCGTCCTCAAGCTCCTACATCCACATCCTCACATGTTGCACCAATCTATCGGCGTCCACCACCGATATTAACAGCATACATGGGCAGTTATGGAATGATTGTCTGATGCAATCCGACCAAAATACCACGCTGATTGGGAATGGACTAAGGACAGATCACAGATCACAGAGACAGTGATAAGGAAGATTATCATATTGCCAACAGCGGTTCGAACAACGGAATCAGAATCGTGGTACATGTCTCGGATGGTGTAAACCTCTGGAACCCTTTTGAACCGCAATGCCCATCAGCTCACCGCGTGAGAAACTTAGTTGAAGGACTCCTGTAAGTTCAGAAATAGACATCACACTACCAACTTGTCTTGCCACTACCAAGTGTCCATGGCATATCTTCCGTCCACCCTTAGGCATACCGAGTACCACCTCTCCCACTTTGAGAATAACTGCCTGAATCTTTTCCCAGCAATCTTGAATAAGTTCGTCGATAATATTGGCGCCATTAGAGTAAAATGTAATCCTTGCTAGAAGCAAGGATAGATAGAACAATCAAATGTTTTGCTTTTATACTGATACTACTAACAACTAAAGTGGTTTTGCCATATAAAAATGAAGTTGGTGATAAAAGAGTAAAAAATAAGGGTTATATGTAACTATTAAGTGCCAAATTCTAGAAAAAAAAACAAAGAAATAGTATAAGTAATAATAAATAAAAAATAAAAATAAGTTGATATGCAATTTTGGTGTTAGACACCAATTTCGGTGTATTGAAAATTCAGGTGTATAAAATAAACAAGTAATTCCCAGGGCTAATTAGACTATTCAAACATAATAGGCATAAAATATGTATTTCTAGCTAAATATTGAAAGAAATTACCTAAATACCTAGAAATAAAAAAAATCACCAAAATTAGCTAAAAATTCATAGATGTTGAAATTCACCCATAAAAAAAAATTTAAGCCCGGAGAAATCAGAAAGTTCTGTTAAATTGTTATTGAATAGAGTGATATTAATAAATTATTCCTCTCGTATTTCACCACATTCCTGAGAGTTAAATTTAAATCTGAAATGTCAACATCCTGGATAAGGCTTGAACAAACGTTTTAGGGGGAGTACTTTACCAACTGAGTTATCTGGCTCATGCCTGAGTAGCTAAAATCATTGATAAAAATTTTCTATTTCAGGAAAAGTTAGAATATTAATTCTCTACTACACTACTCTACCACACTAGCATTAAAAAAAGTAAAAAAAAAAAAACAAAAAAAAAATGGAATGCTATTGTTTCGCGCGCTGTTTATTTTTTTGACGGAATGGTGTTCGTTCAACCCTGATTTTAAATTCAATTTTCGAACGATTTACAGATACCATCGACAAGTAATGCTTATGTCATGGTGTTTTGTATTTTAATGGTCAAACAAGGTCACTGGGGCCTTGATTTTTATACGAGGAAACATCCGTTCAATTGATCTCATCACTTTTTGTTCTAGAGCGTAATTATACCGGATAATGTATAGGAATCGTAATGGCCGACTGTATAGGTACACGTTATTGCGATATAAAACCGGTGTTTAGAAGTAATTGCTTAGTTAGTTCTAATAGTTTTTGGTTAAATACTTTTATATACACTTTTAGACAAGTAGTTTGAACCTGTTTTCAATTATTTTATAAACTGGCTTTTGCCCGCTACTTCGTCCGCGTTAAGTTCAGAATAGAAAGGTGTAGGACACACTGCTCCTGTTTCCGCCACCCAGATAAAGTTCCTTAAAGTGTCTGTGAGCCTAGCACTTTATGCATTAAAAATGTACCAGGGTCACAAAAATACTGATCCCGTGACCGCGACCAACAGGAACCTTTACCCGGGATATAATAAAGGTCGAACGGAATGAAAAGTATTCTATGTCCGTCACCTGGTTCTAAGCTATATCTTCACCAATTTTCAGCCAAATCGGTACAGCCGTTATTGAGTTATAAATAGTGTAACTAACACGATTTTCTTTTATTTAAATAGATAATAAATAATTCATCAATAGTTCACCATCATCGTCCTTCCTTGCGTTAGTCCAAGTCGTACTCGTGTCTGATCTTTACCTTAACGTCGAGAGTCTGCTTAAATATAATGTGGCTTAATTTTTTCAGCTGTATTGGGAGCGACTGCTTTCTGGGCTCCCCAGCCTAAGTTCCAGGGTTCAGGTTCAGGTTCCAGCCTGAGGTCTTGTTCTAGCTACTTTTTTTTACAGCAGAATAGCTATGTAACAAAAACAGTGGACAGTTATAGAAGCAACCGTTTCTGATTTATTTACGGGCTTTGCACACTGTTTTCGTAGATCCGAGATGTAGTTAGTCTTAAAATGCACCGACACTATCGAAACACAGAAATATTATTAGGAAAAAACGGACATGTGAGCGGGAAACGAGTTCCAATTTTTTGGCAATTCCGGTCCTATGAGACAGCAACTTTCGAACGCTTACTCAGTACTTTTAAGACTAACTTTTAATAACATCGTTAAAATAATAAATAAATAAATAAATATTCCACAACATTCTACACAACGCTATCTAGACCCATGGCAAGCTTTTATAGCTTGTGTTATGGAATCTAGAATGCGGATAAACATACTTATATACTTTTTTTTTGTAAATACATACATAATTATACATTGAAACACCCAGACCAATGCGAAGTTAAAAATACCATGATTATGCCATTTTGTTCTATTTTCAAATCTAGAATGGAGACGTAGATTTGAAAAATAGAGGCAATTCTTATCTCTCGTGATTATTTATTTACAGTGAAAAGGTGTTCAATGCTTATGGCCTTTCCATCCTAATATATTTCCGTGATCGAAACAGTACCACCCTTATATATAAATATTAAGTAATCCGCGTGAGATCTCTCTCTCTCCCGTGGAGGGCCAGACGGCAAGGGATGGCCCTTGGTCAGCCGGGGTGCGAGGGATATGTCGAAGACCACCTAACCTCCGGCCTAGCAGCACGACCTACAGTCGGCGTGCGGTTTTAGTCGGTTCGAGTCTGACGTAACCTCCCCTTCCGGCTCCGGTAAGGGAGGTATTCGAGGAGATTTCCATACGAAAAAAATAGGGAGATCTCTCTTACTTTTCCTCTAAAACTCTTCTCTGAACCTTAAACTAACCGCAGAATTCTCTTTCAGTAACCCATGCACTGATAAGAATCACCTGGTCCTGGCTCCAGGAGTTCTCAAATCGGGCGGAACAAACAGGGCGTGCGTGTCAAGGTTTCATACTGACGGACCGGCGCGGTTGCTGCTGACGCTACTCACAGAGGATCGTCTCACCACTACAGCTTCTAGGGAACTGCCTCCAGGTAAATATTTTACGGGCTACCCTTATCTGACCGAAAAGAATTGCCTAAATTTAGCACTTCCCAATAATGTTTCGCATATTTTCATTTTTTTTTTTTTTTACACAGGACACGTCAATTTGACTTCACCTCGCCTGATGTTAAGCTAAAGGCAAAGTCTCGGAAAGAGGGTCACCATCGTAAACATTTACCATGTTAACAGTGGTGGCACTCAGCTTGACGGCCTCATTAGATGCCTTTTCACGCCCCGCTTAAAGGACCCGGGACTGTAGGAAGAAGGAAACACGTGAGCTGGCAGGGAATTCCAGGTCTTAGTGGTGCGGCATAGGAATGAATCACTGAAACGCTTGGTTCTAGCAGGTATACTCTGCACCGTAAATGGATGACATTTTAGCCCTGCACGTGTCGTCCTGTGAAGGAAAGGGGAGGGTGGGACTAATTGGAAGAGCTCGTCAGAACATTCACCATGGTAGAGACGGTAGAAAACTACCAAAGACGCAACATCTCTACGCATCTGCAAAGGCTCGAGGGTGTTCGTGACCTCAGGATCCCCAATAATGCGGACCGCACGTCGCTGCAACCTGTCGAGAGCATCTAATAAGTACTTTGCGGAGCCGTTCCAGAGATGTGAGCAGTATTCCACGCAGGAACGAATTTGGGTCTTGTATAGAAGACACCGCTGCTCCGGCGTGAAAAAACGTCTCACTCTGTTCAGGACTCCGAGTTTACGCGAGGCTGATTTGATGATACTCTCGATATAGTTTTTGTTATTCAGTTTGCAGCGAACATCCATACCGAGGATAGTGAGGTGATCCTGCAGTGGCAGTGGTGTGCTCTGAAGAGTGGGAAGGGGAAGGAAAGGAGATACCTTTGCTGTAAACGCACATGCCTGGGTCTTCTTGGCATTGAACTCGACCAGGTTCCTAGCGCCCCATTGAGAAATGTGGTCCAGGATCCGGTCCAGCTCAGTGACAAGAAGCTGCCTTTTTTCCGCGATATCAGACTGCTTGGCCGCAGGATGTGCGTAATAACTCCCGTGTAAGGTGCTGTCGTCTGCATAGCAGTGAATGTTTCCGTTACAGAGCATGTCATTGATATGCAGAAGAAAGAGAGTGGGAGATAAAACGGAACCCTGCGGCACGCCAGCATTTACCTGCAAGAACTCCGAAGCTCGTCCATCACAAAGGACGCGAATACGGCGCCCCTGCAGGAAGCTTGCAACCCAGTTACACAGTCTAGGAGGCAGGCCGAAGGCTGGTAGCTTGGAAAGAAGCGATTTGTGCCATACCCTATCGAAAGCTTTGGCGATGTCAAGACTAATTGCCAGTGACTCACCGTGCTTCTCCATAGCCTCACCCCAAAGGTGGGTCATGTACGCCAGAAGATCACCCGTTGACCGTTTCGGTCTGAAACCGTATTGCCGGTCACTAAGCAAGGAGTGATCCTCTAGGTGGCGCATGAGCTGTGTGTTAATTATGTGCTCGAACACCTTGCACAGCACTGAAGTGACGGCTATGGGTCGATAGTTGGCTGGGTCCGAGCGATCCCCCTTCTTGGGGATCGGCTGGACATTCGCCTCCTTCCAAGCCGAGGGCACTGTACCCGAACTGTAGGACAGTCGGTACAGCCGCGTTAGCATAGGAGATAACTCCGCTGCACATTTTTTAAGTACAACCGCTGGAATACCATCAGGACCACTGGCTTTCCGACATCGAGTGATTGCAGTACTGCACGGACATCGCGTTGCCTGATACGTATATCAGGCATTGCGTGGTCACCAGTGGGCATTGTCCGTGGTTGCATACCACAATCATCGACTCGGGAGTTGGCCGCGAAGAGATTGACCAGCAAATTTGCTTTCTCTTGCGGCTCATGGGCCAGAGATCCATCGGGATTGCTCAGCGGGGGCAGCGAGGGCTGGCAGAAGTTGGCTTGCACGGCTTTGGCCAGTTGCCAGTAGCCACGGCTACCCGTGGGATGCGCCACTAGCTCTTGGCCCAGCCGTGCTATGCGCTGGGCATCCGCCCTGACGCATGCCCTCTTGCAGACCTTTGTGGCTCTGTTGTACGCCGCCTTGAAGTGACCCACGTTGGACACCCAGGCGCGGTACGCAAACTGTTTATGCTCAACAGCCTCCGCGCACTCGCGCACGAACCACGGACGCGCTCCACGGACTCCGGTGACATCGGTGTATGGGATATAGTATTCCATACCTAGACCGATCTCACCGGCGACGGCAGTAGCGCTCTCAGATGGGTTCTTACCCTCAAAGCAGCGTTCAACCCACGGGATGGACGCATAATAATCGCGCAATCCATCCCAGTCCGCTGACGAGTAGTGCCATAGCCGCCTCTTCCCCTGCACGGGTCGTGGGGGCGCTACAATGGGCACGGTGGAGCGGACCAGACAGTGGTCGGAGTTACCTAAAGCAGCAATCACCGAGACACTGTACTGATCCGGGTGACTCGTCAACAGAAGGTCAAGCAGAGAGGGCTCTAGGCCGGACTCTCTTGGTATCCTCGTGACCTTGTGCACCAATTGAGTCAAGTCATGCGCCAGGGCAAATGCGTGAGTGGCTCTTCCCGCATGGTTTGTTATGGCGGAGCCCAACCAGATCTTGTGGTGGGCGTTAAAGTCCCCCAAAAACACCAATTCGGCGTTCGGAAACCGCTCCTGCGCATCATCTGCCGCCTGACTCAGGTATTCGAATAGTCGAGTTATCTCCGCATCTCCTGTATGGGAACGGTAAAGGCACACATAAATCTGACTCGTGGAGCCATGGTCTACGTGTACCCAAAGGATGGAAAAGGATGGGTCCTCTAGACAGCGCAAACGGCGACAACAAATATCCGCCCTAACAAACACGCACACCCCGGCTTTTGCTCGGAAATTTTCCTCGATAACATAGCCGGGGTAAAGCAGGTAGGTCGTGTCGTCAGGGCGGCGTATTTGTGTCTCCGTTAGAAACAGCATAGCTGGTTTCGCCGTCTCCAGGTGTTGGTGGACGGCGTTGAGGTTCTTATGGAGCCCACAGATGTTCGTGGACTCCACCTCAAATAGAGTTTTTGTGGGAGAGTCCCTAGCCGCTGTTTCAACAGTTTTGGTTGTGTGCGCTGCCATGAGGTGAAGGGTAAGGGAAGGCGTGAAAAAGAGGTGATTGTCGCCGCAGCACCGCGTGACAAAACATGGGAGATTGGTTTTATCTATGAATGTGAGGCGTGACGAGAGCCGACGCGCCGAACGGAAGGGCCCCCGTACCCTCCCGAATATGGTCGCCGGGCTCCCGTCCGGTCGCCAACCGGCACGACGAGCCATATCGGGATTATGCGCGACCTGGTGGGGCAGCCTCCCAGGGTGGTTAGTCCCAGTTGGGCCCCTGTACTATGCCGCGGGCGGCCAGCGGCACCACCGTTTCTACGGGTCTCCCTGCCCGGCGCGGCGCCCCGCGTCACACCCAACTAGACTACGCCAAAACCCACCGGTCCCACTAGTGCTGCGACTACCATCACCTCGGCCCGGCTATGCACTTGCTGATCCCTGAACGCAATCCAACCGAGATTGGATTACTATGGAGGGTTTTTCGCACTTGTGCACGGTGGTACCAACCCGGTCGAAATAAGTGTCAAATTTGTGCCATCAAATTTCTACCACCTGTAAAACATTCATAAGTAAAAACATTTCATAGTTCACAGGTACTGCAGTTATTCCAAACATTGCATTGCCATAACAAAATGTGTCCAAAATGTGTTTACGAAGTATTTTACTATAATGTCATACGTATTTTACCAATTGGCACCAACAGTAGGGAACGCGTAGAAGGAAATTCGGTAGGAATTCGACCGCGTCAGATTAAGCTAGGGTAGGCTAGTTACATAACAATAAATATCTTCAGCCAGAGTAGGCAGACGTCAATATGTGTGTGCGCAAAAAAAAATGTCTACGAATTTACAACTACGCATCAGATTAAGAGAAGATAAGTTAGTTACTAGTTAACAAGGTGACTGTTTTAAAAATCTCGCGATTTAAGCGTAACCTATGGGCGTGGGAAGCTTGCAAAGATGTCTGTATTTACTCGATCGCAGTCTTTTTTCATATTTATTTTAGAGTTAAACAAACCAAAATAACTGAAAAACATTGAATAAGACCTAAGTAATACAAAACTTTAATTAAGATGTATGATATAATGTATTTATTCATTATTATGTTATGTATATACGCTTCCTGTACCACTAAAAGTGCAAACTTTACATACCATTATTCTTTCTATCATGTGATCTACCAATAACTACCTCTACCAGTAACACAAATTTAGCTACGTGGCCTCCCTATCTACAATGAATTCTATGTGCATTAAACTGCACAAACTGTATTTATGCCGTAAGCGGTTGCTTGTGTCGTTACACAGAATGAAGAATGGAACTGTGTGATTCCATTCTGCTTATATAGGTACGGACAATAGTTCCTGGGTGCATCAGGAAATAATTATAAAAATTATGATGTTGATTATTGTATATTTTTATATGACATTATGACAAAAATAGTCATTTTGGGTATATTGTAGTCTTCTCTGGTCTAATGTGTTACTTATAAATAAAACATATTTTGATTCTATCAGTATTTTGTATTAATAAAGCGCTGTGATGTGTTATTGAACAAATTTACCACATTCTCAAAGATTGGACATTCTGGGAATTGGACATTTTAAGAATTGGACTTTCTGGGAATTGGACATTTTGAGAATTGGACATTTTGGGATTTGGACATTTTGACACCGTTGGACATTTTGAGAATTGGACATTTTGCCCCTGAACGTAACATAACATAACATAAACTCACGCCTGTATTCCCCGAAGGGGTAGGCAGAGGTGCTAGCACCCACATTTCGCCAGTTTATGTTTAGGTCCCAATGTAATAGGTGGCGGGCCTATTGCCATTAACCGGGCACTTATAAACCTGCGATAAATACACACATAACTTCGAAAAGCATCGAAAAGTCATTGGTGTGTGCCATGGTAAACCTGGGATCGAACCCGAGACCTCGTCTCAGCAGTCCATTACTCATACCACTAGGCTACCGCACAGCGGTACAGCGTTTTTACCATCAGGCGTGGTGAAATCATATTGACATGACCTAGAGACACCGTTGAAAACCACACCATGCTTTGTCATATCCAGTTCAATCCGTTACATCCGGTCTTCCGTCTGCCCAAAATGCGGAAAAGTGTGATGCTTATTACTTTTCACGCTGTCATGGAAAATGGATTTGGTTTTTGATAACTCTGAATATATTCGAAAAACATCGGAAAAAATGAAATGCTCAAGTGAGACTTGAACTCACGACCTTTCCCTTACAGGGGGAATGCTCTTCCAACTCTGAATATAGCTTAAGTATTGTATGCCAATCATGATAGGTACATAGAATGTCTTTCTCATACGAGTATTAGCTCTGGAAAGACCGTGGAGTGAAATTTACTGTCCTTTCGCGAGATTGTTAGCACACTCGCTAAAATGCTCTTGTTTATTTTTCTGTAAAATAACATTCTCAAGAATGTTCATTACATGTGGAGACTCAAGTTTATCACCACCCATAATGTAATACCTTTTTTTTTTTTTGTTGCGGAAATCCCCTCGGATACCCCCCCTGCCGGAGCCGGAAGGGGAGGTTATGTCGGACTCGAACCGACTAAAACCGCACGCCGACTGTGGGTCTTGGTGCTAGGCCGGAGGTGAGGTTGTCAAAGACATATCCCTCGCACCCCGGCTGACCCAGGGCCATCCCTTACGGTCGGGCCCTCCTCAGGAGGGGGGACAACGGTGTCCCCAACTCGCCCCCGGAATGGGGAGGCGCACTATTCAGCGCGCCGCCGCCGTGCCCATAATGTAATACCAGTCGGTATGTAGCTTACAGAACAAAGCTTATTTCATTAATATGTACTTTTGTATGATTTCAAAATCAAAATCAAAATCAAAAATAATTTATTTTGCATAGACCATTAAATCGGCACTTACAAAACGTCAACATAAAGTAAATATTAAATACTAACTAATACTAGTAAATGGACCACCGGTTCGAAACGCGGCCCAGACCTGAGAAGACTCCGGCAAGAAACTCAGCGGGCTTTTTTTTTTTTGGTCTATTTACAAAACATTTACTTAGCCTAAAACTTATGGTCTAGATACAATGTTTTGCTTGAGTAGCACAGCAGAGCGAACAGCTCATTTCCAAGCTTGTTTATCATTTAAATATTCTTGGATTTTATAATAGCCTTTCTGGCACAGTTTGCTCTTTACAGTATTTTTAAATTTATTAACAGATAAATCTCTGATTTCATTAGGAAGCTTGTTAAAAAAGCGAATACAGTTGCCCTGGAAAGAATTACTTATTTTATGGAGTCTGCTATGACAAACTACAAGATTGCTTTTATTTCTAGTATTTATATTGTGCCTGTCACAAAGTCTTGGAAATTTTGCAATATTTTTCCTGACATACATTAAGTTTTCGAAAATGTATTGTGACACTACGGTTAGAATATTCATCTCCTTAAACTTATCTCGGAGGGAGACTCTTGGGCCCAAATTATAAATAGCTCGCACAGCCCGCTTTTGCAAGACAAATATCGTGTTTAAATCTGCGGAATTACCCCAAAGGAGAATTCCGTAGCTCATAATACTATGAAAATAGCTGAAATAAACTATTCTAGCCGTATCCACATCTGTTAAAGTCCTAATCTTTTTTACAGCATAGCAAGCTGAGCTTAATCTACTAGCTATTTTTTCTATATGTGAACCCCACTGAAGTTTAGCGTCAATACTCAAACCTAAGAACACTGTCGATTCCGCAAGGCTCAACAATTGTCCATTGAGTTGTACATTGGTTTCTACCTGTGCAACATTAGGCAGAGTAAATTTAATACATTTAGTTTTATTCTCATTAAGGCAAAGATTATTTATATTAAACCAATGGACCACTCTTTTGATTGCACCATTCACTTCGTCATAATTATCGTGTTGCCTTTTAATTTTGAAAATTAACGAAGTATCGTCAGCAAATAAAATAATACTATTATTGTCCCTTACATAGTAGGGAAGGTCATTTATGTAAATTAGAAATAAAAATGGTCCAAGTATCGAACCCTGCGGAACGCCCAACGAAACCACAGATCCTGCTGAACATGTACCGTTAACATCGACCCTCTGAATTCTATTGTTCAAATATGAAGTCAGAAGCTCGAGAGCCTTGTTCCTTATTCCGTAATGTTCTAATTTCCTGATTAATGTGTCATGGTGAACGCAATCGAAGGCCTTGGATAGATCACAGAAGACACCTAGAGCATCATGCTTATTCTCCCAGGCTTCGTAAATACAATTTAACAGTTCTACACCAGCATCCGTAGTCGAACGTCCCTTAGTAAACCCAAACTGTTTATCATGAAACAATTTGTTTTCACCAAAATGGGTCAGCAACTGTCCTAGAATTAGTTTCTCAAATACTTTACTCAAGGTTGGCAACACAGAAACGGGTCGGAAATTCGAAGGATCTGTGGCGCTGCCGGCCTTGAACAAAGGTATGACTTTGCTATATTTCATTAAATCAGGAAATGTACCACTGTTGACACAGTCATTAAACACAGTTGCTAGATGGGGAGCAATGACATCAATTATACTTGCCACAGTTTTGACTGATAATCCCCATAGATCCGCGGTCTTTTTAACATCAATTGTTTTAAACGCTTTAACGATGTCCTTGCTATTAACAACCGTGAATACGAACGTGTTCTGACACCTGTTTGTTGATTCTACAAGCAATGCCTCAGCGGAAATGGAAGACGACTGAAGAGTTTTGGTTGTAGTGGAAGCTATATTTGCGAAGAAATGTTCAAACTCTGTCGCAACCTCCAAATCCTCCGTGACATGGCGATCTTCTATTTTTAAATGGAAATCTCTTACAGTTGATGAAGATTTCCCACATTCGGAATTTATTATATTCCAAGTAGTCTTAATTTTATTAACAGAATTGGTTATTTTCTTCCTAATGAAGTTTGATTTCGCAAAGGAACAGGCTCGCTTAAATACTTTTGAGTAATTTTTAACATAGTTCTGAAAAGCAGGGTTGAAATTGTATGACTTTTCAGAATACAGCTCATACAATCTCCTCCTGCTCCTATAAATCCCCGATGTTGCCCAGTCACTGAATACAGGGCGGCCGCCAACCGATAATGTTTTTGAGGTAAAAATTCTCCCAAACTCAGTATCGATCAGGTTGGTTAGTTCTGCGTAAGATTCTTCTACACAAGTGTACAAGGGCAAATCAGGTATTTTACTCACAATACTTGCCCTGAAAGCGTCTAAACGGTACTGGTTAATCGGTACAAATTTAATTTCTTTTTTAACATTTTTACAATTATTTCTTTCAATGGTTATTAATTGGCCACGGTGATCCGAGTGTACAGCATCCACAAGACATTTGTTGATTGGATTAATATTCGTGTAAATATTATCAATTTGACACTTGCAACCATTGATATATCTTTACAACAAGATACGTCACCCTTTTATGGATTGTACCTGCTATATGGTACTGTAGGCCCACAGTTCAGCCATGTTTTACGGTGTACGTAGGAGTGCAGTAAGGCAGTGATTAATCCTTTTGTTTCTCAGCGTTGGTTGCGACAAATAATGCTATATTGTTTATTTTGAATTACTTTTGTCGCGGATCGGAATGTAATTGATTATTTAACATTACTTTATTGGAAATTTATAGTCCAATTGAATATTTTTACATTGCATTACGTGAAACTAATTATATCTGTACATATATTATATGTTATAATGGTTCATTCTTTACAAGAAATGAGATATTTTTTCTTTATTTCTTGGGTCTATATTTTTCACTTCACTCAAACTTACCATCAAGGAAAGCATGGTCCAATCTACGAAACTCATCTTAAAAAGTCCAAAAGAATCTGAAATCTTTGATTATTTTTTTGAATGTTATGACACAGTTGTAGGGTTCAGCATTTTACTTGTGTAAGTAATCATCAACAGACACATCAAACCGAGTGGTTGAATTTTACACACAGCTTCCGGGTGTTTTTCCCCAAGATAGAAGTGAAAGATAATATTATTTAAAGAATATTAGTGACTGAAATTACTACAATTCTCTCTAACTCCTCCAACTAAGCTAAATTGCTTGTACTGTGAATGAGTTCACGTCGGTAGTGCAATTGCCAGGAACCGAACCCATTACCTCTCGATCGTAAGGCCGACTCATTAACCACTAAGTTAACAAATTCGTAAGTGTAGTATTCTATAAGTGTTCTATAATTAGATAAAAAAGAGTGCATGATATACATGATGATCTACATGATATACTATACATGATATACTATGCATGATATACTATATACATGATGATCTAAATTATGTTGTTCTTCTGCAGGAGATGGGGGTTGCTTAGACATCACTGTCCCGCAACTGCCCAACACGAAAGCGGACTTAATCGTCAAAATACAGTAAGAAACATATTTTTTTATTTTACTTTCACTTATTGAATATTAATTAGTAACAAATAAGAATTTCATTCGTGTAATCCTTAATCCATACTATCATTATACTCGTAAATGCGAAAGTAACTCTGTCTCGTCTATCTGTATGTATATTACGCTTTCAAGCCTAAACTACTGAAACGATTTTGATGAAATTTGGTATAGGGATAGGTTAGAGATCGCGAAAGGACATAGACTATTTTTGATCGCGATAACCGACATCCATGCGGGCGGAGCCGCGGGCAAAAGCTAGTATTGATTATATTTTAGAAGAAGGAAACACGTGTGTTGACTAAAAGCGACTAAAATATGGGGTTCTTCAAGAAGGTGATTAGAAGGTTTCTTCAGGGTAGGCATCGCGAGTGTGACGCCCCTGGTGTTGCATGCGTTACGTCCATAGGCCGCGGTAACCACTTTCTATCAAATGGGCCGTGTGCTTATCTGCCATCTAAATTGTATGAAAAAGAGTTCCAGGTCTTCACGATCCTCTTTATATGGTTATCCAGGTATCCAGAAGCCCAATGCACCTGGGAGCGTCGCCTGACTCTTCGGATTTCTAGTGGTCGTGTGCTGATTGTACAGACTGAACGAGTGCGGTACCGACTAGGAGATACTGTACGGGCCCGGGTTCTCGCTTTGAAGCCGGACCTGGCACCTTCACATGGATCTGTGAGTACTTTGCTATTTTTGTACATACATACATACATACCGGGTGTAAGGGGAACGCTCCCGAAGCCGAAAACCCCTAGCAGTACTCCAGGTACATAACACATATAAAAATAAAATCGAATTGAACAAAAAAAAACCTCAATACAAAAAAAAAACAAATAGCGCCAAGCGCGTGCTTTTTGTAATGGTGTTTTTTTATGCAATTACCGTTTCATTTAGCTTTACGAACACGATGGAGAGTAAATAATTCAAAATTTTAAAAAATGGAAAGATTTTTTTTTCCGCCATATTGATTTTATTTTTATGCCAATGTGTTATGTACCTGGAGTACTAATAGGGGTTTTCAGCTTCGGGAGCGTTCCCCTTACACCCGGTATACCGTGGGGACACTGTGGTCCCCACAACCCGAAGGGGGCCATCTCGAAAGAGATGGTCCTGGGTCTGCCGGAGTGCGAGAGATATGCTTTTGGCAATCTGAACTCCGGCAACCAAGGACCCAAGACGGCGTGCGTTTTAGTCAGTTCGAGTCCGACATAACCACTTCCACCGGCTCTGTGGGGGTGGTATCCGTGGGGATTTATCGCACGCACGATAAAAAAAACACCCCGTATACCGACAGAGATGAATTAACATCCACGTTTCACCAATCATTGTATTTGGTCCCACGTAACAGAGGGTGAGCCAATTGCCATATTCCGGGCACTTTTTTATGTCAATAAATTAGCCTAACGTAGTCCACTGCTGGATATATGGCTCTCCCTAGTTTGGAAGGCTTTGGCCAACTGTTTCACCCTGGCCAGACGAGTTGGTACAGAATTTTATTTCGAGTTTTCAGATTTATTGTAGCATCGTAAACGAGATAGGAAAATAGCGAAGTAGGGATGCATGTTTCAGGATTTCCTTGCAAATTTGGTTGATGCAGGCGCGGATCCAGGGGGGGGGTCATGGGGGTCATGACCCCCCCCTGGGCAGATCGTCTTCTGATTATTTTCTTAATCCCATATAGGTAAGTCATGCATATAACTACCTACTTATGACTATCTCACTCCCCACATATCCAGCCCGCGCCACTCGCGCGAACTGGTCGCTCACTCTGTTCAAAAAATGAACGAAATACCTACCTGCGAAACGCACCCGAACGACCAACCCCGGCGGCCCCGGCCGGCCTTCGAGCCGATCAATGCATTGCTCCTCATTATGGATAGGGAGGCAAACGAGCAGACGGATCGCCTGATGGTAAGTGATCACCCCCGCCCATGGACACTCGCAACTCCAGAGGAGTCACAAGTGCGTTGCCTTCCTTTCAAAAGACAGTGCGCTCTTTTCTTGAAGGTTTGAGGGTCGTATTGGTTCGGAAATACCGTTGGCGACAGTTCACTCCACAGTTTAGTTGTGCGAGTCAGAAAGTTTCTCGAGAAACGCACAGGTGGACTGCCAACCGTCCAGATGGTAAGTGTAAAACTGCTGTCGAGTGGAACGATGGTGGAAAGAGGCAGCGGGGATCAATCCGAACAATTCCTCGGAGCACTTCCCATAGTATAGGCGATAGAAGATGCAGAACAAAGCCACATCTCTACACAGTGCCAAAGAGTCTAGCTGATTTGAAAAATCCTGGCAGCTGACGATTCAAGTCGCTCTCCGTTGGATGCGGTCCAGAGGGAGAAGTTGGCACTGAAGTGCTCCTGCCCAGAGATGAGAACAGTATTCCATATGTGGCCATACTTGCGCCTCAGTTGTTGGCGGTGAGCCGGAGTGAAATACTGTCTCGATCTAACGAGCACGCCAAGCTTCTTAGAGGCTAATTTAGCTTTACCCTCTAAATGACCATGCATCTCCCATGTCCAGTTCTGAACCGGTTGACCCTTGACCACACCGTGCGACAACTGTCAAAACCGGACGGCTTAGTGGTGGGGTCAGGTCCTTCTAGGGATAGTGCTGAAACGCCTCCCACGACGCCTGCCAATGCACTCCAAGGTCGAATTCCTCCATAAGGACCCTATTGAACCAGATTAGGGACCCTTTTTTTTTATCGTGCGAAAAATCCCCACGGATACCACCCCCACGGAGCCGGTGGAGGCGGTTATGTCGGACTCGAACCGACTAAAACGCACGCCGTCTTGGGTCCTTGGTTGCCGGAGGTGAGATTTTTGTTTTTTTTTATCGTGCGATAAATCCCCATGGATACCACCCCCATGGAGCCGGTGGAGGTGGTTACGTCGGACTCGAACCGACTAAAACGCACGCCGTCTTGGGTCCTTGGTTGCCGGAGGTGAGATTGCCAAAAGCATATCTCTCGCACCTCGGCAGACCCAGGACCATCTCTTTCGAGATGGCCCCCTTCGGTTTGAGGGGACCACAGGGTCCCCATCTAGCCCCGGTTACGGGGAGGCGCACTTGGCGCCCCCAGGCCAGCGCTCATGGAGGACGGAGGTCGTTCTGCGACCTCCGACGTCCGGTTCGCCTTCGCTCTGCGCGGGCTTCCCGGGCCCAAAGTCTAGTCCGGACCCGACCGGCACCCCAAGCGTTCGCGCATCGTACCATCGCTGCGAGCAATGTGGCGAGTGTGAGGGCTCCCACCCCCAGAGCCGCCACTAGGACCCACCTCGGCGTGTCTCACGCCGTGCACTCGGTCAGCGTGTGCAGCTCTGTGTCCTTGCTCGCATCACAGTGATGGCACTCGGACGTTGGCTCCTTCCGGATCCGACACAGGTAACTCCCGAAACACCCGTGTCCGGTAATCACCTGCGTCAGCCGGTACGAGAGGCTGCCGTGTGGCCTCTCTAGCCACTCCTCCATGATGGGTCTTACCGCCGCTATTACGACGTGCCCTGCGCTTGGTCGCCCAAGTCGTAGCTCCTATTCCGCTACCATGTCCCTGTGAAGCTGAGACCTTACGGCCCGAATTTCTTCGGGCTCGGGTCCCTGTTATGGTGCGCATGGCTTCATGTAGTTGGGTGTCAATTTTGTGGGTGTGCACGTTTCGGTACCACACTGGCGCGCACTATAATGCCACAGAGTACATGAGAGCTATTGCTGATGTTCGAAGGACGGAAACTTTGGCCCCCCAACTCGTGCAGAGCAAGCTCGTATACAGAGCATTGCTCGTACTGTCATCCGCATAACAATGAATGCTGCTAATTTGCAGTATGTCATTGACATGCAGGAGAAACAGAGTAGGCGATAGCACACAACTTTGAAGGAACACCAGCATTAACAGATATAGAGCCAGAGCATTCACCGTCGACTGCGACTTTTATGCTCCTTTCTGTTAAAAAGCTAGCAATCCATTCACACAACTTCTGGGGAAGCTAATAGCCCATAGGAAGGAAGCTTTGATAAAAGTGCTTTGGGTCAGACCCGATCAAAGGCCTTCGCTATGTCCAAACTAACCGCCATGGCTTCTCCCTTGGTTTCGATCGCCTGTGCTCAATGATGTGTCAGGTATACTAGAAGATCATCAGCTGAACGACCCCTACGGAAATCGTACTGCTGGTCACTGAGCAGCTGATAACCCTCAAAATACCGAAGGAGCTGGTAGGTGATAATGGACTCCACTATCTTCTAGAAAACGGAGGTAATGGCTAATATAGTAGTTTATTTTATTAGAAAGACCCTAAAATCTGCCGCATGTTTGATGGTGTTTAACTGTGCCCAAATCTTGAAACAACCTAGTTGAGTGTCGGTAGATGGCGCTGTTATAAAGAGTCCTATAGTCCCTTTACGAATGTATTCCGGGCGAAGTCGGGTCCCAGGCCGCATGTTGCTTATACATATAACTAAAAAATACGTAGTTTATTTAATAAGTGTCATTTCTGAATATTAGTTATAGAACTTTACCTATTTATTATTATTTTTTTAATTTAAGTAGGTACATATTGTACCTAAATGAATTCGAGTTTTGACCTCGACTATGACCCCCCCCCCCCCCCCCTGGCTGGAAAGCTGGATCCGCCCCTGGGTTGATGGGACTTTTAGGAGGAATTTTGGAGAAATACGATTAACAATAATGTTCTGGGAGACAAGCTAAATAATTGAATTTGTTGCCTTTGCGTTGCGACATGTAAATATAATGCAGAGTTACATCCATAAAGGATTCGTTTATTAAACTTCAAAAATTTTTTTTTTGTTCTTTAATTCCTCTCAATGAGAGCAACAAACAGTTATTTGGCTACAGGTTGTGGTCTTTTGCGATATCAAATTTTAGTTCCGGAGAGCCAATCTAATAGTTAACATAGAAATCATTGTTATTGTCTTCCAATTGTATGACAACATTCACTAACAAAACAAGCGGTTTGATGAGCAATTGCTTGCAACCACGCCATTGTCCGCTCTCAAAGATGTCTTTGTTATAATTCCAAGATGGCGTCCTGACGTCACCCATATTTAAATCTCCTAAAAACACTAATTGTTATTCATAAACATGATTATATTTAGCGAGACGGAACCTCTTCTTTGTGGAGTGATGTCACTTGATAAATCTTTTCAATTTGGTTTTATGTAGGTAGATGTTGCTTTTTTATGTACTAGATATAAGAAGATAAGGCTCGCGATACTTGTGATGTAGTGCACCAATGCGTAACGCGGATACATACAAATGAATTAAAAAAAAACGACATGAGCCCACTTATAACACTACAATTTAGCTGAACTGTTGGGGTTAAGGAGATATAAATCTTAAGATAACTTAATCCAAAAATGTAATGTCTTATTTATTTTGTATCGTAAAGCTTGCATTCTTTAAATAAATTCGTGAATGATTCAGCACTGTCTAGAGAGGGTAATAACCCACTATCTAAGATCACTGACAACTGAAGAGAACATAATACTGTAGACGACCTATACAAGGCCAATTAAGTAAATTAGGCCACTTCTCAGATAAAATATTTTGCTCGCGCGGCCCAGTACAGGGAGTCTCCGTACAGGGACTCTGTGACTCCATGGATTTCCACTTGGCCCCAGTCCAGTTAACCGTAATACTCTTTCGCGAATACTCGAAAGTAACTCTATCTGTTTATCTGTCTGTTACGCTTTTACGCCCAAACCACTGAACCGATTTTAATGAAATTTAGTATTGGGGTAGATTAGGTCTTGAGAAAGGACATAGGTTATGTTTGATTGCGATAACCGACACCCACGCGCAACAGTTAGTAACAATATAGATGTAACTCGTGCGAGCAAACGAATGCCGACATTTAGCGTAAGTTGCATTTTTTTTTTCATACAAACCTTGTCCTGATCATTCCAAACTTTAATGAATTCAAAATATTCCACAACATTCTACAAAACGCTATCTAGACCCATGGTAAGCTTAATTAGCTTGTGTTACGGAATCTACAATGCGCATAAACATACTTAGATATGTTTGTTTTTTTGTAATATTATGTATGGCTTTCCTTATTTAATTTTATCAATAAATAGCTTTTTTATAGAAACCTATTGGTACGAATTATACAGTCGTTCGGAAGTTACGTAACGTGCTAACATACCTACAGTATTTGATTTAATTCATTTTCATTTATATAGCAACCTTACCTGACTTTAATCAATAATTGGGTATCATAAAATTTAATAGTCAAATCAGTCACTGATATAGGTTGAGCGGATGATTAAAAATAAATAAAAACTATAAAATAAGAACCGACGCAATTTTTACCGCTCTTTTACTATTTTTAATTTAGTAAGCTCGGTTAGATAATTTATTAAATATTTTTTTTTTATTAGTATTAAATTTTGTGACGTCACTAAATCTTTTTGACGTTTAGTTAAAAGTAACTAATTTGATTAGTCAGTAGAATATCCAATTCAGTAAAATGTTTTAATTCGCACGTACTACTGACCTGGTTGCATCCAGCTACGTCTGCACAGCTCG
Source organism: Eilema sororculum (assembly GCA_914829495.1). NCBI lineage: Eukaryota > Metazoa > Arthropoda > Insecta > Lepidoptera > Erebidae > Eilema > Eilema sororculum. The sequence goes on from OU618549.1 coordinate 21,722,685, forward strand.
TTTTATGCTGTCTCCATACAAACACACTCGTATTTGGCGACAGTACTTTTTATTAAGTACCGAACATCGTATCTCAATGTATATAATCGTATAAACACGGTAAAATGAATTTAGACTGTGATTATTAATAGTATGAATTGACAGTTTGTGAGATTGTTTGTTATTTCTCGCCTAACAAAGTAATGAACCATTTTTTTTTTCGTGCGGAAATCCCCGCGGATACCTCCCCTGCCGGAGCCAGAAGGGGAAGTTATGTCGGACTCAAACCAACTAAAACCGCACGCCGACCGTGGGTCGTGGTGCTAGGAGGTTGTCTTCGACATATCGCTCGCACCCCGGCTGACCCAGAGCCATCCCTTACGGTCTGGCACTCCTCGGGACAACGGTGTCCCCGACTCGCCCCCGGAATGGGGAGGCGCGCTTTTCAGCGTGCCGGCCGCCGTGGACCAGAGATGAACCAATTTGCGATATTTAGGTACTGTTGAAATTAAGAAAACTGCTACACTATTCTCTACATTCCATTTTTTTTTCGGATACGAGTATAGTCCAAACGGTTCTTTTGGTTTCGGAAATAAGTCCCTGTAGGTCGTGGACACCTGGACACAGGATCATTACTATGTTTATGGGTGGTCTTTCTCAGACCACATATAATAATTATCATGGTACATCAAAATTTCCCATATTTTAATGTATAGATTTAAGGGTAATTTGAATCAATTCTTTTATCAAGGGTTAGTTTGGGCCTAAAAATTACGTGGGATCGTTGAGGGATAAGGGAAGAAGTGCGAGAGATATGTCTCACAATCTCACCTTCGGCTTTGCACAATGACCCCCAGACGCGCGTTTTAGTCGGTAAGTCCGCATATAAATAAATAAATATTCTACAACATTCTACGTATAGTCGACAAAGGAGATAAGGTCGCACAATTGTATATAAAGTTGCATGAAAAGGTGCATCCGTGTCTTCTTTGTCGACTGTACAGTCAGCATCAGAAAGATATTGACGTACAAAGTACTCAAAATGGTCTTAATTTCGTTTTCTTTACGCCCTTAAGTTGACTGATTGTTCTGATATTGGTACACACTTTTAGTTTGGACCAAAATACCATTTTAATCAATAAAACAGTTTAATTTGCTGTACTTATATTGATCCCAATTCTGTTGTTACATCTCTAAACTTAAATTTCTCTAAATAATCTAATTGCATCTGTTTCTTTCATGATCAGATAAAAAAAGACAGATGATTTTATTTAAGTTAAGACCTGTCAAATTAAGACAGTGCCTTGTTGGTGCGTAGTAAATTAAGTCGCATGTTCGTAGATGTCGACTAAAATTGAAAGGTACCGTCAAGGCGTCGACTTAATTTGACAGGTGTTCACTAAAATAAATCATCTGTCCTTTTCTATCTGATAATGAAAGAAATAGATGCAATTAGAAAAACTTAGAGAATTTTAAGTTTAGAGATGTAACAACAGAATCAGCAGCATTGGGTATGTTATTTTTAAACTATCACGACGTATACTCACAATTTATTATAGTTCGGGACTTCACGCGATAAATTTTGGAAAACCTACTTTTTCCGACGTTTCGGGTCCATTACAGCACCCGTGGACTTGACTGGGACCTTGGGACCCGAAACGTCGGCAATAGTAAGTTTTATAAAATTTATCGCGTGAAGTCCCGGACTATTATAAATTATGTGTAAGTATATTGTGAAGTTGGCACTATGACAGCCGCCGGGTCTAGTACACTAGATATAATAACAGCTAGTCGTATGAGTATGACATGTTGCGCTTGACCAACAGTGAAAGCATGTATGTTTTCACTTCTGCTGTCCCCAAGACTGCTTTGTTTTGTTCTTCTACGTTCCTGTGAGAAAAATAATATAATATTTGAAGTCCATGTGAACTATATCGTGGGTAAAAGTTAGTTGAATGAAATTTAGAAGCAATTAATATGCTAAATTTTTCCTATTTTTACCCGATTGTGCCAGCGAGGGTAATGTTTTTCGCGCGTATGTATGTATGTATGTAGTTTTCTTGGTTCCCTTCTACAGGCCTAACGCCTGGACAGATTTCGATGAGTGGGGTCTCAAATGAAAGGTATTCATCTCTCGAGTGTCATAGGGTGCAATAAATGACAATACAAAGTACACAGTGGATTTTAAGTGCTGAACTGTGCTGACAAAAAAAATTGCTCGAGCTTATCGAGTAGGTTATCATAATGATGGGAATCAGAAGACGATAACAAAAATGTATTGTCATATGATAACTCAAAAGTTTCAAATGAAGTGATTTTAAAGAAATAGCTACCGCCAGCTGTCGAGGTTATTTCGATCTTTTAAACAGCAGTCGTGTTTTTTTTTAATAATTTATTTTTATAGTACTTAGGTTGTAGATAAAAACACAGCTAGCTCATGGAAAGTGGTTACCGTGGCCTATGGACTTGTCCAACACAAGGGGAGTCACACATGCGCTGCCAACCTTGTACGCTTACAGGGTTCCTGTGCCGTCAGTGTGAAAGAAGCAGGACAAGCCTTTAGTTTTCCCACTGACAGCACACAAACTCTCCAGTGAGCTCTGGCTACCCTACTCACCGCCGGGAACACAACACGAGGTTATTATGGCGACAGTATACTGTAGGGCGAAGGTACTTCCCCAGTCAGTCTGCTCAGTTGAGCTGAATACCGCCGTGTCCTACCTTTTACAGTACTTAGCAGGGGACAGGACACCGTTAACTGGACGGGTGACCGGCCCGTTTCAATTCAATTCAAAAATCATTTATTCCATAAAAATTATAAAATGTTTAGAACCGTCATTATTTTTTTCCCTACCGTGCAGTGCGTGACATGGCAACTTCTGAGAAACACTGCCAGAAAACTCAGTAGGAATCCTTTTTTTTTAGAAGATCGTCTTGTAGGCACAACAATTTTCTTGTGTTGAATAGAGCGACTTAATCCCAGGCATTTTTGTCATTCAGATAGTCTTGCCTTCTAGAACCAAGGATAACAAAAGTGGTTCGGTGAATCATTCTTATGCCGCACCATTAAGACCTGGAACTCCCTGCCAGCTCACGTGTTTCCTTCTTCCTATAATCCCGGGTCCTTTAAGCGGGGCGTGAAAAGGCATCTGATGAGGCCGTCAAGCTGAGTGCCACCATTATTAACATGGTACATGTTTACGATGGTGACCCTCTTTCCGAGACTTTGCCTTGAGCTTACCATTAGGCGAGATGAAGTTAAATTGACGTTACCTTTTATTTAAAAAAAAGACGTTGACCCATAAAAACGTTTGCCTCAGTCATTTCCCGACTCCCTAATAATGGGGTAGAACCCGTGACAGACATTTTCTAGGGGCTTGGGACCTCAACAATATCTTTGGGAGCCAGGCCAACGTCAACTGCAGAAGTGCAGACCAGTACTGACATCTGTCACAATTAAAAACAAATCAATCCTTATGAGGAGTAGGAAGTGAATGCCTTAGATGACACCGAAATCATCGCTGATGATGATGATGATGAATTGGTTCATTACATAACAAATTATACTAATTTGTTTATTTTTTCAATATGACAATATCAAAAACTTGTTGCCTTAGGCTAGCCTCGCGAGATAATTTATGATGAAAGTTTTTTTATCTTGAATAGTTGCTTTTCCCACAGACTATATTAAAGAACTTTTGAAACTCGAATACATTTATTGCAAACATTTATTTTGTATATTTTTGCAACGGACACTACAATTAATCTCGAGAGATGATCATTAGATTTTTGGACAGGTGGGCGAGCATTCGTGTAGTCATTACGTTACTCATACATAATACTTTTTTGTCCCATATTCCTTTTTTCTTGCGATTAGGACCGCCCTCTAAAGGATGGAGCCTTAAAGGGGGCCACACACCAAAGCAGCAGGTGCTACACATAGAGCAACACAAGAAAAATGCTTCTTGGCAGATATTATGAAGCATTTACTGCGTAAATGTAGGTGTAGTGTAGTGGGTTTTTCAATCTCTCTCTCTCTCTCTCTAAACATAAGAGCTGCGCTCTCGTCGGTGGAGTAATCGCCCTCCTTCTCTTTCCTACGCCAATCTTTTGACTTCCTGATACGATGCGACTTGTATCCTTTACTTTACCTGTGCCATAAACGTTCCTCTTGGTCTACCTCTTCTTCTCTTTCCTTCTACCTTTCCTTCTATGATAGTTTTAAAAATCTGTCGTGTCTTATCAGGTGGCCAATCAACTTAGGCTCTCGATTATTTCCAATATAGACCTTTCTTCCTGAACCTTGTTCAATACTCTTTCGTTTGACATTCTTTCCGTCCAGCTTATCCCTTCGATCTTTCTCCAGCACCATACAATGGAGGCATTTGAAATGTGGTATTTCATATGCCTCCATCCTATCTCTGTCTTTCTGTGTCATAATCCACGTCTCATATCCATAGAGTGCGTTGCTCCAAATATAAGTTTTCTATCTCATGGAAGATAAATTAATTCAAAAAGAACCATTAAAAATTAAATATACATAAATAATTACAACATAGCTCTTGTGTTAGTGATAGATACTATGCACCATGCACCAGTGAGGAGGGGTCCGGTCGGTTTGCTCTGCAAAGGGAAGCCGTAGTAGACAATTTACATTTACACTCCAACATTTCCACCAAAAAGCAACATATTACTAACATATAATTATATAAAAAATCGCTTTACTAAGCGGACTATGTATTAAAACCAATGACTATACACGTGGTTGTATGGTCGTTGATTAAAACCTATTAAAATATGCAAAAAGTATGTAATAAGATAAGGCAATAAATCGTATAAACACTCACAAAAAAGGCTGCTACAGCAGCAAGTCTTTAGTTAGGCAACTACGATATTGACGAATTTTTACCACCGACGCAAAGAGAGGGTTGAACACGTTTTCAGATCATTTTGAGACTCGTCGACAAAATATTTATGACTCTGACTGTATATTTTTTATCGATTAGATAGAGACCACTATTTTTATTTTTTTTTTAACCGTGGGGGAAAATCCTTCATGGATGTTATGCCGGACTCCTACCGACTAAAAACCCCCACGGTAACGCCCAGAAGCCTATGGTTGGGAGCCCCGGGTAAGCCCTCGAAAGGATGTCCCAGGATAGATAGAGACCCCTAACGACTGCCACGTATGTCACTGCTATGTTTCAAGCAGAGAACGTAGGGACATACACTATAGACTACACAATGTAACCCTTTTTTTTATATTTGGTCCGTCAATTGACTGCACCCCGCTAGATGGCAACAAAGCTGAAGTGCAGTCCAGAAGATACAGCTTTGCTACAGCCGTTCAACCAAAATCGAGGTTGAGGACTGATTATCGTTCTGGAATACGATCTTTGCTTCAACGTAGATTGTCTTGGCACATTCTGTCTAGATTAACCGCAGCATGATGTAAAAATTAACAAAAACATTTGTATTAACATAAAACATGTAATAGGTACCCATACAACGGAACGGAACTATGATGTAATTCCAAAAAAGTTAGATGTTGTTTCCATTGCGGATGTTAAAATGAATTAATTAAACAGATTCTCATTTTAGAGAAACACGGAATCAAAATTTATGCAGTTTTATAGATTTGACATGCAAATATTTTAGAACTAGCTTTTGCCTGCGGCTTCGCGCGGATGTCGGTTATCAGGACCAAAGATAGCCTATGTTTTAATCCAGGGTGTTGGCTAACTCAATACGAAATTTTATTAAATTCGCTCCAGCCGTTTAGACGTGAAAGATTAACAAACATCCATCGATACTTACAAACTTTCGCGTTTTTAATATTAGTAGGACACCGACTAGCTTATACCCGAGGGTACGCCCGTGTCGGAGCCTTTCCTTACTTTTACTTAATTCAGCTCTGTACCAAATTTCATCAAAATGTGTTCAGTGGTTTAGATGCAAAAACGTAACAGACAGACCTACTTTCTCATTTATAATGTTAAACACAGTTGAATGTCTAATCTCTGAACCTTTTTTTTTTTTTGTTTTTTTTTTTTTTTTTTTTTTTTTTTACGTGGTGGAATGCTTTTAAGCACTTCGCTCACCCCCCACGGGGGCAGGGAGTGGGCTTCGTGTGGGACTCCTAGCCTCGAAGGAGGCCAGACTACCCACTAAACCACCACGGTGTCCGTCGTCACCACATTTCGACGATGGCGGGAACAACATCTTCCGCCATCGTCGTGTGGGTCGCCCGCCGCTGATCCACGGCAGGCCCATCTCTGGTGCGGCAGAAGAGGAGTCCTTCTGCCACTCGCCTAGGCAAGGCACACGCGACACGACGTGCGCCTTCAACCTCGAGGCCTATGTAAGGGCAGCAGACGCCCCCGCGTCTACTGCCCGGCCCGGTTAGGGGGGGAGGAGTTGGTGGTACCGCCTCCTCCGAGCCCCGGTTCTCTTGCGGCGCTGTGGGAGGGAAAGGGGGTCACATTCCCTCTCCCTCTCCGCCGCCTCCTTCTGCGAGATAACCGTCTCGCAGAAGGTCTGAACCGCTGCCCACGCCTCATCGCCGCCGTCGACCATAGACAGAACTACGGCCGGCAGCGAGAGGTCCGTCCCCACTTCGGCGATGAGAGCACGGCGCTCCCCAGCCCATGCGGGGCACTCCTCTAGGGTGTGCTGCGCCGTGTCATCATCGCCGCCACAGTGGTGGCACCCACTGGTCGGCTCTCGTCCCACCCGGCACAGGTAGCTTCCGAAGCATCCATGCCCCGAAAGGACCTGCGCCATGCGGAACGTTACCGACCCCCGCGATCTGTCCATCCAGTCTCTGAGGACAGGACGGATCGCCTCGACGGTCCTTCTGCCAGCCGTGGGATTGGCCAGCCGCCGCTCCCACTCCAGGAGCATGGACCGTCTCACCAGGAGCCTCCGCTCTCCCACCTCCGAAGGTGCCGGGAACTCGCCCCGGCTCCGGGCCTCCTCGCGCCAATGATACACTAGCGCGAGGACTCCGGCCTCCAGCTCCCACGGAGGAGAGCCCGCCATTGCGCAAGCCGCCTCGAATGAGATGGTGCGGTATCCTCTTACCGCCCCGACGGCCATCACCCTCTGCGGACGTCGCAAGAGGGCAATGTTGCGTACCGTCAGGGCGTCGACCCACACAGGGGCCCCGTATAGGGCCATCGACCGCACCACTCCCAAATAAAGGAGGCGGCTGCTCGTCTGGGGTCCCCCTAGGTTCGGCATCAGCCGCCGAAGGGCAGCAGCCGTGCTGCTAATCTCTGAACCTGAACCAACTCAGTCGGGGTCGGCTTTCCTGTAACTGTGATGCGGCTAAACTTCGATATTTTCGTGAAGCGACTGCCATCTGACCTCCACAAGTTCCACAACCACGTGATATCAAAGTCCACTGTGATATTACTATAGGAAAAATAATGAAACCTACACTATTTGAATGATTTTTTATAGCATTTATTATGCCAACTATTTAAGTTCGAAATACATTGGGAAACGGATATGAAGAGAAGGGAAATTTGAAATGATTCAGGTGTGGCTCAATAGCTCAGTTGGAAGAGCATTCCCCCTGTAAGGGAAAGGTCGTGTGTTCAAATCCCACTTGAGCGCTTCTTTTTCCCGATGTATTTCTAACTATAGTGGTCATCATCATCATCAGCATAGTCTACGGTGTTTTTTAAATAAATGAACTTCACAACCAATGATTGCCCAGGGCATTTCTTAGGAACCTAACAACTGTACTCAGCCGGGGTGCGAGGGATGTGTCGATGATAACCTCACCTGTGTCGATGATAGCACCACGACCTACAGTCGGCGTGCGGTTTTAGTCGGTTCGAGTCCGACATAACCTCCTCTTCCGGCTCCGGCAGGGGGTATCCGAGGGGATTTCCGCACGGAGAAAAAAAAAAGGTTCCTAGGAAATAACCCTTCATGGCATTCGTCCACATTTAGCTTTAAGAGTGCCGCGGTGGAGTTTGTTGCGCCGTTTCTTCTCCACCAGCGCCTTGGAAACGGTGGTAAACTTAGATTAAGTAGAATTAAAATTGACGTCAATAAGAAACAATTTTATTGTTCAACATTGAAAATAAATGACTATGACTATGACTATGGCAGTTGGGTAATAAAATATATTCGTATACCTGCGCCCCCCCATCTCTCACCGTGGTGGGTCGACTTTGAGAAATAATAACAATTCTCTGTCCATATAGTTATGGGACAGTGTTAATGAATCTGCTCCGAGGCCTCGTAACTTTCAATTCTAACTTGATTGTACCTATAATATCAATTGTGTAGCCCATGGTCTCGAAAATACCTACAAAGGAGATATTAAGAACGGTTTGGATATAGTAAACGAGCAATCATCATCCTTACGTCAGTCCCGGCCGCATCTGAAACCGGCACCTCGGAGTCCGATTATGTTGTGACTTGGTTTTTGGTCTCCCAGCCTGAATTGGGTATTATCCTGTAGTTAAATTATCTAACCGAGCTCATTAAATTAAGAATTGTAAAAATCTGATGTTGCCCAAAAATTCAGCAGTTTGGTAATAGTGGCTCCTAGTGACTCTCTTTCTTAATACCGGGGTAATAATATAGCATAAGTATACCATACATTCCTTTTTTATATACATTATATAAACTTATGTTAAGTATTATGATCCATTAGTTTATACAATTTCATAATTTGTGCTTCTTAGTTTAGCTTAAGGAACAATGGAGCTGACGTGCCCATGTGGGCAAAAGCTTCTTAAAATCAATAGAATAAAAAAATAATAAAAAAAGAATTGTAAAAGAGCGGTAAATGTTGCGTCGGTTCTTATTTTATCGTTTTTATGTATTTTTAATAATGCACCCAACTTTTAATACTCGTAGTAGGGTAAATGATTTGACTATTAAATTTTATGACGTCACTAAAAAAATACGTACAAGTTACCTTATAACTTACCGTTTTGACGTTTAGTAAAAAATTGACTAGTCAGTAGAATACCCAATTCTGGTTAATGGCCGAACATTGACAGAGTTGTTCTGGGCCCTGATTCTATTAAAACCAAACCACAGTGGTGCCACCACAGTGGTCATTAAATAATAGACTTTAAAGCGATGTAGTTAAAGCTCAAAATTAAATGACTTTTAGCAGAGTAATTGCAAAAGTGTAATGAAACTGTTTTCATTTCATTTTGAACTTTAGGCGTATAGAAATGAAGACTAAAATTTAATGTAACTTTTTGCAGTGACTGCAGCACCACAGTGCAGAATCAAGGGCCTGGTTGCCTCTTATTAACTTAACGATAGATTAATGACAGTCGATCTGGAGACCTATCTGTGGTAGCCTAGTGGTATGGGTAAAGGACTGCTGAGACGAGGTCTCGGGTTCGATCCCAGGTTTACCATGGCACACACCAATGACTTTTCGATGCTTTTCGAAGTTATGTGTGTATTTATCCCAGGTTTATAAGTGCCCGGTTGATGGCAATAGGCTCACCACCTATTACATTGGGACCTAAACATAAACTGGCGAAATGTGGGTGCTAACACCTCTGCCTACCTCTTCGGGGAATACAGGCGTGAGTTTATGTTATGTTATGTATGTTATGATCTGGAGACCGACTTTTGGTGCCCTTCGAAAGTCTTGCAGAATTTTTACATATTTCATGGAAGCGTCTCGGAAACAGCTCTCCTAATGCGGTTAAATGTTTTTAAAAGTGCCATTTAAGTTTTAATTTATTTTTAATAATCCACCCAACTTATCTTTTATAAGTTGGGAGGATTATTAATGATTTGACTATTAAATTATATGACGTCACTAAAAAAATCATACAAGTTACCTTTTACTTATAACTAACCGTTTTGACGTTTAGTAAAAAGTAACTAAGTAATTTGACTAGTCAGTAGAATACCCAATTGTGGTTAATGGCCAAACATTGACAGAGTTGATCTGGGCCCTGATTCTATTAAAACCAAACCACAGTGGTGCCACCGCCACTGCAAAAAACGGCATTAAATAATAGACATTAAAGCGATGTCATTAAAGCTCATAATTAAATGACTTTTAGCAGAGTATTTGCAAAAGTGTAATGAAACTGCTTTCATTTCATTTTGAACTTTAGGCGTATGGAAATGAAATCTAAAATTTAATGTAATTTTTTGCAGTGACTGCGGCACCACAATGCCTTAGCTTTAGAGGAATCAAGGGCCTGGTTGCCCATATTAACTTAACGATAGATTAATGACAGTCGATCTGGAGACCGACTTTTGGTGCCCTTCGAAAGTCTTGCAGAATTTTTACATTTTTGAAAAGAAAAGAAAAAGAGAGAAAGAAAAATGTTTATTATTAAGACATGCTGCAGCACGCAAAAAACCTATCATGCCTAAGTTACAATTATAATTTTTTTACACACTCCATCATTAGGTGCCTAAAACTAACTTTTTTTTCATGGAAGCGTCTCGGAAACAGCTCTCCTAATGCGGGTAAATGTTTTTAAAAGTGCCATTCCTGGAAAAATGCGAAATACGATTTGACTGAAGACAGAAATGCCGAAGCGCGATCAGTAGGTATAGTCAGCGTCATAAATATCTTGACGACAAGGTCTCAAAATGATCTTGAAACTCTCGTATTAAAAAAGCAAATCAAACTGTTTTATTTATTTTTTTATTGGTATTATTGTACTAGAGGTGTGTACCACACATATCAGAACAATAGGTCAACTGGAAGTGGGTCAAAAAACTAAATTAAGATCATTTTCAGTACTCTGTTCGTCAACATCTTTTTGATGCTGACTGTAGGTATCTACTAGGTATAAGAATATATCCGGCGTCTCCTTCAGCGAGCAGGTAATGGTCGTGAAGGAGACGGCGGAGCGGGAGAGGCGGCGCGAGCGAGAAAGACTCGCGGATCGCGCCGCCCCGCGCCCGCGCGCGCAGGCAACTCGGGCGTCGGAGGGCACTGACTGACCTCCGTCCCCCATGAGCGCGGGCCTGGGGGTGACGGGTGGAGCCGCCTGTCACCCCAGCAGAAGCAGGCCACGGCGGCGGCGCGCTGAATAGCGCGCCTCCCCATTCCGGGGGCGAGTTGGGGACACCGTTGTCCCCCTCCTGAGGAGGGCCAGACCGTAAGGGATGGCCCTGGGTCAGCCGGGGTGCGAGGGATATGTCTATGACAACCTCACCTCCGGCCTAGCACCAAGACCCACAGTCGGCGTGCGGTTTTAGTCGGTTCGAGTCCGACTTAACCTCCCCTTCTGGCTCCGGCAGGGGCGGTATCCGAGGGGAGAAAAAAAAAAAAAGGTATAAGGATATATCGGTGTCCACGAGTTTGACCAAATCGTTTCACTTTTGTGCTCGCTTTATCTTTATAGCTTTTCATATGAAGATTTATTAATCTGGTCGTACAAAACATGGTGTTTAATAGCGGGTCCAAACTCGGTGGTCGTACGAGAACGTAGCCAGTTCTTCGTCCCACGGTTCGAATACGATTTCATTGAGGAAACATAAAGTGGAGCATTGTAAAAGTTCTAGATAGCGAGTATGTTCTAGAATATTAAGATTACAATTATATGGGAAACAAAGGAGATATAAAACTTTATTAATTCAAGATTAGTACTTTCTTTCACAAAATATGGTATTAACCGTGACACAGCTACTGCGGAACCCGTTTCCACGAGTCGCGTACTAGTTACAGGATTTCTCTCACCATATCGTAAAGATTAAACCATTATTTGCACTTTCTCTTGAGTATCATGCGGTAGCCTAGTGGTATGCGTAATGGACTGCTGAGACGAGGTCTCGGGTTCGATCCCAGGTTTACCATGGCACACACCAATGACTTTTCGATGCTTTTCGAAGTTATGTGTGTATTTATCGCAGGTTTATAAGTGCCCGGTTAATGGCAATAGGCTCGCCACCTATTACATTGGGACCTAAACATAAACTGGCGAAATGTGGGTGCTAGCACCTCTGCCTACCCCTTCGGGGAATACAGGCGTGAGTTTATGTTATGTTATGTTTATCATTTCACATTACTATAATACATTTTCGTTAATCATCATCATCATCATCACCATCATTGTATTAGTCCCATCCGAGGAACTGACAGGTCCGCATTTTCGATATCCTACTAATATTATAAACGCGGCGGTTTGTGAGTATGGATGGATGTTTGTTACTCTTTCACGTAAAAACTACTGAATGGATTTTCATGAAACTTTACAATAATATAGCTTATACATCAGAATAACACATAGGCTATATTATCATCACGCTACTACTCAAGGGAACGGAGCAGTGATCATTAATGTCAACAAATTCGGCCGGCATCGTCATATACGCAAAAGTGACAGTGTGGTTATTTCTGTTGCTGTTTAGATAACTATATTATTGTATAAGAGGGTGCAGTGGGAACGGGATCGGACGCCACGCGGGTGGAAAAAAAATTGGCGGTACGACGTTCGCCGGGTCATCTAGTATACTAATAAATTACTAGCTAACCCGGCAAACTTCGTACTACAAATTTTTTTCAATGTTTTAAGCGCTCAATGGTTTAAGCGTGATAGTGTAACTCTGTCTGTCTGTATGTTACGCTTTCACGCCTAAACCACTGAACCGATTTTGATGAAATTTGGTATAGGGGTAGATTAGACCTTGAGAAAGGACATAGGCTATTTTTTATCGCGATAACCGACATCCACGCGGGCGGAGCCGCGGGCAAAAACTAGTATCATATATGTGCTCTTTATGGCACACTTTGTGGTAAATTGATTGGAAGTATGGATTTATTATTTACGTAGGGACGGACATACAGGTCAAACTGGAATGTATATTAGTTTATACAGTTCTACAGGAATGTGTTTCACAATAACAACAGTCAATTCTAAAACCAAAGGCAGCCGGGTCCGCATTCTATTGTGAATGAAACAAGAGCATACTTCTATCGCAGTGTTTACAAACACACCCGCGGCGTGCATACCGCGACATTTTGTTTTATTCGCAACCGACTGCAAAAAGGAAGTTCTCAATTCTTCTTTTTTTTAATACATTCTGAAGTTTTGTTTGTGAGTTGATATACCAAGATATGAGTACGAGTAGTGATTGATTGGAAACAGAGGTCGAAAAAAGATGGATGGAATGCGTGAAAGAGGGTACATCTTGGGAATGTATGGAGCAGAATGACATATCGTCCCTTAGCTTACAACACCGCTTAAGTCATTTTTACCAACTTTACAGGAGACGAAAAAAACTATGCAATCCAGTTGACCCTCCCCGACCAAAGCAATCTTGTCAGATGGGGAAAAGCCACAGATAAAACATGTAACTCATGTGGTGAAGCAATTGGTACTGCTAGGCACCTACTGGTGGGTTGTAGGACGCTATTAGACCGAGGTCATTACTCGCGCCGACATGATAAGGTATTAGAAATCGTACGTGAGGCGGTAAGTTTGGCGGTAGCTAGAGCGAAAAAGGGTTTAACCACAAACCAAAGAAATGACGTCGCGTTTGTAAAGGAAGGCTGCTCAAAAAAGACAAATCAAAAGCCGTACTCAATTTTGATAGCAGCCGCTGATTGGACATTACTCGCAGATTCGTATGAGAAACACTATAAAATACCGGAGGATGTTTGTGCCTCGACATCCAGACCCGATATATTCCTATTTTCAAAACAGCAAAAGCGTGCAGTACTAGTAGAACTCACAGTACCGTGGGAAACTAACATACCTAAAGACCACGCTATAAAAATAAACAAATACTTTGACCTGACCAACGAGTTAACCAAAAATGGCTATGTGGTTAAACTCTACGCCGTGGAAGTAGGAGCAAGGGTAATTCCAGCTAAATCCCTGTATAACTTATTTAAAGACCTCGGATTGCCAAGAGCTTCAGTAAGCTCTTTACTCAAACGAATATCTAAAACGGCGTTGATAGGATCTTACCAAATTTGGATAGGTAGAGGGGGGAACACGACTGACGGTGGAGGTGAGCGCTGATGCATCACAAGGTGGCCACCCTAAACCTAAACCTGGGTCGCAAGTCCCAGGCGCCGTCACAGTGTTCCTCTCTGTACCACGCCATGGACCCGGCGACCGCACGGTGAATCCATGGAATGCTAAGAACCGGATCTCTTAAAAAATCTGTGTTTTTTTCTATTGCTTCTTAATACATACTCTAGTTAGCTGTTAAGAAATAATTAATTATACTTATTTTGACGATTTACTTTATTTTAACTTTTATTTTATGACTTGAGCGGTGTTGACTGATCAACCATTCACTTTGCCGTTCCCAATACCATATTGACAGCTAAAGATAGATCGCATCTACAGATAAAGGATAGTGCTTGGCTGTTGAGATTCAAAACATAGTAACTACCTCCAACCAAAACGTTCAGGAGAGCCAAATTTCCGATGTTTTCGATTGATACTAAAATAAATTAAATCTAAAGATTTAAAATGTTGACCTTTTAGTTTGTATAACTCGTAAACGTTGAAGTGTAGTTACATTCAAATCGCGTACCTATACTTTTTTTTTATGACTTTATCCAGTTAAGACTGTAAAAACAATATCAAAACATAGTAAGTCTGCTTACTAGGTTAGCGATTTGATTTTCAGTGGTAAACGTAAAGACCAGACCCCGATATCAAGGACCCAGAGATAGTATTGACTCTCCGTTAATCTGTTGTGTTTAACGGATGTACCCAGTATCGACGTTTTCTCTTCTTGTCTAGAGCCAGTAAAAGTAATCAATTCATCACCATGGTCCACAATACATATATGCTTTACAGAAGCGGCTCAAATTGAACTGACCGTATAAATTCCTAATACAGTCAACAATCAATTAGCCTAACGCAGTTGAGATGTTGGGATACTGTTTTCACGCTGCCTGGCCAGACAGGTCGGAACATGGTTTTATTTTGAGGTTTTCTTCTCTCGCAGTGATGTCATCTGCATATTTTCCGTTACTGATCTCTTTAGACACTCCTCGGATGAGATGTAGTGGCGGTACTTGTATTCTGTTCTCGTCACCACGTGGACAATATAACAAAAATGAATACATGCGCGGAATTTCAAATCTGAGTTCCTTATCAGGAAACCAAATCGGCAAACCAAGCATATGCGCTTGGCCTAAAATGTATTCTCCTTCGGTAGGGTTTTGATTAGATAGGGAGTTCCTCCTGGTAGCCAAGAAGTTTCTTTTTTTTTATAGTTGCTTTCTACGCATTTAGCCACTATCAAATTTAATCTTATTTTGTATTTTATTACTTTTATTAGTTAAAAAAAGTGTGTTTATGATGACGATAACTTGTTAATGATATTGATGACGATGTTGATGACGATGAATGAGGTGATTACTGCATCAGTAAAGGTGTGGGGAGGGGACTTTACTAGAAGCTCCCTGGGGACATTTGGATTGAACACGTAGAGTCACAATTCACTGTAATATGCCATTTTCCTACACGTGTGTGCGTTTTTCAAGACGTTATGACTAAAAACACACCATTTTTATACATAAAAACTCGAATTCACACCAATTTCGGAAAATAAAATTATACCGGTATGCATCTTCTATGCTTACCTGCCGAAAACTCAGTTACTATGTTTTGAATTTTAACAGCCGATACGTCAAATTTGACTGTTGCGATCTATCTTTAACTGTAAGTAATGTTATTGGGAACGGCCGTAGTCGAATACTTATAGTCTAGATACAGTGATTTGCTTGAATAGCATAGCTGAGGGAACAGCTCATTTCCAAGCTTGTTTAACAATTTATTTACAGGTAAATCTCTGATTTCATTAGAAAGCTTGTTAAAAAGCGTATAGCCCTGGAAAGAATTACTTATTTTATGGAGTCTACTATCAACTAAGGATACCCTACCCGCATCGGCCGCTGGACAAAAGAAACCAGATTCCGCCAGACCGTTCAGCCCTTAGAGCATGACTGAATAACAAATATTTTCATAAACATTCACATTTATAGTATTAGTCGGATAGGATGGATACATTCTATCATCGCACAGCTCGCCATAGGCAGGGAATTCATCCCTATACATTGCATCCGACAACGGTGCACACCGTGCGGTATGAAAGGAACTTCATCCCACGCACGCTCAAGTTGTGGAATGAACTCCCTGCCGTGGTTTTCCCAAACGACTACAATATGGGTTCTTCAAGAGGAGCATTAGAAGGTTTCTTCAGGGTAGGTAGCACGAGTGTAACGCCCCTGGTGTTACATACGTCCATAGGTAACCACTTTCCATCAGGTGGGCCGTGTGCTTGGCTGCCACCTAAGAGATATAAAAAAAAATAGGATGACGTTAAATTGTTAAAATTCACTTCGAATAAGAATGGTATACCTACATTTTTTTTTTTTACATTTAGTCCGTCAATTGACTGCACCCCGCTAGATGGCAACAAAGCTGAAGTGCAGTCCAGAAGATACAGACCACCATTCCCGGTGCCATTGGAAGTAAAATGGTGGTCCCTAACTTGACGGCCTTGATAGATGCCTTTTCACGCCCCGCTTGAAGAACCCGGGACTGTAAGAGGAGGGAAACACGTATGCGGGCAGAGCATTCCAGCTCTTTATCGTGCGGCAGAGGAAAGAGCCCCCAAACCGTTTAGTGCGAGATGGTATGGATTCCACCGTGTGTGGATGGCACCGCAGACCAGCACGTGTTGTTCTGGATAGGAAGGGAGAGGGTGGGATCAGTTGAAATAACTCCTCAGAACACTCGCCGTGGTAGAGGCGGTAGAAAACGGCCAGATAGGCAACGTCTCTACGCAACTGCAGAGGTTCCAAGGTGTTGGTAACCTCAGGATCACCTATGATACGAACTGCACGTCGCTGCATTCTGTCAAGAGCGTCTAACAGGTATTGCGCGGAACCATCCCAGAGATGAGAACAGTATTCCACACAAGAGCGAATCTGTGTCTTGTACAGAAGACACCGCTGCTCCGGCGTGAAAAACCGCTTCGCCCTGTTCAAGATCCCGAGTTTGCGCGACGCTGTTTTGATGACGCTCTCGATGTAATTCTTGTTGTTCAGGTTGCAGCGAACATCCATTCCGAGCATGTCAATGTGGTCCTGTAGAGCCAGCGGTGTATTCTGGAGAGTAGGGAGAGGAAGGAAGGGGGAGGTCTTGGCTGTGAACGCGCACGCTTGTGTTTTTTTGGCATTGAACTCGACCAGATTCTCTGATCCCCGTTGGGAGATGCAAGTCAGGACCCGGTCGAGCTCAACGACAAGCCGCTGTCTATTTGCGTCAGTGTCAGCCCGCTTGGCCGCGGGGTGCCCGAAGTATCGCCCATGTAGAGTGCTGTCATTGTATAGCAATGGATACTGCCTACTGCTAGCATATCATTTATATGCAGAAGAAAGAGAGTGGGCGATAAGACGGACCCCTGGGGCCCGGCCGTCACAGAGAACTCGGATACTACGCTCATGCAGGAAGCTGGCAACCCAGTCGCATAGACGAACAGGCAGACCATAGGCCGAAAGCTTGGAAAGTAGCGAACTGTGCCAGACTCTATCAAAGGCTTTGGCGATATCAAGACTGATAGCCAATGATTCGCCATGCCTGTCCATAGCCTCACCCCAGAGGTGTGTGACGTAAGCCAAAAGATCACCCGTTCCAATCCCGATCACACTACATACAGATGCACTTAGTTACAGGTAATTTAAACCAACTAAAACCATGCTAAAGCCTAAAGAATTACCACACAAACATCCAACCCATTCAAAACTAACAAGCGTGACGCCCCACAATCGATTAACAGAACATTCTGAACAATCAATGTATCACTCGATGTTGTACAGTTACCGATTGTACCGATGTACCGGTGGGCACATTATCTGATTCGATTAAACCATTATTATTGTAACGATCACAGTTAGCAATGGTTGAGAGACTAATTGAAGTATTATGCAGGTCAGGAACTAAATTATAGTCACGCAGTCACTGAGGCGTTTTTATTTGTAAGGTCGGAGCAAAATGCTTTTATAAACATTGATAATAATCGGTTATAAATTGATTGGGTCGAAGTCCCTTCACGGAAAATATCGAAATCTAGCCAAACATTGTTGGTGTCTTCTATACAAGACCCAAATTCGTTCCTGCGTGGAATACTGCTCACATCTCTGGGATGGCTCCGCAAAGTACTTAGGTACTAGATGTTCTCGACAGGTTGCAGCGACGTGCGGTCCGCATTATTGGGAATCCTGAGGTCACGAACACCCTCGAATCTGCAGATGCGTAGAGATGTTGCGTCTTTGGCAGTATTCTACCGTCTCTACCATGGTGAATGTTCTGATGAGCTGTTCCAATTAGTCCCACCATCTCCTTTCCTTCACAGGACGAGGCGAGGTGAAGTTGAGGTGTCTATTATAAAAAAAAAAACAGTTTGTCTGGAAAAAGTGGACTCCGAGGTGCAAGCTTCGGATGTGACCGGGATTAACGCTAGGATGAAGAAGAATAATCGGTTATTTTGTAGCTTTTTGGTAGCTGGATTCCATATCAATAGGCCTACCATAAAGAAATACCCGCAGTTGCGGATCGAAATGTCGTGTAATCGGTTCCTTGAAACACATATTATCCCGAAGAGAGTACGTAACACTTTGGTTCTATTTAAACCCAACAGTAAGATAAATGAAGTGACTTCGGGAATACAGTCAGCATCAAAAAAATGTTGACGTACAAAGTACTCAAAATTATCTTAATTTTAGCCCCTTTTAGC
Organism: Eilema sororculum; assembly: GCA_914829495.1. Taxonomy (NCBI): domain Eukaryota; kingdom Metazoa; phylum Arthropoda; class Insecta; order Lepidoptera; family Erebidae; genus Eilema; species Eilema sororculum. The sequence continues at coordinate 21,741,390 of OU618549.1, forward strand.
TTCCAGTTGACAGAAAATTGCGATATTTGGTGCACACCTTTAGTTTGGGCTATAATTGGGCTTAATATAAGAGTTTCAAGATCATTTTGAGACTTCGTCGTCAAGATATTTATGACGCTGACTGTATTATGTATGATTAAATACTACATCGTTTGGGGCCCGAAGTTTCGAATATTTCATGACAATACCCAGAGTGCAGTCAAATCGGTGGAAGCCGGTATTTAAGTAACAGACTCCGTATAATTTTTGAATTTACCTCACCCTTCTTTCTTCTTTTGTTATATCTTCGTTCGCTTTTTCCAATGGTAACGCGCAACGCAAATAGTTGCGCTCCTAGATTATCCATCAAATGGTTTGCACTCCTGTATGTATCCTATAAACTAATAAGGTAGTTTACATAGTGACACGCAACTCACGCACCTTTACATAAACTTTATCTGCGTGTACTTTTCTAATTTCTTTCATGTTATAACTGACTCCCGCGGTGTGAATACCTGCATTATATCTCTATTGTACACTTCAAAAGCACTCCATCACATATAACATGGATATAAGCTTTCTCTTCGCAAATCGCCGGTACAAAAATAAATCCACTTCTTTACACACACGTTTTATCAATATTTACTCAAGTTTATCGGTGGTCCGCAGCGCGAACAGTGTCATTAGGTTAAATACTTAACGGTACTTGCGCGATGATTCAAGTCTGCGAGCTTTTTGTATTACTTGCAGTGATATTATCGTTATTGTCGTCTTCAGCGTTCTGTGGTCGAGCCGGTCGTGTCGTGCAAACAAATGGGGCTATTAGCACACATGGAGTACTGAGGGCCAATTCTATTCTCAAGTAATAATTATCTGTTCAAAATGCAGTCTCGATCTAAAGTCAATCTTCCAAATGTCAAAAATGGTCACGATGAGCACAATTTTCAAGAACGAACGTTGACAGTGATAGATCGAACATTAGATCGTGGCAAAATTAATTTCATTGAAAGGATGAAAACGGAACCTCCCTTAGGATTAGGATCCATCTGTCTGTTTTTTTTTTTTTTTTTTTTTTTTTTTATACTGGACACGTCAATTTGACTTTTTTCTCAGGAATGCGTGGAGGTATCAAGTCGAAATTCATACCACAGACTCAAGTCTATAACGTCTTGAAGCTGTGCAAAAATCAAACTTCTAAGTCAATGCAATCAAAATATATTGCGGTTTATGAAGCTTAAGTTACGGAACCTTTGGTGCGCGAGTCCGACTCGCACTTGACCGGCTTTTGACATTTGAAACATTGATAGTAGGTCGAGACTGAATTCTGAACATCTTTTTATGAGGAGAATTGGCCATGAGAACAGTTTATTTTTGTTAACTCTTAGTTACAGCTCATTAATTTTGCCTAGACTTCATCAAATTTCCTTCCTGGGGATTTCTTTCTCAGGGTATAGGCACACCTCCTGTGTAGAAACAACGGTTGGTTTAGCCTGACTTGTGACCCATCAAGGTAGTGAACGCGACTGCCACGCAATAGGTGCGGGTTCGATCCCCGCTCAGTGCAAATATTTGTTTGCATGCTATTTGCATTGGTCTGGTTGTTTCTATGTATAATATGTATGTATTTACAAAAAAAAAGTATCTAAGTATGTTTATCAGCATTCTAGATTCCATAACACAGTTATGCTATTAGTTATGCTAGTTAAGCTTACTATATCTTACCATGGGTCTAGATAGCGTTGTGTAGAATGTTGTGTAATATTTATTAATAAAAAAATACGTTTTCTCAAAATTCCAGATAGAGGAAGTGTGGCTGGAAGGTCCTCGAGGTGCGTGGGAGGGGACCCGTGTGGCGCAATGGCTGCGCCTACGCACGCGACTTGGTCTGGGCCATCTGCAGTACCAGCTCGACACGCTCGCGCCGCCCGGCAAGTGGACGCTCCGGGCCAAACTGGAAGATGGATCGCAGGTTTTTATATTGTTACTTTTTTTGACCTGGAATAGCAGCTCTTTTGGGGAAATAAGTGATCAAGCTTACAAAAGTATTACTTTTATACCACGTATGTGGTAGCCGGTCCGCAGCTTGAATGGAGTCCCTCTTTCCTGAAACTCTGTCTTGAGCTTGCCTTCAGGCGGAGTGAAGTCATATTGACGTGTCCTATAGGATAAAAAGGCCTGGAAAGTAAATCCAAGGCCTCGTTCTTTCTTCAGTAGGTGCACCGACTTCCAGTTGAAGTTGGTTTATGGTTCAAGGATGTTAGTAGAGCCCGCATGATGACCTGTACAGTATATTGTAGTAGATTAAAAACTAGAAGTGCCTTGATTGAACTTGGGTTAATTGCAGGCGTCTGCCGTCTTCTGGGTAGGCAATTACGAGCTACCTCCGTTCCAGCTGAGTGTGCGTCACGCGCCGAGAGTGTTGAGGACCAGTGAGCGGCTTGTATGGACCGTCTGCGTCAGGTATGTCAATCAAGTGTTGTGCAGTTCTTTGTATGTAATTTATATATCCTCAAATAACTTATTAATTACATGTTGAGGACCTTCATAACTTCAAGAAAAGAGCGTACTCTCTTTTGAAAGGAAAGCGACACACTTGTGACTCCTCTGGTGTTGTGGGTGTCCATGGGCGGGTCCATAAAAAAAACTTGTCTTCCACCAGATACCCGTGGTCAGAGGCCGTGGAAGGCATCCTGGTGATCCGGCTCCGCGGCGCGGGGGGCGGAGGCGCGGGTGTGCGCACGGCGGTGCAGCTGCGCGCGCCCAAGGCGTGCCACCGCCACGCCGTCGCCGCCAAGAGGGTAGGCCTCCACTCGCAGAACCCGCCTGAGGTCCTTGTTGCTGACTTCTCTTTTCAGGTATATTTTTTCTTTTTGTTTCTTAATCATACATACATATAATCACGCTTTTATTCCCGGAGGGTAGGTGAATTAATACCCACATTTCATCAATAAATGTATTCGGTCCCATGTAATAGGGGGTATTGCCATAATATTCCAGGCACTATTGTTGACTCGAGCCTATATCTGAGGCTGAGTCTGGGCTGTATATATCTGTCAGATGTTAAACAGCCCTATCCCTTAGTCGCCTTGTACGACACCGCATGGGACGAGATGGGGTGGCCCAAATTCTTCTCTACCGGGAACCACGTGGCTTCAGACATATTATCATATACATAATCATAATCAATGTTTATTTGCGAACACAAGTACAAATTATGGTCTTAGAGATCCGGTTCTTAGCATTCCATAGATTCACCGTGCGGTCGCCGGGTCCATGGCGTGGTACAGAGAGGAACACTGTGACGGCGCGCGGCGCCTGGGACTTGCGACCCAGGTGTAGGTTTAGGGTGCTTGCTCGTTCCGTATTCAACCCAAAAAGGCATGCAAAGTTACAATATAAGTTAAAAGTACATAAAATACACGCTATAGGAGTAGCTGGACTGATTACCAATAAAAATAAATTTCTGATTTTCTTTTGCTTTTTGGTTCCCGGTGGAGTACAAAAGTCCGCTCCAGCTCTTCCCGTGGGTGTCGTAAAAGGCAATAAAGGGATAGGGCTGTTCTCCATCCGACAGTAAACATACAGCCCTAGACAAAGGGCCCGCTGGACGGTTTTAGGCTCGCCCCTTATTACGTCGTTGGGACCGAAAATCACAAGTGACGAAACGTGGTTGTGAGTACTCCTCTGTCTACCCCTTCGGGGATTTACAGACGCTAGTTCATTTAGACACCGTGGTCTCACACCCGAGGGGACCTTGGAGGCCCCTGGGCCAACCGGGGCGTGACGATATGCCAGAAGCTACTGACAACCCTTCACGGAGTGCAGTTTTAAGCGGTTCGAGCTGGTTTGGGGGTGTGGGGAAATGGTATCCGAGGGTACTTTCGCACTTCTGTAAACTTTTCAAGTCTGGCTCGTTCTCATTGTTCTTAGGAAGTTTAATCTTATAAGCCTGTTTGTCTTCAGGAGGAAGGCACGCGAATCTGGCAGAACACAACAGTAGTGTCTCAAGTGGTGGAGAAACCGGTGACTCTGGAGTTCCTCACCAAGCATCGAGCAGTCATAGCGCGCGGACTGCCTTATAAGTTGAAGGTAGGCTTATATTGTATTGGAATTAAAGTAACGTTAAAATTTAAACAACTACTCTGAATGCAGTACAATAATTTGCAATCCTTGAAAAGTCGCATTCAACTTTGTATTGAGAACAATGACCATCATCTTATGCAAAATAGGTAAATTAACTCTTCATTAAGTTTGCCGTATGTCATTACCGTAGGTCGGAATTAGGTCAAGTTATTTACGTGCTTAGATTGATTTCACGCAATGTGGATGTCTCGAATCCGAAAAAGGCCGTGATTAATTAATTGATAAAATTATTATGATTCTTTGTAACCATGGTGGTCCCAAACTGTGGAGAAATGCTGTTAAAACATTTTTTTCGGAAAGTTAAGAATATCCAAAATGGCTTAACACCTAATTCTTATTATGATCTTCACCAACCAATAGGTATCCATACTAATATTATAATGCGAAAGTAACTCTGTCTGTCTGTCTGGCTGTATGTTTTCACGCCTAAACCACTGAACCGATTTTGATGAAATTTGGCATAGTGGTAGATTAGACCTTTAGAAAGGACATAGGCTATGTTTTGTAGCGATAACCGACATCCACGCGGGCGGAGCCGCGGGCAAAACTAGTATTCAAATATTTATTATTAGTAATATTGTTGGCCACACGCGTTTCTCCATCAGCAAACCCGGGAAGACTCACATTAATATCAACATTTCGATGCAAGTACATAAATAACTCTACCTAATTCCGACCTATGGTCATTACTCGATACTTCCCGAAATGAATTTTTATACAGGAGATGTACTTTTCCGTATTTCTAGGTGAAAGCAACCCGCTGGGACGACAAACCAGCCATCAAAGAACAGGTTCAGGTGTGCCGGTACCCTGCTTCTGCAGCACTCACTGGGGCAGAGGGCTTGGAGGGGGGGCAGGCCGTGACGTCACACGAACTATGCGCGGAGGGTGAAACAGACGGCAATGGCGTAGCGAGACTCATGTTCGCGGCCGTGCAGGGCGCCGCGCCTTTCTATCGGTTTCAGGTAATGATTCTTACGTCGACAGCTCGAGAGTGACTCCTCAGGTATTGCAGGTAATGGTAACCACTTTCCATCAGGTGTGTGTTTACCTATGTGGTATAAAAAACTTAAACCAACAGTTCGTAAGAAAGTTGGTAGATGGCTCCACCTTAAAGGCGGATATAAAGAGAAGGGAAATTAGAAGTGATTCAGGTGTGGCTCAATAGTTCAGTTGGAAGAGCATTCCCCCTGTAAGGGAAAGGTCGTGGGTTCAATCCCACTTGAGCGCTTCTTTTTTCCGATGTATTTCGAATTTAAAAGTTAGCATAATAAATGCTTTATAAAAATTTCATTCAGAAAAAAATTTAATGTTGAAAAAAATATGGTTCCAAGTCAATCTCTAGCTGGTATATCGCTGATTAACAAACGAGATTCCGACACAGGCTTTTCTCGGGGTTAAGAGGTTATATGGTAGTAGCCTGGTCCCATCCGAGGCTCTCAGGCCTCAGGAGCCTGGTCTGGGGTTCACTTACTGTTTCTCACAGTCTTCGTATAGTTTATGCGACCTTTACTGGAAAAAATACATTTGACTTCCCAATCCCTAGAGAAGTCTGCGTCAGAGCTTCATCCATTAATCAGTAGGTGTACAGCCTTGCAGGTGAAGTAATCTTGAATCCCAAAGATCTTGGATAGACTATTGCCTCCACAATAGGAGTATCAACAAACCTTGTTGGATAACAAATGCCTATTAATAGCGCCCCTGCAAGCTCTAACCGTATATCTTGGACCTAAAATGGGTTCAAATATATGCGCAGTGTACGTTTCTTGCATGTATTTTGAAGATAGCACGCGGAGTTACTGCGGTGCACGAGCTCAAATTCACCAAGCATAGATTATTACAAAACGCGCTAGGGCCTTTTATATCTAGTGATTTAAATCCAAGATATATGGTTCGAGCTATAGAAGGGGTAGACCCAAGAAGTCCAGGGTTAAAATCGTAGAGGGTGAAATGAGTGGAAATGGTCTCTCACTACCATGGACGTCCAAGAACTAACAAAATGAATTGAGGAAGGGCCGGAAGGTGGACCCTGAGCTCCGTGGGCATTTTGAGCTCGAATGCAATTAGGATAACGTCTAAATGAAGATGATGATGAGGAGTATCAACTAACCTCTCTCTGTCCACAGGCACAGTTGAAGAACGACAGTACCACCACAGCGTCGCTGTCGGTGCGGGTTCGAAGCGGGGCCGTGCAAGCAGCCCTAGGTCCTCTGAAGGCAGACGCACGAAACTCAAGAACGCTGGTCCCGCTGTACATCAACGCGCACGTCACCACGCCACTTACTGTACACTTTGTGGTATGTACTCCCTGGCAGCTCACGTGTTTCTTTCTTCCTACAGTACCAGGTCCTTTAAGCGGGGCGTGAAAAGGCATCTAACGAGGCCGTCAAGCTGAGTGCCACCACTGTTAACATGGTACATGTTTATAATGGTGACACTCTTTCCGAGACTTTGCCTTTAGCTTACCATCAGGCTAGGTGAAGTCAAATTGATGTTTGTATAAAAAATGTACCCATGTTCGATGTGGGATTTATAGAAATACGGGTGTTAATATGATTGAGAAACCAGAAAGGAACTAAATACAGTCATGTAAGTCGGGGTGTGAGGGTCCATCCAGAGTCCATCTCACCCTCGGCCACCAATGACCCAAGGTTGCGTGCGGTTTTAGTCGGTTCGAGTCCGATATAACCACCCCCGCTGGCTGCGGTTTGGATCCGTACTAATCCGCGGAGATTTTCACACTACAAAAGAGTCATAATTATTTATAAAAATGTAAGTTCTTTAATTAACAAAAAAATAATAATATACCTACTTCTAGAACACAAAGACACCGGAAAGTAAAAAAAAAAGTTAATATGGATGGAGGGAACGATGGATAGATGTTTGTTAATCTTTCATGCCTAAACGGCTGAAGCAATTTTAATAAAATTTGGTATGGAGTTAGCTAACACCCTGGATTAACACTGTAGAAGATGCAACTTAAGTGGTTCCTATTTGTTGCTATGGAATGAAACACTTTAAAGACTTTAACTATGTTTATTGCTAAAACAGGGAAAACTATGCTATGCTAGGTAAATTGCTAAAATGATGTAATGAATGCACCCGGTTTGCTGTCGGAATATGCACTGAGGCCGCGGCGCATTAGACGCGGCCGTGTTAGGTTGCTAGATCAGCAAAACGTGTTCAATGGAAATTATTACATCGAACAAACCCATAAGCTATGTTTGGTCGCGATAACCGACATCCACGCGGACGGAGCCGCGAGCAAAAACTAGTAACATATGTAATTGAAAATATAGAAATGGTAGGACTTTTGTTGAAGTCGGTGCCTCCTTCTTGTTCCGAAGTCGGTTAAAAACAACAAACAAACGGTTTGACAATATTATACATCTCTCGTCATAATTAATTTCAAAGTAACTATTTCCACAGGTAATCACCCGAGGCGGCATCATCTACCGCTGGGGAGCGACCACTCAATGTCCAACCTCCAGCTCCGCCGACCAAATCCGCACGGCACCCCGCAACTACAAATGCAACGACAACTATTACGCGTACAACCGTGACGTCATGGCCCAAAGAGACAGCCCGTATAGCTCAGATGATGACACTTCTAGATCCAGATCTAAAAGATCCTTTAATAGTATACTAGAAGCAGAAAGTGATCCAAACGCTATACCAATATCCCCAATTAATATATCAGAGAAAGCCAAAAATATATCAGAGATATTAGATAGTATTGGATATAACAGGATCAATCCAGATTTTGACCCAAATTCTATACTTCCAAGCCAAAATCCTTCGGTTAAAAATATTTGGAACGGGTCAACAGAACTACCTATAGAAGAACTGAGGGCTAGTATTACACCAAGTCCAGGTATCGACCAACAATATCACAGAACTCGAATCAACCCATCACCAATATCACTTACAGCCAACCAATCACAAAAATATCATGTCATTCTAAGAAATTCTTTATCACATCAAAAAGATCTATCATACGATACACCAATGGTGACACCAAGCTTACAATACCCAACTACACAGTCTCGGACCACCAATATGCCAACAGACAGTCACCAATATCGGCCAAACCCAAGTATACTAAGCGACAATCACCAATATCGGCCAAACCCAAGTATAGCAAGCGACAGTCACCAATATTGGTCAAACAATGTCCCAACTGGTAGTCACCAACGTTGGTCGACAAATACACCAACAGCCAATCACCAATATTTGTCAACCAATAAACCAATAGACACACACCAACATTGGTCCAACAACATACCAGCCGTTAATCACCAACATTGGCCAAACATTGGAAATAAAGTACCAACAGAGAATCACCAAGATTGGCCAACCCCAACACATAATGATATACGTTCTAAGGCTGTAAGCGACAACGTCACGACTGTGACGTCAGATGCGCTGCTGGAGAGGAAATTAAAAGTAATGTTGCCAATAAAAGTATCTCACCAAATGTGTCCAGATTCGCACCTGATTGCGTATTTCTACTATAATGGGGAGCTGGTCAGTGCTGCCAAGCATTTCGAGATATCCGAGTGTTTCGCTAATAAGGTAAGAAAGCTAAATCAAAATCAAAATTCATTTATTCTACATAGACCATGAAATCGGAACTTACAAAATGTCAATATAAAATAAATATTAAATACTAGTTTAGCAAATGGACCATCGGTTCAAAACGCGGCCCAGACCTGAGAAGACTCCGGCAAGAAACTCAGCGGGCATTTTTTTGGTCTATTTTCAAATATTTACTTAGTCTAATACTTATGGTCTAGATAAAGTGATTGGGGATTTGCTTGAGTAGCATAGCTGAGCAAACAGGTCATTTTCAAGCTTGTTTATCCTCTAAATATTCTTAGATTTCATAATAACCTTTCTGGCACAGTTTACACTTAACTGGATTAATAAATAAGCTTTTTAATAGTCATCATTATCATCACGATAGCAATATTTCTGGATGCTTTTGGAGATTGGGGTGTCAATATACAAACACTCATGACTGTAAATCTCTGAAGGGGTAGGCAGAGGTGTATTAGCACCCACGTTGCAGCCTCCGTGGCGTGGCGGTAGTGAACACGGCCGCTACGCAGGAGGCGTGGGTTCGATCCCCGCTTAGCGCAAATATTTGTATTCATGAATTTGAGTATTTGCATTGGTCTGGTCGTGCCTCGGAGGGCACGTCGGTCCCGGTTGCCATACGAACATTGTATGGCAGTCGTTATAGAAGAATTGGGTGAAATGGCCACACATAGGATCTGAGCTGATCTGAGTAAGTAGTAGCATCCACGTTTCGCCCATTACGATTTGCGGTCCCAAACGACGTAGTATTGCCGTCTAGTGGGCTCTTTGTCTTGAGCTGTATATTTACTGTCGGATGGAGAATAGCCCTATCCCTTAGTCGTCTTTTACGACACCCACAGCCAGAGATGGGGTTGAACTGTAAAAGATTCGCGACTTAACATCATTCACTCCGATTGCAGGTAGAAGCATCCTGGCTAACCCGCCAAGCCCAACCAGGGTCTACTGTCTCGCTCCAAGTGTCGTCACCCGGGCCAGCACTCTGCGCCCTGACGGTACTGGACACTGCCGCCAAGTGGGTGCAGCCCCCTCCCACCACTAAAGAACTGCTTATGAATAACTTGAAGCGTCTTATTGACAGCCACAGGAATCTGACGGAGTATGACGCGGCTGGGGAGTGTTTTCTTAGTAAGTATTATAAATATAGCTATTTTAACAAATTTTATTGTGATTTCTTTTGTCTTATGTGCCCGAAATTTCGAAAATCCTATCACTACATAGTATAAAACGTACGTAGTATAAAACGGAGGGGGTAAAAAGTGGGTAGTTGCGATAACACTATACATTTTATATGTTACATTTTAAATCTAATAAAAATAGCTAATAAAGTTTTTTCAGTGCTTTGATGAATAAATGCGATAGATAACCGTGCACACCTGCTGGTTAAGTGTTATTTCCCCAATTTGTTTACGCATAATAACACAAAACCACTATGGAGGTTTCCTTGCTGGACATGCAATCATATTTTGAGGAGAGGATGGCTAAATTTGAAGCCAAACTACACGAAAAGCCCACCACTAGTACAGGGAGCCTGGCGGAAGAATTTGCGGCGTTTAAAGTATTCGTGCTACAAACGCTTAAGTCGCTTTCGCAGGGATATGACACTTTGGCTCGTGAGGTCGACAATTTGGAGACACGTAGCCGCCGAAAAATGCTTCTCTTACATGGCATCGCAGAGCGAAGAGGAGAGGACACAGCCCAAGTGATCACTGACACCATTAAGGAACATCTTCACCTTGAATCTTTCTCTTCAAGTGACGTCACGCGGTGCCATAGGATGGGACGACAAACTACCAGTGAGAAACCTAGGGCTATACTAGTTGAACTTCAGAACGTTGCAGTGAGGGACAGTATATGGTTCTCGAAAAGTAAATTAAAAGGCACAGGATTCACTTTCTCAGAATTTTTGTCAAGGTCGCGTCATGGTGCATTTATGGCCGCTCGTGAGAAGTTCGGTGTTAATAAATGCTGGACCAGAGAAGGCTCAGTATATGTACTTGGCCCGGATGGGAACCGACATCGAATCCACTCACCCTTTTTTTTTTTTTTTTTCGTGCGGAAATCCCCTCGGATACCCCCCCTGCCGGAGCCGGAAGGGAAGGTTATGTCGGACTCGAACCGACTAAAACCGCACGCCGACTGTGGGTCTTGGTGCTAGGCCGGAGGTGAGGTTGTCAAAGACATATCCCTCGCACCCCGGCTGACCCAGGGCCATCCCTTACGGTCTGGCCCTCCTCAGGAGGGGGGACAACGGTGTCCCCAACTCGCCCCCGGAATGGGGAGGCGCGCTATTCAGCGCGCCGCCGCCGTGGCCTGCTTCTGCTGGGGTGACAGGCGGCTCCACCCGTCACCCCCAGGCCCGCGCTCATGGGGGACGGAGGTCAGTCAGTGCCCTCCGACGCCCGAGTTGCCTGCGCGCGCGGGGGAATCCACTCACCCCGTGATCTCGAGAAAATAAAGTGTCCTGATAGTGAGAAGACTGCTGTTAAAACCACCACTGTAAAGACACGACGTGCGGTGTCGAAAAAATAAGCGCTTTATAATATACCTATACTCCATTTGTTTAGGTACTTAAAAAAAGGTAAACAAATCGTAAAAAGGGTTCTTCTATAGGGGCATTTTTCGTTCCGAAATAAAAAGAAACCAAAATAAAATCATTTTAGAACTTAAAATCCATTTCTATCGTATATTTTTCTATATTTAACTACTTTGTTTAATATTAAGTAGCATTTATTATTTCCCTAGCTGAAAAACTATAATAACTATATTATTTAGAATGATTTTAAAAACTATTGCACCGTGCCTACCATAAAGAAACTAAAAAGACAGATATTCAAAACAGTTTTTTCCAGATCGCGCCATACGTGCGTGACTGTCAAAGTCAATTCGCAGTTTGTAGTTTGTATTTATTGTTATTATTCGGTACCTTAAAGAGCTGGCAAAGAAGAGGAGAAGATGTCATCCCTAGATAAGATAATGGACGAAACCTATAATCGCTTTGTAATTAGTGTTGGTGCTTCGTACTCAGACTAAAATTTTATTTAGTGATTGAATTTGAAATCACTTTAATTGTGATTATAATTTTGTGAATGTGTTGAACGTGTGAGTTTAATATTATAAATTTTAAAATTATTTAGTAAGGTAAATGTAGGCTTTACGTTGCCCATAATCATGCACAAAAATACTATTGTCACTGACGGTTGACTATCTCTGAAATCCACCATTTTTCTTGTTTACCTTTTTTTAAGTACCTAAACAAATAGAGTATAGTTATAACTAATACGGAGATCTATTGTCGGGCCTTATCATATGTGCAGGTGTCTGTTCCGGCTAAAAGCGTTTTTAACCGTAGTGAGATTTTACTTTAGTTTATATTAAATTTATAAGTAATAGTGATGGTATTTGGCGGATTCTGTCACGATTTATTTTGAGTTTGTTTATTTATTTTATTTATCGTGGGGGATACTGCTAAGAGTGCTATTATTGTTATTAGGTAGTAATTCACTAGGTATGTAACGTTCACATAAACTTCTCACAGGTCTCTTCGATCTTCCACACTGAATGGGTATGTAACTAATAAACCAAATTACAATAACAATAATTATAGTGCATCTACTCTGATGAAACACGAAAGAAATTAGGTTTAATTTCATGTTCATTAATTCGCGTTATCCAGCGTATTGTAAACATCAATAACATTAATTTGCCCTTGATCTGTGGTGTAGGTCAATGTTGCCACAGAGAAATAATATTCCTCATCGCGTTCCATGTACTAATACCCATTATTTGAAGCTTTTGTTTGTGTATTTTTTTCTTTTGTATAGGTACATATAATATGTATTAACCTTTTTGGTGGCTCCACTTCTGTGAATGTTTTCTGAGACCACTCACTGGGAACATTTAGATATATTATGAATATTTTGTAGCCCGGCATGAATTCTATTAGTTATTTACTGCTTTTTTTGTAACCTTTCTATAACTTGATTCTATTCGATCTGACACGTTTTACTTTTTTACTTTGCTCCGGTTGTTGTTATTAAAATGCTTTCCATCATTGTAACACGCAACTGGCGGGTGGACAGACGGTAATTATTCCTGCATGTTATTATACAAGAATTATTGTCATACATTGTTGAACTTACTGGATTATCACACACATAATACAAACACTTATAGGTATATATACAGATTCATACACTCAACACTACGATATTAATGTCTGACTTAGATAGTAATGATGACAGTTTTTTGTCTACTAGAAGCCTAAGCGATAACACTGCGAGTCACCCGTCGCCGTCACTTGCAGACACTCTCCGGTCTCAATTTCTGGATGTCCCGAGGAACTTCAATGTAGTGTACATAAATGCCCAAAGCATTCCTGCTCATTTCCCGGATATGCTGGCTACCTTTGACTGTGAAAATATACACGCTATTGTGGTCACTGAGTCCTGGTTGAAACCCTGTCTCCCAACTATTTCGTACTCTCTGCCAGGTTTTCAGCTTATCAGGAATGATCGTACAAGTAACACCGGTGATGGATACGGTGGTGTGGCCATATACCTGCGGTCTCAAATTCCCTTCACAATTGTTGATATCTCACCACAACCACCATCATCAAACTCCGGTGAATATTTACTCCTTGAGCTGAAACTCAATCATACAAAAGTTTTACTTGGTGCATACTATTCACCATCAAAACGCCTGGACTATTTTGAGGCTTTTGAAGGCATGCTGGAAACATTCGTGCCTACCTACGAGCATGTCATCATAATGGGAGATTTCAATACCTGCCTTCTACTCAATAACTCACGTTCTTCTTCCTTTCGGCGCATTACAGAATCTTGTAATCTATCCATTCTTCCTCTTAATGCCACTCACCACTTTCCTAACTGTATCCCATCTCTTCTCGATCTAGTCTTAGTCTCTTCACCCAATCATGTAGCCCAACATGGTCAGTACAATGCTGATGCCTTCTCTTATCATGACTTAATCTATCTTTCCTACCGGATCCGACCGCCCAAACCAAAACCTAAAATTATTTTACAACGCAATTTCAACGCCATTGTTCCAAAAAAGCTCCACGAGGATGTTGTTAAGATAGACTGGGACGATCTTTTAATGTCAAATTGCATCGATACTAAAGTGAATATCTTAACATCTAAAATAACACAGCTTTATGACATACACGCACCCATGCGACCAATTAAGTTGAAACATTTACCTGCACCCTGGCTTACTCAGGATATAAAAAATCTTCTATCTAAAAAAGCAGCAGCCAAGACCAGGTATAAGTTTCGTTCCACGGAAGCAAATTGGGATAAATATGTGACCATTAGAAACCACTGCAACAAGGTGTGTAGGAATGCGCAACGCCAACACATTCATACCTCGATTGAGAATGGAGATCCAGCCAAAGTCTGGAAATTTCTTAATACATTAGGAGTTGGGAAATCACGTTCAGATTCTATTCCTAAAGACTTAGACATCAATTCACTCAATGTACACTTCTCTTCTTCGCCCGATTTTGATGCGGCTACGAAAACAAATACATTACAACATCTTTCATCTATTCCAACTCCTAAATATCCGCCTTTTGTCTTCGATCAATTGACCGCTTGTGATGTTAAAAAGAGCATAGTAACAATCTCATCCAATGCTGTGGGCAACGTATGTGTCAGCAGGAATATGATCCTACCTATTCTTGATGAGATCGTACACATTCTCTGCCATATTTTTAATCATTCTTTATCCTGCGGCGCTTTCCCGTCTGCGTGGAAGGATGCTCAAATAATTCCCTTACCGAAGAAATCCAAGCCATGCTCATTTACTGATTACCGTCCGATATCTATCCTTCCATTCCTTTCCAAAGCCTTTGAGCGACTCGTCCACACTCAACTTAGTTCTTTTCTAAATAAAAATGAACTTCTAAACCCCTTTCAATCTGGTTTCCGACGTGGACACAGTACTGGCACGGCATTGGTTAAGATTACTGATGATATAAGAAAGGGCATGGATGGTGGTAGACTTACTTTATTGCCTTTACTTGATTTCAGTAATGCGTTTAATACTGTAGATTTCCACATCCTGCTTGGTATACTCAGCTCTATTAACATATCTCCAACGGCTATTGAATGGCTTCGTAGTTACCTGTTTGGTCGCCGGCAACGTATACGCATTGAAGAATCCTATTCTTCATGGTGCAGTACTACAGCTGGCGTACCACAGGGTGGCGTTTTATCTCCCTTACTCTTCGCGATATTCATAAATTCCATCACTAAAAAACTTGTTTCATCCTACCACCTTTACGCCGATGATCTGCAAATATATACACAAGTTCCATCAAGTGATTTAACTACAGCCATTGCTACGATTAACATGGACCTGGAGCATATTTCCGAATGGAGTAACAATTATGGACTGATGGTGAATCCAACAAAAACACAAATAATTGTAGTAGGTGGTCAGCAGTTGGTTTCTAGAATTAACTGGTCACAAATGCCGCAAGTCCAATTTGCGGGAGCGGTTTTACCAATCAACACTAATGTAAAAAATCTTGGCATCCTTATTGACAGTACCCTATCCTGGAGACTTCAACTCCAAGAAACAAGTCGGAAACTTTTTGCA
This sequence comes from Eilema sororculum, assembly GCA_914829495.1. Taxonomy (NCBI): domain Eukaryota; kingdom Metazoa; phylum Arthropoda; class Insecta; order Lepidoptera; family Erebidae; genus Eilema; species Eilema sororculum. The sequence goes on from OU618549.1 coordinate 21,756,735, forward strand.
TCAGCAGGGGCTTTGCGGCGGTTACGGAATTTCCTTCCAACTTCCACTAAAATTTCACTTGCTCAATCTCTCCTTCTTCCTGTACTAGATTACGCCGATGTCAGCTATCCTGATCTTACTGAGGAGCAACTTGATAAGCTTGAGCGACTTCAAAATTTTTGCATCAGATTCATATTTGGCTTACGTAAATATGATCACGTTTCCGAATTCCGTGACAGACTCAAGTGGCTCCCAATTCGTCTTCGCAGGAATGCTCATATTTTGTCATTATTATATAACGTTCTCTTCAATCCAGCTACTCCCATGTATCTCAAAGAACGTTTTACATTTCTCCATGACACACATGAGAGATCCTTGAGGCCGTCTAGAAACTTGACGCTAGGATTACCAGCGCACTCTACTGTTTATTATGGCAAATCTTTTACTGTGAAGGCCATTGGCCTATGGAATGCATTGCCGGTAAAAATTAGAGAGGCTCAATCTATAAATATTTTTAAAAACATGGTAAAGACTTATTATCTTTCTATAGCATAGTCGTTGAAAACTCCTCACATTCACATTTTATTTATCTATATATCGTGTTTGTATACTATGTAATTATTCATGTAACATACTCTTTATATTTGTAAACAAATTACACCAACACTCACTTATATTACATACTTTCATTCCTGTCCATCCTAAGGTTGCCTGGAAGAAATCACTTTAAGTGATAAGGCCGCCCATTGTGCATTTAACTATAACTGTAACTATGTACAATATTATCCGTAATGATATTGGTGTGCAATAAAGAATTATCTATCTATCTATCTATCTATCTATCAAAACGAAATCGCTGTCTGTCGGTCTCTATGTATGCTTAAATCTTTAAAACCACGCAACGGATTTTGAAGCCATTTTTTTAATAGATAGAGTGATTCAAGAGGAAGGTTTACATGTATAATACATGTAAACCTTCCTCTCCTCTACCATACGTAGACTCTCTACTATATGTAGAAGGTGCAGCGGGAAAGAGATCGGACGCCACGCGGGAAGAAAACAATTGGCGGTACGAAGTTCGCCGGGTCAGCTAGTTTTAAAGAATGTTCCTCGCGCAAAGCATGTTTCTACGTATGGTAGCTGGCTGTTTCCTTCTCTTCCCCATATATTTATTTATCTTAATTTTATGGGAGTACTGCTATCTGGATCCCCAACCCAGAGACGAAAGCTTGCACCAGATCTTGTCTTTCACTCAGAATTTCAAAGCCCATCAATCAACCAAACATTTCAGTGACTTATTCTTATGCCGCACCGCTAAGACCTGGAACTCCCTGCCAGCTCACGTGTTTCCTTCTACCTACAGTCCCGGGTCCTTTAAGTGGGGCGTGAAAAGGCATCTGATAAGGCCGCCAAGCTGAGTGCCACCACTGTTAACATAGTACATGTTTATGATGTTGAGCTTCTTTCCGAGACTTTGCATTTACCTTACCATCAGGTGATGTGAAGTCAAATTGACATGTCCAAAAAAGAAAAAAATTGGCAGGGTACTAAGGTAAGGGCGTCTAATTCCGTGTTATTTTCACCAAATCTCGAAAGAACCTCAAAAATTAAGTATTCATTGTGCCTTTTTCTACATAAGGCTATTTTTATTAGAAGTGTAATCTATCTTATTTTTGAAAAATACCATCAATTTGACTCTACATATAACATAACATAAACTCACGCCTGTATTCCCCGAAGGGGTAGGCAGAGGTGCTAGCACCCACATTTCGCCAGTTTATGTTTAGGTCCCAATGTAATAGGTGGCGAGCCTATTGCCATTAACCGGGCACTTATAAACCTGCGATAAATACACACATAACTTCGAAAAAGAATTCGAAAAGTCATTGGTGTGCGCCATGGTAAACCTGGGATCGAACCCGAGACCTCGTCTCAGCAGTCCATTACCCATACCACTAGGCTACCGCAGATTATTATATAACATAATATAACATAATATTATTATAAAACAGATATAAAATATAATTAACAAAGTTATAATCGATATTGATTCGTCATGTCTGTCTGTCAATCATAATCAACTTACAAACACTAATTATTATTAGTATTATCACAAACACAACGTAAAAAGAAGTGAGAGCGAAATCTGTGCGTTTTAATTTGGCGTAATCATTATTAACTCTGAAATTATGAACAACATTTTTCCATGCAGCCTTAACAGGACGAAAAACTCCAACATCCAGTGGTTGCAGTACGTGCGTCGAATTCGGTAATAGTGCAACAAGTATTATTCCTTTTTCTTTGCAGAAAAGACTCAGCGGTAAAGAAATGTGGGATGTATGACCATCCATGAATAGGGCGACAGGCAGTGTTATTTGGTTTTCTAGTAACCACTTGTAAAATACATTTGTGACATATTCGTAAAATGTCTCCATGTTCATCCACCCTGATTCTGTGCATCCAATACCCCACGTAGGTGGCACCGTCAGAGGTAAGTTTTTTGGCAAGCGTTTATAGGGATAAAGTACCATGGGTGGGGCAATTTTGCCACTGGCAGAAACATTGACTAACACAGTTATACACTCTTTTTCATCATTAGCCACTCAGTTATAAACACGTCTGGTGCCCTTTCTCACCAAGACGTCTTTTTCCTTGGGGCAGAGAAAAAAGGCGGTTTCATCGCAATTATAAACTCTGGAATCATCTTCAAGCACACTTACTAAATTATTAGTTTCAAAAAAAGTTTTTACTCTGTGAAACCAACTGCGCACATTTTCTTCGGTGATTTTATTACGATGCGAAGGCAAAGTTTGTGCCACCCTTTTGGCGACAGTTGGGTGCCTTGTTAAAAATTTGGTCAGCCAGCCTTTGCCGGGGATGCCATCTTTAAAGGTATTTGGTCGATTTAAATTTTCAACTAGCTTTGCCACACCTTCCTTTAACTGTTCCTTAGAAACTGGGAAGCCATGTTTACCTAAATAATGAATCCAATCCACTATTTTCCCTTCTTCTGACAACGTAAGGACCGTTTTTCTGCCGGCTACTTGACCAACATATCTTTTAGCACGTTTATCTCGCAATGTCGATTCTGGAATCTTGTAACGTCGAGCAACTTTATAAATGCTACTGCCACTATTAATTGCTGCAATAGCATTTTGGAGATCTTTTGCCGTGTACTGTTTCCGTGTATTCATTATCCTACAACAAAATAGGTATATATATTATTATGTTACTGTAAAAGCTCAAACTATAGAATATATCCTAAGATTTTTAGTAAAACCAACCAACTCTGAATAGTAAAAGTTCGAACAGTTTCACGATTCGAACTTTTGCCACCATTTACTTGGTAAATCTTAGGATTTACATAAAGGTAATAAACACATTCATAAAAGACACTAGTTGAAACATATTTCTAGTACATATTTTTTGGAAAGTGTTGAAAGAACTAGCATTGGCATTTCTGTGCGGTGCTGGTCGTCAGAGGCGTCTAGTGACCACACATTTTATAGAACATCTATTCCAATAGGATCCCTCAGGAAATCCAGTTATGGGATTCAAACCGATTTCACCAAATGATTGTACATCGTACAATTCCAGACTCGGACGCCCTAGATGTTCCCACATCGAGCATCGAACTGACTTCCTCGTGGCTCGCATCTGCCGGGGTCCGCGTGTTGGGGGGCGAAGCGCCGCGCGCCGCCCTCCGGCGCTGCCAGGCCGCGCCCCCCGCCGCACTGCTCACTGACGAGCCTGCTCCCAGGAGTGACTTCTCTGAGGTACAGTCTCTCCCTGGTCGTGATGATGCTAAACTGTTTTTTTACCAGCCTTATCACTGGCCGTTGGAGCAGACGAGTCCTAGAGTGGAGACTGAGAGAAGACAAACGCAAGGTAGGACACTCCCTAGCCAGATGAACTGACGACCTGAAAAAGGTGGCTGGCATGGACTGGATGAAATGACACACATTGGGAGAGGTCTATGTCCAGCAGTGGACTGTGGTGGGCTAATTGATATCACAGATAGGTACCAGGTTCAAATAGTTTCAAGCAACTTAGTTAAGCTGGAGGACACCTCCAGTTAGGAGGAGTTAGCGATAGCGACAGACAATTTTGGTTTATAAATGTGTATCTGTGTGTGAGTTTGTGTGTGAGAGAGAGAAAGTGAGAAAGAGATAGGGGGGAGAGTAATTTTTCGCTGGCTGCGATTATTTGTGGCTTTTTGTGTATGCGTGTGAGAGTGAGAGAGAGTAGGAATATTTCTTTTTTTATATTTCTCTAAAACTTTTAGCACATACTAAATTAGTTATCCCAACGTTTCCAGGCGTGGTTATGGCGCGTGCTCCCAGTAGGCTCCAACGGTACCGGGGTCGCCAGTGCCCGGGCACCTGACTCCATCACTCGCTTCGAAGCCGGCGTCACCTGTGTCTCCAAAAGTGGGGTCGCCGTGTCTCCTCCGGCGGTACTGCAAGTGAGTTTTGTATTGCTTACTGAATTAGAACTTTTAAAGAAACCGGGTTTGTAATAATAGGGAAACACCTTTGAGGGTAAAGCATTCTAGCTCTTTACCGTATATGTAGTAAGTATCTCTTAGTGAGAGGGAATACATACAATACAGCAAATTGGACCACCCTGTACCGTATGAGACCCAAAACAGCGTGTTGTTTTAGTCGGTTCGAGTCCGATATAAGCACCCCCTCTGGCCGGCGGCGGCCATTGTGGTGGTACTAAAAATTGCAACAATCTGGTCACAATTTTTCATATAAAATTATATTTAAAGGCGCAACCGTATCTCCTTTGTCGACTGTTCAAAGGGCAATTCACGGATTCAAGACTGGCTCCGAATGTAAACTATTTCCAGATGATGGCAGAAGCCACCCATCTCTTTCCATTGGCACAGAATGACAGAATATATATAGTACTGGTCTAGTTTCTTGGCAATAAATCGACAAGTCTGACCGCAGGTGTTCCGCGAGTTCTTCGTGCACGCGGACGGCCCCCGGCGGCTCCGGCGCGGGGACTCCGCCCTCGTGCGCTACAGGATCTTTAACTATCTGTACGAGCCGCTCAGCGTAAGTAGCCTTCTACACTTATTTTGTCTTTCTGTTTATAATGAACCAGCGGCAAACTTCACCTAGGAATGAATTGAAAAAAAAGTCTATTGCCCGCTTGCAGGGGTTATCTACCTATTGACGTGAAAAAAAGTACCTAGTACAGAAACATTTAAGAAGTGTGTATCGTGCCAGAATATGAGCTCATCAAACTGTTTTTTTTATGTAAAGACTTAATTTTAATATGCCCACTGAGTTTCTTGCCGGAGTCTTCTCAGGTCTGGGCCGCGTTTCGAACCGATATGGTCCATTTGCTAAACTAGTATTTAATATTTATTTTATATTGAAGTTTTGTAAGTGCCGATTTAATAATCTATGCAGAATAAACGATTTTTGAATTTTGATTTTTTGAATTTTGTAAAGATTCTGTCCCGTCATTTTCACAACGTCTGATTGTTGGGTAAAGTGGGTAATGAAGCGTTGGTTAGATGGTTAAGGAATCGACATTACGAAGGACATATTCATGGGCCTCAAATCTGCTAAGGCCAAACCATTTTGGTGCCACTGCCACTGCAAAAACATTTAATAATAAACTTTAAAGCTATATAATTAAAGTTCAAAATTAAATCACTTTTTGCAGAGTAATTGAAAAAGTGTAAATAAAACTGTTTTTATTTCATTTTGGACTTTAGGCGTATAGAAATAAAGTCTAAAAAAAAGTAATCAAGGGCCTGGCAGACACTACCGCCGTGAAAGCGCTCCAACTCCTAACATAAGCAATTTAGTTTACCTAGCTTAAGGAATTAGGATGAATACCTACTATTTATTTCAATTATTGTGGGACAGTGTAATCAATCTTAATTTATACTTCATATTTGATATTCAATCGATTTAATTTTATTTAATTGTGTACATATTCTGATGATATTATTTTAATTTTGACTCAGATAATTGATTTTAATTAGGAATTTGATGAATATTTTATTTTATTTTATTGTGTATTAAGTTTGATTTTAATAGTTATTTTATATTTAATTTAGAATTTGAATTGCGATGTATCAATTGCACACTTTTGTTACTAACATAGCTTATAAGTGTATTGTTGTATTACTAACAGTTATATGGATCATGTTCCGAAATAAAGTTTCATTATTATTATATTATGTTAATATTCTAAAAAATACCTTCACCATCCCCAGGTTCAAATCCAGATCCTCACAGACCCCCACATCGAGGCGTCCACCGACTCCCTGGAGACCGCCTGCCTCGCGGCCCGCTCGTCGGTGGCGCGGCGCGTGCGCATCGCCGCACGGCTAGCGGGCCCCGCGCAACTCCGCCTGCGGGCGCGGGCGGCCGGCGACGGGAGCTGCCCTAACGCCACTACTAGCACTACTGTCAGGTAAGTAGGTGTTGAGAGATTATTTTTCAATTTATTATATTTATTTTTTCTGTGATTGACATTATTGTAATATTCTGACGTTCATATGTGCTCTTTATGTGCCTAAACTGAATAAATGAAATTGATACTTTGATTCTTGATTCTTCGATTCTTTGGTTGTTGTTAACCGACTGTAACAAAAGGAGATTCGCTCTCTATTTTAATCAATCACATAAGATCGTCAACATACATTCAGAGCGTACTCTCTTTTAAAAGGAAGGCAACGCACTTGTGACTCCTCTGGTATTGCGGGTGTCCATGGGCGGCGGTGATCGCTTACCATCACGCGATCCGTCTGCTCGTTTGCTTCCCTATTCCATAAAAAAACGCCGCAGATTCAATGTGTGGCAAGTTCCACCAAGCGTCATCGATCAAAAGTATTTTGTTTTAAAGGACACCTCATTAACTTCACCTCGCCTGGTGGTAAACTAAAGGCAAAGTCTCGTACCAACAAATTCCAACCCTTCAATTGACTTTTTCATATGTTTACAGTGACGAAGTCATCATCAAGATGGTGATCGAGCCAGAGGGCGCGCCTGTGCACGAACAAAAATCAATCCTGCTATGTGGAAATGGTAAGTCATATCTATACCATATCCTATATACAGCATCATCACAGCATTAGTCCTTCCGTAGTTTTATAAAGGGCACGTCAATTTGACTTCACCTCGCCTGATGCTAAGCTAAAGGCAAAGTCTCGGAAAGAGGGTCACTATCGTAAACATGTACCGTGTTAACAGTGGTGGCACTCAGCTTGACGGCCTCATTAGATGCCTTTTCACGCTCCGCTTAAAGGACCCGGGACTGTAGGAAGAAGGAAACACGTGAGCTGGCAGGGAGTTCCATTGAGAGAGAGAGAGAAGTTATATTATTCTGCACCGTATGCGGGTGACATCTTAGCCCTACACGTGTTGTCCTGTGAATAGAGATGGGCGTCTTCCCTTCCCTTCCCTGGGTAAGAATGGGTAGGGAAGGTAAAAATGGGTTTTTTCCCATTTTTACCCATTTATACCGGGTATTTTCATTTCTTCCCGGGTAAAAATGTTCAGGAGTTAATTCGGTGCGATTATTCATGTAGAATTTCACTTTACTTGCAGTCCCATTCAATTTTTTTAGATTCACCAGTCTAAAACATACGTAGGTATATAGTATTAGCACAGTCTAACGATTCATACTACATACAGTCTGTCAACGGAGCCATCTAGACAGAGCAATCGTGCGGGGGGAGGGGAGTGGTGGGGGACGGGGTATTACTCGGTATGCCCATACATTTTACTCGGTACTAAGGATTCAGGGCTGTCTCATTTTGTAATCACACTAATCACGGGATAATTTTTTTTTCATCATGACTCGTTTTGTTTGTTGAAATTGTTTTTTTTTTTTTTCGTTTTCTATATTTAGCTATCCAAGATGGCGGACACGAAATTTTCACAAAAATCGATATGGGTTTCAGGTTTCGGGGTTTTTGGGGTCGCTGATTGCGAATATGATATCCATTTCGCGATCCAAGATGGCGGACTCGAAATTTTCACCTAAATTAATATGGGTATCGCTGTCAGGGTTTTGGGGTCGCTGATAGCGAATATAACATCCATTTGGTGATCCAAGATGGCGGACTCAAAATTTTCACCAAAATCGATATGGGTATCGGTTTCGGGGTTTTTGGGGTCGCTGATTACGAATATATTATTCTGTATGGATGATATATTCGTAATTATTAAATTTCCGCTATCTTTGATCGTCGGTAAAGTGGTCGTCAATCCCGATATCAGATAATTGCCGGCAGGCAATCATACGATGGGAAACTGTCGACTATTCGTGACGATTTTTCTCTGACGCTTTCGTGTGTGAGCGCTGTCAACTTAGGACTGCAGGCCGCCCGATATGATCTGAAACTGCAGGCGGATCTTACAGTAGTTCATCGCGTTTGATGTTTGCGTAAATGCCGCCTTTTTTGTCAGGGTTGTCACTTCAGTTTTTATTTACCTATAATTAATTTTTCTGTAACATTTTCTATATAACTCCTATTTTGATCTCTTTGTCTGTCAAAGCACATCAACTCACGCTAATATAAATTGCTAGCTGATGCCCGCGGCTCCGCTCGCATGGATGTCGGCTATTGCGACTTTTGCTTATATCTCTGGTTCTACTCAACCGATTATGATCAAGCAAATGTAATATTTTAACTCGTAATATTTTAATTTCGGTTTCGGTTTCGATTTCGATTTCAATTTCAATATCAATTTCAATTTCAATTTCAATTTTGGATTCGGGTTCAGGTTCGGGTTCGGGTTCTAATTTCGATGAAATTTCGCTAATCGCCGGGATCGCTAAATTGATTATATATTCTTAAGGAGCCTATCCACGATCAGTCCGCCTGCAGTTTCAGAGCATATCGGGCGGCCTGCAGTCCCAAATTGAAAGCGCCCACACACGAAAGCGATTCTGGCCTGCCGGCCATTCCCTGCTGTCAGTTTTGCGGTTACACACGATCAGTTGGAAGTCGACAGTTTCCCATCGAATGATTGCCTTCCGACGATTGTCTGATATCGGAATTGACGACCATTTTAACGACGATCAAAGATGCTGGACTTGAAATTAAAAAAGTCTAAGTTTTCTTGGTGACTAATAATAAAATCCATTTAGTGATCCAAGATTGCGGACTTGAAATTTCCCAAAAAAGTCAACATGGGTATCGTTTGCGAGGTTTTCGGGATTGCTAATTACGAATATATCATCCATCCAGTCATCTTGGATCGCTACATGAATAATATATTCGTAATCAGCAACCCGAGTACCTTGAAAACGATACCCATATCGATTTTAGTGAAAATTTCGAGCCCGCCATCTTGGATTACCAAATGGATGTTATATTCGCAATCAGCGACCCCAAAAACCCTGAAAACGATACCCATATCGATTTTAGTGAAAATTTCAAGTCCGCCATCTTGGATTGCTAAATTGATGATAAATTCGTAATTAGTGACCTGAAAAACCCTGAAGGCGATACCCATATCGATTTTGGTGAAAATTTGAGTCCGCCATCTTGGATTGCTAAATTGATGATGTATTCGTAATAAGCGACCCCAAAAAACCCTGAAAACGATACCCATATCGATTTTAGTGAAAATTTCGAGTCCGCCATCTTGCATCGCGAAATGGATGATAAATTCACAATCAGCGACCCCAAAAACCCTGAAAGCGATACCCATATCAATTTTGGTGAAAAATTCGAGTCCGCCATCTTGGATCGCTAAATGGATGATATATTCGTAATCGGCGACCCCTAAAACCCTGAAAACGATACCCATATAGATTTTTGTGAAAATGTCGTTTCCGCCATCTTGGATCGCTAAATATAGAAAACGAAAAAAAAAAACATTTTAACAAACAAAACGATGCATGAAAAAAAATCAAACACGTGATTAGTGTGATTACAAATGAGACAGCCCTGAATCCTTAGTACCGAGTAAAATGTACGGGCGTACCGAGTAATACCCCGTCACCCATCACTCCCCTGCACGATTGCTCTGTCTAGACGGCTCGTTGACAGACTGTATGTAGTATGAATCGTTAGACTGTGCTAATATTATTATAAATGCGAAAGTTACTCTGTCTGTCTGTCTGTCTGTATGTTACGCTTTCACGTCTAAACCACTGAACCGATTTTGATAAAATTTGGTATAGGGGTAGATTAGACCATAAAAAAGGACATAGGCTATGTTTGGTCGCGATAACCAACATCCACGCGGGCGGAGCCACGGGCAAAAGCTAGTAATATAATAAATAGGATCATTGTAATTGACAGAACACATATATTTATATTAAAAGTCATAATTTTGTGTGTAAGTATGATATAATTACATTTTTCATTTTTACCGGGTATAAATGGCAAATGGGTGGGTAAAAATGGGTAAAATTGGGAATTTTCCCAAAACACCCATTTTTACCGGGTTAGCGCCCATCTCTACCTGTGAAGGAAAGGAAAGGGTGGGACTAATTGGAAGAGCTCAGTCTAAAATTAAATAGACGTTTTTGCAGTCGCAGTAGCGATTTTGCTTTAGCACAATCGAGGCTCTGGTGACCAGTCTCCAAGACCTGTCCCAGGACCAGGAGATATCACCAGGGTCTCTCCCTCTCACCGGGACCGAGGGCTTAACGTGCTCTCCGAGGCACACACTACACATGTATATATAGAGTAATTTTAATTAAAACTTATGTCTATCCAGTCAGTGCAGACCACAGGGAGTCTACCGGTGGACATATGAGTATGTCACGCGTGGAGTGGGCGTGGCCGCGAGTGCAGGCGGTGCCGGGCACTGAGACACTAACTTTATGGACTGTGGGGGATATGAGTGGACCTTTACTAGCCGTGAGTACATTTCTATTATGTAGACTGTGGAATTAACTGTCGACCTTCAAACCTTCAAGAAAAGAGCGTACTCTCTTTTGAAAGGAAGGCAGCGCACTTGTGACTCCTCTGGTGTTGTGGGTGTCCATGTGCGGTGATGATCGCTTACCATCAGATCACCATCATTCCATAAATAAAAAATAAAAATATGTTAGACAAAATCTAGAGCCTGTGTGTAGTTCTCTACCATAAGAATCTTTCTAGGTTTAATACTTTTCCCAACCAGGTAATGGAAAAAGCAGTCAACCTATATGTAAAGTCTGAAACGGCTGGCCTGATTTCGATTAGATTTGGTCAGATTAGAATGAGAATTAGGTATCAATCGGATCAACAGAAAATACTACCAATGGATGAATATTTAATTGTAGGATTTACCATATCTTCTTTTAAGATTTTGTGGCATTTTGTGGATGATCACCTTACCTTGGCGAGTCGAAACCCACTGATTGACTTTGGATTGCACGATATTAGCGTCAATACTTTATTATGCCTCGTATACACTACTCGCGAAGTTCCTCGGCGAAGTACTCGAGAAACTTTGCCTACAGTCCGAAGTGCGACACCACACACTCGTTCAACTTCGCGAGGAGCTCATTCGCTCTAAGGTGACGAAAGCCTGCGCACGTTCGTCCTTATGACATTAATGATATTGGGGTCCCAAAAAATAGGTTCTGCTTGCACAGTTTCGAGGAACAACATATTTTCCTCCTGTGAAGACTGTATTTTGTTCATAATAAACACAATATGTGTCACACGCAATAATATTGAGTACTGAAGTCGGCCGAGTAGTGTAGAGAGGTACTTCGTGAACGCACTTCGTGCAACTTCGGGCCCTTTGACTCGGGCGCAAAAACCGACAACAAATGGAAGTCGCCCGAGGCGAGGTAAAGTTTGACGAGGTAAGCCGAAGTGCATCTCCACACTATCGTATTCGCCTAACTTCGTTCAACTTCGCGAGTAGTGTATAGGGGGTTTTAACGCGACGCAGGAGTGGAAGTTTCTAAATAGTACAACGTGCAATAACTAGATGGCGTTGATTACATGTAGTGTCGCCACAAGCCCAACAGTCTTATCCCAAGACTTTTCATTACAATCCATACTATTATGAATGCGAAAATAACACTGTCTGTCCGTTTGTAAGTTACGCTTCCACGCCTATACCACTGAACCGATTTTGATGAAATTTAGTATAGGGGTAGATTAGATCTTGAGAAAGGACATAGGTCATGCTTGATCGCGATAACCGACATCCACGCGGGTGGAGTCGCGGGCAAAAGCTAGTAAATATATAAACGTGAATGTAATGAAGTACATTACAGGACGCAGACTCTTTAGTGACGATCCCCCGCGGCTGTGGAGAGCAGAACATGGCTCAGCTGGCCACGAACCTGCTCGCGCTCAGTCAGCTAGAGCCCACTTCCATCGCTGCGCTCATCGCGAGAGAACACGTCGCTAGAGGTATGAACTTGAACATTGGGAGGACCCGGGTATACCCTCTCTATCTAACTTAAGAGCAACACTCTTGTCGGTGGAGTAATCTCCACTCTTCTCTCTGCTCCGCCAATCCTTTCACCTCCTGATACGAATTGACTTGTGTCTCTTCCTTTATCTTTGCCATAAATGTTACTCTTGGCCTACCTCTTCCTCTCTTTCCTTCTACCTTGCCCTCTATGATGTTAGAACAAGTCATCTCTCATCATGTGGCCTAAGGAAGAAAATTCCCAGATACCTCCACCTTCTCCTCTATGATGTTTTTTAAGAACAAGTCATGTCTTATCAGGTAGCCTTAGGAATAAAATTCCCAGGTACCCCCAACCTGGGGATTTTCTTCCTGGTATTTTACACAAAAAGCAACCGCACCTTTTTGTAAACATTAGAACCGAAGTTACTAATATTCCCTCTAACCCCTCCAGCTAAGCTAAATTGCTTTTGTTAGGAGTGGGTTCACGTCGGTAGTGTAATGGCCAGGATTCGGACCTGGGACCTTTCGATCTTAAAGCGGGCTCCTTAACTACTTTGAGTGGCTCCTAAACAGCAAGGGAAAAGAAGACTCTGGAAGCTCGTTCAGCTTAGCATGTAAAATAGTTATATCCCTTTGCATGTAAGGTAAATTTTGTCTTATTATGGCCTTAGACCCCATGACCCTAAATTACCTACTTAATTAATCATTGCAGGGTTCACTCGCCAGCTGCAATATGTGCACCCCTCAGGAGGGTTCAGTGCATTCGGGCCTTCTGACGTGACGTCATCGACATGGCTCACCGCCTTTGCTGTCAAGCATCTAAGAAAAGCACACCAGGTTTGAAAATATTTTACATAGATACATATGCTCACACCCTCCACAGATAGGCAGAAATAACAGCTCGCCTTCTGCTTCTATCCTAACACGGTTCCTCTACTATAATTATAGCGTCGCTCCCTAAAATTATTCGGTACGCTCTCTCCATACAATTTTACTCTGCGAGAGATATGCTTTTGGCAATCTCACCTCCGGCAACCAAGGACCCAAGATGGCGTGCGTTTTAGTCGGTTCGAGTCCGACATAATCACCTCCACCGGCTCTGTGGAGGTGGTATCCGTGGGGATTTATCGCACGATAAAAAAAAAAAATACAATTTTACTCTAATAATGCACAACTGAGTCATTCTCTGCACCACCTTTGGTTGACTGGTAGAGAATACCTATAGCATTAAGTCCGCCTATGTACTTGTGCTTGAAGTTTTATAAATAAAAAAATAAAAAATAATCCTTTCATGCCCGTCCACCGGTTATGAATGCCTCTGACCTGTTATTGCCATAATTCTTTAATGTTCCAAAATTTCCAGTTGCTATGGCCGAACCTGCAAGCCCCGCCCGCACTGATCCGCGCTGAAAGATGGCTGCTCAGTCAGCAGATGGAGAACGGCTGCTTCAGAAACGAGGGACAAGTGTTTCATAGAGAACTTAGGGTAAGGGACATTAAATAAATGAAGATAAGAAACGAAATAAAATGAAGCTATTTGGATTTTTAAACACATTTAATTAATTTCCATAAGTATAAAGAGTAGAAGAGATACATACGCAGGCAGCCTGCTACGCTTTTTCGCAACCATACATACATACACACATTCATACATACACCCTTAAAGACCCATGCAAAAACACACTTACGCTCTCACTATTGCACACAACCATACAGGTTGAATATGACACATTTATGCACATAGTCATAGGGGCTCAAGATTCCACTATGCCACATTTGACGCACAACACAAATCTCTCACAATAATTTGGCAACGTTGCGCAAAGTTGCGGAACATGACGCAACTCTGTGGAAAAGTACATGTGTATTATTCAATATGCGTAGTAGATTCCACCAAGTGCCATCAATCTCCAGTATAAACACATAACGTAATTATCCTAACTTTTTTCACCCACAGGGAGGACTAAACGAAGACGGAGAAATCGCAAGCGTAGCCCTCACCGCTTACGTCATAACCTCTCTAATCGACAGTACATCCCCTATCTCCTACAGAGTCCTCCGGAACACTCTCTCGTGCCTCCGGGCCCTCCCCCCTCTAAAATCCCAGTCCCCTACCAGGGTCTATGCCCATGCACTCCTGGCCTATGCCTTTATGAAGATAGAAAAGTATGAGCAAGACCTGAGGAAGACGAATAACTTGAATATGTTGAAGATTATGAATTTAGAAGAAGATGGGGTTACACAGGTGTTTGAGCTGCTGAAAGTCGCTAAAAGAAGTAATGGTTACGTGTGGTGGGAAGCTAGTGAGTATTATTAATAATAGTAATTATAATAATTGTAGTAGTAGTTGTAATTTAGGTATTACTAGCTTAAGCCCGCGGCTCTGCCCGCGTGGATGTCGGTTCCCGGCAATTCGATTTTTTCTCACCTTTTAAACCTTCCCTAGACCTCCACGAACATTTCAAGACCAAGATAAGATAAATCCGTTCAGCCGTTCTCGAGTTTTAGCGAGACTAACGAACAGCAATTGATTTTTATATATATAGATGATGGTTGAGTTTATATGATTTAGTGTGTTACCTAAGACTATTTAAATTTCATAACACAAGCTAGTTAAACTTACCATGCGTCTAGATAGAGTTGTGTAGAATGCTCTTGAAGATTATCATAAATTGCAATGGGTTGACCACGACGTCTTACCTTGTGCCGTCATCTAGCCAAGTCCTGTTGAACTTTAATAGACCTACTCAGTACTCATTCTGTATCGCGCAATGTATGCGTTGCCAAACTAATGATCACAACAATAAATAAAATATTCCGCACCATTTTCTACAGTGCCATCTAGACGTAAAGTAAGCTTAACTTAACTATCTTTTTATTACGGATTCTGGATACACATACATAGGTTCCACGGATACCACCGCCACGGAGCCGGTGGAGGTGGTTATATCGGACTGGAACCGACTAAAACGCACGCCGTCTTGGGTCCTTGGTTGCCGGAGGTGAGATTGCCAAAAGCATATCTCTCGCACCCCGGCAGTGCACATACATAGGTTACTTTATCAAAGTCCATGTGTAATTCCTCAGGCAGCTTGTCCACGTCTATCGAGGCGACGTCGTACGCCCTGCTCGCTATCTGCGCGTCGCCGGCGCACGCGCACGATCGCGGGGGCGCGGGGGACGCGGTGGGTGCTCTAAGCTGGCTCGCCGCACACCGCTCGGCTACTGGCGGGTTTGTGTCCACACAGGTACGAATCATCATCATCCTCAAGCTTTGTCCCAATCCAGTTGGTCAGTCTTACTACGATACATTTAGGTGACAAACAAGCACGTGTTATCTATCAGAGTCGACGCTTGCATTCTCGTCGTGACCTGAATCATTACACCTGAATCACTACACGAGGCCTGAACCAGCAGTTTCAACGAATCAGGCACGAGGCGCCGCATCAGCACTAGTGACCGCCCACAGTTCACGTACCTTCGAACTCATTTAAACTTGGCAGAAGAAAGCGATTAGTAGTAAGAGTAGTAAGTCAGTAGTAATGTAGTAATAGTTGTTAGCAGTTAGAATAGATATAATGTAGTTCTAAAATCGAACTCATTCGCCTAGGGTAGTACGATGTAATGTAGCTCTCAAAATCGAGTACATTCATCCCTAGGCTATGGTGTACAACCTATGTCTTACCTATGTGAAGTTCTCATGAAAGCTATGAAAGTTTTTACACCAAAACCATAATATACCAGGCATAACTCTATTTTTCAATCGACTGTACCATAATCTCTGTACATTCTAGTTTTTAGACATTTTGCGACTTCGGCAAAATGCTATTATACCATACTGAGAAATGGACGTAAACAGTATTAGTCTTTATAATGACTGCGGCAACTTGCGTTCGAGGCATCTATCGCCCGACCCGTTACAATTACCTACCTACCATTTTGTATTTAATAAGCTGTGACTCTCTAAAAATAAAATAAATATTCATTTATTTCAAAAATCGAGTTATAATCTTAAATCACGCGGTCCTCATGATGGAACTGGTTACCATCTGACCACCACAACACACAAGCAATAGTCCTATGGTTAGACTGATTGTTGGATTTTTTTGGATTCCGGTACTGACTAACTAGTAATACGCGTAGCGAATGCTATTGGCCACAGATGTTCGTATGGAAATCGGGACCGCAATAATAATAATAGGAATTAACAAGATCATGCTATAGATACATATACCTATACCTTTGATTTGCCTGACTGCATTTCAACAAGGTTACACAGGCCGTAATCACAGGCTATAAGAATACCTAAAACACTTTATGCGTGGCTGAAAAATATTATCGAGTTATTTGCCGCTCGTTAGGTATACTATGTAATAATCATATTTGATTATACTTTGTCACAGGATACTCTAGTAGCTCTAGAAGCTCTAACCCTATGGTCGTCCCTCAACTCTCCCTTCACTCATCTGAACGTGACCACCCGGTCTGATGATCGCTCGCAGACCGTCACCCTGGTGCCAGGAGTCAGGATACCGGACATCATGACCCTCGTGCCTGGGGAGCGACTTAGTGTTACCGTTCAAGGTATAATATCATTGTACTTTTAATGACATAAAATATAAGAAATTTTTTAATTAATATTTTTTATTATGCCTTCTGTAAGAACTCGTCATTTTGTCTAATAGATGGCGCTATGATTTTATTTAATAGATGGCGCTACACGATTTCGTCTAATAGATGGCGCTATATGATTTTATTTAATAGATGGCGCTACGTGATTTTGTCTAATGTATAGCGCCACATGATTTCATCTAACAGATGGCGCTAGTAACTATAAAGATAATAAAACTTGTAATAACATGCACCATAATCATTGCAATAAATCATAGACTTAGAATACCTACACTACGAATAAATGCACTCTTGAACTGATTCTATCTCATAGATTTAGGAAGCACCATGTTCTATCTATATATTTTTGGTATTATTAACATTAAGCCCGACATTTCGGCTACTTTTTAGTAGCTATTGTCGCGGAGTGAATTAATAAAAATTGGTTTTCTTTGAATAAAAACTTCAGACAGTAACATGAATCATATCTGTTCCCCGCAGGTACTGGGTGCGCGCTAGTGCAGGCCACCCGCTCGTACCACTCGCTGGCCCCCTCGCCCCCGGGGGCCCACGACAAGCCACTGTCGGTACAGGTGGCGGTACATACCGACGGGCCCTTCGACTGCGACGCCAACCGGACTAGCTGCTTTTGTGCGGCTGTTATTGAGGTCTGGCACTTTGAGGAACATTTTTTGTTAAGAATATTGACCCCTTCAGCCAAGCTAAATAGCTATGTTAGAATGAGTTCACGTCTGTAGTGTTAATGGCTAGAATTAGATCCCAAGACTGTTCAATCGTAAGACTGACTAAGCTACGTGGTGACTGCTTTGGTCGCGCAAGAGTAGCTAGTGTTTTTATTCGGTTCCAGTCCGACATAATCTCCCCTTCTGGCTCCGGCAGGGGAGGTATCCGAGGGGATTTTCGCACGAAAAAAAAAGCGCATGGCAGAAAGCCCGAGCCGTTTAAAATCACACGCCACTGTCTTGGATATTCAGATGCGATGCCCCAAAGCCATCTGTGGTTTGAAGATGGCCCTCTCAGGTTGAGTTAGTTCCTTGAGGAAGGAAGCTTTGCCCTTGTAGACCCTAGTTTGATTTTTGAATCAGCCAACACGAGATTAAGGTTTTTTTAAGGAAGCGCGACAGACGACTTCTGTCTAGCATATCGACTAATATTAAACATGTGTTGTGTTGCAGGCGTGTGTGATGTGGTCCGGCGACTTCCCCGAGATGGCCCTGCTGGAGGTGTCCCTGCCAGGAGGCTACGGGGCCGACGCGCAACTGCTGTACTCGCAGCTGAATAAACCAGGCAGTCGTGAGTAGAACAAACGAAAAGAATAAGCTGCTAGATTAGTAAACTATAATGAATTTTATGTTAACTTGTGAAAATAAATAAATTTATATAATAAATATTCCACAACATTCCACACAACACACAACGCTATCTAGAGTCATGGTAAGCATAGCTTAACTAGCTTGTGTTATGGAATCTAGAGTATGGATAAATATACTTAGATATATTTTTTTTTGTAAATAAATATATATTATACATAAAAACACTCAGACCAATGCAAATAGCCATATTCATACACACAAATATTTGCACTGAGCGGGAATCGAACCCGCGATTCCTGCGTAGCAGTCGCGTTCACTGCTACTACGCAACGGAGGCTGTCAAGAATACTCTTAACCTGTTGCTATTTTTTTGAGGTCGACTTTGTGGTCCAGGTACGAATTGACTATTCGCGAAGCTGCCTGCTGCCATCTGACCCCGACTACTCATTGGCGATATCGTCCTATTACAGTTAGACTTTATGATAATTATCATACTAATGGCATGCTTTAAAATTTGATTCTATTCTACTTCCACCTTAGTGGTCCGACGTATTGAGCTGTCCCCCACCAACACGCGCGCGACCCTATACCTGGCGCCCCGCGGTGGAGACCCCCCGGCGCGCGCGGGCGGCCACCAGTGCGTGGCGCTGCACGCCGTGGGGCCCCGCGCCGCCACGCGCCCCGCCTACGCGCGGGTACAGGACTACTACGCGCCCGAGAGGAACGATACACAGGTAACTTTATTTCAATAGCTGTAAGGTTCATAATTGTCCAGATACTCGGGATAGGATTGACTGACGAGACTATGGACCCTTTTTGCGAGACTTTGTGTTTAGCTTACCATGAGGTGAGGTGAATTGAAATTGACGTGTCTTTAATAAAAAAATGGAGCAGGTTTTTCTAAAGGATCACCTCAATAATTCAGGAAATGTCCATTCAAGATCTAATACATAGGGAAAAATGAATATTCTCGGGCGGGACTCGAACCCGGCATCTTTCCCTTACAGGGAAAATGCTTTGACCAACTAGGCTACTGAGACAAGCCCGATGTGATTAAAATTTCCCTTCTATTTTTATCCGCTTTTAAGGCGACGGCGACGGTAGAGTCACCCACTGATGTTTTTACGAGCTATCGGAGCCAATGAACGATTTTTAAACATTGAACTCGGCTATAACGAGGGTCCAAAAAATAATATCGCTAAATTGTGAGGGTATTCATATAATTTTACCTCCCCCTATGAAAACTGGTCCAACTAATATAACCCTTGATCTACCAATAAAGTAACTTTCCAACTAAACATTTTCACTTTTCAGCTATTCACCATATCAGAAGATTGTCCACCTCGCATCACCCACGACTCACCCCAATACACGTCATCAGACAACCTTTTCGCCAAAGCCAGATCTCTAGACGGTGATGAGATTCTCATCACCCATGAGTTCAATTTCGAAGACATCCCTGAAGGCATACCGCTCGAAGACCCACTATACGATAATCTAACCAAAAAAGAGAAAGAGATAGAGAGTGAAGAAATAGAGAGGTATATAGAAGCTGAGAATAAAGTTCTCAATACAACTGATAGCATACAAACCGACAATCGTACCGCGAATGATAATCTACCTCAACGAAACGGAAATTTTGATACTTTCACATTAAACAACGCTGAAGGAATACATATATCTATCCCAAATATCAAAACTGATTCATCTTATAACATTGATACTAGTAAACTACAATATACAGATATTAAAAATATCAAACCACCAGTTTCATATAATTATGATAGAAGAATCTTCGAGCATATAAGAATACCTTTCGATAAAATCGAATCTAAAACAACAATAAAACCTATTACATCAGAAAAACTATCATTACCCACAGAAAATAAACATATAGACAATCCAAATTTAGCAGATTTCCATATTATAGATACAGATAGAGATCTAGACGTGCCCAGTGGGGTTGAAGGCCCTATCCCAGCGGTGGTACTACCACCAAAGAACTTTGTACCACCTCAGCATGATGCCAGGGTATTGAAGACTGCACATACGTCTCGTGGTGCTTATATGTTCTTTGAACCACCTCAGCATGTGAATAGGAGGTATTTTGTGCCTAGAACAGGACGTGACTTAGATAATTATCAGCATTATAAAATTAGGAAGAATATTAGGTAGGTAATTGCTTGACTCTTTAGTGAAATGTCGGGTATATGTGTTGTACTGTCGACTACAGAAGTCCGTATACAGATTCAAATCTGTAATTCTTTGAGCAACTAAGTCTAATATAACAGAATGAAATATAGATGGCGTTAGGTGTCATCAAAACTGAAAACACACAGAAGTTAAATAAAGAAAGAAATTAATTTATTTACAGTTAATACATTACTAATTACTTTAATTGGCGTGTAGTGTCACCTCATACGATTTTAGTTCCATTATACTGTACAGTCAGCAAACAAAATAAGTAGATATTAAATACTCTTTGATACAACTTTATATGAAAAGATGCACTTCTATGCACTCTCTACTTGGCATTATTATTAAGAAAATTTTGGTGAAATAGATCCTAGGTCACAAAATGTCCTAGGTAACATTTTATGGAAATTCCGTTGCGGATTTTCCAGTCGGCGCGCTAATACAATTAAGAAGATTTTGTGGTGCATAGAAAAAGAATAGAAGTGATGAATAATATACAAATTAACGTTACATGATATTATTTTTCTATACAATAATCGTACTTATTTTCGATACATTAATTTTATAGAATACTTCATAAGTGGCTACTGGCAACCCAATTTTTTTAACAATATACACTTACAGTACTTACACCCAGGGTCCTCTATGGTCCACCGTTGGAACTGCTGCATTTAGTTACCTAGCTGTAATTCTAATTATAATTTGACTGATATTTAGATATACCTTTACATTTACTGACAGCGGTATGGCCAACAAAACAGTTTAATCAAAGTGTTATTGCATTTTTCTATCAAGTAGTCTGAAAATGTGCCTTGTAGACGTCAATAGCCTATTTATTGCTAATTGCACTATCTTTGGGATTAAAAATGTAGTTGATTCCTTTTTCGTAACTGGTTATGAAAGCAACAAAAAATGTCACGTTCGTAGCTGGTTCTGAAAAATCAGTTACGAAAATGGACAAACTCAAAATGTGGATGTCTATTCATAAATGGAAACCAAACTGAGATGAATGGTATACATTCACCTGAAGCAAATGGCGGGCTGTTTTCTTTGCCTATCACGGAAGGAAATAGACGAGAAGAAATAATGTGTATGAATGTACGTTCAACTGCATATGTATTTAAATAAACGAAATGCAATTTTATTATTATTGTGCCTACCCTTGAGGTAAATAAATGGACGCACAAATTAATATATAGGTATCTATTTAAAATTAATTTTATTATATTAAATTAATTATGATTATTAAATAATTATTTTAAAGACAATAGCGATATTTAATTTAATTACTTTATTTTTAAGTATTTAAAATTATGATTACTTATGATTAAGATTAAGATCTTTCATAAATAATAATATGACATAGGTAATAAATAATAAATTCATAGAAATATAGCTGCCAGCTGATGAAGTGTGTATGTAATGCACGAGTACTTACTATACCCCGTCCATCATATTATTGTATTTTAGACAGATGGAAGTAGTGATTGCATGAAAATTTAAAATATCGACAAAATTAAAAACCTCGATTAAAAAAATTATTAATCGATAAATAAAAATATTATGATAAATATATGATTTCATGTGGAATTATAATCTATTATCTTTCTGTACATAATAATAAAGCAGTAGATATTTCGTGTCTATACGTACAATTTACAAATGTAATAGAAAACGATTGTGGGCCATAACGCACACGCTAATCTCCAAAACAAAACAACTGACTTCTAGAATAATATTCCAACATGCTGATTTCCTGGTATTTATTAAAGAATTCCGTGGTCTGTCTCTGAAACCCATCATCAGATCTTTATGCAATTTAAATGGGACCATATAAAAAATTATAAACATCTGAATTGTTGTTTAGAAATCGGTTAAAAACTGCCAGTTATGTAATATTTTATAGAAGAATTATTTTCTGTAGACGATATCGATTGTGACATTTTCAAGTTATTATAATAAAAATACAGTCGATAGACTAACTACATCCCTAAAATTGCTTTCTGGCTGCCGTGACGTTGTCAATGAAAAATGACGTATTAGCGCCAAATTTTTGTTAGGATTTTCAGGTGTTGACGCTAGAACAAAGTTATACCGACCACTGTCAGCGAGCTGTCTAAAATACAATAATATAATGGACGGAGTATAAGCATAGTAACCTACCGACTTACACCTCAGTTTAAAATACAAATAAAATAATTAAACCTGAAGGATTAAATTATTTCTATGTGAGTGTATAGACTCTGGCCAACGAAAAATGGCGCAAAAAGTATGCGCTAAAGTTGCAACACTGACTAGACTCTGGTCAAGTACCATATCAGGCTAGTTTTTATGCATGCCTAATAGGAAAAAGATTCTAGTATATACTCTGTTATTTCGATGTATATTTAGTGTTGCAACGTGTTCATTTTTTAAATATGGCACCAACTTTATGCGCCATCTTTCGTTGGCCAGAGTCTACGCATAAAGTTGTGAATAACGACCTCTACCGTGCAATAGCGGTAGTTTATTCAATTTCGACTGTTCAATTCGATTCCCGTTCAGTGCAAATAGTTTTATGCATAAAATTATGCTACTATGTGGCTACAAAAATGTATCGCCTAAATTACGAGCATGCTTAGTTTGGATCTAGATTGTGCTGTAGGAAATGTCATAGAATATTTACTTTTTATTAAATTAATACATTTTAAAACTGACATGAAAGATCCATTTGATTTTACTTAAATATAAACAGATTTCTAATTACAATATGAATAATTTAAGATTTATGTTTCTATATTTATTTGTTCAGACAACAGATGGCGTTAGCCGTAAAGCATCGCATAATATTAATACAATAAAAATAATCATAATTATAACAGGATTATTATACTAAGAAATTAAATATGTAATGTAGATATTATTTGATATTAATTTAAGTAATAATTTATTATTGAGTAGGTTAATTATTGTATGTATTTTAGGCTGTGAATAAAGGAAATAATTTGATTTATACTTCTGTTTCATTTTCCTTATAGTGGACACAAATATGGGTTATTTCCCGTATTATTTAAATCAGTTGCGGGATTTTTCCTTGCCACTATTTTAGTATTGACCATTTTTAGCATGCTGACCTCCACTTTTTTTAAATAGGTACTTGATCCGTTAATTTCGCTGCATGACGGTAAACCGGTAAGGTGAAATTAAAAAATATCGACTATCATTTTATTAGATACTCGAGCGTCAGTAGGCATCAGAAAAACGTTGACGAACAGAGTACTCAAAATTATCTTAATTTAATTTTTTACGCATTTGTTACGCTTTCACGCCTAAACCACTGAACCGATTTTGATGAAATTTGGTATAGGGGCAGATTAGACCTTGAGAAAGGACATAGGCTATGTTTGGTTGCGATAACCGATATCCACGCGGGCGGAGCCGCGGGCAAAAGTTAGTAACATATAAATCAATAAAACAGTTTGATTTGCCCTTAATACGAGAGTTTTAAGATCATTTTTGTCGTCAAGATATTTATGACGCTGACTGTATTCTACCTACTTACTTATTGAAAAAGATTACATCTCAAACTGTTGCTTCATGCAACAGTCTTGTTGAGTAGCCTGATTTAGATTTCATCTCAAAAGTGGCTGGTGGCTGAGATACAAGAGCTTTTCAGTTTGATGGCAACATACTCGCCTCTTATTAAGAACGTGGGACGTAATAAGGGCGTGGAACTGAAAATTATAAGTAGCGAAATGCGAGTGTTTACTTAAGTACTACATCTCTGCCTATCCCTTCGGGGATTTACCAGGCTTGAATATGTATGTACCTACTACTAGAATAACGAAGCTTTGACCGGGCCCACTCAGGTAGTACTTCTCCTTTTGGCTCGGTATGTGTCCACCTACTCTCATCGTACGGATCGCACTTTTATACCAAGCATAATATTGCGCTGCGTGCGGTGCGAGAAGTGGAGGCTAGGCTTGTATTATGCAACAAACATACATGTCAGACTAAAAGAATAACATATAGACGTAACTTATAGATAGAACTAGCAAGTGCAGCCGCAAAATAGAATACTAAAGTAGTGCCATCTCGCTCGCACTCGTGCGTGCTCACAATGAGTGCGAACAAAATGGCACTACTTAGAAACTCCTGGTTCAAATAGTTTGTAAGTAGTCACCTTAACTTTGTTTACGAATACTTCGATTGTGTCCAAAAGGAATTTATATTTATCGTTCAGTCATGAACCACAAACCACAACTCATGAATGTTTAAACTTGACCCGTTGGACTCATGCAACCAATTTGTTTACAGTTCGCTGTGAAGTGGTAATAACTGCCAGTCTGCCAGCCTCCGGGCGGAAGTCCTTTGCAGATTACAATCTACTGATTTAACATCGGCAGAATTATGAATTGTTTATTCTTCTGACTAGTCAAATTAGTTAATTTTTACTAAACGTCAAAACAATAAGTTAACTTGTATGAAAATAAGATTTAGTGACGTCATAAATTTTAATAGTCAAATCAGTTACTATTATAGGTTGGGTGGATGATTAAAAATAAACAAAAACTATAAAATAAGAACCAACGCAACTTTTACCGCTCTTTTACCATTAGGTATTAATTTAATAAGCTCGGTTAGATAATTTATTTTACCTATAGGATAATACCCCTTTACATTTGGTTTTTCATCAAGCTCACGAATTTAGTTCGTATTTTCACGTAGTTGCTACAAACTTTTCCTATATTCGAGCTTATAATTATAACATGCCCCGGTAGTCGATAAGGTAAATGCATCCATGGTTATAGTATAAGCTGAGAAGCCAAGTGCGCACTCATTTATGGTCCTTCCTTTCCTTTTTTTTTTCTACATTCTACACAACGCTATCTAGACCCATGGTAAGCATAGCTTAACTAGCTTGTGTTATGGAATCTAGAATGCGGATAAACATAGTTAAATACATTTTTTTTTTGTAAATACATACATATTATACATAGAAACACCCAGACCAATGCAAATAGCCATATTCATGCATACAAATATTTGCACTGAGCGGGAATCGAACCCGCGCCTCCTGCGTGGCAGTCGCGTTCACTACCACCACGCCACGGAGGCTTTTAGGATAGACGATTCTTTATAGGCCTACTTTATCTTTATCCCAGTCGTTGTTCCGGGTGCAGACTAATTGCTTAAGTTTTAGCTACCGGTTGTAGCGTCAACTGTACTCGCTCTCGTAAAAGCCATGATAAACCAATAAATGGGTAGAGGTGCCTCTTATGGAAGGTGCTCAGATGAAGAAGTTAACTGGTTCTTAAGGATCCTACACTACACCCCAAGACAGCGTGCTGTTTAGGCGTTCCAGGCCGATATAACCTCCCCCTCCGAAGAGACCTGAACTGTCCGAGGAGATTTACGCACGAAACGAAAATGATCACTACTCGTCAGAGGAGAATTTGGGCCACCCTATCTCTTCCCACGCCGTGCCGTACAAGGCGACTAAGGGATAGGGCTGTTTAATATCAGACAGATATATACAGCCCAGACTTAGCCTCAGATGCATGGCTCGAGTCGAAATAGTGCCCGAAATACGGCAATAGGCTCACCCCCTATTACCTGTGAAATGTGGGTGTTAATTCACCTCTGCCTAACCCTCCAGGGATAAAGGCGTGATTATATGTATGTACATATTAAGATAAGGATTTCGCTAACCCTGTTGACTTGTGCGGTCAACGCCAGTGTCAAGATTTAAATAACTTGACTATCAAAACAGTTTTTAATATCTTGTGTAAAGCAAACAATACCATAAACACATCCGTCGCATATAAATATTAACTCTTAAAATTGTCTGTGTTCTAAGGAGTTGTTTAACTTTAAACAACGCACGACAATTTGGTTCAATTGTGTCATTCGCCCACGGTTGGGGACTGACCCTCACAGTGAAGTGTCGAATGGTTATCGAATGACAATGACCTCTCCTCACAGATGAGACACCCTCTAATAATCTCATCACTCTCCGAGACTTTTCTCAACTCATCAGTCAATACGAAGTAAAACCTAGATCGGTACCGAGCAGAAGTGGTAGGTAATTTTGAGATGACTGTGGTTATTTTGAGATTAAGTCATTTTTAGATGAGGTCATTTTGAGACGTGGTCGTTTTGAGATGTGGACATTTTGAGATGTGGTCATTAGGAGCCGGAGCGAGCTTAACAGATTCGAATTTTAAAATCACATTAGCACTCTTAAACCTCTTAAAATAATAAGAAATGGAAAAAGGTTTTTACATGGCAACTTCTGTCGTTGACTGCACACTGTACAGTAAGTAGGTAAGTTCACACCACAGTTAACCACAAGAATTCTCTTGTACTTATGAGAATAAATGTATAAGTAACATATAGGCACTTCTTCAACTTCTTCAAGTACCTAAATTATTTAATTTACATCAAGGAAAACATTTCACTGGCAACCACTATTGACAAAGAATCTACTATTCTAAGTAATTCTTGTAAATAATTATATGTTAGTCACAAACTCTCATGAATACAGTTCGTGTGTACAGCAGAGTCGCAGATAAAGCGTGGCCTATATACGAAATTATCTTTACTTCCGTCTCACCGGCATTCGAGAGCCAGCGGCCACCGGCCAGCGACGAACGAGCCGAGATCAGCTACGGGCCTTTGCAGACGACGGTTTTTAACAATGCGGCGACAAGCATACTATTCAAATATTATCAATAATATGTTGGTATGACATTGCTAGAATGTCATACCAAATGTAGGGGTAGCAACTGAGACCTTTCCTAAACAAATGCCGTTCACCACCTGGGGTGGCGAAAGGGATTCCTTCTAAAATGATTTTCCCTTACGCCACCGAATGAAGGAATGCTAGGGATGGCGACATAGCCCAGTTGCCACCTGAGGTGTCAATCAGGTTATTTTTTTTGGAAAGGGTCCCGGTGGCCACCAGAGGTGGCAATGTTGGGAGTGGCAATGAATGAATGCGATTACGATGTTAAGTAAAAGTTCCTATGATAAATTGGCACTTTCATAAACTATCCTAGATGCCAAGGAGCCTCTGTTTTAGACCAGGCCCTCGATTCTACTAAAACTAAACAACTGTGGTACCACACAGCCACTGCAAAAAATAACATTACATTTTAGACTTTATTTCTTTACTACTAAAGTCCAAAATGAAATGGAAAAAGAATCTTAACACTTGTTCATTCTCTGTGTGTTGGACATTTGAGCTCTGTACTCTATGAGTGCGGATCTGGGAGCGAAGAAGCTGCCCCTTTGCCCTTTCTTCTGCAGGCCCGTGACACTAGTGAATCGTGTTCCATGAGTACGTTTCTTATCGAAGGACCTGACAATATTACATGACAGATAGAGAGACAGCGTACATAGAAACTTCCAGACCAATGCAAATAGCCATATTCATGCATACAAATATAAAATACTAGCTTTTACCCGCGAAGCCGCCCGCGTGGATGTCGGTTCCCGGCACATATTCGAATTTTTCTCACCTTTTAAACCTTCCCTAGACCTCCACAAATAATTCAAGACCAAAATTAGCCAAATCGGCAAGGGCGTTGTTGAGTTATAATATTACAACGAAAAGTGGCATTGATTTTTATATATAGATTTGCACTGAGCGGGGATCGAACCCGCGCCTCCTGCGGGGCAGTCGCGTTCACTAACGCCACGCCACGCGCCACAGAGGCGCTATAACGGTATAACGGTAGACAGCCATTTAGTCAGTATATCAACACACACTACAATAATACAATGTACAAGTAATTACGACACCGTTTTTACGACTGATGTAGTACAATATGACTAATTGTTTTGTTACGGCAACAGGTAGAAACGAGCGAGTTACGTCTAGCTCGCGAGCTCCAATCACATTTTTCGACGGATTAGCGCATAACATTTGGGTATTATTATTTTTGTAACTTAAATAAAGAGAAGAAGAGGTAGACCAAGAGGAATGTTTATGGCACAAATAAAGGAATGGATGCAAGTCGCATCGTATCAGGAGATCAAAAGATTGATGGAGTGGAGAGAGGGATGGCGATCACTCCACCGACAAGAGCGCAGCTCTTAGGTTTAAAGAGGTATAAATACTAGCTGACCTTGCGTCCGATCCCGTTCCCACTGCACCCTCTTATACAATGATATATAGTTATCTAAATAGCAACAGAAATAACCACACTGTCACTTCTGCGTATATGCCGATGCCGGTCTAATTTGTTGACATTAATGATCACTGCTCCGTTCCCTTGAGTAGTAGCGTGATGATATGTAGCCTATGTGTTATTCTGATGTATAAGCTATATTCATGTAAAGTTTCATGAAAATCCATTCAGTAGTTTTACATGAAAGAGTAAAAAACATCCATCCATATTCCATCCATACCATACTCACAAACCTTCGCGTTTATTGGTATGATTCTTTAAAATTCTACACTACGCTGTCTAGACACAAAGCACCCCAAAGTAAGCATAGCTTGTGCTATGGGTCAGACAGCAGCCGCTCGCATAAAGGCCAAGATAAACAATTCATATTATGAGTGAACCGGGCACATATTAAATTAGATAATAGTTAAATACGTACAAAACAACCAGACCAATGCAAATATAGGTACTATGCCAATACATATTCATGCACACAAATATTCGAAGTGAGCGGGAATCGAACCCGCCAAACTCAGGATGACTTGATTTAGCAGTTGAACCACCTTAAACGCACTACGGCTCCGCCACAGCGGTCAAATACTCCAGTGCCTATCTATTATTGATAATATTTCAGCAGACTTTCAACACAGCGAATATATAGGACAGTTTATTCTTAGCCAAGAATGTCAAGATCTGACGACACGACAAACGCTTCACTATGGTAGTGAAATAAATAATCGCGAGGACTTATAAATCAATCCGTAGGTATTTTACACGTCGGAGGGCACAAACTGACCTTCGTCCCTCATGAGCGCGGGCGTGGGAGTGACGGGTGGAGCCGCTTGTCACCCCAACAGAAGCTACCGCTATGAAGCGCGCCACCCCATTCCGGGGGCGAGTCGGGGACACCGTTGTCCCCCCTCCCGATGGTCCTGGGTCAGCCGGGGTGCGAGGGATATGTCGAAGACAACCTCATCTCCGGCCTAGCACCACGACCCTCAGTCGGCGTGGTATTTTACAGGCAGTGTGGTGTTCTGGACTTTCTCTGTATGTGAACATGCTAAAATATTTAACAGTAGCTACATAAGACTAGTTTCGAAACATCCACACGGTCGCACTCTGGGCAAAGGAGACGGCACCGCACCGCCGCTACTACGCAGAAGAGACACTACCGCCTACAGCTTGGGGCCAAATACCCAGAGTAACGCTTCATCATAGAAACAAAAAGCCGGCCAAGTGCAAGTCGGAATCGCGCACCGTAGGTTCCGTAACTGAAGCTACATAAACCGCAATATATTTTGATTGCGCTGACTTAGAAGTCTGATTTTTGCACAGCTTCAAGATGTTATAGACCTGAGTATGTGGTATGAATTTCAACTTGATGCCTCCACGAATTCCTAAGAAAAAGGTCTTTACAGACAGACAGACAGACAGACAGACGGACAAGGAAGTGATCCTTTAAGGGTTTCTTATTACCCGACTACGGCGAAGCCAAAAGGAGGGTTATGATTTTGACAGGCTATGTATGTATGTATGTATGTATGTATGTATGTTCATTTGTTCCCTCATAGCTCCTCAACTACTAATTAGAACTAGACAAATGAGGTATCGTTACAAGCGGCTTTATCGTCCGATGGTTATAGGCTATATGATCTGTCACTCAATCTTGTGTGGCGCCCCCTAGCGATCATAAGGTACTGTGTTAAAAAATTAAATTTGAGATAAATATGCCGTGTTTGGTGTCAAATGAAAGGGCTTAAGAAGCACATTTCAAAAATGTATAAATTATTAGCTTTACCTTGCCCCAAAATAATGTAAATAAAAAATAAAGTTTAAAACTAAAACCCGACGTGTTCAATTTTGATGACCGAGCAAGCGAAGGAGCGTTAGCGAGGGAATCAAAAGAGCACGAGGTGAAAAATCTTTGCACTCGAGTGCAACACGTAACTCTTCATTCCACCTCAGCGAGGAAATGACTAAATGCAAAAAAAAAGTTGTATGATATATTCGGCACCATAGAGGTAGCAGTAAATAGGTTTAATGTTTTTTTTAATTCACAAACTTAGTGCACACGATGTTCTAAATTCAATTTACTTTATCCTCTAGAGAATAAAAACGGCTTTTCCACTCAGATATTGAAGATTAAAAATACTCTTTCCGAGATGGTGGGATGAAAAAGTAATTATTCTTTGCCAATTCATAGAAAATCAACAGAACCTAACACTTTAGAATTCAATGTAGATAAAGATTGTCAGTATTATCTTGACACTCCACTACTGCAATCTGCAATCACAAACAGTGATAAGGTCTTATTTTCGTTCACACGGCAGGACATGCCGATATCAGAAAGGTAGGGAAATCTCATGCGTTGATTGCCTGAAAGAACTGAACAGTTTTTAATGTCCCTGCCAAGCCATAATATCAGCTATTAGTTATGCAAAGATTTCAGGTTAACTAAACTTAACAAATAAACGATGCAGTCGATACTTTACGTGCATTTGATACAGCATACCTACAAGGTACAATCGCTATGTTTATATACAAAGTTAGATGCAATAGGTACCATTTTAGGCCGGGGTACCATTATAACCTCCACACGGTGCACCCTGAGCAACGCAGACGGCAATGCGGGAGGGACCCGGCAGAAGGTACCGCCTATGGCATACACTGGCATCGGAAGCAACTACCTTACACCGCTGGCATTTTTTAGTCCGGTATCCGCAGGGATTTTCGCATGAAAAGAGAAGAAAAAGTACATTCCTAATACCTACCCGGTTTATGTTTTGGCCTGTTATTGATTTCCTTATACACTTTACAGAATCCTTTGCCTTTTTCCTTACCTTGTTGCAGTTCTTGCCAAACAATATATAAAAATTTGGCAATCGGCAAATGCAACAGAAATTAGCAATTGAATCGACACACATTATTGTGTAAGTTCTTACTAAAACAAATACCAGAACAGGGTCACTTCATTGGAGCTAGTTGGAAAGGTAGCGAGCGGTGTTCACAGAATTTGCGCTTATATGTAATATTGTATACGTGTTCATATACAGCAAGCATTCGTCACCGGTCGCGGTGATCCCAATATTGTAAGCGTAGGGACACACCTGAGGAAAATATGACGAAAGACGTCTCACGCACGCATTATCATCTTCCTGCTTTATTTGGGGCGCAAGCGCAACCAGCATGTTTTTCACTCCCTTCCCGACCATTATCTTTCACACAATTCGTTTATTAATCATCAATTTTCATTTATCTCCTCTCAGATCCTTCTCTCCCATTTGGTAAGCGTCTACTTCTACAGGTACTATGAGTACCTACTTATCTTAAGCATCCCTACATAAATATCACATGCGCCCGAACCTGGACAAGACGATTTCCTAGTAAATTCTCTGTAATTAGTTGGAACCACTTGGCACATCACATAACATTATTAGGCGTCTTTTTCAACCAGTATTACTTAAAGTACTATGCATGCAAATCAACATTGCGTTCTTTTATCGAAGCTCGCCGAATTTCAGACGCGAATATTGTGTAGGTGTGTCAGTACTCTAAGGTTAGTGACTCATGGCCAGGCGTTTATCGACCCATATCACATGTTATCGGAGACGTAATATTATTTATTTCTTTTTTTCCGTAAGAAATGAATACATAACAGGTTTTTGGTACCGGTTTTGTGCATAAAGACGCGGAATTACAATGGTAAATCAAATATTTTTCTATACAGGCTACCCGAAACCATATGTGACGAAAGTAAAAACAAATATACTTATGCTCACGCTTATTTCTCTCCGAGGTAGGCTGAGAGACAGAACAGTCCGCCACTTGCTTCTATCCTAATATACCTCGCCAGCTTCCTCAATAAATATATGAAGACCAGCGCGATTTATCATCAGAAAACTGGGAAGGTTCTTAAAAAAGTGGAACTGGAATTTTATTATGTTCTAAATACATAGTTTTCCTAGTTTGTACGTAATATACAACTTTAGGTACCTACCTATACCGTAATCTATTAGAACAATCCACTTGTATCTGTCGGTAGTGTCGTGGCCAGGATTCGAACCCGAGACCTCTCGAGCGTGAGGCCGACTCCTTAACCACTAAACTACCGATGACCGATGTGTTAAAATATAGACCTACATTGTAGACTTAATGCAAATAAAATTACTATGATTATGGACAATATTCTAAAATTTTAAATTAATTCGTATAAAAATGACATGTACCTACAGCACTAAAAGTTTAAATTAATTAAACATTACCCAACTAAATGTGATAACCATGTTTAATTCTCTCTGGTGAAATCCAACCTAAAAGATTCAGTGAGGTTCACTCAAGAACAGAATGGTGATTGAAGACCAAGTTGAATTGAATGCAATTTTAACTTGAAAAATATGATATATAAAGCCCTTTTCAGTAAATAAATATATCCCAAAACTATACACAGAGCTTTATAGGTACAGTGGAAACAATTCATACTGATAAAATGCACTTATCATGATTTATCAGGAAGTCCCTCATTCAAGTCATCATACCTACTTTGCAAAATTGTTTATCAACAACACCATATTTGACCAGTTATGCTTATTACTTTGCAGAAAAAATTAAATGAAAAGAAAACAGATGTTAGCAACATTTTAATATATATTTTTATTGAAATGAATCCAATCATACATTATCTTGGATTTTAATGTACGTTCTTTATTAAAATAATAATTATAATAATTACAAATAATCCTTATTGGCGTTACAATTATTACACATTATATAAAAAAAAGTTACGCATCATTCGCACTCTCGAAGCCATATATGGACAATAATTCTCTAATTTTTATACTTTTGTTTTCTTTCCTGAACTTGTTTATGTTTGAGCAACACTCGAAAATTTATTGTAAATTGAAAATATATCAATACAAGATTGTGCTCTACATGCAGACGCTGCTTTAAAGCTATGTGGACAATTTGTTAAATTAACTACAATTAAATGCACCATTGGAGACCTCCCACGTACCTTTCCTGACCAACTTGTGTCTTAGAATACTGTCGTGTGCAAGCAATATCACACATACAGTTCACGGAAGAAATTATGACAACTGGATGGATTTAACATTACCGATTAAACTTTAACATCCATTTTTTTTCAGTAATTTTATATAATACTCTTATTGTAATTGACATGCATCCTCCAAATAATCACACAAAGCTAATGTAACGAATGTACAGTCATCATATTGCTTACACAACCATCCACCATCCCTCGAAGAGCAAATAATAATGGATGAAGTCCGACATCCGGCCGTATGTTCTACAGATCTAAGTCGGGTGCAAACCTTGCCCACACCTAAGTACAATAGTTATTCACTATAATCTCATTTCTATTAACAAAAATGGACATAAACTCGTTGAATAAATCTCTTGCGACGTAAGAGAGTGTACCGTCCAAAAATAAGCCCCATTCAGACACTTCTCTATTCATTAATAATTATTCCGTACTGAGTGTAACAAAATGCAATAAAATTTAACAGTTACGATAGCGATTTCTCTATATATTCATAGATAAATACGCGCCGGGGCGGGCCGCCGCGCCACCCCGGCGCCCGTAAACATTTGAACAAGATTTACTCTTACGCGAATATGTACAGGCGAGGAGCGGCCGCTGCGGCTCAGAGCGCAGCGGCAGGACATCATTGGCTCTTCAGCTCCTTACCGATCGTGTAAGAGACGAGCCGCGCCCAGTCCACCTTGGTGCGCATTACGGGCAGCTGCCGCCGCAGCGCCTTGAACGTCGTGTCACTCATCGTCTTGTAGTTGTCCGAGATGGCGGTCTGGTACGCGTTCTCCGCGTCGCACACCAGCCGCACGAACTCCTTAGCCGTGGCCGCCTCCCCCGTGGCGGCCACGGGCGCTCGCACCTCCTTCGAGCTCACCAGCTGGACGTTTCCGTCCTCATAGTAATGCACTTGTACCCGCAGCATGCCACGGAGCTCCGCCGCACCAGCACCCACGGTCATTGACCATACCGAGCGCCATCGCCCGTTCCAGTAGTTCTTGGGCTGAAACTGGTGGTCTTCAATACACGCTACGAGTTGAACCACACCTGCGTCTAGAGTGCGGCCTACCACGAGACTAGCACCATGTTTGAAGTGTGCGGCCACGTACGCCGTCAGCTCCTCGTCGAGCGCGGCCCGCCACGGCTCCGCCACTCGATCTGGCTCGAAGGGCTCATACTCCGATGCCTCTTTACGTAAGTGGTCAAACTTAAAGGAGCGTTTGGAACGTGGGTCGAAGAATCTCCCACCACCGAGCTCATTGTGGTCCGTGATGAGAGTGTAGAGTTCCGAGCCTTCGAGGCGCACGGGCGTTAGTTGATCCTTGTTGTATTGCGCGAATGCACCGCTGGCACCTTCTTTCAAAAGGGTGTCATTATTTAATAGAACCCTTACATCGTTGAACACCTCGTTAAATTCTCCAGGTGGGGAATGTAATATGAAATCTGAAACGATTCTAACTTTTTCCTGATCACTAATCACTTCGTCACCGTCCGCCGCCATTTTTGATACTTTTGACACTAATGACGGATTGTCGGATATGCAAGAGGATTAGTGCAATAAACGAATGCGTTCAGGATTTATGTCTACCATTACTGAGCGATATGATTAGTAATTGAATATTCCTTAATATGTACGATACGTTGCGAAGATTATTATTAACACAGTTTTCATTTTTACAGGGAACTGATAAGCTCCTACAGTAAGTATAGTTTAGTTTTGTTATAGTTGTATGGTATGAAATAAATTTAAAAGTTCTATTACTTTTTTAGAACGGTTATTACATTTCTTTATTATTCATTACAAATAAGATGTCATCTATCAGTTTATAGATATATTAAACGTATAATTTATTATAAATTTAATATTTGTAAGACATAAGTTCAATAACTATTTAAAATACTTTAACTAACTCTATAAACATATCATTTGGTTTGAACTAGAACTGCGCCATACATATAGATACTGTGCTTTAATCGAATATCAATGACTCGAACTATTGATGAAGTCTGGGTGATGTATCCTACTTTCCACAATATAAATAAAACAGTTTTATAATAAAAGATAAAACAAGGTGAAAAGAAAAGTCAGCGAAACCCTATCATCATAAAATTTCGCTGACCTTTCTTTTACAGACCCTACTACACACCTACTGTCACCTGTTTCAAATATTATATAATACAAATAAAAAAAAGGCGACAATCGATACTCGGTAACAACGATTCTTATCACTCATCCCTAGTGCTCAACTTATCGAATTTGACATTTTGACACTTAAAAAATTTGTGTTCATGTGTTGTGTAACTATTTTTGAAAAGCTAATTTAGCATCAAAAATGAGCCAACTTTTAAGATACAAGTACACCGACTCGCCTGATGGCCAAGATATTTACTTGAAAGCCCTGGTGGCATCTAAATATGCCGGTTTCGCTGCGACCTTAATGGGTACTTGGGATGTTCTGATGTATTCTCACCCCAAGGGTGTCGGTGCAACCTTGAGGAGGTTCGGCTGGTATATTGGACCTATGGTGGGCATGGCGTCAGCATTCACTGTGACTGCTAACATCGCAAGGAACGTTAGAGGGAGTGATGACAAATTCAATTACTTCTTGGGTGGTGCAGTAGCTGGCAGCATTCTCAGCTCTTGGCAGCGAGCGCCAGTGTTCGCCTTTCCTGGGGCGGTTATCTTCGGCTTTATCGGAGTACTAATTAAAACTGGATTGCAGGAGAACTGGGATCTTTCCCCTGAATTACATCAAGCAACTAAGACTATTAAATCAGTCAAGCATGATTGGACTTTCGTCAAAGATCTTGAAGACATGAAGGGCTGGACAAAGGGTAACCAATATCTTAAGCTGTTTAAAAAGTTATTCTCTAAGCCTTTTCCTAACGCCAACCCCAAGCTTTGTAAACTAACTAAAATGCAAAGAATCAAAGAATCAAAGACCCATCCATCCAACCTCCACAACCAGCTGTTTATAGTACAGTCAGCATCAGCAAGATATTGACTAACAGAGTGCTCAAAATGATCTTAATTGTGTTTTTTGGGCCCCTTCCAGATGAACAGTTGTTCTGATATTTGGTACACATCTTTGGTTCGGACCAAAATACCATATAAATCAATAAAACAGTTTGATTTGCTCTTAATATGAGAGTTTCCAGATCATTTTGAGACTTCTTTTCAAGATATTAATGACGCTGACTGTACATCCTGATATTATTTGAGGGGTGATTGGGGTTTTACTACAGAGTCTATCTTCAGGGATCAAGCCAACTTCGACTGTGAGCCTGTACACTAACATAGGCTTCCCCCTCAAGGTTAAATGGGTCAGACGCAGACCGCAGTTACTGTATTGTT
Source organism: Eilema sororculum (assembly GCA_914829495.1). Taxonomy (NCBI): domain Eukaryota; kingdom Metazoa; phylum Arthropoda; class Insecta; order Lepidoptera; family Erebidae; genus Eilema; species Eilema sororculum. The sequence goes on from OU618549.1 coordinate 21,793,769, forward strand.
ATTATTAGTTACTTTATCTATTTTTTTGTTGTGCTCTTTTAAACACAAATTATGGACACAAACTTTTCCAATATAGGTTTTATTTTTTTTATTTATTAACGTGTTTTGAAATAGATTGGAATGAAAAAAAAAAAAAAAAAACATTTTAAATTGTACAGAGTAGCACAGAAAAACCACAAAGGTTTGTCCTTATGCCAATTACTTTTGCCTATCATGACATGTTTCATTTAAGACATTCTACTATTATGACTATTTTAGATGTCAGACGTTTTACTAATATTGTTTTACTTTCATGTCGTTAATACCTCATGGCCATTTTACTAGTTTGACATTCCGATACAGAGAGGGATTTAAACTATCATGGTTGCTGACAATACTATTAGAGGTATTGGAATATTTACATTGTTTAGAGATTCCGATATTTCTGCACTGTTGTACTGTCTGATAGATACAGATAATTCTTGCGTTGGTCTATGGCTACTACTACTTCCAGTGAGGTTGCGTTTGACTGGACGGGTGATCAGCTTCTCTATACGGGCCATTTCACCCATTTCCCCTGTAACAACTGCCATATATGTTCGTATGGCAACTGGGACCGACAACTTAACATGCTCACTGAGGCACGACTAGACCAATGCTCTTTGATGGTGCTTCAGTACATTTAGGAATTTTTCAGACAGGTTTATAGGTCTCATCAGAGAGCCCTCACCCTCTCAAGCACACTCCAAATGTTTTTATTTTATAAATAGACACGTCAATTTGAATTCACCTCGCCTGAAAGTAAGATAAAGGCAAAGTCTCAGTAAGAGGGTTCCCATCGTAAACATGTACCATGTTAAAGTGGTGGCACTCAGCTTGATGGCCTCATCAGATGCCTTTTCACACCCCGCTTAAAAGACCCGAATATTAAATATTTTATATTTTATTAAATATTAAACCCGAGACTGTAGGAAGAAGGAAACATATGAGCTGGCAGTGAGTTCCAGGTCTTAATGGTGTTAAGTACAGCATATCATTTCTATTGTATCCATTATTTAAAACCATTTTTTCTGTTTCAGGTGTGTAACTGCATTCATTACACTTCAGAAGAAACATGAAGCAAATATAGTAGAATGTAAATAAAACCAACTTGTTACTTTATTTTATTTAAGCATTATAATAAATCGAAAGATAATTCCTATGACTATGTCTAATTCATTCATTAATACCTCTAATCTTTATATGTAGATAACTGCCTCTTAGTACCTACCTATAGTAAAATTTGACATTCATAAATGTCTCATCAAAATGCTGCAGTAGAGTTTGTTGCGCAGTTTCTTCTCCACCAGCGCTTTGGAAGCGGTGGTAAACTTAGATTAGGTAGAATTAAAATTGACGTCAATAAGAAACTGTTCAAGATTGAGAATAAATGACTTTGATACACCGAGCTAATTATGAATTACTAGCAATTGCCCGCGGCTCCGCCAGCGTGGATGTCGGTTATCGCGACCAAACGTAGCCTATGTCCTTTCTCATGGTTTAATCTACCCCTATACCTTATCAAAATCGGTGCAGTGGTTTAGGCGTGAAAGCGTAACATACAGACAGACAGAGTTACTTTCGCATTTATAATATTAGCATGGATTTTTCACTCGCTAGATTCCTTCGTGGTGAGCTACTCAAAAGAGCTGTCTCCACCTGCCCTAATGGTAAAGAGCCATGACAACATGATATTTAGAGCTGTTGTCGGACTGTTAGTTAAATAGGTAACATTCTATCATCGCACCACTCATCACAGTCTGGGAGTTCACCCTCTCACACACACTGCGACCGAAATTGGTGCACACTGTGCGTTATGAAAGTAACTTCAACCCACGCTCGCTCAAGCTAATGGAATGAACTCCCAGGTGTGGTTTTCCCAAACGACTACAATATGGGGTTCTTCAAGAAGGGCATTAGAAGGTTTCTTCAGGGTCAGCAGCACGAGGGTAATGCCCCTGGTGTAGCATACATCCACAGGCCACACCATCCACTCAATTTGCATCAGGTGTGCTTGTCTGCCACCTAAGTTGTATAAAAAAAGGTAAACTAAGCATCACCACTTGAGCATTTAATTTTTCCCGATGTATTCGAATTTGAAATAGTTAACATAATAAACGCCATCCTATGGGTATGGGCAGTCCATACAAGCAACCATCAGGTCATCTGGGTGATCTTTATAGAGATTTCATGCCTTGCAGCTTGCAAGGTGCAGCCTTGCTTTATTACTATTAATAGACAACAACAATACCTAACAAAATTAATAAAAATAGATTAAAGAATTATTATAATTTCCTCTTCAACCAGTACCTCAGTAATTATACAGCGTAAGAGCTTTTCTTGTGTAGGTATATTCCAATGCTGCTACGCTCATCAGTGTAGGTACTTGTTGTAGTGTGAGGAATATAGGGAGGTGAGACGCAGGGCAGAGGTTTTTGAGTCAGAACCAACACCTTTAGCTAATTTCTTGCACACAAAAATTATACATGTATAGGTAGATGTCTGTACGCTCTACGCATCGGTCTTTCTCTACGCATAGATCTTACAATTTTGAATCTTATCTACGAGTTATAAAACTCATAGTAATTTTGCAGGCGAAGTAGTCTTCTCTCACTCCTTTTTATAGAGTAACAATCTCAGACGGTTGCTGGCCGCTGCTCTTTCAGTGACGATTGACCCTTAGTTGTTCTTTCTTTGGGGCTCAAGCCAATCTCATCTGTAAGCTGGTACAACTAGTTAATTGACGGACGAAACTCTTGCGTCAGAGACTTTTCCTTGGGAAGTTGGCAGGTCATATGGCGGCCGCTTCCTAAAAGCCCTATACCTCAAACCAAAGGGTGTAGTAAGCGGGCCCAGGCATTGAGGTGAACGTGTTGTTTCCTTTCAGCACTTTCCTTTTAGATACCTAGGTACACTTATTGAAAATCCCCGCTTTTGTTCCCTTTTGATACACTTTTTTCAAACTTAAGCAATCGTTCCTTATAGATACACTTTTTGATACACATATGTACAAAACTATTTTTACATAACATGACATAAACTCACGCCTGTATTCCCCGAAGGGGTAGGCAGAGGTGCTAGCACCCACATTTCGCCAGTTTATGTTTAGGTCCCAATGTAATAGGTGGCGAGGGGCCTATTGCCTTTAACCGGGCACTTATAAACCTGCGATAAATACACACATAGCTTCTGTTATTGTTATTACTTAATTTAACATTTTTTTATAAGTCTGATAAATTTTAGAGGATTCTCATGTGATCCAAATGCCAATACCGGTTGCGTACAAAGCTTACATTTTCACCCGGTGTCCACACCCGTACTGCCTCAATATTTATTTTTTAAAAGCGGACATTTTAAAAATTGTATCACCGAGGAAAGTGTGTCTACGGGGAATTCAAGTTAATTATGTATGTACCTATCATCTTGTTTATTTTTTAAATCTATAAATTTAATGTAACTGTATTCACCTGTACTAGACGAAAGTGTATCAAAAGGGAACAAAAGCGAGGATTTTTAAAAAGTGTATCTAAAAGGGAACAAACCTTCTGTAATATTATATTAGGTATTCATTTCTTAGAAAGGTACTTGCCTTTAAAAGCATGTATACTTATTCTGTACTGTGGTGCTATATTTAAAATTCTTAAAAAGATAGGTAGGCAACACAATAAAACAAAGTAGAAATTTTAAGTTATTTTATTTCCTTAAAATTAAAAAACAAAAATAAGCATAATAACAAAAATGCTACTGTAAATGTTAAATTATTACATAAACAATATTGACAACTTTTTAACACTGAAATGAGATAATACCTACATGACGTCATCATTTTCAAAATTTATCACTCACTGCTTATAGAACTGGATTTAACAATTTGTTTAAAGACATGCCATGTCATTTAAACGACCCACTCTCTTGTCAAAAAGGAGTAGCAGCCAATGACGTCATATACATTTATAAACTACAGTATGATAGAAATTTGATGACGTATTATAAATTGGTTGTACCGTACAGTCAGTAACACAAGTTGATCAACAATAAGTGCAATGCAATCAAAATAATTTTATAACCTTATTGTGACGTTTGGTTTATTGTTTTCTAAAAGGTTTTAGAGCTAACGTCATCAGTAAATTGGAATATGTTAAGTTATTTTTGTTGCTGACTGTACTCGCGCTTTCATCATCAAAACAGCTCTCACGAGCACACAATTGCTTAATATTCTTAAGAAATTTCAAACTGTCAAAATATTTTTATGTAAAATCTGTTATGTCTCATTTCAAAATAACAAAAGAACTATTACTAATATAAAAAATAACATGTTACATTAACCTTAAATGCATAATTATATCTATATTTTAAGTTCACGCTGGTGCAAAATTTCAATACGTATCTATGGTCTATACTAATCACCCACTCTGTAGATATAGGAAAGGTTTGGGGCAAGTCTAGTACACTTATTGGCAAAAAAACTGCACAGTTCATTGAGCTATGATATATTCTATATATCACAATATAATATACTCACTGGTCTGGTCAACAAGACTTCGAACCGGTGTTCCAAACTTAGATTAAATGAATTAATATTACATCATAATATTTTTTGTGTGCAAGGTCAATTCAAATGTAGTCTCTGCCTACCCTATATTGATAGTGACGTGATTATGTACGTAAGGTAAATTTCAAGCCACATAGGTCCCGCGGCGGCGGCGCAAAGTGCGCCTCCCCGTACCCGGGTCTAGATGGGGACATCATGGTCCCCACAACCCGAAGGGGGCCATCTAGAAAGAGATGGTCCTGGGTCTGCCGAGGTGCGAGAGATATGCTTTCAGTAATCTCACCTTGGTTCGAGTCCGACATCGCACGATAAAAAAAGCCACATAGTCCGGTAGGTATAGTAAATACTAAATACCTATTATATTTCTCAATTTCTTCATCCCACTTAATCTCAATTTGTGTTATTTGAAATACGGAAAGCTATTCACTTACTACTTCGTTGTATCCTATTTTAGTATCAAGGAAATAGAATACCCATTACCTTTTGTACATTCTTGTCCCAGTTGAGTATATTTGATCATTCGGCAGCATAGACATACTACAGTAACAGTGTGTATCACCAATAATTGATCTAATCAGCAGAAATACACATCTTTTATTGAATTTATTTTCTTGCCACATCAAAAAATTAAAAACATTAGTCGCCCTTAATATCTGGCCGTCTTAAGTCCAAGCCTAGTCATCCTTGGGAGACTTTTTGAGCGAATTTAACAAAATGGTGCAGTTTTTTTGCACCTCATTACTTTACTTATAACAATAACTTTAGACATAGACAATATATAATGTAATTTAAGTAAAATTTGGCTAACTCACAGACTTGCAAGGTAAGGAAAGGATTGTATAATATACTCAAATTTGCTAAGAAGCCCGAAGTAACATTTGGCACAAACGATCGAACACTCAATAGGTACATTAAATTCGTATTATTCATTAAATTACTGTAACAGTGCGAGCGTAGTTGGATATGGCACTTATAAAAAATCTTCGGTCGTTATACTATTCCTTGAAAGAATAGAAAGTATTCTAAATGACATATTAGCATGAATTCCCTTCAATAACTAGTGGGGCCCAGAACTGATCCTTGCGGAACACCATATATATTTAGAACATTGTGTGAATTACTATGGCAAAATTGTGGTCGATACTCTCAAAGGCTTAATAGAGTTCGACAGAAGTTGTCTTTATTGATGTTAATCAGTGATACCACGATAATTTGGTTTCAATTTCACAGATAATGATTTATTAATGTGATTATAATAATTTGTAACTACCCTCATGAGATTTATTATGACCATAACCAACCAAACTCTAAGGAGGTGATTAGTCAGGCAAAAAATATCGCAATACAATATTATAGGCACGAATCGCTTTTGCTTACCACATCATCAATATAATATTGACAGGATCGCGACTATTAACGATATTTATATTGCTTGTCTAATCGGGCCTTCACAAACTATACACATCTACGGCAACAGCGTTAAAAACGTCAAAGCATAAACAACCTATCAAATAAAATGTACATCTTCAACATAGATATAATTATATAAACAGAGAGATATATACTATACGAGGAAGAGAAGCGTAAACAAATAAATACATAATTAATTGCAGTTAAAAAACAATAGTTTATTTTATAAAAACATGTGATCTGTGACTCCATGAAACAAATAACATTAACGAAGTAATATTTTACCTTGTAGTACTTGAGATACACCTAATTCCTAATCAGTTAGTTGATTTCCAGCCTAACTACGTTTTTTTTTAAATGTATACAGCTTCATGACAATCTGTTTGGGAATAAACCACTCCTTTGTCAAACTTTTTAATTATTAAGAGCTTTAATTTTTTAGAGACCATCCCAATTTGGTACTTTCGTTTTAGCAAAATTTGTCTTATACTGGAAATGTCGCTTTTCTTCAACCTTATATGATGAGGCGGCGTAATATATTTGCTTTAGATTTACTGTCAGTCTAGTTATGTTATTTTTCCTTAGACGTTTTGTAAATCCAGTTGTAATGCAAAAATAGTATAGTCTATCCTTAAGGTAATATTTTTAACGTTAACCTATTAACCTTCACCTTAAGGGTATAATTCCACAGAGTCACAAACCACCACTCCCATCTATTACCCGCTATCAGTACGTTACTCTGTCTTCTTGCTCGGTCCCTTCTCCTTCTTCACAGGCTCTTCTTCTACCTCTTCCTCTTCCTCTAATTCTTCAACTTCCTCATCAATTTCTTCAATTTCTATCTCTTCCTCGATTTCTTCATCAGAATCTTCGCCTTCTTTCTGGATTAGAAATTCGAAAATTGATTAGAATTTTCAGTCTAGTCAAATTAGTTACTTTTTACTAGTCAATAGAATCGATAATTTATAAGGTAACTTGTATAAAAAAACATTTAGTGACGTCATAAAATTGTTATGTTATTACAATTAAAACATTTACCTCAGCTGCGTTCTGTGTGACAGCGCTGGCTGTAGTGAATTCATCCACCGTCGACTCTGAAAGCATTTCGAACGTTAAAGCTTAAATATCCTCATACCGTACATCCCTCAGTGGGTAGCAGGTAGGTATACAGCGTATGTTTGTACGAAACATTCTAGGGCACCTAGATCACCTTTCTTTTCTTGGTGGAATGCGTTTAAGCACCCTTCACGGGGACAGGGGGCGGGCTTCGTATGGGACTCCTAGCCTCCAAAGGAGGCCAGACTACCCACTAAACCACCACGGTGTCCGTCGTCACCACATATCGTCGATGGCGGGAACAACATGGCCGTTTTGTTGAGTTTCTGCATAGTAACGCCTGAAGGATATCCATGCGACGAAGAAGGCCAGTTCGAAAGAGATGGCCCTGGATCGGCCAGAGTGCGAGAGATATGTCTCAACCAATTTCATCTTCGGTAAACAATGGCCCACAGACGATTATTTACATTAATTGTTATGATAGTATAGTACCTTGGTCCCTTTCAGGGGTGTCCCGGGGCGCGTCCTGAATCAGTGAAAGCGTCATCTTCCCGCTCACCACCATCTGTAAAAACCAATACAAACATATAGGATCGATTCGACAGAAGAAGAATAGAAACACAGATGAAGTTCTTTAGAAAGTAAGAAAAAAAGAAAAATATTTTATTTAAGCTCCTCACAATGTGCATCTCACTAAAGTATTATTACAATTTTATAATTGTAATAATACTATTAATATTAAATTAATCTACGGTACACACTGTGCGAACCCAAGTAGGGCCCCATCTCAGCATTGAATGCTACTCACACCCTTGCGTTGAGTATGCACAGCGCTGGTTTACAGATGGGTGGTTATGTTTACATCCAAGGACACTAAGTAAGTAGGGTAGGGTGTCTCACAGTGAACCGGGTAAATTTCAAAGTCTTGTAGCGTGCTCGTTATTCGATGAATGGCTTAAATTTTTTGTGTATTGTTAGTGAATTTATTTGGCTACAATTATAATAACTTATTGTTTAAATTCCTTTTGGTTTCAGAGTAATGAAAGAATTTATTGAAAACCAGATTTGGTTCAATGTGTCCATCGGGATGTACACATTTAACCGGGGTATTTTCCACATTGAACCACCTTATTAGCCAGATATATTTAGACTAATTTGCATTTAAATTACTTTATAATAAAATAAAAAACTTGAGTTCGACATTAGATATTTACTATTTACTATAGGTGCCTTTACTGCCCCGTTTCAAAAAAAACGGGGCAGTAGTAGACCTTAACCGTCGTAGTTACAGTAAAATGTTCTTAGGAGACCTTCCCTAATTCCCAATTTTGAACTGTATTCACAGATTTTGGAAAACACAAGTCAGCAAGAAATTATGCTTCATGGTTTCACAATGTAATGAGTCTTCATTAGTACCTACTAACACTACCTACCTGAACCATTTTTTTGTCTCAAAATACCTACTTAACTCTAAAATCTTATACAACGTAAAGAAGGTACGTTATGCATCACAAAACAAAATAATCAAAATAATTACTATCTCAGTCTACATTTTAACCACTGGGGTTACAGTGAACCATGGTTCAAAGTGTACCACCCAAAAGTGGCTCATTGTAGGACACACCACGTTTTAATAATTAACCTCATAATTTTACTGGGAAACAATATCGCAGTGTAACGAATTATGATGCATTTATATGTTGGATTATTGTGTAATACAGGGTTTATATAAAGAAACCAATATCATTTACAGCAAAAGCGTGAAAAAAGAAAGAAACTTGCAGAAAAAACTAACTTTTTGAGACAATTTTCGTAAAAGTGCTTCTTTCAAAACCTCTTCACCCGCTATCGCCACGCAAACTAGTGGGCAGAAAGGGAAGGTAAATACGTCTCTTTTGCCCATATTAGCCCAGTTTGGCAATGTCGCATTTCCGAAATAATTATCAAAATTCAATGTTTAAAAATGGTTGAAAAATCATTGATTGTTTCCAACAGTTCATAAGAATGTTGGTAGATGGCTCCACCGTCCCCCTTAAAGACGGAAAGAGAAGGAAAATTTGGAATGATCCAGGTGTGGCTCAATAGCTCAGTTGGAAGAGCATTCCCCCTGTAAGGGAAAGGTGAAAGGTCGTGAGTTCAAGTCTCACTTGAGCATTTAATTGTTTCCGATGTTTTTCGAACTTAAAAGTTAGCATAATAAATTTTATAAAAAAATCATTCAAATATTATCCTATAGTTAAAATAAATGATCTAACCGAGCTTATTAAATTAAGAATGGCAAAAGAACGGTAAAAGTTGCTTCGGTTCTTGTTTTATAATTTTTATGTATTTTTAATCAACCACCCAACCTATAATAGTAACTGCTTTGACTATTAAATTGTATGACGTCACTAAATCTTTTTTCATACAAGTTACCTTATAACTTATCGTTTTGACGTTTAGTAAAAAGTAACTAATTTGACTAGTCAGTAGAATAACCAATTATAATATCAGTGGAAACAGGTTTGGGTTCAGATTATTAATTATGGTCGGGTGTCTCACAATGAACCAGGCAGCTACATTTAACCACATAATACCAAAATTTGAATACAGGATAATACCCAGTAATTAATTTACCCTCCCTCTGAAACCCAGCTACGTTATATCCTTGCGTTAATCCCGGTCGCATCCTCGAAGTCCAGGGTTCACCTCTTCCAGCCCAACAGTGACACAGTTGAACTTCTTTATTTTCCGAAAAGCGATTCTCATCTAACCTCAACAACCCATTGACGATATCAAAGTGTTGTAGTTAGACCAGTTGTTGAGACTTTTTAGGGCTCCAACTACCCGTAATAACTGCCATAGATGTTCGTATGACAAGATATAAAGTAAAGCCAACGAAGCGAGAGAAAAAGGGTAAACAAAGTTTCAGCGGTTCCAAACATTTTTATTTGAAAATTATTACGTATTACTTCAAACGGATGCATGATAGGCTCGCAGACTGGTAGGGTAGGTTTGGGTAATATTAGGAGGCAGTCAGACAAAGACATAACAAAATCTTTTCTTCAAGTAGATGAAAATAATACCTACAAAGTGCACGCAATGAACCTAGAAATACAAAACGAATGGTTAACACTAGGTGAATTTTGTATTCCCATAGCCTTAAAATGGCGTACCTTAATATACGACTGGTCACCGGCTCTCCTTAAATTCTATCTCAATGCATTCCAGTTGACCCTCCCCGACCAAAGCAATCTTGTCAGATGGGGAAAAGCCACAGATAAAACATGTAACTCATGTGGTGAAGCAATTGGTACTGCTAGGCACCTACTGGTGGGTTGTAGGACGCTATTAGACCGGGGTCATTACTCGCGCCGACATGATAAGGTATTAGAAATCGTACGTGAGGCGGTAAGTTTAGCGGTAGCTAGAGCGAAAAAGGGTTTAACCACAAACGAAAGAAATGACGTCGCGTTTGTAAAGGAAGGCTGCTCAAAAAAGACAAATCAAAAGCCGTACTCAATTTTGATAGCAGCCGCTGATTGGACATTACTCGCAGATTCGTATGAGAAACACTATAAAATACCGGAGGATGTTTGTGCCTCGTCATCCAGACCCGATATATTCCTATTTTCAAAACAGCAAAAGCGTGCGGTACTAGTAGAACTCACAGTACCGTGGGAAACTAACATACCTAAAGACCACGCTATAAAAATAAACAAATACTTTGACCTGACCAACGAGTTAACAAAAAATGGCTATGTGGTTAAACTCTACGCCGTGGAAGTAGGAGCAAGGGGAATTCCAGCTAAATCCCTGTATAACTTATTTAAAGACCTCGGATTGCCAAGAGCTTCAGTAAGCTCTTTACTCAAACGAATATCTAAAACGGCGTTGATAGGATCTTACCAAATTTGGATAGGTAGAGGGGGGAACACGACTGACGGTGGAGGTGAGCGTTGATGCATCACAAGGTGGCCACCCTAAACCTACACCTGGGTCGCAAGTCCCAGGCGCCGTCACAGTGTTCCTCTCTGTACCACGCCATGGACCCGGCGACCGCGCGGTGAATCCATGGAATGCTAAGAACCGGATCTCAGGAATGTAATTGCTCAGAAGATGGCGGTTTAGCCAGTTTAGAACCGCTGTGCTGACAGCTTTCCTGTACTACGAAACACGCAACGACAGCTGTCGCTCGGCCATTGTCGTGTACGTGTGACTTGTGCGACAAGGACAGAGACAATAATCGCTACTTATCGCAACGAACTCAGTAATGGTCGCTTTGTTTACCTTTTTTCTCTCGTCTCGTTGGCTTTACTTTAGAAGTCTTGAAGCCAGAAAGGGTTTTTTGATTCACTAATACACCAAAAGACAAGGAAAAAAGTGTTTAGTCGCGTTTGGTCAAATATGCATTTGGTCCAAGACTTGGATAGGTTAGGTTAGAAGGTGGTTATTCTTTTATAACCAGCCAGAAGCCGGATAGAAAGTCCTCGATTTTTTCCTGTTTTTGACAATTGGACCAAATGCGTACTTATTTGATCAAACGTGACTAAACGGGAAAAATGTTGGCTAAATAACTACAGGCTGGGGTGGGCTTCGGGGGTCAACAAAGTAACAAACCGGCGAATGTTTAGTGGGCAGTGGCTTGTCAGCGTGGTCCTCGAACTCTGCTACGAGCACCCGCGACTGCTGCGGGATGTCCGTGTCCAGGTATATCGACTGCACGCTCTCCGCCTCGTGCTGCAACGGCACAACATGATATAACTGATATGGTGATGACTTGCCTGGATTGATGACAGTAGAGAAGGTCGAGGATAGAGTCAAATGGAGAGCTGTTGTCTCTGTCTACCCCGGAGGGAAAATGACACGAGCGTATGTATACGGGGTGTTTTTATAATAAAAAACATTTGGATAAAGTTTCGAAAGCAAAATCATATGGAAGTCTTAATTTGGCGAAAGAAAAAAGATATTTAAAACCTCCATATATTTTTCCTCTCACCTTAACCTTATTCCCGAATATTAACAACATTTTTTTTCTTTCGCCAAATTAATACTGCCAGATTTTTTTTGCTATCGAATCTGTGCCCAAATTCTTTTTCTCTGAAACTACTATAAAATAACCCAGTATAATGTATATCTACCTGGATTTCATATAATAATAGTAGCTTTTGAACTTTCGCGTTCTATGATATACAGTAATATTAACGGGATGTAGATGGTGAATATTCATATATTGATACCCTAACCTGGATGTAGTGATACCTGAATCTATATATCATTTAATGATTATGATGCCTGGATTTAATATTGTGATATTGAATCTAATATGATGTTACTCGAACCTGGGTATGATATATTACCTGAAAGCACATCTGATATGGGTCGGATTTCAATCCTTACTAGATAGGATACCTAAACCTATATCTCATATAACGATATTCGAACCTGGATCTGATCTGGTGATGCCTGAAGTGAACCCGTATCTCATAATGATACCCGAACCTGGATGTGATATGGTGATACTCAAACCTGTATCTGATATTGTGATACCCGAACCTGAATCCTGATAGTGATACACGAACCTGGACTTGATGGTGATACCTGAAGCGTAAGCCATCAAGAGGATGGCTTAAATATCAAACAGACCTCCGAGATCAGATCTTAATATGTTCACCAATTTTCACTATTCTTACTGTTCAGTTTAATTAAACTAGGTACATACCACATTTCTTCTAACCCCAAACCTGTACTAGTTAGATTAATAGTAGGAATTCTAGTACGACACCTCATGCACACTCAAGCGATACGACAACAAACTATTAGAGTAATGGACATTTTAAAATAAAACTGCTTTTGTTAATAAAAAATATTTATTTAAAAGAAAATAGTAACAAAAATAAAACTAATGTGGAAATGCAAGCAGTTTCATTCTGTGGAAGTTGTTTTGTGTGTATGATTGGGTGAAAAATATATTTTTAATTTAACTTGTACCTTTGGCTTTGTAACGCTAGCAAAGTCTGCAACGAAATACATTCCATTTTTACTTGACTCGCTCCAAATGATTTGCAGATTTTTTTGAAGTAAAAAAATGTACCTTATACTTATTTACTATTTCACTACTCAAGTATAAGGATGCATTTCATGCCAACTGAACTGCGTTAACTTTATGGTACAGTTTCCGAGTAGGGTACACACAAAATGACTTCTTAAAATTTGTACCAAGCAACAGTCAAGCATATTTCTAAAAAGCAATGCAATTGGAATGTAAAGCAACAAAACACATTTACCATACAATAATCTCTCAATAATAATATAGGAAATACTGAAAAGTGTCCAAGACAAATGAATGATTGCGTTCAAAAGTGTTTATTAATGTACTATTAAAATGAGATGGAAGTAGTAATGCTAATTGATTTGAACACTTGTCGTATAGAAGTACTATATAATTTATAGCAATACCACGACAGCAAATACACATTAATATAATACTGGTAACCCTTTGACCGCCAAGGACGCTTTAAAGCGTCATTCAATAACTTGATCGAGACGCCAACGACGTCTTTAAGCGTCCATCGTACTAATGACAAAAGAACCTGGCTAAAGTAAATTTTCTGAATCAGGAACATTTAAAACTCTTCATCTTGACTTCGACTACTATAACTATGCATCAAAACATTGAGATATAGTATAATTGGGCACGTAATATTAAAAATTAACTCATCAAAAAAATTACTTATAAAGTCACATTCACAGCGCCATTGACGCTTTAAAGCGTCGACTAGTGTTGTGACTACCTCCGAATGGAAAATAAAAATATACTTATAAATGTAAATGTTGAAAAAATTATCAGAACACCATGTTTGGAATGTAATAAACATCAAAGTGATGATAAAAGGAACTACTACTTTTGTCAATTACTAAATGAAGAATTCATGTACATTAAACCTTGTATTCGTTCACGTTGTTACTTGAAAATATTATTTTTTTAGAGCATGCAAAGAACACTCACTTCAACGTAATAGATTTATCAAATACCTACAGAGAAGCAATAGGTAAACATTTTAATAGGTTTCGAAATGTTTGAATAATGTTGAAAAAATAAACAATATTCTTAATACAGTATTATTTTTCTATATATTTATTATTTACTAAATAATAGGTATTATCTTTGTTTGCAGTACCTACATACGTTGGTCTGTAAATAAAATTTAATTACCTACTTAGTTTCCTTGTCACATTATAGTTTTCTATTTACTTAAATAAACATCGACAACTTTATTCGAACATTACTACTCATCACACACTTTCCTATGCGTGAACGCCGTTGACGACATAAAGCGTCCGCCTATGACGTCACAAGCGAGGACGTTGGTAGTTATAGTGTTGGGATATGACGGCAGAAAAAATAATATTTTATGAACATACCCTCGAGACATAAATTATTATAATAACTGCAATACGTGTTTTACTAGCACATAATTTTGGGTTACGCGTACAAAAAAATTACGGTGTAAATTATGTAGTAATTCAAAATGCAAAAGGCGAGATACGAGATTTTGGTGCAAAATTTGTAAGGTGCCTCTTTGTGTTACATGTTTCCGTGAGTATCATGAAAAGAAAAATACCACACTAGTGCAAACATATTTTCATAATTTTAAATAATAAATATCGACAATTATTATTAAAACTATCATCACATCACTGCCTATGTTGCGTTTTAATCACAAAATTTCCCCTCTCCTACGCCATTGACGCTTTAAAGCGTCCACTAGTTACGGAATGATAAGGTAATGAGTTATTTTTTATTGTTGTAAAATCAATATTTATAGAGGCAATATATACTTAATAATGACATAGTAATGTTTATGATTTGATTATAATTAAATCTTCAGTGGTATGCGCATTATTTTATTTGTAAACCACGCACAAGCAAAATGTATCGATATTTTATCGATTTACTTTTTTCCATCACTATTTTTTTGTAGGTATAATATAAGGAATTTATTGCTTGGCGTAGGGAACATAGTTTTGCGTAATTAACGTGGCGGTCAAAGGGTTAAAATATAATAGGGATAGGACAATTATAAAGAAAATTGATAAAGTCGGAGTTTCTTTAGGTATGGATATCAAAAGAACTGTTAAATATTTAAAATAAAACAAGCGGTATTTTGAAATGACCAAATGGTACACATCAAATGACCTGAGGTACAAGTCATTTAGCATGTACCTTTTATTGATAAACCTTAAAAAAAAGGGTTTTTAATATGGTTATTTATCTCAAGTCCTAATTTATACCATGGTTCGAAAAGAAACTTCGATTTATTCGCTATCGTAAATAGTTTGCACGATATGCACAGTGCAGTGTGGCCTCACCGCGCGCTGGGGGTGCTGGGGGTGCGGGGGGGCGGGGCGCGGCGCGGGGCGGGGCGGCGCGCGGCCGCCGTCCGCCGGGTGCGCCCTCACCTCCATGCCTACCACCTAGGGGGGCAAGCGGGCTCTAGAGGCTGGTTACGTGCGGTAAGAGATACGGCGGGTTTGTTTCTTTTTCGATGAGAAGTACTATGTTAACTTTTAAACTCTCGCGTTTCATGATATACAATAATAATAACGGGAATTAACGCGATTATGGTATGGGTGCTATGTTGCTCAATTTTGTGCAATTTTGGGTACTATTATTACCACAGCAAAAATTTACTATAGAAACGAAATGTACCATAGTGTGTGAGACGTGTTTTTTATCCGGTGAAATAGTACTCTCATTTGCAGGTTTAGCACGTGATTGAATACGTCAAATAGATGACTATTTGACCGCGAATATGTTCCTAAAAGTTTGCTGGATTGCAAAACAACAATCTTTTTGCAAATTATAGTAATGCAAAATGGTTTTATTGAACCAAAACTTTGCCACTAATGTACTAAATAAAACTTTACACTCAGAAAGAATTCCAAAATCACCGTATCCCTGTTATTAAGAAAACAAACATATGCTTAGACACATTTCAAAATTGTGAGGTACAAAGCGTATGCAGGTATTATACATTAGAGGCACTAGTTGATAAAGATATTTGACTAAAATTCATCGATTTCTTTGTAATAAATCGAATATTATTCGATTATGAGGGTAGTAAGCCCTAAATAGGATAGCGCAGGATGTGTCAAACGCGGTGACTTGGGCATTCGACAGCCGATCGTTGTAAGAGCTTCACGTGTGCTATGCTAACATAATATATTTTTTTCCTGTCTCTTATAGCTAAAAATATTATGTAATAAAACAAAAACTTACTTTCACGCTGGATTTCTCATTGTCATCCTCATCCTCGTCTTTGATAGCTTCTTCTAAAAGTTCGGGCGTAGATTGTTTCTCTTTCCTCTCTTCGATAGCTGCATTCGTTTCTTCTTTTAAAAACTCATCTGTTCTGCGTATATCTCCATTCTTTTCAACTTTCACGTTTGTTGATTTTATGAATTCAGATTCTACACTTGTCGCTTTTAATTTTTCCGGTTCTATTTCTTCTTCCTCTTCCTCTTCATATTCCTCTTCTATTTCTTCTTCTTCGTATTCTTCTTCATCTACGTCAGTATTCGTTTTCTGCGTATTTTCTTCTTGTGTGGGTTTCTTGTCGTCTTTCTCCAATACGGGTGTGGATTCTTTGACATCTCTCTCCAATTCAGGTGTAGTTTCTTTGATATCTTTCTTCGCTTCAGGTTCTTTGATTTCTTTTTCTTCTTCTAGGTCATGAGTGAGTTCTTTAATATTTTCCTCTGATTTAGCAGCCTGTTCTTCATCTACGGGTACGGAATCTACAGAGGGCTCTTCCGATTCTTCAACCTTACTATTAAGGGATTCTAATTCTGGAGTAGATTCCTTCTGTTCTACTTCCTTTGCTTCTCCTTCTTTCTTTTCGGCTTCTGGAGCAGGTGATTTCTCTTTCTGAGGTTCTGGAGTTTTTTCTTTCGGCTGCTCTTGATATTCAGTAGCGACTATGTGTACCGGGCCACTGTTATGTAAGATTGTACCATTTGTGTACGGGCGAGTGTGATTATCCTGCTGCACATCCTGTAAGTATCAAAGATTCGTTGTTTTATTACGCCTATGGGTTTAATAACATCGAAGGGATAAAATGCATGCTTCTTTAGAAATGGTCGAAGTCAAAATTTGTTTAGTATTATTTGCATTCTTAATACTTGTTATTTGGATAGTTTACATTTTTTAACATAGGTAATTGAAAATTCACTTGTACTTGTCCACGTTATTTATTTAAAACCTGACCGGTTTCGTAATACGGCATTTTCACTGGTACCTATACTGAATTTTATAACTACCCACACATGAAAAATTATTAATATCGTAGTGTTTACGAATCAGAATATTCAAACCCTTGAGAATGAATTGTGTGAATCAATTATGTGTAATAGTTAATTCCACCAAGTACCATCAATCAACAGTATAAATAGTCTTAAATTGTTTAATTTCTTATTCAGCTTACCCCAAGAGTGACAAATCTTGACTACATCCATTTCTATACATGTGCAAATAACGTCCTTAAAAATATTAGCATACTTTTAAATATTAAAATTTTAAAACGTCTTAAGATTGAGTTTCCTTTGAATCTGATGAAGAAAACAAATTAATACCTAGTCGTTAGGACATTATTTACACCAAGTTGTAAGCTTAGTTTGAAGCATAGGTATAGGAGAGCTACAGCGATAACAACTAATATTCTATAAAACATAAGAAATATAGCACACTCCAAATCACATATAAAAACAACTAATAAAATAAACAAAGGTGCCGAATCTGTTGTTACGACAACTAAACTAAACGAATCTAACAGGACTAAAATATATCCATCCTGGTCTTACCTAAGCAGAAAATAGAGAAAGAAATATATCTTAGTCCTGACAAACAAGTTTTGATAACAACAAAATCGGCCGCAATGCCTACTCGAAAGCATAAAACTTTTAAACTACTCACAGGCAAACCGCCAGAAACGTAGGACTACATTAGATAGACTCTGGCCAACAGATGGCGCAAAAAGTTGGCGCCAAATTTGAAAAACCAACATGTTGCAACACTGACTACACTGTGGCCATGTACCTACCATAATAGGCTAGTTTTTATGCATGCCTTATGGTAAAAGATTCTAGTATCGACTCCGGTATTTCGGTGTATATTCAGTGTTGCAACGTGTTGATGCCCTAATTTTAGGTACAATTTACAAATTACTGCACTCCATCCAATAGAGGTAATTGAAAAATGAGTCTCAAGCCTAGGAATTTATATTCCGTACCGCATCTATTATTTTCAGACAAAAATAACGTACCATACAGTTCGCGCCAAACGTAATGACCGCCCTGAAGTTTTTTCAAGATGTTTTCTGAATATAATAAATGTGTTTTAAAAACGTAACTCAGTAAGTATATAAGTTATAAACGCTTACAAAAATCTCTATTACATAATAATTCTGTATTCCTTAGTTGGACAATTACTTAGACGTATCGATCGAAAAGCGTCTAAAGTAAACCCAACGAAGCGAGAGAAAAAAGGTAAACAAAGTTTCAGCGGTTCCAAACATTTTTATTTGAAAATTATTACGTATCACTTCAAGCGCATTCCAGACAGGAATGAAATTGCTCATAAGATGGCGGATCTGACAGTTTAGAACCGCTGTGCTGACAGCTTTCCTGTACTACGAAACATACAACGACAGCTGTCGCTCGGCCAATGTTGCGTACGTGTGACGTGTGCGATAAGGACAGAGAAAATAATCGCTAGTTATCGCAACGTAACTCAGTAATGGTCGCTTTGTTTACCTTTTTTCTCTCGTCTCGTTGGGTTTACTTTATACACTCTATACTATACCATGCGCAAGTTTCGACTTGCAGAGTGTTCAGAGCGGTCACCAAATTCGGTGCGATTTCCATGGGCACGTTAGTGGTACGGTACTAGATATACTTAGTTCTATATATTGACCAAAATATACAATATTTACATCCAAAATGTCAACTACAGCTGAAAAATCACAAGTATTGTTAAGTACACCGCTGAAATATTATGCTAATGCACCACGAGGTGTTTGTGACAAGAATAATTTCATATACAAAAAGATTTCTACATAGACTACAAGAAGACTTTATGAAGAAATACATGTAGAAGCTTTAATCTTTTTAGAATTGAACCAGAAAAGTTAACTCAGAATATCTAGAGTGAAAAATTGCAGAAAATTGAGGTCTAAGCTCGTTTTTTCACCTCCAGTGACCTTTCTATACCCGATTAACATAAACAAACAACCCCTGGTAACACTGTCACTAAAAAGTACCTAAAAGCTTTTTTTTTTCACACAGAACAGAAATGGCCAGTAACAAAACAATTTCAGCGATATACATACAAATGTTGCTAAAGCAAAAAAAGACAAGAAAATTTTATTTATTGCTTTTTATTTTCTTTATTTTTTATAAATGGATTTAGTCTTCAGTTTATGTTTAGTTATGTTTATGTTTATATGAATTGTTAGTCAGCGTCGTGTAACTCAGGTGCAGGCAGACAAAGGCTAACAATAGCGATATATACAACCAAATATAATCTTTTGAACATGCTTCTTTTGGCTAAGCATACAACGAAGGGACAAACAAATAAGGATTAGCGTACGAAGGAAAATTATATAGGAGGTGAGAGGATTATGAATGTAAGAAAGTAATATGACGTCAGTAGACGTTCATTATCGAACTATCACGTACAACATATAAAAGTTGCAGTAAATGTACCAATGAAGATCACTATCGGTACGGCACGGCATTACAATATTATATACCTATAATATACTTTGTTTCATAATACTCTTTGTCTTGAAGAAATTTCTTCGTAATAAATGACCGATGATAGTACCTATATAACCTTTTAAAGACAACATTATATTTTGCCTTTTGATGAATCAAATTTACCATATCTGACTAACTAAAGATTAAAGTGGAATAGTCTAATTAGTAAGAAAAACAAGAATCATCAGACAACATATTTTTAAATTTTAAGATTACACTCTTTTCCCCTTCTATAAAAAGAAGATATTAAAACTAAAAATGATTTGAGCGTTAATTCAGTAATGATGACCGTACCCACCTACCCACGCTTAAGACGTATGTGGTTATCGTCATAATCGCTTTTCGTAGAACCTCGCAATTTGGAAACAACACAGCGTAAAGTATACAAATCGCACTAAACATGAATGAAGCATGTTTACAGCGGCCAGAGCGAACTATTCAGTAAGTTCATTGTCTAAAATACATAGGCGATTGACAACTTCTAACACTTCTGTTTTTAATCTTAAATTTAAAATTTAGAGAACCCCCGACACTCCCCATCCCCACTTTAAGTCCCCATAACTTATAAGCGGCTCATCCGATTTTCATCAAGCATGTCTAAGAACACTCGCACATAAATCACCTTTCATACAAAATGAAAACTACATTGAAATAGCTTCATCCGTCCGGGAGCTATGATGCCACAGACAGACAGATACGTCAAACATATAACATCCCTTTCGTTGCGTCGGGGGTTAAAAAACCACAGAAGTAGTTGTTGTTAAACACAATAAAGAAGCTCTAGTAACAAGTAACGCTATTCCTAACGGCATAATGCCAAAATGTGATGTACGTACAAGTAACCAAAACTGATACCTAATAATGCAGCAAATCATTCAGTCATTATTTTGACAAGATGACTAATGAACTACATCAGATGAGTATTAGGTACAGACGAAAGAGTTGTCCAACGTCTCTGGTCCAAACGACATTGTCTACTGCGAGCTGTTCAGAATCAGAATACATTCTTATAATCGATGGAAGACTTCTTACTACATCTGTTGAAATAAACAAAGATTCTTTTAATTTCTTTTGACTAAATCTTAGGGTTGAAAACTATCTAATTTGGTAATGATACAAATCCTTTTGTTGTGTCTTGAACTAACCCCACACGGCTCACACACGTAGTATTACAACCGTGACGTATGGCAAATCCCTATTCAAATTCCAATTATTATTAAATCATTTGACGGATGAATTAAGTTATGTCATTCAAACGTCAAATTTGTCATTATTTCCATAGTTAAAATTTTTGACATGAAATGTGATAGCTATATTAGACATTGTCATAGCTCTATGTGTTGAAGGCATGATAAATACGGCTGCATAAATTACATCTTCAGTGTAACACGTTCACTGAATTCATTTACTGGTTATTTTTAGATGTTTACAAAGAAAATTAAGCAGAAGCTATAATACGTCAACAGTTATTGCCATGAGATATTGAATATAATTATGACAGCCATATGAGTTTTCAAAGTGAATTTGATGTTAACATGTAAATAAGTGACACACGGACATCTGTGGAAAGTTAATCACAATGTATAGAGTAATAAATCGAATAGTATATTTTCTGAATGATGAAAACAATATAAAAGTAATTATAACTTTAATCATGATGTTAAAACAATAACTTAGCAAAGTAAAAAACCAAATGCAGAAAAGGCAAAAAAAAGGAACTAACTTTCGTGGAAAACGTAATGGGATTCAAATAAACCAGAGTGACTTGGCAGAATTTTATTGCTTGATTTCTGGAGACCCAAAAATAGTTTCTTGCCTTATATCAGAGTTGTTTAGAATAATCAGTGAGATGTATCCGGACGTCCGCTATCGTATTAATTGATTTTTGCGTTACCCCTAAAGACTAAATTGAATTAATATTCGAAAAAAATATTTAATTCCATTTTGTGACCAAATGATTTAGACAGTTGATCACAAAGTGGCAATACCAAAAAATACAACGTCAACTCTGTCTTTGAGATATAGAGAACAATTATTTTCTCCCCATAAAATCAAGCATCATCTAGCCTAGCCTCGCAAAGGACATTGTCAGTCTTGTAGGGACACAGGATGAGGTGGGGTTGGTAGGGTTGCTACATGCATTGACCTGTCGTTGCTGATTCTGCGCGTAGCTCGCCTCCATCTGCTGCTGCACCTCAGCTACCAGCCCTGATATGGCGGTAACAACTGTGCCCGATAATATTAAACATTAGTGTCATTACTGTCATTAGTGTCATGTTTGAAGTGAACTTGACAGTGTTATGCCATACACCCATAATGGAGAAATTATTTATGGTTCATTTGTACTGGCATTTTATAATAAGTGTGCTTATTCCTGCACTTTATATGTTATATTTAAGCAGCATTTGGAATTTTGGGATTAAAGAAATAAAATAAACGAATTTATTTATGTAAAAACATTCTCGACTGCGTAATTGAAATGCTGAGAATGTCACAAAGTAATCGTTATGATTCATAACGTATGAACATCAGTTGCGTTAAAAAATAATAAACTAAATACAGTTTATATTCCCACGTAAGAAATGCTGCATAATATATTTTTAAATTTAACTTCTTTAATTCATGAATGAATCTCAAAACAAAATTAAAAATAAAAACAGAATAAAAATAGACATAAAACAAACAACGAAGGACGGTGACGGAAATAGACGGGATGCATCACACGATTGGGCATGCTCGCCGCCGCTGGACGTCGGCCAACTCACACTTAAAGCTGTCTTGGATGAAACTTGGGACAGTTTGTAAAGTGAATTTTTGACGACCCATTAAAAAAATATCGATATTTTTAGGATAACGTGAATGGACGTCCAAAGGTAATAATCGTCTAATAATTGTTTTCTTGCCTAAGCAATATTTTTCACGTAAATAATTTGAAATGTGGTGTAAAATATGTTATTTTTGATGTTTCATTAGATTAATAAAACTCATATGTCTTGGAATGCAAGTATAAGTAAAATTCAAGTGTATAATATTAAATTAAATAAGTACTTTAGGATTAAAAAGCTTAAGAATGACAGCCAAAAATAATATTAGGTAATATGATACTCCTGTCTCGAAACGTAGACAAAAAAAACATAAGTAATCACAGGGACAAAAATACACATAAAACCCTTCTAAATACTAAAACATACATATAATAAAATGTTAAAGGACTTGAACTATATTGCTGTTAACAGGAAAACATACATTTAATACTCTATTATCAAAAATCCACTCTATAAACTCAAAAATAAACTATATTGCTACGTGAACAAGATCCACAATCGTATGTATGCACCGTCGTTCCAAGTTAGAAAACAATCCTAAAAACTAGGAAAGGGCTCAACCGTCACCATGCCGCAAGCCGCTAGATACAAATCTAAATAATACGGGTTATATATTTTGGTAGATATGCTGAACTGGCCAATAAAATGACGTGTTTAGACTGTTCGCTTCGTTGTCGCATTAAAAAAAATTCCACCTAAACCTCGATCTGCTAACTGTCAACCACTGTCATAACAGACACAGAAAAAACACCATTTAATTTTAAATTTTACCGTTAAGCTATTAAAGTCCAAAATTAAATGGCATCTTGTAGAGCAAATCTATGTATCAGCAGTTTCGGGGTCTAGGAATGGTACTCCTGCGGGTTTAAAATGTCGTCCTGGCATTTTTTTACTAAACAGTCCATTTCTACAAAAAAATGTCTTTTTTTACTGTACATCCTTTAAAAAGCGAGTGACGTCTATACACGTCCATTACTCAAGGCCAGTCCACCACCTCCCAATATACCGCGTCGCGCTGCGCCAGCTGACTGACGATCCTTTGCATGGCGCGTTCGGTTTCCGCCAGCCGCGCTCTCAGAGCTTCCAATTCGACGTCTCCTGAGCACCACGTATATTTGTGTAATATCAAGAATCCTTACAAATAGCTGACAAGATAACTCCTCTAGTCGTTAACATCACGCAAAATGGTCTAACTATTTATCTAGACATTATACAAAGCTAAATCATTATGAAGTAAGTACACGTGTTCTGAAACTATTATATGAAGGTATGTCAGTGATATTTCTGTAGTGCATCTGTGCCAATACGTTGCATCTAATTCATAATATTGAACACTAGTGTCTCGTGATCTTAGTATAATCAATTGTACTACGATTTTATACAGATGAATCCCAATGAAGTATACTATAAGAAAAACAGTTCGGATTTTCCAAGTTTTTGATAGAAAACCTAGTGGTAAAAAATCGATAAAAAATAATTCAAAAGCAATTAAAAATGGAACCAAATGGGACCAATTATTGTAAATTTTCCATAACACAGGTATTAGCCTAGTAATGAATGTAGAATCAGTATGTATTGTGATCCTTTCTGATTGATTCTTGAATTAAACTTCATGTACAATGTAAACTAGAGTCCAATAAACATTTTCATTTTCTATTCAACACATCAGATTAATGATCTGCAGGAGTACCTAAGTCGTAGAAATAGGTTGACCAATTAAAGTAATAAATTTATTAGTAACGGTTGAAAAACAGGGTATAAGTGACAATGATTTTACAAGAAACTTTAGCTAATTCTTGATGATTTCGTTTTTTTTTTTTAGAATTCGTATCATTTGTCTTTGAACATACAATGTCGCTTGCACACTTTTGCCTTTCAACTGTCATGTATCCTATTAAAAAATATACAATTTTGGCGCCAAATAATACCTAAATTATTTATTTACAGAAAATTTAAAATTCGAACTGTTTGTCTATTTAGCATACATAAAGTCCATTCTGTTTTTAAAAGCATGAATAACTGTAACCTTCGTTATCAAGAACATATTTTTCTAGAACTTAGATACCAAGTGTTACAAAATTTTCCTGTTCACACTCAGTGGTATTAAATGAAATATACAACAACGATTACTTACTCGTGTCCCGCTCTTTTGGTCCTGCATGCGCAAGAGTGATTGGGGTTAGGTTTTTTATATATAGCTAGCCTTTATAGCTTAGATAAAAATCGAATAGATTTGCATAATAATGAGAAACACATAAACTAATTATACTTTTAAATTATTTTTACTGGTAAGAGACGCAGATATAGCTAAACTTTAACTCTAAATTGTAGGTTTCATCAAACTAAGGGTGGATTTCATAACTGAAATCAATTTAAACTGTGTTATCTTATCACATTTTACTCAAAGAAATACATTGAAATACATAGGAAAAAATGAAGCGCTTGGAGTGGGAGTTGAACCCACGACCTTTCCCTTACAGGGGGATTGCTCTTCCAACTGAGCTATTGAGCCACAACCGAATCACTTCAAATTTCCCTTCGTTTTATATCCGTATTTAAGGGCGTCTACCAACTGAATGATATTTCAATTTTCGAATATTATATTCAAAAAAATTTCATTAAAAAAATACATTGAGTAAAACGTGGGAACCCAGTTAAGTGAGCGGATTTTCAGTGGTGAAATCCAACTTTAGATATTGGATAAGTTCACTAAGAACATTGGTAAATATGTGGCATTGATTAAAAATTAAACCATTGCCATTTTATCAACGCAAGTGGGCCTGCTATAACATGCTATAAGCATTCGTTTCCTGAATGAGGAAGAGGGAGTTATATAGGTTGTATACCTAGCTCGCCCTTCTTTCTCACAAAAAAAAAAACAAACGCTAAAGGTATGATTCCGAAAGAGACCGCATACGACAAATGGGTATTCTACTGACTAGTCACTGACTAGTCAAATTTTTACTAAACGTCAAAATGATAAGATTTAACTTATAAGGCAGCTACTATGAAAAAATATTTAATGACGTCATTAAATTGAATAGTCAAATTAGTTACTATTATAGGTTGGCTGGATGATTTTTTTTTTTTTTTTTTTTTTTTTTTTTTAACCGTGGGGGAAAATCCTTCATGGATGTTATGCCGGACTCCTACCGACTAAAAACCCCCACGGTAACGCCCAGAAGCCTATGGATGGGAGCCCCGGGTAAGCCCTCGGAAGGATGTCCCAGGACTCCCATCAGACCTACGGCTACAATTGCGGCCTCGTCTCGGGGGTGGTTCGGGTGCTATCCCGCGTCTATGGGGGGGTTTTCGGGTGTTATCCCGCTTCTTAGGGGGGGGGGGGGGGCGTGCGTGAATCCCTCACGTCACGCTGCCGTCATGGGCCTGCTTCTGTAAAGACGGTGAGCAGCCAACTCACCGTCCTCAGGCCCCCGGTCATGGAGGCCGATGGTCTTCAGCGAAGACACGTCGGCGGTGCCCAAGCCGCCGACTGCGGAACTCGGGTGGGAGAGTTTTCTCCCGCTCTCGCCCCGCCGCCTCTTTCACGAGCATGACCTGCTCACAGAAAGAGGCGGCGCAGTCCCACTTACTCCCGCTGGAGACCATGGCTCGCACCATGGTCTCGAGCGAGAGGGTGCCCACGCCCAGACCCACCACGAGGACCTGGCGCTGTTGCGCCCACGCCGTGCACTCCACCAGCGTGTGGAGCGCTGTGTCATCGCTGCGGTCCTCGCAGTGCTGACACTCGGCCGTGGTTTCCCGGTGTCTTCGCCACAGATACCTACCGAAGCTACCATGCCCGGTAAGTATCTGTGACAGCCGGTAGGAGAGAGCACCGTGTCTCCTCTCCAGCCACTCGTCCATGGCCGGTCTGACGGCCGCAATTGTGGCGAATCCCCCCTTTGGTTGCTCAAGTCGCACCTTCCATGTCTCCACGGTTTCCTGGTAGAGCTGGGACCGCTGGGCCTCGATTTCTCGAGACGCAGGCCATTGGCCCCGCTCCAGCGCCTCCTTGCGCCATATAAATAGAGACGCAAGGGCTCTCGCTTCCAGGTCCCATGGAGGGGTCCCGGCTAGGAGGCATGCCGCCTCACCAGAGATCGTGCGGTATCCCCTTATCACCCTGACGGCCATCGCCCTCTGTGGGCTCAGCAATCTAGCCACATTACTGGCCGTCAGGTTCTCCGCCCATACGGGGGCCCCGTATAGGGCCATACTTCGCACGATCCCCAGGTACAGTCTCCTGCAGGGGGCGTTGGGTCCCCTGATATTGGGCATCAGCCGCGCGAGTGCGGCTGACGCCCCCCTCAGTTTTGGGACCAAACTTCGGAAGTGATGTCCGAAGTTCCACCGGCCATCGAGCACGAGTCCCAGATACTTCATCGAGGGCTCGATGCCGATGCTGACGCCCCCTACCTGTAGGCTGGATCCCGCAGGTGGCCCCATCCGAGGTCCGTGGAAGCACAGAGCCTCGGACTTGTGAAGGGCGACCTCGAGACCCAGCCGCCGTATCCGACCCACGACTTGAGCAACCCCTGCCGTGGCCTTTAGTGCTGCGTCTCGGTGCGTTGCTCCCCGCGCCGTAACGAGGGTGTCATCGGCGTAGCACGTTACGGTGACCCCTCTGAGCAACGGACCACGCAGCACCCAATCGTAGCCGATGTTCCACAGGAGTGGCCCTAATACCGATCCCTGTGGAACACCGCACGACACATCCCGTCGACCCGGCCCTAGCCAACTCGGGTAAGTAATGGCCCTCTCGGAGAGATAGGCCCCGACAATTCGACGGAGGTAGGGAGGCACTCCATGGTAGATAAGCGCCTCCCTAATGCAACTCCAGGGCAGGGTGTTGAAGGCGTTGGCGATGTCAAGAGACACCGCCACCACCACCTCACCCTGTGAGACTGCTTCCTCCGTCAGGCCTCTAATGCGCATGATCGCGTCTACGGTGGAGCGCCCCTGGCGGAAGCCAAACTGGCTATCCGACAGATCAGGCCCCACGCGTATGAGATGCTTGACGAGGCGTTGTGCAATAATGCGCTCAAAGAGCTTGCACACCTCGTCGAGCAACACGATCGGCCGGTACCCTGATGGGGAATTTGCCGGCCGCCCCGCCTTTCGGATTAAGACCAGTTTCCCTGTCTTCCAGACCTTGGGGAACTGGCCTTTTTCGAGGCATGCGCTAAAGAGCCCTATAAGTCGAGGCCCAAGTTCTTCGAGAGCCAGGACCCATGCTCGGCCCGGAATGCCGTCGGGTCCAGGGGCGGTGTTTCTGCGGGATTTAAGCCGCAGTAGAGCCGCCCCTAGCTCACCCTCTGTGACTACGGGCACGTCGTTCTCGCTGCCTTCCGCGTTGGGCGCCTGAGACGGAGCCATGCGCGGAGGAATGTGTTCCTCCGCTCTTGATGGGAACAAGGAGTCCAGGACCCCCTCCAGCCGCTCCGGCTGGAGACTCTGGGTCAGTGGGGGCGCCTTGGGGCGTAATTTGCCCCTTACCATAAGGTACGGACGCCCCCACGGGTTCCGCTCCAAGGTCTCCATCAGCTCCTCGCGGCCCACCTTTTTGGACCGCTTGATGGCCGTCTGGAGGGCCCTCTTGGCCCCCTTGTACCCATCATAGAGCTCCGTCTCACGTGCTGCCGCATCGTCTGGGCGGCGACGCCTCCGGCGGAATCTGGTGTACCGGCGGCGCGCAGCAACGCACTCCGCGCGCAACTGCGCGATTTCCGGCGTCCACCAGTACACCTGTCTTCTCGCCGGTCTGGGCCTAGCCCTGGGCATCGCCGCATCGCAGATATGCGACATGGCTCTCCCGAACCACTCCACCTCGGCATCAATATTGGCAGGTCTGTCCGCTATCGGGATCCAGGCCTGCACTATGGCCGCCTCCAGGAGAGCCTCCGGATCCAGGCGATTGAGTGCCCAACGCGGTCCCGGGGGATTCGCAATAGCTGGCGGCAGGTTTGGTGGAGGGGAGACGTCGAACCGAATATATCGGTGATCTGATGACGTCTCCTCCTCCTCCACCACACGCCATCCCTGGACACGGCGGGCGAGCTCAGGGGTCGCAAACGAAACGTCTATGACCGAGCTGAGCCCACGCCGCGTCCAGGTTGCGACATTCCCCCGGTTCAGGATGACTAGGCCACGTGTAGCGACCCAGTCCTGAAGTATCCTCCCCCTGTCTCTGGTTTCCCGGGAGCCCCAAGCCTGCGACCAGGCATTGAAATCTCCCAGGATCAGGACAGGGCGAGGCCGGCATGCAGCGAGAACGACGTCCAGCTCAGGGAGCCATAGCTCAAACTGATGCTGGTCGAGGTTCGGCGAGATGTAAACGGCCACGACAGCCACCCCCTCATATTCCGCCGCGACACAACCCGGGCCCCTAGCGATAAGCGCTAGGCGCGAGTCGTCCGCGGCGGTCCCCCCAAAGACAGTCGCCAGGCCGTGCAGATCCACTGGGCTTCCCGGGTGAACCCAGTACGGCTCGGCGACAACCACCACGTTAATAGACCACTGCCTGATGCTTTGGTACAGAAGGTCCTGAGCACCAGCGCAGTGGTTCAGGTTCACCTGCAGGATGCGGACATGGGTGCCCATTAATGGACGTCCATTTCCGCACCCTGCCGCGAGAGTGCACCCTCACCTCCCCGTGTGGACGGACGGGGCTTTGGCCTTGAGGCAGTACAGGCCTTACTGCCCACCCAGTGGTCAGCCTCCTTGTCCTCCGCCACGCATTTAAAGCAGCGTGGCGGAGCGTCACAGGCAAGGGCCACGTGACCGGGCTGACTACAGCTGAAGCACCGGTCTCCCACGGTGACTTCCGCCGTACACTGCACTCCCACATGCCCCACGACCAGGCACCTAAAGCACCTGGCTTCGCGTGGCTGCAGGAGATGCGCCTGTGCTCTCAGGAAGCCCCCGATAAGAAGGCTTCGTCCATCCGCCACTTTTTGGGCCGCCGCGACGGGGCAGCTCACGACTGCCGACCCGTGACCGTACAGGCCAAAGCGGATTTCGCTTGACCTCACCTGATCACGAGGGCAGCCGCTCGCCTCCACGACGGCGGAGATTATCTCCTCCGTCGTGGCCGCGTCATCCAGACCCGAAATGCGCAGACTCGCGCATTTGTTGGGTCTGGTGACGCGGACGTCACCCGTGTCCAGCGACTCCCTTAGCTTTGCCGCTAGGGCATCTGCTTTGGAGCCACTGGTGGCGCCAGAGATCTCAAGGAGGCGTGCTCCGGTTCGCGTCATCTTGGACCGGAGACCTTCCTCTATTTCGAGGGCTTTAAGGTCCACCGCGGCCCTCGCCTGTCTCAGGACCTCGGTATACCCCACGCCCCTCGCCCTGCCCTCTGTCGTCACCGTAATGACGACGGCAGAGGAACGGGGAACGCGAAGCCTCTTTGGCGCCTTCACTGCGGCGGCCTTTGCCGCTTTTGCGGCGGTTTTTGCCGCCTTCTTGGCGGCCTTCGCCGCCTTTTTGGTGGCATTAGTCGCCTTCTTCTTTGCTCCCACCACCTCCCAGACCCCCTCACTGGAGAGATTCTGGGATGCAACGGGAGCATTGGCTTTACTGCTTGGGGCTGGATGATTAAAAATAAATGAAACTATAAAATAAAACCGACCCAATTTTTACCGCTCTTTTAGATAATCTTTTTAGATAATTTATTTTAACTATAGGATAATGCAGACGCACGCAACAGATATGCGTAATTAATTTATGGCAGCTTCTCAATGGTCCCTTTTATCAGTATCGAAGTTTAACAAGTAATGTATGTGCTGTGCTGCATGCGTCTGCAGTTGTATGCGGTCGGCTTCGTAATCGCGCCTTTAGGGTCAATTTCCACTGAAAAGAGTCAGATCTTTTCTTCTACTGCTTCTTGCTGACAAAATATTCCAAAACAGTTTGAATCTTATTTATGGGAGAAAAAGAAATGCCAGCCGGAAAATGATTTTCACAGCGGAAATTGACTCTTATAGCATATCCCAAAGATTTATAAATACATTCGCCTTGCACCTTATTTTACTTTTTTACGGCCCTTATTAATAAAAAAAATAGCATTTTGTCACATCAGTTTTCATTTACAAAATTTTGACATGATAATTTATGTAGCTGAATATATTTTTTTGTTAGTAAGGGCCTATATGTTTAAGTGCGGTGTAGGTGATATAGAATACATACCCAGTTTATCTGGTGACGTTCTGGAGTCATCGCGGAAGACCCGCCGCCTGAACTGAGGGTCCGGAGTGATGGGCTCGTACGAGGTTGATCCAGTACGCTTGAATAGAATCTGAGAAGTCAGTTAGAGATAACTATTTATTTAATTCGCCCAATGATGCTGGTCACATTGTGTGAATAAAGAATGAACAATGTTTCAAAATTGTTGCCATATGAATCTTTTTTTTTAATGAAATTTTTATAGCATTTATTATGCTAACTTTAAATTTCCCAATGTATCTCGAATATCAATCATTGTTCTGTAATTGGCTCGTCTCTGACCGGAGCCGGTGAGAATGGTTATGGCAGACTCGAAATGACTAAAACGCACGCCGTTTTCAGATCTTCGGTTGCTGGAGCTGAGATTGCCGATGATATATTTCTCGCATCCCGACTGACGTAGGGCCATCTCTTTCGACCTAGCCCCTTTCGGGTGTGAGGACTCCCCATCTACTCCTTCGATATGGGGCGGCGCGTATTGCGACGCAGTATCGGCTTGCTTCTGCTATGCTGACAGGCAGCTCCACCCGTCACCCCCAGGTCACAGGTCACACTTAAATATATGTTGAAGAGAAGTTCAGGTACCCACTGTAGTTCAAAGATCCTCATTTTTTATAAGCATTTCTTTAAGAAAGGCCAACTGTGATTGTTAATTTAAGCCCGTCCTGAACGTAGAAAAGTCAATAGTTGCCTTACCTTGCTAAGAGTGTATACGAAGAACACGATGATGCAGATAGTGTAGATCGGCATCACGAAGCCCATGGAGGACTTGGGGGCGGGCACCGGGCCGCCGGGGGAGCCCAGGGGCGGCCGCATGCCGGGGATCGGTGGCGGCTAGAAGAAGATTGAAATTTATCAAACACAAGCTTTTGCCCACGACTTCGACCGCGTAAGTTCGGAATAGAAAGGTATAGGAC
The DNA here is from genome assembly GCA_914829495.1 of Eilema sororculum. Lineage (NCBI taxonomy): Eukaryota > Metazoa > Arthropoda > Insecta > Lepidoptera > Erebidae > Eilema > Eilema sororculum. Next base: position 21,825,571 of record OU618549.1, read on the forward strand.
ACACTGCTTCTGTTCCCGCACCCAGAAATGTTCTTTAAAGTTGCTGTGAGCCTGGTACTTCATGCAAATGTAGCAGGGTCACAGAAATAAAGATCCCGTGACCATACCCCACAGGAACTTATACCCGGGATAAAATAAAGGGCGAAGGGGATGAAAGTATCCTATGTCCGTCTCCTAGTTCAAAGCCACATCCTCACCAATTTTCAGCCAAATCGGTACTGCCGTTCTTGAGTTATAAATAGTGTAACGACTTTCTTTTATTATGTTTATATAGATTTGTGAATGTTACACTATTTCTTAAGCAGCAGGGTACTTGTGCCTAATCGCAGGCTTACTGCTGTGACTCTTAGACTCCACGGTGTATTGCAAGACTAACAGACAAACGAAAGATTCTAAATCGAAAGTCGAAAGAGGCAAAATGTTTGCGATATAAGTTTGTCAGCTTATTTTTTACAGACTACTAATACTTAATTGAAATTTATTAATATTAGGATTCAGGCAAATCAGCGATTGACTCGCTCTGTTTTCTCAACCGCTATTGGCCTGAACCCGCACTCGTATGAACTTCTGAGCCCGCATCAAGTTTGGTTGGAGGTATATGTATAACTGGTCCAGCTAAGGTAAGCTGCTTGTGTTAGAAAAGGGCTCAGATTGGTATGTAATAATAATATAATCAATATGGTTCCGTAATTAAACGTAATGTTAGTCGTTCTACTTAAGCATTAGTTCAACGCCAACAGGCGCCATATTTAATCTTGACTAACAGCCAATTGGCGATAAGTCAATTCATATTTTATAACCTTATTAAAAAAATATTAATCGATTGCATATCACTAGTTCGATATCAATTTGGTACAGCTGAATTATTCTGGTTACAAATTATGATAGCGGCAAATAGCAGCATTCCGAATCATATGTTCAGAAATAGATTCTATTAAAACATTGACACATTTTTTTAAATTTAGAATGTCATGTGCGATCTGAATGTTTTTTTTTATTATTAAAAAAAATACAGGACGTTTTCCATACTCTCAGGATTTCAGGACAAAGCTAGAACCAGAATTTGGTTATTTTTTTAAGGAATAGGTATGTCCTGTATTTTATTTTTTACTGTTTGCCAGATATTTCTAGTAGAGTTATACTAGGTTAGAGTATCAATTCAGTTGAGCAGTTTTGTACCAAATTACCTGAGCGGGGCACAAAATGTTCGGAAACAAAAATGACCCACTGCTGAACTGGTTGAGAAATTGGAAGAAACAGTATCGGTTTATCACCTGCACTAAACAGAGACTATTCAGTAATAAAATAGGCAATTAAATACCTGTTTTGAAGAAGCACTATCCATTTTCAACTAACGAGTCGCAAAAGTCATTTAACTCCTCGAAAAAAAAACCAAATTTGAAAATCGAATGTTGGAGACGTCAGTTAGGAATGACACGCGCCCGTGGTTCCGGCGGCTGGACTGACTCTGTAGCCAGTATAATTCATTTACGATCCGTCTTAATGGTTTCCTGTATTTACGCGATTCGCACTGTCTTGTGGATTGATCAGAGCGCATGCGATTTTTCCGAGACGAAAGAAAACTGGTACGTAATTTATTAGTAGACTATGAGTAGTTTCTTTGTAGGTGAGGATACATAAAATAACGGCAATGATATTCACAGGAATTAACAGATTAACCGGATTACAGGATTAACCTTTCAATAGCCTAGCGTTTCGAGCACTGAGCCTAAAAATGTACTAGAATGAGGTGTGCAACTATACACTCTATCACCCTATATAGCTAAGGGATTTCCTTTCTCGCCCAGAAAACGTATGCGTCATGGTAGGGTTTCATACCAAAAACTTGACCACAACTAGTGTACGTTAATCGAGATAGTTTAAAAGTCAAATGTTTAATTATTCTGAAGAAAATCATTTATAGTTAGTTTTACGATGCATTTATAATAGGTGAGTTGGCGAGCCACGACTGTCAAAGCTATTAAATATTTATTTGCTCAATTGTATTAATCGAGAGAAATCACGACCAGAGAAAAGCTTTTTATGTAGGAGCTTGAGTGGGATTTAATACACTGGGGAGAGTGGGAAGAACGAAAAATAGTTCCAGTAGAAATGTAGTAGTCATTTTTATACCGACTTCAGCAGTGCTGGACAAGCCATAATAAATCCCAAAATAGAACGATGCGCCGAAGGCCTTACTGAGTTTGACCACTCATATACAGTCAGCATCAGAAAAATGTTGACGAGTAGAGTGCTCAAAATAATCTTAAAACCAAAATTTCAATATTATATTGATAATTAGAATACTCAAAAAGTTGTAAGCATCCAGAGTAGTCAAACTATCTTAACAACCGGTCTTCCAGAAACATGTAAGTAAGCAGAGTGTTCATTTTCATATACACAATCACGCTACTCAATGGTATCTAGTCAAACAAAGTGTTCAAAATATCTGGACAATGTCATTTAATCGCATTTTGCATCCCTTTTTTACTTATGTAGCCATCCTTTACACATGATGATGGGATGATATGAGATAGGTGTATAAGTTAGAACAGGATAGAAAATCTGTCAAATTAATGACAATTTCTTTTGTATTTTTTATAGTTGCCAGTTGTAAGCCATAAACTATACCCTTGCATTGGTGAGAAAAGAGTATGAATACGTAAGAAATAAATACTCGTATGACAATGATATTTTATACAAGATATGTTACGTTCATAGTAACTGACTCCTCAAATCTGATCCAGCAATGTGTCAGTGCACAATAGTTGACAATTAGCGTTAAAGTAGTATGAAAGATGGGATAGGCACGTGAGTAAAAAAGATAGCTATAATTCGGAATGATTCGGACTACAATCGTCTCGTTCGTTCTAGTATGGCTTTTTAGCATAGATTATGATTTTGTTGAACAGAAGGGGTATTTCTTTGGTAGGCAAGAAATGACATTCGATGAAAAAATACTACGTAATTATATTTACTTCGGAAAATGATAACAATTAAAAAGATAATAAAGAAATTTCTCGAATATAAAACCATAGTGACGCAATGTGATAAAAAATTAAACGCCTTCAAATGAATTTAATTTATTTCTTTTCTGCCGCTTAGCAAGTTTTTTATATCGGGATTATTTTTATGAGCAGAATGAAGCCGAACAGTGGTATATTTGTCAATTATTTATATTCTTCCTCAGCAATGTTCGACCTTATTTCGAAGTATATCTCTCAGTGGCTTCAAAGTGATTGCTACAAATTCTGCTGCTTTTTGAAGGTGTCCAGTCAAACTCATTTCGTTGTTCCCTAACAATTGCAATCCACTCTTGAAGTCGAACTTCATTAGTCGGAAACCTTGAAAAAAGCTTTAGGTTATTACAATTATTTATAGGACAACAAATAAATAAAACAAAAATTTTGTTACTCAATTTTAAACAACAAATAAAACTGAACTGCAGGTCAATTATAACATTAGTAGGCAGTAAACAGAAAATTACCCTATGTCGCATCTGTACTGATAATCAATGCAAGCAGTGTTGTTGTGTCCTTGTCGTGCTCATGTCAAAAAGTATTTCTGTCTTTTTTCTTTGCCGCCATTATTTTAAAAATATTATTTAACTAATTTTAATGAAAAACACTAAGAAATCGGTAATATTGTATGTACTTACATGTGATAGAAGATCCCTCGTGTTTTATTGACTTTAGTTTTGTAATTTGTACATTTTTTAAAACACACGATACATTTTTATTGCAATTTTATTATGCGCTTACATACGTGACAACTCGGCATTTGCCAGACATATACTAAATGCGATACGTCCCAATTGGGACGTTTTCGCGTCTTCACTAGGCGCAGTCTAATAACATATCTGCCTCTTTTTTGTATGTAATATCATTGTCGTATGATGTGTAAATTACTTGAAACCTACATAACAAGATATAAGTCCACGCGGACTAAATCACAGGCACAGCTAGTATTAATATAAATCATAGTATGGAATAGGGTTCCGTATTTCTAATTTTTTCTGTCGATTGAATAATTATTAAAAATAAAAAACACGACTGCTCCTGAAAAGACCGAAATAAGTTAACTATTTCAGAGAGAAAGAAAAAGAGAAAGGAAGAAAAGGTGAAAATTGCGGTTTATGACGTATAAAAAAAAACTTCTATTATAAATTATAATCTATTATAAAAAAACACTCTATTATAAAATGTTTGTACAATAGTTTCGTATCTAACTGTACCTATTTTCAAAGAGTAGACATTTTGCGTCTATGTCATGTCGATGTAGTCATAATGCGTATTAGAGAATACGAGAAGTGGATTTTTGAGTACATAGGTGTATCTTGCGTTGCAGGACCCTTTATTTTTTACGTTAGTATTCATACTCTTTTCTCACCAATTCAAGTGGATAGTTTATGGCTTAAGCAACTGGCAACTATAAAAAATACAAAAGAAATTGTCATTAATTTGACAGATTTTCTATCCTTTTCTAACTTATACATCTATCTCACATTATCCCATCATCATGTGTAAAGGATGGCTGCATAGGTAAAAAAGGGATGCAAAATGCGATTAAATGACATTGTCCAGATATTTTGAACACTTTGTTTGATTAGATACCATTGAGTAGCGTGATTGTGTATATGAAAATGAACACTCTGCTTACTAACATGTTTCTGGAAGATCGATTGTTAAAATAGTTTGACTACTCTGGATGCTTACAACTTTTTGAGTACTCTAATTATCAATATAATATTGAAATTTTGGTTTTAAGATTATTTTGAGTACTCTACTCGTCAACATTTTTCTGATGCTGACTGTACAATAAAACCTCACCTTTTTGTAAATATTTAAATACTTTCTTCTAAATTCTTTTTCTAATGTTTACACCGTCTTTTGTTTTTTACTCCCTTCGCTCTGTATTTTTGACTAATAAGTGTGTTTATACCGTTTATTTTTATTGTGATTGTGATTATTTGTTTGATTCGGCTACGTAAGCTAAAGTCCAGTCCTGATTAAACTTGACTAATGGCCAACGGAAGTGACGTCGCAATCCAAACCAAAGTGCGTTTCTTTTAGCAAACAGTATTCAGATCGGTGGACCCACACTGCAAGTATGACCGGAAGTAGGTACGCTACCTAGGTAGACAATATAGTTAGCTTTTGGAAAGGAAGATAGAAAAATATTATATTTACGACACGCGTAATGTGTAGTTTATAATATACTAGCGGACCCGGCGAACTTCGTACCGCCAATTTTTTACCGCCCGCGTGGCGTTCAATTCCGTTCCCGCTGCACCCTCTAGTATATTAAGCATATAATAAACATATAAACCTTCTTATTGAATTACTATATCTATTTATGGAAACCGCATCAAAATCTGTAGCGTAGTTTTGAAGATATAAGCATACATTGGGACATAGCGCGGACACAGAGCGGAGTCACAGACTGCATAAAGGGGGTGTTGACGGAGAATGCTTGTGGTTGGGCTGGTTCTTTTTTATCTTTTAATTTTCTTTTAGACTATTTTATTTTATTTTAATTCTAGCATATTTTAGTTTAGTTTAATCTGTTAAACTTGTGCAAAAAATTTAGGTAATAAGGTGTGTTTTTTATTTTTTATAACGGCTAAGATGTCCTCTAGGGGCCAGTTGAAAACCAGCGCTGGGTACGTCGTGCCCAGCTTTATGCTGAACTGGTCCCTTTCTTGGTGCAACACAGATGTGCCCAATAGTTTAAATAAATAATATAATTATTATTTATCACTGTTTAGTCTTAAGTTATGTTTGTGTTGCATTGAAAATAACATGTTTTTTCTTTCTTTTTTTTTCTTTCTTTCTTTTCATAGGGACGCGGAAAGGGACTTTGCTTTATGCTATGTAGGTAGTGAAGTAGATTAAGCAATGAGGTTTAATCTAACTTTTTTTGCGGACGTAAATCAAAACCATCTCAGCTGAATCACACCATTGAATATGCGCAAAGCAGGTTTTCAGATAAGGCTGCTAGGCTTTTGCATAAGTAAGATAACGTTTTTTTTTTCATGCCGATATTTCTACAGAGGCGTTCTAAAGGTAATCGTAGTCAATAGCCCCCCTTTATACGATAATTCAATCGCGCTGTTATACATGCATATAAAATTGGGTATTTTACTGACTAGTCAAATTAATTACTTTTAACTAAACGCCAAAGCAATAAGTTATAGGGAAGGTTCATATCTGACGGAACATGCGTCGCGTATTATCGGTCGCGTAACGCCAGAACAGACAAATGTATAGAAAAACACTTGACCGTTCACACTCAACCGATGCTACGTTAGTGCGTCGAGTGTTTAGGTAACTTTTATGAAAAAAGATTTAGTGACGTCATAAAATGTAATAGTCAAGTTACTATTATTATGTTGGGTGGATGTTTAAAAATAGATAAAAACTATAAAATAAAAACCGACGCAATTTTTACCGCTCTTTTACCATTCTTTATTTAAAAAGCTCGGTTAGAGGTTATCTTAATTATAGGATTCTGCCACGCAATCTTGGACTCTATTAGAACGCGCGACGACTTTAGACGCGCGCTCTGTCACACACAAATGCGGTATTCCCTTGAGAAAGACTGTTCGTGTAAAAGGACGCTAATCGCTAGTACCTATTACATAATCACTTTTACATAGCCTCGGTGACCTTACAAGAAAGGTGTACTAAAATGTATGGTGTAGGTACTTTAAGTTTCCTTATAACAGGGAAAGCGAAAGGTCCGGACCCTCTTTCTTTGTTTTACACTGCGTTGAGATCACACGAATAGCGTAGAGGTTACTACGTCATAGATCGCGAGTTCGGTTCCAGGGCATGTGTGAATAATTATGTCTGTTTGTATTGGTCTGGGTGTATAATTAAAAAAAGGAACTGTGAGAGTTTTCCATTGGTATTTATTCATAATAGTTATATTACTTATGTAAGGTCTACTAAAAAAACAAAACTTGGAATCAAATTCCAAAAATCCTACGATTATTTTGTCGCCAGTATTTGCAGTTACAATATTGCCAACATTATAAAGTTTTTAGGTGCAGAAATTCGGTTAATTTTGGCTTTTACGATTTGGTTCCGGCACTAAAAGATTCACAGGTTTATTCTTATGAGATTCTGTCACAAATCGTTCAACGACTACGTTGACGAGCGTCGAAGAAATCGTAAATAGATCAATTTTAAAATATCATAATTTAAATAACTATGGCCCACATCCGTGCTATAAGCGACTGTTATCTAGAGAGACTAGACTGAAGCTTTACACTAATACAGCTCCATCCTTCCCTATCCCTCAGGATCGCGGCCCCAAACACAGATACTAAAGCTAAGTGTACACCTATCCGCACTGCACGCAACTTATGCAACACATTATACCTATGTATCGAAGTATACTTTGTATAGAAAGTTGAACAAGTGCGTCCACCTATCCGCATAGTACGGACCGCACGAATCTGAACAATAGACTCCCAGACTCGACATAAAGGGAATATATCCGTAACGGCAATGTCAACGCTGTTGCTTCGAGAGGCAACTATTGCGATGCGTGCCGATGATGTCATTTGGAATGCCAGCCTGGTGGACGCGCGCCGCTCGCTCGCTTCGCACGCCGCACGGATTCTGCCAGTTGCATTTTTTCTCCATTATGTCACTGATACATTTCGCACGTGCGCTCACTACAGTGCCGGTGCGGTGCCGGTAGGTGGACTTGTTCAGCTTTCTTTTCTATAATATGTATAATGCGTTGCGTCCGCTGCCGGTAGGTGGACGCTTAGCTTTATAATCAAGTCGTAGTAGCAATGATATTGCATATCTATGCAACTTTGGTAGTCAAGAGATAGCATAAAGAAACCTGCGAGTATTCGTAAGTATAGTCACCGTATGGTGACTGACAGTTTCTGCCATATCAGTTTGACAGCCTCTGTGGCGTGGCGGTAGTGCACGCGACTGCCACGCAGGAGGCGCGGGTTCGATCCCCGCACAGTGCAAATATTTTTATGCATGAATATGGCTGTTTGCATTGGTCTGGGTGTTTCTATGTATAATATGTATGTATCTACAAAAAAAAAGTATATAAGTATGTTTATCCGCATTCTAGATTCCATAACACAAGCTATAAAAGCTTACCATGGGTCTAGATAGCGTTGTTCTACACAACGCTATCTCGCATGTTGTGGAATATTTATTTATTTAGTTATCTATCAGTACTGAAAAAATATTTCTAAGGAAACAAGACCATTCTCGTAATGCTCGGAAATTTGCCAAACAAAAGACACCAACTGAGAGATTAGTACACGAATTTATCCATCGAATGTGGGCTCGTCATTGCCGTTGTTTGATGATAAATATACGCGCAACTAGATGTAGATGCACTTTGAAAGGGAAATCGTCCTACAGGTGACCTCTAAGCATCTTTTTTGTGCAAAGATTAAGAGTACAGACGGTTCAAGCTTTTCATCACCTTTTCTTCACATAAGTACCTATAAAGATCTTGAAAAAACAGATTGGAGTTTGACTGATATTACTAACTGTATGAATAATTAAATTGCAGATAGAAACTCCATTCCAGACAACCACAACCTTTAGTTATTTGGTGTCTCTTATGACAAGTAGGTACTATTAGGAGTAGACATGTTTACTTATGGTTATATTAAAGTAACCAAAATAAATCTGGAAATACATTATTTTAGGAATAATTATTACTGCTTGCATTATGAGCGTGTAAGCAATATTATCTTCGGGGCCCAAGCCAATCATACTTGCTTGCCGACACACACTGCTGATGGACGAGGCTTTAGCTTCGGCTTTCGTTTCAGGGTCGAGGCCGTAATCGAATGAAGCCGGAAATCTCAAGATTAGCGTAATACGGAATGAAGGAGAAAGAGTAGGATAGCGGAATCTAAAAGAGCAAGCTTTGGCTATCACGGAATGGTACTTAAATGAAGAAGACAGAACATAGGTATATTAGCTAGGTATTAAACGTCTACACTTAACATAATCTATGACCAAACGTTTAGGAAGCGAGTAGGCGGCCTCGTAGACTGCAACATTATCTGTTACACCCAACACCAAACTCGTCAGCTGTTCGTATTGTCATAAACGCATAATTATAACTAGAGTTAGTTATAATTACTGAGGCTGATACGAGAATGTGGCAGGACGTGTGCGGAGTGGGCGGCCTAGAACAACGTTTACGAACTAAATTGGCTAAGTTCTTGGAAAAGTACATATGAACGGTTGAGGGATGTAGAGGAGTTAGAGTATGTACAGTATCTGGATCTTGGAAAGTCACAATTAAATGGACTAGTTTTACATATCGATCGCATTTTAAGAAAGTAAATTTTCTGGGCATGAACCGATTGCTGCCCTTAAATTCGTACCCTGCGCTCACTCGTCCCCTGTTCTGTTTATTGCACACAAAAAAGTGTCTGTTTTAAAATAATATAATAAGCTTTTCAATAAGTGCATTTATATCGTCTAACCTAACCAATTTTAAAAATGTGTGTCTGTCTTTTTATCTTTTCGACTTGGCTAATCTCTGAAACTTTAAATAGCTAATGTTTTGCAAACACATGGTTATATCTGTACTAGTGACTATAAATAAAGATGTGCAAGGAGTTTATTACCTCTTACATACAAAACTACTTTCACATCGGCCTACAGTTACAGCGAGATTTGCGTTTAATGTCGTCTTTCTAAATCCCACTTATGCATGTACCTACTTCAAAAATTCTAAAAGAAAATGAAAACGATTTAAGAAATGCAACAAAATGTGACAGTTATTTTTCAATGTTTAATTTCGTAACACCCTGTCTAACTGAAGCCTAGAAGGGGTTGAAAAATTAAAAAAGTAAAGACCATTCTAGTTGCTATTAATTTCAAAATGGTAGTACGTAGTTTGACAGCTTTTTCTGAAGCTTGCAAACGGCTAATTAAAAGTACCCAAGTTTAGGGAAAAAGGGTTTTTCCGTTCAAAACTAACAAGTATCAAAAGATCTTTAAATTTGCTGAAAAAGGAGAATCTACTCCACATAAGAAACAAAAGCAAAGCATACGCATCTCTGTTTTGTAGCGCTATAATCAGGTAGGTATATTCATTATTTTATGCTTCAACTACTTGTGTAGGTAGAAACAAAATAAAGTCACAAATGTGTCCTATCTACAAATACACCATCTATGCCCAATGTAGAACACGTGTAGTGTGTGGGCGGCCTTAAACAACGAGATTATTGTCTTACGTGCCGCCGAGCCCGTCGAGAGCCGAGACCATTGACAAATTGTTTGATCTTCGCGTAACCGACCCGTTTAGCAAGTAGAGCTACTGCCGTTGCGAAGTGCGTCATGAACTCACGAGATTTTGACTACCTAACAAATAAATAGCAGTAAGATTTTGATTAAAAGTCAAAGATTTTCCATGGGAGTTGCAGAAACAGTCCAGAATATCATTTCAAACTCCTGAACTTATAATCAACTAGCTTTTGCCCGCGGCTCCGACCGCGTGAATGTCGGTTATCGCGACCAAACATAACCTATGTCCTTTCTCATGGTCTAATCTACCCCTGTACCACATTTCATCAAAATCCGTTCAGTGGTTTAGGCGTGAAATCGTAAATAATGGTATTTATTATGCTATGTTTTCCTTGGTAAATGGCGGGACCCTGGACCAAGGGTAATACCATTCAACTGGTAATATTATATCAACTACAACAGACTCTATTGAGGACAATTTTTTATATTATCTAAAGAATATAAGTAATCAAATTTCCTCCTTCAGCTAAGCTAAATTGCTGTTTTAGGATTGGGTTACGTGACTTCATTGATGTTTTTACCTAGAGATTAAGAGCGTCATATTTTATTGCTATAAAGAGAAAACATAACTTAACACCAATTTTTGACTCTAAGAAATAAAACTAATTCATCAATCAATATTATGACTATAACTGCTACATATTTAAAAAAAATAGAAAGTCCATAAATCTCGCGGTTACGATCGTCGCCGGCGCAAGACAGCGTCACGATGCGCGGGAGTGTCACTGCTAGCTATTTCTGCGCACCATGTCTAGGCCGCGCATCAATGCCAACGGCTGTTTGTGTACGAGTTACCCGATGTTTGCTTTTACGAAACAAGAATTGTGAGGCTGCATGCAAGGAGGTTTAAACTACAATAAAACTTGATAATTTCAATTTCTTTTTTTTTTAAGGATAGGTGAGAAATCTTTTGACAAGACATAGACACAGATTTCAAGAGTTCCAAGTCTATCGTATAGGTTGAAAATTTGCTCGCTTTCAGTCTGAAATTCTTTGTTACTATATGATGATAGTTTAGTTACATTAGGCATTCCCCCTGTAAGGGAAAGACTGAGGGTTCGAGTCCCGCCCGAGATGATTCTTCTTTTTCCTTATGTACCTATTCGATTTGTATAGTGATATTAATTTTACGGTAGCAGTTTCCTGATTCTGAAACGACCAAGAAGTTTTTTTTTTTCACTTTGAGCAACAATTCAATTTTTATCACACTGTCATCAAAAATATTCATTTCACGCGATCATTTATACCTATATTGTATTTCATGGAATGGAAATAATTTTGAATTTTATTTAGAAGTAGATATTCCGAGGTATTTCCAAGTCCTCATACAAGTACGTACTTAGTAAACAGCCATTGACACAAATTGTTTGCCATAATATAGCCATCACACCACACGTCTCCGCGTGCGTACTTAACTTATTCAACAAAACTTATATTTTAAATAGACAAATAATCTTCTTAAAATTTCGTTCCACTGTCATGCAAAACAGGTGTCTTTCAAATACATTTGTCTATGTTGTTTCGGCTAACTGTATTGCCAGAACAGTGGCCTCTTGGACTAGCTTGTTGCTAACAGATAGTAAACTGAATTGGATCAGTTTTAACTAATTAAAGAGCTTCACTGAAAAAAAATTGGATCTCCCCCGTCTTGGGGAGCTACAGCCCCTATCAACGTCCTTTTGTCTCCCTAAAGGGAGCCACTTAAGGCAGGCATAACCCCATCGCCTAATATTTATTGCGTAATTGTTTTCTAGCGAATCATCCATCATCCCCTGTGGTTCAAAAATCTAAGGTGACAAGGCAGTACGCCAGCCTGTACAAGGGATTTCCTTCCTAAGGGTACCCACAGATACAAGAGGTATTGCAGTTTTAGTCTGTTAGAGCTCTAACATATTCAAGCAAGAAAAATGCAGTAGGAGCTTAACTTCTCCCTCCTTAATTTCCCTTCAGCTATATCATGCAATATTTAGCGAATTCAACATTTTGGTTCCAGAAAATTCAACATTTTAGGATCCAAAGTGTTACGAATTTCAGTTTTAGGAATTCAAAATTCTGCAAATCCAACATATTGTCCAGAAGGATTGTTTATCTACAATCTACAATGTACTGAGAGTACATTCTACATACGTACATCCTTACACTTCATCGTTTTGTTAGATATAATTTAGAAAACTGACCGAGAAAGCTTTTAACATCGATGTAATGCTGTATCTATTTATATCGGCCATCGTCGACTGAACCAGACCTTGACTGTGCTCACACTGACATTCCGGAACATAGTATTGATGCTTGACCTTTTGTCACTAATTCACTCATGATTTAACGGCTTTTATTCTTCACAATGTCATCTTATAGCGTTAGGAATGTTCTAATCGAAATAAAAAGTTCTTACTTCATGTCAAAGGTCTTTGTTTATATATAACTAACGATGTTATTCAAGAAATTTGGTTTGGTTATTCTGGCTGTTACAGTTTCAGATTATTTAGGTTCATTCTTCAGTTACGTGGTCGCATCCAAGATAGAGCGTTTCCTTTCGTTAACCTGATTATGAAGTGAAAAAGCTCGTATATCTTGTCAATATCCCGTTGTATCTGGAGACATACGGTAGGCTTCTTTCAGATAAATACCAGATTCCGCTCTTAGATAGTTTCGGATAAGCCCTGGTATATGCTAAAGATTCTATCAGCATCTACAGGGTCACCTTCAAATGCTACAGGTGCTCTCCTTGCTGATACCAGAGTAGTACTAATGACCACAAAGTTTCTTCGCGTATTACTGGAATTATATAACCATTTTAAGGAAATACTGGGCTCCAATCGATTCAATAATCACATCACTGATCGCCTGTGAATAGATAACATCCATGGAAAGACAAGATTCCTAAGACAACACGAGGCGTTTCACTGAGCAATATCTACATTATTGGCATAGCTATAAACAAGTGCAGACAATGCTTATTTATAATATTAACACGCTAGAACAAAGAGTTGATACTAATTTATTAGCAGATTGGAATGGTATTTATAGGCCGTGTATGTAAAATAGTCTAGACGGTTTGCCAAGTACTTGTTGTCTTTCTGGTATGCCTGTCACCCTCGCCCGGTTCTTGTGCTTGGGGACTTCAATGCCTGGTCTGAGGCTTGGGGGTCCCGGCACACGAACCCGCGAGGTAGGGCTCTGGAGAGCTGGGCCGCTACTCTCGGTCTGGTTCTCCAGAATCGCGGGGCCGAAGCCACGTTCTGGGTGGCGGAGCGCGGGGCGAGTTCGATCGTTGATCTCTCATTCGCGAGCGCTTCGCTGTCGCAACGTGTGCGGGACTGGCGTGTTGTCGTGGAGGTGGAGACACTGTCGGATCACCGATACGTTCGGTTTGATGTCTCCCCTCCCGAGAGTGATGCGCCGGTCACACCGGCCCCACGCGAGCCGCGCTGGGTGCTTAGGGGACTGAATAGGGATGCTCTCCTGGAAGCCGCCTCCGTGCAGGCCTGGGCCATGGTGCCGGACAGGCCTGACGACATCGATGACGAGGCGGCGTGGTTCCGGGAGGCCATGACTGTTGTCTGCGATGCGGGTATGTCTAGGGCTCCAGCCTATAGTCCGAGGCGCCGGGTCTACTGGTGGACTGCGGAGATCGCGAGGCTGCGTCAAGCCTGCGTGATCGCGCACCGCCGGTGGGCCAGGCTCCGTAGGAGGCGTAGCCGCCCCGCAGACACAGATCCCCTAGTGGCGGAGTTGCAAGAGGGATACAGGGAAGCCAGGAATGCCCTCCGAGCGGAGATCAAGCGGTCCAAGGCAGCTTCCTATAGGGAGCTGCTGGAGACACTGGAGCGGGACCCATGGGGGCGGCCTTACCGCTTAGTAAGAGGAAAGCTGCGCCCCCGGGCCCCTCCCCTGACCCAGGTTCTCGAGCCGGCTCTGCTTGGAGGAGTGGTGGCATCCCTGTTCCCGGCGCGGGCGGAACACGTTCCGCCGCAGATGACTCCGCCACCTCGGTCGCCTGATGCGCCCGGCGTGGTTATTGACGACGACGTGCCCGAGGTCACTTGGGTAGAACTAGAGCTGGCGGTGCGACGGCTTAGAGCCAAGAAGAACACCGCCCCGGGACCCGACGGCATTCCAGGCCGTGCGTGGGTCCTAGCTCTAGGAGAAGACGGTCTCGAACCCCGACTGCGAGGGTTCCTCAGCGCGTGCTTGGAGCGGGGCCAGTTTCCGAAGATGTGGAAGACGGGGAAACTGGTCCTCATCCGCAAGGACGGACGCCCGGCGGACGAGCCGTCCGGGTACCGGCCCATAGTGTTGCTCGACGAGGTGGGCAAGCTCTTCGAAAGAGTGATTGCCAAGCGCCTCGTCGAGCACCTCTCTAGAGTGGGGCCGGACCTAGCGGACACGCAGTACGGCTTCCGCCGGTGGCGTTCCACTGTGGATGCCATCATGCGCGTGAGGACTCTGGCGGAGGATGCGGTTGCCCGGGGCGAGGTGATGTTGGCGGTGTCCTTGGACATCTCCAACGCGTTCAACACCTTGCCCTGGAGTTGCATCAGGGAGGCGCTCGTGTACCACGATGTGCCTCTCTACCTCCGCCGCATAGTCGGGGCGTACCTGACGGAGAGGGCCGTCATCTACCCAAGTGCGACCGGCGTCGGTAGGCGTGAGATGTCGTGCGGTGTCCCACAGGGATCGGTCCTGGGGCCGCTCCTGTGGAACATCGGATACGACTGGGTGCTTCGCGGTGAGCTCGCGTTCGGTGCCACCGTCACGTGCTACGCGGACGATACGCTAGTGACGGTGAGTGGCGCTACACACCGCGAGGCGACCCAGAGGGCCACGACCGCTGTTGCTCAAGTCGTGGATCGGATCCGGCGGCTGGGTCTCGAGGTGGCTCTGCACAAATCCGAGGCCTTGTTCTTTCATGGTCCTCGGCGCAGGCCACCCCCGGGATCCAGCTTGACAGTAGGAGGTACTCCCATCGACATCAAGCCCCGGTTGAAATACCTGGGGCTCGTACTTGACGGTCGGTGGGACTTCGGAGAGCACTTCCGAAGTCTGCGCCCCAAACTGTTGGTGTCCGCTAACGCGCTGATGCGGCTGCTGCCCAACTTGAGGGGCCCAGAGGACTCCTGCAGGAGACTCTACGCGGGTGTCGTGCGGTCCATGGCCCTGTACGGGTGCCCCGTGTGGGCGGACGCCCTGCAGGCCAGGTTCGTGCAACTGCTGCATGCACCGCAGCAGACGATGGCCTGCAGGGCCATTAGGGGGTACCGCACGATATCCTTTGAAGCGGCGAGTCTCCTAGCCGGATCGCCACCGTGGATCCTGGAAGCGAGATCCCTTGCGGCACTGTATCGGTTCCGTAAGGAGGCGCGGGAGCGGGGATACGATCCCGAGCCCGAAGACATTCGGGCCGAGAGGTCCCGGCTCCACGGGATCGTGGTGGCGGAGTGGGAGCGACGACTTGAGCAACGACGCGCAGGGCATGCCGTCATAGAGGCGGTAAGGCCCATCATGGGGGAATGGCTCGAGAGGCCACATGGCAGCCTCTCGTATCGACTGACGCAGATTATCACCGGGCACGGGTGCTTCGGGAGATATCTGTGTCGGATCGAAAAGGAGCCAACGTCCGAGTGCCATCACTGCGACGCGAGCGAGGACACGGGGCTGCACACGCTCACCGAGTGCCCGGCATGGGCTGAACCGAGGCGGGGGCTAGTGGCGGCCCTGGGAGTGAGAGTTCTCACCCTCGCCACCCTGCTCACAGCAATGGTCCGCTGCGCGGACGCGTGGGCGGCCGGCGTCTCCTTCAGCGAGCAGGTAATGGTCGTGAAGGAGACGGCGGAGCGGGAGAGGCGGCGCGAGCGAGGAAGACTCGCGGATCGCGCCGCCCGCGCGCGCAGGCAACTCGGGCGTCGGAGGGCACTGACTGACCTCCGTCCCCCATGAGCGCGGGCCTGGGGGTGACGGGTGGAGCCGCCTGTCACCCCAGCAGAAGCAGGCCACGGCGGCGGCGCGCTGAACAGCGCGTCTCCCCATTCCGGGGGCGAGTTGGGGACACCGTTGTCCCCCCTCCTGAGGAGGGCCAGACCGTAAGGGATGGCCCTGGGTCAGCCGGGGTGCGAGGGATATGTCTTTGACAACCTCACCTCCGGCCTAGCTCCAAGACCCACAGTCGGCGTGCGGTTTTAGTCGGTTCGAGTCCGACATAACCTCCCCTTCCAGCTCCGGCAGGGGGGGTATCCGAGGGGATTTCCGCACGAAAAAAAAAAAAAAAAAAAAAAAAAGTTGTCTTTCTGGTGCCATTATTTCCTGTTGTACTTACTGCCTGTATTTTAAAACCTAGAGGTAAGATTTATTCCTTATATATTTAACTTCCTTTGTATTTCTTCCTACGATACAACGAATATGGCAAAAGATCCCCCCGATTTCGCTTTCGCTTGTATGTTTATGTGCTTGTCAGTTCCGGTGTAGAGGGAGCATTTTTTAACCGATTTTCACCAAATTACCAATCCACACGCGTAGCGGGATCGAGTGCATATGCAAAGGCTTTTAGAATTGCCCAATCAAAATTATTTACGAATTTTGTCAAACATCTGCCTAAAGATGATGAAGATCATTTTGATCAGGGTTAATAAATGTGCATTATTGAAAGATTTTGCTTTTGATTTTTTAATATCACTTAAAGGGAAAACGAGCGCACGGCCCATCTCTTGGGAAGCGGTACCCGTGATCTATGGATATATTGCGCCCCTGGTGCGTCACACTCGTGCTACTGATCCTGTAAGAACCTTCAATGCCCATGAAGAAAATATACATACATATAATCACGTCTTTCTCCCCGAAGGGTTAGGCAGAGTGTGAATTGACACCCACATTTCACCAAAAATTGAATTTGCTCCCACGTAATAGGGGGTGAGCCTATTGCCGCATTCCAAGCACTATTGTTGACTCAAAACTAAGCCTTGCACCTGAGGCTGAGTCTGGGCTGTATATACGAGTATCTCTTCTTCCTCTTAGCGTTAATCCCAGTCGCATCCGAAGCTTTCAGCTAGGAGTCTGGGGTCCGCTTTTACCAGTCTAACTGCGGATTTGGCTGGACTTCGATATTTTACGTGGAGCGATCAGTTGTTACCAACGGACTACTCATTGCCATCAGAAACATCAAAACCATTGGCTATATCGAAGTATTGCAGTCAGACCAGTTGATGGACTTTTTATGGCTCCAACTGGGCTGTATATATCTCTGTGATGTTAAACAGCTTATCCCTTAGTCACCTTGTATGACACCGTATGGGAAGAGATGGGGTGGCCCAAATTCTATTCTGCCGGAAATCACGCGGCTATGAAGAAAATATGGGGTATATTATAATCGCTTGGATATACCATAGCAGGGAGATCGTTGGCTCGTGGTTGAATTTCTTCCCGTTTCCATAAGTAGGTATGACAAACTAGTCACTGTCAAGACCCGTCGCGCTTTAACGCGCGGCAAAGCTATACATAAATAGACTTTTCCGTGCGCGTGAGCACAAACAACGGCGAGTTCAAGTAGGGCAAGTGTAAGTTATGCGTACTTAGGAATATGGTTTGTAGTTTCACAGAGAACTGTCTTAAAAGGTCAGCTGTAACGGTATTTATACCAGTAAGATGGTGAGCAGAAGTGCTTGCATACTAAATGGTTGCCTTTAGGTTTTAAACGGCTGAGATCGGAACCCTACCATTTCCGCATTTTCTTTTAACGCCAGCATAAAACCACGTACCTAAGAAAAATTCGACTTTCTGTTGTTAGTAGAGATGGCAAGAAGACTCCTTTGGGGATATAGTAGGCAATTTTAAAGTTATTGACTTAGCTAGATGGCTATATTATAGCAAGCTCAACTTCTTAGCAAGAACTAATACTTTTACAATTTTAGAAAATACATATTCTTTAAAAAGACTAACGAAACTGAACGTGCTGTAAACAAAACACCGGTAAAGAATGAATAATATAACACTAGCCAGTTTCAATTGTAAAGGCGTGCATAGATCTATAGACAGTGTTAGAAATATTTGTAAAAAGGCAGATATTGTGGCACTGCAAGAGACCTGGATATGGCCACACGACCTAGCTTGTTTGGGGAACTTGGATGATGGTTTTGCTTACACGGGAAAGTCAGCTATTGATACCTCTGTGAAAGTGATAACAGGAAGACCATATGGTGGAGTGGCGCTATTGTGGAGAAAGGCTTCATTTTCGTCGGTGTCTGTTGTGAAGTGCAAAAGCGACCGTCTAGTAGCAGTAAGCGTGGAATATGAGAACCGTTCCATGTTATTATTCTCTGTTTATGCTCCTTTTGACGATGGCAAGAGTGACAGTTTAGTTGCATTTACAGAATGCCTGAGTGAAATAGTGGCTGTGGTGGAGAGCTGCAACATTGAGTGTGTTGTGATAATGGGTGACTTTAATGCACATCCGGGAACGCGCTTCTTTGGTGAACTTATCTCGGTATGTAATGAACAGACCTGGTCCTGTGTTGACTATGAGTTGCTTCCGGAGAACACACATACATTTGTTTGTCAAGCCAGTGGTTCATTGCGCTGGCTAGATCATTGCTTGGTATCTAGTGCAGCCAAAGATTTAATTGCTAATGTGACTGTATCATATGGGACATATCCTTCAGATCACTATCCTGTTTTGTTTGAATGTAACTTAACTAAGATAATTAAAAAACAACCTGTAAGAAATTTTACAAGTAATAAAGTTAGATGGGGAGATAGAAATGCTGAGCAAATTAAAAACTATAATGAATTTTGTAACAATAAATTGAAATCAATTAAATTACCAGAATGTATGGAATGTTCTCAAAAAATGTGTAATAATGCTAATCACTTAATAGAAATTGATAAGTTGTACTCTGATATAATATTGGTTCTTCAAGAGGGTGCTGTGTCTACCTATGTTGGTGCAGACAACTTCAAAAGAAAAAAGTATATCACTGGCTGGAATAAACATGTAAGCGGTGCTCATAGGGAGGCTCGTTTGCATTATAGAAATTGGTTGTCTCAGGGTGCACCAGCCTGTGGTGCATTATTTGAGGCTATGAGTAGTTCTAGAAGAACTTTTAAATCAAAATTAAGATCTGTTCAAAATAATCAACAACAAATTAAAATAGATATTCTGGCAGAAACTCACTCTAAAAAACAATTTGCAAAATTTTGGAAAGCTACAAGTAAATTAAATGTGAGGCCGAGCCTTCCTGTGAGTGTTGCAGGACAAAGTGACCCTAAAGGTATAGCTGATCGTTTTGTTCGGCACTTTAAGGTGGAGTCACCTTTGAGGGCTGGGCAGAAAATCGTTGAAGTTGAAAGTGGAGTGGGGGGTAATGAGTCTATAAAATTCACAGCCAAGCAAATTGCCACAACTATAAATAACATGACAAAAGGGAAATCTCCAGGCCATGATGACCTGAGTGTTGAACACCTAAAGTATGCAGGACATCGGTTGCCTAGTATACTCTCTGTGCTGCTTAATCTGTGTCTTAGCCATCACTACCTGCCACGGGACCTTATGTACACAGTGGTAGTCCCTATTATCAAGGACAAAACAGGGGATGCCTCCGACATTTCCAACTACAGGCCAATTTCACTGGCCACAATAGTTGCCAAGGTCTTGGACAGTTTGCTTGATAAACAGCTGGCCGAACACATTGATCTCCATGATGCTCAATTTTGTTTCAGACCGAGTTTGTCCACGGAGAGTGCCATTCTGTGCCTTAAGCAAACTGTTCATTACTATACGAGTAGAAAAACACCTGTATTTGCCTGTTTTCTAGATCTGTCGAAGGCATTCGATCTGGTGTCCTACGAGGTACTGTGGAGTAAACTTCAGGCCGATACAACAGTGCCTGATGATGTAGTGTCTCTGTTTCGGTACTGGTACAATAACCAGGAAAATAGTGTAAGGTGGGCGGAGGCCCGGTCTGATGTGTATAGGTTGGAGTGTGGAGTGAGGCAGGGGGGGCTGAGTTCGCCCCGTCTGTTCAACTTATACATAAACCGTCTGATCGGTGAGCTCAGCAGCGCACGTGTTGGATGTCACATTGATGGGGTTGCCATGAATAACGTGAGCTATGCAGACGACATGGTGCTGCTGAGTCCATCGATTGGTGGCCTCAGGAAGCTAGTAGCCTTGTGTGAAACGTATGCTGTGTCTCATGGGCTCAAGTACAATGTAAAGAAAAGTGAGCTCCTTATGTTTAGGTCAGGTCCGCTGAGGTATACCGATGTGCCAGAGGTCTTGCTTGGTGGGGTTGGATTGAACTGGGTAAAATCTTTCAAGTACTTGGGCCACTGGGTCACAGACGTGCTCAAGGATGATTTAGATGTTGAGAGGGAGCGTAGGTCGCTGGCTATCAGATGTAACATGGTTGTCCGGAGGTTTGCACGTTGTACGAATACAGTTAAAGTGACTCTCTTTAAAGCCTTCTGTCAGTCCTTCTACACGTGCAGCCTGTGGACGTGTTGCACTCTGCGAGCATACAGCGACCTGCGCATCCAGTATAACAACGCATTCAGGATGCTGTTGGGGCTGTCGCGGAGGTGCAGTGCGTCAGGAATGTTTGCAGAGGCCCGAACGGACGATTTCTATGCTATTATTAGAAAGCGTTCGGCCTCTGCCTTGGCACGACTCCGCTGCAGCTCCAACGGTCTCCTGAGTGTGTTCAAGGACCGGTGGGACTCTCCCTTGTTGCGGCACTGGATGGCGCTGCACTCGAGTGGAGTGTCATCCACTCGAGTGTAGTGTCATCGGTGTGGATAGTGGAGTGTTTTGTAAATTGAATTTATTACTAACATTAGTTCTTAAGTTAAATTGTTACTAACACTATGGATCGAAAGGTCTGAGATTAAATGGATTTTAATTTAATTTAAATACCTACTTTATCACGATGTATAAGTTCGAAAAACATCGGAAAAAATGAAACGCTCAAGTGAGACTTGAACTCACGACCTTTCCCTTACAGGAGGAATGCTCTTCCAACTGAGCTATTGAGCCACACCTGATTCATTTCAAATTTTCCTTCTCCTTATAGCCGTCTTTAAGGGCGACGGTGGTGCCATCTACCAACATTCTTACGAACTGTTGGAAACAATGAATGGTGTTTTTCGAACTTTAAAGTTAGCATTAAAAATGCTATAAAAAATTCAGTCAGATATATAAGTTCTTGTGTTGGTTATCATAAGAGCGTTCTTTAATAGCCATATAGCTAAGTCAAGCCCCATAAACAAAAGTTCTTGCTTGTATGTGGTATCGCTTATAAAGCTGACTATTATAATCTGTTCTAGATTGGAATAGTCTATATAGGGACGTGACTTAGCTATATGGCTATTAAAGAACGCTCTTATGATAACCAACACAAGAACTTTTCTACTTATTATAATACTATAATAATAACTATATATACGTCATTTAAAATTACTTGTCCCGACTGACTGACTGATTCATCATCGCAGAACCAAAACCGCTGGATCTACAAAATTGAAATTTTGGCAGTAGATGCATTTTATGATGTAAGCATCCACTAAGAAAGGATTTTTGGAAATTCTGCTACTAAAGAGTTAAAATAAGGGATGGAAGTTTGTATGAAAGTCCGTGATTTTCCGAGCTAGATGCACTAAATTTCATGAACCTGTGTCTTTAAAGAAATAAATGAACACGATCAGTAAGTAATCATTATAAAATTATTATTCCTTCATATTTTATGCAGTGGTGAGTTACTTGTTTCGTTATTTTTTTCTTTTTTTATTTCCTGTAAGAAAGGGCTATGACATCCAAAAAAACTATAATAAGCGCTATAAAGCTCACATATTGTTATGTCAGCCTACTCTATTACTTACCTGTGAATTAGATGTTATGTTGACCATAGGCGAAGCGGGCCTCTAGGTATTAGTGACGACAATATTCCTATCCCAGTGGTTTCAGAACTTCACCAGAGCTGAACTATTATCTCTAAAAAATAGATGCGTTTTTAGTCTGCATATCTCTTAACTTAAACCAAGACATTTTAATTTTTTTATTGTAGTAATGGTTTACTTATTAAAAATATTGGGAGAATTTTTATTTTATCTGGGATTAATGTCTAGTCCATATTTGTCATAATTAGATTAAAAGGATTCCTTAGCCAAATAATTCAATTTTGTTTGAAAAAAATTTATATCCCCCAAAACTATATAACAAAAATCCCGTTAAAAATAGAATTTTGAACAATATGTATAACTTCAGGTATTTAGGTAATCTCATCTATGGTATATGTAATCTGTGCTTCATAGTAATCCAAGTGCAAACAATGATGCCTTATACCATTTTTCAATATTTTAAAAGATTTAAGCAACTAAATACTGTTTGGCAAAAAAATTACAGTGCCTATTTATATAATTAATCATCATCATTAAAGTGTTAGTCCCGATTACATCCGTATCCTTTTACCACGGAGTCCAGGGTTCGCAACTAAACTCTGATGAAGCGAAACCACCAGGAAAGCCCTCAACCTACCTCAAGCGTTGCTCAAGCCTCACACCGCACTCCGTCGCCAACTGACCTTGATATCCAGTTCAAAGTACACCGATAGGGGGGAGGATCGTACCCTGGCGTGTGGGGGCATCGTCACGGGTGCCCTCGCCGGCGGGGCGGGGGCTCCGGCGGGAATCGCTCGGCCCCTCTCCCGCAGGGCTGGGTGAGGACCGACGCCACGGATCGCTGGACGTTCTTGTTTTAATGCTGTTGGGAAAAATTGATGGTATTATTTTTTTTGCGTAATAAAATTGGTTTTATTAGATTAGTATTATTGATTTTATTATGGCGTGGCGGTGAGGGCTCAACTGCTACTTCTGAAATTGCGAGTTCGATTCCTGCTCAGTGTTAATTTTTGTTTCTATGAATGTACCTGTATATTTTTGAGTTGGTCTCTGAATGTTTCTTTCTAGGTACATAAATATTATACATACGTATTTATAAATAAATAACATCTAAGTATGTAAAACCTATAAAACAAGCTATGCTTCAGCAAGCAAGAAATGATTCAGGTGTGGTAAGGGAAAGGTCGTGAGTTCAAGTCTCACATTTCAATGTTTCCGATGTTTTTCTAACTTAAAAGTTAGCATAATATAATGCTAGATAGGGTATGTAGTATGTCCCAGAGTAAGCAATATTTAATTCCTATTTAATTATTAATAACATATTTAAAATATATAATATAATAAGCACGCATTTAAGTATCTATAGAAATATCCAGAAGCAGTAATAACACAATCATACGTGCTGTATGTAATAAAAGTCTAATTTTCATTTGTGCTAGGTACCCACATTTTATTACGCGCAGCCATTTTGAAATTAATAGCAGAAATGTCTACATATCTGCTTATATCCTTATTACACATATTTTGGACATAATTCGCGAGACATACGAGGCCCAAGCACGTGTGGATTGTTATCAAATAAACTATCCTTGAATAAATAATCCGTGAATTTGAGGTCGTCCAACTCCGTAGCTACCTGTGCTATCCTCAACAGACACTCTTGAAATGTGTACTGCGCTTATGGAGTACATTTTAGGTCCAAGATATATGCCCCAAGGTATACAATAGTTTATTAAGTAATTTGTACTAAAATTGTTTATTGCCTTCTCATAAATGTATTATTCATCACCATCCCATGAATACGTGTTTATGATCTCGCTATGAAAGCAAGAAACTTATTTGAATATAATTTTATCATGGAATATAATACCATTTGAGGTTTGGCAGAGATTATGTTTCCATCTGTTACGATTCTGGCGTAGGCCTGTCACTTCTACTTTCGTAATTATCTGACTACCTCAGTGAGATCGAGGTGTGACTATATGTATGTAAATATTCAGTGGGAATAGAACTCGCTCGTCTGAAGCAGGTGAAGAATTCTCTAACGCCATGCCAAATAGGTGATCAGAGGTAAGGTTCCAGTAAAGTCATCAAGCACATCACATAGACAATTAAAAGTTAATATTCATATGACACACGGATTAATAATTGAACCAGTAATCACACAAATAATGTAACAGTGTTATTTCAAGACGAAACAAATAGTTATTCAATAATTGTATAATAATGCAATAGTATTAAGGTTACGCAATATTGGTGTTAAAATAATTAATTACACACTCAATCTCATTAAAATAGTTTTGATATCCCAAATATCAGTTATAGTGCGTCAAGAAAGTCGTGAAATTAATGTTGGAGGAACTAAAATTTTTCCTTGTACTTGCAACACTCAATAACTGCCAAACTGACTAATCAGATGTCAATAACAAGGCTCGTCGAAGATGTTTCGTATATTATTTACGTGTATTTAATTACTGTTCATAGGATAACAGTTTTGAGTGTAAAAATGAATTGATATGTGAATAATAGTTGTGCGAAACGTGTCGTATTCAAAGTATTTCAGGGATATAGTATGAAACACGGCAGAAGTTCAAGCCGGCAAGCTGCTTTCCGACTTTGACGATTTTGATGGCCAAAATGCTAAATTAACAAGTACGTACATATACTTTAATGTTAAACAAGGTATGGGAAGTGTAATCTATTGAAAATTATATAATTTAAGTGAATATTTTGTGTTTCAAAACATTGTTTTCATTTGTTGTGGTTATGTCATTAACCTACGATTATAACAAATCATAGTACATCACTTTGACGTTTTTGAACATTCTTGATCTAGGTACTTTGAATTAAGCGCTCAGGCCCACCCTAATAAAAAATACACGGGGTATAAATACAGCTGTATTTATCCAGTACGTTTGTATTTGTTTCAGATTGTGAAAAGTACATTTCAAGACATATCATTTCAGTATGATGATATTTCCAGTGAGTCGTAAACTATCGAAGATAAATTAATTACACATGGAGTTTCAAACAGCATTTCAGGTGTTCAATACTCATACCAATAAATTATTATTATAAAAGATAATTGTTTTAATTTTTTATTACTATATATCGTGAAAATTTCGACTGTATAGCTATTACGGTTCATGCCAGACCTTAGTGATTGGGTCCCGTTTTTTTTCTTTGGGTGTTAAAGAAATAAGGCATTTCCCTCGCACCCTAGTAACCTTTGGCGATATACGGTTTTAAGATGGCTCTCTTGGGTGTGGGAAGCATGAGGTCCTCATCTAACCTCTATGTCCTCTGCTAGTCACAGGGACCCGTAGCGAGTCTATAGGGCTACTCCCACTGTGGCCCTTAATTACAGCTAGGGTTAGCGTCTCCCTTGTGCTGAGGAAGAGAGAGCAGAGAAGCATTGCCGTCGCCGTTGTACAGGTTGCACCGAATGGGGGTTTCGGATCACGCGCGCCAAATTTAACATAATATCTATGCTCCTAAATCGTTACGCTGTAAGTTTTATTAGGCTTCAAGTTCATGTTGACACATGTAAATCAGGTGGACCGTGTGCCTATCTGCCACCTAAGAGGTTTAAAAAAAAATTGTAGAAGGAATGAATACTTGAGGAATTAATAATTTTCCTTGTATGTATTGACAACACTCTACGACTTCCAAACCAAATCACTCGTTGATTTTGATGCATGACTTTATATATTCAGCCAATTCCTTTACCGATTCGGTAAAATGTACATTTTTTTACACAGTGAAGAAAGAAGTAGGTACCTACACTATAATCAGCTCGGCGAACCTTGATCCCTATGACAGTTCATACTAGTGACGGGTCGTGTCGATATATCGCAACTTTTTATAGGCAAAGGCGTGACTTGCATTCAGCCACATCGATAAACATGTTTTTAAAATATAATCTACATTACTATAATTATAATGCTTGTTATATTTACAAGTATCCGTGTATTTGTATATGGGGTTGCCAATATTCCGATGCAGAGGTAACATGGTCGGACTGTATAATTTTAATGTGAATTAAAATTTTAGTTATAGCAACACTATCTGATCTGTCACTACGCTAGTACTGTCAGTTCGCTACGCCAGTACGAGTGCTAACGCCTTGTATGCGCCACGTGTTTTGTTGTGTCAACGGAATCCTTTGTTTATTACTATTGTTGTTTTCTGTTTTTGTTATTGTTGCTGTTTTGTTTTTGTTGGTGTTTCAAAATGCCGAAAAGACTGAGAAAAACTGTACTCAACAGTGAAACGCGGGAGTTTGTTGTACGCTTGCGTGACTATTTTGCTCGCGAACTACAAAATGGCGGACCTTTGTTGCCACTTGACAACGTACGCGACCGTGTTGCTGATGCTTTGGGAATTGGCAAAGCTACCGTTTCCCGAATTACAAAGGAGAAGTTCGGCGAATCGTCGATGGAGGAGAACAAATTATCAACTCCAACGAAGAAAAAACATAATAGGGCACGACCCGTAACTAACCCCGATGATTTCGACATGGCAGCGATACGAAACCATATTTACGGCTATTATTTTCGAGGTGAACTGCCGACTTGCACAAAATTATTAGCGTCGCTGAAATCGGCTGATTTATTTAAAGGTGGATTCACTTCTCTCAGACAGGTTATAAAAAAATGTGGATTTCGTTATGGGAAGTGTGACAAAAGAAAAGTGATAATGGAGCGGAAGGACATTGGATTGATGAGGTGTGATTTTCTACGACAAATAAAAAACATCGAGAACTGGGACAAGGTGGTTTATCTGGACGAAACGTGGCTCAACGCCAATCACTCAGTCTCCAAAACATGGACAGACGACACAGAGAAATCCTGTACCAAAGCACCAGAAGGCAAGGGCCAGCGTTTGATTATCTGCCACGCTGGCACAGCCAAAGGTTTTGTACCTAACTGCTTGTGGGCCTTCAAATCCGTGAAAACAAGTGATTATCACGAAGAGATGAATTTTGAGAATTTCAAGAAATGGTTCACAAAACTATTAGACAATTTAAACGAGCCCCACTACATTTTAATGGACAACGCCCCATACCACTCTGTGCAAATTAATAAAGCGCCTACCGCGAACAACAATAAAGGCGAAATAATAGAGTGGCTGCAAAACAATGGTGTGGCAGCTAATACTCAAATGCTGAAAAAGGAATTAGTTAGATTGTTGAACCTTCATAAACAGCAAACAAAGAAGAAATATTTCTTGGATGAGATGGCAAAATCAAAAGGGCACACCGTGATTCGGCTACCGCCCTACCACTGCCAATATAATGCAATCGAAATGATATGGGCGCAGATCAAAGGTGGGTTGATTTGTATTTATTTTAACATGTTTTTATTTAGGTCACTGGTGACTGTCTAGTCGGCTAGTACTATTTAAAGCTATTTTATTTCACTAGCAAATTGCATTTTTATTTTTATCCATGTGCTTATATCAATTACACACTTTTAACGTACAAAATTATGTACTTATAATGTACTTACCCCGATCTCGCTCTTTGACTTTGCATCATTTTCAATCTAAACCATTATTGTTTCAGGTTGTGCAGCCAGGCTTAACACCACTCCACCATTCACAGCTAATAAAATACTTACGTTGCTACAAGAGGCATGTAGTCAAGTGACTCCGGACAATTGGAGGAAAGTGGTTGAAAAGACGAAAAAACTATGCTTAGATGATTGGAATCGAGACGTGCGATACGACAATATAGTAGACCAGCCGTTTTTAATAAACATAGGAGAAAGCAGCTGCAGTTCGGATTCCGAGTCTGAGACGCAATCGGTGACACCATTGTCAGATTCAGATTAATGTATATTAAAAAATCATAAATAAACTGCTTTTGTTTTATTTGAGTAGGTATATACAATAAATTTGTTAAATCTCCTTTATTTTATTATCGCAAACAACTTAAATGATTATAAATCTGACACTAAGAGCGTAGGTGCTCTATTGATGTATTTTGTACACTCGTTTCCATTTTCGATATTTGTTTATCGATACTTTTCCGCACTAGTCGATATCTTCCAAACGGAGTAACTTTTGCAGGACGTCAACGTAAAGTCTGATTGAGATAATTTCTTGTAAGTGTTAATAATTATTATAATTCCAACGGGATATTATTGTAATTGCATATATCTGCCTAAAATTAATAAATATCATTTTTAGACACCGCCAATTCGATTATAATATAACGGTGACGCTACTACAAGGTTGTGTCGTGGGAATAACTGTCAGTGTCATAGGGATCAAGGTTCGCCGAGCTGATTATAAAAAAACTTCAGGCAATTGTAAAGTTGTATACTTAATACCTTAATAAGTGAAAAAAAAAAAGTTCTGTGACATTTTTTACCTTTATTTATTAATTATCATAATGAAATATGCACTGCTGTATACCATAAAAAACAACAGATCAAGACTGTTCAGTTGTAGTGTGACAGGGATACCAGATTAAGCGCAGCAGCGCCACCCTCAATTTTCACGACTTTCTTGACGGGCTATAACTAGCTGTCCCAGCGAACTTCGTACCGCCAATTTTTTCCTGCCCTCGTGGCGTCAGATCCCGTTCCCGTTCACCTTAACATTTAGGGGGATGAAAAATAGATGTTGTCCGATTCTCAGAGCTACCCAATATGCACATAAAATTTAATGAGATTCGGTCAAGCCGTTTCAAAGGAGTTCAACTACAAACACCGCGATACGAGAATTTTATACAGGGTGAATTTTTAAACGGGGCAGTTGCGGCAGGTACCTTAACCGTCGTAGTTACAGCAAAATGTTCTTAGGAGACCTTTTTGAGATATTTTGAACTGCATTCACAGATTTTGGAAAAATCATACCTACAGTCAGCAAGAAAAATGCTAAATGTCCAAAAATAAATGATAATCATCATCATCATCTTAGCGTTGTCCCCAGTTGCATCCGAGGTAGTCACGGAGCCCGTTTACCTCTCCTTATCCTCTTTTCGTCATATTAATTTGGCTTTTAAAACCTCCCAAGTCCCAACTGCGAGAGAACCTAGTGACTCTCATCGTCAATCAACACTCAACAAGGGTCCTTTAAGCGAGAAAAGGCATCTGATGAGGCCGTCAAGCTGAGTGCCACCATTGTTAACATGCTACATGTATACGATGGTGACCCTCTTTCCGAGACTTGCCTTTAGAATACCACCAGGCGAGGTGAAGTCAGCCCGACGCAGGTGAGTTTATCTTGGCCCCAAGGGTCTTGATACCCTTACGCAATAAAAACGATTTTTCGAGTTGTGACACTATGTGACCAGAGTGCCATAAATAATTCATACAATACACATAGACATGCCATTCATATTAATGTTATGTGAGTCATAACTTCACGCTTTAGTCCAATATAGCAACTAGGCTTTACACGGCTGCCTTATTACTACTTATATTTTATTTTTTTAAAGAGAATATTAGTAACCGAAATTTCTAATATTCCCGCTAACCCCTCCAAGTTAGCTAAATTGCTTGTGCTAGGAGTTTTTTTTTTTTTTTATACTGGACACGTCAATTTGACTTCACCTCGCCTGATGTTAAGCTAAAGGCAAAGTCTCGGAAAGAGGGTCGCCATCGTAAACATTTACCCTGTTAACAGTGGCGGCACTCAGCTTGACGGCCTCATTAGATGCCTTTTCACGCCCCGCTTAAAGGACCCGGGACTGTAGGAAGAAGGAAACACGTGAGCTGGCAGAGAATTCCAGGTCTTAGTGGTGCGGCATAGGAATGAATCACTGAAACGCTTGGTTCTAGCAGGTATACTCTGCACCGTAAATGGATGGCATCTTAGCCCTGCACGTGTCGTCCTGTGAAGGAAAGGGGAGGGTGGGACTAATTGGAAGAGAGGAGTGGGTTCACGTCGGTAGTGTAATGGCCAGGATCGAACCCGGAACCTCTCGATCGTAAGGCCGACTCCTTAACCACTAAGCTATCGACAACTTATTGGCAGAGGAATAGCCGTGCTGGTTCCCGGTGGAGTAGAATAAGGCCACCCCATCACTGTGTCGTAGAAGACAACTAAGGGATAGGGCTGTTCTCAATCCGACAGTGAACACACAGCCCATAACTAAGTGCTTGACGGTAATAGGCCTGTATACCGCGAAGGGGTAGGCAGAGGTGCTAGCACCCACATTTCGCCAGTTTATGTTAGGTCCCAATGTAATAGGTGGCGAGCCTATTGTCATTGACCGGGCACTTTCCATAACACAACCTAGTTAAGCTAAGCTTACCTGCTTACCATGGGTCTAGACAGCGTAGTGTGGAATGTTGTGGAATTTAAAAAAAAAAACTTAAAAACCGGTGATAAATACACACATAACTTCGAAAAGCATCGAAAAGACATTGGTGTGTGCCATGGTAAACCTGGGATCGAACCCGAGACCTCGTCTCAGCAGTCCATTACCCATACCACTAGGCTACCGTAGATTGCTAAATCATAGCAATCTGCGGTAGCCTAGCCGAAAATCATAGTTGGCGGAATATGGGTGCTAAGATACCTCTGCCTACCCCTGCGGGGACTTACACGTATTATATGTATGTATGAATAGCCGGACTAATCGGGCATTATCTAGCAAGACAGGTAAATCTGCATCGTGACCACCACTCACTTTCCAGAAATTCTGAGGTTCATTAGTCTAGATTGACTTAGAGGCTCCTTGAGATCAGTCAAACCATTGCTGCATTGGCTAAAAAAGGAAACCCTAATCATTTGTGAGGACTACATCCTACACATGTTAGTAGCTTCGTGCCCCAGGTATACTCATTTTTAAGGCCAATGGGCTGGCCACATCTGTCGAAGGACCGATGGCCGTTAGAGCAGACGAATTCTAGAGTGGAGAACTGGAGACCGAGAGAAGGCACACGCAAGGTAGGACACCCACTAGCCAGATGGACTGACGCCCTGAAAAGGGTGTTTGGGATAGACTGGATGCGGAAGGTGGAAGATCGGATGAAATGACGCACATTGGGGGTGGAAAGAATTTTAAAATGAGTATCAATCAATCAATCAATTATGTGGGCTAATTGATTGATTGATTGTTACTCTCGTTCTTCAATTCTTTCAGATCTGGTCGTGCATGGGAAAACACGTTAATCCGTCGGACTCGGTTGTCATACATACATCCATGACGGTCGTTACGGGTAGTTGGAGCCCTCAAAAGTACAACAACTGGTCTATCTGCAATAATCCGATATCGCCAACGGTTTGTGGAGGTCTGATGAGGCAATCGCTCCTCGTAAAATATCGAAGATCAGCCAAAGATTAGGCCTGAACAAGCGGACCCCGACTTCGAGGTAAAGGCTTCGGATGTGACTGAGGTTAACGCTATGATGAAGAAGATAAACTGCAAAATCCGTTCCCGTTGGAGTAGAATAGGACCACCCCGGCTCCATTTGTGGGTGTCGTAAAAGGCGACTAAGGGATAGGGCAGTTCTCCATCCGACAGTAAATATGCAGCCCAAGATAAGAAGCCCGCTACACGGCAATAGGTTTGCCCCCTATTAAATCATGGGACCAAAAATCATAATTGGCAAAACGTGGGTGCTAGTACACCTCTGCCTACCCTTTAGGGGATTTACAGACTAGATATGGACTATATACAGATTAGTATATGGATAGATGAAAAATAAAACCGCGTATTAACCTTCGGGGCACAGTGAGTATCACATCCATACTAATATTATAAATGCGAAAGTAACTCTGTCTGTCTGTCTGTCTGTCTGTATGTTACGCTTTCACGCCTCAACCACTCAACCGATTTTGATGAAATTTGGTATAGGGGTAGATTAGACCATGAGAAAGGACATAATGTTTGGTCGCGATAACCGACATCCACGCGGGCGGAGCCGCGGGCAAAAGCTAGTATATTATACAAATTAATTTGTAACCCAGTTTTTAACCAGCGACTTCCTAATTCCACGTCATGAGCGCCTGAGTCACGTCATGGCGACCCTGGATTGAAAAGCTTATTGCAGTCTAATTGGGTCGTTAAGTTCACAGTTATTTCAATTGAACAGGTTCATATTATTATATTCGAAGTATATACGTATAGTAGGTCAAAGCCTCCCAATATTGGGAGAGGTATATGTACAGCTGCAGGGGACTCCAATAGGCTAATTGGTTGTTGTATCAAAGTGCTAACCTAGAAGTGAGAAGCTAATCCCATGTGAACACATGGGATTAGCTGTATATTTTGGTTTAGTTTCAACACCGCAACTAGATGGTGTTGCTCGAAATAAATTCGAGATATAGTGTCTCCCAAGAACTGTATACATAGGTTACACTAAAAGTTTCCGGAACTGGCCACTTACATAAACAATATTTAAAAATTTATTACAACATTTGAAAATAGAACTCTTTGTCTGTAGAATACAGTTTGTTTCATCTGACTGTCTTTTGTTATTACCTTGTGGCGCCATTTAAAAAATTGTGTGCCTGCATCAACATGGATTTAACTCGGGAAAATTTTCGTAGTATGATTTTCTACGATTTTAAGTGTAATTTGACGGCTCAACAGAGCATCGCTCGGCTTGAAACAGCTTTTGGCGATGAAGCACCATGCAAGACGACTGTTTATAGCTGGTTTGCAGAATTCAAGCGTGGTCGTATCAATCTCAGTGACGAATCTCGCGATGGTCGGCCGTCCACCGCTGTGACCAACAAAAACATCGATGCTGTGCGCCGTATGATTGAAACAGACAGGCATGTGACCTACCATGAAATTCGCGCATCCTTAGTAATAGGCATGAGTCAAATACAATCAATCCTACACAAACATTTGGGTGTGAGAAAGCTGTGCTCGCGGTGAATCCCACATAACTTGACCGAGGATCAAAAAACGGACCGCGTCACTTGGTGCAGTGCCATGCTTACCAGATTCAACGAAGGTGCGTCAAATTTGGTGTGGGACATAGTAACAGGTGACGAAACATGGATTTATTGCTACGATCCCAAAACAAAGCAGCAATCGAGCGTATGGGTCTTTCAAGATGAGCCGAAACCAACCAAAGTGGCGCGCGTGAAAAGTGCATCTAAGCGGATGATTGCTTCTTTTTTTAATAAAACTGGACACGTGGCTACTGTTGCTTTAGAAAATCGTCGTACCGTGAATAGTGACTGGTACACGACCATTTGTTTGCCGGAAGTTATTGACGAACTCCGTAAAAATAACCGTAAACGCCGTATCATCCTGCACCACGACAATGCTAGTTCTCACACGGCCAGACAGACAAACGACTTTTTGAAGGCGAAAAATGTAGAACTCATGAGTCATCCTGCATACAGTCCCGACCTGGCACCTTGTGACTTTTATCCGTGCCCAAAAATTAAGAACCAAATACGCGGCCAACGATTTTCATAACCAGAAGAGGCTGTCGAGGAGTATGAAAAACACGTTTCAGAGGTCACCACAGAGGAGTGGCACAAAAGTTTTCAAAACTGGTTTGATCGAATGAAAAAGTGCATAGACGCCAAGGGAGATTATTTTGAAAAACAATAAATTAATTTTGTACCTTTAATAGTATTTTCTCATATTCATTCCGGAAACTTATAGTGCGCCCCACGTATAAGGCATTGGCGTTTTGTTCGTTTTATACAA
Organism: Eilema sororculum; assembly: GCA_914829495.1. Classification (NCBI taxonomy): domain Eukaryota; kingdom Metazoa; phylum Arthropoda; class Insecta; order Lepidoptera; family Erebidae; genus Eilema; species Eilema sororculum. The sequence goes on from OU618549.1 coordinate 21,859,399, forward strand.
ATTCCATCAACTGTATCGTTCAGAGTCCAGTAAACTATTATTCTGCCAGAAAAGGATTTTCATTTATCCTATTCCTTGGGAATTTTAGCATGAATAAAAAATATTTAATAGAACAATTCTCTATTTAAAGATAATAAAATAAATTACTAACAAAATTACTACGTAGGTGTAGTACCTAAATGATAAAAATATTTTTTATTAGGATGTTTGTTCTCGCTATTACTTGTAATAGTCATAACACGAAATGGTCAAAAACAGAAACGGGCATTACTAGAACCGGTCGTAACAAGAAGTGGTCAAAAACAGAATTAGTCATATCCAGAAGAGGACGTCACAAGAAGTTGTCACAGACCGCCTAAACGTGTCCACCATGCTTATAGGGTCCTTTCTACTATAAGGAGATTTTGGTAGCTTTGATTTGATTGGACCAGGGAAAGTAATACAAAAATGTTGTTGCTTGGAAAAGAGTATTAGGGTGCATTTCCAAAAATATGGCATAGGGATAGGTGTGCTATGCACGTACCCCTCCCTAAGGCGCCGGTTATATTCCCTCTCGATTCCTCGTCTCGTCCCAATTATCTATGTGGTATGTGGGTGACGTTCTATTTTGAATTTCTCAGTTAAAGCTTGAAGTCAAAAGTAACAGTGTGAGTAAAAAGAGGTAATAGACCTTTACCTACCCTTACGATCACATACCGATTCAGTGATTCATCATCTTCAGCGAAAAGATATTCTCATAACACAGAACAACTAGATAAAACATAATTTTATTAGAATATTACAACAAAGAACATACATATGCGCGTACGCACATGTACCAATTTGACCTGGTTCGTCAATTGGCGCATTACCTAATTTGTTTAAAAAAATAACATATGGGCCTCCAAGGCCCGGCTACTAACGCTAACAAGTACGTCATGGCATGGACATAAAACTTATGTAAGTTATACAAACATCTGTGGTAGGTATGATCGTAATGCGAGAGCCCATCTTGATGACCGCTCAACTTTTCTGCTTAAAAACCTTGAATGAAATTTTGAAACATTTACTATCCTTGAATAAAAATCAAAATAGTGAAAGGGATGGTACAAGTAATAAAATTAAAAAAATTGAATAAACCCACGACGCACAGACTGGTAAAACTACTCAAAACCTGGCCATAAATCAAATTTCTCGAAATGGTCTGCTAGACTTCAAACTTAATCTCATAAAAGGTAGATAATCCACGCGTCACTTGGTAAAATCTCCACCTGCTTCCGAGTCCCCATCCGCTACACAGGCTGACGGAACTTAGCGCTTGTTGACAACACTCGTCTCTGTTCGCGGCAACTCTAAAAAACCATTATTTCTCCGTGCCATAGTTTATGTGCAAAGTGATTCAAGATACAAAAAGTGCTATGGATTCTATCAATCAAGGTATGTACTACATTCTATGATCTGTTTTATTTATTATGAGAGCTTATTCATGACCTACTTTGCATTATATCAACATGCCTAAAAATATTGATATTTTCCTTAAATTTTTATATAAATTCGTGTTTTTAAATATGTGCAACTCATCACAACTGCATCATAGTAATATTTCAATAAACTAGAGGATATGTGCAATTATACTACGTAGCAAAAACATTCACATATATTCACATAAAAGATAAATTTAGCTCTGAACACTGTCTCTTTACCCGCGATTTTCGACCAATTATTTTGATTGTTTCAGACTCTCTACATTGTGTCATATCTATGACTAGGAAAGAGCTTCATGAATTAGTTAGAGCTAGTCTGCAGCGATTGCTTGACGGAAAGCTCCAAGATTTGGACAAGAAGTTAATGGAAGTGGCAAAGTGCCCTGCTGAAAAAAATGACGAACATTTCAAAACAATCAAGTCATTTAAAACGGTATATATTTTTTATAAACGAAAGTGGTTAGAGTACAACAGTACGGAGACCCTGAAAAGAAAGCGAGGAATGGCTTCACGAAGACGTCACTTTACCAGCCGGGCAGATTCCAGGAAGTTCAAAAGTTTCTCCATCTAAAGAATTCGGAGAATTAAGTGATCGGTCAAAGCGCCGTAAAACAATGGCACTTAGACAAAACATGTCAGTGGAGCAACTCACTTACGCGGCACAAATGAGCCAAAGACCTGCAGGTAACACTGATGTTGCCACTGTGATTCAAGAAGTGATAAAATGCCCTACCCAAGCAACAAATTTCTTCAAGGCAGCTGCTATTGGTAGTAAAACTACTACTACCACGAAGCATACGCCAAAAGATGCCCTAATGATTTTCGTGGAAGCCAACCTGGCCTTAAGTCAATATAAGGTGATACATCAAGCAAATAAAGACGTATACTCTTGTTATACTTATGTCCAGGGGGCAAAACAGGATTGTTATCCACCGTAAAACGTGAATGAGACGGTTGCACAGGTGATACTACAAGATCTGCTTGATCACACAGCTTCGCGGCTGTGCAAATATTTAGAACCAGGTCTCGAACGACTGGAGCTAAACTAGGAAGCAGTAGCTTTCTTTATACCTGAAGATGAGACAATAAGTGATGATGAATTATGTTTTTTTTTATACCTACAATTTTAATTCTATTTAATTTTTAAAGTTTATTTGTTTATTTTTGTAGACCTAGAAATGAAGAAGTCATAGTTTCACTGTACTTCAACATATATTTTATTCTTTGTTACTACAATAAAAAAAATCCTTACTTAATTATATTTTTTATTTTTCCCCTTCTCCAAAAATCTTCAAAATTATATGTTTTTATGAAAAATGTCATTTCTCGTAATGGGCCACCTATCTGATTAAGAAAAAGAAACTAAATATTTTTGGCCAGGTTTTTGTTCGTTTTACCAGTCTGTGCGACGTATAAAAAATCATTCAAAAAATGTTAACAGCAGCGTCCCCTAGTGGGTTGTCACCGTAACACCTATCTAAGAATATGCATCAATCAAACCCAAACCAATAATTGACAATTGCATCAAAATCAGACTAGTATTTTTGGAGAAAATAAGCAACATTGATTTGCATTAAAAATGCTTGCTGTAGCGCCCCCTGTTGAGTTGTCATTGTAACACCTATCTAAGAACATGCTCCAATTAAAGCCGCACCCAAAACTGAAAATTGCATCAAAATTGGATTGGTAGTTTCGGAGAAAATGGCAACATGGATTTGCACAAACAAACAAACATACACACAAACACCCTCTCACCCCAAACGCATATACCGTCTCCGTTCCGTCGTGGGTAAAAATAGATGATTCGGACACGAAGAGAGTGCATGAAAGAAGATTGAACAAATAGATTTATGAAGTGAGGGTGAATGGGAAATCCGACAAAAGTCGATAGACAAGTCGACGCCTGCTGATTGACTGACGAAGCCCTAGTTGGCTTTTTTTTAGCGGTTAGGGAAGGAAATGGTAAACGTCCCAATAAATCAGAAACATACCAAATATTGGTAAGGAGTCCGAAGTCCTAGATTTGGATGCAACCAAGATTGGCGCTAAGAAAATTTTCTGTCGAACATTACCTCAACCAGAGCTAACGGTGAGGTCGGTAAAGTGGGTATGACGCAAACGAACCGACTGTGGCTCCCCTCCCGAAGAGGGCCAGACCGTAAGGGATGGCCATGGGTCAGCCGGGTGCGAGGGATATGTCGATGACAACCTCACATCCGGCCTAGCACCACGACCCCCGATCGGCGTCTGGGTGCGGGGTAGGTATCCGAGGAGATTTCCGCACGAAAAAAAAACCTCTGTGGCTTCCTTCACATCTGCTAGCGTTACCAAGGAATAAGATGTAAAATCTCCGGAACCAGTATTTACTAAACTTTCCTGGATAACTGCATTGATATACAAAAATCCCTCTTTGTATATCAATGGATAACTGGTATTTTCCTCGATTAATATTTTTGATTATCAACTCAAAAACTAAAAACAAAATACCTCTTGAAAGTAATGAAATTCAAAGTAGGAACCTTAAAGAAGTTGAATGATACAATAGTGAGTTATGTAGACTACTCTACTACTCAGTAAGCTGCCAAGGTGTCGAAATGCTAACCAACTGGATTACACGATTTATAGAGTCTACATGCATAAGAATGCTGCTCAAATGCAAAGCAATGCATCAATCACCGTAGTAAGGATACAAGCTCGAAAACAATATGTAAAATGTATGACATCAGCTACCAGCTATTTCATGAATAGACTGACCTTGTAGGTTTAAAATTTTCAAGCAATGTGAAAAGTTATGCAATGAATTAGATGCTTGAAACCGATCGACGTAAATATCTCTAAACACAAAACTAAATAAGACCACATCGGAGAAGCATATAATTTTTTAAACTAACAATACCTACTTAAAAACGTCTAACTGTTATAACATCGGCAAACTTGATGAACCTAGCGCGATTTTAGGTATCTTTGGTGGTAAGCGCGGGGCACGACGGCGGAGGTGCGTCAATAAACCAATCGTAGCTTATATGGAACTAATGACGGGCGTACGGGCTCGCGTCATTGGTTGATTTTTACCCACGACGACGGAACGGAGACGGTATATGCGTTTCGGGGTGAGAGGTTGTTTGTGTGTTTGTTTGTTTGTGCAAATCCATGTTGCCATTTTCTCCGAAACTACCAATCCAATTTTGATGCAGTTTTCAGTTTTGGGTTCGGCTTTAATTGGAGCATGTTCTTAGATAGGTGTTACAATGATAACTCAACAGAGGGCGCTACAACAAGCATTTTTAATGCAAATCAATCTTGCCACTTTTCTACTAAAACACTAGTCCGATTTTGATGCAGTTTACAATTATTGGTTTGGGTTTGATTGGTGCATGTTCTTAGATAAGTGTTACGGTGTCAACCCACTAGGGGGCGCTGCAGTAAACATTTTTTGAATTATTTATCTTACGTCGTGGGTATTTTCAAAATTTTTAATTTTATTTTTTTTACTTGTACTTATTGGTTTTTTGGTTGGTCAATTTCAGGTTGGTTCACGATTTTTGCCGATAACATCGGAGAAGTATCTAATTTCTCTAGCTAACAATGTGTGAAAGGTCTAACTGTTACTCGGACGACCTTCTAGTTCTAGGTGACAATTGTGTCTACACGTTTGTTCCAAGTACCAGCTGAGGCCACTAAACGAGTATTACTTGAATTCTCGCCACTACGCCGTGAAAGCTTTGGCATCTCACTGTTTACATATGGATGCGAAATGATTGTTGAAATCCACAAGTCACACAGAGAGCTGTTTCGGCATCTACAGATGTAAATACGACGTACAACTGCAATCGTGAAAATTTCGATAGATTTCGCAGGAAAATCTTAAAGATAAATCGTGATTATGAAGTTTAATGTGATCTTTTAAGATCGTGATAGGTTTTCAAAAGCAAATCTTAAGAAATTTCGGCAAAAATCTTGAAAGACAAAGCGTTTTAAAAATAAATAAATCCATACATACTTAATATTATAAATGCGAAAGTAACTATGTCTGTCTGTCTGTCTATCTGTCTGTCTGTCTGTTTGTATGTTACGCTTTCACGCCTAAACCACTGAACCGAGTTTGATGAAAATTGGTATGAGGGTAGATTAGACCTTGAGAAAGGACATTAGGCTATGTTTGGTCGCGATAACCGACATCCACGCGGGCGGAGCCGCGGGCAAAAGCTAGTAGGTAAATCAATTTTCATAAATCGAAAAAGTACCTAGGTATACTACGAATGTTCACATGCAATTTCATTATGTGAACATTCGCAGTCAGTATATAAGTAGGTAGTTGTTTTTATTGTTGTGTTGTGATGTTATTAATATCATTTTAGTGCGTAGACTGATTTTTTCCTCTATTTAGATTCTTGATGTATGTTCTAACGAATAGAGGTTCTCACACAACTTTTTAAGTCAATTTAAGAGTTGTTATATTAAAACGACTGACGGAAAACGCGTAAAAATAATAAATTGTGTATTGAATGACAGTTTCCAGGCGATTTATTACAACGTATAGTAATAATACAACTTGATTTATGTAGCTAAAGGCTTAGGAATGTGAAGATACACGCTAAAATTTGTAAGTAACAGTCACGTACGCGGTAAACAATTCTAGATTATAATAATGGAAGCATCACAAGGCGGCGCGCAATCGTAATTTTAAGTTCAAATTGACACCATCATTTTAAGCAAGGTCATTTTAGATCCGATTCTGTTTTAGGTATACCTAATAATTAGATTTTTTAATTCGTTTCAGTTATAACTCTTAGTGAAACTTTGGAAACTTAGAATAAACAGTAGGTTTAATAGTAAAGCGGAGAATCAAGGTGCAATATCGTGTGGAAATTTGCATGAATATATAAAATTCTTTGCTGCGTTCTTGTAAATGATAACCCAGTAAGTAAACAGTAATTTCCAGATTAGAGAATTTCATCAGAAATGCCTTGTAAATTGAAATTAGAAGACTAACGGTATTTTCAAACTCAATACAATACCGGCAACTTTTATAAAAGTTGACTCTAATGTAATCTTAATCTAGCATTCGGATGTAAATTTTTGCTAGTATTTATAATATTTTTAAAATAGAATTTTCGGGGCACTTCATACTACGACCTCTCTGAATTTGATCCCTAGAACCACACCTGACTCATAACATAAGTTTTGTTGCACGTACCCACATTGTTAATGCTGTAGAAGTATAGAAGACGTATCTTCTGACACCATCAATACTAAGCTATTGAAGAGTCAGGAGCCAACAGTAACTGCTACAAAAGATTTTCCCACAAATCATCTAACTAACCAATCTGAAATAGCAAAACATTAAACATTCTGGAAGTGAACGGTTCGGTTATGCGAAGTTCCATAGCATCCTGTTTTCCTGGAAGTTGTTATTTGGCTGAGAGGGATATTATAAGGAAAATAAATAACGATAAACATGATCGATATGAGCAACAATAACCATTCTTTTACACACGTAAAGTACCAAATAGGCACATGCTCCGTGGATGAAACCTTGACGTGCTATAAGCGTTCGATTTGTGTCTCATATTGAAGCTATACACCTTAATATAGATGTCTAGAAAAGGTGTAGCCCTCTTAAAAAATGAGCACACCAATTTCTTCAAATCCATGTACATATTAATATTATAAATGTGAAAGTAACTCTGTCTGTCTGTCTGTATGTTACGCTTTCACGCCTAAACCACTGAACCGATTTTGATGAAATTTTATATAGGGGTAGATTAGACCATGAGAAAGAGTATGTTTGGTCGCGATAACCGACATCCACGCGGGGGGAGCCGCGGGCAAAAGCTAGGTTCTAATAAAGTAGTCGTTATTGTTACAAATGTATCTTTCTCCACGTATAAATGATTCCTTCGTATCACTAATTTCCCTATTTTCATAAATAGAATATCTTATGCAGGATTTCCTGCAATTTTATCTATCATATAGGTACACACCTGAGCTATGAGATGTTAAAAAAATACAATCTTTGAGTCAACACCTGTCGCAGAACAAATATTTGTCTGAAACGGAAACCGAATCCCACGTACCCTAGCAAACATCACCAATCCTACTTCCTTTCACTGATTATAATCGCCATCTAAAATGGTTCTTTATGACGCAGATTTATTTGCACCCCGTCTGATGTTTGCGTGGCTACGTACCAGCTCGACTTCCGAGATTCTACGCTTTCAAAAAGTACCCACTGGACCTCTTTTTTAGGTCGCACTGGAGCACCTTCAAAATATAATAATTAATGTCCACTCGACATCTTTTTCAGTGCCCACTGGACCTTCAAAATTAAATCAAATAAAAAATACTTAATTGGACCTCTTTTGTAGTGCCTATTAGACGTCTGAAAAATATGTGTTTATTTGTTATTCGTTCGGTGTTAATTTATTATGAAAAGGTGCAGTTACGTAGAAAATTGTTAATCGGAAGTCCAATAATTATAAAACTTAGCTAGGTAAACCTTGTTTAGCCTATTCTATATTCTTGTAAATATTAGTTTATAAGTTTAAAAAGTCCATTGTGCTAATTTGTAGGTTGAGGCACAGGTTGAGGGCCTCTTTCAAGCCCCGCTTAAAAAGCAATAATGGGGCATCTGTCTGTCATAGGAGTGATTATTATCCCTCTATGCGTGTTCTACCAATACTATGGTTTTACCGCCTTTTTTTACGTGCGCAAAATCCCCAGGGATACCCCGCTCGTCAGAGCTGATGGGGAAGGAATTATAACCGGAATTACCGCAACGTAAGTGGACGCCCCTGGTATTTCACCAGATTATTGGCCAGGGTAACCATTTTCTATCAGGTGGGCCGTGTGTGTCTCTGCCTCAGTGATGTAAAAAGGAAGGTAACACGTTTGTGTGTATCTTTTCTATTCTTTATCGGCCCATAAATAATTCCGATGTAATTCATTGTAACTACTGCCCGTAAAAAAGACGGGTTCATTTCAGTTCTCTTCAGAGCCCAAACAAAGCTTACTTGCTAACTGACTGGACGGACGAGGCTCTGGCGTAGATTAGCGGCTTTCGTTCTCACAAGAGTCAATTTATTATGCTAAATCGAGAGAAAAAACTAGAGAGTAGAAATAAACAACCACGAATAACGTGTGATGATAAATCTTTTCTCATAGGCTACATACAGCCTTGGTAATCTAGCCGTAAATTCAGAAGCATATAGATTTGATGACCGTAAGCGGCCTAATTAAATGTGTGATTTTAATAAAAAATAATTCGCGTTCAACAGGATTGCATGCTCCAAATATGCGTGGATGCAAAACGACTGGCTCAATACATCAACAAGGTCTAAATTTAGCGGCTACGTCAGCTGCTGGAAGCAGCTCGGCCACATGCGACTGGTAATCGCCACAAGCTTCCGTTACTAGCAGATACGATGTTTATACAATTTGGTAATAACGAAACATGTTCGTGTGAGCTCGGCTAGCAAGGGTGCGTTTTCATTGATGTGGAGATGAATGAGAAAGTGCGGAGCGGGGCTATGAAAGTAGTGTTTCCATTGAAGCGGAGACGAGTTGATCTATGTGGCGAAGTCACCACAGTAGCAAACCCTTCGCCTTGTTTGGAAATTGTTCCTTCGCAATAAGTGAAATATACAAAAGGACATTTTGGAAAAAGGACGTTTTAACGTTAAAAGTGACTTATGGATAAGGCTGTTCTCCATCCGACAGTAAACGAAACATACAGCCCAAGGCTCGCCCCCTTTTACGTCGTGGGACCAAAATTCATAATTGGCGAAACGTGGATGCTAATACACCTCTGCCTAGACCTTCGGGGATTTTCAGGATGGATAGATGAACGTTTTCTGCGGCAGTCTCAAAAGAATATTCTAATGCAGGATGAAGCTACATTTTTGGATCTATTTCGCGACGTGCGGCTGCGCTTGCAGCTGTACAGCACAGACGATCAGTATCAGTGTTGTGCAGTAGATACGTAGTGAGATACACACGACGTCGAGAATTTGTCGTCGTGGATATTTTGTATTACGTGATGAAATGGCCCTTGTATTCTAGTTTTAAGGGCCAGTTTATTTGCGGATATAATTTGTTAAAATTCATTATTATTAACGGCAATTAAAAGAAATGGCCGTGAGTTTATATTGTATGATTAATGCGACCTAATAAGGGCGATATGCTACTAAAGCTTACTTGGGCTTCCTCATAAATGGGCTCCTTTGGAACCTGTCTTTATCTCTAGTACATTAATATAGAAACCCTGAAATACTCTATGTATGTGAGAAGGTAAACGGAAGGTGGGAAGCCCCACTGACAGATGGACTGATAACCTGAAAAAAGTGGCTGGGATACACGGGAAGCGCAAGGCGTAGGATCGGGAAAAATGGCACATAATATGGGCAGAAGCCTATGCTCACCAGTGGACTGGTGGAGGCCATTTAACACAATTGAGTAGTTAGTAGAAGCTCACAAATAAATTCCATGCTTGTTAGTCCACACTAATAGCCCTCAGTTCTAGTTCAGACAATACCAATTTTTGACTCTCCAATATTATATCTAAGTGACCTATAAACTGGACTAATTTATAACTATACAATATAGTTAGTTGACGCGCATTCTGGCGCCGCATAACGTCATTAATCATAAAACTTGGAACTAAAATCTAGTATCGTTCTGAACTAGAAACAAGAATAAACGTGAAGACTAACTGTCTAGTTGGGTCCAGGAGTTCTGTATGATATGAGGTCCAAGATTCCAGACCGGAACACCAAAATGCTCCCGTAGACAGGAACTGTTGCTGTTTTTCATCGTTTCAAGCAAAAGTTTGGAAGATTTCCCAACATTATTGGTGCGTTTCAGGAACGCTACTATGTCAACACCACAGGTATCGTTGACAGCTTTTCGACATTCTGCTGCCGAGTAAGGTGTGAGATTATCCGTATGAGTGGCAGAGCTGCAGATCTCGTTCATTAACTGTAGGGCAGCCATGTCCGTCTCGAAAATTACCTCGCAGCATCCTGTTGGGGATATCAGTAGGAACAAAATTGTTGGGCTAAAGTTACATGTTGAATAAAAAAATCATATAAGGCTCTATGGTTAATATTCAATATTATTGCAGGACATCTATGTCATATATTGATCTTACTGATAATATTATAACAAATTACTACATTAATAGTTCTAATAAATTATTTTTCCATAATTTTGCAGCGTTGACGTTTGAGTATTGTGAAGTGAAGTTTGAGGCAATTTCTTTTACTAATAACAAATTATGTCAGAGTATGGTCCAGAAGTTTTTTCAAATAACACTAATGTGTCATATGACCTTAATGTATGTCCCTATTAACTCAATAATTTAAGTAAATGGATAAATGTACCACCAAATATTGCTACTGCTTATCTTTTCTTTAAGTAAAAATGTTATTCTTGTGGTTCATTCTAAATAAGTTCATTTACCAAAAAGTGGTACCGTATCATCCATATAACAGAATTATCATGTAGTAATATAGTCATGTTTTACATAAACAATTGTTGATTTTTACACTAACTTGCCAGCCAAATCATTCTAGAAACAAGTTTTAATTAATATTAATTCTTATCACCGTATCACCATAACTAATTAATGTGACCATGTTTTCCTGTAATATTATTAAAAAGCTATTGAGGATAGTAAAAAAAATTTGTAAGTATTGTTTAATCTATGTACCAAAGTACTTACATTCAAATATGGATTTCTATTTTTGAAAATGGAACATATTGTTTTTCTAAAATACATTGTTTATTTTTATCTGGCCCATTGTTATTTGAATGTTCTGGTAGGATATAGGAATGTGACGGTGAACTAAAAATATAGTTTATTTTGTCTATGAATTATATAGGACTGTGATACACTAAATTACCGATTAATGAATTATGATCTATCATTATCTGCTATTCTGTAGTACATAGTTGTTTACTTGAATTTTAAAATGTTGTTACTTAGGAATTTATGTTCTAAGCATCAAGACACAATAAAATTATATTTGTACTAATTATATGAAAATTCAATGATTTAAATAAAATTCAACACAGAGTTGTCACATTATTTCTAGGATTGCTATATCTACGACTATAGTCTTTCCTGTGCTTTACTCTAAGTAAAATAAATTCTTATGCAATCATTCTAAAAAAGTACTCTTAAATATTATAAATAAATATTATATGCGCAAAGTCAACAGCTGGACCGCGACGTGTTTGCACAAATAAATCTCGTGATTGCGAACGGCAAATACGCGATTATCTCCGGATTTCACCCATTTGTGTATTCAGCATATATATATAACCCTGACTATGACATCAGCTGCAGCTAATCGCGCCACACTGATAATTTCACAGCCGTAACCGGCGTATAATTAGATTATAATCATCATAGTGTACACTATAGCGAGCGTTTCGCTTTCGTCACGGCACATCCAGCGGTATTGACATTGAGCTTGTGATAAAAATACCGACGTTACCTGCGTCCCGGTCGAACTGGTTCGGCTTGAGCTGCTCACGATTGGGGCCCACTATCAGCGGCGACAGGATCCTAGGCCACAACACAGCGAAACACCCAACAACTATCACAAGAACGAACATCGTCTTCCGCGGACCCAACACCTCCTCGTTCGCCATTCTGTCGTCGTGTTTTCGTATCGTTTCGTCACGCACGTACACAGCCGATCGCACTCTACGGGAACATCGTCGTGTGTGATATAAATAAAGATTTTCGTCCCACGTCTTGCCCGTGAAAGAAAAGCTCGCAAACGCAATGACAGCTGTCAGGTGCGCCCTCTCCCGGCGAAAACGTTACGGGAGCGATCCAAATTTTCCTCGCTACGGGAGCGTCCGTAATTTTCAATCTTCACTCGTAGAAAGCCGGTGGATTGAGCTGGCTCGAAGTGACACAGCCGTATATTAACATCAAACAGCTATGCCGACTTCTTGCCTTCCCAGCCACCGGCGAAGTTTCTTCTGACATCCTAGATAAGTGTACGGTATTGCAGTTCAAATATTGACAGAGTAAATTAACGTTTGCCGGGCGAGCGCGGCGCTCGGTGGGCAGAACTCGGAACAATATGCCTGGGCGCGGAGGCGTCGCCGGCTAATAACCCGTCCCCACCGCGATGAGGACTACACGCGCCCAGATGAATACTAATTAGACACTTTGTGTAGGTACTTGTCGCTTAGACGAGCATGCCTTAGGAAAATGTTTGTAGGCTCGAAGGGCTGCAGCATTTTTGAGTTTTGGTACCGTACCTACCTATTGGTACGAAGTAGGACATTGCATAATATAACTGTAACTGTATAGAGGAAAACGTGAATCATTTACATTCAGTCGGTTAGGACTGTAAGAACCGATGCATTCATATAACAATATTATGAATGAAGGAGCACTTCAGTGTTAGAGGAAGCATAATTAGGTACTCCGCGCATACCACTGAGTGACTGATAGTGATGTGATGACGCACCTAATGCGCTTACTCAAGGATGGAACTGAGCTCTCGATAAGTGTTATCATGTCCTTATTCGACAATCCACGTTATTAGAACGACAAATGGTAACATGGGTGGATAGGTAGGTATTTATTGAAAGAATATATACCTACCTAAGCGAGTATTTTTTTTTACTTTTGCGATCCGAAGGAATTTCATGATGCATTATAATAATAATTTTTTGCTATAATTTGTAAATAGGTATTTTAGTTTTATTTTAATTCTGTTATACCATTGCTAATTAATTATTTATCAATAAGCAAGTAATTAGGTACTTACATAATGAGTAGAGCAGATTGAATTAAGATACATAGATAGACATTTTTTAAAACGGGCGTATTGAAGGCTTCATAGGCAGTACAAAATAATTATACCCCGTCCATCATATTATTGTATTTTAGACAGATGGAAGTAGTGATTGCATGAAAATTTAAAATATCGACAAAGTTAAAAAATTGGATTAAAAAAATAATTAATCGATAAATGAAAATATTATGATAAATATAAGATTTCATGTGGAATTATAATCTATTATCTTTCTGTACATAATAATAAAGCAGTAGATATTTCGTGTCTATACCTAGGTACAATTTGCATATGTATTGTAAAACGATTGTGGGCCATAACGCACACGCTAATCTCCAAAACAAAACAACCGACTTCTAGAAGAATATTCCAACATGCTGATTTCCTGGTATTTATTGAAGAGTTCCGTGATCTATCTCTGAAACCCATCTACAGATATATAAACAATTTAAATGATACTATTTTGGAATAATCCTCTTCCAAATCAAAAAGAATTTTGACAATCTGTCTACATAATGACGGAGTTACAAAAATATTTTTTCCGTAAAAATCATACAAATATTAAAAATTATAAACATCCGAATTGGTGTTTAGAAATCGGTAAAAAACCACCAATTTTGTAATATTTTTTAGAAGAATTATTTTCTGTTGTCGATATCGATAGTGACATTTTCAAGTTATTATAATAAAAATATAATGGTTACAATAATATAATGGACGGAGTATAGTGTGCATGAGTGAGAGAGAGAGAGAGAGATATATATATATAACCATCAGATGGGCCGTGTGCATGTCTGCCATCTGAGTGGCATAAACATTTTTTTGGTCCTATGGTCCTAATAATAGGGGGCGAGCCTAATGCCATCAATGGGGTACTTACATTAAATAATCATTATCCTACGAATCTTTTCCGAACGCATTGGTTGGTCAGCTCTCAGTAGCTATAGGTATTTTAGCACGAAACGGCCGAACCGACTGCCACAATCCACTTTATAGGGAAGATCCCAACTACCCATAACAATATTCTGTACAATTCCAAATTTAACCGTGAGTTACGAGATTAAATTTGAATTCTAGAGATATAAAAATCGTGCTATTTGCACCCTTCATATGGATTACCTGATGAGAAGATGGATTTACCTAACAGCAAAACGGACATAGAGCTAGAACAAGAGCATTCTTTAATAATATTTAACCCCCGACGCAAAGAGAGGGGTAATATAAGTTTGACGTGTATATGTCTATCTGTCTGTGGCATCAAACTTCCCTTCTTTTTAACCGACTTCAAAAAAGGAGGAGGTTCTCAATTCGTCTGTATACATAATATTTTTTTTTTATTTTTGTTCACCGATATCTCCGCCAATTATAAACGGATTTCAAGTTTTATTTTTTAACCGACTTCGAAAAAGGAGGAGGTTCAAATATCGATCATTTTAATACAAAAGTCGGTATCAAGTCAAACAGGTAAATTAATATCTAATAGCTAAGTATGATAGGCCACCCCTACCTCAAGAAGTCATACAGTAGGTACATTAAAGGCATTATAACACAACAAAGTTGGCACCGACTTCTAACAGATCGAAAATCTCTAAATTCTGTTATTTTAAACATTTTTTTCCTAGGTATTTGGTTTTGAAGTCGGTTAAATTTTTTTAAAATCATTTATTATATCCGTTAAGGGCGACGGCGGAGCCATCTACCAACTTTCTTACGAACTGTTTCTACCTATATAGTTACAAAACCCAGAAATAATTCAACAACTTATTTGGTTTTCAATTAAGTAGAAAGTTTCAGTGGCATTCCTTCAACACTTCGACAAAACGTTTGTCTGTAAATTCCAATGCTTTATGTAAATTCGCTCACGATTCGCGAGAAACACGGTCGGTGTTTCTCGTATGTGCAGAATATTTGGAGTCTCGAATTATTCCACCAGGAAATTGAACAATTGCTGCAATTCCTTGGAACCTGTGTGACAGTTTTTTTTTCCGAGAATTGGTGCAAGAAAAGAAAATGAAGATAGGGCGTCAGAATTTCTTCTTTTTCATCCTTGCGTTAATTCCATTCGCATCTGTAGCTTTCATCACGAAGTCTGGGGTCCGCTTTTTAGCTCTCCTCTGTTTATTCAACTTTCTGGCCCTCCATTAAAAAAGTTTGGCCACCACTGTCCACAATCCATTAGCAAATTCATGCATGTAATATTTCAAACATTTGCACTGCCGCGCCTCCTAGCAGTCACTATCGCCGCGCCAGGGAGGCTGTCTTACAGTTGTCTAACTTATATGTTTTTGGCATACAATATAGAATACAATAAATCCTATAATCCCATCGGTTTGAATCTGATAAAATCCTATATCGAACCCGCACCTCCTGCGTGGCAGTCGCGTTCACTACCGCCACGCGACGAGACAGTCAACCATTGTATACATAATGTAATTACAAACATACCATACTGTTTATTGCATACTGCATACAAGTCTGGCCCTCGATTCTACTAAAGCTAAACCATTATGGGGCCGAAGTCACTGCAAAAAAATGACATTAAATTTTAAACTTTATTTTTCTGTACACCTAAAGTCCAAAATGAAATGAAAATTAGGTACTCTGCAAAAAGTCATTTAATTTTGAACATTAACATCGCTTTAAAGTCTTCTATTTACCTAATGCCGTTTTGGCTTTTGGCACCACTGTGGTTTGGATTAAGCAGGGTTTATAGCCAAAGCGAATCAATTTTTCACACCAATAAAATTAAAGTTTATTCGGTAATAAGAAGGTGTTATGAGATATTACAAAGTATGCGCACAAAAGCAAGTAATTTAACGATTGTGTCTCAAATAGTTACGAGGTTTTGCAATAAATCATCATCTTCCGAGCGTCAATTTCATGTAAATTCAAACTTTACACTGTGGCTTTGACTTTTCTACTTCTGCTTTCATTGACTCTTATTACTTACGGGAACCACTAACATCTGACCCTAGCGGGGTAAGGGAAGGCAATCAACAAGGTACGCTTGCTCCTTACAGACGAGTTTTGCTTGGGCCCGAATAGACGCTAAACAAAAACACAGCTTAGTTTTTTTTATATCACTTAGATGGCAGACAAGCACGCGGCCCACCTGATGGAAAGTGGTCACCGTGGCCTATGCACGTGTGCAACACCAGGGGCGTTACACTCGCGCTGCCGACCTTGAAGAAACCTTCTAATGCCCTTCTTAAAGAACCCCATATTGTAGTCGCTTGGGAAAACCACGGCAGGGAGTTCATTCCACAACATTCTACACAACGCTATGACCCATGATAAGCTTAACTAGCTTGTGTTATGGAATCTAGAATGCGGATAAACATATTTAGTTTTTTTTTGTTAAAACATACATATTATAGGTACATAGAAACACCCAGACCAATGCAAATAGCCATGTTCATGCATACAAAGATTTGCACTAAGCGGAAATCGAACCCGATCATCTCTTGCGTGGCAGCCGCGTTCACTACCGCCATGCCACGGAGGCTGTCTTGAAATGGAGAAATGTGAGGAATATAACTGTGAGTAAAGGTGGATTTCAAAATCGAAGTACCTGCCTATGAATGGTGAAAAAAAAAATCGTCTATCAAATAGCAAGTGTGATAGCAGGTGAGGTAACTATTTGGCCCCATAAACCCATAAAGTCAAGCCTCATAAACTCGACAAAAATAACCGTCAACTGTAAAATTTCGTCACCTTTCACGCGGAAGGAAGAGTACCAACTAAAATGTGACTCACGCGCAGAATACGCGCCAAGAAATATTAATTAGTGGAAATATTAGCGGATATCCTCTTTTATATATGGTATGCTGTCTCCTTAGCATCCAGTCGCACTTATAACGCCATACCTGGCCCCCGGGTGCAGGTACCCGCCGGCCATTTTGTATCACATGCGCGTACGTCGCTTCCTGCGTCGAAATGATACGCTGCCTATCCATTGTTCTGTGGGAGGGGATGTGTGTGACTTGAATGTATATTAGTGTATTCAAATAATGGTTTAACTATCGAATTTAAAAAAATAGGCCCTTGGTTAGAAGGATCGAGCCTTTTAATAGATTGTTTGGTAAGCGGAACACAGCGTATGGAGATTTAAGGTTGTTTTCATTGAATTGTAAAGTTGTTTATTTCTAGGTGTCGTTCATCCTGTAGCAAAGGTATGTACATGTACCTACAACCACTATCGCCATTAGGAATAAATAAATACCTACTGTAGTACATTCTGCACAGCGCTATCTAGACCCAAAGCAATTCTCTATTCTGTGCCCAAAATTAACTCATGTGTTATGGGCATAGGTTATAGAATAAACATTTTAACCTAGGTATTTTTTTTGGAAATACATACATGGTTACCCACATATTATTAATAGAAACACCCAGACCAATGCAAGAATTCATATTCATGCATAAAATTACACTGAGCTGGAATCGTACCTGCACCCCCAGCGTACGAACGTTCTATCACCACGTCCAGGGGCTGTCAATTTTATTAACTTAACACACCATGTAATTTGATGGATACAGGTGTTCATTTGGCTCTGCGTTGATGAATCAGTCAATCAGTCAGTCGGGACAAGTGAAGCGGCTCCACCCGCGTGGATGTCGGTTATCGCGACCAAACATAGCCTATGCCCTTTCTCAAGGTCTAGTCTACCCTTGTACCAAATTTCCTCAAAATCGGTTCAGTGGTTTAGGCGTGAAAGCTTAACATACAGACAGACAGACAGACAGAGTTACTTTCGCATTTATAATATTAGTATGGATTGTCCGAAATAATGGTCTGTACCAAATATCAGAACAATTGGTCAACTGGAAGGTGGTCAAAAAACTAAATTAACATCATTTTGAGTACTTTGTTCATCAACATCTTTCTGATGCTGACTGTACTTATTTTGCATCTGTGCATCGAAGTGATGCAGACCGTACATAGTGTACAGGTCGTTCCTCTTTCACACCAAAAAATGGTGTGAATCGCGGAATGACCTCTTTTGAATTGCGTTGATGTGTAAGAAAAAGTAAACAACTCAAAAGTACTTTGGTGTCAAGAACATTTCGAGCTTTGCCAGGTCAAAATCGATTTGATGCCAACTGTATTGAACGGGACCCTTTTTAGAACACAAACAGTCAAACAACAATAGGCTTCATCTCATTAATATCGTTCAGAGGGCGTAATTATGTGATTAGTGAGTCACAGTTACATCACGGAGTATTCATCATCCGCCCACGTGGCTGCTTTCATCTCGCGGGGTTCACGGCGAATAGAGGTCAGGGCTTTTGTTTCTTTGGTACTTAGACGTAGGACTTGTACAGTTGTACCTATGGTTGGATAATTTGGAGGTCTGTTTTGTTTAAAACAGACCTCCAAATTTAATTCAACGCAATTTTATTTTCTTTAAGTGATGATTCCGGGCCATCAAATGCTTAGATTTTAAAGTTAGGAATCCTCTCCTACCGTTTCTTTTGATTTGGCTTATATGTCGGACTTTCCTTGAGCGATTGTTGTCTGTTTACCCCGAGAAATGTATCATTTTCTTTTCGTGAGTCACCTAAATCAATCCCAATTTACTACTTATTATGAATACAAATCTTTGCACTATATGGGAATCGAACCCGTGAGCAGCGACGTAACAGACGAACACTGCCACTGCGCCACAACCATACCGTACCTCCGTAGCTTATGAAAGGGTACTCTTTTCAGTCTTCCTTTTTTTTCAGTCATTTTCTGTTTTGCAATCCCTCCCTTTGTGCCACCTGGCCCTCGATTCTACTAAAGCAAAACTATTGTCAAACCACAGAGATTGCAAAAAGCGGCATTAAAGTTTAGACTTTATTTCTATACACTAAGGTCCAAAATTAAATGACAAAAGTTTCATTACACTCTTTTATTCACTCTGCTAACAGTTATTCAATATTGAACTTTAAATGCATCGATTTAAAGTCTATAATGTATTGCCGCTTTTTGCAATCTCTGTGGCTTGACAATAGTTTAGCTTTAGTAGAATCGAGGCCCTGAAGTGTTGCAAGAGTAACTGCTTACTTCGATGGTGGTAGAAAAAATACTTACCCATACTATTTTTTTTGGTACTAAATAAATTGTTGTTTTGTGTTGCACTAAAACAAAAGACTTGTCTTTCTTCCTTCCTTTTTAGTCTTATGCCCTTGTAGCACGGTATTGTGGACTCCTGCCTCTCAAGTCTTTTAACCAATGAAATATCATTTTAGAGTCAAGTGAAAAAGTTTCTTTCGATTTAAATAAAATATTATTCTTCCTTTCTTTCTTTCTTCATTGGTATTGACTCGACTTATATCATCATGCTACAACTAACGGCTTTTGAGTTCCTAGGCCGGATTCGGTATCCTCTAACACATAATAAAAAAATATACCTAAGTGTTGCCTATTTAGGTAATCCGTGGTGTTGCCATCTGCAGCAATGCGTGGTTGGACTATTCAGAACCAATTTTTACAAAACAATATTTCGCCACATTTAAATTATCATGCCCTAACTGGTGTTCGTCGCGTGCGCATATTTTCGCGTGCCGTCGCCATTGTCGTGCTTGAAGACGCGATTTGAATGCTCATAGGTTGTGGTGTCGAATGTGAACATACGGACCAATACTTGATACGGGTACCTACATGCGTTTGAATACATTCTAAGAAATCGTATAGAAGTGCTACACGATGGTTTTTATAACGCAAGATGACAAACCAGCATATGGCTACTGTAAGTAGCCAAAGGATATTAGTTATTACGAGTCTTTCGCGGCGCGGCGGCGGCGCGTGCACACTCATGCAAATGCATAGAGACACTTAGATACTCTGCGTTCTGCGTTAGATGGTTCACCCTATCCGACACTCGATTGGTTTGTGGTGTAACCCGAATTTGAGTGAGCTCGTGGGTTTCCTTGTGATAATGCATTAAAAAGTAGTCGACATGGCTTCACTTCGAGCACAGTGTGCGTAAGTAGAAAAAAAGTATTTCGGTTGCCGTCTTCCGCACTTTAACAATGTACCATCGGTTAATATGCAGACTAATGAGGTAAAGTGTGGAAATGAGCTAACACCGGTATCTTTATAGCTCAACATCCAAGATCCCAGTACCTACTTCTTCTCACGCTGAGAAAAGTTCGTTAGATCCCACATGTCCTAAAGCAGTTTTCAGCTGCCAGTCAATCTGCAAAATAACTTACTTACAATACTCTTTCATCTAGGTACCTCCTATCCACAGTAGGCTGTGTAGTGTACCTCTTTGCTAATTAATTTTCAAAAAAAGAATGAAACGATATACCTACGCTGTTCACAGCGTTTTTCTTTCTACGGCAGTCAGCACATTCCCGTATGTTTACAACAAACTCACCCTACAGTAATGATTCTTCGCATACACGGGCGTAATGGCTGCCGTTCGGATCGTTGCGAAATCATCAAACATTCCCATTCGCACTGCGACACCTGCTCTACCCAATGAAAGTTTATATGATTCATTATTCCATATTGCTTTGCCAATTGGTAATTTCTAGTACCTATTGTTAGATGTGGATTAGCAATCTTGGCCGCTCTGCCTATGCGGCTATGCCGTATAGTGCCAGTTGCCCGTTACTAACCCATTTCCCGTTTATGCGATACTATCATCAGATAAGACTGCCATATTTCCCTTTCTTCCCACGAATATTCTTTATGCCGTTTCTGATAGTCGAATTGTTCCTGGATAACGCGTATATTAAATATAAAACGTCATTTGGTCTCAGAGGTCAGATAAATTTTTATTATTCTAAGTCTCCGAGGCATGGTAACCACTCCCATGGTAAACAGTCCCAGACCAATGCAAATAAACATAGGTACATACGTACATAAAAATATTTGCACTGAGCGGGAATCGAACCCGCGTCACTGCGTAGCAGTCATATTACCAATATATGCAAAATAGCTCATAAAATGTATCTAAAGACGCGTAATGGTATTCTTTTTACGTGCGAAAAATCCCCCAGAGCCGGGTGAAGGTGGTTATGTCGAACTCGAACCGACTAAAACGCACGCCGTCTTTGGGTCTTTGGTTGCCGGAGGTGAGATTGCAGAAAACATATCTCTCGCACCCCGGCAGACCCAGGACCATCTCTTTCGAGATGGCCCCCTTCAATGGTATGGTATATAACGTTTATAATCTAAAGGAAGTAGCTTTTAAACATTGAGACAAAAAAGAAGAGACAAACATAGGTATTCGTGATTCAGAATTCGAACAATACAGACATGTGACTTTACATTGGAAAAACAAAACGTAGAACATGGTAGATCTGCATAACTCACAAACCTACCTATATAAATGGATATTTTGTAACAGTAACCTCACTACAAGGCCAGTGATTTTAGCGTTAACATGTCAATATGACGACGGGACCGTCTGCTAAACTAGAGATCACGATTTACGAGAAATGCACATAAAGTTTCTACTTAAAAAGATTTAGCCCTATTATAGGGTGATGGTGTTTGTGACTATGTAAGGTGTAAGAGTATAAGGAGTTTCGGGACTCGGGACCCAAGTCAATCTGCAAGTCGGTGTACCTGCTGAGTGACGTATAGGGTTTAGGTCCAGGCTTTCTTGATACAGTGGGTCGTCTCTCGTAAAAGCCAGGATAAGCCAAATTAAATGGTGGAAAAAGTCACGCTGAGATGAAGGAAGATGATATAAGTTTGGGTATTGTACATGTTTTAAAGGGTGACGGTGTTTGGAAATATTTAGGTCGGTAATTGTTGTTGGTGTTAGGGGTCATACAAGCTAAAACTTGGTTATGTTTAGATGTTACCAGAGTCCAGAATATCACTACTAAACTATAGCTTTTCTTTCATTGAGTCATTTATCTATCTATAGCTATCAAGCGGACGATCACGATGCTTCCATCACATCAAAGATGGATCGAAAACAATATTCCTATGACCGCTGCTGTTAAAGGTAACGCAACAGTGTGTACTGAATGGAAATCACATCCGATGGAATATAAGGAAACCAAATTTGTAAAGAAACCTATTGTAGCCACTGTGGGCACTCGATTGACAATCGACATTCGTTTTCCATAATTGAACAACGTCTGTTGGTCATCGCACGTCGCCGCCATTCCGTTATTAGTATGCGCGTCGCGTTTCCCGCCAAAGACATTCGTGCCGCGCCCAACTCCAATAGAAAGAATCATGATGAAGGAATTTATGTTCGTTTTGTGTACGCGACGGTGTATGATAAACGATGAATAAATAATATGTGTTTCTAGGTATGACGCCAGATACCTGATCAGGAAAAAGTAAGTCAACAACAACCATGGAGTAGGTACTAGACGAGACTTGAAATTTATAATTTCCGTATACACATTTACTGACTTTTACTATTTTACAACCAAATTAACGTAAACAAGTAACTTGTATTTCAAACAGGTGTGATGTTAGCTTTACCACGTCGTTACGCGCTACGACTATGAACAAAGCCTATGAAACCAACAGCTTAGTTCATTATTCATACGGTGTTAAAATTTATTACGCCAGTAAGTAAGCAATATATTTTATAGGACCCTTCACATACTTAACAAGTTAAGTAGGGAGCCTTCACTTCATCAAAAGCACAAAACGCAACCTTTATAAACGTATCGTTCGGAAACATGCTATTCATTTATCAATAAGAATATTGAATCTATTGAAAGTTGTGCGTTCCTGAACGAAAATAATAACGTCAAAAAAGTGACAGCTGACAGGTGGTAGATGAATTGAATTATAATTTGTCCTAAATTGTATATTTTGTATAATTTATGAAGAATTTCTATAAATTCTTTACTTCTTTCGGACTAATGTAAGTTGTTTAAAACTATTGCAGTCACTGTCCGACTATGCAACAATTTCTAGTTACTGAAAGCATAAAAATAACGCCATGGAATTCTCCATCACTCAGTAGTTCTAATTGAATATTTATTGTAGTGATTGTGCTTGACAACAAGAACAATGCAGGATTTCACCAGTATACTGAACATAATATTTATAATAAGTGGCGGTGTCCTGACGTTCGTGATTTTGTTCATATTTGCGAAGAGACAAATTACAAGGTTCGCTCTGCGGTCTCGCAGAGGCCCACACGTTCCTATCGGCGCTGATGCTAAGAAAGTAAGTTATTTACAAAGTTTGTTGTATTGAATACTATAGCTATCATCATACTGTTAAGATGTCAAGGTAGTATAAAATACCAAAAGAGTTTTATCTCTATAAGGTTGGCTGAATAGGCCTAGGATTGGTTTCCTTAGCTCATAAAAATGTACAATAAGAATGTTGTAATACTAATCACATTGGCTTTAAAAATACATGGCTCAAAAGCGATTCTAGAGCTCTGTGTTAGAATATTTATTGGGAAAAAGTTGTTGTACCATACCATTGTAATTACACAAACAGACATTTTAGTTTTACATGGGCCTTTTATACATACATACTATCACGCCTTTATCCTTGGAAGGTTAGGCAGAGGTAACACCCACATTTCACCACAGTCTATTGCCACATTCCGGGCACCATTGTTTACTCGAGCCATGCATCTAAGGCTGAGTCTGGGCTGTATATATCTATACATAAACTCTCCCACTCACGCCTGTATTCCCCGAAGGGGTAGGCAGAGGTGCTAGCACCCACATTTCGCCAGTTTATGTTTAGGTCCCAATGTAATAGGTGGCGAGCCTATTGCCATTAACCGGGCACTTATAAACCTGCGATAAATACACACATAACTTGGAAAAGCATCAAAAATTCATTGGTGTGTGCCATGGTAAACCTGGGATCGAATCCGAGACCTTGTCTCAGCAGTCCATTACCCATACCACTAGGCTACCGCAGATAAACATAAAAATTAACTCAAAACCAACTATTTTTATCATTCAAACAATTACATTTTTTTACATTTTAATGTAACTTGAAATCTAAGTGATATGAATGTACACACAGTGCTTGAAGAGAGAGATAGAGCGCCGTATAGAAGCGGTGCCACGGATAATGTATGAACCCCGTTTGATCAACACTGAGCCATCGCACTATATCCTCGAGCCACAGCAACCTTACCACTACAGGTTCAGAGCTGTTGACGATGTGAAGACTCTTGGTAAGACACTATTTTGTAATTTGTTAGGGTTCTATACCTGAAGGGGAAAGAACTGTTCCCTTATAGGATCACTTTGTTGTCTGTCTGTCCATCTGCCTGTCTGTCTGTCCGTCTATCTGTCAAGGCCCTTTTCTCAGGAATACGTGGAGGTATCAAGTTGAAATTCATACCACTTACTCAAATCTATAACGTCTAGAACACGGAGGACAGAATATGATTGAGTAACGGAGATGCCCTATTGATATTTCTCCTAATGAAAACGCGCGCCGAATGCGCGTGGAAAAGAGACGCGCGGGGTGTCAAAAGTTGAAGGACTTCATAGGTATAACGTTCCTACCGAATGAGTCCATTTGACGTTTGGATGGCACGCGACTCGATTGCCTTGCAACAACTCCGCTATTATTTCCTTCTCCATGGTCAAAAAGCTGTGCAAACCTACTTCTAAGTAAATGCTGTAAAAACGAGTCTGACTCACACTTGGCCACCATTTTTATCTTTACCCTGTGATAGCCATTGTCATCTTAGGCCCGTATTCTAGAATGAGATTCAGCTTGAATCTCGATTTCACTAAGGACAGTTTGTATAGGCAATATGTCAAATCTATCAATCTGTCCTCCAATAAATCGCGATTCAGGCTGAGTGACATTCTAGAATACCCGGACCTTAGTGTTTCCAGTTGCGGTTTAATTTAACAGAGCAATGCTGCAGAGCAAACTGACGAATTAGGGAGACTGACGAGATAGCGAAATTGAAGTCTTAACGAAATCTGAAAAACTGACGAATAAGGAAACTGACGATTTAGGTAAAATGGCCAATTAGAGAAACTGACGGGTGGCGACCTAACTCTTCACTACTGCCACGTCACAGAGGCTGTCAATACTGAATTACTTTAGTGTCAATATCAATACAATTTCATCCTTCGCATCCAGAACGTGCAAGTAATGATGCACGAAATTCTTGATGTAATTGCAGGCTGGGCGCATTTACTACTCTTGTTCTAACTGCAGGCTGTGCGTATTAATCCGTTTATCATTTATATTTTATTCTCCTATTTTCAGAAGAGGAAATAGCTCGCCAAGATCCAGGACTCCGCCGTCACCCTCGCGAATCGATTCGCGCGTTCCTCTTGGCATCTTTAGCCGCTCCACTAGACGGCAGAGGACAGAAGCTGGTGCACCAGTTCTGTGATACCTATGAGTTTGCTCGGCACCACCCCGGGGAGTTTGGAGAAGACGAGTATACAGCGTACAGTAGATTGCTGCTGAAGTTGTTAGATGCGTGAGTAGACCATGATGTAAGCATGCTCGGGTATCTTCGGTAGATAATATTAAGGTATTATCATCTAACCTCCATACAATAATAAAAGCATGTTTTATGTACATAAGGTGAATTTCCACAGAAAGAACATTAGTTGGCAGTGACTTTTTGAAGAAAAAATATTTTTAATATTATCTATGGAAAAAAAAACAGCGGAGTAAAACCCAATATAAAGTAATTTGAGGGCAACAGAGGTACAGCAGGAACCTCTTTCTAATAATAAATTCCAACCTCTAATCTTTCAGTGGGAGTTGACCCTTAATATTTGTACTGCAGTCTGCAAATCATGGTAGACTGTGTGAGATCATTAATAAAAACCTACACTATTTTAAGGACATATTCTATTTAAAAAAACTTTTTTGGGTATCATTACCACTTTGCACGTTTGAATTCAGAAAAACGTTCATTTGTGGTATTTTTT
The DNA here is from genome assembly GCA_914829495.1 of Eilema sororculum. Classification (NCBI taxonomy): domain Eukaryota; kingdom Metazoa; phylum Arthropoda; class Insecta; order Lepidoptera; family Erebidae; genus Eilema; species Eilema sororculum. The sequence goes on from OU618549.1 coordinate 21,885,548, forward strand.
TTTATTTTGTTTATTTTAAGTGTGCACTTGAGCAACATATTTGTTTGAAAAAATTAATGTTAGTTTATTTTTATTAATCTTTAGTTTTTACAAAATAAATTATATTTGTAGTGACGACGAACTACTTTAATTGTAATTAGCCATTTATTCAGAGATTAAATACACGGTTTATTTTCAATATTAAATTAAAACTTAGTAAACAGTAAACTAAAATATTATGATAATAGATTAACATGGCCTGATATACATGCTTGATACATTTTTGTCTTTATTATTTTTATGTATTTGTTCCATACTTGATGACTTAGTGTTACATTTGCATTTATATAAACTTTGGCTTGAAAAAAAAAATAACTCAAATCTTATTTTCACTCTGTCTGTAATCATGTGTATTGTTACTGCCCATTTATTGTAGCTTTGTGTTAATTATTTTATCATTGCAATAAAGTTATTATTTACATAATCACAATTTTTTATTATTTTGTTGTGAATGGGTGAGAATTTGGAACTAACAACTAATACCAACTAACAACTGCAGTGAAAGTAAATTTTGTATCTTGGAATGTTGAGTTGTTGAATGTTGTTGAGTGGTTTGACACGGGTTTGACGCATACCGTCCCGTTCGCATTTCGTCACGAATTCAAAAATGGTACTATTCGCATTCGGTCCCATTCGCACTCGGTCCCATTCGCATTCCGTCCCATTCGCATTCGGTCCCATTCGCAAAAAGGTCACACTCAGATAAAACTTTATTTCATCTGATTATTGTTTTAACTGGCAGGTTTGAAAATTAAAACATAACAATAAATAATTATGTGTATTTTTCAAAATTAATATTATTCTTACTCCACAACACAATCAACATAACTATAAGAAGTAATTCTGTTTATTTTTACTATTAAAATGATGATGATACATACCTATTATTAATATGTATATCTAAATTATATTACCAAACGCCTTGCCAAAAGGTTTTTCGTATGTGAGGACGGCGACGCCGAAAAGATTTTAGTATTTGCGTCAAAATTAAGCCGACAACTTATTAAAAACAAGCCCGGGTTATGCAGATGGAACATTTAAGGTTACCCCGCGCCCGTTTTACCAACTATATACCCTGCATTATGACCTAAATTCTAATTCCAATTCAACAAATATAATTCCTGTTGTCTATGCATTGTTGCCTAACACAGGAAACGTACGAACGACTATTTCGTATTTTAAATCAAAAACTTGGTATTGAAATAACCGCCTTTAAATCTGATTACGAAATTGCTCAAAGTAACGCTGTGCTATTAGTTTTCCCCAGTGCAAAAGTAATAGGTTGCTATCGGCATTACAATTCAGCTATTTGGAAACAATCTAAGAAATTAAAGCTGACTGACACAAAGGAAGGGCGTAATACGAGATTATGCGCAATTATCCCATTAGTTCCAGCTAACCGAATTCCAGAAGCTTGGAGAAATATACTTGATTCAGCACCAGACACACCAATAATGCGAAGATTTCTACATTATTATGAAAATCAATGGTATCCTAAATTATCAACAACAATGTTAAGCTGTGCAGGTCAAAGGCATAGGACCACAAATGCGTTAGAAGGCTGGCACCGCCGACTTAACACTTTGATAGAAAAAAGACCGAACTTATATTTATTTATTTACAAACTGATAAAAGAAGCAAGACATTGGGATATTCAAATAAAAAACAGTATGTTTGCAAATTATAGACGCAACAGATAGTATAAGGATATCGATTTTGATATAAAATACAAAAAACTTCTAAGAAAACTAAATTGTTATTCAATAACTCTGCAAGAGTTTATGAAAAAAATTATATTTCTACAGTTGACAAAATAGTATACAATAGGTAGTATATATATTTGGATAATATTAATATAGGTATGTATCATCATTTTGATATTAAAAATAAACAGAATTACTTCTTATTGTTATGTTGATTATGTTGTGGAGTAAGAATAATATTGATTTTGAAAAATTACACATAATTATTTAAAGTTAGGTACATGTTTTAATTTTCAAACCTACCAGTTGAAACAATAATCAGATAAAATAAACTTTTATCTGAGTGTGACCATTTTGCGAATGGGACGGAATGCGAATGGGACCGAGTGCGAATGGGACCGAATGCGAATGGGACCGAATGCGAATAGGACCATTTTTGAATTCGTGACGAAATGCGAATGGGACGGTATGCGTCAAACCCGTTTGACACACTTAAATAAGATACACATTTAAGTTCACAACATATTTATTTGCTCCGTCTAGTCTGCTTTTTACCTTGACTGTTAATCATTCGGCTTGGTCACCATAGAGAAGGACTCACACATAGACAATCCGTATCTAACGTAGCGTTCCGAATATTTAGCAACTCAACCACTACTTGATGAGTCATCACCATCCACATAAAGACGTTAGTCCTGATTGCATCCGAGGCCACGGTGCCCTCGGAGCTCAGGGTCCGCCTCCCGGCTCTTCCTCCTCCACCTCGCACGATCTTGGGCGTCCAAGGTAGTGAGACCGTTTGCACGTATGTCGCCCTCCACGACGCCAAGCCAGCACTTCTTGGGCCTACCCCTACCCCCTTGATCAGTAATAATCTTTTATTTTTATTTATTCTTTAAAAAAAAACTTACAGCTATTACATAAAATTAAAATATGAAATTAGGTACAAGAAGGCCAATTACAAGTTTTTACGAATAGGTAACGAACTTTTTAACAATACAAGTTATAGATAACAGACTACAGACACAAATATCTGATATTTATATAAAATTCATTCAACCCTCAAAGAAGGCATCGCTTATAATCCTTCCTTCTGACTTTTTTTTACACAGATGATATTATATAAAAGATAGATATGTCTCCAGCGTACCTATTAAACTTTTTTGGAAGTGATTGCCTTCTGACTTTCTCAACCTCGAGAGGAGGGCCTGCGCCAAAACCTCACCCGTGAATCAGTGTACCGGCCAGTAGGCGAGGTTGACTTCAGCTCGTAGATTTTCCCCCCTTATAGGTACTCTAAAGTCATTATCAGATATGGTACGTGAAATATGCTACTTCATAGACCATTCAATTGACCGCATGGTTCCCGGCAGAGCAAAATTCGGGCCACCCCATCTCTTCCTATGGTGTCGTACAAGGTGTCTAAGGGATAGGGCTGTTTAACATCAAACAGATATATACAGCCCAGACTCAGCCTCAGATGCATGGCTCGAGTCAATAATAGTGCTCGAAATGTGGGTGTTAATTCACCTCTGTCTAACCCTCCGGGGATAAAGGCGTGATTGTATGCATGTATGTAAATGTCACTTTTAATCTCTTTTGATTGGCAACCGGCACATCACTGATAAAAGTGTGTGCCTCTGATGTTGCAAACGTATAGAGTACATTACATTTTAGGTCTAAGATATGGATTGATTCATATTTCTTGGACCTAAAATGAGTTCGGGGCAGTGGTCCAACTGCTCTATCCAACCATGGGTCTTTACTAGGGGCAGTTGTCCAACTTTCAAAATAGTTGGACCACAGCACCTTTTGAGGTTTCCCTGGTTCAATTCATTTAAAAAATGTAAGTATCCAACTCTATAATTCTCAACTGCGTCTTTGTGTGTGTATGGTACTTTATGGTTTACGGTTAATTTATGAACCTCTTTGCAGTAAATAGGTACCTATATAATATATAATTCCCACTATTTACTGCAAAGGGGTTCACAAAAGTGTTTTCCTAACATTAACAGTGTATTAGTCCACTACAGTCATTACGGAAACACTGTTAATAATAAGTATAATAAGTTTCTTTCATTTCGTTATTTTACTGCAAAGAGGTTCACAATATAACCGTAAACCAAAAAGTACCATACACACACAAAGACGCAGTTGAGAATTATAGAGTTGGTAACTTACATTTTTTAAATGAATTGGACCAGGGAAACCTCAAAAGGGACCGTTCCCAACCGACCACCTGAGTTGTCCACCTGGTTGGTCAGTTAGGAATAAATGTTCCTAACCATCCACCTTGTGCATCTGGTGGGTCAGTTAGTAACAAAATATACTAACCGACCACCTGTGACTGTATAAAATGCTGTGGCTCGCATTTTTAGATTTAAGCCGCGGTTACGCTTACGTTGAATAGATTTTTCCGTAAATTATAAATTTTCCTGCAGGAACATATTCTCCTACCTTTTTTATTATTAGGTCGTGGTAGGTAGCATCAGATGATTTGTTACTCGTATAGATTATAGCACATTTTATCTTATTAAAAAGAGTTCACAACTATGATTTAATGACTAATTATGAATAGTAGATCATTAAATGACCTAATGATCCAATAAGTGCATACTACGACCATTTGTTTTTTTAGCATTTTATACAGTCATAGGTGGTCGGTTAGTATATTTTGTTACTAACTGACCCACCAGCTGCACAAGGTGGGTGGTTAGGAACATTTATTCCTAACTGACCAACCAGGTGGACAACTCAGGTGGTCGGTTGGGAACGGGGGCTCAAAAGGTGCTGTGGTCCAACTATTTTGAAAGTTGGACAACTGCCCCTAGTAAACACCCATGGTCCAACTGGTTGGACAGAGCAGTTGGACCACTGCCCCGAACTCTCTAAAATGTGCTCTATACGCGCAGTAGACGTTTCGTAGATGTATTTTGAAGATACTGATGCTTATTTCGTGTTGTCAAAACTAACTAAAAATACGATAAAAATCTCTAAAATGGTATTATACACCCAGATTGTGTAGTCCTTTCCTTAAAAAAGATTTTGGACACAGTTTCGAGTTTGGTGGCATGTTACTAAGAATAGAAAAACGATTTCCGACCTTAATAACATTCTGTAAATACCTACATGTAATTTCGCATAAATAGATGCCGCTGGTCACGAATATACCAAAAACTCTGTTCTATGTGATGTGAATAAGGTCGAAAATAACTTGCACTTGTCGGCCGGCCGGCTACCTGCTAATTGTGTGTTCATTTGCCTTACGGCCATAGACTGTCCGACCAAAATCTATATGTCTCAAGCATAATAATGTGTCCAGCGCGCGACTGCTGAAGAACGTAGGCGCGGTGCCCCTGCCGGCGCCTCGAGACAGCCCCGTGCGGAGGGCGCGCGCCCTGCTGGACGCCTCGAGACTGCGCCCCGCCGCCCTTGCGGCCTTGCCGGCGCTGGTGCCCGCACTGCCGCGCCACAACAAGCTCCCCGCTGCGCTGCACAAGCACTACACGGCGCTCGAGGTCTGACTCTTACGCTACTCATCATCATTGTCTGACCCTTCTCCCTACTCAGTAGGGAGGCCCATGTTATTATAAAGTGGACGAATACTTAAATTATATATTTTGGTCATCCTAATTTAATCTCTTGCGCACACTGTATTTTGTTATAAATAAAACCATATTTAAAAAAGGTGGATAATCGAGTTCACTGAGTTTCTTGCTGGTATCTTCTCAGTAGAATCAACCTACCGAACCAGCGAAAGAATCATTTTCAAATGATTTATTTTAAATACTCTTGACACTAATTGTACAATTTTGACGTTCATATGTGCTTTTTATGTGCCTAAAATGAATAAATAAAATTCTTTGATTCTTTCATTGGTGTACACCGGCGGAACTCATGAGTGCCTCTGAGAACGCTATCAGGGTAGCTGCACACTGGACAAAGCAAATATGACGCGATAAGCCGTTTCGATAGAAGAAGGAGTCAGTTTTCCACTCTAACTGTGATGCGACTGAACTTCTATATTTTCCATGAAGTGACGGACATCTGACCTCCACAACCCATTGGCGATATCGAACTACTGCAGTTAGATCAGCTGTTACGTTATTTAGGCTGTGATGAGGCCCTAACACACCTAGCAATTTATTTTATTACGTACAATAAGTGCTCACAGCTTAGTATGTTAAGGAGTCAATCTTCGATCGAGAGACCTACTTTTAACTTAATTTACTTGAATGAATTTTACAGCATTAAGTATGCTAACTATACAAATCGATTACATGGGGAAAAATGAAACTTCTCGGGCGGGACTGGAACCCGCGATCTTTTCCTTACAGGGGGAATACCTTGACCAACTCAGCTACCGAGAAACGCCCGGATTGAGGTTCCCTCTGTGATTTTTCCCTATGTATTCGATAAGTAATTTAGCTTAACTGGCAGGGTTAGGAGGAATTTTAGTTAGTAATCAATACAATTAGGCTAATACCTTCCACTACTGGATATATCGTCGTTGTCAAACCAAAATCTGCTATGTGCACTCTCTTCACTTAGCAGATTTTATTTGACAATATTTCTAGCTGCTACACAGCATATTTGAATAAGTTGCCATAGTGCGTCGTATAGTTCTTATAAGCACATAGCCTTTCATGCAATAGATTGGTTCATTTACCAGCCGCAAGCCTTTCATGCAATAGATTGGTTCATTTACCAGTCGCAATTGCCAAAATCCAATCGCAATTTTCAACATGTTAAAATTATAAAATTGCACATAGCAGATTTTGGTTTGACAACGACGATGTGCCTCTCCCAATATGCCACTTAGTAACCGATCTTCTGGCTTCCGCCTCTAGTCTGTTCCCAGCCACTTTTTCGGATAGTCCGTCCATCTTTATCTCCCATCTTCCGTTTCTGGATTCGCGGTCTCCATTGCAGGACTCTTTTTTTCCGTGCGGAAATCCCCTCGGATACCCCCCTGCCGGAGCCGGAATGGGAGGTTATGTCGGACTCGAACCGACTTAAACCGCACGCTGACGCTGACGCTGTGGGTCGTGGTGCTAGGCCGGAGGTGAGGTTGTCATCGACATATCGCTCGCACCCCGGCTGACCCAGGGCCATCCCTTACGATTTGGCCCTCCTCGGGAGGGGGGACAGCGGTGTCCCCGACTCGCCCGCGCCATTGCAGGACTAATAATAGTTTCTAATAAATAAACATTGCACAACATTCTACACAACGCTATCTAAACCCATGGTAAGCTTAACTAGCTTGTGTTATGGAATCTAGAATGCGGATAAACATACTTAGATCCTTTTTCTTGTAAATACATACATATTATACATAGAAACACCCAGACCAATGCAAATAGCCATATTCATGTATACAAATATTTGCACTATTTTGCAATAATATTCTTCTAAAAAAATACATACATATGTTCACGTCTATTTCCCTCCGGGGTAGGCAGAGACAGCAGCCCAACATTTGACTCTATTTTCACATACTTCTCCAGCTTCCTTCACTGACATAAGCCCTTTCATTGTCACGATTATAATAGTACTTGTATATAATTTCCAGAACATGCCAATAGACATGAAGTTGGAGGAGGAAGTGATCCGTGTCCCCGTGCGGAGCCCTACGGAGTGTCCGGCGAAGCCCCCCGCCGACGAGACGGCCGTCTGAGCGCGGCCCGCGCGATACTCCGCGCTCACGCTCTAGGGACACTAGTGACACCCTAGGAACACTCTAGTGACACTGTACTGACATTCTAGTGACACTCTAGTGACCAACTGTGCCATTGAAACACTATACAAACTGGTGGACACAACCTGTGATATGGTGACACTATGTATAAAGTGAAATAAATAAGCGACATCGTGAAAACATAAGTGATATTGGTGAAAACATAAGTGATGTTGCGTTGTGAAACATAAGCGACGTCTTGAAAACAAAAGTGAATAGAAATGCAATGATGTAGAAAATATAAGTGATGTGTAAAATAATGCGAGGCTGTGACAACATAAGGGACGTCTGTAAAAAATAAGCGAGGTGATGGAAATTGAATATTGTAGAAAATATGTGACGTTTCGTCAGATTCGTGACGTTGTGATCATGAATTTGCAGACTCGCAAACTCAAATATACCATGATTGTAACATTGGTGTACATGAGCTTCACCCAGAAATTTTAAGATATAATGAATTTAATAATAGATAACTTTTTATTCAAGAAAATATCATAGAATCGTCGAAAATCTGATTAGATCTTTAAAGATATAAGCTAAGTTCCAATGTAAATAGCCACTTGTATTATTATTATATAAATAATGTTACACATTCTGTATAGAAAATTCAAATATTTGTAATTTCGAAATACATCGAGAAAAAGAACAACTCAAGTGGTTTCCCGTTGTATTTCGAATTTAAAAGTTAGCATAATAAATGCTATAAAAATTTCATTCAAATATTTGTAATTTATAACTACTGTATGTAAATAGATTTAAATGTAAACCATTATGCTGTGATTACATCCATACCATCGACAAGGTGGAAATTTTAAGTGTGTCTAGACGATTACATTGTTTGTTAATCATTTTTTATTATTATTAAACTTTTCTTAATAAAATGCAAAATGGAATAATGAAAATAAAAAAGTAAAAAAATATTGTCATGTGTTCAAAATTTTTAGTTTTGCGTATGGGAGCCGTAAGTACAAATTGGAAACATAGTTTTTTAACATTGGTTTATTTATTTTTTTCGTTTATACTTATAATATTAGTGAAAAACTGTGCCATAGTAAACGTTATGGGAGTCATTGAAAGTACAAATTCTGAACACGTTATTTCTTTTACTTTTAACGCCCGACGCAAAAACGCCGTTTAACGTGTCTGTCTGTGGGCCCACGAAAGGATAAATTAAACGGTGCAGATATTATACATACATAAAATCACGCCTGTTTCCCATAGGGGTAGGCAGAGATCACGGTGCAGATATCATATCAGTTTAAAGAATAGTCAGGACACACTTCTCGTTTCCATCCTGTATATGTTACAAGCAGCAAAATGACTGGTCGATATTCATAATGCCCGAGTAACTGGACATTATGAATATCGACCGGTCATTTTGTAACCAGATTCAGTGGTCGGTATCGGACATTTTTATTCAAACTCATATATTGTAAAAATGGTCTCGAATAAAACAATATTCTAACAAAATGCCTTTATTTCCTTATTTGGTTTCAGATCTTCATCAGTCCCTAGCTTTTAGCTGCGAAGCATGCAAGTTCTGCATAATTATGTCTGACTTTCAGGGTTCCCGCCTATATTGTGCATCCATATAGGTCTATAGACCGCACGATTCCCGCGTAGTGTCTCCTGCAGGAGCCATCCGGCCCCCTAATGTTGTACTGACTAGTCAAATTAGTTAGGTACTTTTTACTGAACGTCAAAACAATAAATTATAAGGAAACTTGTATGTAAAAAGATTTTTTGACGTCATAAAATTTACTATGATATTTAATAATCAAATCAGTTACTATTATAGGTTAGTTGGATGATTAAAAATAAATAAGAACGGTAAAATAAGAACCGACGCAATTTTTACCACTCTTTTACCATTCTTAATTTAATAAGCTCGGTTAGATAATTTATTTTAACCATAGGATAATACCCAATAGAGCCAGACTTCGGGACGGTATATTATCTACTCAAGGTTTCTAAAAAACTTATGACTAGATCACAATTATTATCATATATTATAGCACTTAGTGATATCAATATATTAACATAGTACGTATTCTTCTTATTTCAAAACAAGATAATTATCCCTTTATCGCGGGGACTTGACAATACTTACATAAAAATAATATTTTGGCAAATTTTTCCAGCCTTATTCTTAAGCCTTAAGGCCTAAGGTGGCTTAAGGTGAGCTACTGAATAGTGGGTCGAGTCACCCAATAAAAGGCTAGCAGTGGTCAAGTGGCCCGCGGGTTGAGTTGACCACGAAGTGTTAAATAAGTTATAATTGCTCGTCAGTAGCATCTCGACCAAAATGAGTTTCTCTGAAACAAAATAACAAGTCTATCAATATAACTATACGAGAGGCTCGTGGCTAAATGGTAACAGTAGGTTATAACATATAGCTTCGTCGAAGTAACCAACGGAAGTGCTTATTTCGGACTGGAAACGGCTAAAACCAGATCATTAAAACTCGGTGAGACTCCTCCATACCTCGACACGTTAAAAAATTACATGCTCAGTATTTCTACAATGCGTACACGTCGACACGTTCAAAAATTACATGATCAGTATTTCTACAATGCGTACACGTTAAATACTTAACGTATTCTAAGGTCGTACTTTTGCTCGCGTTGTTCTGCGGTTATTCGCTCAATTCAGCGTACGGCCTTATGCGATTTGCGTAGTACACCTTATTTCAAGAACAATCTTGTTTGATGGAGATGAACGTATGAATGATGTAGATGCTAAAATATATAATGTGATGCAAGCTACTCACAGTCTGGTCCATATCCCGTGTGAGGCGAACTGTGGCGTGTGCCTCATGGCCAGCAGCGCCCTCTGGCAGGCGAGCGCCGTGGGACCGTCGCCCGCTGCCGCGCGACTGTGGGACAGCCAGCCCAGCATCTGTCCACCAATATACTCTGTTATACCATGGGGCTAAAGAATCCATACGACCAGACTAGCATCTGTCGACCAATATCACAGATAATATAATATAGTTCTATACAGATGCACAATCAGGAACAAAAAACGGTAAAACTCATAACTTCCAAAAGCAGGCAGGCAACTTTTATTTCCAAGCGTTGTTACTAGATGGCGACAATGCTTTGGTAAACTTTTCTACTTTTTACTATTAAATAAGTTTAAAAACCCCCTCGTCACAAAAAAAAACCTCCAAAAAGTTGAAAATAAATGGAGTTTGCATTTTAACTCTTGATATACTAGGTAGTAATAAACTAGGTACTTAAATGGTTGCAAAAAGGTGAGAATGTTGATCAATGTTGCCAATACAAAAATCTATTTAATAATAATTAGTTTTAAGATCAAGTGGTAAAAAACTGTAAATTAGTTAAGATAAGTTTTGTGTGCTGCATCATGTCATGATAAAATCATTTTTCTTTCTTTCATCTTTCAAATATTTTTATTCAACGGTTGCCATGTCGGAGGACCCTAACTGGTCAAACACTTCGTTATGTTATCGGAACAATTCAAGGTCCCCGCAAAACGTTTTTTGTGCTACGGGTACAGGTGGGCCGTGTAATTATCTGCTACTTAAGTAGTATAGTCACCTGCAGCGTGCAGTCCTCCCAGCCGTCGCTGCTGGCCAGTGCTGCAGCAGCGGGCGGCAGCAGGCCGAGCCGGGCGGCGCGGCTAGTGCACACCAGCGTCTCGTCGGACTCTAGCGCGTACAGACCGCTGAACACCACCACCGATAGGACGAACACGTCGCATAGGTACAACTTGGCTGAAGAGTCTTCCGTCCTGAAAGGTCATTAATTAAATAAATAAATATTCCACAACATTCCACACAACGCTATCTAGACCCATGGTAAGCATAGCTTAACTAACTTGTGTTATGGAATCTACAATGTGGATAAACATACTTAGATACTTTTTTTGTAAATACATACATACTATACATAGAAACACCCAGACCAATGCCATATTCATGCATACAAATATTTGCACTGAGCGGGGATCGAACCCGCGCCTCCTGTCATTACTGTGAAGCAACGAGGACTATACCAAAGTCTCGACCGATTAAAACCGCACGCCGTTTGGTCTCCAGATTAGGTGGGCCATCTCCGATCAACAATTACCCCAGTGCAGTCCACTGCTGGACATAGGCCTCTCCGAATGTGCGCCATTTCAACCTATCCTCCCCCTTTCGCATACTGGATGCGGTTCCCGCCAGCTTTTTCAGGTTGTCATTCCATTTGGTTAAGGGGTGCTACCTTCCATTTACCTTCTCTCGGTCTCCACTCTAGGACTCGTCTGCTCCAACGCCCATCGGTCTTTCGACAGTAGTGACAAACCCACTGCCACTTCAGCTTGCTTATTCTGTCCATTCTGTAAGAGACACGTATCCCACCACCGAGGACCGTCAGGGATGGCCCTGGGTCAGGCGGGGTTCGAGGGATGTGTCGATGCCAACCTCACCTCTGGCCTAGCACGACGACGTGCGTGCGGTTTTAGTCGGTTCAACAAAACTTCCCCCTCCGGCTCCGGCGGGGGAGGTATCAGAGGGGATTTCCGCACAAAAAAATAAAGGTCTTTGAGCGACTTCCGATGTTTGAGTCGCCTCCTCTACTAAAAAATAACGCTATGATAAACGACTCACTCTTTGAAAGCGACCTGTGTCCTTCCCATGAGCTGCCTGAGCCAGTCCCGGGTGCTGGCGGCGCCGGGGTCGGCCGCCTTCAGCGCCGGGAACATGCAGCGGAGGGAATACTCTTGCTCACTGGGAATCGGGAATAAAGCCAAGGGTTAAAATTGACTTGTATACATAACACAGGGTGAATTTTGTAATGGGAACTTTTCCCTTTATAGTTTTGAATTTGACTATCGAGCCAAATTCGAAACTCCGAGTATTAATAAGAAGTTAGCTAAGGTGTATCTCGCAAAAAAAGATTTTAACGCGAAAAGTCGTAAATTCATAACATAACCTTACCAACACGCAAGACACAAGGTGTAGTCTTAAAAAATACAAAATTTATGTCAACCAAAATTCAAAAAATGACTAAATTCATCTACTCGTTTAACCTATGCGTCCACACGCGGGAATTTCTATGTGGTGCACACGAGCGTGAATTTCTATCACATTCGACCGAATACGAAAATATTTCAAATAACTTTGAAATACTTTTCTTTTTTTTTTAAACGCTATCTAGACCCATGGTAAGCTTTTATAGCTTGTGTTATGGAATCTAGAATGCGGATAAACATACTTATATACTTTCTTTTTGTAAATACATACATATTATACATAGGCACACCCAGACCAGTGCAAATAGCCATATTCATGCATACAAATATTTGCACTGAGCGGGAATCGAACTTTGGAGGTACCTATGAAATACTAATTACTAAATATTGACTTCAAGATGGCTAGTGGTGATAATTGTGGCTCACCTAGTTCATTCAATAGTCTAGATTAGATTCAATTAATTGTACACTTATCTAACTTCACCACAACCTTGAGGATCAATCCCCACCGACAGCAGCGGCCGTCAGCGGCTTTGTGAGACAATATATTACTAACCATTTTGAATCTTATCTACAAGAGAAAAAGATCATAGTTATTTGAAGACGAAGGACGGGGAGATCTCTTCGCAATCATTTCTAGTAGGCCGCTGCTCGCTCAGTGGGGATAGAACCTAAAACCTCTCAAGTTGGGATGTTGCACCCTACTCACGGTAGCTGTCCGGCCTGCGCATCGATGATCTCATTGAGCCGCTGCTCGCTCAGTGGGGATAGAACCTAAAACCTCTCAAGTTGGGATGTTGCACCCTACTCACGGTAGCTGTCCGGCCTGCGCATCGATGATCTCATTGAGCCGCTGCTCGCTCAGTGGGGATAGAACCTAAAACCTCTCAAGTTGGGATGATGCACCCCACTCACGGTAGCTGTCCGGCCTGCGCATCGATGATCTCATTGAGCCGCTGCTCGCTCAGTGGGGATAGACCCTAAAACCTCTCAAGTTGGGATGATGCACCCCACTCACGGTAGCTGTCCGGCCTGCGCATCGATGATCTCATTGAGCCGCTGCTCGCTCAGTGGGGATTGAACCTAAAACCTCTCAAGTTGGGATGTTGCACCCTACTCACGGTAGCTGTCCGACCTGCGTATCGATGATCTCATTGAGCCGCTGCTCGCTCAGTGGGGATTGACCCTAAAACCTCTCAAGTTGGGATGTTGCACCCTACTCACGGTAGCTGTCCGGCCTGCGCATCGATGATCTCATTGAGCCGCTGCTCGCTCAGTGGGGATTGACTCAAAAACCTCTCAAGTTGGGATGTTGCACCCTACTCACGGTAGCTGTCCGGCCTGCGCATCGATGATCTCATTGAGCCGCTGCTCGCTCAGTGGGGATTGACTCAAAAACCTCTCAAGTTGGGATGTTGCACCCTGCTCACGGTAGCTGTCCGGCCTGCGCAACGATGATCTCATTGAGCCGCTGCTCGCTCAGTGGGGATTGAGCCTAAAACCTCTCAAGTTGGGATGTTGCACCCTACTCACGGTAGCTGTCCGGCCTGCGCATCGATGATCTCATTGAGCCGCTGCTCGCTTAGTGGGGATTGACTCAAAAACCTCTCAAGTTGGGATGTTGCACACTACTCACGGTAGCTGTCCGGCCTGCGCATCGATGATCTCATTGAGCTGCTGCTCGCTCAGTGGGGATTGACTCAAAAACCTCTCAAGTTGGGATGTTGCACCCTACTCACGGTAGCTGTCCGGCCTGCGCAACGATGATCTCATTGAGCCGCTGCTCGCTCAGTGGGGATTGAGCCTAAAACCTCTCAAGTTGGGATGTTGCACCCTACTCACGGTAGCTGTCCGGCCTGCGCATCGATGATCTCATTGAGCCAGTTGAGTGGGGCTGCCCCCTCTCCCATCGCCGCCACCGCGCACCGTATGGCGGCCGACTTGCGCAGCAGGGAGCCCGACACCTCCCACCAGCTGGTCGGTGACGTCATACGCTCTAGGTACTTGCTCGATAGGCAGCGACATGTCGACACGTACGCCGGCCACGCCTACAAGATAGTGGAGTTTAAAGGCCATATTTTAGAATAAATGAAAAATACCCAGAACTGAATATCGATTTCTTTGAGGACAGACAAGACACACAAGACTGTTGTAGCACAGCTACTGCAAAAATGACGTAAAATTTTAGACTTTATGTCTATACGCCTAAAGACCAAAATTAAATTTAAAAAAGTTTCATTATACTTTTTCGGTATGAATCACCGCCAAAAGTCATTTAATATTTAACTTTGATCACATCGCTTTAAAGTCTAAAATTTAATGCAATTTTTTGCAGTGGCGCGGCGTTGTATGACTATGGTTTTGCTTTAGTGGAATCGAAGCCCTGCATATACAATCTATCCTCAGATAAATCGAGATTTAAAACTCGGATAGATTAGGTTAGAAGGATTCGGGAACAGGAGGCGTGAAGAAAGGTAAAGAAAATACAATGTGATACCATACAGATTACTTGGTGCTAGAGGGAGATGAATATATGTTCTTAGTTACGTTATACGTACGCATAGCGCACTGTCGCGTTTCAGCTAGGTAGACATCGCATCTATAGTTAGGATTCCGTACCTCAAGAAGAAAAATAGGATCACTTCGTTGTCCGTCTGTCTGTCTGTTTCTCTGTCAAGACCTTTTCTTGGGAATACGTGAAAGTATCAAGTTGAAATTCATACCACATACTCAGGTCTATAACATCTTGGAACTGTGCAAAAATCAAACTTCTAAGTCAACGCAATCAAAATATATTGTGGTGTATGAAGTTACGGAATCCTCGCTACGCGATTTCGACTCGCATTTGGCCGGCTTTTTTTTAATATATCATCGCTTAGCGTTGTTCCTGCTTAAATCCAAGCGTATCAGTTTGGAACCCGGGATCCGCTTATATCTTCTCTTTTTATGGGAGACAGCAAGGATCCGATGAAGACAGCCTGCATCAAAGCTTTATCCACTACCAATCAGCGGGCGTATCGGCTTGCAAGTAGACCTTGATAATCATACGGGGCCTCAGAAACACCTGGGCAATTGGGTATTCTACAGACTAGTCAAATTAGTTTATTTTTACTAAACGTCAAAACGTTGAGTTATAAGGTAACTTGTATGAATTTTTTTTTAGTGACGTCATAAAATGTAATAATCAAATCAGATACTATTGTAAGTTGGGTGCATTTTTAAAAATAAATAAAAACAATAAAATAAGAACCGACGCAACTTTTACCACTCTTTTACAATTCTTAATTTAATGAGCTCGGGCAGATAATTTATTTTAACTACAGGAGAATACCCAAGTGTAATTTATTAGACTACTCGAACTTTTGAAGGCTCCAACTACCCGTAACGACTGCCATAGATGTTCATATGGCAACCGGGACCGACGGCTTAACGTGCTTGAGACACAAACTTACCACATTATCATCATTGATCGACGGCAGAAAATTCTCCACTATCTGAGACAACAGTGTCCTATTAGCGTCGTGTATCTTCTCATTCTCCAGGCAAACCCTCACAAGTTCCAACAGTTTAATGAACATATACTCTTCTTCACTCTTCTTGGCCTTAAGCTTCACCTTCTCGATGAGATAGAAGGAGTCCCCGAGACAGGAGTCGAGGGTTGGTCGTATAGCATTTGGGGGCATACCCCTACAGAGGATTGGGAGGATTTCGAAGACAAGGAGGATGTCTGTTTCCTGGAAAGTAAACGAGAATGAATATTAAAACATAAACATAAAAACATAAACTCACGCATGTATTCCCCGAAGGGGTAGGCAGAGGTGCTAGCACCCACATTTCGCGAGTATATTAATTATAAAAATTTTAAAAATATATATTTTCGTCTATTTGTATACTGGTCTATTTATACTCGTCTATTAGTATACATATCTGTTTGTTTATTAGTATAATCATATACTGGTCCATAAGTACACTCTTCTATTAGTATACTAGCTTTTGCCCGCGGCTCCGCCCGCGTGGATGTCGGTTCCCGGCAATTATTCGATTTTTTCTCGCCGTAAAAACCATCCTTGAACTTCAACGAACATTAAAAAAAATGAATTGGCCAAATTGGTCCAGGCGTTGTTAAGTTATGCGCTTACCAACACATTTAGCGATTCATTTTTATATTATAGAAGATACCAGTCTATTTGTATACTCGATTCTTATAACCAGTATATCATACACGAGTATACAAATATACCAGTATATGAATAGACAAGTGCACAATTAGCCCAGTATACTAATAGACTAGTATACGAATAGACCATATTATTTGTATAGTCGTCTATTCGTATACTGGTCTATTTGTATACTAGTATATTCGTATACCGGTCTATTTGTATACTCGTATATTCGTATACTGGTACTTTTGTATAGTCATCTATTCGTATACTGGTCTATTTGTATAGTCGTCTATTCGTATACTGGTCTATTTGTATAGTCGTCTATTCGTATACTGGTCTATTTGTATAGTCGCCTATTCGTATACTGGTCTATTTGTATACTAGTATATTCGTATATCGGTCTATTTGTGTACTCGTATATTCGTTTACTGGTACATTTGTATAGTCATCTATTCGTATACTGGTCTATTTGTATAGTCGTCTATTCCTATACTGGTCGATTTGTATAGTCGTCTATTCGTATACTAGTCTATTTGTATACTCGTCTTTTCGTATAATGGTCTTCTCGTATACTTATTAATCTAAACAACTGGTTTCTTACCGGAGAACTGCCATCGATCCCCTGTAGATAGTTCTCCAGGATCCTCCTGGCGGACTGCGACACCTGCGCCTGGCGCGCGGCCAGCGTCACGCAGCCCCTCCGCCACTCCGCGCCGCGGTGGAACACCTCCGGCAGGAAGCACAGGTCCACCGGCGGCAGGGGCTTCGGGTACTCCGATATCAGCGTGTGGAGGATCGACAGGAGGACCGGCTCGGGGAAGTCGTAGGACGGTGATGTGGCCTATGAAAAAATTGTGACATTTTTATTATTGTAAACTTGAAATGAAAAAGTTCATTTTGTAATTTTGTTGTTAAAGTCTCGTCTCGGAAATTAACGAGCATTAGATAATTTTTAAGTTTTTGTGTGCGCGTATGCGTGTGCGCGTGTGTGAATTTGTGTGTACATATGTAGGTACATGATCGAAAATGTAACGACAAAGTTATTTGAATATTTATCGTTCACTTTTTAACTAAAATGTTATGAAAGCTTTATTTTTCTTTTCCAAGCCGAATTCAAAAGGTATAATTGAGTATAAATACTGAATATCCGGCTCGAAGGACCAAAACGATGTATGGGACACCAGATATTGGTAGACATGTTATAGAATGATTGATATATTGATACATAAGACTAAATAATCGGCATGGATCGGCAGAAATAGGGTTCATTGGGAGAGATCGATGTCCAGCAGTGGACTACAATAAGTTAATTGATTGAAGACTAAATGACAGTTAGAACGCCCGTACAGGCCACGTTTCGCGTTTCACCACGGTGGTCCATTTGCTAAACTAGTTTTCATATTGACATTTTGCAAGTGCCTATTTATTAAGGGTGATCTAGTATCTGTCGTGTTATTGAAGCCTATAACGGGCCGACGTCATCAACTTCGCGTGCATTGTAGTGCGATTTGTCACACGATATTAGGAGGCTACACTTACCGTGGTACCAAGGATAATATGACGCACAGGATGTATTTACATGCAACACGACTAGCTATACCGATCCCACAATAAGCCTTAGACATCCAAACGCCAGAACCATTTCAGCATGACCAGCCATTTCAGTATATAATGGAAACCAAAGGATTCGTATTATAAATATTACACCAAAGCTGATTTTACGGATGCGTGTGATATTCTAGACAGAATTTATGTGATGGGTGTTCAGTACTAAATGTATAAAATGTAACCTTTACAATCTAACGACAGCCTCCGTGGCGTGGCGGTAGTGCACGCGACTGGTACGCAGGAGGCGCGGGTTCGATTCCCGCTCAGTGCAAATATTTATATACATGAATATGGCTATTTGCATTGGTCTGGGTGTTTCTATGTATAGTATGTATGTATTTACAAAAAAAATATCTAAGTATGTTTATCCACATTATAGATTCCATAACACAAGCTAGTTAAGCTATGCTTACCATGGGTCTAGATAGTGTTGTGTGGAATGTTGTGGAATATTTATTTATTATTTATTAAATCTGTTACCTAATAAATATCCCAAATATCCCAATGGTCTATACAGAATAAATGATTTTGGATTTTAGATAGCTTCATCCAAGAAAAATGTATGTTGGTGACCTGTTTCTTGAAGCAGTCCATGAGTCCCCTGACGACGCTGGTGGCGTGCAGTCCGCTCAGGTCGCTGGGTTCGGTCCGGGCGTCGTGCGCGTACACTCCACTACGATACGCACGTAGCTCTCGCTCGGCCAGGCGCGCGCCCAGCCGCTGTACGCCGGGTAAAGCCCCGCGGTTTGTGTACTTGAACACTTCCGGCCACACCTCGCCTGGGGACAACATACTATAACTCTAACTATACTGGGTGATATAGTTATATAGTGATACTAGCTGTCCCGGCGAACTTCGTACCGCCAATTTTTTCCTACCCTCGTGGCGTCAGATCCCGTTCCCGCTGCAACATTTATGGGGATGAAAAATAGATAATAATTAAATGACGATTGATCATTTTTCTACCGGAAAGAAAAAATGATTAAATTACTAAAATGGCTATTAAAAAACAAAGGTTGATCGTAGAAGGGTGAAAATTGAGAATTGTATGTATTTTTGTATGTTGTATCATAAAAAAATAGAAATTAAAAATTTTGTCTAAAAAATAAAAATTAAAAATTTAGGGGTGGACTACCCCTAACATTTAGGAGGATGAAAAATAGATGTTGGCCGATTCTCAGACCTACTCAATATCCTCACAAAATTTCATCAAAATCGGTCAAGCCGTTTCGGAGGAGTATGGCAACAAAAACTGTGACACGAGAATTTTATATATTAGATAAGGAATTTGGGCACAGTTTCGATAACTAAATAAAGAAAAGAAAAAAAAAATTGATAATATATGAGAATAATGTCCAGGTGAAAGGAAAAGTGTATGGGGGGTTGTAAAAAAAATTACCTTTCACCAAATTAATCTCCCTCTCCCAAAAAACTTCCAGATGATTTTGCTATCGAAGCTGTACCCAAATTCTTTATTTATCCGAAACGACTATAAAATCACCCTGTATATTTTGGACATAAATCGCAAGATTTTTTTTTTCCGTGCGAAAGTCTCCTCGGATACCTCCTTTGTCGGAGCCGGAAGGGGAAGTTATATCGAACTCGAGCCGACTAAAACCGCACGCCAACTGTGGGTCGTGGTGCTAGGCCGAAGGTGAGGTCTTCGACATATCCCTCGCATCCTGGCTGACCCAGGGCCATCCCTTACGGTCTGGCCCAGCTCGGGAACTCAAATTATACAGGATGATTTTATAGTCGTTTCGGATATAAGGAATTAGGGCACAGTTTCGATAGCAAAATCATCTGGAAGTATTAATTTGGTGACAGATAAAAAAAAATTAACACCCCCGTACATTTTTCCTTTCATCTGAACATTATTCCCACACATAATTTAAAAAATGTTTGTTTTTCTTTCGCTTTTCTTTGAACTGTGCCCAACTTATCCGAAACGACTATAAAATCACCCTGTTTTTTTTTTTTTGACCTTGGTGGAAATCCTTCATGGATGTTATGCCGGAGGAGCCCCGGGTAAACCCTCGGAAGGATGTCCCAGGGCTCCCAACAGATCCACGGCTTCAATGCGGCCTCGTCTAGGGGGTGGTTCGGGTGCTATCCCGCGTCTATGGGGGGTTTTCGGGTATCATCCCGCTTCATAGGAGGGGGGGGGGGGGGACGTGCGTGAGTTCGTCACGTCACGCTGCCGTCATGGGCCTGCTTCTGTAAGGACGATGAGCAGCTAACTCACCGTCCTCAGGCACCCGGTCATGGAGGCCGATGGTCTTCGGCGAAGACACGTCGGCGGCGCCCAAGCCGCCGACAAAATCACCCTATACTTTGAGATAAATCGCAAGATATCAAAATATTTATAACGCTGACTGTACTAAAATTTCTTTTCGATGTATTATACTACGAGCGTTATATGATGATCCCTATGACAGTTCGTTAGCGCTTAACATTGTACTGACGTCCTATCACATCAAATCCTTTAGAGGTCCATTAAAAAGACGAAAAAATCATAATTGTGTACAATTGTAAATTATAAAAATGAATATTAAGAAATTATTACGTAATGTTCGGAAATAATAGAAAAAAACTCAATGCAAATGTACATGGTACGTGCTGCAAAAGTTACGTCGTCAAGCTGTTATCGACTAAGAAGGGACACATCGATAAACAAAATATCGATAATTTGTTGGAAATATAAAACAAATGCTTTGAGTTTGTATTTTATTTATATCAATCTGAATCTGATACAGGGTCAATCAGATCTTCAAAATCTGAGTCTGAACTGCAGCTATCCGTGACGTTTATTATTAACGGTTGGTCAATGATATTGTCGTATTGTACATCTCGATCCCAGTCTTGTAAGCAAATTTTCTTCGTTCTTTCGACCACTTTTCGCCAATCGTCAGCTGTCACTTGAGCGCAAGCTTCTTCCAATAAAACCATCATTTTATTTGCCGTGAATGGCGGAGTTGTGTTATGCCTAGCTGCATGACCTGAAAATATTTGTACATTCAGTAATTATTTTTAGAAATATATGCATATACATAATATTATATAAATAAAAAATATAGATACCTTTGATCTGCGCCCATATCAACTCGATTGCATTATATTGGCAGTGATAGGGCGGTAACCGAATTACCGTGTGTCCATTTGATTTGGCCAATTCATCCAAAAAATATGATGGGTGCGTCTGTTGTTTGTGAAAGTTCAACAGTCTAACCAACTCTTTTTTTAACATCTGACTGTCAGTTTCCACACCATTGCCGTGTAACCACTCTATAATTTCAGCTTTTTTGTTATTGCTGCTGGGGGGTTTGTTAATTTGAACTGAGTGATATGAAGCATTGTCCATTAAAATATAGTGAGGCTCATTCAAATTTTCTAATAGTTTTATAAACCATGTCTTAAAGTTTTCGAAATTCATTTCCTCGTGGTACTCCGTTGTTTTCACTGACTTAAAAGCCCACAGGCAATTCGGCACAAAACCTGTAGCTGTGCCAGCGTGGCAAATGATTAAGCGCTGGCCCTTTCCTTCAGGAGTTTTTGTGCTGGATTTCGCTGTGTCATCCGTCCATGCCTTACCTACAGTATGATTGGCGTTCAGCCATGTCTCATCAAGGTATACTACCTTCTCCCAGTTAGCAATTTGTTTGATTTTGCGAAGAAAATCGCATCGTAGTAAAGCTATGTCAGTACGCTCCATTAATATTTTTCTCTTGTCACATTTTTTATAGCGGAATCCACATTTTTTCAAAACAATTCTAGGAGAAGTAGCACTGCCTTTGAAGAGTTCTGCAGCTTTTAATGAAGATAATAACTTCTGGCAGGTCGGTAGTTCACCTCGTAGGTAGTAACCATAAATATGATTGCGTATAGCATCTAAATCAAATTCATCAGGTTCTGTTATATGACATAACCTTTTCTTTTTCTTTGGTGTTAATAGTTTATTGTCCTCCATGGACGACTCCCCAAATTTTTCCTTTGTTATTCGAGAAACAGTAGCCTTTCCGATTCCTAGAGCATCGGCTACACGATCGCGAACAATGTCAAGCGGTAACAAGGGTCCGCCATTTTGTTGTTCACGAGCAAAATAGTCTCGCAAACGAACTACAAACTCGCGAACTTCACTGTTGAGAACAGTTTTCCGCTGTCTTTTTGGCATTTTGCAAAACCGAAAATCAACAAACAGGTAACAGAAAATCAAATAACACAAAACAGCGAAAACAGAAACAAAACTCAGCTAACAAAGAAAGACGTGGCGCATACAAGGCGTTAGAGCACTCGTATGACGCGATGTGATGCGGTGTGACAAGAAGACAAAACAGACTGACAAGACATGACATGACTGAATTAAAAAAATACGGTAGGTCTATGGCCTCCATTTAAATACTTTTCCATGTAATCCATAATTGCCAGCTAATTATGAATTCTTTAAAATTCAATTCAAAAAGAATTTTAAATTCTTTAAATTTTTTTTTGTTTTTTTTTTTTTTTTTTTTATGTAGGACACGTCAATTTGACTTCACCTCGCCTGATGTTAAGCTAAAGGCAAAGTTTCGGAAAGAGGGTCACCATCGTAAACATTTACCATGTTAACAGCCTTTTCATTTGCCTTTTCACGCCCCGCTTAAAGGACCCGGGACTGTAGGAAGAAGGAAACACGTGAGCTGGCAGGGAATTCCAGGTCTTAGTGGTGCGGCATAGGAATGAATCACTGAAACGCTTGGTTCTAGCAGGTATACTCTGCACCGTAAATGGATGACATCTTAGCCCTGCACGTGTCGTCCTGTGAAGGAAAGGGGAGGGTGGGACTAATTGGAAGAGCTCGTCAGAACATTCACCATGGTAGAGACGGTAGAAAACTGCCAAAGACGCAACATCTCTACGCATCTGCAAAGGCTCGAGGGTGTTCGTGACCTCAGGATCCCCAATAATGCGGACCGCACGTCGCTGCAACCTGTCGAGAGCATCTAATAAGTACTTTGCGGAGCCGTCCCAGAGATGTGAGCAGTATTCCACGCAGGAACGAATTTGGGTCTTGTATAGAAGACACCGCTGCTCCGGCGTGAAAAAACGTCTCACTCTGTTCAGGACTCCGAGTTTACGCGAGGCTGATTTGATGATACTCTCGATATAGTTTTTGTTATTCAGTTTGCAGCGAACATCCATACCGAGGATAGTGAGGTGATCCTGCAGTGGCAGTGGTGTGCTCTGAAGAGTGGGAAGGGGAAGGAAAGGAGATACCTTAGCTGTAAACGCACATGCCTGGGTCTTCTTGGCATTGAACTCGACCAGGTTCCTAGCGCCCCATTGAGAAATGTGGTCCAGGATCCGGTCCAGCTCTGTGACAAGAAGCTGCCTTTTTTCCGCGATATCAGACTGCTTGGCCGCAGGATGTGCGTAATACCTCCCGTGTAAGGTGCTGTCGTCTGCATAGCAGTGAATGTTTCCGTTACAGAGCATGTCATTGATATGCAGAAGAAAGAGAGTGGGAGATAAAACGGAACCCTGCGGCACGCCAGCATTTACCTGCAAGAACTCCGAAGCTCGTCCATCACAAAGGACGCGAATACGGCGCCCCTGCAGGAAGCTTGCAACCCAGTTACACAGTCTAGGAGGCAGGCCGAAGGCTGGTAGCTTGGAAAGCTTTTTATCTCTCGCCTCTTGCAATTTTTTTTGCAATTTGAATAAAAATTAAAGTATAGTAAAATAAAATATAATAAGGCTGTTACTTTTTTATCTAGTGTTTTATGTCCATCAATGCACGTAGTCTTTTTTTCAAAATAAATAAATATTGCTTATTATGTTGAATGACCTGGCTGAATGACATGACATTTGCCTGAAAAAACAGTATTTTATCGAAATTGTTTCGCATAACTAATACAACTGTCAGTTGAAACGTCATAGGGATCATCATTCGGCGTGCGGAGAATAGTTACTTAAAATTTTAATTCAGAGCCATATTCTTGTAAAATGAGGTGAACTCACAAGGCACATAGTCGAGCACATCCTCGGGTCTCCTGGCAGCGTCTGCGGGAGTCTTGCAGTATGCTGATGGGAGTTTCACCGTCTTCCTGTAGATCTAAAGAGAATATAATATGATCTATGATACTAGTGATAAAGCTGAAGGGTTTGTTTGTTTATTTCAACGAGCTAACCATTGAATACACACGTGATATTGAATAAAAAGTAAGAATCTATTAGTAGGTGTTGGTAACGATACGAGTGTCGTGAATTCAATGTTTTCTACCAATCTCAAAGTGAAAATATCATATCAATACCGTTAATTCTTTGACTGGCAAAACGGAGCAGACTCTAAGCTGAAAGCTTCTGATGCACTGGGATTAACGCTAAGAGTTCGTTAATTCTCATGGAATATAATCATTACCCCGTTAAACAACCACGTCATTTTATGAGAGCGAACCTTTCCCCCAAATCTTCAATCCCTCATCCTCCGTTTTAAAACCTTAGGCGTCCATTACACGGTCATGCAAGCATCATTCATGCCATCAGCCATGCTCATGCATGAATTTATGAATGATGATTAGAACAAAATTACTAAAAAGAAAACTATCACCGCATTAGACAGTTTTACGTCATTCACGGCTGTGACTGTGGTAAAACTGACAGCCAAACGTACCGTGAAATGGTAGCCTAAAGTAAAGCCAACGAGACGAGAGAAAAAAGGTAAACAAAGCGACCATTACTGAGTTACGTTGCGATAACTAGCGATTATTGTCTCTGTCCTTGTCGCACATGACACACGTACGCGACAATGGCCGAGCGACAGCTGTCGTTGCGTGTTTCATAGTACAGGAAAGCTGTCAGCACAGCGGTTCTAAACTGTCAGATCC
Organism: Eilema sororculum; assembly: GCA_914829495.1. Taxonomy (NCBI): domain Eukaryota; kingdom Metazoa; phylum Arthropoda; class Insecta; order Lepidoptera; family Erebidae; genus Eilema; species Eilema sororculum. Next base: position 21,910,641 of record OU618549.1, read on the forward strand.
GCTATCTTATGAGCAATGTCATTCCTGTCTGGAATGCGCTTGAAGTGATAAATGTTTGGAAACGCTGAAAGTTTGTTTACCTTTTTTCTCTCGCTTTTCTCTCGCTACTTTCGTAAACCAACCTCAGGTATATCCTTGAGCGTATAATCATCAATCTTGTAGGCGGCCAGGGCATCGCACGCTGCCTCTGCGACTTCAGGCACGTTGGAGTCGGCCACCAGCGCCCACAGCTTGCGGACGCACTCCGCGATTAGCCGGTCGTAGTCGGGCGACGACACACGGAGCAACGGCACCTCGCCCAGGAGCTTGCACACACTGGATATATACAAAAAACAGTTTATACTGGAGATTGATGGCACTTGGTGGAATCTACTACACATATTGAATAACACACTTGTACTTTTCCACTGAGTTTAATTTTATTTCTAGACCTGACCGGTTTTGCCTTACGGCATTCTCAAAGGTTTCGTAATTGGAATATTTAAACCATCAATGTAAACCTTTGAGAATGCCGTAAGGCGAAACCGGTCAGATCCAGAAATAAAATTAAACTCAGTGGAAAAGTACAAGTGTGTTATTCAATACAATAAAAAAAAACATTGCGGCACTCTGGGAATGACCAAAGAATTGACCAAAAAATCGCTTAATAAAGTTAAAAAGGGTTTCACTTCAAAGAGGTGTCATAATCTGTTATATAAGTATTACTGGCCGTACAGAAAAATTAACAATAGTAGATTATTGCATCGAGCACGAAGTAATTTATTATTGCACCGAGTCCCTGATTTAACAGGCACGAAGGCAATAAAAATTACTTAAGGCGAGGTGCATAATCTGCTATTAAAAAATAAACTGTGCAATAATGAAATTTCATACATTTTTATTACTCTCTAGAGCATTAAAAACTCGCTTTGTACTGAGTTTTTAGTGTGATTGTGATGAAATTAAAGCATAGCAAAATCGGTTGTCTGTAAAGTCGGTTTACTGACGATAGTTAAACGTGACAACGTCATAAAAAAATACTGATGGAATGGTTTCATTTTTCAAAAGAAAGTTTTAATTTTATTTGTTTGATTTGTCGCTCGTTCCGCGCTCTCGCTTGCACTTCAAGCCTTAAATGGAACGCCTCAGAGCGAGGTAACGCCGCATGACGTCATGTTTTTTCGTGCGTGCAGCCGGCTCCATCGAATTATAAAACGTTGTCACGTCAAAAATAGTAGATTACCCAACAAGTGAAAGAAAAGTTAATTCTTTTCGGGGCGCTAAGTTTTATCCCGAGAGGAGGGAAGGTAGATAGAAACCTGAGCGGATCGAGGGATATAAGAGCCGAGATAAATATTTTTTTCATATTTTGAGAGTGTGCAACCTCTTTGCATGTTTTTTTTTCAAACTATACCTAATCCATATATTTACGCATGTACCAAATTCAATTTTTTTTATGTGAAAAAAAAGAGCGTTTTACTCACTGTTTTTGATGAATCACGGGCCCTTTTTCGAGGGTCATTGGTAAAAGAATACTTGGAACAAATTCAAGTATATTGTACCGTCTTTTAAATCGTATATATCGTATATCTCTAGATATTTCAATGTCAATAAACAATAAACATAAACAGAGTAGCAAAGATGTGTCATTTACTGAAAAAAAAATCTCCAATTTTTCCAATTAGTCCCACCCTCTCCTCTCCTCCACAGGACAACATGTGCACGGCTTAGATGTTACCCACATACAATGCAGAATATACCTTCTAGAATCAAACGGTTCGGTGAATCGTTCCTATGTCACACCATTAAGACCTGGAACTCCCTGCCAGCTCACGTGTTTCCTTCTTCCTACAGTCCCGGGTCCTTTAAGCGGGGCGTAAAAAGGCATCTGATGAGGCCGTCAAGCTGAGTGCCAACACTGTTAACATGGTACATGTTTACGACGGTGACCCTCTTTCCGAGACTTTGCCTTTAGCTTACCATCAGGCGAGGTCAAGTTTAATTGAAGTGTCCTTTAATTTAAAAAGATATAGGGTTACGAAAAACATTGGAAAAAATGAAATGCTCAAGTGAGACTCGAACTCACGACCTTTCCCTTACATAATAAATGCTATAAAAAATTCATTCAGATATAGGGTTAGTTAATACAGGGTTTTATTTCGAGTGTTCCTTCTCTCGCAGTGATATCGTCTACGTATTTTTCCGTTAGTCGCCTCTTACGACTCCCTTTGGATGAGATGGGGTGGTGATCCTTGTATTCTTTCTACGTCACCACACATAATTTACCATGGCACACACCAATGACTTTCCGATGCTTTTCGAAGTTATGTGTGTATTTATCGCAGGTTTATAAGTGTCCGGTTAATGGCAATAGGCTCACCACCTATTACATTGGGACCTAAACATAAACTGGCGAAATGTAGGTGCTAGCACCTCTGCCTACCCCTTCGGGGAATACGGGCGTGAGTTTATGTTATGTTATGTCACCACACATATGGTCTCGACGTACCTTTTTTCTTTTTTTCCGTGCGGATATCCCCTCGGATACCCCCCCGCCGGAGCCGGAAGGGGAGGTTATGTCGGACTCGAACCGACTAAAACCGCACGCCGACTGTGGGTCGTGGTGCTAGGCCGGAGGTGAGGTTGTCATCGACATATCCCTCGCACCTATAACCAAGTAGAACTCACCCGATCTGCACGCTAGGCCTGGTGTCGCGGCCCAGCTTGGGCTCCAGCGCCCTCCACGTGCTGGGCGGCGCCAGGGCCGCGCCCCCCCACAGCAGCGCCAGGCTCGCCAGGCACACGCGCGTGGCCACCGCGCCGCTCCTGTCTCCGCAGCGGTTGAGGATCGACGAGATCACGGACACCAGCTCCAGGCCGTGGCTTGAGGCTCTGAAAGGTGGAGACACAGGGTGGAAGATTTTCATGCCCCCTGGAGGGGAACTACTCGAACACAGCTTATTGGTTAAGGAGTCGGCCTTACGATCGAAAGGGTCGATCCTGGCCATTACACTACCGACGTGATCCCACTCCTAGCACAAGCAATTTAGCTTGGTTGGAGGGGTTAGAGGGAATATTAGTAACTTTAACTTCTTTTAAAAAAAAAAATACTGGACATAAAGAATTTCACTCAAGGAAACGTTCCTTTATTTTTAAAAAAAAACAATACTGCATTCAAAGATTTTCCAAAACTCGCTTGGCACACCCGGTAATGGAACCGATTAATACCCGAAAAATATATATTCCGTATATTTATGGCTTCAATCGATAGTGGCCATCATAAGGATCACATCTCTCAAAATTAAATTAAATGAATAGAAAATCCCTGAAATCTAAACGTATTACTGGTATGACCAAAGAGCCAATTCTGCCAAGGTGTAAAATGCCTTGCCCGAACGTTTCCAGATAGGTATAATTTGGGTGTATTCAATACAAGTGTGAATAGGTTACTGTTAGGCAAGCGTGCTTCACCGTCGACCACTTCGTCGCTTATCAACAGGTGAGATAGTGGTCAAACGCAAGCCTATCAACCATGGAAAAGAAGATTCTGGCTAAAATGGGTAAGCCTCGGTTTTGTAGTGTTAGGAAAGTGTATTGATATAATACATAAGTAAAATTTCAATTTCACGACAACGAAACCGGACTCTTCAAACACTGCAAAGCCTTACCTGTCCACGCACAAGTACATTTGGCACTACTAAAAGAACAGTTCTTTAATCAATCCCTTAGAAAAATTATAGAACATCCTGTACGCACTCGGGCAGTCTCCCAGAACCGGTTTGTCACACAGCGTGCGAACAATGTGTACGGCGAACGCACTACGAGCTATATTGTCCCCCGGCTTCTTAATGACCTACCCTCGTGTATACGAGAATGTAACAAAATGACGAAGGTTAAGCATAAACTCAAACAACATTTTCTAAATGTAATGTAGATTTGTTTTTAGTTTTATTTATATTATTATTTATGTAAGGTAGTGTGTGTAATTTTATGTACGACAACTCACAATAGCACATGTATAAACCTACGTGGTTTTTTGTTGCTATTATTGACCTATTATAATGTATCTATTGTTTTGTTTTGATAATAAATAAAAAAAAAAAAAAAAAAAATAGATCTTACCATAGTAAATGTATGGGAGCCACAAAAATACAAATTATGAACATCTGAAAAAGCAAAGCTTTTAAGTCAGTTTATGCATTAAGTAAGCGATGCAGATTTCACATCAGTATAAAGTTTTGTAATATCTTTCAAAATGACAAAACAATTATATGAACACAAAATTAATAGAAAGCAGCAATACTTCGATATCTTCGGTTGTGGAGGTCACATGGCAATCGCTTCACGAAAAATATGGAAGTTCAGCTATATAAACCCACAGTTTAACTAGAAAAAGCGGACCCCAGACTCCGAGGTGATAGCTTTTAATGCGACTGGCACTAACGCTAGGGTGAAGAAGAAAACAAACACCCTTTTTAGTTTTTTCGACCCTTTTTTTTTTTGACCGTGGGGGAAATCCTTCATGGATGTTATGCCGGACTCCTACCGACTATAATCCCCACGGTATCGCCCAGTAGCCTATAGTTGGGAGCCCCGGGTAAGCCCTCGGAAGGATGTCCCAGGGCTCCCAACAGACCTACGGCTTCAATGCGGCCTCGTCTAGGGGGTGGTTCGGGTGCTATCCCGCGTCTATGGGGGGGTTTTCGGGTATCATCCCGCTTCATAGGAGGGGGGAGGCGTGCGTGAGTCCGTCACGTCACGCTGCCGTCATGGGCCTGCTTCTGTAAGGACGATGAGCAGCTAACTCACCGTCCTCAGGCACCCGGTCATGGAGGCCGATGGTCTTCGGCGAGTTTTTTCGACCCTATAGGATAACATTTTTGAACATACCTTATCTCACAGATCCGTCTGACAGCTACAGCTTTAGCTATGTCCACTTCCCACTTCAGGTCGTCAGGCCGGGCTATCCCAGTGTCCACCAGTAGTTCTTGGAGGTATGGGAAGCACCTCACCTGTTTATATACCAATTTAGTTTAGCGTAAGACCCTACCAAGACCTTGGGATTGGCAAATTCACGCAGGCTCTCTCCTCTCGTGATTGGGAGGCCAGATGAAGACACTCCTATAATATTTGGAAAGGAGAAAGCAAAGGCGAGTAGACCAAAAACTCGTATGGAACTTTTTTTTATATAGGACACGTCAATTTAATTTCACCTCGCCTGATGGTAAGCTAAAGGCAAAGTCTCGGAAACAGGGTCACCCCATCGTAAACATGTACCATGTTAACAGTGGTGGCACTCAGCTTGGCGGCCTAATCAGATGCCTTTTCACGCCCCGCTTATAGGACCCGGGACTGTAGGAAGAAGGAAACACGTGAGCTGGCAGGGAGTTCCAGGTCTTAATGGTGCGTCATAGGAATGTAATCGGGATAACCACACCCCGTATGTAAAGAGCCAAGACAGCGTGCGGTTTTAGCCGGTCCGACATAACCGGCAATTCGGCGGAGAGGTATCCGAAAGGATGTGCACAGAAAATAAAGGTTCATAGTCATGTGGAAGGTATAGCCATCTACAGTAGTCATATTAATAAACAGTGTTAATATGACTTTACCCCTTTATGAAAAAAGGTGTATTATAAAAAAAAAGTGACTTACCTGGGTCTCCGCCAAGCTGGTGTACAGCATGATGAGGAGTGAGGTGGGTGCTCCTTTGTTGGCCTTCAGTTTGTTTAGTATGGACACTATGGTGGGCACGTTCTCCTGCAAGACGTGGCAGACCATGTACTAACTTCAAGAGTTCAGAAGAAACAGAGATGTTATACATATACTCGAAGCGTCGGTAGCTTAGTGGTTAAAAGGAGTCGGCCTTACGATCAAGAGGTCCCGGGTTTGACTCCTGGTCATTACACTACCGACGTGAACCCACTCCTAGCACAAGCAATTTAGCTTAGGGGTTAAGGGGAATATTAGTAACTTCGGTTATAATATTATTAAAAAAAAATACTGTAACATCTTTGTTTCTCCTGAACTCTCTCTGGACATAGTATGAGATGAGAAGAGAGTAATGTTGTTAAAAATATTCAAAGCCATAAAAGGAATTTAAGCCCAGAGGTAGCTTAGCTGTATGGGCCTCCACCCACAATCTGACCTGCAAGAAGGTGCTTCTGGTGATTGACGGACGACTAAACTAAAAGCCGAAAGAAATCAAATCTTTTATTCGAAATACATCGGGAAAAAGAAGAACTCAGGTGGGACTTGAGTTCTTTCCCACGACCTTTGCCTTACAGGGGGAATGCTCTTCTAACTGAGCTATTGAGTCACACCTGAATCACTTCAAATTTCCCTTCTCTTTATATCTGTCTTTAAGGGCGACGAAAAAAACATAAAAGATTACCTTTTATGTTTTTTTGAAGGTAAAACTTCTATAGTTGCCTTGGGCATTTTCATCAAACAGTTTTATAATATGGGAATTAAACCATTCGCGAACCCATTATTACCTTTTTGGATAAATTGTAATAATTCACCGACTGTTACACTTATTTTTTTTATTTATTGTCCCTGAGCTTCAAAACACACCTTGGAGTCTGGGTACAGGGTTTGGATACAACCGAAGAAAAGCTAATTCGATAGTAAGAAGACACCAACTCCTGGCTGCAAAGTACAAGCTTCTGATGCAACAAGGACTAAAGAAGATGATAATCTTACCTTAGTCTTCGCCATCAACGGCAAAGCCCTTAAGCACTCCAACTTCACAGCGGGACACTTGTCCCTCCCAATCTTATACACTAATATCGGCAACAACTGCACAGACACTTCTTTCTTATAACTCACTAGTTCCACCACTATTTTTAACACATGCAACATTATTTCTTCGTACCAATTTTCTTTACGCTGCTCCAAAAGCATTCCGAGGAAAAATGGCAACAATTCTAGTTTGGCTTCATTGTTAACTGTTTCTATAACATTTAACCAACTTTTCAATTTATCCGGATCATCTCCCATACGTTCCCAGTTTTGGTTCAGTTTGAAGACTACAGATAAATGGCTGTCTGTATACAGTAATGCTTGGAACGTCTTATTGGCTTTTAAGTTTGGTGTGTTGAGACGCGTGTCGTCTTTATAGCTGTCTTGGTACGTGTCGAGGATCTTGGAGGCCACTTTGAGAGCTGATGCTGTGAGGTACGAAGGCAGGTGGAGCCATTGTAGAGAGAGAGCTACGAAGGTGTTGAGGGAAATCGCTGAGTGCTCATATTTGCTGATGATGTTGAGGCCTGGGGAGAGAAATATTTGAAAATTACACTTCATAATTAGGCAATCATCAATACTTTTTATAATATTCTGTGATTTACAAGGTTGGATGTATGATGAACTTCCTGGTAATGCCAGTTCGGTAAGCCGCTTCTTCCGCATTGGGCACTCTGAAAATTTTTCGTCCCGCATTCCCCCACCTGAGGCATGCGACGGTAAATTTATGCATGCCACCCAACCCAAACGACACATGCTCAAGCTGAGCACGCAAACAACTACACAGGGCCTCCCATGACGCATGAGAGCGCCACGCAAATATCCGTTCTTCTCACGCCTCGCCCTGAGGCCCCTGTTCGCAAAGATCGAATGATGCGAAATCTCAGTGTGAGCAGCTAAATAGACTCACATAAATTAAACAGCTCGTGTAGGTACAAAGCCGACGTGTCGGGCAGGTTCTCTGCCAACAGCGATAGCGTGAGGCCCGCCACCAAGCGCAGCTCCGGTGCGTCTAGTGCGAAACAGCGTTCGATCAGACTGTAGCAGGCACGGGGGTCGCGGCTGCAACATGAGAAATAGAATGTAATAAAGATAATAGTTTAAAAAAATTACAAAATAATTCGGACATTTAGTTTGATGGCTCAAGAGTTTTCCCTTTGCCAAGTCTTCATTAGATCGCAGGTGAACATAAAAAAATTCAGTTCGTTATGAACGATAAATAATTACCTATGCGAAATGGTTTTATGTAGGTAATCATCTTTGTTAAATATTTACTATGATTTATTATGAAAGAAAGATCGTTTATGTAGTTTTTACTATTTTTGGACAAAATTTTAACAACATAGAGTAAGCCTATCTTTATCTGCGAGTTCGATCCCCGCTCAGTGCAAATATTTGTATGCATGAATATGAGATTTTTGCATTGGTGTGGTCGTGCCTCGGAGAGCACGTTAAGCTGTCGGTCCCGGTTGCCATACGAACATGTATGGCAGTCGTAACTCGGGAAATGGGTGAAATGGCTCCACATATATGGGCTGATCACCCTTCCGGTCCAATGGCGTCCCCACTGACAGTAGTAGTAGTAAGCTTTACCTCCTGCTAGTTGTGCATGCACTTAAGCATATCCAGAGGTTATGTAACGGCAGTGGCGGCGCAAAACGCAGCTCCCCATAACTGGGGGCTAGAGTAGGACACCGCGGTCCCCAGACCTGAAGGGGGCCATCTCGAAAGAGTCTGGCGCGGTCAGGGAGCGAGACATATGTTTCCGGAAATCTTGTATCCGGCAACCGGAGACCCAAAGACGGCGTGTGTTTTAGTCGGTTTGATTCGTCATTACAAGGTGGGGGTTCCTAGGGGATATAGTAAATACGTACCCATGTTTAACAAGCTCCGTAGATATCCGGGCGAGCATCGGCAGTAGCGCCATGACCTGTTCGCGATGTCGCTGGTATACCGCTGCCTCAGCAACGGCGCAGTACGCCGCGAACGAGCGCTCGATCTGTGCTGGGTTGTTGATCTGTTGTCAGAGAGTCGAAATTAACAGCAAATTAGTAGCAGTGTTATTCGTGTGTGCCACAATATGTCATACGAATTCGGGACATATATCTTGGACCTAAAACATGCTCAAAATGTGACCTATATGCGCAGTACAAGTTTCTTAGGTCTTTTGAGAATATAATGCGGTGCTACAGCGAGGGACACTATACGGTAATGCTGTTAAAGTCTAAAATTAAATTAAATTAGAGTGAATGATAGAATATAATGAACTCTTTTTCATTTAATTGACATCTGTCAAACACGGTGTAAACATCGGCTCTGTAAAATTATTAAATTTTAAATACTTAAATACGTCTCTTATGGTTTAAAATGTGTTCAAACCATGTATTATATTGCATATCACCTGTGACAGTGTTATCATTCAAACTTATTATCTTAAAGTGAAGAAACGGTGTTCTAAACATATATGAAAAAAATAACAATAATTCGAATATAAATAAACTTCTACATAAATCATTAACGAAAATATACCAGCAATAAAAAGAATGGTGTTTTAACATTATAATACAGTGAAATAGTGCAATAATAACGAGTTACAAGGAAACCGTGACATAACATTTTTATTTCAAATCTATTAACAACCTCAGATATAAAGTAAAAGATAAAACAGTACCCACAATCGACAAAAATAGGAACTACAGAATCACACTTAGAAGTATTCACCACTTTCGTCGACTACATTAACTGCTGCTTTGGTCCCGCCGTAGTGTTACCGATTTGTGTTTCTGAGGTCTTGAGTTCAAATCTCAGTTTGACAAGTTTCACTTTTTGGGATTTGTTTTCTGTAGTCAATACAAAAACATGGAGAATGAACTTGAATATGTAAATATCATAGATATAGGAAGAACGCTCGCGCGCTTAGTAGATAGGCCATACCTACAGATTAGGCGTGTATACCTACGTTCCATTTTCGTGAATGAACGTATGGCCGACGGTTACTACGTTAGGGCTGTAGCTTCTAGTATCGTAATATTTGTCGATATCTTATATTTAGGAGTATAGAAAAATGCTAGGCGCATGGTATCATCATGACGGTTTATGCGAAGAAAATAACAATAAAAATATTATAAGCATTTTTTATTTAAATATTGTCGATGTGACAGCTTATCGCATTGTGTACGATCGTGGTGTCTAAACCTGATGTCTAGAAAAGTCTGTATTACACATTTAATTAAAAGAAACTTGTGATTAGTGCTATGTGTTGCATCAGAATCAGCAAAAATATTTTTCATATCATAAAATTCACACATAAATTTAAATATATATAAGTAATAACTTATATCCCGTGGCCCGTGGTCGTATGCCACTTACTCTAACAAAACAATATATTCCAAGGATAAGTGGCATACGACCACGGCTATCCTTGATATTTTCTTGTTTGTCACTTTTTAGAGCGTGATTTTTCGGTAGTCGGGTTTTAGTTTTATGGCGGGCTGTGGCCGAGCGACTGCGAAGTAAGAAAATGATAATAACCGTAGACCGACAAATTTGCAGGTATGCAGAGGTTAATCTCCCTAACTTAAGGAACTTAACTGAGTTAGATTGTTGATTTTCCAGACAGTGAGTTTTCTGTACCAGCTATTAGTTAATTTGTACTATTATGTAAAAAAAGAGTATTTTCGTCGACAAATCATTTGTTGGAGTACATCACTATCATGCTTCTTGTAGTTTCGTGTAGAGTAAAGTAATGAATGAGTGTAACAAATCATTCATGGATTGTGCCAAAACTCGGCACGCTGTCAAATCTATACACTCATTTTCCCAAATGAGAAATAACTTAAATGTTTTGTCTCTTTTTTACAGGCAAAACTGTATATTAGAAAAAAAGAGACAAAGTGATGTTTCATGGTCTGTCTCATGTTTGCCTCATATATGTATAACTAAAATTTGTATATGTTGAATAGGGCCACCCTGTGGTAAATATGAAGCAAAGAAGATCAAATAAACATAACTTAACGTTATTGAGCGATAATGAATGTGACATGGACGTGTCGTTCCAAAGTCTACCAAATACAAACGAAAACCTAAGTGTATTAAAAGACGAAATATATAAACTAAAAACAGAACTACAAATTGCGACAACTGAAATCGATAATTTGAACATTGAAAATAGTACACTTAAAACTCAAGTAAGAACCTGTGAAAATAAAATAAAATTATTAAAATCGATCGGAACCAAAAATAGGAATAAACCTATGAGGTTCTTTTCACCACAATATCAACGTCAAATTCATTCATTTACCTTAAAACCAGGTTTACCCAGAACATCACCGAGGGAATTAACATTGAACGCTGTAAAAACAATCAGCAATAATTTAAAAGATTTATCTCTAAGGCATAATCTCGATTCAAAGTTTGTCGATACAGAATGTCACACTCAGTCAAGATCAAACATATGCAAAAAACTCTTTACGACAGAATGCCAGACTGAGAAGAGGGGAGACGCAGAACGATTGCAGGGGAAGCAGAAGGTAATTATTCTTGCTGATCAACGTGGGAAAAATGTTCGCACTGCATTACAAAAACTTCTAGGTGATAAATTTCGAGTGACAGTCTATTGGAAGCCAGCTGCGAAACTCCATAACATCCTTAATTCAGTGAAACAAGAACTAGGGACTCTAAGCAATAGTGACTTTGTGGTGATATTGGGGGGTATTAATGATAACAACCCGTATGAACTTAAAAATTCTCTTATAAGCTGGTTGCCTACAGTCCGTCACACTAATATTATAATAAGCGAGGTACCATACAATCGTTACCTAAATCCTAATAAACTTAACTATGAACTAAAATTTATATGTAACCAATTTGACGATGTAACTTACGTAGATATGAATTATATACGCTTTGTTCCTAATTATCTACACTTTACAACAATAATGTGTCGTAATCTGCTAAAAGACATACTACGTGTTGACTACACTACTAAATCAAAAATGTACAGCGAGACCATAAAAAAAAATAGTGTAAGCAAATGTAAATTGGCTGATAAATATACTCAGACTTATTGTGAATTTGTTTCACCCTCTAACGAGAATAGAAGTGACTCACAGTGTAATATTCAGGTTGATGCAAATCATAGGTACGATTCCATATTTGAGAATAATAACATTTCTTCTAGTATGTTTTTTCGAGACTAACTTAAGTTTATTTCACCAAAATATAGATGGACTGATGTCAAAGTTGGACCTGCTTACTGTAGTTCTCGAGTCGTTCGAACGTAAGAATAGGGATATTGGTGTACTCTGTATAACGGAACATAACATGGTAAGTGATGATAGAAACTTGTTGAGTGTACCAAATTTTACCCTTGGTTCTATATTCTGTAGGCGTAAGCGTCGTGGAGGATCGTGCATACTTGTTAACCACACTTTATTATTTGACCCAATCCAAGACATTGATAAACACTCGATTGAAAATATAATGGAATGCTCCGGTATAGTGCTTCCAGAACACAACATTTATGTGATATGTATATATAGACCACCGAGATATAGTGTAGAAGACTTGAATAATTTTTTTACTGCATTTCATTCCTTGTTAACTGCTTTCTGCTACGGTAAAAAGAAAATAATACTGTGCGGTGACTTTAACATCGATATACTGAACAAAAGTGCTGGGTGCACTGAATTCATGCAGATTTTGTGGTCCTTCAATTTAAAAACAGGCTTTAATCAACCTACACGGCTGATTAGTGGAAAATGTTTAGACAATGTATTTTACAATACAGGTTATTGCTCACACGAGGTACTTGAGTTTTCACTATCTGACCATACTGGACAGTTATTTACAGTACCCGTAAAACGTGTTAACTTATATAAGTACTGGTACGTTGAAAAGCGAAACTATTCACTAAGAAATATCACAAAATTTAAAGAGTGCCTGGAGTCACTCAGTTTTCAGGAAGTGTACGATTGTCAAGATCCTAATACCGCTTTTAGTAAATTTTATGAGTTGTTCAGATTATTTTATAATCTATGCTTTCCAATAGTACGTGTTAAAATTACAGCAAAAAGACGTCCAAAATGGATTACAAAAGGTATAAGACTATGTTGTAAACGAAAGCGCCAACTCTTATGGCAATATCTAAAAAACCGTACACATCAAAATAAAGAAACTTTTAAAAACCTATCGTCTAGACTCAATAGGATTATAAAATTGACACAGATATCGCAAAATGACAACTTTATTAATAACGCAGCAAATAAATGTAAAGCTACCTGGGCTATAATTAATAAAAATAGATACAATGTTCCCAGGGAATATATACGGAGCATTATATTGAATGACGAAGTTATTAGCGATCCTACACAAATTGCAAACTCGTTTAACGACTATTTCGTTGATCAAGTAAAAAAATTAGAGCAAACTACACCCAAAATAAGTTTCAGTAAAAAATCTAACTCTTTGTTTATGCCTCCTATTATTCCTGCAGATATCGATAAAATCATACTGAATCTGAAAACGACAAAAAGTACTGGATACGATGAAATTTCAACAAAAATATTAAAACACGTGTCTTTCAAGTTATCACCCATTTTAAGTCACTTAATTAACCTATGCATATCTCACGGCGTATTTCCCAATGATTTGAAAATTACTATAGTCAAACCCCTTTTTAAAAAGAACAACAAAACTGACATGGGCTGTTACAGACCCATAGCTCTAGTTCCTGTCATATCAAAAATATTTGAGAGGGTTATCCACGAGTGTCTATACAATTATTTTGAAATTAATAACTTATTAGCTGACGAACAAGTCGGATTTCGAAAGAACAAGAATATCAATATTGCAATCTATAACTTTCTTAGCGTAATTATGACCGCAGTAGACCAAAAGAACCAAGCCTCCGCCATTTTTATGGATCTAACCAAGGCATTTGACTATGTGGATCACAAAATTCTATTGGATAAACTGTATGCTTATGGAGTGAGGGGAAATGTGTTGGAATTGATTAAATCTTACCTAACTGACCGAATACAAACAACGCAAATCTCTAGAATATGCAGTTCTACTAAACAACTAACAAATTACTCGTCAGGACAGAGAAAAATTGCTTTTGGGGTGCCTCAGGGTAGCGTGCTAGGACCGCTTCTCTTTATTATTTATATTAACGATTTTCCAAAAATAATTAACTATAAGACTGTACTCTTTGCAGATGACAGTACAGTTGTATTTACTGGCAATAACAAAACAAAAGTTGAATATGAAATGAACAGTACTTTGGACGATTCTATCAAATGGTTGACAGCAAATAATTTGAAAATTAATTTAAATAAGACCTGCATAATGACATTTAAAAATAGGACTAACAAACTAACAAACTTGGACGTACGATATAACGGAACACAAATAGAACATGTCCAAGAAACTAAATTTTTAGGACTAAATATAGATGATGGGCTAGATTGGAAAAGTCATCTTGAGATATTATGCTCTAAAATAAATCGACACTCTTACTCTTTATATATGCTATCTAAAACAGCCAGTACATCGACTACTATAACAGCGTATTACGGATATGTGTTTCCACTGTTAAATTACGGTGTTATATTTTGGGGTAATTCAACCAACGTTGAAAACATATTTAGGGCCCAAAAGAAGTGCATAAGAGCTATATGCAGGTTGAAAACTATGGACAGTTGTAGAGCCAGTTTTATTAGCCTGCAAATTTTAACTTTACCGTCCATCTATATTATGTTATTTGTGAGAAAAAACATGCAACTTTTTAGAAATCTCAACAGTAAAAGACATCACTTAAAGATATCTTGTCCCACAAATACGACGGCATATCTTAACAAAAGTGTATTCTGCATGGCTCCTAGATTGTACAACCACCTACCTAATTCTATTCTACAAACAACACATTTTAATGAGTTCAAGAGTAAAATTAAACGGTTATTGCTGGAAAAATGTTATTATTCAGTGGAAGAATACATCAATGACAAATTATTGACATAGATACGGTAGTCTTTTTTTATTTTTATTATTAATATTTTTTTTACTGCTAAAATGACGTTTCAAATAAGTACATAATTCAATCAAATATTTTTTTCAATGAAAATGAATTTTGTTTGTTTATATGACATTTTTTTTATATTTACTTTTAATTTATGAACTTATTGTGGTTAAGGAGAGGTGGTTAAAGAGGAATTTTATATTGACATTATTTATTAACTACCTAATATTGATGACTTGTGACGTAAATTCATATATAATTTTGTATCAGTATACACTACTGCATTTGTACGCCCATATGGCATAGCATAGCGGACATTTATTTAACTCTGTCAACTGTAACCTATGTTAACAAATGAAATAAATGATTATGATTATGATTATGATTAATTTTGGACTTTAAATCTGTACAAATAAAGTCTAAAATTTAATGGTATTTTTCCCAATATCAGTGGATGTATCAGAATGGGGGTCCAGATGTTCCAGAAAAATTGTGTCCAGAAAAATGTTAGCACCGTCTCAAAAATAATAATATAATTTATTATTTTTGAGACGGTGCAAAAATTTTTCCAGCTGTTATCGGTTCTTCTAATTGCTATAAATTAATCACATATTTTAAAGTTTACCTGTTGACAACTAAGACATGCAAGCAGCAGAGAGGACTGAGCAGTTGAGTGTGGTAGACTCAGTAACAACTGCCATGGTCTGATGCTGCATTCTCTCTGAGGGTGGCAAGTTAGCCACAGGAATACCGGCCGAAGGAGTTCCAGGCTGTTTGATGATACTCTGTAAAATATGAACATGACCAGACCATGTAAAACCACTGATTAAATAATGCAGTTAGACAAGAAAGAAAAAAAAATGCTTGGAATAGGTTCTCATGGCTCATCAGAATAGAATTGGAATACCACATGGAAGGGTCACAGCTAGTGGAATATAAAATCAAGAAGTAATGTCCTTAAATGTAGGTAACCATAAAATTAGGTGATATTTTACCAACTTACATGTAGTCAGGATGGGTGCACAAAGCATGCATCTGAGCCAGTACATCATCTTCTGCTCCCTTGTTCTTCTCTAGAACCGTGATAAAGGGATGCTGTGGAGTCTTCAACGTGAACTGACACTTGTACTGCTTGCCCGGAACCAGACGGGCCTTCAAGTCAAGGATCAGTAAACCAGCCATTGTTGATATTATTGCCGAGTAGTTACTGGGAAAAACAGATACTTTGATTAAAAAAAATCTGCCTTCATAAAATGTGATAGTCAGATAAATTTGCAGTAAGTACTTGTGGTTACATACATATAGTCATATCTGATATCATTGGTGAAATGATGAATTGGGTGAAATGCCTCATGCAAAAGAGCAGACCACCGGTCAATAGCATCTCCTGCTAGAAGTACATAAGATATCATTGATATTCTATTGTGATAGATCTGATTTTTCTGATCTGAAAGTCTCTCTCGTCTCCCATGTGCATCAATTTGCAGGTGAGGTAGACCCATATGTTCATTAAAAAAATTAAGTATGTTTATCCACCTTTTAGAACCAATATAGCAAGTTATGGATAGTTTGGTTCTAATTGTATGTATGTATACAAATCATAATGTGAGTTTTAAATCATTTATTTGGTACAAAGTCAAGCCAAGTCCTTAGAAAGCTTTTTCTGTGGATGTTAATACTTACTGTGCAGTTGGTAATAAAGTGACTACAGTGGACATCGTATGAGCAATTTCTAGCACTCCGAGCTCCACCAAGGCCAGTAGACCCTGACATGCTGTCAGGCTCACTCTTGCATCCTTCGAAGAACACTTTTCTCTCAGAAACCTTAACTCATTATTCTCATTGACAAACCTTTGCCGTTCGGTGGGTTTAAAATTAGATTTTATCGTCGATATCAATTTATCGACTGCGTTTACAATCAAAACACTGTTGTTAGTTTTTAACTTATATTCTATTTCATCCATTTTTCGAATATTTTGATGGGCAAATAGGAAAATAAAACCAAAATAATAGATCGCCGGCTATGTAGTAAGGCACCAGCTGAATATTTTTATTTTGACATTATAACGTCATCGACAGCAATTGACATACTCTGACATTGTAGGTATGTCAAAATTGTCAGACTATGTCAGTTTTCGTTTTTCGCAGACCGTCCTATGAATCTTCAATCTATACCTTACAATAATCTTCCCAGAACTCCCGTTAAAATGAAAAATTGAATCGAGCCGTCGATAAAATAGTGTTTACAAGTTCATCTAGCATCATTTTCGCAATCAAAGTATTATAGTATAATATAATCATCAATCTTTTATTAAAATATATACATAATTCAAACAATGGAATGTAGCTCTTTCGTAAAAATAGAGAAATGTCAAAAATCGCGTTTCGAATTCCGATTTCAGATATTTTTAATATTTGCAGCATTATTAACGAAAAATACTGGTGAATTTGTCAAAATAATGCTTTTACTTTCTCTTCTCATCTGGAGCTCTGAACCATTCTTCTGAACTGAACAAAAGCGCTTGATATTTGGTATATACATCTTCACAGTAAAGTAAAATTTAAATATCGTTTATTGTAAAGAAACAATCACATTGTAAAGAAAAAAATGTCGACGCCGCCTAGAGAAACTATACAAAAACAAATCCAACAAGACTGGGCCAACAGAGAGTACATCGAAGTTATAACAGGCAGTATAAAGAAGATCACAGACTTCTTGAACTCGTTTGGTAAGTCTTCTCATCTCATCATTATACCATCCATGGTTATTTTACGTCGATATCATCACCGAGTAACATTATCCTTAACAGTTCTAGCTTTTCCTGATATATCTATATTTTCCTACTAATTTTAATATAAATAAATAGAGTCACGCAACATTACAAATGTGAAAGTTTCTGTGGATAGCTCGAGGGTGGGATGTTTGTTATTCTTTCATTTGGCTTATATATATCTCAAGAATGTTTTCCGGTAACAGCTAATATGTTTCATTGAAATATTTATGTGATGGATGATTCATAATATTTACCACTCAGAAAGACTTTATAATATACATAAATTGATACTAGCTTTTGCTCGCGGCTCCGCTCGCGTGGATGTCGGTATCGCGACCAGACATAGCCTATGTCCTTTCCCATGGTCTAATCTGCCCCTATACCAAATTTCATCAAAATCGGTTCAGTGTTTAGGTGTGATAACGTAACATACAGACAGACAGAGTTACTTTCCCATTTATAATATTAGTATGGATATACATTACAAGTCTTATCTACCTTATAACCTACTGCTACTGCAGTTGTTATTTAGCTCCTAGAAAGTAATAAGTTAATAAATTTAAGTAACATGTATGGGGCTGCATCAAGGTCTTTAGCGCTGAGCTAATTTCAATTGCTAGTAGCAGCACATATACTTGTTGATTCACAAATGATTCCCTGGTGTATGCTATCCTCTCAGGGTATGGGGATGGTCTCCCTCTCATTCTGAATTTTTGAACTTTTCTTAATTTATCCTCTTGTTTTCTTATAGACATGTCATGCAGATCTCGCCTTGCAACCCTCAATGAAAAACTAACATCTTTGGAGAGGAAAATTGACTATTTGGAAGCTTGTGTAAGTGTATATTTGAATTATTATTATAATAGAAAAAAAATATTGCCTGCCATTGTGGAAATTTGGTGGTGATCCTGTTGAAAATGATAAGTTTACCTTTCAAATTGAAATAAATTATCTGATATATGACCATGGGTAGGTGCTAGCACCTCTGCCTACCCCTTCGGGGAAAACAGGCGTGAGTTTATGTTATGTTATGTTATGTTTATATATACCATTTCAATAAAATAAGTTATGTCTAGTTTCAAATGAATAGGATGCTTCTAGGCAAGTATGTTCCATCATGTTGAGAAAGTGGTCAAACTCGGACAACTCGCTACAGAAAGAAAATGTGAATGAAATATTACTATAATCACAATATGGTTTCTGTCCTATAGACTGCTAAAGTGGAGGGAAGAAAAGAAGTAAGACTTGAATTGTGATATAAATGTTAGTTGTTTTATTTATTTTGGGTAATGTAATTAAAAATCTTTGTTATTAGATAGAATTTTTGTTATTCCCTGTTAAAAGATGTAATGATAGTTCTAAACTAAAAGAAGAAATCTAGAATTATATTGTACTACAGATCTAATAATATCTATAGTTACTGTCATAGGATGTGACCATTCTGATTTCTATATAATAATAGTTTTTACCCGCGGCTCCGGCCGCGTGGATGTCGGTTCCCGGCAATTATTTAAATTTTTCTCGCCGTAAAAACCACCCTTGAACTTATATGAACATTTAAAAAATTGCCCAAATTGGTCCGGGCATTGTTGAGTTATGCGCTTACCAACACATTTAACAATTCATTTTTATATTATAGAAGATTATCTATTGGCATTGGGTTGAGTGATACTAAGCCTTGTCAAACCTTCCCCTAGGGGAGGGATGGGAAATGGATGAAATGGCCCGCCAAAGTTGCGGACGGGTCATCCGTTACTGTGGGGACAGAGAAATAACCAGTGCATCGAAGAACATGTTAAACTGGTCCTAGTTGTGATACAAAACAATTCATTTTTATATTATAGAAGATTATCTATTGGCATTGGTTTGAGTGATACTAAGCCTTGTCAAACCTTCCCCTAGGGGAGGGATGGGAAATGGATGAAATGGCCCGCCAAAGTTGCGGACGGGTCATCCGTTACTGTGGGGACAGAGAAATAACCAGTGCATCGAAGAACATGTTAAACCGGTCCTAGTTGTGATACAAACATCTATGGTAGTCATGTGGAGGTGAGTGCTGATGCATCACAAGGTGGCCACCATGGAGAAGGAAATGATAGTGGAGTTGTTGCAAGGCAATCGAGTCGCGTGCCAAACGTCAAATGGACTCATTCAGTAGGAACGTTATACCTATGCCGTCCTTCGACTTCTGACATCCCGCCCGTCTCTCTTCCCACCCGCATTCGGCGACGCGTTTTTATTAGGCGAATTATCAATGGGGCATCTTCGTTACTTAATCATATTCTGTCCTCCGTGGTGGCCACCCTAAACCTACATCTGGGTCGCAAGTCCCAGGCGCCGTCACAGTGTTCCTCTCTGTACCACGTCATGGACCCGGCGACCGCACAGTGAATCCATGGAATGCTGAGAACCAGATCTCACTACCATAGATGTTCGTGTCAGTATGAGGGAATAGGTAAAATTACCCACACAGAAGGGCTTATCACCATGAGCGGTGTCCTCACTGGAAGTACTGGTAGCACAGATAATAATTATTTTTAGTTATTTTTAAGCTATCGCGGTGTAAACTCATTGTTTGCTCGGGACTTCACGCGATAAAAACTTCCACTTACTTTTTGCCGACGTTTCGGGTGCGATGCTGCACCCGTGGTCACGACGTGCAGCATCGCAAAATAACAATGTACCTAATAGTTGGTAAGTAGTAGGAAAGTAATTTTATGTGTAAGAAATAAAACAATATTATATTATTTTTAATTTATTTTGTTTTTTTTTCAGGTAACTAAAGGTGAAACGCTAACATAATATAGGTGGTATCTACAACTATAAGATAAGTTAGAGTAAGTGTATAACTTAGTATACAATGCTATTGAGATTGTAGTTTTGAACAATTATTGTATAAGTTAAATGCTTGTTATTAGAATAAATATTTAAATAAGTACATAATCATTGTAGCCAGTATGTCATTTTAATGCCAGGTACACATCAATTGAACCTAGACATAAAAAAATTGTGGCAAATTATAAATTCTGTAACTTACACTTATTAGGTTACCTAAATGTTCACAATAGTTCATTAATGTTCCCTCGGTATATCATTCGCTTGGTGTGTTCCAGGCATTTTACAGGATTTATGTTATCTTATGCTAAGTACACATTATTTTACTAAACCATGGACATACAGGAACCAATGTAACCACTTTCCAAACAGCTGAAATTCTTAATTTTCAATATCTAATACTAGTCTTCTATATACATGCATAATTATCATTGTACAGATTGGATTGGATAGTAGATGACTCTTTTTAGGGTTCCATAGCCAAATGGCAAAAATATTGTGGGTCTAGAATGTAGATAGTACACTATGTAATTATATCCTAAAATATTTACATATTTATATATATTTATTACGAAGTATCTTTTCTATGATATTAAATACTTGTGTAATATTAATAAAAATATGTTCATAATAATATGAATAAATATTAATCTTGGTCTAACTAATATCGTTAATATTTAAGCACAAAATGTAACACTGCCAGTAGCAGAACTGATTGGTTTACATAAGGTATAAAATATATGACTGCTTACAACAATATACATAATGATGATATTTTAAATATAGTTTAAATTGTCAAGATTATTAATTATTTTTTCTTTTAATACCTCTATCATATTCATAAATGACAAAAAATGTTCAGGAATCCAACATTCAGGCTTTTAATAATAATACTCACACAAAATATGTTTTGTTGAATAGATTTGGGTAAAGTATCATGGTCTAATGTAAAGTAATTCAAATCATACACTATATCCTTGCACAGATTCAATATTACTTATTCTAATATTATATTTCAATTATATTTTTTCAAATAGAACTGCTATTCCTTGCCCACCACCGCAGCTCGAGGTTGCAATTGCTCGTTTTAGATTACGCCGACTGAAAATTTAAATACAAAAGTCATGCAATATAACAGGAGAGTGGTTCTCGGCGAAGAAGAATACAAAGGATATATTGGTAAACGTACCCTAACTCATGGATGAGGTGGAGAGCCATTCGAGCGCCGGTGGCGGAGACAGGGTGCCCCAGAGCCAACGCGCCTCCACTGACGTTCACTCTGCTTAGATCAATCTTCAGAAGTTTAGCAGTGATCAGCGCTTGAGAAGCGAAGGTCTCGTTTATCTGTGAAGAATTTGTCGTCACTCATCTATTATCCCAACTGTTTGCCCCCTACTGTTTGCGCGCTGGCCAGACAGGTTGGTACAGGGTTTTATTTTCGAGTTTTCCTCTTGCAGTGATATTGTCTGCATATTTTCTCGTTAGTCTTACGACAACCTTCGGATGAGATAGGGTGGTGATACTTGTATTATTTCGCTGTCACCATACGGATAATAAAGAATTTGTCGATAATTTGGTTATTGTAGTTACTACTTCTGCCTGGTTGTTGTTGGTGTGGCGATGATAGGGCCATAACAAAATCTTAGGGGTCTAGGCCACCTTCGCCTGCTGTAGGCCAGTATACCTCCCGATTGATAGTCGATGCTCTGGCACAGGCTGGAGGTCGGACGGCAGATATTCAAGCCAGAATGAACATAATTATGGCCTTCCCCTGGAAATGTAGGATAGGCAACGTGTTCCACAGTATCGAACCATTTGGCTGAAGAGGACGAGACCAAAAATACCTCAAATAAATCAATATCATCCACTTTCAGTCTTTGCTCTTCCAGAAGCTTCCGAACAGCGGGCACAGCTGCGACGCCCGTTTCTTTAGGGTCTACCCCCACACTCGTCCAGGCTGCGACCCTGGCGAGTGGTCGTAGGTTGTGAGACGTCATCGATCCTTCGCTGGCTATGAGTAAGGCTGCTGCTCCATCAGCTGGAAGCTGGAAAAATTATTTGATATCAACCTTTGCCATGTATCTCGAACAAATTTAAGGCAATTAAGAGATAAGTTTGTAGTGAATTCTTGGAACGAATGGATCAAAGATACGGTTCAGGTAACGCAATTGATCACGAAATGGGTCCTCTATAAAAGAAAAGGTCACTGGGTTAAGTTTTTGAATAACTAGAAAGTAACAGGAAAGGAACATGTGGAGGTGGGAGAAAATAACAGGAAAACATCCACTGCTCAGTTCAACAAAGTAACTTACAGAGGAATTGCCAGAAGTTATAATGTGCCCATCGTCTAATAAAGAGGGTAGTTTACTCAGATCTTCGGCCTGTAGGGTCGGCTGTGGCAACTGGTCTGTGTCCACTTGAATCTCCTTATTCTTCAGGGTTACAGTTAAGCTGGTCAGCTCCTGTTCAAAAACTTTTAATTCTTGAGCTGAAACATAGGTCTGTGATCAGGTAGCGCCTCGACCAAAGATCGAAAGCGTCTATTCCATCTGGGTGTTACAGAGGTTCTCGTCCCCGCACTTCTGAAGCGCTACCGTTCTTGGCCGTTACAGCTTGGCTTGGATGCGTGGAGATCTGTACTAGAACATCAGCACCGCTTCATAAAAGTATAGAAGGGCGAACCCCTGCTCATCAAAGAGACACGCGGATAAACTAAGTTCCTAAATCAAAATTCTATTCCCGCTTCAGTTGAAGTTTAGCCGGAAGGAGCAACGTCCCCCTCAAATAAAAGAATTTAAACGTTTTGGTATTATCAAACCTACCAGTTTTCCATTTCAAATGACTCTGGAGTGCAAATTCATCAACTTGTTCCCTCGTCACTTCGTACTTCTTTGCTAATTCCTCTGCCATTTTCTGCATTGATTGACCTGTGAAGCTGTCAGGGAATAACTTCTTTATATGGTCTTCTAGAAGGTAAGGTGTGCCTAATGCAGTTCCAAATCGAACGTTTCGAACTAGCATGGGTAAAGAAGACATCAATTCTGTCCCGCCAGCTAGAGATATCTTTGAGACTCCTGTTAAAATATCCTGGAAGAGAAAATTAAGATTGTGATACTCGAAGGAGGCAAAATAAATTATGTAGGTTGTAACTTGTTCTTGGTTTTAGTAACTTGATTGTGACTTCAAGCAACTTTCTACCTAATATTTTCTGAAGTTTACGCGAATGTCACTCATTGAAATAAAACCACTTTACGGATTCTATCGCGATATATTTGTTATTGTTACTTTTTAGCCGGACGTTTCGGCTGCTTTGCAGCAGCCATTTTCGCGGTGTGACTCACGATGGTAGTTGTCACATAGTTTGAAGTATAAGTTCTCTCAAAATACCCGAATCATGGTGAATTATTGGTGTTCGTATTTACGCAGAATGAGCTCACTGTGTTGTTAAGTCTTGCTGGATTTTGCTGCTTACTGTGTTTGATTAAGTGGATGACTGGGTCCCAAGTCCCAAGCTGATGGTACGGTCCATCCATCCTCTCTATTAAAATTTGGGTGTTTTTTAATTTCAATAGCCTCGCGGATCATTCTAGGAATATATCGGTGTTCTTTGGCGAGTATCTGTGGTTTATCAAACCTTAGGTAATGGTTGGTGCCTTTTTGCGCGTGATCACATACAGCTGACTTTGTCGAGCGTTGGTGTTTTATGTCAGCTATGTGTTCTTTGACCCGAGTACCAATGCTTCGCTTGGTTTGACCAATATATGAGAGCCCACAGTCACAGTCTATTTTGTAGACCCCTGCATCTTGTAGAGGTAGTTGGCACTTGACAGATGGTAAAAATTGACTTATCTTCGTTGGCGGCTTGTAGTATGTGTTGATTGAAGCTCGCTTCAAGATGTAGCCAATCTTGTCAGTGACCCCTCGTACATTCGGTAGTACAGCAGGCTGGCGTTCGACCGTGGCTGGTGTTTCTCCATCCATTCCATTCCAGTCATCCACTTAATCAAACCCAGTAAGCAGCAAAATCCAGCAAGACTTAACAACACAGTGAGCTCATTCTGCGTAAATAGGGTAAACTTGCCTAATTCGTACCCCTTCAAGGAAAACAGTCATATTTTCAAAATTAGTGAACAAAAACTGTATTTTCTTTGAAAAAATGTTAATTTAGTTTAACCTTTTGTTATAATCATAATCAACTTTAACATAATTCTTATCAACTTTTTGGAAATTATCAATTTTTAAAAACCTAAAAAAGGTACGATTTACGACCATTGATCTTAAATCGTACTTATATATTCTTAAATCGTACTATGAGATCTAATCATTGGTTTACAGTTATGATTTCAATATTTCTATAAGAATAAAGTGGATAATAATATTAAAACATAATATCAAGTGTTAGACATTAACACATAACAAATAGGTATTACAAATGGTCTTCGCCTATTCTTTACATTTGTAATCTGTGGTTTTTTACAGATACCCGCGCAGAGTTCATGTACCCATTCCTCACATTGAGTACATTTAATCATATTTTCTTTTATATCCTCTTCGCATATTTTACAATATTAGCTATAATTTCCAACCTTTTTTTTTTCTTTTTTTTTCTTGCTGTGTCGTTTTGGTAGTTTTATTCATCTTTGCACTAAGGTTCTTCGTTACGGTCTTTATCTTTGATTCTTCTATTTAGACTTTCAGTGATGATGAGAGCACCCGTAGTTTTACTTTTTATGCCTTTTGCATTTAAATTAATATGCATCAATTTATAGTCAACAGATTCTTTGGAAACTTTTATTCCTAATTCGTACCAGTACGATTTAAGACTTCGTGTCGAGTACGAAATAGGCGCATGAGTCGAAGAAACTTTAAAATTACCACCAAAAATAATGTCAACAAATACGTGCTTAGTTTTACGTCTATCGAATTCGTAAATATATGCATAAATACAAAATAAATACTAAGATAAACTAAATAAGATAGAATTTGAAGTGTGCTCTTACGAATTATGTAAAAATAATAGAAAAATAGTAGATAAAAACTTATTTTTTCAATATTTCTGTTGTTAACAGCGCGCCGGCATATATCTTTCAGATGGTAATATGGCCGAGTAATGTTTACATTTTTTGTCACTAGAGACGCTGATGGCTATTACCGATGTTGAGATTTAAGCAAGGTACGATTTAAGCGCAAGTACGATTTAGGCAAGTTTACCCTACGAACACCAATAATTCACCATGATTCAGGTATTTTGAGATAACTTATACTTCAAACTATGTGACAACTACCATCGTGAGTCACACCGCGAAAATGGCTGCTGCAAAGCAGCCGAAACGTCCGGCTAAAAAGTAACAATAACAAATATATCGCGATAGAATCCGTAAAAAGTGGTTTTATTTCAACTTTCTACCTAGTCAAATCAGCATATATAGCTATAATCCGTCTGCCACGACTGCCACTTTTAATTAATTGGCAGTTGGCCAGGGCATTTTCAACCAATGTTTCACTCTTTTTCCCATTTGGCAAAGGAAAGAGAGCAGGGAGAATCGTCTCTTCGTCACTGCTTTGACCGCTTGTCATTATCGTTTGCTACTTTAATACCTATATAAAAAATAAAAAAGTAAAATTTTGTACCACCGCACTGGTGATGATCGCTTGTAAGCCAGTACCGCAAACCTTGTTGACACCCAACGCAGGGCTGCTTAATGGAACTCCTGAATAGATGCCACAATATCTAGGCGTTTTCCCGCCATCGCATTGGCTTAACTGAAACAGATATTTGGTCTCGTTTTATTTTTTCAATCTATGTTTATCAAAACAGTTGTATTCCAATAACTTACAAAATTTATGTTGCCAACAATGGTGCTATCAATGTATGAAGGGTCTACATTGGCCGACTGTATTGCGTCCTTCGCTGCCGCTGCAAAGGCGTATGATGCTTGCAACTCTCGAAGTGGGCCGCCATAGCTGCAAAATGGTGTCCGTTTCCCGCCGATTATGAAAATTGCTGAAAGGAATAAAATATCTTAGGTAGTTATTAACCTACTTATCATAACTTTGGCGTAGGTATTTACGTATCCTTTCGGAACGAACCACTTGTATGACAATGGAGATGACTATGGTCTAGCTTGCGTTCGAGTTGAAGGTCGCGGGTTCTATTCCGGGCTAGTGCAAATATTTGTATGTATCATGCATTGGTCTGGGTGTTTCTAAACATAATAATGTACCCATGTAGGTAGGTATTTATGAAATATAAAATGTCTAAGCACTAAGTATGCTTAAATTTTTTGCATAGATGGCGTTGTGGTAGTATTTAAATAAGAAAGGTAAATTCAAAGTAGAAAACTAACCTAAAATATGTTAATATCGGTTTGTCCTTCATAAGTCATTCATCATAACTTATTATTTATCAATTGTCGACATATTTATAAGTTACGTTAAGGAATTGAGTTAGGTATTATTTTAGTAAATTGAGAGGTAATCCGGGTAATAAAACAACTGATATCAATATTATTACGATAAATAACAACAAAAATAATAGCTTTAAGCTTTATCTAAATTCATTAAAAGGTACACAATAGTTGAATATTTACACGATCCTAATCAATAATCATAGTCTGCGTCTGTGTACCCCTCCCTCAGTCCCTCACCCCTCCATAACGATTAAAAACATCGATTACTATCTCCCATCAAATATCGAGTAAATTAAAAATGAAACTAACCTTTAGCAGCGGCCGCCATTTTAGAACAGATAAATAATAATTGCGCGCGAAACGTGTTTTATTCAAAACTTTTATTCGTGTACTAAAATAATTATAATAGGTATGTTACGTTCTTATCATCGCTTAGTTACCTATATTGATAGAAAGATTATGCTCACAAACATTTCGAGTTGTTGCAAGATAATATTTTGTTGACAAAAATATGAAGTTTTTTATAGCACTTGAGTTTATCAAGATAGCATCGAGCTCAATGTGACATAATGTTATGTAGCTAGTTTGATAATTGTCAAAAACTTATCGGTTGTTTATTACCTAAGACTCGTTTCTTTTATAAAAAAGAAACAAGTCTACATAAGTATTTCACGTCAATATGACTTCACTTCGTCTGATGGAAGTCTCAGGAGTTCAGGAGGATAGCCAGTGTAGTAATCAAGTATGTGAAGGTGAGACGCTCCTTAGGAATAGCCATAAAGGTGCAAATTGGGAGATGTCTGTGTCCAACAGCGTATTGCAATAGGCAGATATATTTATTGGAAGAACTCCTTCAATCAATTCAAATACATAGGTATTATAAGCCTTTAACCAATCTTATTTTGTCTACCACTAGAAATGGGCCACCAAGATTAATGCATATTCGTGCATTATACTGAGCGAGAATTGAACCCGCGACTACCGACATAAGTAGCAGTCGAACGCCCTGGCGCTCGATCCTACAAAAGCTAAACCACTATGGTGCTGCAGTCACTGCAAAAAATGACATATAATTTTAGACTTTCTTTCTATAGGTCTAAAGTTCAAAATGAAATGAAGTCAGTTTTATTACACTTTTTCAATAACTCTGCAATAAAACATTTAATTTTGAACTTTAACCGCTTTGAACTCTATTATTTAATGCCGGTTTTTAAAGTGGCGGCTTCATTGTGGTTTTGCTTTAGCAGAATCGAGGCCCTGGATGGATCCAAGACGTAGTGTTAGGCATGCAGGCCAAAGAAAAGATGAAGGACTGTGTGAATGTGGATATGAGTATGATGCAAGGTATGAATTGGTACTTAGACAGTTGAAGATTTAAAAAAAACTATAAAAAACAACAATAAAAAAATAGTTTATTCAGTTATTTACAAAATTAAAACACAAGTCACCGTCCGTAACCATAATATTCTACGCTTCAGTCAAGAGATACCTATACTCGTACGTATTATATTGTTACCAGGAGAAGGAGATATTTGGAAATAAGCTAAACAGTCTCCAGCAGTAATGCTATTCCTTGGCCACCCCCGATGCATGCTGATCCAATGCCCCTCTTAAGTCCTCGACGCCTGAAAGTAAAGAGTTGTGCTAAAATTTCTTCTCGATACACGACAACCAAAGTGGCTGAACAAACGCAAATTAATGGAACTCGTATCATATCACCTGCATAGTTCTTTAATAACACCCCGTCGTTTTTGCGTTGGGGGTTAAAAAAGGAAGAAAATTATGGTCAAATTGAATTGATTGATTGAATTGTTTTTACATATTTACTGCTTCGTGTTTCGAATAGTTTGTACTGACGGGGTTAACACGAAGCGATAAACGATTTAATTGCGATTCAGATAGCGCAATCGCTCAAGGCAGTGAACTGATGACCAAAACTGAATGACAATCGTAGTCAAGTAATCGTGTCGTGGTGCTGGCGCAGTGTTTAGATGAATAGGGAGATACTTATGTATTTTTCATCCTACCCAGTTAAGTGTCCAGTCTATAGGTCAATTACCTGAGTTCATGAGCCAGATGCGCGGTGATCCTAGCTCCAGAAGCACCGACAGGATGTCCCATAGCAATCGCTCCACCATTGACGTTCAGTTTGCTCTGGTCCAAACCGAGTTCTTTGACACACGCTAGCGTTTGGGCGGCAAATGCTTCATTGATCTAGGGAACGAGATTTTTTTTTAAATGTAGATTGCTGCAGTTAGGGCTACCATGAAGGAGAAACCGTCTGAAGTCGAGGAAATTAGTGCAACATTGTTCGGTATTTCTTAAGAATTCCCCTGAATCATGAGTTGAGTTCAGAAAGCTCAGCTTTAAAATAAAAATATAGTAGAAAGAGACTACTGTGGGTTCAAGATCAATCTTGGATGTAAAAACAAGGAAAAGTTTGCAGAGAATCCATATTACCTCAACTAAATCTATATCATTTAGTTTGAATCCAGTCACAGATAACAGATTCTGTATCGCTGGCACGGGTCCAATACCCATGATGCTGGGGTCTACGCCTACGAAGGACCAGCCCAGCAGTCTCACTAGTGGAGTTAGACCGTGCTGTTTGACAGCCTCTTCACTAGCTACTATGATAGCACCAGCGCCGTCGTTTACTCCCTGCGAAGGAATAATCAAGAAGTAGAATATTACAACTATCAATAGTATTTTTTTTGTTTGGCTATTACATACAGGGGCTATTGTCATCTGACAGCTGCCTCCGAGAGGAAGCCCGCGCCAGAGCATCGTCCATTGATTGACAGGTATATCAGAAAGTATGGTTGGCTTGGGTCCTAAGATTTTTAAAGGATTCCATCTATAACTAATTGATTTCTTGTCTATAAAATCTACTCACAGAAGAGTTACCAGCAGTCACAACGCCCCCTTTCTTAAACAGAACGGGAAGTTTGCTCAACATTTCAGTAGTGGTGTCGGGGCGTGGATGTTCGTCTATATCGACGACTTTCTCTTGCTTTCGGACCTTCACAGTCACTGGGGACATTTCCGCTTTGAAAACGCCCGCGTCCTGCGCTGCAAGTAAATGTAGACTTTTGTAAAGTCTCCGATTGGAGATTGGGAATATGTCGACTACTACTTCAAATTAAAGCGAGGCCCCACTTGTGCGTTTAAAAGAATTCATTTCATTGCTATAATTTTATTTGATTACAATTACAAATTTCTATGAATGACTCGACAACGCAGCGCGCTTTGCAACAACTGGGGCCTCACCCTTAAACGATGGCGGAATGGTGAACCTCCACCATCATCACTTCCAACGGGGACGCCGTAGACCGAACGGGTGTTTATCCCTTCTGGGTGTGTCTTTCATTAATGGTGAACGTAAGACAGTATGTTTTGGATATTTATATTAAGCCTCGGTCTAGTTGTAGTATAACTGGATATATCACCAAACACTCACCAGCTTTCCATCTCTTCTGTGATCGCAAAGAAAATTCATCAACTTCTGTCCTCGTCAGTCCATACTTTTCAGCCAAGTTCTCAGCTGTTTGTGGCATCGTGAAGTTACAATACGTATCCAAAGAACTAGCTGTCAAGGCATCTTCGAAAGGTACCTTCACTCCCAAATTGACTCCGAAGCGCGCATTTCTTACTACAAATGGTACTGCAGACATATTCTCTGTACCACCAGCAAGAGATACTTGCGCTGCACCAGTAAGAATATCCTGAAAAAATGGAGTCTCTGGTATAAAAACGCACAAAGCTCAGAAATTGCTGAGTTGTTGTAGTTACAGCACTAAGACCATACAGTGCTCATAAATATACCTATGCTGTGGTTATACATTAATTAAGTACCTATGTTATATAATTTAATCGTCTTTGGATTTCACTGCTTTCGGATGGACTAAAAAGGCCTATTGTTACGCAAACTTGTAATTCAAATGCCTAAATTACGTGATTATAGTAACTGTAATTAGAATTTCTAATGAAATCTTAATACTTTTTTATTACCTACTAATGGGCTCGCGTTTGAACACTACCTGACGTGATGGAAAGTCATCATATCGTCGAAAGTGGAGCATAATGCAAATAAAATGCAGGTTTTACCTGTGCACTATTGATAACTGCCTGAAAGCCAGAACCACAGAGCCTGCTAACGCCAAGAGCGGGTGTCTCCTGTGGTATACCTGCCTTCAGGGCAGCGTGACGTGGTGACAGACCGCCATCAGATGAGCCGCTGATCTGGAAAAAATAATATTTAACTGGTGGACCCTGAAGTTGCTCGAGCTAAATATGAACTTAAAATAGACGAAAAAGGTGGTAGAGCTGCGATAGATTAAATACGGATGAGGCCGAGGCCACACTTGTGCGTTGCGCTGTGTCATCTAGTGCTTCCAGTCTCGGTATATTTTCGAGTCCCAGGACAAAAATATCGAGACTCTGTTTGGTCCCGGGATTCCCGGGAAAAACGAGACTTTCGAGACTTTTTAAAAATTTATTTCTGTGCCCTTATGTAGGTAATCCAGGTAGGGATTAGGTATTTTGTTAGTGAATACAAGATATTTCAATAAGGTCATTTATTTTTCAAAATGCCGTCATCTACCCAAGTGCGATCGATGGGCGTCGGTAGGCGTGAGATGTCGTGCGGTGTCCCACAGGGATC
Source organism: Eilema sororculum (assembly GCA_914829495.1). Taxonomy (NCBI): domain Eukaryota; kingdom Metazoa; phylum Arthropoda; class Insecta; order Lepidoptera; family Erebidae; genus Eilema; species Eilema sororculum. The sequence goes on from OU618549.1 coordinate 21,942,060, forward strand.
GGTCTGGGGCCGCTCCTGTGGAACATCGGATACGACTGGGTGCTTCGCGGTGAACTCGCGTTCGGTGCCACCGTCACGTGCTACGCGGACGACACGCTAGTGACGGTGAGTGGCGCTACACACCGCGAGGCGACCCAGAGGGCCACGACCGCTGTTCCTCAAGTCGTGGATCAGATCCGGCAGCTGGGTCTCGAGGTGGATCTGCACAAATCCGAGGCCTTGTTCTTTCATGGCCCTCGGCGCAGGCCACCCCCGGGATCCAGCCTGACAGTAGGAGGTACTCCCATCGACATCAAGCCCCGGTTGAAATACCTGGGGCTCGTACTCGACGGTCGGTGGGACTTCGGAGAGCACTTCCGAAGACTGCGCTCCAAACTATTGGTGACAGCTAACGCGCTGGTGCGGCTGCTGCCCAACCTGAGGGCCCCGGAGGACTCCTGCAGGAGACTCTACGCGGGTGTCGTGCGGTCCATGGCCCATTGGCCCTATACGGGTGTCCCGTGTGGGCGGACACCCTTTTTTTTTTTCTCGTGCGATAAATCCCCACGGAGCCGGTGGAGGTGGTTATGTCTTACTCGAACCGACTAAAACGCACGCCTTGGGTCCTTGGTTGCCGGATGGGCGGACACCCTGGAGACCAGATTCATGCCCTTGTTGCGTGCGCCGCAGCAGAGGAAGGCCTCCAGGGCAATTAGGGGATACCGCACGATACATTTTTGAATAATGATAAATTTCATTGGAATCTCGAAAGTCTCGTTTTTACCGGTACTGGAAGTTGCAGTCTCGAGTCTCGAAAATACAAAAAAATCGTCGAGACTCTCGATATTTTCGAGACCGAGAGTCCCGGGATGGAAGCCTTAGTGTCATCGCAACGAAGCAGGTCATTCTTAGACATTTTTAATCAAATAAAATTATTAGCAATGAGACAAATTCTTTTAAATTTCTAAGAATTACCCTTCTCCGTGTTGACGATGCAGCGGTGAACCGGGCACTTTGGTGTGAAACCTTCTCTAGCAATTGATTACAATAGGCTTAGTGATCCATTGAAGAATTGGAGACCATGGTGACACAATATTAAAAATAACAATGGTTTTCTCCAAGTGGGCTGTTCTAAAATTTTATGATGTATAACCATTTAAAATATCTTGATAATTTTAGTTTCTCTACATTACTTCATAGAAAATAGTAATAGCTGCAAGAAAGTACTTACACCATTAACTTGGCCAATATTAGCGGTGTCAATAATAGCAGGAGCGACGTTGCCAGCTTTCAGAGCGTCCTTAGCGGCAACAGCGAGCAGGTCCGAAGGGTGAATGTCTTTGAACGCGCCCCCCATTCGGCCGAAGGGTGTGCGCTTGGCAGCCACAATGAATATACCTAAGGACAGACCATATGTAAATGTTTTGACCTCTTCTAGCTTATGCCCAGCTCTTTGCTGAAGGGAAAAGGATGGTAACTGGATTTTACTTCTGTATGTGGCTTTGCGAAGATCTTCAAAGCCCAAGTGAACTTCAACTGCACCTCAAGCTCAACGCAGTCTTTTTACCGGATGAAATGGTCTTTTTTATGCAGAAATCCTCACGAATACCAGGCCTATCGGTCATTGGGTGTGTTATTATCGCCATTATCGGACTCAGACTGACTAAAACCGTACGCTGCGCTATCTCGGGTTACCCAAATACGTAGGGTTATACAATAGTCTTTAGGTTAGTCTGGCTATTTAATATTACCATCTCATGAACCTCACTAATAAATTGAATTGAATCGGTACAAGTGAAGATATCTGCCTACTCCACAAATGAGAATGAGGCGTGATAACTTTACTTTACCAAGCGTTAAGTGATACAGATAGGTATGGTTTACAAAACAAATCCTATGAAAGTCCAAAGCATAAACTCGGGAGTATTGATGCCACCCAATTCAAAATTATTCGGTCACATAATTATTCCATTTCCCCATTACCTATATTATTTATTTGTCCCTAACAATGATTCCTATTTGCTTCTACTTCCTACACATTCCTACTTAAACCGGTCTCATTCATTCTCATTCACTTCACGTCAACTGGACGTTGACCTCTGTTTAAAGAATAATGAAGCTATTTGTAATAAATGTACAGTTATAAAAAATTAACCAGAATAGTTTGTTTGTGAAGTTGTTTTTTCGATATTCATTAAAAAAAAAAAAAACAAAGCAGTAGTTTCTGGTTTACAAGAATGAATTAAAAATACCTTTATTGATAGCAACAGCCATTTTGTATTAACACACGTCAGCACACAAACAATTCTTTACTGTTGTGAAGTTGTGATAATTTCTTGATTTTTATCAAACGAGTATTAGCGGTGGGTGGCGCGTCACGGTCATGGACGGTGTATTGATACCTACTTATTCGTTTTATCTTTACTGTGACACTCTTGACTAGACTTTGATCATATTTTGAACAGTTTAGATACCTAGGTGTCGTAAATTGTGATAAGTTATGAGCATAAAAGCATAAATAAAATAACCATGTTGTCTGATAAAAATTAGCTTGGTGTAAATATGGATAGTGAATATGAAAATCGCATTGTATTAGTTACTAACTGATGCCCGGGAGTTTGCCCTTGTGGAGAGTGCTGTTCTCGTTTGCATCACATAGGGGAACTTCTTTTTAAGAAACCTTCCGTGGAACTTTTGGATCATACGAAAAGAAATCCCGAATCGGTCGACCCGTTCTTGACTTATGCGCTTGGCAACATCTATTTCTATTAAGTACCAAGATGACCACATTTCCTCCTTCTTACTTCCAACCAACTAGTTAACGTTAGATGGAGGTCTATCACAGATAGCCTGGAGTGAGCGATGGATATGATATTCCAAAGGCTACCTCACCTAGTTGCCGGGGAACTAATGGTCCGAGGTGGACCTGCAGATTTAGTCGACTCGAGGCCGATATATCTAACTACCCCCGCTGGTTCCGGTGGAAGAATTGGGGGGGGGGGGGGGGGGTAAGGTATCTGATAGGATTACCGCAGTTTAAAAAAAAAACGACCATGCCCAACGCATCCATCTCACACATGACACATCGTGACAAATGCTGGCATAAGCCACATTGACGGAAATGGCGCGGTCTGTCCGATTGCCATTTGACACATCTACGATCTTACGGCAATAGGGTGCGAACAAACCATAGCGATGACATAGCGGCGACACATAACGAAACCTTTTGTTAAGTTGATTAAAAAATATTCTTGTAATCGGAAATCGGAACCCCTACCAATTTGCTTCTTCGAGCCGGATTGAACTATATACATAGGTATATACATATAAAAACGCCTTTATCCCCGAAGGGTTAGGCAGAGGTGAAATTACACCCAAATTTCAACAATCAATGTATTCGATGCCCGTAATTGGGGTGAGCCTATTGCCGTATTCCTGGCACTATTGTAGGTTGTGAGGTTGAGTCTGCGCTGTAATATCCGTCTGATGTTAAACAGTCCTATCCCTTAGTCGCCTTGTACGACACCGCATGGGAAGAGATGGGGTGGCCCATATTCTTCTCTGCCGGGAACCACGCGGCGATGACCCCTCAGTGTGCATTATTGTGTAGTTTGTATCTTATTTCTAACCTAGTCTGCTGTAAGTAACTTCGTGGCCACAGAAGATGGATTTTAGGTAGGTTTGTTAAATAAAATAACATTTTTTTCGTAACATGATTTAATAACTTTCAAAAATTTGGATCTTAAAATATATTGAATAGAAAATTTTCGACATTACGCACAATGTATCACGCTTTTATTTACATATATATCGATATACCAAGATACTATATCTAGGTATACTTACGTACATAGAGTAGAGTATCTTGGTTAAAACCATTTATTTACATTTCTTATATAAGATACAAATCCTTTCACGCCGTTCGAGTAACTCACTATAGGTAGTAGGTCCTATCAGTTGGCTATTGTTCAATCAAGTTCAAATCGGACTAGCACACAAACGGTTCCAAACCATTGTACAAGATATAAAACTATGTACTAGGTAGGTATGTATTGCCAACATCAAATCAGAGAACGCAAAAAATCAAAGTCTTAGATGGAAACCTCCATTTTTTTTGTATAGGCAAGGGCACATTTTCAGGATACCAGAGGTTCTTATTAGAACTTCAGTGTGGCAGTGAAAGTATAAAAACATCGCGTTCGTTCACTCATTCATTACTCTTTCATTCAGTTGTTCAAGTTTAGACGGACTCGACCATGACCGCGATGCCTTGTCCGCCGCCAATACACGCTGAACCGATGGCGCGCTTCAATCCCCGACGTCTGTATGGAGAAAACAAAAAAAATCAGTTGCATATTATAGAATAATAGTTTACTAACAAGTTAAAACCTAACCGAAAAGTATTGATAGATCATAAGAACCAGTCCCATAGCGGATGGACCAGATTGACTGAGGAGTTTCCACCCCTTGTTTTACCTTCAGCAACATGTTGCATTTTACAGAGTTTATCAGAGTTCCAAAGGCTGATATCTCTAATTTCCCTTTCCTCATTCTCTTTCCCGTCTCTAAGTCAAAGCTTGTAGTGACATAACATTTAGTTTTGTATCATAATCTGTAATCTCAGCATTCTTACCTGAGTTCATGCACTAGATGGGCTGTGATACGTGAGCCAGAGGCACCCAGAGGGTGTCCGAGAGCGGTAGCTCCACCGTTCACGTTCAGTTTTTCCATATCAAGCTTCAGGGCCTTGGCGCAAGCCAAGGTCTGAGCGCAGAAGGCTTCATTAATCTGTCAATGAAAAGTAGTGAACGATTACCTCAGATGCACATGCTTGGAGTGCATTTTATCATCCATAATGTTTTTATTAATCAAACTATCATTTCCTTGCCAAAACTGAGATGGATGGTGTAACAAAAATGGCTAAGAAGAGTGGTCTGTGTACACTGCTGCAAATTTGAAAGGAGCACAAAATGTCATAAGAAAGGCAGTGACAGTGGATGATATAGGTAACGGTTTACCTCAACATTTTGCTTTTTACGTTTAGTATAGTAAACTTACCTCAACAAGATCAATGTCGTTCAACGTCAAGTTCGTGACCTTGAGCAAGTTCTCAATAGCTGGCACGGGTCCAACTCCCATAATGCTGGGGTCTACTCCCACGTAAGACCAGCCCACGAGCCTGGCCAGTGGTTTCAGACCCTTAGCAGCTTCCTCATTGGCCAGGAGAATGGCGCCTGCACCATCGCTGATACCCTGGAGGAAGATCATATTTATAGTTTAGATATTTTTGAATATTTTGAGACCTGAGATCAGTTTCTTCCGGCTGCCTGGTGGTGCCTCGAGTGCGATGGCTCTACGAGAGGTATCGAGTTTAATCTCCAGGTCGGGAAGAGCTATTGGAAGTAGCAAGAGAACTCACCGAGGCAGTGCCAGCTGTAACAAGGCCTTCCTTTTTGAACACAGGAGCCAGTTTCTTCAGGCCTTCAATAGTGGTCTGTGGACGAGGATGCTCGTCGACCGACACTTGGACGTCCTTACGCTTGATGGTTAAAGTCAGGGGTTCGATTTCTGCTTTGAAGACTCCAGCGTCGTTAGCTGTAAGAGAAACATAAAAATTTAGAGTAGCAGAACTACTTGATAGATAAATTATTATTTGTATTATTTTCTTCTGCAATGAGGAGGCTAAGTGTACCGTGTATTGATTTCTACTCAATACCTGTGAAATCCAAGGGTAAATGCTGGAGGTCCTACACCCCACACATATCTTTCCTTTCTTTCTGGAAATAAATTGGCGTATCCAAGTATCTAAGAATACTTACCAGTCTTCCACCTTTGCTGGGACCTCAATGCGAAGCTATCAACCTCATCTCTGGTAATCCCGAACTGAGCACCAAGTTTTTCCGCTGTCATGCCCATAGGGAGACCGCAGTAGGAATCCGTGAGACCAGCCCACAATGTGTCTTCGAAGGCGTAGTTGGAGCCTAGTGCAGTTCCGAACCTTACTCCTCGGACAGCGAAAGGAGCTTGGGACATATTTTCTACTCCGCCAGCAAGAGAAATTTTTGCTGCACCGGTTAGAATGTCCTAAAGAAGACAGGGGAGTTAATAAATTGAAATTGAAGGTCGACGAAAGAGTGGTTTTTGAGTTTTTCGTTGGTTTTTTCCTCACCTCAGTGGCATAGTGGTATACATTGCCTTATGTACTACATACATACATACTCGTAAAATGACGCCTTTATCCCCGGAGGGCTAGGCAGAGGTGAATTAACACCCAATTTCACCAATCATTCTATTTGGTTCCACGTAATAGGGGTTGAGTCTATTGCCGTATTCCAGGCACTATTTTGATTCGAGCCTGGCATCTAAGTCTGAGTCTGGGCTGTATTATATCTGTCTGACGTTAAACAGCCCTATCCCTTAGTCGCCTTGTACGACACCGCATAGGAAGAGATGGGGTGGCCCGAATTCTACTCTGCCGGGAACCACGCGGCTTTGCCTTGCCTTGAGAACTGTAGGCGCTCAATTGTACCACTCTAAGTGCATAAGATGTTATGTAATAAAGTTTCTAGAAAACTCTAATTAGAAGTAATGAAGGTGCTCCGTCAATTGATCTACTTCTTTGGACTCATTTACATAAGTAATTAACTTCATTAGTTTTAGTGTCGTAAATAGGTATAGTTACTACATTAATTTCATATTTAATTTAGTAATATAATATAATAAAAAACCTAATTAAGTACTTGTATAATTATGTCCGTATAAGACGATTTCTAATGATTAGTTTGAATTTATTAAGAGGTAAATTGAGGTTTAGGCAAAAAAATTAAGGTTGCCTGTAAGAAATTGCCCCAGATCGATAAGGCCGCCATCTGTACGAAGCATATATTCTGTATCTCTAATTGTATTGTTTTATCCTTGGTGTACAATAAAGACGTATATTTTTTTTTATTAGACTGTTTATACTGGAGATTGATGGCGCTTTGTGGAATCTGCTACACATATAATATATAGAATAGCACACTCGTACTTTTCCACTCAGTGGAAAAGTTATTTTTTTTTTTTATTAGGTATTAAATTCATGACAAATTTATAAACCCCAACCAAGAAAATGCAATAAACGGGTGGACCGTGGATCATAGAATTCTTACCTGTGCACTGTTAACAATTGACTGGAAGCCAGACCCACACAGTCTGTTGATGCCTAATACTGGCTTTTCTTTCGGAATACCAGCCTTGAGAGCTGCGTGACGGGGTGTGTAAATGCCATCGGTTTGAGATGCCTGTGACAAACGAAAGGTTAAAATAGTTAAGCTAAGCAAAAGCAGAATTTCTAGGAGCAGTTTGATGTTTTGAGTGTAACCGAATCCAACATTTTTGAATGAGTTCCACTTCAAACTATAGTCTACGGTTTTTTTTCCACCTAGTAAAAGCCTGCAGTCTTTAACATATAATATATATTTACGAGTATATATGTTTGCATGTGAATGAGCAAACATTTTCGCTTATTGCGTGAAGCCAGTATTATTTCTGTCACAAATCATCGCTTTAGTATCCCTCTAACGCCGGGTTTCCACGGTGCGAATGCGAAGTTTCACGGACGCGGACACAGACACAGACGCATTTATTATGACAAACGGGTCTGCAATGTCACGGACGAACTGGGACGAACCTCTTACCACAGTGCGTAGTCAGCGAAATCATGTACGCGTCCTTAAAATCGTGGATCGGGGAAAGTGGCCCAAACGCGCATTCCATATTAGAAGACCAGACTAACTATTATCTCATAGATCATATAAGTATCATGGTTTTTGTGAGCTTACCGACATAACTTGCCCCACGACAACGGTGTCAACTTGCTCGGGAGCTACTCCGGCCTCCTTCAGTGACGCCACAATAGCAGCGGTCTGCAGTTCCGTGGCTGAGGTATTACGGAATACTCCGCCGAAGGTGCCAAACGCCGTGCGCTTAGCGCCTAGGATGTATATTCCTGTGGACAAGAAATTTGTCTTAAGTATTCCCATGTTATGTGCTTTGCTTACGGCCAGGGATTCGATTTTTCGGAGGCGTGGGGTAGTTATGTTTGGAGCATTGCACTCCATGGATGTGAGACATGGATAATGACAAAGGGGGACAGAGACAGGCTGGAAGCGTTCGAAATGTGGTGCTGGAGAAGGATGGAGGGGATAAGCTGGACAGAAAGGATGACGAATGAAAGAGTACTAAATAGGGTGCAAGAGGGAAGGTCTTTATTGAGAATAGTGATGTTTCTATTAGACAAATCTCAGGAGAAGCAATGATTCTGGAATCCTTTCGAGTAGACGGCAGTTGGCATGCCCGCTTATCAAGGATGCTGGAGATTGAATCGAGGATCGTGTCGTTTAGCCGGGTCCACATGAAGCGAGTAGCCTCGCGAGGCAATTCCAAAGGCAATTCCGCGCATGGAAACTGTCCCCGAACGACCAATGCAGGCTCTGCATTAACGCCCCCTATCCCTCGCGCGATTCCCACGTCTCAACAGACCAAGCAACACCGAGTCGCACCGAGTCTCTCCGTGTGGACCTGGCTAACGCCCATTTGAGTCTAAAAAGTTTGCTTATTGTTTGGATTTGTAAATCAGCTTTACCGGGAGCAAAATTTAATATAATGCATAAAATATATACGTTGTTATTCGTAGCATTAGAGGTGTGATAACATGATGTAATCGATAGAGATTACGCCTTTCTTATCAAATTGATAGTCCTTTAAACCACTAAACCCAATTTATTACTATTTGAAAGGATAGAGCCAAAGTAGGTATAACCTTTAGTCCAGTAGAAATGAATACTCGTAGTCAGTAGGAAGTAGATAGGTCAGGTTTATGTAGATAGGTCAGGCAGGTAGCGGGTAGGTCAGGCACAACTTGCCTGACGTAATTAACGGTAACTAGCACGTAAATAATTACAGAATAGCTCATAGGTTATCATATCACATAATATTAAAAGTTAGACAAGATTATATTGATCGCTAAGTAATATGTTGGCAAACGAAACAAAACCTTGAAGTCTGATCCCGTTCCCGCAACTAATGGGGGCCTATTTCAGGGATAAAAATACATAAAATAACTCGTCTTTCCTTGGCAGTCGGGTAAAAATTAGTCTTGTCAATGTGTATTTGGGTAATTAATATTTATTACAATCCAATCCAATTTTAAAATACTTTAATGAATGAATGAACGAATAATAAATTAATATGTATTTATTAATTAATTTGTTGTGCAGTGTTCCTACAATCTGTGGTCCGTAACATCGGCATTTAGCACAACAACTCCGGTCAATCACCTCAGAAAATTTCAATGAAGTAAAAGTAAATCCTTGAGAAAAGATCTATCCTATCTAAGATCCTATCTCTCAATATACAAATGACAGAAAAAGTTTTGTTTACTTTATGTATTGATAACAGAAAGTACCTAGGTCATAGATTACGTTCTTTTATGGTACAAGTTCATTATCCACAACTTTGGAATTTGACCCCACGATGTAAATTAAGCAATCATCTTGCCGGCAGAAAGATGATATTAATAATTTGAAATTAATAATATGAATAAAACTCACCTTTTGTTGCTACAGACATTGTTAATTTTATTTATTTTATAAAAGCAGATTAAAATGTTATCGCCACCTATCACCCACTGCTTATACTTTATGAGTGAGAGAGTGAACTTTTTTACGTATCGTACACATGATTGAATGGATTGATAATCCTATGTGCCTAATTGAATGACAAGCTGTTAATTGAATGAAGGAAGCAGTGTCAGGGTTGCACGCTGTGCGCTGTAGTGTGATATTTTGTTGTTTTACCCTGGTTTTGGATAAGATCAAATTGCGCCGCTCACAATAAATCTGCAAGAACCATATATTGTGTATAAAAAAAATACTAATTTCTTGCTCATTTCTATTTTTGGCAAGTCGTAAAATTATTTTTTTATACAAGCAATAATTACAGACTGACAGTTGAGACAGTGTTTCCAAATTAAAATTTGCAGCCCAAAATGATGGTATTTTATTTGAAAGAAAATAAACCAATTTCCTCTTCATAGTCTTCTTATATATATTACGATTTTGATTTACATAATGGCTTACCAGTTTTACTACTAAGCTAAATAAAAAACAAAGCTTAATTAAAAAAAAGCTGTCGTTATGAAATTCTCTGCGACTGCGATTTCTGCAATCTGCTTCGAGTTCTATGTTGAATTAATAAAGCCAATTATGGCAGTGAGCAATGCAGCACTAAAAATATTCATTTATTCGAGAATAAAGATTATTTCACTCCGACTTTTGAGTACCTATCTAACGCGACATAGAGGCTTTTTTTAGTCATAAAAATAGGGAAACCTAGAACTAGATAATAGCAACATTGTTAAGTAAATTTTACGACAGACAGCGTCAAAAACTGATAAAATTCCGTTATTTATAGCAAGAAATACTTATGCAATGAGCGATGGTAGATCTGTGAGTGGTCAGCTAAAGAAGTTTGTGTTTCGTGGCAAGTCTACGAGCAACGGTGACACTCGAGGTGAATATTTGGAAATTGTGATACCAGAGCTTCTTACGGCCGGCTATTCGTTCTACACGTGGCCGTCGGCGCCGCTGCTAGCCTGGTATTTGTGGACACAGAGGCGGCATTTGCGTGGACTCCGCGTATTAGAACTCGGCTGTGGTACAGGCCTACCCGGCATATTAGCTGCTAAGTGTGGCGCCCGTGTTACGCTCACGGACAGCGTCGCTCTTCCGAGGTCCTTGAGACACTTATCTGCGTGTTGTGAGGCCAACGGCCTTGTCCCCAATCGAGACGTACAGATCCTTGGGCTAGCTTGGGGCTTGTTCTTATCAGAAGTTCACTCTTTAAGACCAGTAGATTTACTGCTAGCTTCAGACTGTTTTTACGAACCATCCCAGTTTGAAGAAGTGTTATCGACCGTAGCTTACCTGTTGGACGGCACTGACGCGCGATTTTTATGTTCTTACCAGGAACGCAGCGCGGACTGGTCTATTGAAGCTTTGCTGAAGAAGTGGGGACTGAAAGGAGCACTACTCGACTTGGATTCGCTGAGTGAGAGTTCAGGCGTCGATTACAGAGCGTTGGTCGGTGATCGTTCTTTGCATTTACTTGAAATAGTTGCAGTCTAAGGTTATGGCCAGCACAGCAAGAGCAGCTCGCCTATATGTGGGCAATCTCCCCTGGACTGTAGGTCATCGCCAATTGAAAGAATACTTTTCTCAATTTGGACCTGTGCAAAGTGCCAGAGTCGTGTTTGACCGGTCCACTGGTCTCAGTAAAGGATACGGTTTTATAGAGTTTGCAAGCTCTTCAGCTGCCGCAGATGCTACCAACAAACAAGTGCACACTTTAGAAGGATTGAATTTGTCAGTACAAGTTCAAAATAATTAGATACTATAAATAACATTCAAAATGGCTGAAGCACTTCCAGAATACCCCGATTCAGATTTTTCAGATGATGACCAGTCACCTTTAGACATATCCTTTAATAAAGCTGCTGACCATATGAAGAAGCTGGCTAGCAAATTGGACAATGAACAGCTATTAGAGCTGTATGGTCTTTACAAGCAAGGCACTGAAGGCAAATGCAATATACCCAAACCTGGTTGGTTCGATGGCCGTGGCCGTAAAAAGTGGGAAGCGTGGAGAGCTCTCGGAGACTTGGAAAATGATGTGGCTAAACAGCAGTATATTGCCCTAGTGCAGAAACATGCACCTGAGCTAGCTACTCCAAATGTTAGTGATGCTGCTGTGAAAGAAATGTGGGTGGCTGTTTCATCATTATGCAGATCTGAGGAACCCGATCTTGTTTATAACGAGTTATCAATATTGGATGCAGCTCGGGAAGATTGTGCTGACCGTGTAAAAGAGCTCCTTACTGAACACCCTGAGTTACGGAATGAGAAGGATGAAAATGGGTTGACAGCACTGCATTGGGCTGCAGACCGAAATGCAACCAAAGCCTTGCAGGCCGCCTTAGATGGAGGATGTCCAATTGATGTTTACGATGAATGCGGTCAAACTGCTTTACATTATGCAGCATCTTGTGGCCATGTTGAGTCTACCAGGATACTGGTAAGAGCTGGTGCTAAGCTTCTGAAGGATGATGATGGCTGTACTCCGTTAGATATTGCTGCCGATGAAGATGTTAGGAAAGTTCTGGAAGGTGCTAAGGATTAGGTTTCAGCTGATTATTCTGTTTAGTATTTATCTTGTGCAAAGACTGTAATGCATACAAAAGTTTCTCCAACTTTAGTTATATTTAATTGGGATATAATTGTAGTTATTCATAAAAATACACATTGAATATAGTTCTATGGTTTTATTACAAATCTCACATAAACAATGACTTTTTATAAATATTCTTCTGTTGTACTGGAAGAGGCAAAGACCTGCAAACCGCAATATTGAAAATGTATTTATTCATTTTATACTGCAATCGGGCCTGGGGCTGGCCTAAAACCTATAGAAAGAAATACAATTCATACTACTTTCGTTCGAGTTTCGTGCCGGCGGCTCGAAGTTTCGGTTTTATTTCATGATAGCCCCCTGGTGCCTACAGCAGTCTGCCCGTACCTTATATTAAATTTAACCAATCCGGTGACTAAATTTAATATCCCTTTCTTCATAAATTGTCGCCTATATATCCTCGAAATGGTTGCTATATTCCAATACACATTTTACAGCGAGACCTTTAGTGTAAGCTTAGCTTGTGTTATGTGTTCTTATATTGATCTGTAAATATATAATAATATGAGAAGGACCAATGCAAATAATTCAAGAGTACAAATATTTGCAATAGCGGGAAGCAAAACTGCGACCTTGAGCAGCAGTTAAACTCTACCGTCAATAGAGGTCGCCAAATAAGAGTAGCATGGTGTTCTATCAGCTGTGTATAGTAGTCTAAAACATTTGTGTAAATATGAAGCAAGCGTTTCAGCAGAATGACATTTCTACATGATACTGTAAGTTTACGCACGAATATCACACTGAGCCCAATGTTTCGGTTGATTTTCAGCCATGGTCACTAAAAACTTGTTAGAGTAACAAGTACTGCCAGTGGGGACGCCCCGTTTGACCAGACGGGTGATCCGCCCTTCTATGTAGGGCCATTTCACCCAATTCGCCTATAACGACTATCATACATATTCGTATGGCAACCGGGACCGACAACTTAACGTGCTCTCCGAGGCACGACCAGACCAATGCAAATACTCATATTCATGCATACAAATATTTGCACTGAGCGGGGATCGAACCCGCGCCTCCTGCGTAGCGGCCGTGTTCACTACCGCCAGTCACGGAGGCTGTGCGGTTAGGCACCCACAAACAACTACTTGTATAGGTCTGGGCGCCCAACATTTTTATTGTTACTAGTATTTACAGGTGAACCACATTTATAAGTCGCATCGGCAAAGTTCGCCTGCTCAGAAGAGTAAGCTAACGCCGATTAATTACGATTGCCAACGCTATTGAAACACCAACTTTATTGCGTTGCGTTAAGATTGAAAATGCAATAAATCCAGAGAGTAGTGCTTTCTCGCTCATTGTTCATTGTTTCAAACATGGCGCGCAGGCGGCAACCAATAATAAAGGGCCATGTTTGGCATGCGTTGCGATTGGTTAAGATTATTTGGCGCGTTTCAAATATGGGGCTTCTGCGCAGGCACATCGGCGTAACTTATAAACGTGGTACTACTGTACATTGTGCAGGAGTTGAACCCGCGAACCAGCGCTACCAAAGTAACTGAAAGGGATTTCTCTTTCGTAACTCTTACCACTTAAAACTAAAGGTGTATCATGAATAAAACAAATAGGTAACTAGTATCACATTTATCTAATTATAGGTGAGAAAATTGTTTGTTTCCAATACAAAAGTACACAATAATCATAATATACTTAATATTCAATTAATATCACTTATTATAACACTTAGAACAGAGTGTCTAGGGCGAGTTCCTATGTTAAGCCTCGATGACGCTGAGCTAGTTACTAGCTACAAGCCTCCGAACTTCTAAGCTCGCTCCGTATCATTGTGCCTTTTTATAATCTACTTGTGACTATCCGATTGTATTGCTTACTCGCTCACTCGCTAGCTTTTAAATTCACCGACTAGCAGCTAGTAAACTAGCTCAGTGTAATCAAGAATCGAGACTTAAAGACAAGGCGAGACAAGAGACATGCTATCCGAATATCTATGCTATATTTTGCTGATATCTCATATAGTTCGAACCCGAAACTGCCCGATCGAAAGGTCGACTTAAACACTAAACTGCCGACTCTTCAATAAAGGTGGGTCATGTTATGTGATTGTGAATTATGTTGAAGAATTGTACAGCATCGTGATATAATAGCTATAGTCGAGGGCATATCCTATGGACATTATATTCTATGGATGAAATACTCGCACTAGGCTCTCTGTTAAATAAATAATAAATCCGACCGGACTGAACCTAGCTTGCATTAGAAAGCATCCGTTTGAAATAAACAAATTTATTTATGATATTATGAGACCCTTTCGGTACCAAAAACAATGGTATATTTTGACCCTAAAATAGAATCGTATTTTATAATATTTTGCAACTGGTTTTATCCCTTTTTATATATATATATATATATATAGATAATTCAGTAAAATTAGCAGCTACTATAACAACTGTTGGATACTTTTCTATTTCGTCAGTCAAATTAACTATAGATACGTTGTCCGCACTTTCAATGACAACAAAAACTGGCCATTTGGCCTAATTTTACGCACCAATCAAAGACGCGACGCGACAGTGCGCTACGCAATAAAAAGAATCATAACGTAACTAAGGACGTATATGCATCTCCCTCTAACAACAGGTAACCCGTATAGTGTTCTAAAGCTTCAGCTATATTTTGTATATTTATTTAGTGTTTGCGCCGTTTTTGAGAGTCGCCATGTTCCTGCATGTCATGTCTATATAATATTACAATACGTCATTGATTACAACTAAAGGAATATAGACCAACACGTGAACTATACACAGAAGGCTTAACGTATAAGGCATAAATTATATTATCTATCCGGGCGGAATTATTTATTTAATTTTCAACTAACTTCCGTATGAGCTAGAGACTACAAACTTCAGATATCGCCAAGCATGTTCATGCCGGCCAGTGACGTAACAAATGCCTAGGGCACGTCACTATGCCACTTGACGTTTAGTCGCGTTTGGTCAAATTGTCAAAAACAGGAAAAAATCGCGGACTTTTTATCCTGTTTCTGGGTGGTTATACAAAAATAACCACGAAGGCCTAATGCGGGAGCTACGCATTAGCCTTCTAACCTAACCTATCCAAGTCGTTTTTTGACGTTTTGACAAAACGCGACCAAACTCTACTTGATAATGCTGATATACCGGGTAATTTTATAGTCGGTTCGCAGTCAAAGTTTTTGGACGCAGCCGCAGTTTCGAAATCGTCTGAAAGCGTTAATTTCGCGAAACTCATACATTATTCCGTTCACATGCACATTATTCCCAAACATTTTTTTATATCCTCTAAATTAATACTTGCAGACGATTTTACTAGAAATTGTTCTTAAAATCTTTCGTTCCGAAACGACTATAATTTATAATATGATCAGGGTGTATTTACGTCGACGGCTATAGTTACAGAATACGTTCGACAGGTTCATATTGTCAGATCGTTCAGTCTGTCGAGACGCACACTATAAGTAAGCTGTCTTTTTTTTTTTTTTTCGTGCGGAAATCCCCTCGGATACCCCCCCTGCCGGAGCCGGAAGGGGAGGTTATGTCAATGGTCATATATGTCGTAGTCACAGCCCACCCGAACTTAGCCCTTAGAAATGAAAGATGAAGTAATATTAACTAAAATATACACAAAAGAGACACACACACAAGACTTATATGTATTTTTTAAATACCACTTTCACTCACAAAAAGAAAATATCAGTAGACAAAGCTCGTGATGTGTGTAAAAATATAAGCAGATGGCACGTATAGGTAGGAGAGATGTCTCTACCTACCCCAGGGGGAAAAGTATA
The DNA here is from genome assembly GCA_914829495.1 of Eilema sororculum. NCBI lineage: Eukaryota > Metazoa > Arthropoda > Insecta > Lepidoptera > Erebidae > Eilema > Eilema sororculum. The sequence goes on from OU618549.1 coordinate 21,958,108, forward strand.
CGAGTACGAGGAGTATACATATACTTCCATACTAATATTATAAATGCGAAAGTAACTCTGTCTGTCTGTCTGTATGTTACGCTTTCACGCCTAAACCACTGAACCGATTTTGTGGATGTCGGTTATCGCGATAAAACATAGCCTATGTCCTTTCTCAAGGTCTAATCTACCCCTATACCAAATTTCATCAAAATCGGTTCAGTGGTTTAGGCGTGAAAGCGTAACATACAGACAGACAGAGTTACTTTCGCATTTATAATATTAGCACAGTCTAACGATTCATACTACATACAGTCGGTCAACGAAACCGTCTAGACAGAGCAATCGTGCGGGGGGAGAGGGGTGGTGGGGGACGGGGTATTACTCGGTACGCCCATACATTTTACTCGGTACTAAGAATTCAGGGCTGTCTCATTTTTGTAATCACACTAATCACGTAATTTTTTTTCAAGGCTCGTTTTGTTTGTTAAAATTGTTTTTTTTTTCGTTTTCTATATTTAGCTATCCAAGATGGCGGACACGAAATTTTCACAAAAATCGATATGGGTATCGTTTTCAGGGTTTTTGGGGTCGCTGATTGCGAATATAACATCCATTTCGCGATCCAAGATGGCGGACTTGAAATTTTTACCAAAATCGATATGGGTATCGTTTTCAGGGATTTTGCGGTCGCTGATTGCGAATATAACATCCATTTGGAGATCCAAGATGGCGGACTCGAAATTTTCACTAAAATCGATATGGGTATCGTTTTCGGGGTTTTTGGGGTCGCTGATTGCGAATATAACATCCATTTTTTGATCCAAGATGGTGGACTCGAAATTTTCACTATAATCGATATGGGTATCGTTTTCAGGGTTTTTGGGGTCACTGATTGCGAATATAACATCCATTTGGTGATCCAAGATGGCGGACTCCAATTTTTAACTAAAATCAATATGAGTATCGTTTTCAGGGCTTTGGGGTCGCTGATTGCGAATATAACATCCATTTGGTGATTCAAGATGGTGGACTCGAAATTTTCACTAAAATCGATATGGGTATCGTTTTCAGGGTTTTTGGGGTCGCTGATTGCGAATATAACATTTATTTCGCGATCCAAGATGGCGGGTTCGAAATTTTGACTAAAATCGATATGGGTATCGTTTCTAGGGTTTTTGGGATCGCTGATTGCGAATATAACATCCATTTGGTGATCCAAGATGGCGGACTCCAATTTTTAACTAAAATCAATATGAGTATCGTTTTCAGGGTTTTGGGGTCGCTGATTACTAATATAACATCCATTTCGCGATCCAAGATGGCGGACTCGAAATTTTTACTAAAATCTATACGGGTATCGTTTTCAAGGTTTTCGGGGTTGTTGACTACGAATATGTTATTCATAACTATCATAGAATCGAATCGAATTCGAATCCAAATCCAACCCCGAACCCGAACCCGAATCAATATCCAAATTCAAGTCGGAATCGAAATAGAAATTCGAAATCGAAAACGAAATCGAATTTGAAACCGAAATCGAAATCGAAACCAAAATCCAAAAACTCAGACTTAAAATATTACGTTTGCTTGATCATAATTGGTTGAGTAGAACCGGAGATATAACCAAAAGTTGCAATAGCCGACATCCATGCGAGCGGAGCCGCGGGCATCACCTAGTAATATAAATTAGCGTGAGTTGATGTGCCTTGACAGAACAAAGAGAACGAATAGGGGTTATATATAGAATATTACAGAAAAATTATATATAAAAACTGAAGTGACAACCCTGACAAAACTGCAAAAGGCGGCATTTCCGCAAACATCAAACGCGATGAACTACTGTAAGATCTCTCGTTATACTGTGATATTAGTATGGATTAGCTGACCCGGCGAACTTCATACCGCCAATTTACCCGCCCGCGTACCTTCAGATCTCGTTCCCGCTGCACCCTCTACTAGGTATATTAAGCATGCATCCATACTAAAATTATAAATGCGAAAGTAACTCTGTCTGTATGTCTGTCTGTCTGTCTTTCTGTCTGTCTGTATGTTACGCTTTCACGCCTAAACCACTGAACCGATTTTGATGACATAGGCTATGTTTTATCGCGATAACCGACATCCACGCGGGCGGAGCCGCGGGCAAAAGCTAGTTATAAATATAAATCTTCCTCTCAATTCACTCTACGTATTAAAAAAAGCGCATCAAAATCCTTGGCGTAGTTTTAAAGATTTAAGCATACGTAGGGACGGACAGACGCGAAAGCGACTTTGCTTTATACTATATAGTGATAGTGACGATAGTGATGAAATTATGTTTTCATTAAAAAAAATTTTTTTTGCCGAATTGTGATAATTGGTTCACCCATTTGATCTTGTATAAAATCCTAGGATATACATAATGCTCACGACTTTTTCCCTCCGGGGTAAGCAGAGACAGCAGCCCGCCATTTGGTACAGTCAGCATCAAAAAGATGTTGACGAACGAAGTGTTCAAAATGGTCTGGACCTTTTTTACCACCATCCTATTGATGGATTGTTCTGATATTTGGTACAAACGATTAGTTAGGACAATAATACCATTTAAATTAATAAAACAATTTGATTTGGTCTTAATACGAGAGTTTTAAGATCATTTTGAGGCTTCGTCGTCAAGATATTTATGACGCTGACTGTAACTCTACTAATATTAAACCTTACATACACGGACCTTTGATTGCCAATGTGTAAAAATGGTATTTAAAAATACATTCATTTAAATAATTATTTATTTATTATGCTAAGGTTAACTTATAAGTTCAATTAAGAACTTGATACCTTCTCAATTCCTTTTACTATAACAATGTTTAGCCGTCAGATTCATTATCACAAATATTTTATTTTATTTTTAGTACATGTTTATAAAACAGCCGTAAAACGGGGTAAATAGAATTGGGTATTCTACCGACAAGTCAAATAAGTTACTTTATACTAAATGTCAAAACGATAAGTTATAAGGTAACTTGTATGAAAAAAGATTTAATGACGTCACAAAATTTAGTAGTCAAATCAGTTACTATTATAGGTTGGGTGGATGATTAAAAATAAATAAAAACTATAAAATAAGAACCGATGGAATTTTTACAGCTCTTTTACCATTCTTAATTTAATAAGCTCGGTTAGATAATTTATTTTAACTATAGGATAATACCCAATTTATGATGAAATAAAAATAATTAAATGTTATTAGAAATGTAACCAATACATACTACTGGCTGTTGTCTACGCCTTCGCCCACGTGGATGTCGGTTATCGTGACCAAACATAGCTTATGTCCTTTTTAAAGGTCCAATCTACCTCTGTACCAAATTTTATCATAATCGGTTCAGTGGTTAAGCGCTAAACAGATAGCCAGTGTTACAATTATTAGTATAGATACATGCGTAACTTGGATATACTTAGGTTTTGGTAGGTCGCAAGAGTGGGTTTAGTATTACAAGCGCGTGAAGCCAAAAATAACAGGTAGTTTTTATTTGAATTCATGCAAAATCCATACAAATATTATAAATGCGAAAGTAACTCTGTCTGTATGTTACGCTTTCATGCATAAACCACTGAACCGATTTTGATGAAATTTGGTATAGGGGTAGATTAGACCATGAGAAAGGACATAGGCATAAAGTTAGCATAATAAATGCTATAAAAAATTGATTCAGACATAGGCTATGTTTAGTCGCAATAACCGACAGCCAAGCGGGCGGAGCCGCGGTCAAAAGCTAGTTTCAAATAGACATCTAAATCACTCAGACTTAAAGAATAATACGGACAGAGCGTATAGAACTAGCAAATGAAGCCGCAAAAAGTAATACTATAATAGTGCTATCTTGTTCGCACTCATTGTGAGCACACACGAGTGCGAGTGAGATGACACTACTTTAGTATTCCTTGTCTAGAAATTGTCTAGAAATTACTTAAACGGATTGACAATTTTATTTCTATTTACCCCTTTTTACCTCATTTTAGAAATTGAAATATCTTCAGTCCTTACCCACGTAACAAAAGGTAACTGTTTGAAATCAACAGCGCCATTTTTTAACTACCTATACCTATGAAGTGACAACTCGAGAGACTATCTCGACAGGTGGACCTGCCTAGCAGAATGCGTTTATCTAAGCATGTCAACAAATAATGCTGTATTATTTCGAATACGTAGGGAAAAATAAATCTTCTCGGGCGGGACTCGAACCCGCAGTCTTTCCCTTACAGGGGGAATAATGCCTTGACAAAATCGGCTACCGAGACACGCCCGATGTGATTCAAATTTCCTTTCTATTATCTTACGGCGATTGTTATGTATTCGATTTGTATAGTTAGCATATTTAATGCTGTAAAATTCATTCAAGCTGTATTATTTGTTAACATTAGATGGTTTTAACAAAAGATATCCGGCGTGCGGGATACGATTCCCGGACTTAACCTAACTTCGCCTATATTTTCTTGTGTAAATCCTGTATTGAGAACGGATTTTTTTTGTAACAAGAATATTTGAAATAGTTTGTCCAATGTAAGAAATACGTTTTGATATTTTGACTTTTAAATGTTGTTTTTTTTTTACTCATAATCGATTATTTGGTCTAAATCGAAACTCGTAGGTACAGTCAACGTCAAAAGTAGTTTAACAAATTTTAATTCATTGATTACTGTGACCCCTAAACCTTTAAAAATAATGAACAAAACATTAATATAATGTCAACTTTGTACTCTGAAGATCATAAAGCTACATATACATGAATTATATTATTAATACATGTATTGTAATTTAAAAAAAGGTATGTAAATATGTTAGTAATCATTAACCGAGTGAAATTGTAGACCTATCTATATGATTTGAATGAAATTTTTATAGCATTTATTAAGCTAACTTTTTAAGTTCGAAATACATCGGGAAAAAGAAGCGCTCAAGTGGGACCTTTCGGTTACAGGGTCGCCCTTAAAGACGGATATAAAGAGAAGAGAAATTTGAAGTGATTCAGGTGTGGCTCAATAGCTCAGTTGGACGAGCATTCCTCCTGTAAGGGAAAGACCATGGGACTTCATCCCACTTGAGCGCTTCTTTTTCCCGATGTATTACGTATCTATATGATTATTTAAATGGTCATTAACTACAATATTGTTATGACGACGTGCATGAATATTTAAATGACAAATCTATGGAATAACAAGGTAACTAAATAAAGATGTCTTTATCTACATAAATCTACAAATACTGTAATGATTATAAAATAAATTGAAATTCACCAGTGTGAAGCGTTGGTAGCTTAGTGCTTAAGGAGTCGGCCTTAAGATCGAGAGGTCGGGTTTGTTCCTGGCCATTACACTACCGACGTGAACCTACTCCTAGCACAAGCAATTTAGCTTAGTTAGAGGGGTTAGCGGGAATATTAGTTATTCCGTTTGCTAACTTCTCTCTTCATTTTGTAATACCTTTTATACCTTTTAGGCAAATAAATTTAATATTAATCAAGTTATGTCGTTGACCGTACCTACTACAGTATCGCGAGTCATATTTGTCTATCAAAATGTACAAATTACTTGGGCAGTGGCGGGAACCTGTACCCCCCAGGACTGGCTGGCGAACCATGGGCTCGCTAGCCTTGTCCCGGGTGCGTGTGCGTGGGAGCTTCCGCGTCGAGTTGCTTGAGCAGGCGGAACAGAGCCGCCGCCTCGCGGATGCGGCTGAATTCTACGCAGAATGCTTCCACCTCGATGAACAGCTCCTGAGGGTGGGAGATTATTATTACTATTATTATTATTATGCATTTATTCATAAACGATTTTTACATTGTGTTTGAACTGAAAGATGTAAACAAAACAAAAGCAAACGCGCACAGTAAATTAACATTCAGTGACCAAAATTTACCAGATTACGTAAAATAAAATTTAAATGTGGTCCGTTAACATGTATGTCTGAAAATCTGGCACTACAATATAATAAATGAAATCAAATTACAATAAATCAATGTCAAAACAGAAACGACATTATAATATAAAATTAGATGATCCATAATTATAATCCATAGAAAAAAAAAATGTCCAATGAAATAGAAATGTCCGCCAAGTTCATTCGGCTCAATACTAACCCTAGTGCCCTAGGTGGTGGGTGGTGTGAGGGATACGTCAGAGACCCACTCACTTCCGGCAACAAATGAGACGACGACGGCGGCGTGCAGTTTTGATTTTTTTATCTCAATTTAAAATGTAATTTATATTTACTTTTATTATGCGTTCCGATTGACGTCCGAAGTCCATTATGAGAGTACGTCACTTCCTTCACCTTGCTTGGTCGCTTAAAGTAGTTCACTTTCGTTTCCTTACTGCGCTTTTAGCGCCACCTATAGTCTCCGCTAAACAACTAAGCTCCTTACCAAAGCAAGCCGCCATCTTAGTCATTGTTGCGTCGTTTTTCGAACCGAGCACATGGTCGTTACGAAAAATTCAATATTTTAAAATTATTTAAATTAATTTTAATTAACTTTCGAGATTTAAGTAGAAAGTAACTTCAAACTGTGTAGTTTGTTTTCCGTTACCTTTTAAGTGTTAGAAAAATGAGTGATAAAGAGGTTATACCTCCTAGTGAAAAAACTTTTCTAAGTGACGGTAGTTCATCTGATTGTTCGTCGGATCGAGAAGAACCACCAAGGAAACGACAAAAGCGTTCCAGTTCGCGGGACCTGGACGAAAGGTTTGACTTATTGTCACAGCAATTAGTAAGTCAATTGAACAATTTTATAGCTACCTCATTTTCAAACGTGCAAATACCTGTATCTAATTGCATGCCGCATACATCGAATATGTTGAATAGCTCACCTCCAATAGCCAGTGAACAATTTCTATGTCCACCTAAATTAGATGCGGGTAGTATCGTAGATTTAAACGTTTCGATTAAAGAGCCAACCGTACCGAAGGCAAAGCAAACACGGGTTGACAAAATTAAGTATATGCAAAGATTTGACTCGTCTGAATGGAACGCAGTTCGATACACAGAAGTTCAGAAGAAGTATGTGGCCTTTCCTGCGTTTACCGAACTAAGAGTAAACGAGGAGTTACGTCGTCTCGAGGATCCCTTTACTCCTTTACGATGGTTTCAAATGGAGCGTAGTTTTGCAGCGCTATCCAACGCGTTCTTGGCTCAAAATGAAGCTGTAAATTCAGCGTTACAATCTCCTGTTGATTGGTCTGCCACTGCTGACAGTTCAGTTAATGCATTAACTATTTACGAAAAGCTAAACCAGTTATTTGGTAAAAACTCTGAATACAAAACTGTATCGCACGATATACTTCAGATGGTGTGCGGGAAACGAGCCGAAGTGTTAGAATTGCGCCGTAAAGATATCATTAAAAAATTAAAAGATAAATATATGAAAGAAGATTTAGCTAAAATACCTCCTTCTTGCGAATACATGTTTGAACCCGGTCAGTTAGCGATATATTTACAGAAAATTGGTGGGGTAGATAAATTACAAAAGCAGACCCAATCTTCTACCCGCACCCGGGCAAAATCCCCCGAACCCTCGACTTCTTTTGCTAACGCCAAGCCATTTCGTAGCCGCCCCAATAGCTTTTTATAAAACAAAACAAGCCGAAAGCAAAGATTCCGAGCGAATCAATTCCAATAACTTATCAGCTAAAAATAAGGGGGGGGGGGGAGAAAATATAAAACAGAGGGTAGAAGAGCGGGAAATAAAAATAAATGACTGTACAGGGTTTTCAGCCGGCTGTCTAAGACGCTTTCAAAACACTTGGGCTCTTTTCAATCCACCCAGATCAATTTGGAAATTAATAACAGGTCTCAGAATACCATTCAACAAGACTCCGCCATTGGTTTTTCCGACTCTAGATATTTTAACAAAGTATCAAACTCCAACATCGCAATTAATGTCAACCGAAATTCAAAATCTAATTCAATTAAAAGTCTTGGAGCCGGCCCCCCTGACACCATCTTTTATATCCCCTCTATTTATAATTCCAAAATCCAACGGAAAAAGTCGAACTATTTTCAATCTCAAAGCACTAAATCGGTACATGGACCCGAAGCACTTTCATCTCTTCCATTATCATCATGTGCCCAATTTTCTACAACAAGGAGATTGGATGGTGAAGTTAGACCTAAGCCAGGCTTATTATCACCTGCCTGTAAAGAAGCAACACAGAAGGTTCCTCCGAATCAGTTATCAAGGTCAACTGCTTCAGATGACGTGTCTGCCGTTCGGCCTAGCTGCAGCACCTCGTATTTTTGCTTCTGTAACAAACTGGACTGCAGAAATACTTCGCAAGAAAGGACTAAGGTTAGTGGTTTACTTGGACGACTATTTTATAGTACATCAGGACCGAAATACACTAACATCTCAAGTAGAAATCGCAATACAGTTTCTGACCAGCTTGGGTTTCTGGGTCAATATGGAGAAGTCGGTAACTACACCAACGAAGTTAATCGAATTTCTAGGAATGGAATGGGACACCAAATCCAATACGAAGTCCCTACCTTCCGACAAGATACAACGAATTCAGCAGTTGTTGCGAGTACGACTCGCGACCGGCAGTTGGAACCTAAAACAGGCGCAACGCCTTATAGGTCATCTCAACTTTGCAACCTTCATCACCCACCGGGGAAGGTTGCATTGCCGTTTACTACAACGTCACAGCAACAAACTCGGAAACTGCCCGCGATCGCAGATTCGATATCCATTAGAAGTACGTTCAGAACTGAACTGGTGGCTGGATAATGTCAGTCAGAAATCAACGATCCATCCCCAGAGAACGCCCACGACGAATCACGTCATCACAGACGCGTCGGACATTCAATGGGGGGCTCTGGTGAACAACGAAATGTTAACGGGCCAGTGGGAAGAACATCAGACCAAGTGGCATTGCAATCTAAAAGAGATGTTTGCTGTGATAGCCGCTATATCAGCCAAGGCAATGCATCTCCAGAATTCGTCAGTGATTCTTCAGAGCGACAACAAAACGGTCGTAGCTTATATAAAGAACGAAGGCGGAACACGATCGCGTCTTCTGCTAAACTTGACCCAACAGTTGCTGAGCCTGGCGGATCGTCTCAACATTGTGCTTTGCCCTCACCACCTACCAGGGCTGTACAACACAGAGGCCGATCATCTATCAAGGAATCGTGTCGCCGCCGAGTGGCACCTAATAGATGTAGAAACATCAAGGCTGTTCAGCATGTGGGGCATACCAGACTTAGACCTGTTCGCATCACAGACAGCACATGTCGTAGCAAACTATGTTACGCTAGACTTGTTAGACTCGAACGCCTACTTTCACGACGCGTTCAGCAGATCCTGGCATTACCGACTTGCATGGCTATTCCCGCCACCCAGCCTAATACCCAGGGTACTACATCACCTAAATTCAGCTTCCGGCCGGTACATCTTAATAGCACCCAAGTGGAAGAAGTCCTTTTGGAGGCCAGACCTGAAGAGCCGTGCTCTGAAGCGTCCCGTGAAGCTCAGAGATCTGGACAAGACGCTGGTGGACATAGTAACAATGCTGCCACCCGCGCAAGTCAGCAAGCTACACCTGGAAGCTTGGCTCATTTCGGGTGGGAGGCCCTGACAAGCGCGTGGACGCAGCAGGAGAAGAATTTATTGTCATCTTGTTGGAGACAGTCTACTATAAAGACATATGCCCCCATTTGGAGTAGATGGGTGAGATTTTGCCAAGAGAAGAGCGTTAATTTTCGTATTCCGAATCCATCAGACGTAGCTAGGTACCTCAGTTATTTGTTTTTAACGGATCGTCTCTCTTACAGAACAATTCTCGTTCATAAATCGGTTATTGCCACCATTTGCGAAACTATATCTGATATTAGAATTTCATCTAATCCCATTGTAAAACATATACTGAAAGCTATTTCCTTAGCAAAACCCGTGCCTCCTAAATTACCGATTTGGGACGCCAGGATTTTGATTAGTTCGTTAAAAAATGAAAAGATAGATTTGAATAGTTTATATCAAGTATCCAGACACACCGCCGCTATTTTATTATTATCTTCAGGTCGTAGAGTACACGACCTTACTCTTTTGCACACTGATAGGCAACAAGATCAGCGGTTTCATCCTTAAATTGGGTAGAAAATTATCATATAAACGATATTCTAGATAAAGCTAATTGGCAACATGAAGGTACTTTTAGAAAGTTTTACCTGAAAGAAATCAATAATGTAAACAGGGGAATAATGTCGGAAAAATCTCTTTCACAATATTTTCAGCCTAATAATTAATGTTAATTGTCTAATAAATTAATTAATATGCACTTTAAGCAAGGTGCATATAAGTTTATAATCATTCATAAATATTCAATCACATTGTTGCGTTTTAATTGGACACTTACTATATTACCAAAAAATACAAGCCACCAGGAGATAACAAACAGTCTCTCATAATGGACTTCGGACGTCAATCGGAACGCATAATATAAAAATTTTACCTTCAAATAAAATTTGTATTATGCTTCCATAGACGTCCGAAGTCCCAGTAATTTCTTCCTGGTGCTAGGCCATTATGAGCCGAACAATGACTAAGATGGCGGCTTGCTTTGGTAAGGAGCTTAGTTGTTTAGCGGAGACTATAGGTGGCGCTAAAAGCGCAGTAAGGAAACGGAAGTGAACTACTTTAAGCGACCAAGCAAGGTGAAGGAAGTGACGTACTCTCATAATGGACTTCGGACGTCTATGGAAGCATAATACAAATTTTATTTGAAGGTAAAATTTTTATATATTTGAATTTAGATTATGACGCTTTTCAATTTCATTTATAATTTCTTTTATTATATCATTCTATTTTGTTTTTATTAGATTTTTTCGCAATTTTAAATATAGGTAACATTTACTTTTGTAATGTAATTTAAATTGTGACGCAAATTCATTGAATACTAACACTAGTTGTAAGTTATATTGTTACTAACTAGATATGAATCGTGTGATTTGAGGTTAATAAATAATAATAAAAAAGAAATTCAGTTCTGATTCCAGGGAGTGAGTTTCATGATGTCCGTGAGAATTTTCGCACTTAAAAATATCACTTTCTTTCGGTGCGATTTAGGCTGCACTGAAACGTTTTTTCGGGATAACTGTGTTCCAATCGAACTAATTGGGTATTCTACTGACTAGTCAAATTAGTTACTTTTACTAAACGTCAGAAAAATAAGTTATAGGGTAACTTGTATGAAAAAATATTTAATGACGTCATAAAATGTAATAGTCAAATCAGGCTGGGTGGATGAAAAATAAATAAAAACGATAAAATAAGAACCGACGCAATTTTTACCGTTCTTTTACCATTATTAATTGAATAAACTCGGTTTGATCATTTATTTTAACTCTAGGATAATACCCAATTGCCCGAAACTTCGATCTGCAACTACGCATGTTTAATGGTTGACTACTTCTTTAAATTACTCAGTAAAATTTTCATTTCCGACTAGCTTCTGCCCGCGGCTTCGCCCGATGTCGGTTCCTGGCAATAATTCGATATTTTCTCGCCGTAAAAACTATCCTTGAACTTCAAGGAACATTAAAAAAAAGAATTGGCCAAATTGGTCCAAGGCGTTGTTGAGTTATGCGCTTACCAACACATTTAGCGATTCATTTTTCTATTATAGATTAAAATGAAGTAGAAATAAGTGTTTGTGGTCACCTTAACGTTGATGATCTTGTTCCGAATGAGCGACTGCAGGAAGACGCACACGAGGCGCACGAGGCGGTTCTGCATGTAGCGGTCGCGGATCGTCTCGCACGTCGATATACAGTTGCTGATGTACAGGTGCACGAACTCCACCGGCAGGTCCACCGACGTCGTTAGTCTGCCAATTGACATCATTAGTTTTACGAAACGTTTCATTTTGACTCAATTGGGTAACATTAGTGAATGAAACGTTTCATTTTGACTCAATTGGGTAACATTAGTGAATGAAACGTTTCATTTTGACTCAATTGGGTAACATTAGTGAATGAAACGTTTCATTTTGACTCAATTGGGTAACATTAGTGAACGAAACGTTTCATTTTGACTCAATTGGGTAACATTAGTGAACGAAACGTTTCATTTTGACTCAATTGGGTAACATTAGTGAATGAAACGTTTCATTTTCACTCAAATATCAACTCTTATTTTACCTCATAGGGGTTTAAATGGGACACATTTACGCAAAGTATCCTAAAGTAAAGCCAACGAAGCGAGAGAAAAAAGGTAAACAAAGTTTCAGCGGTCCCAAACATTACGTACTACGTATCACTTCAAGCGCATTCCAGACAGGAATGAAATTGCTCATAAGATGGCGGATCTGACAGTTTAGAACCGCTGCGCTGTGCTGACAGCTACTAAAACGCAACACGCAACGACAGCTGTCGCTCGGCCATTGTCGTGTACGTGTGACATGTGTGACATGTGCGACAAGGACAGAGAAAATAATCGCTAGTTATCGCAACGTAACTCAGTAATGGTCCCTTTATCTTTTTTCTCTCGTCTCGTTGGCTTTACTTTAGGTTAGTAGTAGTTGTAGTACCGTATGACATAGTGGATACTCAGTGGGGGTCATCTCAAAACCGTGAATGGCCCAAGGTCAGCTGAGGTTCTAGGGAAATGCCTCAGTACCTAAAACTCCCCAGTAATTAAAACTCGAAACGGTGTGCGGTTTTAGTCGTTCTTTTTTAAAGAATATTAGAACCGAAATTATTAATATTCCCTTTAACCCCTCCAGCTAAGCTAAGTTGCTTGTGTTAGGGGCGGGTTCACGTCGGTAGTGTAATGGCCAGGATTCGAACCCGGGACCTCTCAATCTTAAGGCCGACTTCTTAACCACTAAGCTAACATTGCGGGTTCAAAATTTTGCAAATTCAACATTGCGATCTGGAAGACACTCGAGGGTGTCATCTCAAAACTGTGAATTGCCTAGGACCTAGGATCAACCGAGGTGCGAGGGAAATGCCTTACTGTGTATATAGGTAGTCTAGACCCCTGAGGAGGGCTAGACCGTAAGGGATGGCCCTGGGTCAGCCGGGGTGCGAGGGATATGTCTATGACAACCTCACCTCCGGCCTAGCACCACAACCCTCAGTCGGCGTGCGGTTTTAGTCGGTTCGAGTCCGACATAACCTCCCCTTCCGGCTCCGGCAGGGGGGGTATCCGAGGGGATTTCCGCACGAAAAAAAAAAGGTAGTCTAGACCTACCTTGGACACCTATATGGATATATCTTGTACCTAAATACCGAAATATAGAAGGCCCTACCGCGCGCGAATTGTTTTTTAATAATCTATGCTTGGTGAATTTGAGCTCGTCAACCGCCTTAGCACCCCGTGCTATCTTCAAAATACATCCAAGAAATGTGTACTGTGCTTATAGAGCACATTTTGAGCACAATTTAAGTCCAAGATATGTGGCCTAAGCTATAACAATCGAAACGGCGTGAGTTTTTAATCAGTTCGAGTACGACATAACCTTCCACTGGGGGGTTATTCAGAGAGGAGGGGGTTACTAGTACTACTGCTACTACTACTGCCAGTGGGGACGACGTTTGACTGGACGGGTGATCCGCCCTTCTGTGTGGGGCCATTTCACCCGTTTCCCCTATAACGACTGCCATACATGTTCGTATGGCAACCGGGACCGACAGCTTAACGTGCTCTCCGAGGCACGACCAGACCAATTTTTTTATTTTTTCTATTTTTATTTATTGATACACAACAAGTTACAATCAAAAATCATTAGCAAGACATAAACAACTGGCAAACATTTTGAACTGGACTGTAACTCATGACAGTGTATACATATAAAACAATAATATGGTGTACCGAGTTGACTGCGTAGAAATACCAATGTAAATACTCATATATAAACATACAAATATTTGCACTGAGCGGGGATCGAACCCGCACCTTCTGCGTAGTGGCCGCGTACACTACCGCCACGCCACGGAGGCTATCGAGAGGAGGGGGTTATAAAGCTACCTGTTGACGACTTCCATGGAGTGCAGCGACATCTCCATGTTGACGAGCACGCTGAAGTACTCCGTGATCTGCGCCGAGTGGATCAGCTTCAGCAGCACCGAGATCGCCACCATCGGGTTGTTCTCCACTAGGTCCGGCAGCTGCACACACATACACACACACATACAGTCATATTACGTACAAACAAGTTCGTTAAGTGGTAATTGAAAATCAACCTTAATCCTCTTTGACTAAGCTGAAAATAGAATGCAGCATGAAATTTTACCTAATAAGAGAAAGAAAGAAAACTCATTTATTGAGAATCAGTACACAAAATACACAAAAAAACAATTTAAGACAGAAAGAAAAAGACTAAAAGGACTAAGTGACATATGATGACAAGAAGTCTGACAAGTAATCTAAAATAATGTCAGTGTAACTCAGGCTGTCAGCCATACGTGACGGGTCACGATGTGGTATGCATACGTTAAAGGTACGTGGCAAATATTTGCACGTGATTTTTTCTTTCTCTACCTTACTTATACCATTATAACAAAGTAAATAAACTAAGTCATGCACAAGTGCACTTTATTCCCAAAGGATGGACACTTAGCATACGCTGCGATGGGTGTCAGCCACCACAGCACTGATTTTCAATGCCACCCTTCACCCAGAGTTGTTGCTTACTATGTTCAGCTTTGTCTTAATGAAATAAGGTTGATATTTGTTTGCTACTTAAAAACTGCTCAAGCAGATTGCCGTTGGGTTTAGATTTAGAATGACCCTAACAGGTGGTGGACGTGAGAGATGATCAATATATTAGAATTAATTAAGTTGCCAGCTGCATGGATGTCGGTTAAAGTTACTTTTGGTCATATCTCCGGTTCTACTCAACCGATTTCGATTTGTAATCGTATGTAAGATTTTAAGTGTTAACAAGACCTTTCAAATAAGAAAGCTACATCAAAATCTATTCAGAATCTGACAAGTAGACAAGAATAAAAGAAAAAATAAGGCTCCGAGCTGAAAACTTCGGAAGCAACAGGGTTTTCCTCGAAGAGAAACTTGTCGTTGATCTGAGCTGAAAGTTTCTGAAGCTACGAGGTTTTCCCTGAAGAGATACTATTATCGTCAATCCGAGCTAAAGGCTTCGGAAGCAAAGGGGGTTTTGCCCGGAGACTTTAGTCATTGATCCGAGTTAACAACTTTTTTTTTACGAATATTAGAACCAAAGTTACTAGTATTCCCTCTAACCCCTCCAACTAAGCTAAATTATTTGTGCTAGGAGTGGATTAACGTCGGTACTGTAATGACCAGAATTCGAACCCGGGACCTCTCGATCGTAAGGCCGACTCCTTAACCATTTAGGTACCGATGCTTGACTGTTTTTACTTTGAATGTACTGTGTAAACGAAAATATTGGCAGAGCAGTCCCCCTGTAAGGGAAAGGTCGTGAGTTCGAGTCTCACTTGAGCATTTCATTTTTTCCAATGTTTTTCGAAAACGTAGTAGTTCCTTACCTGTGGAGGGGTGACCCCCATCTCGTATACCAGGTTGGGGTCCTGGTCCAGCAGCGCCAGCAGTCTCTGCGACTGTTGTACGCTGAGTGCGCCTTTCAGCGCCGCGGCTGACAGTTCCTTAGCCTCCGTCATACTTGACGTGGGGTCCTTCGACTCTTCTGGAGGGGGCTTCTTCTCTTCTGGTTTCTCTTTTTTCTCTTCTTGCTGTAAGAGAAAAATATAGTCAAAAATAGTGGAAGTGCCGCCTTTAAATCATGAATAGGACATTTTTGTTTAATATAGAACCTCCGATGGTTGGAATTTGGAGTGAGCTATACCTTTCTTATGAGTTCTCGCATTAAATTCATGCTTCATACTGTGAGTTACTATCATTCATCTCTATAAGGACTCGGTCGAGAAATAACTAAATAAATAATACACAACGCTATCTAGACCCATGGTAAGCTTATCTAGCTTGTGTTATGGAATCTAGATAAACATACTTAGATACTTTTTTTTGTAAATACATACATATTATACATAGAAACACCCAGACCAGTGCAAATTGCTATAGTCATGCATACAAATATTTGCACTGAGTGGGCATCGAACCCGCGCCTCCTGCGTGGCAGTCGCATTCACTACCGCCACGCCACAGAGGCTGTGTATAGTGACCCTCTTTCCTGAAACTTGGCTTCAACTTACCATCGGAGCATACCAAGTGTATATTGATTTTCGTGGATGTTTCAGCTTACCTTGGGTTTCTGTTGCTGTGGCGTTTGCTGACGCTTGTCGAGCCTCTCAGGCCTCAGTCCCGTCAGCCCTTCGTAGTCTGTGTCGTATAGGGGAGTATACGCACCTCTGTTCACTAAGCACTTCCACACGGCCTGTAAAAATATCACATAGTCTATATCTATATTATTAAATAATTGTAAATTGGAAATGTTTGTTCGCGATGGACGCAAAAACTACTGAATGGATTTTGATGCGGTATTTTTTATTAGAAAGGTCTTAATCAGTTTGATTGCAATCGGTTGAGTAGAACCGTAAACCGTATAGGTTGCTGTGGGTCGCGGTCACGGGATCAGTGTTTCTGTGACCCTGGTACATTTGCATGAAGTACCAGGCTCACAGAAATTTTAAGGAACTTTATCTGGGTCGCGGTCCTAAACCTTTCTATTCCGAACATATCGCGGAAGAATTCGCGGGCAAAAGCTAGCCACTCATAAACCTGTTGTCTGGATCTTCTTTTTCCTAGCGTTAAACCTGAAAGCATCTGAAGTTTTCAACTTGGAGTCTGGAGTCGCTTTACTAGTCTAAATGCGGATTTGACTGAAAAATATTTTCTGTGTAGCAATGCTATATGACCTCCACAACTCAAAGGCGTCGAAGCATTGCAGTTAGACCAGTTGTTGGACTTTTTAGGCTCCAACTACACGTAACGACTGCCATAGATGTTTGTATGGCAACCGGGACCGACGGATTCACGTGCTCTCCGAGGCACGACCAGACCTATGCAAATATCGATATTCATGCATATAAATAATTGTACTGAACGGTGATCGAACCCGCGCCTCCTGCGTAGCGGCCACGTTCGCTACCGCTATGCCACGGAGGCTTTTTTCACACACGGCCCACCTGATGGAAAGTGGTTACCGCGGCCTATGGACGTATGCAACCCCAGGGGCGTTACACTCGTGCTGCCTTTTTGCCAGTGGAGAAACCTTCTAATGCCCCTCTTGAAGAACCCCATATTGTAGTCACTTGGGAAAACCACAGCAGGGAGTTCATTCCACAGCTTGAGCGTGCGTGGGATGAAGTTTCTTTCATACCGCACAGTGCGCACCGTTTCCGATCGCAGTGTATGAGGATGAATTCCCTGCCTATGGCGAGCGGTTCGGTGATAAAATGTATTATAATAAGGATGTCGATTGATTGGATGTTTTTTACAAAAACACGTTGTAAAGACTCTTGGTTGTAAAGGATCTTGAATTTTGGTACAGGTTAATAATCTAAAATACACCCAAAGACGGAAACATTATCACCTCTGCCGGCTCCGGCGTATCCATAAGGATTTTGCCCACGATAAAAAAGTTCCGACTCAGTAACGGCAAAGAATGCTTTTCAGATTTCGCTCTGCGTGCTTGCATGTTGTTACGCGTCAGTAGCTTAATCGCTATAGAATCAGCCTTACGATTGAAAACCCACTCCTAACAAAAGAAATTTTGCTTAGTTGGAGGGGTTAGAGGGAATATTAGTAATATCGGTTCGAATATTTAAAAAAGTTCTAAAATCTCTAAAAAAGCTTACCTTATCAGCGTTTATCTCAGTGGTATCTAACAAGAAGGTGGGCAGTGGTATCGGGCCGGATGCTTTGAGCGTGCGGTGTAGCGGCATGTAGTCGTTCGATATCAGAGACTCTAGCAACTCTTTCATAGCCATGCGGTTTGGTGGGCTTCTGAAATAACAGAATCGTACAATTAGTTTAAAAGTTTTTATTAGTAGGTATTTCCTAATGGTGCAGAATTGGACCACTCCTCATATCTTCCTGGGGGTGTCGTAAAAGGTTTACTTGTAGGGTCAGTTTGCTGGTTTACGGCCTTTTGGCCGAGTTACTCACTTTAGACGTGTCAAAAAGGAATATTATTAATTGCACATCAAATAAATAATCACATATCAATATATTTTCATCGTTTATATGCTTTTTTAAATCAAATAAATTACTTTACTACAAATAAACTGAATGTTTAACAAAACTAGTACTGCAGAAAAAAAAAAATATACATCAGCATGACATTACTTTTATCCTCATAATGCGATACAAATAAATTTATTTGAGTACAAAAATTATAAATGTTTATCAAAAATACTAACTGCACAGCAAATTAACTAGCGCGCATGTAGAAGATACTCATTGTCAAAGTAAAATATCTATCCGAGTAGCATGTATACTAAGTAATTAAGTTCAGAATGATCACCACCCACCCCGAAATGGATAGGTTAGGTTAGAAGACTTATGTTTTCGTGGTTATTTTTTTTTATAAGCAAGTAAGTAGTTTGTTGGTGCTCAATCAGTATTTTTGATGTGAATTTGGATTATTTTGTCGTGCATTAGCAGCATTAGCAGTGCATTAATAAAACTGCTTTGCATTAAGATAAACAGCCGTACGTTACGAAAATAAATTGTAGTGTGTTTTCTAATAATTCCGAGTTTAGTATTCTGCTGTGCAATCAGGAATTTTGATGGAAATTTGGATTATTATTTCATAAAAAAAAGTATTTTATTTGATTTGCGTTTAAATACCACCCTGTCAAAAATAGGCTATCTATTTCCAAACTGTCCTCACTTCCTCAGTATATTCTGGCAGTATAAAAACGATAAACCACTGGACTTTTGTCCATAATCTATACATACATACATACATACATACATACAAATAAATAAAATTGGAGTGTCTGTTTGTAATATTAAAATAACCGCTTTCTACTACATGCATATGAATGTATATACGGTACACATACCAAAATATATATTTTTAAATTTTTTGTCTGTCTGTCTGTCTGTCTGTTTGTTTTGGCTAATCTCTGGAACGGCTGGACCGATTTGGACGGGACTTTCACTGGCAGATAGCTTATGTAATAAGGAGTAACTTAGGCTAAAAAAAAAAAAATTCCAAAAACAAAAAAAAATAAACTGATTTTTTTTATTAAGTACCTTCCACGCGGACGAAGTCGCGGGCACAGCTAGTCCATAATATGTAAGAAAAAAAGTGTAAAAGTAGCTAATATGCTAGTGTTCAGCCTCATTACATCAGTTTCCGGCCACTATTTCAGTTGTGGTTCACACATCTATGGCTTTTGTTACGGATAGTTGGGAACCCTGGCGTATAAAGAACTAGCTTTTGCCCGCGGCTCCACCCGCGTGGATGTCGGTTATCGCGACCAAACATAGCCTATATCCTTTCTCAAGGTCTAACCTATCCCTATACCAAATTTCATCAAAATCGGTTCAGTGGTTTAGGCGTGAAAGCGTAACATACAGACAGACAGACATAGTTACTTTCGCATTTATAATTTACTAGCTTTTGCCCGTGGCTCAGCCCGCGTGGATGTCGGTTATAGCGACCAAACATAGCCTATGTCCTTTCTCATGGTCTAATCTAACCCTATACCAAATTTATTCAAAATCCGTTCAGTGGTTTAGGCGTGAAAGCGTAACATACAGACAGAAAGATAGACAGACAGACAGACAGACAGACAGACAGAGTTACTTTCGCATTTATAATATTAGTATGGATTTATTTATTATTTATCTATTTATTTCATACATACTCTGCCATTACATTACATACATCTTTAATTGAAGTTACAGAGTCTCACAAGTGGCCGTAAACTTAAGGCAAACTGACCCTACTGTACTTTTAAGAGTCAGTTAATTTGAAAAAGTAATAAAATAAATTAACACAAGAACATAAAAAAACATACATAAACAAAAATAGTTAGAAATTTTTCTGTCTTTACCTGGCACTTTAAAATCCATCACTAATCTTCAGATATCAAGGAAAAGAAACACTTTAAAACTAAAAGTTCACAAAACACGAGAACAGTCACGTCCTTTAAGGGTGGCGATCAAATACCGACTGTCAGAGGGCGGGGGCGTAGATTGATAGCGAAGGGTGCGGGGAAGGGGACGGGGACGGGGGATTGTGTTCTCTAGATAATAGCCAAACCCGTGGTATTTTTCTGCTAAAGGTTGTATAACTCGTGCGAGTTAACATGGCACCTGGCTCAAACCAGTGACGTTAAAAGTACTAACTGTTAAAGAAATTTTGAATTTTCGAGAGTGCATGTTTTATTAGATAAATTTCTTAAATTCTTTAATATTGATTATCATAAATAAATAGATTTCTAATCGTAATATTAAAAAATAAACAATATTCATGCAATGTTTTTCTTATAATAAGCTTGTGTTATACATTTTGTAAAGCTGAAAGCATAACGAATTAGGTACATTAAATAAAAACACTGTTGGTGAAACTACATTTTAGATATCTTTTTCTAAAAATGGAAATATTAACGTAAATATATTGATGAAATGTTATCCCATTAAAATGTTTTGATTGTTTATCTGTACAATTTGTTCATCCTTGTACCGCACCCTTTATTGTTAAACCAGGTTAAAGCTATTTATATCGTTGTATTTTTGACCAAAAATGACAACAGAACGCAAGGACGCCGGACGTTTCGCTATAGGTAACTAGTTGGTGACGTCACAGACCAAATTAATCATTTTGACGTATGGAAGGCTGGTTACTCGATAGCCTTCATGATCATTTCCTTTTTCATGGATCTGACCCAGGACTGATATTAACTACCTACATAAGGTAACCCGAGCACCATATCGTTTGCTATAATAGTACCTAACTCTAAACTCAAGCGACTTTAGTTTAGGTAATCTGTGCCGCTACGCAGGAGGCACGGGTTCGATCCCCATTTCGTGTAAATATCGGAAAGGATATCAAAGGAGATCACAGCAGTGACTAAACATGCCAAATTCAAAGAGGACATAATATTTTTACCGTCCTCTGCTCCTTTAGTGGTGGTTTACTACCTGAATTATAACAATACACGTGCATACTAAGAGGGAAAAAGTCCTATTCATTATTTTTATAATATTATATTGACGAAGTAGTTTAGTATTTACTATGGTGATTATTACCGCCCTTGTAATAAGATTCTATATTGATAATGAGATTTATTGAAAGCGTGGATGCATGTTTGCTAGGTACTTAATCAAACCACACAACGGTTGAACGAATCTGGGTGAAATTTGGCAGAGATAGAGAAAAAAAAAATCCTTCATAATCCAATCAATTCAATTCAAAAATCCAAGAAATCCATACTAATATTATAAATGCAGAACACAGTAAATCTGTGTGTTATAAAGTATTATGACAAAAACTCAATAAAATAAATCAATGGGTATAAATGTTCCAAACATAACAATAACAAAACTTAACGAAATCCGATAATAAAAACTACGAAATTAAAATGTACAACGGTCATTGTGATGCGGACGCTACTGCAGGACGAGAGCGGGGCATCGCGCGGAGAAGCGGGAGGAGGGGTGTTTGCAAGGCCAGGTGCCATGTTAACTCGCACGAGCTATATGTTTTTCTAATTATAAGCGAAAATAACAGGCTATTATGAAATATATATTTAGTAATTTGTGCTATTGAATTTTTATTATCAAACTGCTCACTATATGTACTGTCCTAATATTATAAACGATTTTCATTGAAACTAACATCATTTAACTGTTGTTGACATGTGTGCCAAAAATGTTTGCTAAAAAATGCTTTTGCTTTTTTTTTCAATATTATATTAGGACCAAATTACTTACAACTGATAAAAAAACCAACAATGGATAACTGGATACAGGCAACTAACAGTTGTCTCAACTGCCTGCCTGCTAATAAATAATAATAATAATATTTTGTATTTTTTTAGGATATATTTAAAAATGTAAATTATTTATGTGTTACACTAAAATAAAGGAAATAATAATAAAATAAATTACAAATGTTCCCGCTAACCCTTGGAAAAATATTTATTTATTTTTTCAGTTAGGTAAAGAAGCTAATGCAACTTTGTAATACAAACCCATCACTAAGTGGTATGAGCGCTGGCGCCGCCGCTCTAGCCATGGAGCTCATGTCCGCCACCCTCTCGGCCACTATGGTCTGCAGTGTGGAGTAATCGAACTCCAAGTCCTTGGCCGGGACCTCTGTCAGCATGACTTGCTTGGCTGATTTTTTCATAACCTGGAAGTGTAGAACTCATTGTTAAGCTTAAATGTTATGTCATCCAGTGCAAAGTGGCTAGGTGGTCAGGTTATAAACTTGAGCGCACTAAGGAAAAAGGCTTTTTTATGTTGTATCTGCGATGTTACAGATATGAAGGCTAGCATAGATGCGGACGTTTCTTGCGCAATCTTTACACAGTTCAATTTGCATAAAAAAATAACCATAAAATATTTTGGCAAATGATAATTTAGACTAATGATATTTATGCATAATTTTTTTATCCATAACAAATTTAGCATATTTGTCTTAATCATAAATAAAATTAGCATAATCGTAATCATATTTAAGCATAAAATTTATAAGCATAAATGAGGTGGTAAAATAAAATTTTAAAATAGTCGGGTTGTGTAGTGACTATCCTAAATACAGCCTTTAAAATTTATGCAACTCCTTCTTATGGCAAAACATATTATACTAAATGATAGTTATGCTAACATTTGCATTATGCCAAAGGATTATTATGCAGTAGTATTACTATGCCAAAAAAGTATTCCAAATTCATTGTGCCAAAACATTTTAGCCTCAAAATTTTATGCCAAGAGGAGGGATCCTTACCTTATTCCCATGGGCATAGGCAGGGACATGTTTCAATATAGTACAATATATAATAAAATATAAAAATATATTGGCATATATTTTTAAATTCTATTAAATTACTTTTTTCTTACGTGCTTGCCAATTGTTATTTAAGAACAGATATACATAATAATAATAACTTTATTAAAAAGATAAATACAAAGCCACTATCTAGAAGAATACTTACATCTTTAATATTAACTGGCAAGAAACCATGCAACTGCCCAATGAGGACCCTTTCTTGAGGGGCTAGTGGCTGCAGACCAGTTTTTCCTTCTAATAAATGCAAAAATAATGTGGCAAACGGACTGTCCACCTTGTAGATGTCATACAGAATAGCTAAGGCCACCACTCGCTGACCGGGCAGGGAGAGATCCCCGCCTGTGATCAGTGACGACAGCAGAAGACATACTGGAAACATTTATAAAATATTGTTATCTGGTATCTGGACATAATAAACGCGGGACACAAGAGATTTTACTCGTATATCAGGCAACAAGTCACATCCAAAGTCAGCATACCTACTATTTTACATAATGAGCATGGAGTAACTGTGACAGAACCTCGTGACATTGCAATGGCATTTGCTAACCAATTTGCAAGTGTTTTCCAGAAAGAACCGAATGACCATCTACCTGCCCTTGACCCATCACTAAGAGTAGTGGACTCCAATGAAGAAATTTCATTTACTCCCGAAAAAATCAACAATGTTATCTCTGAAATGAAAATTGACTCATCCCCAGGACCTGACGATATTCCAGTTGCAATATTAAAAAGATGCAATATAACTAGTTACTTATCAACGATAATGCAAACTTCTTATGAAACTGGCAAACTGCCAGATATATGGAAAACAGCATTGGTGACACCAATATTTAAAAAGGGAAGTAAACTAGAACCTTTAAACTATAGACCCATCAGCTTAACTAGCGTCATTTGCAAGGCTATGGAAAAAATTATAGTCAAGCACGTCAGGGAATTTCTCTCTCACCATAGAGTTATTCCCCAACAACAACACGGTTTTTGCCCTCATCGTTCCACGGTCTCCAACTTATTATCATGCTTGTCATCCTGGATTGAGAAATTTAATGAACGAGTACCTATTGACGTCATCTACCTCGATTATGAAAAGGCATTTGATAAAGTGCCTATAAAAAGACTTCTCTACAAATTAGAACATATAGGCATACGTGGAAAACTTCTCACATGGATAGAATCCTTTCTGCGTGGAAGAACACTACAAGTGAGAATCGGTGATGAAAAGTCTGATCATATGGAAGTGCATAGTGGCGTGCCACAGGGATCAGTTTTGGGCCCAGTTCTATACATCATATATACCTTTGACCTCCAACACTGTCTAGACTGCGATGTCAGTATGTTCGCTGATGATACTAAAATATTCGCCAACCCATTAACTGACTATGACAAGCTCCAAAACGATTTAAACCTAATAGCCAACTGGTCCAAGGAGTGGCTCATAAACCTCAACACCTCAAAATGTACAGTACTGCACATAGGTAATCGAAATCCTTGCCTAAACTATAAATTGAATGACATGCCTCTAACAGAAGTCAAGGTACAAACGGACCTGGGAGTCAAAATTACAGAAAACTTAAAGTGGGATGAACATATTACATCAATCGTCAAGAAAGCAAGAAGTTTAATTTATTTGATTAGAAAAGCCTTCAATGTTCTAACGCCAGATATGATGCTAAAGATCCACAAAACTTTTATCAGACCAATTCTAGAATACGCATTTCAAATCTGGAATCCGTACTTTAATAAAGATATTGAACTCCTGGAGAAGGTACAACGTAGCTTCACCAAAATACCACGTTCATTGAAACAGAGACCATATGAGGAGCGCTTGGGAGTTTTAAAAATTACAACTCTAAAAGAACGCAGACATAGAGGTGACATGATAGAGACTTTCAAGATCTTAAGTGGACATTACGACATTGAAGACTTTGACAAGTTGTTCACGCGCAACAATAATAACCACCTCAGAGGTCACCACCTGAGACTATCCACCAGCTTCTCGAATAACAATCCACACAGAAACTTTTTAAGTAATAGGGTAGTGAGAGAGTGGAATAAGCTACCACATGACGTTGTGACAGCCCAGAACATAAATCAGTTTAAGAATAGATTAGACCAACACCTTAACCAAAATAAATAAACACTGGTGGGCATAAGCAGGATACGCGCATTATCAGTTGTTTCGACTGCCTGCCTGTTAAAAAATAATAATAATAATAAATAATAATAATAATAATAATAATAACCCCGCAGGGGCAGCTTGTGGCGAGCTGTTGGTGAGTGGCGACACCACGAACCCTGATTCTCCCGAGGGTTGGAATTTATTCCGCCCCGCCTCTTGTGCTTGCCTTTATTGGCCGGCCAAGAGTGGAGTCGCAAGAGCGGAACCTGAGCTCCAGGTTGGAAGTGTAAAATGTCATAACGCCGGGGGCCTGCTGACCGACTTCTGTATCGCGATCTTGCACCCCGCAGACTCACCTCTCGACAACCTTAGCCGCTCAACGGGTGTTGCTCCATGGCCGCACTATGTGTGGCTATTTTAATGGGGCCCATGCAATGAGTTGGCGAGTCACCACCTGCCTCTTTAACAATTTTGAGACTTATTGTCATGGCAGGCGTCCGTTAGTGTCCCCTCATAGCCCATTCACCAGTCCATCTAATACTCAACCCCATAGCCCATAAACTAGTTTCCATTATTCCAATAGTCTCTGCACCTAGCGGGGACCATCCCCGGGTGTATCATATTGTGCGCTCGGGGGTGGTATCCGCCATGTGTCTATCCCTAGCATATTAAACTCTCTTATAAGGGCCTCTACGTCTTGGCTTCGGCCCGACGCACGCCTTCCAAAGGCCCGGGACTCCATAGTCCCGAGAGTCACGGAACAGAGAAACATAATAATAATAATAATAATAATAATTAAATAATACTGGCAACACTGGTCCCAAATGGCCGCATAGTTTTTACAGAAGATTTTTTATAACTTATTTCTGTTAAATAATAAAAACGTTGTGATTTCTCCATCGGAACTCAAAAGAACAACATATTGTACAATGAATTTACTAATAAATAATGTGCGAAGATCCAAAATAATAAAGTACGAAAAAATCCGAAATTGACAGACAGCTGTCAAAACAGAAAATAGAAAATGAATAAGAAAAACTAGATAAAAATATGCTGACAAGGGCAAAAGCCAGGAAATTAGCACACCCTACACCATCGGACTCGTCGTGCAGCTCCGCCTCGCAGGCTCCGGAAACCACATCTCCGAGACCAACTACTGCTGAGGCGTCGAGCTCCGACGAGTATTTCTCCCCGCCGACGTCGCCAACACCTGTGCGCCGGCCGGGGAGAGGCCGACCACCGTCCAGCTTGGGATCCCGAGGCCCACCGGCCTCGAGTGGGGCCCCCGCTACCGGTGGTAATGTGCGCCGCATGAAGTGGACAACGTCGGTAAATGAAAACGTTATGCGGGCATATTTTGTGGCTACAGCAGGTGGAACTAACCTCACTGCGTACCGTGTTCGGATGCTTCCTTTGTTCCAGGAGCTTGAGCCAGCTGTCAGCGTTTCTGCACAACGGTTGTCGGATCAGGTGCGGGCCATCCAGCGATGTCATTTGTTGGATGACTCCGTACTCGAGAGGCTGCTCTCTGATGTACGGAATAGTCTGGCTACTCCCACTTCATCGCAAGCTGTGCTTCCAGTGGAAACCAGTGTAGTTATGAGTGTAAGCACACCACAGCTCGTCCACGCTGATGAAGTGGAGGAAAGTGAGACTATATCCGTAAGTACCCAGTATAATGAACGATTAAGGAGCGCTTTGGAAGATGCGATGCTGGAATATCGATCTATGATCCCAAGCAATCGACCTCGCTTACCCCGTTTGCCTGTGCATAAACGTAATATAGCGCTGGTATGTGCCCTAGATTCGCTATTATCTAATTATTTAGAAAATAGCGAAGACCTCGGGGATACGCATTCAATTTTGTATTGTGCGGCCGTTGCAGTATGTCGAGTGGCTGGTGTCAGGTTTATTGTTGATAAACCTGTTACACGTCATAGACCTGCTGTGCCGGCCTGGCAGTATAGGATTGAATGTCGTATCGCCAAGGCTAGGGCACTTATTGGTAAGCTAATCTGTTTCAGATCGGGCAATACCCGCCCGAGGGTAATGCGCTTTGTGACACAGGCATTTTCAGGAACTAATATCAGCCCTGAACAATATGCCTCATGTGTCACAGAGCGCATCGACTTTCTGAAGCAGAAAGTTTATGCATGGGCAAATAGAATCCGCCGCTATAAAAAACGCGTTGATAGGTATAATCAGAATCGCATCTTCCAAAAGGATGAGAGGTGGGTTTACCGAAAATGGGAACAACCCGAGTTAAATGTGGATGACACTGCTCGACCGGATGCTGACGCTACGAATACATTCTGGCGTAGCATCTGGTCGACACCTGTCGTCCACACAGAAGGTGATTGGATAAGAGGGGTTGAGCAAGCATGTGAGAACATACAGATTATGGAGCCAATTACTATTACATCTGATGATCTATCAAGTGCAGTCCGTTCGCTACCGAATTGGAAGTCGGCTGGTCCGGATGGACTGCACAACTTTTGGCTGAAGTGGCTCCGCAACTCACATGCTTGCTTAGCATCTCAATTCCAGTCAGCTCTAGACTCGGGTTCACTACCTAACTTTTTAACAACTGGATTAACCCACTTACTCTATAAGTCCGGCAGTGCCATGGACCCCAAAAATTATAGACCAATCACTTGCTTACCGACGGTCTATAAGCTTCTAACCTCCATTCTGAGAGTCAAAATTAACTCTCATTTAGAACGAAATTCGATCATTTCTATCTCTCAGAATGGATGTAGGAGGGGGGCCCGTGGTACTAAAGAGCTCCTTATAGTTGACATGACCATTAGTCAACAGGTGCGTCGTAAACGCAAGAATCTGGCAACATCCTGGATAGATTATAAGAAGGCTTACGATTCTGTACCGCATACATGGCTTTTGAGGGTTCTAGAGTTGTATAAAATCGATACAACTCTAGCGGCCTTCTTGAGGTCATGTATGGGGCAATGGAAGACGGTCCTTCGCTATCCAGGATGTTACCAGACAACCGATGCACCCATAAGAATTGAGAGGGGTATATTCCAGGGTGACAGCCTGAGTCCCCTATGGTTCTGTCTAGCACTGAATCCTCTTAGTACAATACTGGAGAACTCAGGGCTAGGCTATCGGTTGCAGAGAGAGGGTCGAGTTATATCCCACCTCCTCTACATGGATGACCTCAAATTACTTGCTCCAAATAATGCGCAATTGATAGAACTACTAAAGATGACTGAAAGCTTTAGTAGCTCTATCAAGATGGAATTTGGTTTGGACAAGTGTGCAGTCATGCATGTAGAAAGGGGTGGAATAGTGGAATCCGAAAACCTGATTCTTTCTGATTCCATTAAGCTTAAATCTCTTTCTTCAACCGAAACCTACAAATATCTGGGTATGTCGCAGTCATTAGGAATACCTGAAGCTGGCATGAAACAGGCACTGCAGGAGCGTTTCTTTGGCCGCCTGAAGAAAGTCCTAAAAAGCTTTTTATCGGGCGGTAACAAGGTGCGCGCCTGCAATGGTTGGGTCATGCCAGTCCTAATGTACTCTTTCGGTATACTTAGATGGACTCAGACTGAACTTGATGCCCTGGACAGAAGAGTTCGTTCACTGTTGACCACATTTCGGATGCATCACCCCCGATCTTCCTTAATGAGGCTGTATATCCCGCGGAAGCTGGGGGGGCGTGGCTTTTTAAATGTCAAGACCCTCCATAACCGCGAGATATACAACCTCAGAGAATATTTCCTACACGCAAACACGGATATGCACCGTGATGTGGTTGCAGTGGACAATGGTTTTACTCCTCTTGCGTTGGCTAAAGAGAACTGGCGCAAACCTATAGTACTTGATACTGCTGATCGCAGGGAGGTATGGATGGGTAAAGAGTTACACGGACGCTTTTATCGGGCCTTAAACGGACCCGATATAGACTTAAAAGCGTCCGTATCTTGGCTACGGTTCGGTGATCTTTTCGGAGAAACCGAGGGTTTTATCTTTGCAATTACGGACGAAGTTGTTATGACGAACAACTACCGGAAGTATATCCTGAAGGACGGTACGGTGGACATCTGTCGGGCATGCCACCGACCCGGAGAATCACTTCGACATATTATTTCCGGTTGTTCTCGTCTTGCCAACGGCGAGTATTTGCACAGACATAACCAAGTGGCCAAGATAGTACATCAACAACTTGCCCTTAAATACAATCTTGTTGATTCGGAGGTGCCATACTACAGGTATGTGCCCGACCCAGTTCTCGAAAATGGTCGTATCACATTATACTGGGATCGATCTATTATCACTGACAGGACTATTGTCGCTAATAAGCCTGATATAGTGGTAATAGATCGATTAGAGCGCCTTGCAATGATTATTGATGTCACTATTCCTCATGACGAAAACCTCATGAAAGCCGAAAAAGATAAACAAATGAAATATCTGGATCTGGCTCATGAGGTTGTTGACATGTGGAATATTGACTCAGCAATCATTGTCCCGATAGTCGTATCAGCCCATGGGCTGATTGCTAAGAGCCTCGACCAACACCTTAAGAGGCTCGCGCTGGGCAGCTGGATCAAGAACCTGATGCAGAAGGCGGTACTCCTCGACACGGCGCGCATAGTGAGGAAGTTCCTCTCTCTGGAGCCCTGACCACCGGTAGCTTGGTCCCTGTACTCGATGCCGGTGGGATACTATTTTTTATATTTTTAAATATATTTTGTATTTTTTTTTAGGATATATTTAAAAATGTAATTTATATGTAATATACTGAAATAAAGGAAATAATAATAATAATAATAATAAATCGGACCCCAGACTCGGACCTGAGCAGGCACGCGCGCGCGCGCGCACGCACACGCACACACACAAAAAGAAAAATGTACAATGTATGTTTTTCAGTTTAAAAGGTGTGCCTTGAACATAAATACAAACATAATTATATTCAAGCCTATCAATCTCCAAAGGGGTTGACAAAGGTTTATTAACACACGCATTTTAGCAACTATAAAACAAATAAAAAATTAAATGTTTCTTTGTCACAAGAAGTTACAATATTATTACAAACATTACTGTGCTATAAATTTTAACAAATTATGTTGATACTGATTCCCAAACTAGGCCAAAACCTGTATCTTGGGAACTGTAACTTTTTTTTTATACCACGTAGGTGGCGGACAAACGCACGGCCCACCTGATGGAAAGTGGTTACCGCGGCCTATGGACGTATACAACACCAGGGGCATTACACTCGTGCTGCCTACCCTGAAGAAACCTTCTAATGCCCCTGTTGAAGAACCCCATATTGTAGTCGCTTGGGAAAACCATGGCAATTTCAATCATACATAATAATAGTATCTATTTTTTTTTTATTGTGCGATAAATCCCCACGGATACCACCCCCACGGAGCCGGTGGAGGTGGTTATGTCGGACTCGAACCGACTAAAACGCACGCCGTCTTGGGTCCTTGGTTGCCGGAGGTGAGATTGCCAAAAGCATATCTCTCGCACCCCGGCAGACCCAGGACCATCTCTTTCGAGATGACCCCCTTTGGGTTGTGGGGACCACAGGGTCCCCATCTAGCCCCGGCCAGCGCTCATGGAGGACGGAGGTCGTTCTGCGACCACCGACGTCCGGTTCGCCTTCGCTCTGCGCGGGCTTCCCGGGCCCGAAGTCTAGTCCGGACCCGACCGGCCGCCTCTTTCTCGAGCATTACTAGGGTGTAGGTATCTATTGCCGCCAAGCGGACACTTTGTCTTGGGCTGTATGTTTACTGTCGGATGGAGAACAGCCCTATCCTTTAGTCGCTTTCTATGACACTCACAGGAAGAGATGGGGCGGCCCAATTCTACTCCAATGGGAACCAACAGTTGTTCAACCAAAGCTAATGTTCTAAACAGAAACAGGGTCCTTTAAGCGGGGCGTGAAAAGGCATCTAATGAGGCCGTCAAGCTGAGTGCCACCACTGTTAACATGGTAGATGTTTACGATGGTGACCCTCTTTCCGAGACTTTGCCTTTAGCTTAACATCAGGCGAGGTGAAGTCAAATTGACGTGTCAGGTGTAAAAAAAAAAAAAAAAAAAAAGAATATTAAAACCATATCTTGAAGATTGTAAAAAGAAAACAGACGAACTAACCGTTAAAATGGTCGGACTTAGGAAACTTCTTTTGCACTTGTGTGCATATTGAATCTAAAGATTGTGAGTCCACTGTCTGCTCCGAAAATAAGCTGAAAATTATAAACCGTGAGAAAATATGTTCAGTTGTGATAATAACATAGGTTAGGGTAAGATATAAATATAACTTACTCTAAGATGTATTTGCTGTTCTCATTAACTAAATGTTGAGACATTTTCGTCAGCTCGTAATGAAATTATACCTAATATTGTAATTAATTATGCCGGAAATATACAAAAATATGATATTCATAACATTCAGAAGTCCGTGGACCAAAATTATTATGGCATTTATTTTGACATTTTTGACAATCTTGAAACTTGCTTGATAAACAAATCAAACAGATTATGAGTATCACAGACCTTCACAGAATATTAAGAGATGTAAAACTAACTTCGTAAACTCAAATTCAAATTCAACTTTATTGTGAAAACCAAATAAGTAAGTATTGCTGACTTCTGAAAATCTTATGTTAATGTATAAAATTGATCAGACTTAATGTGATCGCTGGGTAGTTAGTTCTTGAAATTTGCTCCCCTAGTGTTGCACACATTTATAGGGCACGGTAACCACTTTCATCAGGTGGCCTGTGTGCTTGTCTGCTACTTAATTCTATAAAAAAAATTAAAGCATTAGTTCGTTTTCATGCCACAAAGACAGATAATATCAAACCTCATTGAGACGACGGTCTATATAGCAAAATAAGAAGACTCGGGCAAAGGTCGGCCCAGTACTTACTTTAAATACTCTTCTTTATCCTACTAAAGATTACATATAATTTGCATGAAAGGCTATGTCAGCAGTTCAATGAAATGATTCTCTTGAAGAGTAGGTATAGTAACTATCAATAAATAAATAAGATAATGTGAATGTAATCATTGTTATCAGGAACTTAAATATTTTTCTGATCACTATCTAGAAAGTAAATACCTAACTAGAACAAAGAATATTATGATAGTCTGCTTGTTCAACACAGTCACTCAAATGTATTTTAAAAATATTTACAGCAGCTTTCTTATGCCCTTAAAAGTTTAATGACAAGAATTTATTTTTGGGTTAACGAACTCCTCATAGTCTTACCATCGTAGCGCTACCAGGCTTCTACTTGGAAGCCCAGGATCTGCTTACAGCCTCTCTTTCCTCTTCATGGTTTGGCTCATACAATACAGCCTGACCCGACCGAGAAAAGTCTGTACCAGATTTCATCAGTCAACCAGCAGATGTTGGTTGGATTAAGCTTGAGCCCTGAAAATTCAACATGCTAATAATTATGCATGCTATTATCTGTCGCCTCAAAGATGGATATATTAAAGAAGAATTTTTCGATAAGTTCGGACGCGGTGGTATAGTGGTTAAAGCATTCTCCCTGTAAGAGAACGATCGCGGGGCGCGCCTGGACCAATATTTTTTTCCTATCTTAATAATACGAAAGATTTTAAAGTTATGTGTGATCTGCAATTTGAACCATAAAAGCTACTTTTGTTGTTGACCTTACCATTGGTCTGTCAGAACTAGTGTTAATTTATGAAAGTGGCAATGGTTAGTTGTACCCAGATGTACCGCTAACTTTATTGTTTCTACATCCGTTTTATGGTTTTGTATATTTTATTATGCAAAGTCCGTACCACCCGTAGGTACTTCGAGATTGGAAGAAAGTACCTACCTACGGTACTTACAGTTAAGTACTTACTTAAACGAACAGTATCCAAATAATTGAAATAATTGACCGCGTCCACTCCGACTCTTGCTTCCAATCTATACCTAATAATCCTTACTAATATTATAAATGCGAAAATAACTCTGTCTGTCTGTCTGTCTGTATGTTACACTTTCACGCCTCAACTACTGAACCGATTTTGATGAAATTTGGTATAGGGGTAGATTAGACCATGAGAAAGGACATAGGCTATGTTTGGTCGCGATCCACGTGGGCGGAGCCGCGGGCAAAAGCTAGTATTATATATGTAGGTATAATACTCAAAAACTACTGGACCGATTTCAAATTTTTTTCACCATTAAAAAGCTATATAATCGGGTACCAATAAAAGCTATATAATAATCATCATCACGCTTTTATCAGAGATTAATGGGATCATCATTTCACGCGGGCGGGCGGAGCCACGGGCAAATGCTATATCTAATAATTTAGTTTACGTACTAACCTACCTATTTTGATTTCTTTGGAAGCAACTGTTGGCTGACATTCAGACAACAGCTGTTTCCATAGAAATATTTTGCTAAGGGTTTGATACACGTCAATTGTGTAATGGCCAGGATTCGAACTCGGAACCTACCTATTTTGTTTTCTATGGAAGTAATTGTTGCCTGGCATTCATACAACAGCCTCTTCCATAGAAATATTATGCTAAGTGCTTGAAACACGTCAGTAGTGTAATGGCCAGGATTCGAACCCGGAACCTGTTGATCTTAAGGCCTACTCCTTAACCACTGAGTTACCGTTTTCCCTTTTTGACTGTAAAATAACTACTTATTGTAAAGGTATTAAAATTCGTGCAACGTATAGACACAATTTTAATTACACTTCCAAAATTCAAAGCACAGCTTCCGCGTCGTTTTAAAAACATAAATTCATGAGCTGACCCTACTTCGACTAACGAAACAAGTCAAACATCCAAGTGTGTCACGTCTCTTTTGACCTACTCAGCTATTATGAACATTATAAACGTAAATTTTCAATGCAAACAATTGAAGGCCAGCAACAAACATACGTCACACATAACAATGATCCAACCACACCGAGTATCAACCGGCAGTACGACAAAAACTGTATGTGCCTAGTGACTTTGTGACCGATACCGTTTTCGAACAAATAATTGAAAAAAGAAGTACTAATCGCTTACGTTTCACATGACCAGTTTGTATTCAAACGCTAATTGGAAGCGTATATTCTTATCACTACTGTTCCGATAAGATATCAGTGTCATATGTCTTACAGTCGTTTGCCAGCGCCACCTCTCCAGCCATAAGTGAGCAAGTCTTGTAAATATCAAACGCGGTTGTGATAATGTAAAAAAATAAAGTTTATAAAGTGATGGTGCAGTGCATATTTGTTTTGAAATGTTAGATCCTAGATCGATCTCCGCGTTGTCAGTTATGTCAGTGCAAAATACAAGGGTCTATAGTGGAGGAGGCGAGACAAGGAACCGATCGCTATCTGTCTCAGTGCGGGGCATGCAAAATGGGTTTTCAAGACATGAACCTAGATACTCCTTACAGTATGAGGTATTTAAAAGTCGTATTATATTAGCGTATACGTATCGTTGTAGTTAGAACATTCATTTTTAAGACTAGTAAGTACCTAAGTAATTTTATATCAGGAGAGATAAGGACGATTGTTTTTCATTTCAGACACTCACTCAAGACAATATTGCGTTTTCTGATACTTTACCTACCGATTTGTGTATTATCTGTATTATAATAAGCACGTTATTTATTAGTAAATCAATGGTAGGGGTTTAACTTATTGATAATAGAAATTACCAGTGAAATAGATATTTATTGTTGACATTAAATATTTTGTCGAATTTATACCTCGTACCTACGTAATATGAGATGGTTAGGTTTAATTATACACGTTTTAAAACCCTACATTGGAGCCTCGGACAGTTTTATAGAGGAATGGGCTGGATCCCCTTTTTAAAAACCCCCTTCTGAGGCTTCGCAGATTCCCTTTAAACTATGTAAATAAGGGGAACCCAAAACCCCGGGACGAATTTCCGCGGGCATCCCAAGCCCATTGTTTCTCCTTTTATTTCTCGGTAGTAACGTGTGCCCCATTCATCGGTAGCTTAATGGTTAAAGAGTCAGGTTTAGGATCGAGAACACCCAGGTTCGAATTCTGACCATTACACTACAGATTTACTTACCTAAATCAGTCTCCCTCTCCACCCAGGAGATACTACCTACTACTACTACTACTACTATAGGTCCTACCTACAATGGGATAATGGGATCCTCATTGTCTACGACATGGTCGAAGGTCTTGTTTTCTAGAAAAAAACGTTGTTAAAAAAGAAAACAAAAAAATACAGTGCAAAACAAATGACGAAATATTATTTTTACTATGATCGAATTAAAAATGACGCCATTTATGGAATATGAAGTTGTTTGTTTCAAGTAGGTATACCTACCAAAATGAATAGGTACACACGCACCTACATATACCTAGCACATATAGTACATCCCCCAAATGTGGGCGTATAATACGGCTCTGTCGACGTAGTCAATGTAGTCATACTCGTAACTATTTAATCGTATTAAACGCCTACATTTTATGTCGAAGGAAATATACAGCGAACCCATTGCTATCAGCCAGGCACCTAGGTGTACGAATATGAGTAGGAAGCCCTACGTAATGAAAGAAAAGGAAGGCGATTTGGTTTTTACAGAAGGATTTAAGAGAATGAAAGTAGGTACCTAATGTTCGAGAACTTAGTCGTAATCCTTCTTACAACAGGCTGTTAGTCTACCAGTACCTAATGTTCAGGATTAGAACCCAGAATCTCTCAATCGTAAGGTCAACTCTTTAACACTTTTTCTTTATCAGGTGTTATTTTTATTATCGTTCTTAGTGAAGTAGTAAAAAGAAGTCCTGTTATCTCTTTTTATGCTAATTAGGTAGCAAATAAGCACACGGTCAACCAATTGATTAGCAAGTTGCCGCCCTTTCCGCTTTTCCAAGGTTAATAATTAGTATAATGGGCTCTGATGATGTTGCAAGATTATGTCTCTACGTGTCATCTTCCTCCTTATCGTATTGTATAGGTACCTATCGTATCTGAGGCCTTTACCTCTGAGTCCGGGGTACGCTTTTACCAGTCTAACAGCAATAGTCATAGTCATAGTCATTGCGACATTTTCCGTGGAGCGACGGTCACCAGACCTCCATAACCCATTGGCGTGTGATTTCATAGCGATCACAGGCTAACTGGCTCAGGGAGTAACTATAAAAGATTTTCGTTTGTATATTTTTGTTACACTATCAATATACCTAATGAGTGAGAGCTATATAATGGAAAACTTCCCAAGAACTATGTGCAAACATTGTTAATTATCAATACAAAAATACACTGATTTTATAAATATCAATAAGAAAATAGTTTTAACGTACAATCCATGCACAGCCGAACTGCACCGTTCTGTATATAATTTCTGCAAGAAACGAAGCGTAATGCGCAAATGAATCATTTTGGAATGAGCCGCGTTCCTATCTTCGAGATTTATATATGAATCATAAACAATTACACTTTACGAGTAAAAGCCTTAGCGCGAAAGGGATGCTATATAATAAATGTTGAATAGTGTTCAGTAAACTGGAACGATCCACTAGCTGTCATTCACAGTGTGTCACATAAAATAATTATTCCCCGTGATATTTTAGTTTTTTTATTTGTGTATCACGTATTTCTAGACAATTATTGCAGTTTTGGTGTTTAGATTTTTATATTATCGCCTTAACAAGTGTTACTGATGGTGATAAACTGTAGAACATTGTGTGATATATTGAGGAGCAATTAATATCAGAACGTGTCACTGTTATTTTACAAACAGTTGTTTTCAACAGATACGTCGCTTTAGGAATGTGTATCGTGTCTAATTCTATTTAATTATTAGTATATCTTCACATGGGTGATGGCTTGGCAGTCGGACACTCTTGTAAGTGAACAAAACATTACTTCTTTACTTGTCGCAAGTTTGCTTGTTCGTCAAACTTACAGTTTCCTTGATGTTACGATGTCCTTGTGAACGATTAACATTTCAATTCGTTTTATTTTGCGGAGCGAGACGTCTTAATATATTCATATATGTTTTTGTGTGACAATATTTTGAAGTGAACATAGAATGCCTACTTTTGTTATGACTGAGGACTAGCCATTTGTGATGATATTTGCCCTTCAACTCTCAAGTTTGATGTTAAGCGCAGTGTACGATAAGTTTTGGTTCTTTTCAGAACTGTTTGTATAGTAAATCTTCCAATTTTAAATGTTCTTTGTTGTGGATACAAAGTTGCCATTATAATTTGTTTTTCTGGCACAATTTATCATCACAGTTCAGAAACTGTTGCCTGCAAACTTTGTGGTGTGAATTGATAATCAATCATTTGAAACACCAACTAGTAATCAACCATAACAACTCAAAATTATCTTGTTTTTTATTATCTCTGTGAAGTGTACCTATATTATGTTATGTATTTTTACTGTATAATTTTAAAATTTAGTAAGGGTTACCTATTAGGGATACCTCTAAATGCCCAAAGGGGTAGACAGTGGTGTTAAGGATAGTTGCTAGAAAACCAATGCTTTGCATTTTGAAGGTCACTGAACCATTATACATCAACTATAACTGTCAAAATATCTAAAAATATCTTAAAAATAATAACAAACATGTCGGGTAGTCTTTAGGGCTGTCCCTCATTCGGTGACGGCCCAAGCATTTGACAACAATGACTTGAGTAGTAATTTTGTTCACCTAAAAAGTGCTGAACATCCACTGAAGAAGTTTTCTTGATTCATATAATCTTGACCTAAATCGCAAGATATAAAAGGCCCTGGGGCAAGTGGATTGTTTTGTAATAACCTATGCTTCGTGAATTTGAGCTTGTGCACCACAGTAGCACCCCATGCTATATTCAAAATGCATCTAAGAAATGTATACTGCATGTATAGTGCTGCGTGTTTTGAGCAATAATCAAAAGATAACAGAAGATATAAAAATATACTTCAATAAGAAAGAGATAAATTTTCAAATGCACTTTGGTGCTCTCTAGTTATCCATACTTTCATACTAATATTATAAATGCTAAAGTAACTCTGTCCGTCTGTCTTTCTGTCTGAACTAAACCACTGAACCGATTTTGATGAAATTTGGAATAGGGTAGAGTAGGCCTTGAGAAAGGATATAGGCTATTTGAATGAATTTTTTATAGCATTTATTATGCTAACTTTTAAGTTCGAAAAACATTGTAAAAAATGAAATGCTCAAGTGAGACTCAAACTCACGACCTTTCCCTTACAGGGGGATGTGAGGCTATGTTTAGTCGCGATAACCGACATCCACGCGGGCGGAGCTGCAGGCAAAAGCTAGATAACTATAAAGTATCAGCATTACAGCTGTAAAACAACAAAATTAATAAGTAACAAAAGTGTGTGACTCATGTCCCTTACGATACTCCATTTGGTTAGGTATTAACTAAGGGTAAACAATCTTGATATGTTTTTTAATATTGTTATTTAAAAACTCAGTGTAAAAATCAAACAAAACTAAAAACCTAAATCAAACCACAATTTTACACACACATATTTACATACTTTATTTGTTTAATTTGTGTTTGTGCAAAAAGCCACATCAAGATGGTGTATACCTTTGGTTGAGTACTAAACCAAATCCATAGTAATATTATAAATACAAAAGTAACTGTCTGTCTTGTTACACATTCACACCTTAACCAATGAATCGATTTTGATGAAATTTGGTATAAGGGTAGATTACACCTTGTAAAAACGACATAGGCTATTGGTCGCGATAACCGACATTCACGCGGGCGAAGCCGCGGCAAAGGCTAGAATAGTATAGGTTATGAATTGCATAGCCAATATACATAGCTACACTTGCGTAACCCTCTGTGGTTAGTCGACAAGGCCAAGCCACGGACAACAGCTAGTCCTTTAATACATTTATATATGTACTAGCTTTTGCCCGCGGCTCCGCCCGCGTGGATGTCGGTTATCGCGACAAAACATAGCCTATGTCCTTTCTCAAGGTCTAATCTACCCCTATACCAAATTTCATCAAAATCGGTTCAGTGGTTTAGGCGTGAAAGCGTAACATACAGACAGACAGACAGACAGACAGAGTTACTTTCGCATTTATAATATTAGTATGGATGCCCCTTATCTGTTTTCTTTTCTCTCGTTGGCTATCATTTGCCCTATATTGTATCGCTTATTTATTTAATTCCATGAGTATTTAATGGAAAGTGTGATGAAGAGTTTTGTGGCTATATGCATTCATTTTTTAGTAAAGAAGCAGTGGGTTAAGCTACCTAAGTGCAGTTGCCATTTGCATGGGTGAATGCTTACTGGTAATTCATCTGATCGTTTCTGTGCTTCAGAGGGTATGTTAGAAGTCAGTCTCGGCTGTGAACAGGCGTTAGCTCAAGACAGGCCTATATGAGTGTCCCAAACAACTCTGTCAATGACTAAACTATCCAAAACTTAGGCTATTATGTCTGAAGGCAGTCACTTCTAATATAGCCTAAAACCAAGCTACAAAATATTTAAGCAGACCCTGGACTTCGAGGTGTTGCCCACAGATGTGGCCAGAACTAACGCAAGGAAGCTGATAAGTGTGTAAGGAAAGAGAGAGACAGGATAGTCACTTACCTCTTTTATCCTCTTAGTGAAGGAAACCGCCTCTACGGCGTGGTGAGGCAGCCTCTGTGAAATGCGATTGCTACGCAAGAGGCGCAGGTTTGATCCCAGCTAAGTGCTTGTATTTGTTTGCATGAAATAAACCTAATATTTGCATTGGTCTGGGTGTTGCCGTGCTTCGGAGATCTCGCTAACACGTTGGTCACCGTTGTGGTACGAACATCTATGACATGTCGTTAAACAGGGGAAATTGGTGAAAAAGCCCACGTACAGCGGTACCATTAGGTAGAATACCTGGAACCATACTTAATGGCGTGTCGGAAGTTCGTACGAGTGCGGGTTCAGATCAATGGCGTTTGAGAAAAGAGAGCGAGTCAAAACCTGACTGGGAGGATCCGATATTTCGGCGTTGTTCCAAGCGCCATGATCACGGATGTACATATATGTCGATGACAATCTCACCTCCGGCCTAGCACCACGACCCACAGTCAGCGTGCGGTTTTAGTCGGTTCGAGTCCGACATAACCTCCCCTTCCGGCTCCGGCAGGGGGGTATCGGAGGGGATTTCCGCACGAAAAAAAAAAGTTTGAAACCAAAACAGATGTGGGCCCAGTTATCCATTAACAAATTTTGAAAGGGGTAACTGGTCCTCGGGCCAGTTTCATAGTGGGCCGAATGTCCCCTAACCCGTCGTCCATACCATTTTGTCCGCGTTCTCGCACTGCACTCGAATACTTTCGCGAGTCACACACAGAGTCGACTCACCAGTCGTCACCAGTATATCCGTGATCATGGAGCTTGTAACAGCGCCGAAATATCGTTTATTCCGAACCTGACCCGGTCGCGGGTTAGGTTAGAAACTTGAAAAATTTGTTCAGCACGTAACCCTCTTCCTAACCTGACCCGACGTCTTGTTCCTATCATAACCCGATTGCGCTGATTTCTGTTTCGGTTAATAACTGAAGTGCGGCGGCACGGCAGCAGCCAGCCACATGGGCTTAAACTTAGGATAGGTTAGGTTATATCTGGCACTTCGCCGGCCGCTGCCGAGGCACGCTCGCTTCGCTCGCTCGGCTCGTGCGTTGTGGTCACAGTTCTAACCTAACCTAACCTACAGAAGTTGGAATTACCGCACTTCGGCTTTTAAAAGTAACAGAAATCTGCACAATTCGGGTTATGACAGGAATGAGATGTCGGGTCAAGTTGGGAAGAGGGTTATGTTCGGAACAAATATCACAATTTTTTTCAAGTTCCTAACCCAACCCGCAACCGGGTCAGGTTCGAAATAAACCCAAAATATTTCATCTTCCAAAATTATAACAAACACGGTACCCGGCGCGTGTTTACTATCAATGTAAATGACCATGTCAATCTCAAATCATACATAGCAGTACTGTCGTATTAGTATGGTGGAAGCGCTGTCAGTTTTGCAACGGCGGAACCGCGGTTCACTGCTAGTAAGAATGATATTCAAAATATTATGCGATGATATATTATGCGTAATCATGTTTAATGATACTTCCTAGGCTATCGACCTCCACCAATCTTTCTCGATATTATACTTTTTGATATTGACTTCTGATTAGAAGATATTGAACTAATCTTCGGACTGAACAGTAAGATATTATTGATAGTGAAACCCGTGTATAGCCATGCTTTTCTTAACATTGATGTATCAAAAGAAAAAAAGAAAAAAAAAGAACAAAGAAAGAAAGGTAGTCAGGTCTTATGAGCACTTGACTTCAATATGGTGGATAAATAGCTCTCTTCTCATCCTAGCGCCAATCCTGGTTGCGCCAAAACCACGTTCCTCACTCAGCCGGTGTACCTGCAGGTGAAGTTGCCTTGACCCTGAAGATCTTGGTGGTCTACTCGCTTTTCTCGTGACTTTTAATTAATTAAATATGCATCGGAATCTTTTTGAATTTTTTTTACGTTCCTCCCTTGTGTGAGATGCTTGGAGAAGGTACATCGTGATCGCCTACGACGATGTACTTCGTGTAACTGGCACCTATTGTATGATGGTGTTCTATGAGAGGTCACTAGACCTATGACTGTGTAGTATCTCCCTTCGAAGTGGTCTTTACATGTGCTTTCGGATGTAGCCATGCCCGGTAAGCTCATCCATCAGTCAGAAGGAATGCGTCCTGTGCTGTCGCCCTGCCCACTCGACAATGACTGGTTAGAGTGTTTCCATGGCAACCAAACCAGTCAGGCTACTAAGATAAGCGTATGAAGTTATAGGGGCGCACTGACGGCAGCAGCTCCTACATTAGCTACGCTTGTTCTGGTTCAGGCGAACAGTCGATTGACTACCGTTCACTTAGACACCGTTGCAGTGGCTGCCAGGAATGCTTGGCCATCTCGTGCATGGATTAGATCACGCTGTTCGATGTTAAACTGGCTACCGGTGGCCTTAAACCTTTCATAGTATGGCCGCTTTACATTAGTGCTATGAATTCACGCGCGAATTCACGGCACAAGTCGTGCAATCCACATTCACGAGACGTACTTAATCAAGCTCCACGGCAATAATCTGGAGCCGGCATTAAGATGTAAGTGTAACCCCGTGAAGTGCAGTGCATGAAGACAACTAAAGTTGAAAGTAGGTAGTCTCGACCCTGGATGGAGAAGGACATTAGTAAACGTAATATAAAAGAAAAAAGAAAGAGGTTATTTAGTGGCGACAGCATAACCGCATAACTATCTTATGAGCAATCCAATAAGATAAGATAAGAATAAGATAATTGTATGCAGGGTATTAAAATAATCCTACGATATTTAGGCTGTATTTTACCAGTAAGAATTCATTGAAAAACACTGCTGATATAAAAAAAGAAATATTGTCCTTGCAACTTTCCGAACGAAAATAAAATCAAGCAAAATTATCCTTAAACCTCATTCGTATATGTTCGTGTACTAGTGTTACAAAACTATAATCCACTAGCTTTTGCCCGCGGCTCCGCCCGCGTGGATGTGGGTTATCGCAACCAAACATAGCCTATGTCCTTTCTCAAGGTCTAATCTACCCTTATACCAAATTTCATCAAAATCGGTTCAGTGGTTTAGGCGTGAAAGCGTAACATACAGACAGACAGACAGAAAGACAGACAGACAGACAGAGTTACTTTCGCATTTATAATATTAGTATGGATTATGATATGACCAATCGCGTCACACACAACAGTGACGTGGTTAGTTATATGCAACGGAGAACAAGCTTAGAAGTTATCGTCATCGTTATTCCCAGTTGCATCCGAGAGTTTCACTTTGCAGTCCGGGGCCCATTCATTCCTCCTAATCTTGGTTTGACTTATATATCATTTATGGGATTGCCGTCAGGCGTCCCAACTCCGAGAGTAATGTGTGCGCCAAAGATTCATTCGTCAATCAACAGGTGTACTGGCTTGTTATAGACTTGGCTCCGTAGTTCTAGGTGGAGTCCCATAGGTTCCAAAGAAGCTTAGAAGTGAATGTGGAATATGTTAACGTCTTTATAGACTTGTCGCAAACAAGCGTGGTGGCTGCGGGGCAGTTATTTTTGAAGTCATATTTCGTAACTCGAATAATAAATGTAACCGGATATCCGAATTTCAAATGATATTCGAATTTCGAATTTTATCATGTGTTAAAATGTTATTTTCTTTTTCAGACCGATGAGAACAGCTTCCTTCTTCGCTTGAGGATTGTAGGAGCTTTCTCGTTGGCCAAGAAGGATATATTTGGTGCTAGGTAAGTCCATGTATGCATATTTATACAACTATCTTTGAACATTGAAACTGTCACTAACCGCAGCGGTTTGCGCTGGCACACCTTGGGCACATTAGCGCACATTGGGAGAGACCTATGTCTAAACGGCGATTGGCCAAAATTGATTGATCGATGACAGTAGAGAAAGT
Source organism: Eilema sororculum (assembly GCA_914829495.1). Lineage (NCBI taxonomy): Eukaryota > Metazoa > Arthropoda > Insecta > Lepidoptera > Erebidae > Eilema > Eilema sororculum. The sequence continues at coordinate 22,001,639 of OU618549.1, forward strand.
TTGTGACGTAAAGAAGATGTCGATCTGATGTCTCTGTCTACCCCAGAAGGAAAAAGGCTATTTATAGATTCTAGAACTGTTTGATTTTAGCTCGTTTATTTAAGTAGGTACTAAATTATGCTACAATGAAACAACTATGATGTAACTTATCATCAAAAACCTTTTGGCGCAAATCCCGGATACATCCAAGGCTCACACCTCTGAGTTTCGGAGATCATCCTTCAAGCGCATATCCTTGTTACATCCGAGTCCTTCAACTCAGAGCCCGGGGTCGACATTTCCACTCAACACGACCATTGGCACGCATGTCATCCTTCACGGGACGCCAAGCTAGTATCTCTTGGTGTTTTCCTGCTCCACCATAGCTAGATCGACATTTTATTATCCACGCAGACAGGCGGTTGGCGGTTGCCGCATTTAGTAGTTATTTATGAATTCCGGCGGTAAAATGATTCACCCTGAATCTAGTTTCTGTAGTGATGACGTAATTATATTATTTGGCTGTATAGTTTGACCTAGGTTAAGGCGTAAAACTTTACACTCTTCGTTTTTATCCGTTCCGGTCTGATAAATAAGGACGATATTTCTTTTAGTGAGAGTGATTATTTTTTTAAATATGAATATTCCTGTCATATATTTTAATGGGTACTTGAAGAAGAACATAGGATACTTTTTAATTTGCACGATAGCAGTTTTTGCTTGGTGCAGCTCAGGACAGCAGCTAGTTTGTCATATAAGATGCTTTTCTGCAGAGGCACGTCAATATAATTTCATTTTCTCTAACGGTAACCAAAGGTGAAGTCCCCAGATTGAAGATCACCATTATAATATAATGTGTACCAGCAATTCTAAGTGGTGGCCCTTTGACGGTTATGTTAGATGCTTTTTGACGCCCTGCTTAAATGACCCAGGATTGTGAGAAGAAGGAAACACGTGTTTCGGTAAAGAATTGCGGCAAAGAAAGAGGCGCTGAACCGTTTATTTCAGTGTGTAATATTCGCGTAAACCGTCGATAATATCGCATAATAACGAGGGCGTAGACTTAATTCACTTTGGCTAATTCACCCAGGGTAATTAAGTATACTATTTAGTAGACTTAATTGACATGTTTCTATTTTTTTTCCATAGGTGATTTATGTACACTGATAAGTAAACTTATTTCACTTGAGCTAATTCTCCTGTGGTGTTTTTTTATAAAGGACACGTCAATTTGACTTCACCTCGCCTGATGTTAAGCTTAAGGCAAAGTCTCGAAAAAAGGGTCACCATCGTAAACATGTATCATGTTAACAGTGGTGGCACTCAGCTTGAAGGCCTCGTCAGATGCCTTTTCAAGCCCCGCTTATAGGACCCGGGACTGTAGGAAGAAGCAAACACGTGAGCTGGCAGGTATACTCTGATGACATCTTAGCCCTGCACGTGTCGTCCTGTGAAGGAAAGTAGAGGGTGGGACTAATTGGAAGAGCTCATCAAAACATTCACCATGGTAGAAACGGTAGAATACTGCCAAAAATGCAACATCTATACGCATCTGCAAAGGCTCGAGGGTGTTCGTGACCTCAGAATTCCCAATTATGCGGACCGCACGTCGCTGCAACCTGTCGAGAGCATCTAATAAGTACTTTGCGGAGCCGTCCCAGAGATGTGAGCAGTATTCTACGCAGGAACGAATTTGTGTCTTGTATAGAAGACACCCCTGCTCCGGCGTGAAAAAACGTCTCACTCTGTTTAAGACTCCGACGTCTCCGAGTCACACATCGAGAGCATCATAAAATCAGCCTCACGTAAAGGCTGATTTTATGTGGCTCTCGATGTGTCACATCACACACTCGATGTGTGACTTAATTCACCTGATACCTATCCTCCTTTTAGCCTACTTTTATTTTTCGCGGTACATCCTTTAAGATTCCCTGTTTCCTTCACTTTGTGTAGCTTTTTGGGTTTTGGTGCGGAATTTAGCTTGTTTGGTGCTTTTGGTTTGTTTAGTGAATTTTCAAGCCAATATTACATTAGTTATACGAGAACAGGTTGTATTTTATGTGAATTAGTCAAAGTGAATTAAGTCTACGGAACGATAATAACACACTAGCTAAATAAACAGCCTTACAATTGACCTTTATTCCGTCGAACCAGGGGCGTGTATGTGTGAATATATCAATCTGAAGTCGTCTATATGCTAATTGCATTGTAGCTATTAGTGAATGAAGCGAGACTGGCGGCCTCTGGCCAGAACTAGTTGTTCCGGGTAACATGAACGTAAATATCTATGTAAACAGTCAAATATCTGTTTGTTTTCGTGAGCTCTATGGCCTACAGGAAATCTTTCCGCTCGGGCGCTTGAGTGTAACGCAAGATTTAGTTATGGATTATGGAGATGCACCTTTTTTTTACGTTTCCTGCCCAAGTCTGTGTTTCTGGCAAGCAAAAACCTTGGAATTGTCAATTTTAGAGGTTCCTTCTAGGCAAGCTTGTTTCATTTCATCGTAGCTGTAGTTGTAGCATTGCAGCTTGTCCACTTCATCACTTAGCAATAGCAGACACTTTTTTTTACGCGGACTCAGGGCCGCCATCTCTAGTAATAGCAGACACTAGCTCACCGTTAGTCTTCAAGCTTAATTAAAGTTTAAGCTTAGTTAGGCGTCAATAATAAAAGTCAAAAATCCTCACGGGGTGAAGCGTCCTCCCGTAGGGTCTTAATGTAAACCAGGGTATTCCGGTGTCATGGTAACCTAACGTTTACTTCTGTTGCTTGAGAGCAAGGAGTGTTTTAGGGAGGAAATGTGTGGGATTCCGACCGTCCTTGACTGCCAGCGATGGCGTTTCGCATATAAAGGGTGCAAAGAAACACAACGTGCCCTCATAATTTCTCCCCGTAGGTTTCATCGAAGGCAGCTACGACGAGAGTGATACGCTTTGATCAGTGGTGTCATGTTCATACGTAATAATGTACAAGCATGACTTGGATCGAATTAACGCGGCTTCAATTATGAGTATTATAACAAAGTTACAACACACCTATATGGTAAATTATTTTAGACGGCGATTACTGATATTCTATACACGGATATATCTAAGCCTTATTTGGCGTTTCCATATGAGTGAATGTTGGTATCATTTTACTCGTAAGCCCTATTTTACCATTAACTAATTACGCTATTGTATTATATAATTGGTTTCATACTCCGTTGCCTTGCATTGACTTGGCAGATAGTCGAAGGTTTACTTTATGCAAATCTGTTTTTTACTCAAGGTTGCGGGTAACCACCTGGAGGTTTTCAAAGTCATTACTTTTGACTCATCCAGCCTCATATGGCCAGTACGAAATTCTCAACGGTAGAGTCTCCATCATTTATTCGAATAATTTATCTGCTCTTCAATAGGGGCTCTTCCTCTTAAAACAAAAAGACGTTGCGATTACTACGTGACATTGATACTTTTGACGAAACGATCGTGAGTGAGGACAGCTATTCGATATCAGTCATCAGTAGAATTAGTATTCCCTCGAGTAACATTCCCACAAATTTGTATGGAGCAACAGAGTCATACCTACTTCTCCAGTCCAACTATTTCTGGTTAGTCGCCGGGGTTCCGATTTCCCCCGGGAATAAATTTGTAAAATATCCAATGCGAACATTCCATACAACTTGTTTTTTTTTTTTTAATTTTGTCGCCTGTTTAACGTAAGTTAAGTATACACTTATTTCAAACCAGAAGTAGCTATAGGAAATACCATGCTTAGTTCTTCACCAGCAAGGAATTTTCCAACAACCGTACACCTTTTTAGTGACATTTACAAAAATCCTTTCTTAGTGGAACTTACACCATTAAAAGGCATCACCTGCCACAAGATTGTTGATCCAGCGGTTTAAGCTCTGCATTGAAGAATCAGGCAGTCGGGACAAGTAATTTTGTATAGATTTAAGTGGACATTCGTATCAAATTCGCAGCTGAATGAATATCCTCTGATTCTTCGTGTGATGCAATGGCGAGCCTTGATTGTCAATTGCCGTCAAATTGATGGACGTTGACCACAGCTACCGAGATGTGGACGTCTGACTCACGATTTTATTAAACGCTTGTTTTGTTCTGATTCTTGTTGTACCAGATTTATGCACACTGCGTTATTGGGCCAAGGGGGCTTCTTCCATCTTTAGCAGTATTATTACCCGACTGCGCGACGCAAAGGAGGGTAATGTGTTTATCAGTGTATGTTTGTATGTATGTATGAATGTATGTATGTATGTATGTATGTATGTAATGTATGTATGTTTGTTTCTATGTGGCGTTCTAGAGACCAAATGCATGGGCCGATTTTGATAATTCATACGTCAATCGATTCGTCTTAACCTTGCAAGTGTCACTGACAGTAATCAAAATCCACCACAGCGACAACCAGACGCCATATTGTCAAAATTAAAAAAAATAAAGTCGATGAACTATGTCAAGTGTGGTGTCGCTGAATAGGTATTTTAAAATCATCTTTAGGTTCCTTTTATCATTTTTCATTTTAAATAATAGTTTAGGATATATAACGATTTAAAGTTGTTTAACAAAACAATCATCTCGCTAATTTTCTTACTTATTGATTTAAGTTTTTATTTCAAGTATAAACGATATGTAAGTTACAAAAAGATATACATGTTATATCATAACTAAAAAGTATAAAATAAAACGAATAATAAAAAAATAAAAAACCCGACTGCCACTGAAAAGACCGAAATAAGTTTGATAGCAGGCGGTACCCATTTGCCAATCATAAACCGAAAGAAAATTAATGGGTACCGCCTGATATCAAACTTATTTCGGTCTTTTCAGTGGCAGTCGGGTTATTTTTTTAATCTTACCTTGTGACTTTCATTGCGTGGGACCGTTAGGATTAACTATAGTGTTATATGGTGAAATTGGGTCAAACAGTTTCTCTTACTTTAGTGGATATATTTCTACCGAATTATATACCACGTATATTACCTCTGAAGTTGCGTTGAGTCGTTGCCATAGAGATTGTTTTGAGGGATTCTTGCAACTAATGCCATCGACCGGTCTACCTTTCTATCCAAATCAACACATTCTGTACTGTGGCTTGGTGTCCATCCTCTTCCCGTCGAAACAATACCGTCTCGAACCAAGTGAGAGGTTCGAAAGTTCATTTCTTTGTCAGACTATAAAGAAAAAAATTGCTCTATCCGCATAGATGTTTCCTTCTATTCCCAATCCCGGTAAGGACGAGGTTAAAAGATTTTTTTTGTTTTACTTCTGTGCTTCCGTGTATTGAAAGGCACGTTAAACGTCACTTCCGACTATCAATAAATCGTTAGTCCATTCCAAAAAAAACAAACTACGTCAGATTTAAGCAGATCCTTAAGACGGTTAGGCAGCGGCCGGTCGGGTCCGGACTAGACTCCGGGCCCAGGAAGCCCGCGCAGAGCGAAGGCGAACCGGACGTCGGACGACCTCCGTCCTCCATGAGCGCTGGCCTGGGGGTGACCGGTAGAGCCGCCTGTCACCCTAGCGGAAGCAGGCCGCGGCGGCGGCGTAAATTGCGCCTCCCCGTAACCGGGGCTAGATGGGGACCCTGTGGTCCCCACAACCCGAAGGGGGCCATCTCGAAAGCATCTCTTTCGAGATGGGTCTGTCGGGGTGCGAGAGATATGCTTTTGGCAATCTCACCTCCGGCAACCAAGGACCCAAGACTGAGTGCGTTTTAGTCGGTTCGAGTCCGACATAACCACCTCCACTGGCTCCGTGGGGGTGGTATCCGTGGGATTTATCGCACGATAACAAAAAAAAAGACGGTTAGGCAGAGGGGAATTAAAACCCTCATTTCACCAATCATTGGATTCGGTCCACGTAATAGGGGGTGAGCCCATTGCCGCATTCCGGGCGCTATTATTGACAAGCATGGCTGAGTCCAGGCTGTCTGATGTTGAGCAGCCCTATCCCTTAGGCGCCTTGTACGACACCGCATGGGAAGAGATGGGATGGCCCAAATTCTACTCTACCAGGAACCACGCGGCTAGGTCCCGGTCGGTTGTGACCGGGACTAAATAACGCAATGATGACAATGGCATATTATAATATAGCAGTAATAACCTCAGAATACAGAATAGTAACATAGTATGTACTCGTATATGATTTATGTGACTAATGTATGAATATAAATATAATCTGCGGTAGCCTAGTGGTATGGGTAAGGGACTGCTGTGACGAGGTCTCGGGTTCGATCCCAGGGTTACCATGGCACACACCAATGACTTTTCGATGCTTTTCGAAGTTATGTGTGAGTTTATCGCAGGTTTATAAGTGCCCGGTTATTGGCAATAGGCTCGCCAACTATTACATTGGGACCTAAACATAAACTGGCGAAATATGGGTGCTAGCACCTCTGCCTACCCCTTCGGGGAATACAGGCGTGAGTTTATGTTATGATATGTAAATATAAATCTCTTAGCTGTAGATATTTGAAATATGAATGTCGTCTTTACCATCATTTTTTGTCGAGTTATTTTCTGTAAACCATGTTTTTGTCTTCAGTGTTTTTTTGGGCTATAATGTTTAATTTTGATAGGGTTTTTTCCAATGGTACCAGCAGACTTACAGATGTTAAAAAAAGTAATGAGTAGTTTAATAAAATATTAATCACTATTTATGTGTACGTAGATGGTGCCTATGTGCATGGTTTCCATAGATCACTTTATTATTCACTAGCTTTAGCCCGCGGCACCGCCCACGTGGATGTCGATTATCGCGACCAAACAGGCTATGTCCTTTCTTAAGTTCTAATCTACCCCTATACCGAATTTCATAAAAATCGGTTCAGTGGTTTAGGCGTGAAAGCGTAATATACAGACAGAGTTACTTTCGCATTTATATTATTAGTAGGGATTAAATGTGAATGTCACAGAGCTACCAAGTTTCTTAAAAAAGTTTTTGAAATCCGAAGATGAAGAATGACTATCCACACGAGGCGACCGAAGAAGAACGAATGATCATGAATGAACTCAATGAACTTGTGTGGATGTCTAGGGGAGACCACTATAATCATGGCACGCTTGACAGCTCGAGTTAATGATCACCATGTCTCATACATCTGGGTTCTGTTGCGTTAGGGTCAATAAAACTCAGGTGGAAAAATGCTCTCGCAATTTTTAAGTGGCAATGAATTATCAACCTTAAAACAAAGCTAAAGGAAAGCCAACGAGACGAGAGAAAAAAGGTAAATTACTTTACTGAGTTCCGTTGCGATAACAAGCGATTATTTTCTCTGTCCTTGTCGCACATGTCACACGTACGCGACAATGGCCGAGCGACAGCTGTCTTTGCATGTTTGATAGTACAGGGAAGCTGTCAGCACAGCGGTTCTAAACTGTCAGATCCGCCATCTTATGAGCAATTTCATTTCTGTCTGGAATGCGCTTGAAGTGATACGTAATGATTTTCAAATAAAAATGTTTGGAACCGCAGAAACCTTTTTTCTCTCTCTTCGTTGGCTTTACTTTAGAATAGTAATCCAGCACAGCCTTTTCAACCTCATCTAAATGGAATAAGATTGATATTTGTGCAACACTCCAAAGTGATCTGAATTGATCCTGAATTTTGAGATTATTAATTTGATAATAATGTCCTTACTAATGATCTGCTTCAGCAGCGTTATCCATTATCAAGTCAGTCAATCAGATATCACTAAGTTCTTTGAATTCACTCCAATATAACGAGGTAATAATTTACGATAGGTATCAATTGTTTGGTTGATTCGATTCCTTTTTCACGTGTGTCGCTTGAATCGTAAATTATTGTTTTATCTTTTCGACTGGTCTAGAAGGTACACTTTGGATGGCATTGTGCTTTAGAATATTTATTGATTTATTGTCTACTGCACGAAGTGGACTTTCCATTATAAAAAAAAGTTGAATATCGATTTTCCATAGAGTAGGTACATAATACTACAAATACAGACGCAGAAAATATTTGCACGCACACAATTTACCCTACGTAAATCACAAGTTGCGTTTCTGCTTCTTCTTTTATAAAAATGGCGCCTTACATCGGTTATATGGGTACCGATGATTCTGCCAACCTCAAGGTGGAAAGTAGATTTAATCGTTTATAGTCTCTAGGTATTTCTTCTTCTTCTTCTAATAATGGCTTCTGCAGCGAATCGCCGCAATTGTAAAATGTATAATCAACAAGTCCGTCAGTCTAGAAAAATACTCTTGGAGGCATTTTTTTTTTTTTTTTTTTATACCACTTAGGTGGCAGACAAGCACACGGCCCACCTGATGGAAAGTGGTTACCGCGGCCTATGGACGTGTGCAACACCAGGGGCGTTACACTCGCGCTGCCTACCCTGAAGAAACCTTCTAATGCCCCTCTTGAAGAACCCCATATTGTAGTCGCTTGGGAAAACCATGGCAGGGAGTTCATTCCACAGCTTGAGCGTACGTGGGATGAAGTTCCTTTCATACCGCACGGTACGCACCATATTCGGATGCAATGTGTGGGGATGAATTCCCTGTCTATGGCGAGCGGTGCGATGATAGAATGTAGCTGTGGGCATCATGTCAAATAATTCATCTGAGCACAAACCATTATATAGGCGGTAGAAAACACACAGTGAGGCAAAATCCCTTCTGAGGCTGAGAGGTTCCACATCGCCTGCGAGTATGGGACTGTCAACGAGCCTCAACGCACGTCTTTGCACCGAGTCGAAAGGGTTAAGCTGGCGTGCGGGCGCTCCGGCAAAAAGATGACAGCAGTACTCCATGTGGGGCCGAACCTGTGCCTTATAAAGAAGGAGTCGCTGCCCCGCAGTGAAGTACTGCTTCGCCCTATTAAGAACTCCAAGTTTCTTTGTTGCCAGCTTGACCTTGTCCTCTAAATGACTGCGGTACTGGACGTCACTCGAAATGTCGACGCCTAAGATCCCGATACTCGGGGCAATGGTAAGCCGTGTGCCCAGGAATTGCGGCGCTACAATAAATGGGGTTTTCTTAGCGGTGAATACACATACTTGTGTCTTGGTGGGGTTGAACTGGACCAGGTTTAGTCGACCCCAATCGGATACTCCCGAGAGAGTAGTCTCGATTTCTGACACAAGTTGTTCGCGACTCCCCTCCACCTCGGACTGGGGGATGCCTGCACGGCCCGTGTAACATGCGTCTCCAGTACTGTCGTCCGCATAGCAATGAATGAAGTCATCCGACAGCATGTCATTAATATGCAGCAGAAACAGGGTCAGAGACAACACGGAACCTTGTGGGACACCAGCGTTTATGTCCATGCGGTCCGAGCGACTGCCGTCCACGACGGCTTGGATGCTTCTGTTGGACAAAAAGCTGGAAATCCAGTTACACAGCCCCTCAGGGAGTCCATAAGATGGTAACTTCGCAAGAAGACCTCTGTGCCATACCCGATCGAAGGCCTTCGCTATATCTAGGCTGACCGCTAGTGCCTCACCTTGGCTCTCGATGGCTTGCGCCCAACGGTTTGTGAGATACACAAGAAGGTCACCGGTCGAGCGACGCTGGCGGAAGCCGTACTGTCGGTCGCTCAGAAGATCGTTACCCTCAAGGTATCCCAGGAGCTGTGTGTTAATGACACGCTCCATAACCTTCGAGAGAAGGGAGGTTATAGCGATGGGCCTGTAGTTGGACGGGTCTGTCCTGTCGCCTTTCTTAGGCACAGGATGCACGTATGCGGTCTTCCACGAAGCTGGAACTCGTCCAGTGGAGAATGAGAGCGCGAAGAGTCGTGTAAGAACAGGGCACAACTCTGGAGCACAGTGCTTAAGCACCATTGCCGGTATGCCATCCGGCCCACTCGACTTTCGAACATCTAGGGACTTTAGTTCTCGCCGAACCCTCCGCTGGGTGATTTTTACTTCACCCATTGAAGTTCCACACCAGGGTATACTAGGTGGTTCGGCATTCCCATCGTTCATAGTCGAGTTTGACGCAAAGAGGTTACCTAAGAGATCGGCTTTCTCCTTGGCGCCATGGGCCAGACTACCGTCGGGTTTTAATAGCGGCGGAAGACAGGAACGGATGACGCTCCTGTCGCGATCCAGCGGTTGGGGATATAGCACTCCATGCCCGCTAGGATCGCGTCAGTGACTGCTGTTGCACAGGAGTTTGGATCATCTGAAGTGAAGCAAAGCTGCCTCCACGGGTACGACGCGAAGAATTCCCGCAGTCCGTCCCAGTCTGCTGATCTGTAGTGCCAGACATGCCGCCACTGAGGTGGCCGCGGTGGTTCAGGTCGCACAAGTGTCACTTTCGCCCGGACGAGGCTGTGGTCCGAAGTACCTAGAGGTGCTTCCACAGTTACGGAGTACTCATCCGGACGCGAAGTCAGCAGAAGGTCCAGTATAGAGGATCTGTGGGTCTCGATATCTGGTGTTCTAGTGACAGAATGCACCAGTTGAGAGAACCCATAGGTCAGGGCGAAGTCGTGAGCAGCCCTTCCCGCAAAATTAGTCGTGTGAGACCCCAGCCACTCCACGTGGTGAGCGTTGAAGTCCCCCAAGAAAACTAAGTCTGCGGTGGGATATTGCTCAATTACCCTGTCCGCCGACCGCTGCAGGTGCTCAAACAGCTGAGTTGTGCCCAAGTCACCGCTATGAGACCTGTAAAGGCACGCATAGATACGGGTGTGGCCACCGTGATCTATACGTACCCATAGAGTTGACAGGTCCCTGTCTTCATGAATATGAAGACGGCGGCAGCAAATATCATCCCGGACGTACAAGCATACCCCGGCGTGACTCATAAAATTATGTTCCAGTTTATAACCAGGGTACATTAGATAGCCTGTATCGGCCGGGCATGATATTTGCGTCTCCGTCAGAAAGAATATGGTTGGCTGCGCGGTTTCGAGATGGTGGTGGACTTTATTAAGGTTTGAGTGAAGGCCCCTAATGTTGCAAAAGTCCACTTGCATCGTGGAAGATGGTGCCGCTGTGGATCCGTTTCTCTTTTTCCTTCTTTTCATAACAGATTAGGGTGGGGGGGGGGGGGGGGGGGAGAAGGCAGAGAGAGTTTCTGTGCCGTCAACGCAGAAGACAAAGCAAGGCTCTGTACCACCACATACAGGCTGGGGTTGTGTGACTGGCTGGCGCGGCGGGCGGAAGGGCCCCCGGTCCCCTCCCAGATACTGTAGCCGGGTCCACTCCGGTCTCCTCCTCCGGCACGACTACAGCACCGGAAACTTTACACAGGCTGCTGGTTCAGCCTCCTGGGGCGGAGATTAAGTGTTCCCCAGGTTCGGGAACCGTACAGCCTGCGGGCGGCCAGCGGATAACCGTTTCACCGGGTCTCCCTGACCGCAGCGCCAACATTTCACGCCCCCACCAGCAAGCGGCGTCTACTTGAGCCTTTGGTCTTCCTACTGACAGCACAGGACCTCTCCAGTGAGCTCTGGCTACCCTACTCACCGCCGGGAACACAACACAAGGTTATTATGGCCGCGGTATTCTGTAGGGCGGAGGTACTTCCCCAGTCGGACTGCTCAATTTGGGACGGGAGATACCGTCATGTCCTACCTCCTATATTATTAGCATTAGCTGACTACCACGCAGGCGGAGCTGCGGGCGAAAAGCTAGTATATTATAAAATCATTATTGGCGAAACGTCAATCTCTAATCAAGTTGCGTTTATAGAGGCACGTCAAATTTGACACTTCTAAACGTCAGAGCACTCAGGGATGCCAATTTTGTAAAATTATGGTTTACAATTAATACAAAAAAATACCGTGACGCAAAAGGTACACACAATCGCAAAAAAAAGTTACTTTTACTGAGCATATCTTTCTAAATGTATTGTAAATTACGATAGTAAAATGTTTATGGTACTTACATTATGAAATTATGATAGTACCTATTTATTACTATTGAAATCTGCTCGTCATTATATTTAATTAAACGAGGTAATCAACTATGCAAACATACATTGTTGTTTAGTTTTTTTTATTAATAATTAAGTGGGTTTATCTGCCTGATAACTGGGCACATTCGGTCTCACCCTGGGAGTAAGATGATGGGAGACGGAAGCTTGGTTGACCTCAGCCGTAGGCCAATGAAGTTGATGTGAATGTTGGATGATGGATGTCCGGTCTTGTTACACGAATGTCCGGCAAAACTGGCTAGTGTGTCCGGCTTTTAGATTTGGCGACCTGACAACCCTACGTGTGTTGGTAAAGGATTCCAACTATTCCAGATCTTAATGGCAAACACAAGAGATCCTGAATTGTGTTCTCAATGGAATTGTTTGTACTATATGGAGTGATACCTTGGTGGTGCACGTGTTGTAGACGATAGGTAAAGAGAAGGTGGTGTACCTGCGTTTTTTTACGGACTCGCTAAAAGTTTACTCAAGTTCAAAGGCAAAAAAGTACGCAAGATATTTATAGAATAAGAAATGTAATGTTATCTGCGTCCACGAGGTTGCTTTATCGATGCTTAGTTTTATTCATAAAATGGAATGTACAATGTTAGATAGACGTGAGATAAAGGCACTTGTACGATTGATTGCTTTGAATGCTATCGAGATATTCGCGCGGGGACTTTCCTGCGACGGAAATTGCGCAGTCTTATGAGATTGGAATCGACTGGGCCGAAATCCGACTGGCAGTTTCGCGAATGGAGGTAGCAGTTACTAATGACATCATCCAAATATATTCTGGATGAGTCAATCGGTTAGATATCTTTTCATCATCTTATTCACATCAAAAAATGGTCCTTTGGAATCTGTTCTGTTATTTAATTTTTGAAAAGGAAATTAAATATATCTGTAGCGGTTGCTAGCGATCATCGGCACATAATTTCTAGACTTGTTAAGGGTCCGTACTACCTCAAATGACATAGCATAAACGTGTATAATATCAAAAGTTCTAAAGCATGGACTTTTTAATTCATTTGTGGTAAAGTTGAGGATATATACTAATGTTTATGTGTGGCAAAAACACGATTACGTAAAATTTTCTTGATAGAAAACCATTGCAAAGTTACCTCTAAACCGTACAAATAAAACGATATTATGGATTAATTACGCAAAATAGGATCACTAAACTTACACAATAAATTGCAGTTTAGTGGTTAAGAGACATTATGTGTTTCAAATTTTACAAATATACATTGGTTTCTGCGTAACGAGCAAATATCTAAATTTTTACTCAAGCGATACCATTAAACTTAGAACCGCCCTGCCGCCCGGCCTCCTCCTCAGTGTTGCTTCGGCTATCATACGGGGAACTTGTGTCGCACGCGCTCTGCGCAGACGATTACGATAGACGATACGAAAGTATTCAAGTACCTATCTTTTGACAGGCGAAATGGGTAATAAAGTAAACTGAAAGAGGAAAAGTGTATGTTGGCGTAAAAAAATATTAAAACATATGAATGATGTATTATGTAGACAGCCTCTGTGGCGTGGTGGTAGTGCACGCGACTGCCACGCAAGAGGCGCGGGTTCGATTCCCGCTCAGTGCAAATATTTGTATGCATGAATATGGCTATTTGCATTGATCTGGGTGTTTCTATGTATAATATGTATGTATTGATGATGATTCCGTGATGGTGGTATCCGTGGGGATTTTACGCACGATAAAAAAAATAGCGTTAGTGAACGCGACTGCTACGCAGGAGGCGCGGTTTCGATCCCCGCTCAGTGCAAATATTTGTATGCATGAATATGGCTATTTGCATTGGTCTGAGTGTTTCTATGTATAATATTTATGTACATACAAAAAAGTATCTAAGTATGTTTATCCGCATTCTAGATTCCATAACACAAGCTAATTAAGCTTACCATGGGTCTAGATAGCGCTGTGTAGAATGTTGTGGAATATTTATTTATTTATTATTATAGTAAGTATCTAATCAACCTACCTAAGTAGCTTATACTGTACATAACAATTTGCAATAGGTACTATATTAGTAGAAAGTAATAAATAGGTCAGTAAAAACCTACCTATTTCAAAAATTTGGATTGAAATAGGCATACCTGCCTATGTATCGACAAAAATAATCTTGCAGTAGCAGCCCAAGTCTTTCAGGCAGGTCCTGGCTACTACAGGTCGCTCACTGCGACGACGCGACGGACGACGCGGTTGGGCGACTCAGAGCCGAAAGTCGAAGTGCGGTAACTCCAACTTCTGTAGGTTAGGTTAGAACTGTGACCCCAACGCATGAGCCGAGCGAGCGTAGCGAGCGTGCCGCAGCAGCGGACGGCGAAGTGCCAGATCGGGTTATGATAGGAACGAGACCGTCGGGTCAGGTTAGGAAGAGGGTTACGTTCGGAACAAATTTTTAAAGTTTCTACCTAACCCGCGACCGGGTCAAGTTTTCGGGTCAGTTTCGGAATAAACGGAATATTTCTGTAAATACATGAGTACCTACCAACCCGAATGATCATAATATAAATATAGCAGTAGTTAGGTACTACTACCATACGTATTCCTATATTTATTATAGACAGTACGTAATTATGAATTTCCATTCATCTGTTTCTATTGAAGGGTCATCGCCCTCTGTGGGCTCAACAATCTAGCCACATTACTGGCTGTCAGATTCTCTGCCCATACGGGGGCCCCGTACTTCGCACGATCCCCAGGTACAGTCTCCTGCAGGGAGCGTTGGGTCTCCTGATGTTGGGCATCAGCCGCGCGAGTGCGGCTGATGCCCCCCTCAGTTTTGGGACCAAACTTCGGAAGTGATGTCCGAAGTTCCACCGGCCATCGAGCCCCAGATACTTCATCGAGGGCTCGATGCCGATGCTGACACCCCCTATCTGTAGGCTGGATCCCGCAGGTGGCTCCATCCGAGGTCCGTGGAAGCACCGAGCCTCGGACTTGTGAAGAGCGACCTCGAGACCCAGCCGCCGTGTCTGACCCACGACTTGAGCAACCCCTGCCGTGGCCTTTAGTGCTGCGTCTCGGTGCGCTGCTCCCCGCGCCGTAATGATGGTGTCATGCGAACCGGACGTCGGAGGTCGCAGAACGACCTCCGTCCTCTATGAGCGCTGGCCTTAGGGTGACCGGTGGAGCCGCCTGTCACCCTAGCAGAAGCAGGCCGCGGCGGCGGCGCAAGGTGCGCCTCCCCGTAACCGGGGCTAGATGGGGACACTGTGGTCCCCCCAACTCGAAGGGGGCCATCTCGAAAGGAATGGTCCTCCTGGGTCTGCCGGGGTGCGAGAGATATGCTTTTGGCAATCTCACCTCCGGCAACCAAGGACTTGGGACGGCGTGCTTTTTAGTTCGAGTTCGACATAACCACCTCCACCGGCTCCGTGGGGATTTATCGCACGATAAAAAAAAACGAGGGTGTCATCGGCGGAACACGTTACGCTGACCCCTCTGAGCAACGTACCACGCAGCATCCAATCGTAGCCGATGTTCCTCACCCTCCGTAACTACGGGCACGTCGTTCTCCACCACCTCCCCTAGGTGCCGTCTTCTTAGGGGCGGAGGCCTTGGCTTGGGACCAGGAGCACCACTGGGTGCAGCCGTCGTCGCTCAAGACGCGACGACGGGTGCCGCCAGCGGTGGGCGGTATGCCCGGTCCTCGGACGCCGAGGCGTCGCTCGATGACCTCCAGCAGCTGGACCACCGTTGGTGTCACCTTAGATGGAGCACGGAGAGCGGGGGTTTTCACACCCCGAGCCTCCCCGGTGGGTACAAGGAGGCCAAGAGGGCCCTCCATACGGCCATCAAGCGGTCCAAAAAGTTGGGCCGCGAGGAGCTGATAGAGACTCTGGAGCGCAACCCGTGGGGGCGCCCGTACCTTATGGTAAGGGGCAAATTACGCGCTAAGGCGCCCCCACTGACCCAGAGTCTCCAGCCGGAGCAGCTGGAGGTGGTCCTGGACTCCTTGTTTCCATCAAGAGCGGAGGAACACATTCCTCCGCGCATGGCTCCGTCTCAGGCGCGCAGCGCGGAAGGCAGTGAGAACAACGTGCCCGTAGTCACGGAGGGTGAGCTAGGGGCGGCTGTACTGCGGCTTAAATCCCGCAGAAACACCGCCCCTGGACCCGACGGCATTCCAGGCTGAGCGTGGGTCCTGGCTCTTGAGGAGCTTGGGCCTCGACTTCTAGGGCTCTTTAGCGCATGCCTCGAAAAAGGCCAGTTTCCCAAGGTCTGGAAGACAGGAAAACTGGTCTTGATCCGAAAGGCGGGGCGGCCGGCAAATTCTCCATCAGGGTACCGGCCGATCGTGTTGCTTGACGAGGTGTGCAAGCTCTTTGAGCGCATTATTGCACAACGCCTCGTCAGGCATCTCACACGCGTGGGGCCTGATCTGGCGGATAGCCAGTTTGGCTTCCGTCAGGGGCGCTCCACGGTGGATACGATCATGCGCATTAGAGGCCTGACGGAGGAAGCAGTCTCACAGGGTGAGGTGATAGTGGCGGTGTCTCTTGACATCGCCAACGCCTTCAACACCTTGCCCTGGAGCTGCGTTAGGGAGGCGCTTATCTACCATGGAGTGCCTCCCTACCTCCGTCGAATTGTCGGGGCCTATCTCTCCGAGAGGGCCATTACTTACCCGAGTTGGCTAGGGCCGGGTCGGCGGGATGTGTCGTGCGGTGTTCCGCAGGGATCGGTATTAGGGCCACTCCTGTGGAACATCGGTTACGATTGGGTGCTGCGTGGTCCGTTGCTCAGGGGGGTGAACGTAACGTGTTACGCCGACGACACCCTCGTTACGGCGCGGGGAGCAACGCACCGAGACGCAGCACTAAAGGCCACGGCAGGGGTTGCTCAAGTCGTGGGTCGGATACGGCGGCTGGGTCTCGAGGTCACCCTTCACAAGTCCGAGGCTCTGTGCTTCCACGGACCTCGGATGGGGCCACCTGCGGGATCCAGCAGACAGGTAGGGGGCGTCAGCATCGGCATCGAGCCCTCGATGAAGTATCTGGGGCTCGTACTCGATGGCCGGTGGAACTTCGGACATCACTTCCGAAGTTTGGTCCCAAAACTGAGGGGGGTGTCAGCTGCACTCGCACGGCTGATGCCCAACATCAGGGGACCCAACGCTCCCTGCAGGAGACTGTACCTGGGGATCGTGCGAAGTATGGCCCTATACGGGGCCCCCGTATGGGCGGAGACCCTGACGGCCAGTAATGTGGCTAGATTGCTGAGCCCACAGAAGGCGATGGCCGTCAGGGTGATAAGGGGATACCGCACGATCTCAGGTGAGGCGGCATGTCTCTTAGCCGGGACCCCTCCATGGGACCTGGAAGCGAGAGCCCTTGCGTCTCTATTTAAATGGCGCAAGGAGGCGCTGGAGCGGGGCCAATGGCCTGCGTCTCGAGAAATCGAGGCCCAGCGGTCCCAGCTCCACCAGGAAACCGTGGAGACATGGAAGGTGCGACTTGAGCAACCAAAGGGGGGATTCGCCACAATCGCGGCCGTCAGACCGGTCATGGACGAGTGGCTGGAGAGGAGACATGGTGCTCTCTCCTACCGGTTGTCACAGATGCTTACCGGGCACGGTAGCTTCGGTAGGTATCTGTGGCGAAGACACCGGGAAACCACGGCCGGTTGTCAGCACTGCGGGGACCGCAGCGATGACACAGCGCTCCACACGCTGGTGGAGTGCACGGCGTGGGCGCAACAGCGCCAGGTCCTCGTGGTGGGTTTGGGCGTGGACACTCTCTCGCTCGAGACCATGGTGGGAGCCATGGTCTCCAGCGGGAGTAAGTGGGACTGCGCCGCCTCTTTCTGCGAGCAGGTCATGCTCGTGAAGGAGGCGGCGGGGCGGGAGCGGGAGGGAACTCTCCCACCCGAGTTCCGCAGTCGGCGGCTTGGACGCCGCCGACGTGTCTTCGCCGAAGACCATCGGCCTCCATGACCGGGGGCCTGAGGACGGTGAGTTGGCTGCTCATCGTCCTTACAGAAGCAGGCCCATGACGGCAGCATGACGTGACGGACTCACGCACGCCTCCCCCCTCCTATGAAGCGGGATGATACCCGAAAACCCCCCATAGACGCGGGATAGCACCTGAACCACCCCCTAGACGAGTTGGTTGATGGGAGCCCTGGGACATCCTTCCGAGGGCTTACCCGGGGCTCCCAACTATAGGCTGCTGGGCGATACCGTGGGGGTTTTAGTCGGTAGGAGTCCGGCATAACATCCATGAAGGATTTCCCCCACGGTCAAAAAAAAAAAAAAAAGCTGCTGCCCGTAGCTTCGCCCGCGTGAAGTTTTGTTCCCGTTCCTGCAACCCATGGGAACCTTAACCCGGAATAAAAAGCAACTTATGTGTTATTCCAGGTTCTAATTTACCCCTATATAAAATTTCAGCCAGATCCATTTAGTAGTTTTTGCGTGAAAGAGTAACAAACATCCATACATACAGCGATACATACTCACAAACTTTCGCATTTATAATATTAATAGGATAAGTAAGTATAAATATATTATAAGTTTTATGTAAATTATCATTACAATATGCACACTTTTCTCAAAAGTTTGTTTATTGCCATAACTTTCTTGATGTCTAAATTACTAGCTACTTTACCCTATCGATTGATACACGCGTGAACTTGGCGGCCGAGCCTCGCGCCGGCCGGCCCGGGGTCATCGCGGGAGTGAGATAGATGCATCTGCGCGCGAGTAGTACCGGCGCGAGAGCGTTGTTGAGGCGCGCGGGGGTAAAATTTCAATTCGAGCTGGAGTGGTACGGACTCTTAAGCTTTGACCCAACCAACGCGTTCAGCTCGCGTCCGCAGTAGCGTGCGCGGTGGCGACGTTTTGTTCGTCAAGTTCGTACAAAACAACTGATCGCCACCGCGCCACAGAATACTTAATAGGGTGGTGGCACCAATTATCGGCCGCGTCAACTTTTTTTAAACTGTCTTTGCTTGTAATTTTTAGGTTAATAGCTTTCCCTTTCTTGCAATTCGCTTTTTGGGTAGAGTGATACTGAATCTGCATTACTACTTTCGCAAAATTATCAATCCTTTGTTATATTTGATAATATAGATGTTTTTGTTCGAGTATGTCGATTTCTCTTAATATCGGCCTCCAACGCCCTAATTTCTGCCGCCTGTGACCCTAATATCGGCATATCTTTTCTTAGGTGAAGCTAAGTCAGTAAAACAATTAAAATATAAATTATTACGTTTTATATTCTAAACCAGGTAGGTACACACTTTTCTTAACTCTTTTCTCTAATTATAATTAATTGCCGTTACAATTTAAGTGGAACCATTTAGGGCATAGGTCGCAACCAATATTTTTCATCATAGCCATCACTAATTAGTTCTTCATCATAGCCAGCACAAACAATTTTCTCATTTTCCATACATGTCTCGAGAAGGTAAATCAGCGGTGTTAGTTTCGCGATTGCTGTCCTTTATTATTCTCTTCTTTGCCGCTTTTGTTTTCTTTGGCTGGTTTATTCTTTTCATTCGCTTTTCCAGTTTTTTTCTTTCTCTCTCAGCTTTATTCTCTTCAATTCTTGGTTTTTCTTTCCTCCTGTTGTTTTTTTATATTTTCTTTTTTATCTTCCTTTTCCTTATTGTATTGCCTCCAGATTTCAGAAGAAATAGCTAACGGTATTTTTTCTTCGTTAGGCTTGGTTTTAGTGCAAAAACCAGTGCTTTCGAAGCATATAAATATTTTCTCAATGCTGGCGATACCACAAACCTTACCAAGATCTTTAATTGAGTATTGGATGTCTTTTTAAAAACAAGGAATATCGGTTTTCCTTGGTTTTCCATTTTTAAACGGATTGGGTCTGTTATCCTCTTTAATAATATTTTTAACGGCATTTATCACGTTACTCCGTGTTCTGGGAAAACCATAGGTAGCCATCCGTATCAACCATTGAACAATTTCTTCTTCTTCATTTTGGTTTAACACGGCATCTCTACCAACTGTGCAATCTGTGTCTATTCTTCCATGAAGTCTGTCTTGTAAAGTGGTCCTTGGAATATCGTACTGTCGAGATGCTTCTCTGATACTCATACTCTGATTTGTAACGGCATTAACTGCATCTTTTATTCTACTACGGTCGTATTGCGTTTTTCTTTTTGTTGTGCCGGCATGATTATGTCGTGCCTACCTGTTGACCAATATTAAAATACCTAAGTAGTTGTTAATTTTCTACCTCGAGGGTTGTAGGAAAGTATACCAAGGTGACCGTTATTAGGCATCGGTGACCCTTATATCGGCCGTAACTGACAAAAAACGTTTTTAGGCGGCCGACGTTAGGATCTAGTGATCAAACTAATGTGTTATTTCTTATTTAACCTTGTTAATATTACTGTTAACATATAAAGTCGATTAACGTGATGTTTAGCGTTTTCATGCATTTCCTCAAAATCGGCCACCCGGCCGATTTTGGGATTTATCAATAATAAAGATCCCTAACCTCGGCCGTGCGATTATTTCGTAAAAAAGACAAGTAAATGCAAACATATACTATCTAATCGGTACTTGGAATATTTTTCATCAATAACCAGTAATATAAAATACCGTACGTATTTTTAATTCCATTGAAACACTTACCAACTCAATGCGTAGACTCCGGGATTTGACTCGGCAATGCCCACTACACGACCCATGTCCGTACGTGCATTTACTCTAGTGCCAACTGAACGTTCAAATTTTGAAGCACCCGCACCAGAACTTGGGACGTTATGCGTATGGATATAGAGTCGCTGTTTGCATAAAAACTATTATATTTTTAGGGTTATTTTTATAGTTATGTTCTGTTTACTCGAAAAGGCCGATACTAGGAGGAGGCCGATACTAGGAGAGTTCACCCTAGTTGGACCGCGCGCGCTACCACGGACGCGACTGATCGCGTTGGTTTGGTCAAGGCTTTAAGAGGACTTCCTAGCTAGCGAATAAACCTGAACCTCTCATTTGAACGCCACTATTGCCGTCGCCTCTGTCTCACTCGTGTCCCCGTAGAGTGCGATAAGGATAGCCGCAGCTCAGACCGTATTTTTCACAATTTTTTTGGGCAAAATCGAGGTTTCGTATTTCCCGTTTTTTACAGCGAAAACTACGCCGATTTCAATATTTTTGACACTGTTTTATTAGAAAATAGCGTATCCATGGTCCTGTTATTTTTTATAACTTTAAAACCTTTTCGAATTTGTCTGGTAGTCCTCCAAACATAGCCGGTAAGAATTAGTCATTATTTATCATCTTTAGACGATCATATTTTCTTATTTTATTGACTGCCGACAAAAATAACAGGGACATGCGTACAGAAGATCTTGATTTTACGAAAAAAAAAAATTGTTCTAGAAGCAATATTCAGAGAGGAAAAAGGGGAGAACGGTACTATGGAGAAACAGATGCTAGGAAGTCTTTTTAGGGTGTGCACACCTTTACAATAACTGTAAAGTAAAGCCAACGAGACGAGAGAAAAAAGGTAAACAAAGCGACCATTACTGATTTACGTTGCGATATCTAGCGATTATTTTCTCTGTCCTTGTCGCACATGTCACACGTACGCGACAATCACCGTGCGATAACTGTCGTTACGTGTTTCGTAGTACAGGAAAGCTGCCAGCACAGCGGTTCTAAACTGTCAGATCCGCCATCTTATGAGCAATTTCATACCTGTCTGGAATGCGCTTGAATTCATACGTATCAATTTTCAAATAAAAATGTTTGGAACCGCTGAAACTTTGTTTACCTTTTTTCTCTCGCTTCGTTGGCTTTACTTTAGAAGTCTGCGCGCATTAGCCATTGTAGTGTATACTCACCCTTATGCTTTATCAGTTCTGCATAAAGATAGGCAAAGTGATTCTAATGACTAATGATTTACATAATGACTATTTAATTGAAAATGATAATTCTGTAGTTTCTACCTGTTGCGTTTCTAATTGTTTTTTTTTCTATCGTCATCCGAGCATCTATTTTGCACCCAAAACTTTTAGAGCCCGAAGTACGATTTTCTCATCTTTCCAATAATTTTTTTAAAGAAATTTCATGTCATTTGATAAGCTAACTTCACAATTCGATTACATTAGGAAATGAATTGCTCAAGTGGGGCTTGAACCCACGACCTTTCCCCTTTTTTATAAAAGGACACGCGGACAGCTAAAGGCTAAGTCTCGGAAAGAGGGACACCATTACAATCACGTACGATGTTAACAGTGGTGGCACTCAGTTTGACGGCCTAATCAGATGCTTCTTCACGCCCCGCTTAAAGAACCCGGGATTGTAGGAAGAAGGAAACACGTAAGCTGGCAGGGAGTTCCAGGTCTTAATGGTGCGGCATAGGAATGAGTCACTCAAACGCTTGGTTCTTGAAGGTTCTGCACCGTATACGGATGGCATCTTAGCCCTGTACGTGTTGTCCTGTGAAGGAAAGGAGAGGATGGGACTAATTAGAAGAGCTCATCAGAACATTCATCATGGTAGAGACGGTAGAATACTGCCAAAGACGCAACATCTCTACGCATCTGCAAAGACTCGAGGATTGACTAATTTTGACATAAACACCTCTGCCAGAGCCTCTTCCGTAAATCAGCTGACGTACCGGTTTGCTAGTGAGCTTGACTTGGCCCAAGTTCTCTACCATTACCCCACCATATCCAAGGAAAGGAAACGACCTTCCATTTTGCAAGGTATAATCAGTCCATTGATCGATTCCATTATCAGTGCTCAACTGCACTCTAAGGTCATTAGATACCGCTATCGGAACATACTAGTAAAAGCGTCTTGATTGGTTTATCAGAGATTTTACTAGATACAAACATTGTATTCGTTCTTCTTCCGGAGTAGACCGAGGCAACAGTAGCCCATTTGCTTTTGTCTTTGCACAAAATTTAAAAAAGTGGCTATTTTTACCCGACTACCGAAGGAAGGAGGGTAATGTTTTTCGAGACTATGTCTGGTATGTATGTATGTATGTCCATTTATTTGGCACGCCCTACAGCCTGAACGGCTTGACGGATTTGGATATGTGAGGTATCATTTGATTTGTCGTGATTGTGTGACTGACACCTACCAGGCATATTGAAATTTCGAGAAAAACAACATGGTGGATTTTTGGCGCCAAAATTGTTTGACCGCGTTGATCACAAAAACGAACGGATTTCGACGCGGATTGCATTATTTTTTTTCTTTCCTGATCATATTACCTAAAAAGCAAATTGCCACCAAGAAAGAGGGCTAATTTTTAATTCGCCTAAGAAGCAAAATGCCTAAATCGCTAAACGACTCATTTTCAGAATGCCGTTAGAGTAAATAGACTAGCTTACTAGAAAGACTAAAACTTGAAATGACGTAAAATGACCACTTTTTAAATGTATGACGAGCGATAAAATATTATATCTCAAGATGTAATATTTTATCCCATAGTCAAAAATGGACTTTCATAATTTTAGGCAATTTTCTGGGTAGGCTTTCTGGTTCTTAGACATGTTTAGACATAATTAATTTTAGGCAATTTGCTTCGCAAGCTTATTGCTTTATAGGCTTCATAATTCTTAGCCAACTTGCTGTTTGAGCATGAGTTTTAGGTAATTTGCTTTATAGGGATTTAGCTTTTTAGACTTGACCTTTAGGCATTTTGCTTCGTAGTCAATTTGATTTTTAGGCAACATGATCAGGACTCATTTTTTTCTGGTTTATGATTTGCTATCAAACTTGTTTCGATCTTCTCAGCATCAACCAGGTTTCTTATTTTGAATAAATTTTTATATTCAGTCCATCAATTGATTGCATGCTTCTGGATCGTAAGAAGCTAAAGCCATCCAGATGCTGTCTATCCTAAAATGATGGTCCTGGACCGGCTCACGCAGCCGATCGACTCCGATTGCGCGCTCTTTCTCTTCCTTTTTTTTTCGTGCGGAAATCCCCTCGGATACCTCCCATGCCGGAGCCGGAAGGGAAGTTTATGTCGGACTCGAACCGACTAAAACCGCACGCCGAATGTGGGTCGTGGTGCTAGGCCGGAGGTGAGGTTGTCTTCGACATATCCCTCGCACCCGGCTGACCCAGGGCCATCCCTTACGGTCAGGCCCTCCTCGAGGCTCTTTCTCTTCCAGCCAGTTTATGAGAAATGGTTGACGGCTCCGCTCCGGCCAACTCCAAAAATATACGATCCTGTCTGAAAAGAAAACGTCAATGAAAACTATTAATACGAACAACTATATAGATTAATGTTTACGAAAATCTTCCTCTACTCTAATATCATCAAACCTTATAGACTACTGCTTTTAGCTACTTTAAACCAGGTCCTCGATTCTACTAAAGCTAAACCATTGTGGCGCCGCAGTCATCGCAAATAATGACATTAAATTTAAGACTTTATTTCTATACGCCTAAAGTCCAAAATGAAATGAAAACAGTTTCATTATTCTTTTCAATTACTCTGCAAAAAATCATTCAATATTGAACTTTAACCGCATCGCTTTAAAATCTATTATTGAATGCCATGTTTTGCAGTGGCGGTGGCAGTGGTTTAGCTTTAGTAGAATCGAGGCCCTCTATCAAGACGTCTCTAGTTTGATCAATGTTCGTTGAGGTCGAAGCCATATACTGCATTTCTATCGACATGATAAAAAAATCTAAGCGTTAATTAACCAGTATTATTTGTTCTGTTTCAGTGACCCTTATGTACGTGTGGAGTTGCAAAAAGTCGATGGTGATGTCATCATTGAAACATTTCTCACGAAAACCAAGAAAAAGGTATGATTTTTGTTCTCAACTCTTTTCTTTATATTAATTTACCTCCAACTAAGATGTGACGTATAATTAATACTTATGAAAAGACCTAAACATGATATTTATTGTGAGTACATGTGAATCCTAATGGACTAATTTTTTTTACAAAAATATACCATTGCATTAAAAAAAGGTGATTTTATGTTGTTACAAAATTTATTTCTTTAAATTTCAGACGTTGAACCCAACATGGAATCAGGAATTTGTATTTAGGGTAAGTTTTATATCAATCGAAGTTTCTAACACCATAACATGATAAAGTCCATGAATTATATTACTATTGATAATATATTTGTCACTGCCAATTAATAAACACCGGCCATACGAAGAAATTGCTGAAGGACAACACTTCGTGTACCATATACAGTGACCTAACGAGAAGGGTAGGTATGGCAAAAGTATCGCAGAGAGCTCCGCCATACCCTTCTAACCAAACCTATCTGTGTCTTTTAGACAAGATATTGCTTTTTAAAGTCTATATCGGTACCCGGGTTCCGCTTACTCTTCCTGCTGTACCGGCTTGCAGTTGAAATTGGCTTGGATCTCGAAGATCTAACTGGTCCCCAAAACTACTCAATTTTTACCAACGTGTGTATCCTTTCAGGTCAAGCCTCAAGAACACAAGCTTTTAATCCAAGTGTTCGACGAGAACCGCCTCACCCGCGATGATTTCCTAGGCATGGTGGAGATCCCCCTGGCTTCCATGCCGACGGAGACGGCCGCCAGCCCCCGCCCCAACGTCGTTAAGTACCCCTTGCGACCACGCAGGTCTGTGTAAGTAATGAACTAAGCATGATGTGCGCTTCTTATAACTTTTTTTTTCTTTGGTGATATGAGGATGATTTACGCTGGTGATAAACTATTAATCTAATGATTGTAGTTTGAAATAAGTTATATGGTATTTAGATTGGCAAACTCACTATTCAGTACGCGACTCGGATCTGCGATCAGTCCTTTACTAGGGAGAATACTCTGACCATATGAGCTAGCACGAGTAGCTCACTTGGTCAGAGGTTTCTTAGACAAGAACTGGTCGAGGTTTTGAGTCTCATTAGATAGCATGCTAACGGGTTCCATCAAAATATGGGACGCATTGAAATCAACCATAGACGCGATTATCTCTAAGTATACCACTAGATTGGCTGTATGGAAAAAATAAATTAGTATCGATTTTTTCACGAGTAGTAAACTACTACAAGTTTCTATCATATATCCTTTGTATATATTCTATGTTTGGTGTGCAATAAAGAGTATTCTATTCTGTTTTATAGCGCACTAGCTTTTGCCCGCGGCTCCGCCCGCGTGGATGTCGGTTATCGCGACCAAACATAGACTATGTCCTTTCTCAAGGTCTAACCTATTCCTATACCAAATTTCATTAAAATCGGTTCAGTGGTTTAGGCGTGAAAGCGTAATATACAGACAGACAGACCGACAGACAGAGTTGCTTTCGCATTTATAATATTAGTATGGATATGAATTTTTGTCACTGTCATATAGACGATTTATAAAAAGGTGTATACATGTACGGTGCGTGTATATACCTGGAAGTAATGGGAGACGTATACATACTAATTGTCGTGAAAGGGTTCCATTATTAACATCCTGGCTGGTAATC
Source organism: Eilema sororculum (assembly GCA_914829495.1). Lineage (NCBI taxonomy): Eukaryota > Metazoa > Arthropoda > Insecta > Lepidoptera > Erebidae > Eilema > Eilema sororculum. Next base: position 22,027,945 of record OU618549.1, read on the forward strand.
AGAGCATCTCGATGTTGGTTTATTGGCTTTACTAACATTAACCACAAAATTTCTAATTTGAGGAGTAATTCTAAGGGATATATCATCAAAATGTTACACTTTTAGTATTAAAACAAATTATAAGCGTCTGTAAATTACTGGTTAGGAGTCGAGAGGTATTAATTTCAAATCCTGACCACTGGGTACAATGTATGATGTGAACTTCCATCCAACAAGCAATTTAGCTTAGACTGAGGCCTTACTTGTGCGTTGCCCAGCGTTGCGTTGAAAAGGGTCATTCTTAGAAATTGAAAAGAAATTTGGCTCATTGCTATTATTTTATATGATTACAAATTTCTAAGAATGACCCTGTTCAACGCAACGCAACGCAGCGTAACGCACAAGTGGGTCCTCAGCCTCTGAAGGGGTTAACGGAAATATTGGTATTCTCGGTTACTAAATTTTGATAAGTTTTATGACAGTAGTGGATACCCGTGAGGTATGTACGGATAGAAGCAACCTGGTGGACTGTCGTCTCCACCTAGTCCAGAGGGAAATAAGCGTTGTAAGAAAAGTAACTCAAAAAGTCTACTCAATATTCAATTAGTTACCTAATCTATAAAAAAGGACTTCTAAAAGATAATCTGGAGTAATAAAACAATCATATAATATCAGTTTGAATCATCCTTATCGTATAGCTACCAGTTCTTCACTGAAGGTACTCTTTTATTTCATGTTTTTTCCCCTCTAAGTGTGATATAATTAACACGTTGAACGCTGCTGCAATTTTTTTGGCGAGAGGTTTCTGGTCACCGCGACGGCGTTCAAAGGGTTAATGTGTGTGTGTGAGTGTGTTCTTGCTAGTTTATTAAATTAAGCAATTTATGTAGTTATACCCTTATCCTTCGTATTCGTAGTAGGATAATTATTATACTACTAGCTTTTGCCCGCGGCTCTGCTCGCGTGGATGTCGGTTCCCGGCAATTATTCGAATTTTTCTCACCTTTTAAACCTTCCCTAGACCTGCACGAACATTTCAAGACCAAGATAAGATAAATCCGTCCAGCAGTTCTCGAGTTTTAGCGAGACTAACGAACAGCAATTGATTTTATATACATAGAAGATATGAATAAAAAGGATTAATCTCAGCAAAAACTAAAAAACTAAGAGAATAACGGTTGTATTTGCACGTGTGATATTTCGTTTTGACTATTGTAATGATGCTGTACCGCGCAGTAGGTACGTTCGGGCGCGGTATAACGGGGCATGAGGTAAAGAAAGAGCCTGAGCGCAGAACAAGTGCGATACCGCCCGTGAGCGTAGCGACGACGGACTGACCAAATCTGACGTCGACACTACCCCCATCTCACCGCGTACGTACCCAAGGTGCGGTACACCGGTGACGCTTAAACTATAGTAATGTTTTAAGTGAATTAAAAATACAACTGGGTACTATCCTATAGTTAAAATAAATTATCTAACCGAGTTTAAATTAAGAATGGTTAAAGAGCGGTAAAAATTGCGTCGGTTCTTATTTTATAGTTTTTATTTATTTTTAATCATCCACCCATTCTATAATAGCAATCGTTTTGACTATTAAATTTAATTACGTCACTAAATCTGACGTTTAGTAAAAATTAACTAATTTGACTAGTCAGTAGAATACCCAATTCTGTAGATTTGAAACTATGAATTATGATTAATTTTGCTTATGGAGTTTTTATCCGCCCTAAGAGAATTATTGAGATGATCTTGCTTTGTTTGATATTTACTTTTACCCTGAATTAGTGCTTGAACCCTTCATATAGGTAGTTTGGTGTTTGTACTAACTTTGGTGTGTTAATTTGCGTATTTTATGGTGTATATTAAAATGTTGCCGCGGGGCTCCGGGCAGAGGAGAATTTGGTCCACCCCATCTCTTCCCATGCGGTGTCGTACAAGGCAACTAAGGGATAGAGTTGTTTAACATCAGACAGATATATACACCCCAGACTCAGCCTCAGATATAGGCTCGAGTCAACAATAGTGCCCGGAATATTATGGCAATAGGCTCACCCCCTATTACGTGGGACCGACTACAATTTGTGAAATGTGCGTGTTGAATCACTTCTACCTAACCCTCCGGGGTTAAAGGCGTGATTATATGTATGTATATTAAAATGTTTAAATATCTGTTTACCATTGGATTTGTTAAGATAATTATTTTAATAGCTTAGGTCACTGGTGACCGCAGATGAATATATTTTGTCACTGGTATTCGTGCTTTTAAAATACAATTTGATATTGATGTTGACAATTATCAAGATTGAATAATTTCTGTTATAACGTCTGCGGTAGCCTAGTGGTATGGGTAATGGACTGCTGAGACGAGGTCTCGGGTTCGATCCCAGGTTTACCATGGCACACACCAATGACTTTTCGATGCTTTTCGAAGTCATGTGTGTATTTATCGCAGGCTTATAAGTGCCCGGTTAATGGCAATAGGCTCGCCACCTATTACATTGGGACCTAAACATAAAAGGGGGAAATGTGGGTGCTAGCACCTCTGCCTACCCCTTCGGGGAATACAGGCGTGAGTTTATGTTATGTTTATGTTTATAATTTCTGTTATTTTATATGTAAATATTATAGCGATAGACCTACGCATAAAGGAAAGTATTTCGTATCAGTTTTAAGTGAACTTGACAATACGTATGGTTTACACGTGCATACCTTTACGGCTGTGAGGCTAAGTGGCGTCACAGAAAACTGGTACTTTTATTTTTGTAAAGGAAACGTGTATTGATGAGTCAGTTTAGGCAAAGTTGACATATAGATTTTAGAATACTAACGACATTTCCACAACATTATGTTAATTAGTTCAAATATTCTCACACTGGTATTATAGGGAAAAATACTCAATATTGATACATTATATTCTGAAGCAGTCTTTAACATATTCGTCATAATACGACAATACTATATAAAATATTCCATTTTCATATTTTATTGTGTCACTTTTATTTATATTACAAGTTTAACATGTATTTCTATGAAATAGCGCTCGGTCCCGGGTTCGAGGCCACATCGAGGTATACCATGCCCTGGTGGGCCGAGTGGGGGACACTGAAGAGCCGGCGCCTAACGATGAGTGGGAAATGGTGGAGCCAGCGACACAAACGGGGACAGTTCAACCGGTAAGGATGGCATTATTATTTTTGCTATATACCTGTTCTTCTTTTATCTTCTGTTTCATTTATCTTGACATAATTGCCTAATAAATCTATTTCTGTATGCTGTAAATGATTTGAATGCTGTACTTCTTCATTTCCAACCATATATTTTTACGTAGTTAACCATTAAATTACGTTTGCAGCCCCAGGCAGCTTACATTTTCATATGGCACCCGGTATTTATGAGGGTATACTGTATTGTAGACTTAAAAAAACCAGTTAATAGTTAATAATAGTTGGCACCACCGGCATACATTATAATAAATAGAAAATAATTCCCTAAATCCATACTTAATATTCTAAATGCGAAAGTAACTCTGTCTGTCTGTCTGTCTGTATATTACGCTTTCACACCTAAACCAGTTAACCAATTTTGATGAAATTTGGTATAGGGGTAGATTAGACCTTGAGAATGGACATAGGCTATGTTTGGTCGCGATAACCGACATCCACGCAGGCGGAGCCGCGGGTAAAAGCTAGTTGATAATACTATCATTTCACTTATGTATTTACGTCTGTACCTACGTACTCTACAGTGGTTCCGCGTGGTTCCCGGTATGTAATTTGGGCCACCCCATCTCCTCCCATGCGGTGTCGTACAAGGCGCCTAAGGGATAGGGCTGTTTAATATCAGACAGTTAAATACAGCCTAGACTCACCCTCAGGAGGCATGGCTCGATCCAACAATAGTGCCCGGAATACGGCAATTGGCTCACCCCTTATTACGTGGGACCAAATACTAGTTAGTTACGAGTACCTCTGTCCAACCCTCCGGAGATAAAGGCGTGATTATATGTATGTAAGAATGTACGTACGGTTCGCAGCGCGAGTGTGATGCCCCTGGTGTTGCTTACTTCCATTGGACACGGTAACCTCTTGCCTTCAGGTGGACTGTGTGCTGAAGTGGCATAAAAATACGGTTGACAATGCGAAGTTTATTGATTCGTTGAACGATGATGTTTTTTAACAATATGTAAATACTTTTGAACACCCAAATTCAAGCTTGTGACCGAATCACTTTGCGTATACAATGTATAATAACCTTGATCGATAAAATCTGAATTTCTATTTCTCTGTCTATGCTTTTGTAAATATGAACTTCTTGTGACCGGTGCCACGATTTTTAGCACTCATCTCATACGTAGATTTGCTTCTGTTAACAACATCTCATTGCGAAAAGTCTAGTTATACTCAATAGCATAACTTTTTAAATTAGCGTTGGTTGTGCATGTAATCAAACATAATAAAACATACAAGTAAGCAAAATTTATATGAAAAAAATAAATAGAACATAAATAATAGAAATGTATAGATATGAAATTAGGGTTAATGATTTGTTTGAATATTATATTATGAAAATGTGTTGCATCTGAATGTGTGAAAAAGTCATCAATTTCTTTATTTTTCAAGTGAAAATTGGTAAGGAACATTGCTCCAAAATTACTCAAAAACTATGCATAGTAAAATAACGGCAATTATTTTAATTCTAATTCCCTAGACTTACGTCACCTATTGTTGTTATAAAGGCATATTTGTATTTCAATTTAAAGACAGTCACGAGAATCGTATCACACGACATTTCAACCTGTAGTTAGTATTGCTCGTGCCATATATTTTGGACTTAATCGCGAGATATAAAAGGCCCTGACTGGGATTCTATACTTTAATTTGTGCTCGGCACCGCAATAAAACCCCGTGCTATCTTCAAAATACATCCAAGAAACGAGTGTTCCGCGTACAGAGCCCATTATAAGTCCAAGATATATGCCTCAAGCAATATTGAGTATAGCGCTTGGCTGGTGCCTATAGGTGACAGTGGCCACGGTTCCATCATTCACCGGCGATGATTGGGAGCTGCTCGATGCTGCGCACGTAGCTAATTTAGTATGTGTTTCATTTTTTCTTTGGTTGCTTTCAATCGCTTGGCTTGAGTAGAGCATTATGGTATGATGTCGTAGTCGACCGCAAACAGCAGCAGTGGATAGTTCGTAACGTGATATAGTTTTTTTTTAATGAATATTAGAACCGAAATTACTAATATTCTCTCTAACCCCTCCAGCTAAGCTAAATTGCTTGCGTTAGGAGTGGGTTCCGTAGGCCGTATGTTGATATTGTTTACTTTTTTAATTCCTTGCGGCTTCTTAGTGGTGCTGTTTATCTGTATCGAAGTTTAACAAGGCATGTGAACGACACGTTATCTGACCGCATAATTTTGTCATATCATACAAAAAAAAGAGTGTCAGTCTTGCAATCCTTTCATTTTGCCTGGCAGAAACTGCGTAAAACGACAAGGCCGCCCTTTGTCTTGATCTTGTCTTTTTAATTTCCATACAATAAATATGTATTTGGCGTACAATAAGGTATGTAATAAATAAATAAACAAATTTTGTCAGCATTTTAATTTTTTTTACATTACTTGTTAAACGTTGATACGGGCTGAAAGCTACATAGAGAAGCCGCAATGAATTCAAACAATAAAAATATTGAGAACTTGTACTTTTTCCACAAATTTACTTACTTAAATATTCCACAACATTCTACACAACGGTTTGAGAATGCTGTAAGGTGAAACCGCTCAGGTTCAATAGAATAAAAACTGTGGAAAAACTAGAAGTGTTTTCAATATGTGTAATAATGAATTCCACCAAGTGCCATCAATATATAAACAGAATAAAATTATTATAATATTTAACGGTACGCTGTATCTCCTGCAGTCTAATGCTGCAGTCTGCTGTCGGCTACGTTTTCGTACCTTAAGGCACAGACGTTTTATAGCCGTAAAAAATTACGGTTATTTTGTCGTGGTCTTCGGTGTCTTAAGGAGTACAGAGCAAGCTTTTTGACAGCCACGGCACGGCGCCGTCCCCTATGTGCGCGTGGATAAGCTTACACACGGCGAATTAACCATGAACTTTTATGGCGAAAAAACGTGTGTGTACAACAGGCCTTAGTGTTCTTATTTTCATATTCACATACTTCTCGCGTACTGGTAAGTAGTTAACTGCCAGTGGTGTTAGACGTACCAATGTTTTGGTATATTCGTACATTATTCTCTGAAGTGTGAAATAAAATTGTGCTATGAGTGAAAATAAAGAAATCGACAACCATCTAACATCACTGGTCCCTACATCAATCGAAGGGTTACAAGCTAAAACGCTTGCGTGCATGTTATTTTATTACTGCGTGTTACCGATATAGTATTTAGCATGAATCTATAGTTCGAACATAACCGCTGTACCGCGCCTTGGATATATGCGCGGCGAGATGGGGGGGAGGGGGGGGGGGTTTATAGACTAATCAAACGTCAGATTTGGTCAGTCGCGGACAACGCTCACGGTGGCTGTATCTCGCTCGCTATCACTCATGCTCTTACTTTCTCTTTCTTTACCTCATCCTCCGCCACGCCGCGCGCATAGGGCGCGGTATAGTATATAATATATAGTAGAAATAGTTGCATTAGCGAATGGCCCAAGAACGTACAATGGCCCAAGAAGAGAGGCTATGTGCGGAAAAAAAAGAGTCCCCTATCCTGCATTAGCGAATCCCGTGAAAGAAAGCAAATCCCATTACATCCATAGTCAACAGTTGGTTACTGGAGAACTGCTGTACCGATTTGACAGAAAATTAACGGGGATGTAACTTAGAACCGGGAGACGGACATAGGATAGGTATACTTTTTTATCCCGTTCGACCTTTATTTTGTCCCGGGTATAGGTTCCTGTGGGTCACGGTCACGGGATCAGTATTTCTGTGACTCTGGTACATTAGCATGAAGTACCAGGCTCACAGAAACGTTAAAGACCTTTATCTGGAACAGGAGCAGTGTGTTCTATAACTTTCTATTCCGAACTTAAAACTAAAAGCTAGTACATTATAAATCACCAGAAACAAAGTAATGACAATCATTCCGACTGGTGTCCGCGTTAGGGCCGGCGCCCAGTGCCGGCATCGGCAAGCATGAGGATTTGTATTTGTCGAATAACAATAGATCTTATTATTACAGATATAAGGTTGAACTTTAATTGGTAACCATTACGCTGCAGAATGCCGATCGATACCGAGAATAGTTGACGATCGTCATTGAAATTTCAATTTTATGATGATAGTGATAAGGTCTTTAATGCTTGGCCAAAAAGAAATCCTGAAGCTCGCCGATGCCGATAATGGGCGCCGGCCCTTAGTATAAAATGCCCACATAGTGGGAAACAAAAGTGCCGGCGGCTTTACTTCCATATCCATTATTTCATTCTCTACTATTCCAATTACCGTCTGTAGGTCGCAAGCCGTTGCTGATACCTCCTCCTTTTTTGTTATGTAGTCGGCCTTACGATCGAAAGGTCCCGGATTCGAAACCTGGCTTAAGCTTAGCTGGAGAGTTTAGAGGGAATATTAGTAATTTCGGTACAAATATTCTTTAGAAAAAAACTCCAGCTGATAATTATTACAGTTTGAAATTGCTATATTGGGTTTAATAGTTAGTCATACATAAACATAACAATTTTTTTATATTGTTTCAGACTATCGGTGGGGACCCCCTCCCGCCAGGGTGGGAGGAGAGACAGGACGCGAATGGAAGGACTTATTATGTGAACCACATTGACAGATCCACGCAATGGGAGAGGCCTACATTTACGTTAGTATTTGTTCTAGAATATGTTTTATTTTGCGGAGCTGGCGGTCACCGGTGACCACGCTATATAATAACTTTTAAACCATACAATATTATATACATAAACCATATAATAGCGGGTGTAAGGGGAACGCTCCCGATGCCGAAAATCCCAAAAAATCCATATCCATATCCATACTAATATTATAAATGCGAAAGTAACTCTGTCTGTCTGTATGTCTGTATGTTACGCTTTCACGCCTAAACCACTGATCCGATTTTGATGAAATTTAGTATAAGGATAGATTAGACCTTGAGAAAGGACATAGGCTATAGTTGGTTGCGATAACCGACATCTATGCGGGCAGAGCCGCGGGCAAAAGCTAGTAAAAAATAAAAAGAAAAACAAAAAATAAATTCGATTTTTTTTTGTCCAAATCTATTTTATTTTTATGCCAATGTGTTATGTACCTGGAGTACTACTAGGGGTTCTCGGCTTCGGGAGTGTTCTCCTTACACCCGGTATACAACAGTGTTAACGGGAATTACCGCGATCATGGTATAGTTACATACATACCTTTTTATTTGCCTGACATTTCGACCAGGGCCTCGATCAAAAACGGAATTAAATAATAGACTTTAAAGCGATGTCGTTAAACTTCAAAATGAAATGACTTTTTGCAGAGCGAAGGAAAAAGTGTAATGAAACTTTTTCATTTCATACATACATAACATAAACTCACGCCTGTATTCCCCGAAGGGGTAGGCAGAGGTGCTAGCACCCACATTTCGCCAGTTTATGTTTAGGTCCCAATGTAATAGGTGGCGAGCCTATTGCCATTAACCGGGCACTTATAAACCTGCGATAAATACACACATAACTTCGAAAAGCATCGAAAAGTCATTGGTGTGTGCCATGGTAAACCTGGGATCGAACCCTAGACCTCGTCTCAGCAGTCCATTACCCATACCACTAGGCTACCATTTTCATTTCATTTTAGACTTTATGTTAATAGAAATAAAGTCTAAAATTTAATGTCTTTTTTTACAGTTTTAGTAGAATCGAGCGTCAGCTTGCACCGAGCCGTGGTTACAGGCTAATTCTTCATAACTAGTGTAGCACCTGTTGGGGACTATCTTTCTATAATATGGTTATATACTCGTAATTATCTTATTTGTTCTTCAGCGTAGTGTTATCCCGGTTGCACCAGAAGCTTTCAACTCGGGAGTCCGGTTCGTTTTTTCCACTCCAACTACGGGTTTGGCTGTTTCCGTGAAGCGACTGCCACCACCTGACCTCCACAACCAATTTGCGATATCGAAGCATTGCAGTTAGTCCAGGGTGCTTACTCTTGAAACCAATTTCAATCTATTGACATTGGAATTGAGGATTTTCGTACTCCTGAACACCACACTAGCGCCATATTGGCTCAATATTGTGTGAATTTTAAATGCATTAAATAATATTGTAATGGAACGTCAAATGTTGTAAACGGTACTCTTGACGCATTTTGACAGCACAATATTTTGTTTTGTATTATTTGACCATTGGCTTTGAGTCAATGTCAAAATAATAACTTCATTACACTGGGATCTAATTCTTGTACAATTCTAATTTCAATACAATGTTGACGAAATTGATTTCGAGAGTAGGACTTTGACAGTGACACATTCTGAGATTGGAATCGGATTAACCTTGTATTAATATTGACATTGGTTTCAAGAGTAAGCCTACGTTGTTAGATTTTTAGGGCTCCAAAAACTCGTGACAACTGCCATAAATGTTCGAATGGCAACTGGGACGGCTTAACGTGTTCTCCGAGGCACGATCAGATTGATAAAAATAGCCATATTCATGGGATTGAACCCGCGCCTTTTGCGTAGACGTCTTGTTCACAATTGCCACGCCATAGAGGCTGGCCGTTACGGACTCTATAGACACTCGTCACTATAAGAAAGAAGCTCCCAAGGAATAACTAAATAATAAATGTTCCACAACATTCTACACAACGCTATCTAGACCCATGGTAAGCTTTTATAGCTTGTGTTATGGAATCTAGAATGCGGATAAATATACTTAAATACTTTTTTTTTGTAAATACATACATATTATACATAGAAACACTCAGACCAATGCAAATAACCATATTCATGCATACAAATATTTGCAATGAGCGGGGATCGAATCCGCGCCTCCTGGGTGGCAGTCGCGTGCACTACCGCCACGCCACAGAGGCTGTCGATAACTAAACTCACAATAGTTTTCATATAAATACATGTAACTATGCTAAAATACTTATTTCTCTAAATTTCTCTATTACACAGTCGAATGCAAAGTACTGAGTCGCAAGCCGAACGTATGGAGACAGCTGTGACGGAGTTCCAGCGCCGGTTCCATATCTCGGCTGACGAAGAGCACGCATCCAGCCCGGCGCCCTCGCAAAACCATCAGAACCATCAGGTATTACTTCTAAATGCATGATAGCATAGTGTTATATACAAAATACATGATACACGACTTGGGTGCTCACAAGAGGCCAGTATAACTTATTGCCAATAAGACCTGGATTACAAATAGCAAGCCTTTAATGAGGAACATACGGTCAATAATCTTACGGTCTAATACTTTTAATAAAGACCGATCGCAAACGCTGTACCGCGCTCTAGTTACGCCGCCCTAGGGCTGAGAGTGAGTTCTGAGGGCGGTATAGATATAATCATATATCTTGGACCTAAATCGCGAAATGTGAGAAGCCTCTGCGCACGCGGTTTGTGTTTTAATCCATACTAATATTATAAATGCGAAAGTAACTCTGTCTGTCTGTAAGTTACGCTTTCACGTCTAAACCACTGAACCGCTTTTGATGAAATTTGCTATAGGGGTAGATTAGACCTTGAGAAAGGACATAGGCTATGTCTTGTCGCAATAACCGACATCCACGCGGAGGCGGAGCCGCGGGCAAATGCTAGTCTCATTAATGTTTTTCTGTTTAAAAACCCATTTTAACGACTAAAAACCAAAATAGAATTGTAGTTAGTTTATTTGTTTGATCAAATGGATAGTGCAAGCACACGTGAAATACGAAGCAGTTTATTTCTAGTGTCTTATTGGTTTTGTATAGTTATCTTGGCCTCTATTTGAACAATGCTTAGTGGGTTTTACGCTTTTATAATCACGGCGGTCACCGGTGACCTAAACTTGTAATTTACGAAAGTAAAGCCAACGAAGCGAGAGAAAAAAGGTAAACAAAGTTTCAGCGGTACCAAACATTTTTATTTGAAAATTATTACGCATCACTTCAAGCACATTCCAGACAGGAATGAAATTGCTCATAATATGGCGGATCTGATAGTTTAAAACCGCTGACAGCTTTCCTGTACTACGAAACTCGCAACGAGCTGTCGCTCGACCATTGTCGCGTGCGTGTGACATGTGCGACAAGGACAGTGAAAATAATCGCTAGTTATCGCGACGTAACTCAGTAATGGTTGCTGTGTTTACCTTTTTTATCTCGTCTCGTTGGCTTTACTTTACATATTGTTAGGTATATTCAAGACTTAGGCTGTTTATCTAGCGTTGTGCTGCGTTGCGTTGCGTCGGGGTCATTCTTAGAGTTGATCAGGGTCATTCTTAGATTATTATCAAATTTAATTTTAAATTATAGCAATTAGTACGGACGGATTAGAAATATTAAATAGCGAAATAATTTTCACATATTATTCATACATGTGATTTTAAATAAAAATTGTAGGTCTTAACCAAATGGAGTAGGGTTATGTTATTGTTCTGTTTTTTTTTTATTCCAAATTTATTGTTTCCTAGATTTTCGACTTGCATCGCAGTCTTTTGGAATTTAGGAATGAGTTTGAACGAATGAAGAGTAGAAAAATTATATTGTGTTGTTGATAGAGCGGAAGATACGTCACTGGGCCTACCATGACGATTGAATAAGAGTTCGTTTTCCGTGCGTGAAAGAGGGATAGAGCTATACACCCTATGTATCTCCGTCTCTCTTTCTCGCACGCTTTTTACACGTCATGGTAGATCTATAGTAGTGGGATGAGTAGGTTATATAGATGTTAGTAGGTAATTGCCGAAATAAGTTGATCAACTTTTAACAAATTATCCGTAAATATTTAAAAGTGCATTTTAATTGTACCCATTTTAGTGAAATGTGCAAGGTATTTCTTGTTTTAATGTTTTCATTTTATTATTTTGTTTCTTATTATTTATGGAATATTAAACCATATATTTTGAATTATTTGCGATAGCCTTTAAACATTTTTTTAAAATATTTCTGGACATAAATTAATTTCCGTTCCCGAACGTGATACTAAATTACGCCATGCTCGGTAACGTATTACAACTGTACTCGCACAGCTGAAGCAGAATTTTTCTTTAATGTAATTCTAACTACAACTTATTTCGGCAATTTATAATGAAATTTATAGGTGGATAATATTGCATGTGTATTGTAGGTAGTCAAAGATTCGGTGATAAAGAATATTTTGTGATCGCAGCATGGGCTTAAGCGAGTAACATTCTTATACTAACAGTACATTGTAACATTTATATGTTTCTGCCCTTATCTGGAAATTTGATTTTATTATTTATATCTTATAGATTAACTCTATCGAAGTGCAATGTTTCCTGAAGAGAAACTTATCTGGTTGGCCTTTATTGTACTATTTGTTGTTCATATATATAAATGTGGACGTAATTGCATTGAAATTGGTATAGTTTTGTTGCATTTATCAAACTAATCAATCCTTAAAAGCTGTGTGAAACAAAATTAGATACATTTTTAGTTTAGAGTTTAGTAACATTAGGATCAGCAATCAATAATCTTTTTGAGGAATATTAATGGCACGTTTTACGATTTTATTAAAGATAAAATATTAATAGTGATTATTGATTTCGATATAAAAACGTTTCTTTTTAAATGACTTGTAGTAACATACATCACTGATAGTCTTGTGGATTTTAATCGGTTTTCAGTACGGTCACGTAAATGTAGTCTGCTATGGTTACAATGATTTAAAAAAAAATATAACTACAAATATTTTTAACAGTTGTCTAACTCGTTCCTTCTTATCAGTTATAAATCATGTGGCTTAAAGCAATTAGATAAGTTCAAATTCCGCCGGTACATATGTATAAATATATTTATAAACGATTAGTACTTAAATTTTGTTCTTTTGAACATAATTGTACAGATTTCCAGACATCTATTCAAGCTGTGTACTCATTTTTTATTGTTATTTGTTCGCATTCGGAAGCTAAACTTCATTCATCTAATTAACCATACTTCATAACATAGATTCCCTACATTGTATATTAAATTATATATCTAGTTCTGAATATCTTAGCATTTTTATTAATTAATTTTGCATGTTTCAAACTGCATGTTTGCTTATCACATAAATAAATAACACACCATTTTCATGCTCTACTAATAAATTAAACAAACAATACACAGAATAAAACGTAGCGTAACATTATCCTACGTTTTATTTTGTCAATCCCAGACGGCAAACGGTTTTTTGAAATATTGGCAAATAAGATAAATGTATCGTGAAATGTCTAAAAAATATAGATGTATTACTATGAAAAATGGCTATATGAACAAGATAATGTATAGTATGAGAAAAATGAGTACATGGTATTATTAGAACATTCTTTTCTGAATGGTTATGCCCTAATTGGTTCCTTTTGTCTAACTGTAACTAAGAAAATAGTTGCGAACTGTATTTTTAGTATCTTTATTTTCTTTTGTTATGAAGGCAATAAAATTTCAGATGTTCATACACATAAATGCATAATATACTTGTCTGCGCTCAGCGGGTGTTGCCATAGACGTCCACTGTGTTGTCCTCACTTTCATAGACAATTCTGCAGCACATGACGCTTGCGCTTACACCCCGTTATTTGGGATATATGCCATTTAAACCATAAACTTATTTCTGCAGTGCAAAATAAACTAAATTTGTACAATAATATATAGTACTGCAATAATAAGTTTGTGCGTCATTATCTAATGTAAATGTCTAACAGGATATAAGCAATAGAAGTGGTGAAACTAACTCAACGGAACCTACGCCGTTTTCGACACCGATCCGGTCGCCGGAACCGGCACAGACTCCGGATCCGGTGGAAGCACCGACAAATAGTATAAGTGATGAAACCGACTGTGATAATAATTTAAGAAACAAGACTCCGCAAGAAGACGATGACGTTGTATGCGCTAATGAAAGGCATGACGTTCGGCATGGAGCTGAGAATGACAGTCAGACTGACGAGACTGCTAGTCAAGTAACTAATGAAATCGTAGAACAAGATGAGGTAACAAATGTAGATAACGAAAACACTGAAAATACTGAAGCCGAAACAATTGTAGACAATGTTGTTGATGATAATAATACTACAGAATCTAATGCCGAAAACGTTTTAACTGAAACTACAACGACAGTTGAAAATGGAAATGTTGAAACTACTGAAAATAATCTTGAGAACATAAATGCCTCTGAATGTACAGGAAATGTAACAGCGACAACTTCCTTTGACTCAAGCGGCACTGAAAATGACACTAATGTTCCTGAAATTGACGCGAGCGTTCCCCAAAATGGGCATGTTCCAGATAATGACGAGACCGTTCCCGAAAGTAGTGAACCTATTTCCGGACCTGAAATAGTAGAAGTCCGAACCGTGGAATTGGTGACTGAAGACTTAACCTTTGACGAGAATCATTTTAGTACACCTACAGGAGGGACTCCTGAGCGCACGCCCTTGACAAGACGGCGGAGGACTACAACTAGTTCTTTGGACGAGTCTGAGGTAAGACACGACAGGCCGGTACGGGATGCGATGTTCATTGTATATAGCGGAAATAGAATGAAGTTTTTGTCACGAGATACCATTGCCTTACGACTATTGACTCCTTTTCTTAAGCGCCGGTTCGCGACGTCTGGGCTTGGTTTTGGTTTCTAATTTCTCTTTGATTGCAGAAAAGTATAGGTTCGCTATCAGCCATTCCTAAGCGTCAATATCGCAGCCTATTGGTGCATCCGGCTGCATCTTTGTAGCGTCTGCTAAATGGCCATTTATTTGATTTTCTCAAGTTTTTGAAACAAACTATTAGGCAACTAAAAATCCCATGTAACTCGTTTCTCGTTATCAAAATATGTACCTACTTTATGTACCGAATAAAGTAGGATATACACTAGGCATCGTTCCCGCACCGGGCCGGCGGCGTGCTTTGGGAAATTGTCTATGAGTAAGTGTGAGGCACAACTTGCTATGTGAAGTCCTGCTTACGTTACTAACCACGACAACTATCGTCTGACTGTCTATATATTAATCACCAAGACATATTTTGTGACACAAGAGCACGATGTTACATTAATTTGTTACTGAACATGACGAGTGAACATTATGTAATTATTTTATTGAAAATTACAATGCCACCCGTCATGTTCGGTAACAATATGACAATGAAGTTTTGATACCCGCTTATTAAATTATTGGATTAAAAAATTAGGTGTCCATTTGAAACACTAAAAATATT
Source organism: Eilema sororculum (assembly GCA_914829495.1). Classification (NCBI taxonomy): domain Eukaryota; kingdom Metazoa; phylum Arthropoda; class Insecta; order Lepidoptera; family Erebidae; genus Eilema; species Eilema sororculum. The sequence continues at coordinate 22,043,310 of OU618549.1, forward strand.
GTATTGAACAAAATTCCGTGCACGAGCATGATGAAATTAAAATCCCACTGATCTTGTGTCAAACAAAAAGTTTTGTGTAGTGAACATGTTATTCGACGTTCCCACTAATATTGTCAGTCAGTCAGTCAGTCAGTCAGTTGTGTGCCTGCGTTTCACGACAAACAACTAACGCCATCATAACACAATACAAACGCTTAATATAATCTGACATTATATGTATTCGACTTAATATTCATCTGACATACGTACTACTTGTCTGCTTGTGCTGTTGCTTATCTAACTTGTGTTTTAAATATAAATTGTATTAGTATTTATTATAGATAGTAGCTAGAAAGATTGTGTATTATCATAGAAATATGAATGATATTTTGGTAGTTGTATTATAAGGCTTGAACTATCAATTGTTTTGTTTGAGATGCGTATCATATTTAAACTGTATTTTTTAAATATTTTTTTTTTTAGAATTTAGCAAGTTTAAAATATGAATACATTTCAGATTCATCGCGAATATATAGTTAGAATTATACGCTATTTTTATAGTATATAGTTTTAACAGAAGCCGAGTATATTTAGAAAGTATATATTCATACTTATGGCTTTGTGGCAAAGCGTGAGTGTTGAAAGCTAGGGGGCATTGTAAAATGTAAATATGTACTTACTGCACAGTTTTGTAGGTAAGTGTACTGCCAAATACGTAATTCATTGGGGATTCCTTGGTTTGCTCTTCAGCGATTTTTTAAGAGTTTAATAGAATATTTTCGAAATATTGTGCATTCTACCAAACTATAATATACCTACGAAGTGAATGATAGTCTGAATGATACAAACAAAAAGGCCCATTGACACAGAGGCCGCAGGGACCATGATAACCTACCCTCTACCCCCTATAGAGATCCTCTATTTGAATGAATTTTACAGCATTAAGCATGCTAACTATACAAATCGAATACATCGGGAAAAATAATCTTCTCGGGAGGGACTCGAACACCCGATATTTCCCTTACAGGGGAATACCTTGACCAACTCGGCTAAGAAGTTTCGGCGAGACACGGATAAGAAGGGAAATTAGAATGACTTCGGGCGTGTCTTGGTAGCCGAGTTGGTCAAGGCATTCCCATTGTAAGGAAAAGATCGCGGGTTCGAGTCCCTTCCGAGAAGATTCCTTTACCCTATGTATTCGAAGAGATCCTCTATCTCTATAGGGGTAGAGGGTAGGCGTTAATGGGCTATTTTATTTGTGTCGTTCCTTTCTTAAATCAGGATTTTTTTTTTCTAAAGTCAGTCAAGCCAAAAGCCTTTAGCAGTTCAACAAATCTATTGGCACCACTTGTTGTAGGAGAACAAAATAATGTGGACATCTGTTTTGGCAGTACACATTACACGGCCACGCTCGTTGCAAACACGACCGTATTGCTATACAATTAGATTCGACATTACGTTGTAATATATGTTGTGTTGTTAGGATGAGACGGACGGCTCCACAGAGAGCACCCACAGCAGCAGCGCCAGCAGTACACAGAGCCAGAACAGCCAGAACATACCCAACAGTGACGGTATGTAAAACTAAAATGTTTGTCAATTTTTCTTTTTCTTTCTCGTACTGTCTTTTCTTTGTATTTCTCCTTCTGTGTTCGCAATCTCGCTTTATCTCACTCTCTTTATTTTATCTCTTTTCTGTTGATAATGTGCTGATGATTATGGTGGTAATGCAATTGTCTTTCATACTTTTCCTTCTCCATTATTTTTCCTCAGCTTATTGCTCTGCACTTTTTTACTCCCTCCTTTCATTTTTCTGTCTAATTTTTTACATTTTACTAAAATTTGAATGAATGTTTTATAGCATTTATTATGCTAACTTTAAAATTCGAATACTTCGGTAAAAATTAAATGCTCTAGTGGGACTTGAACCCACGACCTTTCCCTTACAGGGGGAATGCTCTTTTAACTGAGCTATTGAGCCACACCTGAATCACTTCCAATTTCCCTTCTTTTTATATCCGTCTTGACGGGCGACGATGGAGCCATCTACCAACTTTCTTACGAACTGTTGGAATCAATGATTTTTCAATCATTTTGTGATTTATGTGTGGCTCAATAGCTCAGTTGGAAGAGCATTCCCCCTGTAAATAAAAGGTCGTGGGTTCAAGTCCCACTTGAGCATTTCATTTTTCCCGATGTATTCCAATTATACTAACATCCTCATTATCTCTCTTTACTACTAAATATCTTTCCTATACCTGTCTGATAGATATCCCTGTAATATGTTTTTCTTCTCTACAGGTCTACCGCTTGGTTGGAGTATGCAGAAAGCACCTAACGGCAGAATTTTCTTCATCGATCACAATCAAAAAACCACCACGTGGATTGACCCTAGAACCGGTAAGTCTCGTTAAACATATTTATATTCTCACGCCTTCATTTTTTCTGAAGGTTTAGTCAGGATTTAGGTATAGAAATAAAACCACTTTTTACGGATTCTATTACGCGCGAGACCCAGTCATACACTTAATCAAACCCAGTAAGCAGCAAAATCCAGCAAGAATTGACGACACAGGGAGCTCATTCTACGTAAATAGTAACACCAATAATTCACCATGATTCGGGTATTTTGAGATAACTTATACTTCAAACTATGTGACAACTACCATCATGAGCCACACCGCGATCATGGCTTTTTTTATCGTGCGATAAATCCCCACGGATACTACCCCCACGTAGCTGGTGGAGGCGGTTATGTCGGACTCGAACCTACTAAAACGCACGCCGTCTTGGGTCCTTGGTTGCCGGAGGTGAGATTGCCAAAAGCATATCTCTCGCACCCCGGCAGACCCAGGACCATCTCTTTCGAGATGGCCCCCTTCGCGTTGTGGGGACCTCGGTGTCTCCAACTAGCCCCGGTTACGGGGAGGCGCACTTTGCGCCGCCGCCGCGGCCTGCTTCTGCTAGGGTGACAGGCGGCTCCACCGATCACCCCCAGGCCAGACCGCGATTATGGCTGCTGAGAGGCAGCCGAAACGTCAGTTTAAAAGTAAAGTAATAACAAATATATCGCGATAGAATCCGTAAAAAGTGGTTTTACTTCAATTTTAGAAAATATCAGGATTTAGGTATCATTGGGATTATTTTCGCAGGAATTTTCGCACAAATATGGTAAGTGTGATATTAGCCGTACCATCATAGGCTTTCATACTATGCGTAAGACTCTTTTTCTTACCAAATAAGGTTTATTGAATACTCTGTGTTAAACGTCACGTTGAGTTATATGAGCTGAACGGAACATTGCAGGTTGCGCGTCAAGTTTGCCCACGACGGGCCCCGCGGCCGGGGGGGTGGAGGCGGACGAGCTGGGCGCGCTACCCGAGGGGTGGGAGGAGAGGGTGCACACGGATGGCAGAATCTTCTTCATTGATCACAGTGAGTCACCTACTTACTAATATAGACTAACTTTGATGAATTTTATAGCATTATGTATGCCTACTATACAAATCGGATACATAATAGGGAAAAAAGAATCTTGTGTGATTGAAAAATAGAAGGGGAAATTTGAATCACATCGGGCGTGTTTCGGTAGCCGAGTTAGTCAAGGCATTTCCCCTGTAAGGGAAAGATCGCGGGTTCGAGTCCCGCCCGAGAAGTTTAATTTTTCCCTATGTATTAGACTACCAAGTAAACGTTGTTTTTGTTAATAAAAAAGCTTTCTTCCTACAATCCCGGGTTTTTCAAGTGGGTCCGTCAAGCTACGACCAAACTCTAAGGATCCATGGCGCCTAGAACTTTTCCCGAGTCAATAAGACCGTTTTTTTTAATCATTAATTGATGGGTACAGACAAAGAACAGGAAATGTCCTAATGATCAGATTTTAAGAAAAACGCATTAAAAGTTTAGAAGTATCTTTAAAGTTTAATTTTTTATTGAGATCAGCGTCCAAATCACAATTTTTACTTATACAATCCTTCTTCTTTACTGGTATGTCATGGACATTCCTCGTTCTTTTCGCTCCGGTCATAAATAAAAACCGCTTTTTGGGTGTCATCTGTTTACCTTTTTTTAAAGTTAGTGATGGGGAATTAAACAACCATAGACAAAGATTTCCTTTCAATGAAAAATTGTGATATTCCCTGTACCTGTTTAATTATTTCCATCGACTAAAATGCGTCTGCGGTAGCCTAGTGGTATGGTTAATGGTCTGCTGAGACGAGGTCTCGGGTTCGATCCCAGGTTTACCATGGCACACACCACTGACATTTCGATCTTTTTCGAAGTTATGTGTTCCCTGTTCTTTGCCTGTACCCGTTTAATTGCTTCCATCGACTAAAATGCGTCTGCGGTAGCCTGGTGGTATGGGTAATGGACTGCTGAGACGAGGTTTCGGGTTCACCTTGGCTTACCTTGGCACTCACCAATGACTTTTCGATGCCTTTCGAAGTTATGTGTGTATTTATCGCAGGTTTATAAGTGCCCGGTTAATGGCAATAGGCTCGCCACCACATTGGGACCTAAACATAAACTGGCGAAATGTGGGTGCTAGCACCTCTGCCTACCCCTTCGGGGAATACAGGCGTTGATTTGCCGATAAAGAGAGGCATTACTGTATTCTTGACTAACTTTAGATTTCTATACATTTGCTCTGATAGTAAATATTTAAATACCTAATTATAAATTGTATTGCAATAGTTATGCGCAGCCTGCTCGAAATAGGATAGGTGCCCAGTTGCATAAACTATTATTCATAATAGGCGAAAGCAAGTACTAACACTAAGAGAAAGTGGGTACAATCAAACATTCAGAGCATTAGAGAAGATTTAACCCCGAGCGACAACTATTGATTTCAAACTTCTGATTGTTTATGTTATGTTATGACTGTGACGTTTATGTTATGTTATGACTAAAATGCTATACTTTGTGGTGCAGACACGCGTACGACGCAGTGGGAAGACCCGCGGCTGTCCAACCCGCAGATCGCGGGCCCGGCCGTGCCCTACTCGCGCGACTACAAGCGCAAGTACGAGTATCTCAAGAGCCAGCTGCGCAAACCGGTCAGTACACTTACAGCTTATTAAACGCAATCCTAACATGAGAAAACATTTGATTATAATATTGGTTAACAATAAGAGATAAGTGTGAAGCGGTCCAGTTAGGTAACTGGACCGCTTGCAGTATATATGTGATGGTCACGGGATTGAAACCAGCGGTGTTAGGATAACGGTATATTCAAAATGTAAACAATAATAGCGAATGCAGTAAGTGGAATCAACTTAACACTTATTATTGTGGCTTTATATACTACAACACAATTAATAAAACTTAACAGGCGGTACCAACTTCCCGGGTCGCTCGGACAGTGAAAACTAGCCCGCCATCTCTAAGTGGGCAGGGCTTATACCGGTTTGACCGGTTGGTGCCACCTGCGTAGGCGCGGCCTAAACTTGTTTGTTAGAGAAACAAGTGAATCATCCGATATGACGTATTATGGCGTGATCTCATGCCTCGTTTAATGCACTGGTTCACTAGCATGTTTGCGCCGGTGTACTCGCCTACTCGCCACAAGTGAGCCCCCACCCGGTCCAGGTAGAAGGGGTAGGCCCAAGAAGTGCTGGCTTGGCGTCGTGGAGGGTGACATTCGTGAAAACGGTCTCACTACCTTGGACGCCCAAGATCGTGCGAAGTGGAGGAGGAAGAGCCGGGAGGCGGACCCTGAGCTCCGAGGGCACCGAGGCCTCGGATGCAATCAGGACTAACGTCTTTATGTGGATGATGATGAATAAGAGATAAGTGATGTAATCCTGGGCCAACTTAAACGTGCCGGCTTTTACGAACGCGCGTAGTTACGAAACGGTCTGTCACTCAGAATAACGACCTGAAAAGATTTAAAATTATGTTTAGCCGACTTCAACTAGTTGCATTTTAACTGGTTGCATTTCAAAGTCAGCTTTATCCTTTTTTATTCTAGATCTATTTTTCTTCAATGAGAACTTAAATGTTATGGAATGAAGACCAGAAAAGCCCATAAATGCTATATTACAACGTCAATCGCTAATTTGCTTCAATATAAATATTGTACAACCGATTGTTAGATGTCCACAGTAATAAGGGTGTATCATATTTTGCGCGAGTATGATTTGACTATTAAATTTTATGACCTCATTAAATCTTTTTTCATACAAGTTACCTTAGAACTTATCGTTTTGACGTTTAGTAAAAATTAACTAATTTGAGTAGTCAGTAGAATACCCAATCATATAGCCTATGTTGGTACCTGACAATGCAGCTTTTTAATAGCGGATAATATTTGAAATCGGTCCAGTGGTTTTTGAGTTTATTCGTTAAATACAAAAATTGAAATATTTCCTCTTTATAATATTGTTAAAAATGAATATGTCGTAGAATATTTATCTATCGTAATATTTGTCCGCAGAGCAACGTGCCAAACAAGTTCGAGATCAAAGTGCGTCGGAACTCCATCTTGGAAGACTCGTACCGGATCATCAGTTCCGTCAGCAGACTGGACTTGCTCAAGACCAAGCTGTGGGTCGAGTTCGAGTCGGAAGTCGGACTCGGTAAGTTCCGCTTGTCTATACTTACTGACTTAATGTGAAATTGACATAATTAATCAGGGTATGCCCAAAACCCACTTAATTACTGCCAGCAGGGGACGCCGCGTAGCCGGACGGGTGATCCGCCTTCTTGCGTAGGCCATTTCACCCTTTTCCCCAAAACCCACAGTGCACAGTTAATTTAAAAAAAAAATGCCACCTCCTCTTTGCGTTTGCTCTACGAACTGGGGCTATGCCTACTGTGATACTGTCGGAGCAGATAAAAGAGTCACAGTGCAAAGTTAGGTTTCCCCCTCTCTGTGTTTACTCTGTGGACTGAGGCCACGCCTGCTGAGATGACTTCGGTATGGCCGATGATCAAAGTAAACAGTCATTTAGAGCGCCTCCTCTCTCCATTTTTTTCTGATTTAATTTAATATCCACGTAAAACCATCTCCTCTTTGATATAATTTTACATCTATGTAAAACCGCCTCCTCTCTATGTTTGCTCGTGGATTAAAATCACGCCTACTACAATGGCGTTAGAGTAGGCTCGCGATTATCACAGGGCACAGTAACTTGAGCCTCCTCTTCTCTGCATTTGCTCTATCATATAATCCAATATCCACATAAAACTCACTTCACTCTGTTTGTTCTGCCATATAACAATATCACCATACAACCGCCTCCTCTCTGCATCTGCTCTACCTAATATTCACATACATTGCCAACTCCCTGTCAGCTCACGTGTTTCCCTCTTCCTACAGTCCCGGGTCCTTTAAGCGGGGCGTGAAAAGGCATCTAATGAGGCCGTCAAGCTGAGTGCCACCACTGTTAACATGGTACATGTTTCCGATGGTGACCCTCTTTCCAAGACTTTGCCTTTGCTTAACATCAGGCGAGGTGAAATCAAATTGACGTGTCTTATATATAAAAAAAACAATTAATTAATTCTTTCCAGACTACGGGGGTCTAGCCCGCGAATGGTTCTTCCTACTCTCTAAAGAGATGTTCAACCCCTACTACGGGCTGTTCGAGTACTCTGCGATGGACAACTACACGCTACAGATCAACCCCAACAGTGGGGTGTGCAACGAGGAGCATCTCAGCTACTTCAAGTTCATTGGGAGGGTGGCGGGCATGGCGGTGTACCACGGGAAGCTGTTGGATGGTGAGTGGATGTGCCACGCCGGGTACAAACTGACAGCATGTTAATAGTACATTATGATATAAGTGCGGTAAGTTGAAAATTACAGCCGAGGCTATAAGGAAGCAGAGCCTGTAATTTTCAAAGCGCACGTATGTCATACGACGTTTTATAACATATTTACGAGGAAATTAATAATTAATACAGCGAAAAGAAAAAGCGCGCGGCATTATTTTTACTTGTCCACAAATAAGCGATGCGCGCGCAGCAACTTTTTTTTTTAGGCAAAGGTACAAAAACAGCCAGTATTACTAATAAAGTAAATTAATATTTTTGTTACAGATAAATGGTTGTAATTTATTGTCAAAATTAATTAAATTAAAGAATTAAATGTTTATTTGTTATATTTTAATTCCCAAAGTTAATTTTATTCATAAAATATTGACCACTTTCTTGACATAAAACCTCTTTGCTAAGATTTTTAAAAGTATCGTTCACGGAGTATCTTAAAACTTTATTAAAAAAAAAACACGTGCCTTTTACATTACATTATCGCACAAGTACGTAATGAGATACATTACGATATTGAAATTGGTGTAATTACAACCACTTTACGAGCAAATATGTTATAAAATGTATAAAGTATCCGATAGCACGAGTGTCAAAATGTACAAACGTAAAATAGTTCGAAATTGTCAAAGTGTTGTAACGATCAAATGTAGGAATGCAGTGATGCTAGAAATTACAAATGTAATAGTGCATGAGTGTCAAAATGCACAAATGTAATAATGAATAAATGATAAAATGTTCACATCAAATAGATAATTGATATAAAATCTCTTAGTGCATATCTACAACATGCACATCAATGTAGAAGAATACTTAGATTTTGCTATGTCACTGTAATTATATAAGTGGATTTTAATTTGATTTTAGTGTTAAAACAAGAAAAGTACATACTGTCAATTGAACATTTCAGCAACTGTATATTGTGACCATTGCTCATTTGGTCTTATATACATATTGTTGATTGAACATCAGGGTATTTTGTCATTAATAGATTGTACATTTTGACACTCGTGCTATCTGATACTTTATACATTTTAACATGTCAGTTTGTACCCGGCGTGTGATGTGCATATTACTATGATTATGCATATTTATTTTCTCTTAAAAAAGTCTGCGGTAGCCTGGTGGTACGAGTAATGGACTGCTGAGACGAGGTCTCGGGTTCGATCCCAGGTTGACCATGCACACACCAATGACTTTTCGATGCTTTTCCAAGTTATGTGTGTATTTATCGCAGGTTTGTAAGTGCCCGGTTAATGGCAATAGGCTCGCCACCTATTACATTGGGACCTAAACATAAACTGGCGAAATGTGGTTCGGGGAATATGGGCGTGAGTTTATGTTTATGTTATGTCATAGAAGCCTTTCGCCCAAATACGTGAAATTATAGAATTATATAAAGTACATTTCACTTCATCATAGCGTTAACCGCAGTCACATCCAAAGCTTTTTTACTTGGAGTCTGGGGTCCGGTTTTACCAGTCTAACTGCGGAGTTTACTGAACTTGGATATTTTCTGTGAACCGACTGCCACTGACCTCCATAACCCAGAGGCGATATCTAAGCATTGCAGTCAAACCAACCAACCGTCGTGAACCTGTTTGCACTTATTTACGCGCGCGAAATGTTAATTTGATTGCACCGAGTTACTCGGCCGAGTATTCGGTTAAAAAATACTGAGCCGAGTATTCAAGGTTTCAGCTGCGCCTGTTACACTGCTGCGCTGAGCTCTGTATTGACATATAATTTATATCATTTAACTTCGGAATTACAATTAGATTAGTACTAACATAGTTCTATAAGTTTTAATTGTTACTAACACAATGAGTCCTTGTCACTTAAATAAATAAAATATATTATATATATAAAACTCGGTAATCGTTACTCGGCAAAGGTGTTACTCGGCGCATCTCTAAATTTATTATTATCTGTGTATTCGACAGCGTTCTTCATCCGTCCGTTCTACAAGATGATGCTATCCAAGCCGATAGAGCTGCAAGACATGGAGTCAGTTGACCTGGAGTACTACAACTCACTTATGTGGATCAAGGTTCGTTCCTATTAATATACACTAGCTTTTGCCCGCGGCTCCGCCCGCGTGGATGTCGGTTATCGCGACCAAACATAGCCTATACCCTTCCTCATGGTCTAATCTACCCCTATACCAAATTTCATCAAAATCGGTTCAGTCGTTGAGTCGTGAAAGCGTAACATACAGACAGACAGACAGTTACTTTCGCATTTATAATATTAGTATGGATTAGTATGGATGTAGAATGATGGTGGAGCCAGATAACAACTTTCGCTCATAAAGACGGATGTAAAGAGAAGGGAAATTTGCAGTGATTCAGGTGTGGCTCAATAGCTTAGTAGGAAGCATTCCCCCTGTATGGGAAAGGTCGTGGGTTCAAGTCCCACTTGAGCATTTCATTTTCCCGATGTATTCGAACACATGTTAGAAGTTTGTGAATGGTTTTACGTGTGTGTGGATGATTGTGCTTTTACGTAAAAAAATGAGCTGATGTGGGTGAAATTTTAGAGATTATACAAGGCGATTTTATAGTCGTTTAAGAAAAAAATAATTTGCCCACAGTTTCGATAACAAAATCATCTAGAAGTATTACTTTGGCGAAAGAAAACTTTCATACAAACTTCCATGCCTTAGTATACCCCTTTAATAGCAGAATTTCGAAAAATCCTTTTATAGTGGATGCTTACCGCCTCTGTGGCGTGGCGGTAGTGCACGCGACTGTCACGCAGGAGGCGCGGGTTCGATTCCCGCTCAGTGCAATTATCTGTATGCATGAATATGGCTATTTGCATTGGTCTGAGTGTTTTTATGTATAATATGTATGTATTTACAAAAAAAAAATATTTAAGTATGTTTATCCACATTCTAGATGCCATAACACAAGCTATAAAAGCTTACCATGGGTCTAGATAGCGTGGTGTAGAATGTTGTGGAATATTTATTTATTATAATATTTTTTTACATCATAAAATGCATCTACTGTCAAAATTTCAAGTTTGTAGGTCCAGCGGTTTAGGCTCTGCGTTGATGAAACAGTCAGTCAGTCAGTCGGGACAAGTAATTTTATATGTATAGATAACATTCGTACAACTCTTGTTACAGGAGAACGACCCGTCAGACTTGTACCTAACATTCGCAGTGGACGAGGAACAGTTCGGCAAGACGATACAGCGGGAACTAAAGGCGGGCGGGGCCAACGTGCCTGTCGACAACGAGAACAAAGACGAATATATCAAGTGAGATATTGACTTATGATTCATTAGTCATTGACTATGATTAATCAAGCAATGACATTTATTAATCTAGCATTGTCTATGGTAAATCTAACATTGATTGACAATGGTAATCAAGCATTGCACAAAGTGAATCAAGCATTGACAATGTTAAATCATGCAATGACAAAGACTAATCATTTTGTCCTTATAGTCGTAGTATAAGGACAATGTTAACTCAAGCATTGACATATTGTAACCAAGCATTGATAATGGTTATCGAGCATTGACAATGGCTAATCGAGCATTGAAAATGGTTAATCAAGCATTGACAATGATTAATTAAGCATTGACATTGATTAATCTAGCATTGACCATGGTAAATCTAACATTGATTGACAATGGTAATCAAGCATTGCACATAGTGAATCAAGCATTGCACATAGTGAATCAAGCATTGACAATGTTAAATCATGCAATGACAAAGACTAATCTTTCATTGAAAAAGATATCAATGAATCAATCAATCAATTAACATTGTCCTTATAGTCGTAGTCCACTGCGAGTATAAGGAAAATGTTAACTCAAGCATTGACATATTATAACCAAGCATTGATAATGGTTAATCGAGCATTGACAATGGTTAATCGAGCATTGACAATGGCTAATCGAGCATTGTCAATGGTTAATCAAGCATTGACAATGATTAATTTAGCATTGACATTGATTAATCTAGCATTGACCATGGTAAATCTAACATTGAGATGGTTAACCAAGCATTGACAATGATTAATCAAGCATTGCAAATAGTGAATCAAGCATTGACAATGTTGAATCATGCAATGACAAAGACTAATCCTTCATTGAAAATGATATCAATCAATTAACATTGTCCTTATAGTCGTAGTCCACTGCGAGCAAAGGACAATGTTAACTCAAGCATTGACAATTATAACCAAGCATTGAGAATGGTTAATCAAGCATTGACAATGGTTAATCGAGCATTGACGGCGATAAATCAAGTATGGACGCTGATATGCCTTTTTGTCCCCAGACTGGTGATCCAGTGGCGCTTCGTGAAGCGCGTGGAGGAGCAGATGTTCGCATTCCTGGACGGACTAGGAGCCCTAGTTCCTCTGTCGCTGCTGAAGATCTTCGACGAGCACGAGCTGGAGCTGCTGCTGTGCGGCATCCAGCACATCGATGTGCGAGACTGGCGCGCCAACTCGCTGTACAAGGGCGACTACCACGCCAACCACCTCGTGGTGCAGTGGTTCTGGAGGGTACGTACCGACATATCGACATAGAGCTGCTAATACCGGAGCACATCGACGTACTCGCTGTACAAGGGCGACTACCACGCCAACCACCTCGTGGTGCAGTGGTTCTGGAGGGTACGTACCGACATATCGACATAGAGCTGCTAATACCGGAGCACATCGACGTACTCGCTGTACAAGGGCGACTACCACGCCAACCACCTCGTGGTGCAGTGGTTCTGGAGGGTACGTACCGACATATCGACATAGAGCTGCTAATACCGGAGCACATCGACGTACTCGCTGTACAAGGGCGACTACCACGCCAACCACCTCGTGGTGCAGTGGTTCTGGAGGGTACGTACCGACATATCGACATAGAGCTGCTAATACCGGAGCACATCGACGTACTCGCTGTACAAGGGCGACTACCACGCCAACCACCTCGTGGTGCAGTGGTTCTGGAGGGTACGTACCGACATATCGACATAGAGCTGCTAATACCGGAGCACATCGACGTACTCGCTGTACAAGGGCGACTACCACGCCAACCACCTCGTGGTGCAGTGGTTCTGGAGGGTACGTACCGACATATCGACATAGAGCTGCTAATACCGGAGCACATCGACGTACTCGCTGTACAAGGGCGACTACCACGCCAACCACCTCGTGGTGCAGTGGTTCTGGAGGGTACGTACCGACATATCGACATAGAGCTGCTAATACCGGAGCACATCGACGTACTCGCTGTACAAGGGCGACTACCACGCCAACCACCTCGTGGTGCAGTGGTTCTGGAGGGTACGTACCGACATATCGACATAGAGCTGCTAATACCGGAGCACATCGACGTACTCGCTGTACAAGGGCGACTACCACGCCAACCACCTCGTGGTGCAGTGGTTCTGGAGGGTACGTACCGACATATCGACATAGAGCTGCTAATACCGGAGCACATCGACGTACTCGCTGTACAAGGGCGACTACCACGCCAACCACCTCGTGGTGCAGTGGTTCTGGAGGGTACGTACCGACATATCGACATAGAGCTGCTAATACCGGAGCACATCGACGTACTCGCTGTACAAGGGCGACTACCACGCCAACCACCTCGTGGTGCAGTGGTTCTGGAGGGTACGTACCGACATATCGACATAGAGCTGCTAATACCGGAGCACATCGACGTACTCGCTGTACAAGGGCGACTACCACGCCAACCACCTCGTGGTGCAGTGGTTCTGGAGGGTACGTACCGACATATCGACATAGAGCTGCTAATACCGGAGCACATCGACGTACTCGCTGTACAAGGGCGACTACCACGCCAACCACCTCGTGGTGCAGTGGTTCTGGAGGGTACGTACCGACATATCGACATAGAGCTGCTAATACCGGAGCACATCGACGTACTCGCTGTACAAGGGCGACTACCACGCCAACCACCTCGTGGTGCAGTGGTTCTGGAGGGTACGTACCGACATATCGACATAGAGCTGCTAATACCGGAGCACATCGACGTACTCGCTGTACAAGGGCGACTACCACGCCAACCACCTCGTGGTGCAGTGGTTCTGGAGGGTACGTACCGACATATCGACATAGAGCTGCTAATACCGGAGCACATCGACGTACTCGCTGTACAAGGGCGACTACCACGCCAACCACCTCGTGGTGCAGTGGTTCTGGAGGGTACGTACCGACATATCGACATAGAGCTGCTAATACCGGAGCACATCGACGTACTCGCTGTACAAGGGCGACTACCACGCCAACCACCTCGTGGTGCAGTGGTTCTGGAGGGTACGTACCGACATATCGACATAGAGCTGCTAATACCGGAGCACATCGACGTACTCGCTGTACAAGGGCGACTACCACGCCAACCACCTCGTGGTGCAGTGGTTCTGGAGGGTACGTACCGACATATCGACATAGAGCTGCTAATACCGGAGCACATCGACGTACTCGCTGTACAAGGGCGACTACCACGCCAACCACCTCGTGGTGCAGTGGTTCTGGAGGGTACGTACCGACATATCGACATAGAGCTGCTAATACCGGAGCACATCGACGTACTCGCTGTACAAGGGCGACTACCACGCCAACCACCTCGTGGTGCAGTGGTTCTGGAGGGTACGTACCGACATATCGACATAGAGCTGCTAATACCGGAGCACATCGACGTACTCGCTGTACAAGGGCGACTACCACGCCAACCACCTCGTGGTGCAGTGGTTCTGGAGGGTACGTACCGACATATCGACATAGAGCTGCTAATACCGGAGCACATCGACGTACTCGCTGTACAAGGGCGACTACCACGCCAACCACCTCGTGGTGCAGTGGTTCTGGAGGGTACGTACCGACATATCGACATAGAGCTGCTAATACCGGAGCACATCGACGTACTCGCTGTACAAGGGCGACTACCACGCCAACCACCTCGTGGTGCAGTGGTTCTGGAGGGTACGTACCGACATATCGACATAGAGCTGCTAATACCGGAGCACATCGACGTACTCGCTGTACAAGGGCGACTACCACGCCAACCACCTCGTGGTGCAGTGGTTCTGGAGGGTACGTACCGACATATCGACATAGAGCTGCTAATACCGGAGCACATCGACGTACTCGCTGTACAAGGGCGACTACCACGCCAACCACCTCGTGGTGCAGTGGTTCTGGAGGGTACGTACCGACATATCGACATAGAGCTGCTAATACCGGAGCACATCGACGTACTCGCTGTACAAGGGCGACTACCACGCCAACCACCTCGTGGTGCAGTGGTTCTGGAGGGTACGTACCGACATATCGACATAGAGCTGCTAATACCGGAGCACATCGACGTACTCGCTGTACAAGGGCGACTACCACGCCAACCACCTCGTGGTGCAGTGGTTCTGGAGGGTACGTACCGACATATCGACATAGAGCTGCTAATACCGGAGCACATCGACGTACTCGCTGTACAAGGGCGACTACCACGCCAACCACCTCGTGGTGCAGTGGTTCTGGAGGGTACGTACCGACATATCGACATAGAGCTGCTAATACCGGAGCACATCGACGTACTCGCTGTACAAGGGCGACTACCACGCCAACCACCTCGTGGTGCAGTGGTTCTGGAGGGTACGTACCGACATATCGACATAGAGCTGCTAATACCGGAGCACATCGACGTACTCGCTGTACAAGGGCGACTACCACGCCAACCACCTCGTGGTGCAGTGGTTCTGGAGGGTACGTACCGACATATCGACATAGAGCTGCTAATACCGGAGCACATCGACGTACTCGCTGTACAAGGGCGACTACCACGCCAACCACCTCGTGGTGCAGTGGTTCTGGAGGGTACGTACCGACATATCGACATAGAGCTGCTAATACCGGAGCACATCGACGTACTCGCTGTACAAGGGCGACTACCACGCCAACCACCTCGTGGTGCAGTGGTTCTGGAGGGTACGTACCGACATATCGACATAGAGCTGCTAATACCGGAGCACATCGACGTACTCGCTGTACAAGGGCGACTACCACGCCAACCACCTCGTGGTGCAGTGGTTCTGGAGGGTACGTACCGACATATCGACATAGAGCTGCTAATACCGGAGCACATCGACGTACTCGCTGTACAAGGGCGACTACCACGCCAACCACCTCGTGGTGCAGTGGTTCTGGAGGGTACGTACCGACATATCGACATAGAGCTGCTAATACCGGAGCACATCGACGTACTCGCTGTACAAGGGCGACTACCACGCCAACCACCTCGTGGTGCAGTGGTTCTGGAGGGTACGTACCGACATATCGACATAGAGCTGCTAATACCGGAGCACATCGACGTACTCGCTGTACAAGGGCGACTACCACGCCAACCACCTCGTGGTGCAGTGGTTCTGGAGGGTACGTACCGACATATCGACATAGAGCTGCTAATACCGGAGCACATCGACGTACTCGCTGTACAAGGGCGACTACCACGCCAACCACCTCGTGGTGCAGTGGTTCTGGAGGGTACGTACCGACATATCGACATAGAGCTGCTAATACCGGAGCACATCGACGTACTCGCTGTACAAGGGCGACTACCACGCCAACCGCCTCGTGGTGCAGTGGTTCTGGAGGGTACGTACCGACATATCGACATAGAGCTGCTAATACCGGAGCACATCGACGTACTCGCTGTACAAGGGCGACTACCACGCCAACCGCCTCGTGGTGCAGTGGTTCTGGAGGGTACGTACCGACATATCGACATAGAGCTGCTAATACCGGAGCACATCGACGTACTCGCTGTACAAGGGCGACTACCACGCCAACCACCTCGTGGTGCAGTGGTTCTGGAGGGTACGTACCGACATATCGACATAGAGCTGCTAATACCGGAGCACATCGACGTACTCGCTGTACAAGGGCGACTACCACGCCAACCACCTCGTGGTGCAGTGGTTCTGGAGGGTACGTACCGACATATCGACATAGAGCTGCTAATACCGGAGCACATCGACGTACTCGCTGTACAAGGGCGACTACCACGCCAACCACCTCGTGGTGCAGTGGTTCTGGAGGGTACGTACCGACATATCGACATAGAGCTGCTAATACCGGAGCACATCGACGTACTCGCTGTACAAGGGCGACTACCACGCCAACCACCTCGTGGTGCAGTGGTTCTGGAGGGTACGTACCGACATATCGACATAGAGCTGCTAATACCGGAGCACATCGACGTACTCGCTGTACAAGGGCGACTACCACGCCAACCACCTCGTGGTGCAGTGGTTCTGGAGGGTACGTACCGACATATCGACATAGAGCTGCTAATACCGGAGCACATCGACGTACTCGCTGTACAAGGGCGACTACCACGCCAACCACCTCGTGGTGCAGTGGTTCTGGAGGGTACGTACCGACATATCGACATAGAGCTGCTAATACCGGAGCACATCGACGTACTCGCTGTACAAGGGCGACTACCACGCCAACCACCTCGTGGTGCAGTGGTTCTGGAGGGTACGTACCGACATATCGACATAGAGCTGCTAATACCGGAGCACATCGACGTACTCGCTGTACAAGGGCGACTACCACGCCAACCACCTCGTGGTGCAGTGGTTCTGGAGGGTACGTACCGACATATCGACATAGAGCTGCTAATACCGGAGCACATCGACGTACTCGCTGTACAAGGGCGACTACCACGCCAACCACCTCGTGGTGCAGTGGTTCTGGAGGGTACGTACCGACATATCGACATAGAGCTGCTAATACCGGAGCACATCGACGTACTCGCTGTACAAGGGCGACTACCACGCCAACCACCTCGTGGTGCAGTGGTTCTGGAGGGTACGTACCGACATATCGACATAGAGCTGCTAATACCGGAGCACATCGACGTACTCGCTGTACAAGGGCGACTACCACGCCATCCACCTCGTGGTGCAGTGGTTCTGGAGGGTACGTACCGACATATCGACATAGAGCTGCTAATACCGGAGCACATCGACGTACTCGCTGTACAAGGGCGACTACCACGCCAACCACCTCGTGGTGCAGTGGTTCTGGAGGGTACGTACCGACATATCGACATAGAGCTGCTAATACCGGAGCACATCGACGTACTCGCTGTACAAGGGCGACTACCACGCCAACCACCTCGTGGTGCAGTGGTTCTGGAGGGTACGTACCGACATATCGACATAGAGCTGCTAATTGTTTATTGTTTATTGTTAGCGATATAAGCTTACAGTTTTTTTAAGCGCTTATATGCTTTAGATTATTTTACGCATAACATTAAATTGCACTAAAATTAGAAGTACTTAAAGTTACATTCTTACATTTGGTCAAATAATTACATAAACAATCATTTAATAAAAATAAAAAATAAATAAAATAAAAAATGTCCAATACAATACAAATGTCAATAATGTCGAATGGAAGGCAATGATATTGAAGCAAATCACAAGAATTTTATGAAATATAAAAATTATAGGTAATTAAATGTCAAAACAATAATGTCAGTTTGGACTAAATTGGAAGTTAAAAATACATTCTTATTATCTACAATGTCAACATTCTTCACATAAATATCCCCTCACCCTTACACTAATGGCACTAGTCTTTTCATAAAATATGTCTATATCTGGATTCGGAGCACATCGACGTACTCGCTGTACAAGTCCCACCGACCGTCGAGTACGAGCTCCAGGTATTTCAACCGGGGCCTGATGTCGATGGGAGTACCTCCTACTGTCAAGCTGGATCCCGGGGGTAGCCTGCGCCGAGGACCAGGAAAGAACAAGGTCTCGGATTTGTGAAGAGCCACCTCGAGACCCAGCCGCCGGATCCGATCCACGACTTGAGCAACAGCGGTCGTGGCCCTCTGGGTCGCCTCGCGGTGTGTAGCGCCACTCACCGTCACTAGCGTGTCGTCCGCGTAGCACGTGACGGTGGCCCCGAACGCGAGCTCACCGCGAAGCACCCAGTCGTATCCGATGTTCCACAGGAGCGGCCCCAGGACCGATCCCTGTGGGACACCGCACGACATCTCACGCCTACCGACGCCGGTCGCACTTGCGGCTTGCGGCCCTCTCCGTCAGGTACGCCCCGACTATGCGGCGGAGGTAGAGAGGCACATCGTGGTACACGAGTGCCTGCCTGATGCAACTCCAGGGCAAGGTGTTGAACGCGTTGGAGATGTCCAAGGACACCGCCAACATCACCTCGCCCCGGGCAACCGCAACCTCCGCCAGAGTCCTCACGCGCATGATGGCATCAACAGTGGAACGCCACCGGCGGAAGCCGTACTGAGTGTCCGCTAGGTCCGGCCCCACTCTAGAGAGGTGCTCGTCGAGGCGCTTGGCAATCACTCTTTCGAAGAGCTTGCCCACCTCGTCGAGCAACACTATGGGTACCCGGACGGCTCGTCCGCCGGGCGTCCGTCCTTGCGGATGAGGACCAGCTTCCCCGTCTTCCACATCTTCGGAAACTGGCCCCGCTCCAAGCATGCGCTGAGGAACCCTCGCAGTCGGGGTTCGAGACCATCTTCTCCTAGAGCTAGGTCCGTTTCCCTACCTAAGTTAGTGCTTCAAAAACTACCGTACTCAACCCGCAGCGCCGCGGCGATACTCTCTAATTTTGTGACGTGCTAAATCTCAAAAACTTAATATAACCGCATCATGAACATTAAAAATTCACGACCAAGTGATCTGTGTTCAGCAAGAAAGCCGTCACCGCAAATACTTCAGAGGTGATTCAAGCCGCCGATAGAACCACCAGCAGGTAGGCACTGATTCCCACCAAGTTTTGGTCCTCCGTCCCGGATACCTATTAATCTCCTCAATCCGCATAAATTATTCTCTCCTCTCAATACAAACTCACGAATATTATTTACTCACGCATTATCGCATTATTTACGCTTTTATTATATGCAAAAACTCACCACGCCAACGCACCCGCCATTTATATTTTATTTCGTCCTCATCGCATAAATAGCTTTTTATTTCAAAGTGAATCACGCATAAAATACTGTTACTACACCTATATTCATTCGATTAGGTACACAAATCAATATAATATTAATATTTCACAATTTTTACGTAAAATACTTAACGAAAAGATTCTACCTACATTTTTTATCATCACTATGCTCAGCCAACATTCTTGTTAGAATAATTTATCTCCGTTCGTTGCTTGAGACATTAAATTCAAACGTAATTTTACTATAGTAATAATTATTCCTTTCCTTTCCTTTTCACTATGGGTGGAACTGAACCTTTATCCAAGGAAAGTAACAGCAAGTCCAATGACGTCATGATCTCTTTTCTTGAATCCAAACAACAAAACCTCTTTCAAATTGTTCAAGAAATATATAACCTCAGTTTAAAGGTTTCCGACGAGGTTAGCAGTAAACAATTTCTTGCTAGGGTTCAATCCATTGAAAATACTATAGAATACGTAGAAACTGTAGACAAACTCACTATCGGAAAATTAAAGCAAAACCCGCGGGTAAAGCCGAATTTTAGCCTTGTCAACACTTTTGATGAATTATATTGTGATGTAACAGCAGACGGAGACATCTCTGAGACACCAGCTCAGAGATTCACACAAAAATGAAAACTTTAACAACATGTTGCCCTCATTAAAACTCACAAATTTCGATGGTACTCCTAGCAAATGGCCACTGTTTTATGATAATTATTGTAGTGTTATACACTCAAATACTCGCCTCACCAAGGCAGAAAAAATACAGTATTTAAGTAGCTGCCTCTCTGGCAAAGCCCTCAATGTTTGTTCTGGAATATCCGCTACAGCTCAAAATTATGATATCCTATGGCAAGCTCTGCTAGATAGATACCATGATACCAGAGTACAGGCATCTGCTTATATAGAACAGATGTTACAACTCAAACCAGGACAATCACCTGAAAACATTATTGATAACTTTTGCTCTGCCGAGGCCGCTTTGCAACGCTTACTGATTGAGGATTTGTTAGAATTCTTAATAACTTATTTAGCATTAAGTAAGCTTTATAAGTCTATGGTAGACCTGTTTGAACAGGCTCATAGACATATAGATATTCCTAAATTTAAAGATTTAAAACAGTTCCTACGCGAGCAATGTAAACTCCAAATAGTACATGCTGCTGCTCGCTCTCAAGTTAGTAACAATCGCAGTCAATATGTTAAATCCACATCGCAAGTAAACAAACAGAAAACGTTTTTTTACTCAAACTACTCATACCAATAAATCTGACAATAGTTTTCAATCTCAACCTTGCAAAGTTTGTAACTCTAATCAATCTCATCCTCTGTTGAAATGTGACTCGTTTTTATGTCAAAACGCGTAACGAGATAGCTCGTCAACACTCATACTGTACTAATTGCTTAGGATTCCATCAAATAAATGCATGTAAATCATCCAGACGGTGTTCTACGTGTAACCGCAAACGTGTAACTCATGGTTTAAACTAAAGCCTCGCGCCATATTAGAGTTTCTCATATAAAGTCTTTCGTGCACACCGCTGTGGATTACGCAGGACCCTTTTATATAACACATATACGTCGACGCGGAGTGAAAAGCCACAAGGCTTATATTTGCTTATTTGTTTGTCTCACAACTAAAGCGCTCCACATAGAATTAGTCTCTGATCTAAGTATGGACTTATTTCTGGCTGCGTTCAAACGTTTCATGTCTCGCCGTCGGCCTGTCTTCGTTCTCTACAGCGATGGAGGTACTAATTTTATAGGCGCTAAGCGCAAATTAAATGACATTTATTCCCTAATACAGTCCACTGATTATAATGATCACATAAATGATTATCTCACTCAACATAAATTTCTTCATAGTCCACCTTATGGACCAATTTCAACGGTTTGAGTGAAACTAATGTCAAATCCGTTAAAATTCATTTATTTAAAGCTATCGGAACTCACTTTTGAAGAATTTAATACTATTATAGTGCAAATTAAAGGCCTGTTGAACAGCCGTCCAATAGGCTATTTGACTAAGTCGTCGATTCTTTCCTATGCTGCTTAATATGATAGCTTGTTCTGAAAAAATATGCCTTGCAAAATAAAATATTGCATATCTAAACTGAAACTATGACTTTTCATTAGTTGAAATTTCCAAAAAAAGTCAAAATATAAACAATCAAATTCAATTCAAATATATAACTTTTTAGTTTTTTTTTTTTAAAGAATATTAGAACCGAAGTTACTAATATTCCCTCTAACCCCTCCAACTAAGCTAAATTGCTTGTGCTAGGAGTGGGTTCACGTCGGTAGTGTAATGGCCAGGATCGAACCCGGGACCTCTCGATCGTAAGGCCGACTCCTTAACCACTAAGCTACCTTATTAAATTTTAAATAACTTTTATTACGAACTATATACGTGTAAACACAACGTAGACCGATATAAATGCGATATTCTCTTGCGCTCCATACATTTGCACTATGCGCTACAGAAGCGTGACGTCACAATTTCGTACGATTTTGTATGGAGCGTTTTCGGGCGGCGCAACAAATTGAATTGTTCAAAATCAAATATCTTCAAAACTATTTGACGTACGAAAATTTTACTTTTACAGTTCATCTAATATATAAAATTCTCGTGTCACAGTTTTTGTTGCCATACTCCTCCGAAACGGCTTGACCGATTTTGATGAAATTTTGTGAGCATATTGAGTAGGTCTGAGAATCGGCCACATCTATTTTTCATCCCCCTAAATGTTAGGGGTAGTCCACGCCTAAATTTTTTTATTTTATTTTTTAGACAAAATTTTTAATTTCTATTTTTTTATGATACAACATACAAAAATACATACAATCCTCAATTTTCACCCTTCTACGATCAACCCTTATTTTTTAATAGCCATTTTAGTAATTTAATCATTTTTTCTTTCCGGTAGAAAAATTATCAATCGTCATTTAATTATTATCTATTTTTCATCCCCCTAAATGGTGCAGCGGGAACGGGATCTGACGCCACGAGGGTAGGAAAAAATTGGCGGTACGAAGTTCGCCGGGACAGCTAGTTATATTATAAGAAAGTGGTAATTTTCCAAAAGTAAAAAAAAATAGTCAAATACCCTATTTGTGTTCTCTCTTCGGATCCTTCTGATCCATCCGCATTGACGCCCAGTCATTTTTTAAATGTAATTACGCTAAAATTTTTGCCCGCTGAACCTATTGATCTGACTCTGTCAGACAATAGACTAACGCGTTATCAACTCTTGAATAGAATAGTACAAAGTTATTGGAAGCGCTGGAGTGCAGAATATCTCACTTCCCTCCAGCAGCGAGAAAAATGGAACTCGCCTTCGAAACCTGTGAGGGTGGGTACCTTAGTCATCATTAAGGATGATAATTCGCATCCCTTGTTTTGGACACTAGCTGTTGGCACAGAGGTGTTCCGTGCAAGGATTGTATAATTCGCGTGGCGAAGGTTAAAACTCCGTCGGGGGATTATGTACGACCCGTAACGCGGCTCTGCCCGCTACCTACGCAATATCTTCGTTAATAATAACTCAAAATCCTTTTTTATTAGCTCATAATTTATTTTAATTTAAACTTTTGTCTCAATTTAGAGGAAACTTCTAAACCCCCGGAAGTTGGCTGCGCCATTGTGAATATTTTTTATTTTTTTATTTTTATATGTCAACTAAACGCTTACAAACTCACTCCATATTACACATTTTTTATTACGCATAACAAACCGCATCTTTCGTAAGGCAACACTACTCATTCCTTCCAACTCCCATTTCCCTACCTAAGTCAGTGCTTCAAAAACTACCGTACTCAACGCGCGGCGTCGCGGCGATCCTCTCTAATTTTGTGACGTGCTAAATCTTAAAAACTTAATATAACCGCCTCATGAACATTAAAAATTCACGACCAAGTGATCTGTGTTCAGCAAGAAAGCCGTCACCGCAAATACTTCAGAGGTGATTCAAGCCGCCGATAAAACCACCAGCAGATAGGCACTGATTCCCTCCAAAGGCTATTATAAAATCCAAGAATATTTAAATGATAAACAAGCTTGGAAATGAGCTGTTCGCTCAGCTAGACCATAAGTTTTAGGCTAAGGGTCGGTTTTTTGATTCGTAGTTTGACCATTTGTCATGTTGATCAGTTGTTAAGCATTATCCAATTGTTGAAACAAGATTCCGTTTTTTCCACACAATTTGACTAATTGTATGTGCCATTGTAATGAACACAGAGATACGCAATTTCAGTAGGGAGTCATTTTTTTTCTGGCAACACTTTCGATTTATCAATCATTGGCTGTCAATATGTTACTTTTGTCGATGGCGCTTTTGAATCTTTTGACAGATCATAAACAGCTGTAGCAACCAATAGTTAACTATTCACCATCTTGCTAACCACTCGATGGAGCTGTGGTTAACTATTATGACCAAATATATTTAACTACAGGTTGACCTAACTATGAATCAAAAAACCAATTTATCAGAAATTTAACCATTTGTTACATTATTTAACCAATTGTATACTTAACTACGGATCAAAAACCGGCCCTTAGTAAATGTTTGTAAAAAGAAATAGACCAAAAAAAACACCCGCTGAGTTTCTTGCCGGAGTCTTCTCAGGTCTGGGCCGCGTTTCGAACCGATGGTCCATTTGCTAAACTAGTATTTAATATTTATTTTATATTGACGTTTTGTAAGTTCCGATTTAATGGTCTATGCAGAATAAACGATTTTTGACTTTGACATTCCATTAAATATGTAAACTAAGGCCTACTGTCCACCGAGGCGTAACTTCATAGACGCGTATTCGTCATTATACGTTTGGTGTACGCTTGCTTGCTGCTGCCATACAAAACAATGTAACTCTGTCGACGGAGCGTCGCATGCAAGCGTCGCTACGCCTGCGTACCGCATGTTATACGCCCAGGCGTATAACGAGTGAACGCAAGTGTTTCTTTCCTCAAAAATGGCAACAAATGAAAAGTATAAAAACGTACGTGTGCAATACGCCTCGTGGATAGTGTTCATACGCTGGGCTGCACAAGCAACACAACGTATTTTGAAGCATCTATGAAGCTACAGCTCCGTAGACAGTGGGCCTAACACACATATTTGCAGGTGGTGTTATCATTCTCCAACGAAATGCGTTCCCGCCTGCTGCAGTTCGTGACGGGTACATCCAGGGTCCCCATGAACGGGTTCAAGGAGCTGTACGGCAGCAACGGACCACAGCTGTTCACTATAGAGAAGTGGGGGTCGCCTGAGAACTACCCTAGAGCCCATACGTGGTATGTATACTTGAGAAAATAATTTAAATTATAAGTAATAATATCGATATAGAGTGGAGTTAAAACAATTTGTCCCGTGGTACATACCTTTTTTAAACCACCCACAAATTTATAGGTGAGGTTATCGTTTAACCCGACTTATAAAAAGAGAATTACAATCTAATTACAGCACCCCTGCTTTTCTCCTGTTTGTAGAAACCCCATGAATAAAAAAAATGGAATTTAAATATATTTCAGTAGTTGTTACTTACGGCTCCACTCGCTTGATATTCTGATTCCCGCGACCCACTTCCAACATTGCGCCAGGTGCAGTTGTGGCCCAGCATATTGGCCCAATGTACAGTCAACTACAAAAGTAGCTTAACAAATTCTAATTTATTGAACACTGTGGCCCCTAAACCTTACATAAAATTGTGAAAAAAAACATTAAATATGTAAATTAAGTTTGTCTTCTGGGAATCATAACACTACATTTACTATAGACAGATGCATTCCAATATAAAAAAGATTTGTAAAATATTTTAATGATAATCAACTTATGACGTTGACTGTACATCCGCCTTTACCAATACAATTTTATTCCAGTTTCAACCGCATCGACCTGCCTCCATACGAGAGCTACCAACAACTGCGCGAGAAGCTCATCAAAGCCATCGAGGGGTCCCAGGGCTTCGCGGGCGTCGACTGAACTCGGGCTCATTATACCTATGTACTGGCTTCAAAGTTAGTGGTGCTAGATCAGTGTGGTTACTTATCGTTATTATTATTAGGAGTTTTATAGCAATAATGTGAGGCTGTGGTCTCACCGATGGCGGACAGCGTTAAGGTTTGTTGTTGTATGATGGGCGAAGGCGTTTAGGTTTTGGAGTGGATAAAACTACAGCGTGCCTATATTTTTTTGGATAATTTTTATTCTGATATTACAAGTTACTAACGATTTGGGTTCAACCCGTAATATTTCTCTCCTTCTAATTTGCCAAGTAATGATTTAAAAAAAATTGTAAATACGGTAACTGTACATTTTTTTTCTTTACATAGATAAATAATATACCCTAATGCCGTATTCTCAATGCGCTAGACAGTGAACATTCCTTCTGGTACTGTTTTACCCTTTCTTCCTTACCTAACTTTTAAACTCTCGCGTTCCACGGCCGGTGTAACCTGGTCGAAACGTCAGGCAACGTCGCGTTAAATCCCGCTGTAATTATTGTATATCTTTCTTCCTTACGTTGTTCATCACGGCTTTTCTAGAATGTGGCCTATTCTGTTCGTTTAAAAGGCTCATTACCTAGTCTTTCTCCTTTCTTCTACATCTTTAATTATCCACTAAGGTTACCTTTTAAAACTTTTATCTAATTATATCCATTAATGATCTTTATAAATATCTACAATCATTTGTATTCCATTCTGTCACTATAAATCCCGGGAAACGTACAATTCATTGCCTTTGAAATTAAATCAAATCAAAGTAAAAAGTTCATTACTCGCTATTTGTCAGTGGTGAGACAACAGCCTTACTTGTGACGTCACGTGACGTCGGGTGACATGGTAAACTACGCCATCTATCGACAGCCATTATGTAATATATCTTTGTATTAACATGATCTTTCACAATCTTTTTATTCCAAAGTTTCTTCACCTGTTTCTTCTGAAGAATTAATTTGAAAATGGTTTACTCCTGGGCCACACTAACAGGCAACGACAATGCCCATTACCCCGATAAATATTGCGTTAATGGCCACACTTGATGCCCATGACGCCTAACATTAAAGGTGTACCTTTGTCAAATTATAATCCGTAACTACACCTATGTTAAACAGGTATTGCTGCTAATTCTGTTGTTACATCTCTAAACTTAAAATTCTCTATAATTTCCTAATTGCATCTGTTTCTTTCATTATCAGGTAGAAAAGGACAGATGATTTATTTTAGTGAACACCTGTCAAATTAAGTCGGCGCCTTGACAGTACCCTTCAATTTTAGTCAACATCTACGAACATGTGACTTAACTTACTATGCACCAACAAGGCGCTGTCTTAATTTGACAGGTCTTAACTTAAACAAAATCATCTGTCCTTTTTTATCTGATCATGAAAGAAAGAGAAGCAATTAGATTTTTTTAGAGAAATTTAAGTTTAGAGATGTTACAACAGAATTGGGAGCATTATCGCAATAATTAACGCCATTTCCCGTTAGTGTGGCCAAGGTATTACATATTTTACTGTCACAATCATTCAACGAAAAAAAGTATGTGTGAAATAATGCAGTCAGGATGGTGAATATTCTCTTCCAATAGTACCTACAGCTAGTATTTCAAACTACCTAAGTTTAAACAATAAAGTGGTGTATTATAAACATATTATGTACAAATAACAAGAAACTAAACGCCACGTGAGATTCAATGATTTGTCTTCTAATAAAACATACAGTTCCTGTTTTTGAAAATCTTCCTATAAAGCCTCAAAAACAAGCGCGTTATTATCGAACGATATTAACGCACGCGTTATTGCAATAAAGGGTTCCTATTTCATCAAATAACTGCGCATTTTTATCGCCGCAGCGCGTCGTCGTAGCCGCGTCCTAATAAATAATGTAGGTACTAAAAATAGATATAGCAATAACGCATGCAGTTTTATCGACCGATATTAACGCGTCTGTATTTGAGTATTTATTTATTACCGTATTTTTCGTATATATCAGAATAATTTATATTAATAAAATTATCCATACAATAGGCTATTTGCCTAGGTCTTCGATCCTCCCAATACTGCTTAATATGTTAGCTTGTCCTGAAAAAATATGCCTACGCGCTACTAAAGCGTGACGTCACAATTTCGTACGATTTTGTATGGAACGTTTTTGGGCGGCGCGAGAAATTGAATTTTCAAAATCGAATATCTTGAAAACTTTTTGTCGCATGACTTGATTTAACAGTTCCTTATATTATTACAAAGTGGTCTTTTATAGAAAGTAAAAAAAAATCAAATATCCTATTATTTAATCGTGATTACTTGAAAATAAAAGCGTAATCACTATGAACCAGAGTCAAATATTAGTCTAAAACGTTATTCTAAAACGTGGGTTCTCGTTGTCATATTACGTGGGGTTCAACCCCGCACTTACTACCTCCTGCTCTTGCAGCAATTACCGTGAATATAATCAAAAACACATTACCTCCCTCATGAAAGTCGAGTAAATAGCCTACAATAACTAAAGTTATGTTCCACACTGATCTCGTTACTGCTAGCGCCATCTACGCATGCTCAATTAGATATTTTGCACTATAGTACTGAGTTAAAACAAAATAACGTAATTCATTAACTATAATATAGCCACTATTAAAAAAAAACTACATGAGACGCGTTCATAGATTTAGACAAGGCTAGATAAATATACTCAAATCGGTTAGGTATATACTTAACTAAAAGAAAATCTGGATGTGTATTTTTAATATTTATGTTTAAAAATTCATTTTTGGAAATAAAACTCGACTTAAAACATAAATCGGTGGTAAGCAGTACTTTATTTGTTTAACGTGTTTGAATTATTTTTTTATAGCATTTATTATGCTAACTTTAAAATTCGAAAACATCGGGAAAAATCAAATGCTCAAATGGGATTTGAACCCACGACCTTACGAGGGGAATGCTCTTCCAATGGAGCTATTGAGCCACACCTGAATCACTTCAAATTTCCCTTCTCTTTATATCCGTCTTTAAGGGCGACGTAGGTATTTGTGTAAAAAAATCTCATTTAGATTGTTTTCTTTTAGTTAAGTATCTAGCCAAACAGAGTATAGATAACGTCGAATATGAAAACGGAGAATTAAATTATTGGCCTACCACTAATGACGTCACACGAGCTCAAAAAGGGCAATAGAAAGTTCCTACAGGGTCGCCCCTGGTGTTGCACACTGTTCATAGGCCACTACGCACTTGCCATCAAGTGCGCCATGTGCTTGTCTGCCACCCAAGTGGTATAAAAAAACAAAGCTCATGCAGTATTCCCCACTATTAAGACAAGGAACTCCCTGCCAGCTCATGTGTTTCCTTCTTGCTACAATCCCGGGTCCTTTAAGCGGGGCGTGAAAAGGTATCTGATGAGGCCGTCAACCTGAGTGCCACCATTGTTAACACGTTTACGATGGTGACCCTCTTTCCGAGACTTTGCTTTTAGCTTAACATCAGGCGAGGTGAAGTCAAATTGACGTGTCCTTTATCGTTTCAATTTACGTCCGACGATGTACGAGCGCTGAAAACTGCAGGGATCTGGGTAGAACGACTTATAATTCTAGCCTAATCTAAATCTGTGGCATAACATACTAGCTATCGTTGCCCTGCGACTTCGTTTATATAGACGCGGTTGAAATCTTGGGTTTAAAGGGTCTTTCTCAAGGGTTATAAACCGCTTTCCAATGAACAAAAATGCAATAACGTCGATGTGAAACGCAACTAAATCAGATTCATATAACGACTCGACAGTAATACACTGTCATGCTGTCATAAGCCATATGTAAAATTTGAATGTATTTTTTCTCCGATACTTTTTATAATTTATTTTATTTCATATTTGTTTTCATTAATTATTATGAATTCTACTATCAACTTCGACTATTCAAATCTGACGGTAATTTATTTTATGACTAGCCGCCCGCGGTTATAGCTTAGTGTTGAGTCAACGTTGAGCATAAAAAACCCGATCGGTTTAAAATTGACAAAGTTTCATACAAACTTTCCTCCCCTATTTTATCCCCTTGGGGGTAGAATTAATCAAAACCCTTTCTTAGCGGATGTCATAACATCTACCTGTATGCCAAATTTCAGCCCGATCCGTCCAGTGGTTTGGGCTGTGCGTTGATAGATCACTATGTCAGCCAGTCAGTCACCTTTGAGTTATATATGTTTAGATAAAGAATCCCTTGTAGACATTTTATTTCAAATATAATCGTTCAAGAATTTCCTAATAATAATAATGGTCTAGTTTCTAATAAACAGCACACCTACCCCAAAAATCTTCATCCACCACGCAGTCCTATCCTAATATTGGAAGGCTTTGTCCTACTGTTACCACGCTGGCCAGACGGGTTGGTACAGGGCTTTATTTCGAGATTTCCTTTTCTCTCAGTGATATCGTCTGCGTACTATTCCGGTAGTTTCCTTTTACAATATAAACCATTGAAATTTGATTGACTCGTGTTGTGTGTCCATGGGCGGCGGTGATCGCTTACCATCAGGCGATCCGTCTGCTCGTTTGCCTCCCTATTCCATAAAAAAGTAACATACCAAGTCTTAGACAGAGTTGATTCTAAAACCACTCTAAACTGCAAACAATACGGGCTGTGTACAGTATGATGTCAATAACTAAATCGATTTACGAATTAATTTCATAATTGATAGGTTAAAATGTTACAAAACATAATTCCAATGGATTTGTATTTCACGAAGTTAATAATTAAAAAAACAACTTTAGTATGAAGAGGTTTCTAACTGTTTTCATAAATAAAACGACTAAAATAAATGTAATGTACAAAGTGGCAAATAAGACCGATATATCCGTTAAAAAGTGGTTTTATTTCAATGAGTGAAATTCGCTTAAACTTCAGAAAATATTAAGACCGAAATATGCAAAAAATTTAAGTTTTCTTTTATGTATGGTATGGTTCTTTTATGTAATGTTTTGTTATTACTCTTTTGCGTGACGTCATTGATCATAATGGTATGTGTGGATTTGACGTCACTAGTAACCAGGATCTCGATTCTGCTAAAACCAAACCATTGTGGTGCCACCGTCACTGCAAAACGGCATTAAATAATAGACTTTAAAGCGATGCCGTTAAAATTCAAATTTAAATGATTTTTTGCAGAGTAATTGAAAAAGTGTAATGAGACTATTTTCATTTCATTTTGGACTTTAGGCGTACAGAAATAATGTCTAAAACTCAATGTAATTTTTTTAGGTTTAGCTTTAGTAGAATCGAGGGCCAGGCTAAAGGATTGGTGAACGTCGGTAGCTAAATGGTTAAGTAATCGGCCTTACGATCGAGGGGTCCCAGGATACCAGTATACAAGCAGTTTAGCTGCTTATATAATTTCTTAATTCCTCTAGCTAAGCTAAGTTGCTTTGTTAGGTAGGAGTAGGTTCACCGTTTCGAACCCGGGAGCCCTCGATCGTAGATCAACTACTTAACCACGATTACCAGTACTCTTTTTAAGGAAAAAATCCTGAATATAAATATATTCCGTGCAACTATCCATTATTATGTTAGTCGAAGGTGATAATGCAATGTTTTGCCGCTAGAGTGCATCACTAGAATAAACAGTAATAATTTTTTTGACAGGTCGTTCAAAGCGCAAATCGCCGCCATTTTTGCACATTGTCAAGTGACAAGACAAAATTTGTTCACTCAGTTTTACTGTATTTACTAGTGGCGCCATCTGAGCCTTGAACCTTTGCGTAATATCCCTTATTGTGTAAGCTGCGAGCAAGCGTAGATAGTTTTAGTAATTCAGTATTCTAAATGAGTGCCTATCCTTATATTTAATTGGTGTATACAGCGTGTAGCCTTTAATTTGTCATGTCGACAATAATATTAATCGATCTTCTTCAAAAGAAACACAATTACTAGTTAAAAATGGATGCGATTTATTTGAGTATTTAATGTACTTCAATATACTATTCCTACATTATATGATTATACATATATATTAAATAGTTTTAAATATGAATGTTCATCACGCTCGTTACAATCAGTCCAAATTAATACAATTTGAATTCTACAGATTAAAATATAAGGGTTTTTTAAAAGATGTAGGATATTTAGAGAGCAGATAGTACCATTTGACACCTTACTTTAGACACTTACTGAAAGAAGCGTTTTTGATTGATCGATCGATTGCTTCGTTTTTTGTAGAGTGCTCTCTCAATCGCGCAGCTTGATATCATCTCAGAGTAGTTAAAACCGAAGGTATAGTGTTAACATTTTATACACACAAACGGTTTTAACTACTCTATAAATGTATCAAACTGTCAATTCGACAGAGACAACGCTCTATAATACCGATGCTAGCTGATCTCAGCTGAACTTTCACTCTTCTTTAGCCCGGTACTATACATCTATATAAATTACATTTGAGTTGATATCAATATCATGGTATAGGATGATGGTATAATCGATATTCCACGTGTGCTATGTGTATGTCAATGTTGGTACGGAGGGAGATCAAGTCTATTGCGACGCTTCTTATGAAAACTATTTAAGGTACATTTGATTATAATATATTTACATAAGAGATTCACGTTTGTCGAATTGTAATAAGAAGATTGTTAAAAACTGTCGCTTCTGAAATGAACTTTTATTCTGAAGACTTATTTACACTTAGTTAATAGAACGACTTCGATGGAACGCCTCAGTTCGTGGTAAAATCGATGTGATATTATTTTAAATAAGAAGCACGACTTTGCAACTCTTTGGTGGGTTACTATGAATATTTTGCATCGATTGCATTACATAACAGAAGGTGATATTAATTTGTCATTAGTTGACAGGCTGTAGGTGACATTTGTCGAAGTCGTTCTTCGAAGTCATTTATTGCAGTCATTTGTCAAAACAATGTAAATGAGTCTTAAACATGGAGAAGAAAATGATAGCGGAGTTGTTGCAAGGCAATCGAGTCGCGTGCCATTCAAACGTCAAATGGACTCATTCGATAGGAACGTTATACCTATGACATCCTTTGACTTTTGACACCCCGCGCGTCTCTCTTCCCACCCGCATTCGGCGATGCGTTTTTATTAGGGGAAATATCAATGGGGCATCTCCGTTACTTAATCATATTATATCCTCTGTGGTCTTAAATCATACAGTATTTATATTATATAGATTAGCTTTGGAATCTAGTTATCTCTTTTTACTAAGCATTTGATCTTCATAACTTTATACCCCAAGCAATGAGTATCCCATATACCTAATGACCGAAAATATTTTTTTTTTGTAGATTTGCTAGAATGGATTCTCGCCACATTTGATATACTTTTGACATAAGTGAGCAACCTATTTCGAGACGCATTCACCTGTGAGGTTCAAATTTTACTAAAATTGTAAAGCAAGGTTGTGCTAAAAATTTGAACAACTTCAATCGGTTGTACTAAATATTGTCCCACCCCTAGGCGTATTATCTCCCCGAGATTTCACATTTTGTCATAATTAGCTTTATATTTACGCCATAATAATATAATGTTCATAAAAACTATGTACGATATCTAACGTGGGAAGCGTGACATGTATAAAGGAGTGAGTTAATGTATACTATAGTAATTATAATGTACATGGTGTTTCGTTTACTGACTGTCAATTTTGACAGCTGTCAATGTCAATCGACCAATCTTGGTAGCCTTCGTTATTATATAAGTGAGTGACAAATGCCATCGGGTATTATTATTGATTTATCCCCCGCATTATTTACGAACTAAATTGTAAATGACGTGATATACCCGGACAAGGTGAATTATATGCAATATGTTAAGCATATCACTGAGATTTTAATTATGAACAGATGGCCATCTTGTCCGGTTTTATTTAGTAATTAATATTATAATTTTTGCGTCCTAAACGTTTAATAAGTTTGCTTTTCGCTTGGATATATAAAAAGATATTTTCATATATAGCACTTGTACATAATTTTAGTATAAGGTGTAAAAAATTGCTATGGAAATATGTATAAATAAATAAACGTAAAATTAGATAACACGATTCCATGAAATGGATTACAAAATTCTTTTTTATTTCCGAAAATTATAAGTAATAATAGAATATTTATTAATGGAGCAATTGTTTACACCCTGTATTTATTTAGTTTTAATCGAGTTTCGTTTTCGTCTATGATCGTTTACTTAATTTAGTTAGTTATTGATAACAATTTATTATTATTATTTATGTATCTTTATAATTTTGGGCGTGTTTTTATTTTATCTACAAATTTTGTACTTATCTTGCTATCGAATGTTGCTTACTTACAGTATTTTCTATTATAGTATAAATATATTATTAACACATCTTGGAAACTATTTATATTTTGTCGAAATCAGCTTACGGCCGATGTTATTCAATAATGTTGATTGTGTATGTTCATTTCGCAAGACACGTTTCATACGTACATAACCGTATTTAATTCCATATTTGAAATACTAGAAGGTCAATTTCTCATAATTTATATCGGTTCAAAATTCAGTCCCGATCTGATCTAAATCTCCCAAATGTCAAACCGGCCCCGATTTCTATGAAAATTGTGTTAAAAGAATTCCCTTTTCGACTTTTTGGATATCAAATTGAGACTGAATTTTGAACAAATTTTTATTACGAGGATGAGAAATCTGAATTTCCTGACTTAATACATCCTCTTTCCTTATTAACTATTTAATTGTTATCTGCGAAGTATTATGGTCGCATGCTCCTAGACTATTTTACATTATATGAAAAGTAGTGATAAAACTCCGCATTAATATGTGAAAAGAACTGAATAATCTCGGCCGGCGATTACTACTTATTTATAATAATTATACTATTAAAACTCCTTATGACTACTTGTTGCTATTATTATTATTCAATTTTATTTCTATTGTATAATGAGAATTGTCTTTGAAATGTTATTGTTTTTAATTATTTTTTGCCTAAAATTATAAAGATCGTTACGAGAAATAAAATGTATGATTCCATATTATTCGTGTTTTTTATTTTTATATAGATTGGTAGAATTCTTTACCTGCTAGAACCAAGCGCTTCAGTGACTCATTCCTATGCCGCACCATTAAGACCTGGAAATCCCAACCAGCTCACGCGTTTTTCCTTCTTCCTACAGTTCCTTCCCAGTTCCTTTAAGCGGGGCGTGAAAAGGCATCTGATAAGGCCGTCAAGCTAAGTGCTACCACTGTTAACATGGTACGATGGTGACCCTCTTTCCGAGACTTTGCCTTTAGCTTAACATCAGGCGAGGTGAAGTCATAATGATGCGTTCTACGTTAAAAAGTGAGGCCGTAAGTATATGGAATGGCGGACACTACATTTTGGACTGTACCACAGCTCCCCATCAGGCGGGGTGCAATTAAATTGATGGACTGAAATATATGTGGAATATACAGAAACTAGATTTTCTTTCTTCATCTTAGCGTTAATCCCAGTTGCATCCGAAGTTGTCAGGTTGAAGTCTATAGTCCGCTTTGCCAGTCTAACTACGGATTTGGCTAAACTTCGATATTTTCTGTGAAGTGACTGCCATCTGACCTCCACAACCCAAAGGGGATATCGAAGCATTGCAGTTAGACCAGTTGTTGAATTTTTGAGGGCAACAACTGCCATAGATGTTCGTATGGCAACCGGGACGGACGGCTTAACGTGCTCTCCGAAGCACGACCAGACCAATGCAAATACCCATATTCATGCATACAAATATTTGCACTGAGCGGGGATCGAACCCGCACTTCCTGCGTAGCGGCCACGGTCACTACCGCTACGCCACGAAGGCTGTATATTCTTTTTTTTTAAAGAATATTAGAACCGAAATTACTAATATTCCCTCTAACCCCTCCAACTAAGCTAAATAGCTTGTGCTAGGAGTGGGTTCACGTCGGTAGTGTAATGGCCAGGATCGAACCCGGGACCTCTCAATCGTAAGGCCGACTCCTTAACCGTTAAGCTACCGACGCTTATACAGAAACTAGATTTTTCTTTTTGAAATCGCTACGGGTACCTCTCCCGCCGGGAGCCGGGAGGGGAGGTTATGTCGGACTCGAACCGACTAAAACCGCACGCCGACTGTGGGTCGTGGTGCTAGGCCGGAAGTGAGGTTGTCTTCGACATATCCCACGCATCCTGGTTGACCCAGGGATAAACACCAATCACTTCACAACAACTCTATACAAGCTGATTTTATAGTCGTTTTGGAAAAAAAGAATTTGCCCACAGTTTCGATAGCAAAATCATCTGGAAGTATTACTTTGGCGAAAGAAAACATTTTATGGGAATAATGTTCAGGAAAAAAAGGTGAAAGGAAAAATGTATGGGGGTTGTAAATTTTTTTTCTTCCAACTATGCTGTAATTTCATCACAATCACACTAAAAACTCAGTACAGTCAACTACAAAGAGATGTATCCAATTTAATCTTCCAAAATTATGTACCCCTGCGAGTGCCACTATGAACTAACCAAAGATTGTGACAAACATGGTATCCACTGAACTTGACAATAACATGTATGCGTGTAAAGCGCAATAATTATGTATCCCCCAATAAATTTCCTGTGATATGTACACTTACAATCTTGTCAAATACTGTGAAAGAAAATTGTATACATTTAATGTTCCAAAGAAATGTAACCATAATAAAAAGGATGTACGAATTTCGAAGTGCCAGCGAAAACAAAAAAGTTTCTTTGAGAATGCCATTTAAAAATAAATTCATTATTTTGCACATTTATAGAGATTGACTTATCTGTTTGATACTTCATATTATCTAAAACTAGCCTTTGCCTG
This sequence comes from Eilema sororculum, assembly GCA_914829495.1. Lineage (NCBI taxonomy): Eukaryota > Metazoa > Arthropoda > Insecta > Lepidoptera > Erebidae > Eilema > Eilema sororculum. Next base: position 22,079,864 of record OU618549.1, read on the forward strand.
CGACTTCGTCTCCTGGTTCTGAGCTACATCTCCGCCAATTTTCAGCCAAAAGTTCTTGAGTTATAAATAGTGTAAGTAACACGACTTATGTATTATATATATTCGCGTTACTAATTATTAAAATAAGGGCAGTATAGTTATTATTAAACAGTTTTTAAAGTTTTTTGCATAACAGTTAACAGTTTTTTGAATAACATGTTATTGTCAAGTTCAGTGGATACCATGTTTGTCACAATCTTTGGTTAGTTGATAGTGGCACTCGCAGGGGTACATAATTTTGGAAGATTAAATTGGATACATCTCTTTGTAGTTAACTGTACAAAGCGAGTCTTTAATGCTCTAGCTAGAGCAATAAAAATGTATGACATTTCATTATTGCACAGTTTATTTTTTAATCGCACCAAAAGGTGCCAATCTCAATGGATTAGCTCTATTCAGCCAGCCGATATCAATACTTTTTTTTTACGTACCTACATATTATTCATTTTCATCCCATCTATTCGAAAAGGACGACTTGGTTCGCCTTTATGTGCACCCAAAGGTGGTATTTTCTATAAGAAACTTTTAGCGGGCAGTAATGAGTTATTAATCCTCTTTATAAGTGCGCCGCAATTATCTTTGCCGCGCACTTTTTGAATTTGGAACATCTTAGTGTTCATTACCAAAGAAATCGAACGCAAATATTGTTTGAATAAAGACTGGCTGGTACGACGGCCCATAGTCACGCCACCGGATGAATGAAAAAAAAAACAAATTAAAAAAGCGCGAACTACAGCCCGCGTTTTCGTAAATTTTCACGGATTGTTAGAAATTCATTGTTTTGTTTTGTTTTGAAAAATGAGTTCTTCAAGTGACAGTGAAAGTATAGAATTAACTCCTGAAAGCATCAGAACTGACGCAAGAAATGTGATGGATAATCTATTACCTGCAAAATCCCGGGAGAAATATATGAAAGCCTATGGTAATTTTATTGAATGGAGAAATGCAAGAAGCGCCAAGAATTTTTCAGAATCTGTGTTTTTGGCCTACTTCCAGTACTTAGCCAAAACTAAACAACCTTCCACTCTTTGGAGTACATACTCAATGTTAAAATCAACAGTCAGTTCTAATAACGATGTAAAACTGGACACATATTCGAAATTAATAGCGTACCTGAAGAGGATGTCTGATGGATTTAAACCTAAAAAATCCAAAGTGTTCTCAGTCAAAAACGTGGAGACTTTCCTTAATGAGGCACCCGACAAAGTCTTTCTTGCCGTAAAAGTAAGTAGGTAACTATGTTTACGGTGGATTAGTAAAATATAATCATAGTGTATAAAAATGCACATTTTATTGTAACCTGTACTTTGATAGATACTTGTCTTATTCACATTCGGTTTTGTTACAGGTGGCTTTAATTTACGGATTACATGGAGCTTGTCGTGGCAATGAACTTTTAAAAATAACTGTTGATGATGTCGAAAATCACTCGGATGATTTACTGTTAGTAAAGCTGACCGATACAAAAACCAAAATTGACCGATCCTTCGTAATACGAGGAGAATACAAAACTATTGTACAGAAATACCTGGACCTGCGTCCTGCTGCTATGAAGACCAATCGGTTTTTCATCCGTTATCAAAATGGCAAGTGCTTCAAACAAGTGATGGGAAAAAATAAAATTTCTAACTTGCCACAAGAAATTGCTACTTATTTGAAGTTACCAGATATCAAGCTGTATACAGGACATTGTTTTCGTCGTACTTCTGCTACCCTTTTGGCAGATACTGGAGCGGACTTAACTGTTCTCAAGCGACATGGAGGATGGAAATCGAGTGCTGTAGCAGAAGGGTATATAGAAGATTCCATTGAGAACAAGGCGAAAACATCTGAACGCATCGTGGAAAACATTAAATTGCAACCTTCAGTTAATCCATCCATACCACTGTCGCCGCACCCATCTACATCCAAACAACGAGATTCACCGTCACATTTTCCTCAAAATGATCCAGATTCGGACATTTCAAACACGCAGAATATAAAATCTACAACAATCTCTATTCCTAATAAAACTGTAACAATAAATTTTCATAATTGCGAAAATGTCTCAAATGTAAATATAAGTTTTTAGTTGTTTAATAAAGGATACTATTTAATTTCAATTTAGTTGTTACTCTATGTTTTATTAAATAATAATATTACAATAAAATATGAGGCGCTTTTATTTTCTCATAGTGGGTGATGAAAAGTAGAGTGTATCATAAGGGAGCAAAATATATTTTTGGCTCGGGCGACGTACTTTGAATCCCTCGCTACGTTCAGGATTCTACTAAAGAATCCCTCGCTACGCTCGGGATTCTACTCTAGAATCCCTCACTTCGCTCTGGATTCAAAAAAGCGCCCTCGCCGTAAAAATATTATTTTGCTCCCTTATGATACAATCTACTATTCTATCCTACTTGTTCCAAATTTAAAAAATGATTGCTGCTAACTCTGATTTAAAAATGAAAGAAATGTAAAAAAGTGATTTGGCGGGAACTTTGTTAATTTTGCTTGACAATATTTTCGGAAACGATAAAGTGTGATACTATCTGATTATTCCTATTAGGTAATAGTTGTTATTATATTAACACTTCCAGATGATTTTGCTATCGAAACTGTGCACAATTAATTCTTTTTTCCGTAGCGACTATAAAATCACCTTATATACGCAGAACGCGATTTCGGGTATTTTTTATATCCACCAGCATATAATTATCATGCTGCGTTTCTCTCCCAACTTGATATATGCCAGCTATATACTTCATAGAAGGAATTGCCTAACAAAAACCTACCTATCTAATATTCAATTGTGTACCAGTAATGAGTAACCTTCATTACTGACACAAAAGTGATAAAACTTTGTATTTTATTTTAATAGTTCACCATCATTGTGCGCTCTGTTGGAGGTCAACACAAAATTGGTATTCAATTTGAGTAGCTTTCAAGGTCCATAGAGTGTTTATTTTGTATTACTTAGGTACGGTTAGCAAGAAAAATAGCTTAACAAATCTTGATGTAGGTACTGATCAGTCCCTCTAGACTAGTGGCAACCATAGATTAGTGGCAACTCGCTGGCCGGCGTATCGTGGAATAAAATAGACTGGCCAGAGAAAGATGATGCAAAAAGTTGGCGCCAAATTTAAAAAATCAACTCGGTGCAACTCTAATTATAAAGAAATAACAGAGTCGATACTAGAATCTTTTTCCTATTAGGCATGCATGAAAACTACCCTATTATGGTACATAGCCAGAGTCTAGTCAGTGTTACAACCCCTTGATTTTTCAAATTCGGCGCCAATTTTCTGCACCATCTTTCGCTGGTCAGACTCTAACAATTGTATGGCATTTGACGTATATGAGAGTCGTCAATGAATGTCATATACATACGCTAAATCGTCATTCTATTCTACGATACGCTGGCCAGCGAGTTGCTACTTGTCTAGAGGGGCAGATCAACTTACTGTCAGTAGAGGACTGTTGACCGGACGGGTCATTCCACCCAACTCCACTGGGTGGTCGGGGGTTCTCATCGCACTCAATGCAAATATTTATATGCCTAAATATTAGCATTACTCTGGGTGTTCTTGTGTTTAATTTATATGTACCTACCTATTTACAAAAAAAAAACGTTATTTTAGTCAGAATTGTACAACACATAACACAAGCTAGTTAAGTTATGGGTCTAGGTAGCGCTTTGTAGAATGTCCTAGTAATTCTATTAGGTACATGTTTTATTCAGCTCGTGTTAACTTTTGTTGCTGACTGTACATAACAGTTTCAATGGTAAATATAATATTTTTTAACACGCAGCTTTACATAACTCCAAATTGATCTTCGCTGCGTTCACGCCCACTTTTGTGGCTATTTTTTATAACTACTCGTAAGTAAGTATACCCTTTTTTTTCGTGCGGAAATTTCCACGGATTCTCCCCCACCAGAGCCGGTAGGGGAGGTTATGTCGGACTCGAACCGACTAAAACCGTACGCCGATTGAAGGTCGTGGTGCTAGGCCGGAGGTGAGGTTGTCATCGACATATCTCTCGCACCCCGGCTGACCCAGCGCTATCACTAACGGTCTGGCCCTCCTCGGGAAGCAAGTATACCCAAAAAACATTACCCTTGCTGGTGCAGTTGGGTAATTAGGTATAGGAACTCCACCAAACAATCTTGTTAGAATTTAGATTATGTTATTGCACTTAAAACGAGACCAATCCTAAAAATATTCATATTTAACGTTACATAAATAATACATTTATTTACATAATGCAGATTAGGTATATGAAATTATAATTTGCGTAAAACGAAAGATTACGAGTATTTTTATAAACTTATACTAAGTTTATGAATATTGTGAAAGATCATAATCCATACTAATATTATAAATGCGAAAGTAACTGTCTGTCTGTCTGTATGTTACGCTTTCACGCCTAAACCACTAAACCGATTTTGATGAAATTTGGTATAGGGATAGGTTAGACCTTGAGAAAGGACATAGGCTTTGTTTGTTCGCGATAACCGACATCCACGCGGGCGGAGCCGCGGGCAAAAGCTAGTAACAAATATTTATTTATTAGACTTAGGAGTGAATGTAAGTAGCTCTTGGAATGTCAACAGTGTTCAAAAGCAAAGATATTATAAAGATTCTTGTGCCTACCTATCTACTTTCATTATTTATCCGTAAACAGTGCAGAATATACCTCCTAGAACCAAGCGTTTCAGTGACTCGTTCCTATGCCGCATCATTAAGAAGACTTCCTAGCTAGCGAATAATCCTATTGCCGTCGCCCTTGTTCCCGTAGAGTGCGATAGGTTAGCCGCCAAAATCCAGCAAAATCGAGGTTTCGTATTTCTCGTTTTTTTCAGCGAAAACTACGCTGATTTAAATATCCATGTACACCGTTTTATTAGGAAATATTGTATCCATGTTCCTGTTATTTTTTATAACGTTAAAACCTTTTCGAATTTGTCTGGTAGTCCTCCATTGAGAAGAAGTAAGAATTAGTCATTTTTTATCATCTTTAGACGATCATATTTTCTTATTTTATTGACTGCCGACAAAAATAAAATAACAGGGACATGCGTACAGAAGATCTTGATTTTACGAAAACAAAAATATTGTTCTAGTAGCAATATTCACGGAGGAAAAAGGGGAGAACGGTACTATGGAGAAACAGTTGCCAGGAAGTCCTCTTAAGACCTGGAACTCCCTGCTAGCTCACGTGTTTCCTTCTTCCTACAGTCCCGGGTCCTTTATGCGGGGCGTGAAAAGGCATCTGATGAGGCCGTCAAGCTGAGTGCCACCACTGTTAACATGGTACATACATGTTTACGATAGCGACCCTCTTTCCGAGACTTTGCCTTTAGCTTATCATCAGGCGAGGTGAAGTCAAATTAACGTATCCTTTATAAAAAAAGGTACCTTTTTTTATTTATTATCAAAACAAAACAACAGATACACTATAACAGGTCAATAATAGCAACAAAAAACCACGAAGGTTTATAACTGTGCTATTGTGAGTTGTCTACAGAGCCAACAGCGTCTGTGGCGTGGTGTTAGTGCATTCGACTGCTACGCAGAGGGTGCGGGTTCGATTACGGCCCAGTGTAAATATTTGTATGCATGAATATATACCTGGAGTACTACTAGGGGTTTTCGGCTTGGCGAGCGTTTCCCCTACACCCGGTATAGGACAATGGGTGAAATGGCCCACATAGAAGGGATCACCCGTCCGACTCTTTGTCATTATGAGTTATGAGTTAATCATATTTCAGTCTTAAAATAAACTCTTATCAGTGTGATTTCGCCCTAAGACAGCTGTTGACGTCGAGTGCGACTCATAAACTGTTAGCAATCTCAACGAGACACAGACACAAAACCGTACATAATGGTCCAGTAAGGTCAGTGTCACGTACACCTTTCCAAACCTCTAACCAAAAGTCTGAGTGTCCGGCACTCCGGGCAAAACACAGATTACATATAACCTTGAGTCCTACTCTAACGGTAAGTACCTAGTGAGACTTAATTGAACTTCATAGAATTCACCTTGTTAAACTTAATTATGCTTTTGATTGTAGACTAGGTACGTATGGGGTAGGTACACGACATGGAGGACAGAATATGATTGGTACCTTATAATTTCTTTTTTAAGATTTTTATAGCATTTATTATGTTATCTTTTAAGTTCGAAAAACATCGGAAAAAATGAAATGCTCAAGTGAGACTCGAACTCACGACCTTTTACCTTATTGAGCCATACCTGAATCATTCCAAATTTTCCTTCTCTTTAAATCCGTCTTTAAGGGCGACGGTGGAGCCATCTACCAACATTCTTACGAACTGTTGGAAACAATAAATGATTTTTTAACCATTTTTAAACATTGAATTTTGATGAATTCGAGTCGTGTCGATGAGTTCGAGTCTCACTTGAGCATTTCATTTTTTTCGATGTTTTTCGAATCTTATAATTGTTTTAAGTGTAGTCAAAATTATCTGTTGGTTTGGGCCGAGTGTGCTCCTAAAGGCCAGAGCTCGAAGTAGAGGCCTTTCGATTGTGTGGCTGACTCTTTAACCACTAAGCTACGGATATTAGACGGAACCTTTATACTTTTTAAGAGTTAAAGCAAAGGTGTATTAACACCTACATTTTACCTTCTAATACCTACACCTCTGCCTATCCCTTCCATGTTTCGGGATGTCGGGATTTTACAGACGTGAATATATGGATGGATATGGATTTTACCTTGTATGATTTTTCATCCTTTGTAATTGGTGATGAATATATTGCCGTCAACGAGCCGTTTGTTATTGCAGCCTCTGTGGCGTGGCGGTAGTGCACGCGACTGCCACGCAGGAGGCGCGGGTTCAATCCCCGCTCAGTGCAAATATTTGTATGCATGAATATGGCTATTTTGCATTGGTCTGGGTGTTTCTATGTATAATATGTATGTATTTACAAAAAAAAAGTATACCTATAAGTATGTTTATCCGCATTCTAGATTCCATAACACAAGCTATAAAGGCTTACCATGTGTAGAATGTTGTGGAATATTTATTTATTATGTGGAATATTTATGTTTACTGTCGGATGGATAAGACCCATCCCTGATGGTACATTCGAGCAAACGCCAGAAAGTTTATTCCTAGAATAAAAAGGCAATACCGCCCACATATTGGCTGTTTATTCTAGGAATATACTTTACTCGCGTTTGGTCGAACGACCCTTAGTAGTCTTCCCTCTTACCCCTTACGGCCGTTCCCAATACCATACTGACAGTTAAAGATAGATGGCATCTACGGATAAAGTGCTCGGCTGTTTAAATTCAAAACATAGTAACTCCTATTTCACACCAATTACGGAAAATAAAATTATACCGCGATGCGCTTTACCGCAAAAAAACTCAGTTACCATGGTTTGAATTCAAACAGCCGATATGTCAAATTTGACTGTTGCGACCTATCTTTAACTGAAAGTAACCTATGTTATTTGGAACGGCCGTTAGGCGGTTACTATAAAAGTTCACAATACTTAGCTACCTATCTGCTCCAGGGGAAGAGTGGACGGCCGTAAGCGGGCACTTTATCGTGGGCTGTATGTTTACTGTCGGATGGACAACAGTCTCATCCCTTAATCGCCTTCTACGCCACCCACTGGAAGAGAAGGGATGGCCCTATACTACTTGGTCAGAAACCAACACGGCATGTAGCAGTCAGTTCTTTTTTCCCTATGTATTCGATTTGTATAGTTAGCATACTTAATGCTGTAAAAATTTCTTCAATTGTTTGGGCGCAGTTATCAAAAATCAATGTTTAAAAATGATTGTAACATCATTCATTGATTCCGATAGTTCGTAAGAAAATCGGTAGATGACGCCACGTCGCCTTAAAGACGTATAAGATGGGAAATTTGAATCATATCGGGCGTGTCTCGGTAGCCGAATTGGTCAGGCATTCCCCCTGTAAGGGAAAGACTGCGGGTTCGAGTCCCGCCCGAGAAGATTCTTTTTTTCCCTATGTATTCGATTTGTACAGTCAGTAGAGACATAATACCGACGTAAGGGGAACACTTCCGAAGCCGAAAAGTAGTAGGTACTCTAGATATCTAGGTGGCATAAAAATAAAATCTATTTGGACAAGATTTTTTTTAAATTATTTTCATTTTGCATTATTTACTCTCCTTTTTGTTTTTTTCGTGCAGAAATCCCGTTGCCGGAGCCGGAAGGGGAGGTTATGTCGGACTCCAACCGACTAAAACCGCACGCCGACTGTGGGCCGTGGTGCTAGGCCGGAGGTGAGGTTGTCATCGACATATCCCTCGCACCCCGGCTGACCCAGGGCCAGCCCTTACGGTTTGGCCCTCCTCGGGGCATTATTTACTCTCCATCGTGTTAGTAAAGCTAAATTAAATGGTGATTTCGTAAAAAAACACCATTAAATACAAAAAAATACGATGGAGAGTAAATAATGCAACATAAAAAAATATTTTATTTTTTTGTTCAAATCGATTTTATTTTTATGCCAATGTGTTATGTACCTGGAGTACTACTAGGGGTTTTCAGCTGCGGGGGCGTTCCCCTTACACCCGGTATAAAAAACAACAGAACTACGAAAATCTAAACGTATTAATGCAGAAGTTTAAAAGTGACTACACCTGTCGCCATTTTGAAATGTTACCAATCATTGATTTAAAATGTACCTATTATAAATCATCCTAAACACAATGATTAGTTAACTAACGAATCGATCCGCAATAATTTCACATACCTATCTATCGATTACAAAAAAAATAATTCCAAAAGCTGCGCCACCATTGCGAATAAAACCAGTCACATTGGGACACGATGTTTGGCAACTCACACTTGACTGGCGGATATCCTCGGCACAGTTCGAGATGAACTGTCGTAACGTCTGAGGGACCGTGGTAGGGGGGAGTTACTCAAGTTCGATTCTCGTTCGTGCAATTGTTTTGTTCATGTTATTGTTTTGTTTGCTGTTGTTAAAATTCTTTGTTTTGGACATTTTGTAATGAACCGGTTCGTTAGAGAGTGCCTTCTCATATTATTGGCTGTACCACTTGCATATTATTATAGGTTATACAAGCTCTGTTACAGTGACAAGAATTCTTCAGTTATAATGCTGTAAAAAGACTGAAGACTGGCTGAACTGATCCAATACATTGGTATTAAGTAAAACGGGGTGAAGAGTTATCAAGGGATAGAGATAAAATGGTCACCTAAACTATACTAGATAGATTTTTTTTGTTTTGGGCTTACTTGATGATTCCATATTATATTCTCCTATACCTGTTTGCTGGCTTTTTGAGAGAATCTTGGTTGGTTGTATTGAGAGGTAAGACGGTACGCACAATGGCCCAATCAAGAGGCTAAGTGCGGAACAGCTCAGGTAAACTAAAACTAAACTGAAATTAAAAACTGTTTGCTTGTCTTGTAGTAGTGTTTTTTTACAAAAGAATATTAGAACCGAAGCTACTAATATTCCCACTAACCCCTCCAACTAAGCTAAATTGCTTGTGCTAGGAGTGGGTTCACGTCGGTAGTGTAATGGCACAGAATAGATAATAGTAGTAATGGCTAGGATTCGAACCCGGGACCTCTCGATCATAAGGCCGACTTCTTAACCACTAAGCTACCATTCAATGAGCATATTGCAGTTTACTGATGGATATGTCCACATTGAGATAGGTCTATGGACCTATCTCAATGTGCGCTATTGCTCCCGATCATCCGCCTTCCGACAAACCACAGTCGTGCCGCAACCACTCCAAAAAAACGGCATTAAATAATAGACTTTAAATCGATGTAGTTAGTTCAACATTACTTTTTACAGAGCTAATGAAAAAGTGTATGAAACTTTTTTCATTTCATTTTGGTTAATAGATTTTTGGCCAGCCTGTGGCATCACAGTTTAGTAGAGTCGAGGACCAGGAGTTTGTCTTTTTCGCGTGGTCCCTTCTCTGTGGACTTGTTAGTTCTTGTTTAGTTAAAAACTTATACTTACCTATTTTTACTTTGCCTCGAGCGACTTGACCAATAGCCGCGACTGATTTATAGCATCATCAGTCATCAGCGGTCGAAATCCGAGCAATTGCGTAAAGAAACAACTCGCAACATGTTTGAAGCACATGTGGGCGCACCCTTATGTCATACAAGTTCCATTTGCCCTGCTTATATTGACATGCTTCATATTTAGCTTCACATTCATCAAAAAGAACATCACTACAAAAAAAAAAACAAACAGCGCTAAGCGCGTGCTTTTTTGTAATGGTGTTAAATTAAATTACCGTATCATTTAGCTTTACTAACACGATGGAGAGTAAATAATGAAAAATAAAAATCAAAAAATTCCAAAAAAATCGAAAAAAGAAAGATTTTTTGTTCAAATCGATTGTACATTTATGCCAATGTGCTATGTACCTGGAGTACTACTAGGGGTTTACGGCTTCGGGAACGTTCCCCTTACACCCGATAGTTACCTAGAATGCGGTTAAACACACTTACCTAAATATATTTTGTAAACACAACCACATACATTACTATACATTGAAACACTCAAATTCAAATAGACAAATTCATTCAACAAATATTTACACTGAGCGGGAATCGAACTCGCACACCCTTACATCGCAGTCAAAGGCACTACCATCACGCCACAGATACTGTCGCTATGCTTATTTTGAATCTAGATAACAATGTACAGTATAATGTAACTATATCACAGTCTCAGTTTAACATAAACATAACATAACATAAACTCACGCCTGTATTCCCCGAAGGGGTAGGCAGAGGTGCTAGCACCCACATTTCGCCAGTTTATGTTTAGGTCCCAATGTAATAGGTGGCGAGCCTATTGCCATTAACCGGGCACTTATAAACCTGCGATAAATACACACATAACTTCGAAAAGCATCGAAAGCATTGGTGTGTGCCATGGTAAACTTGGGATCGAACCCGAGACCTCGTCTCAGCAGTCCATTACCCATACCACTAGGCTACCGCAGATTAAAATAATAGAATAAATTGTAGCCTGAGATCATTTTAGAATATTATTGGAGTATTCGGAGTATTGCTTCACATCTGAAAGAGGGGCGCGCAAGGGCGTGTGTTGCCCAAGCGTGCGTCTGTCTGTAGAGTGTCGGGTCGAGGTGTGCGCGCTGCCGGCGACTGGCGACTAACTCACACGATGTGGCGACAAGTGGTGACTGTTTTAGCGTGTAGTGCTGTGATACCGGTGTTTGGCAGTGTAGTGAATTTTAACGGTAAGTTTATAATTTGTTTAATTACACAGAAATAAGTACTTAGGTATACCTAGCCTCGGGATAGGTTTCACGAGAAAAATGAGGCCTTGGCGCGCGCGGATTAAGTATTTTGTAATATATATGCTTGGGGAATTACAGCCTCCGTGGCGTGGTGGTAGTGAAGGCGACTGCCACGCAGGAGGCGCGGGTTCGATTCCCGCTCAGTGCAAATATTCGTATGCATGAATATGGCTATTTGCACTGGTCTGGGTGTTTCTATATATATTATGTATGTATTTACAAAAAAAAATGTATTTAAGTATGTTTATCCGCATTCTAGATTCCATAACACAAGCTAGTTAAGCTATGCTTACCATGGGTCTAGTCTAGATAGCGTTGTGTAGAATGTTGGGAAAAAAAAAAAAAATTAACTCGTCTACCACCGTAGCATAACATACATAACATAAACTCACGCCTGTATTCCCTGAAGGGGTAGGCAGAGGTGCTAGCACCCACATATCGCCAGTTTATGTTTAGGTCCCAATGTAATAGGTGGCCGGCCTATTGCCATTAACCGGGCACTTATAAACCTGCGATAAATACACACATAACTTCGAAAAGCATCGAAAAGTCATTGGTGTGTGCCATGGTAAACCTGGGATCGAACCCGAGACCTCGTCTCACCAGTCCATTACCCATACCACTAGGCTACCACAGAATATGTTCCATACGCCACCGGTACTGCAGACGCACCGTAGCACCCCGTGCTATCCATAAAAGACGCCCAATGAACGTTTACTGCGCGTATAGAACATTTTAAGTCCAAGATACACCGTGGGACTCCAGTGAAGAAGGAAAAGTGGGATTAGGACTCCAAGGTGAATGCTTAGGATGCTATCGAAACATTTTAGCGTCGGTAGCTTAGTGGTTTAGAAGTCGGCCTAACGATCGAGAGGTCCCGGGTTAGAATCCTGGCCATTACACTATCGATGTGAACCCACTCCTAGCATAAGCAATATAGCTTAGTTGCAGGGGTTAGAGGGAATATTAGTAACTTCGGTTATAATATTCTTTTGTTAAAAAAACACTACTAAGACAAGCAAACAGGTAGCTTAATGGTTAAGGAGTCGGCCTTACGATCGAGGCGTTCGAATCCTGGCCATTACACTACCGACGTGAACCCATTCCTAGCACAAGAAATTTAGCTTAGTTGGAGGGGTTAGATGGAATATTAGTAACTTCGGTTCTAATATTATTAAAAAAAATCTAAGAGATGATGATTTTGGTGACGCAATTAATTTGATGTTCATAAGTTATAGGTAGGTATTTAATAGCTGTAATTATGCTTATTTGTAAATAATTACAATGTCCTTCATATTGAATGTTACCTAATGCCCTGTTGTTGTAAATCTCCTCTCAATATTTAGTTTTGTGTTAGAATGAACAATGTATAAATAAAACGGGGTGAATACCTATGTATTTAATTGCTATCCACCCCTTCAACCTTCAAGGCTCGAGTCAACAACAGTGCCCGGGATATGGCAATAGGCTCACTCCCTATTACGTGGGACCGAATACTATGATTGGTGAAATACCTATGGGTATTGTTGACTTCACCTCGCCTGAAGGTAAGCTAAAGGCAAAGTCTCGGAAAGAGGGTCAACATCGTAAACATGTTAGCTTGCACACTTAGCTTGACAGGCTCGTTATATGCCTTTTCACGCCCCGCTTAAAGGACCCGGGACTGTAGGAAGAAGGAAACACGTGAGCTGGCAGGGAGTTCCAAGTTAATTCACCTCTGCCTAACCCGGCGGGAATAAAGGCGTGATTATATGTATGTATGTATGTGTGTATATTATAATAGTCACTAAGTTTTGTTGACTATATATTTTTAATATTTTCGTTTATTACTTTATTGTTACATACAAAGTGCTAATTACAAAAATTCTATTACTTAATGCTTAAACTGATTAATTCACGTAACAGACTCATTCGCGAAATGAATTTATTTTGGTGCTATTTACATTTGGATGGTTATAGTTAGATAATGATAAATTTCTTGAATTGTAAGCAGTTATTATCATCTTAGGCGAGAATTACCGCGGCGGCGCGCTGAAGAGCGCGCCTCTCCATTCCGGGGGCGAGTTGGGGACATCGCTGTCCCCCTACCTGAGGAGGGCCAGACCGTAAGGGATGGCCCTGGGTCAGCCGGGGTGCGAGGGATATGTCGATGACAACCTCACCTCCGGCCTAGCACCACGACCCACAGTCGGCGTGCGGTTTTAGTCGGTTCGAGTCCGACATAACCTCCCCTTCCGGCTCCGGAAGGGGGTATCCGAGAGGAATAAAAAAAAAAGGCGAGAATTACCTATATGCAGAAAAGGCTAAAAGTCGTAAGGCGTAATTATAATGTCCATAACTACTTAAAGCAAAACCATACTTAATCCACACGTTCACACTTCGATAAGTTAGTTATGTTCATACTCAGACTAAAATAATAATATAGACGGAACAAGAACTAGAAAGTGAAGCCACAAAAAGGAATACTAAATAAGTGCTATCATGTTCGCACTCTCGAAAAGTTGGGGGAAACTTCATAGTCTCACACACACACACATAAACACACGCCTGTATTCCCCGAAGGGGTAGGCAGAGGTGCTAGCACCCACATTTCGCCAGTTTATGTTTAGGTCCCAATGTAATAGGTGGCGAGCCTATTGCCATTAACCGGGCACTTATAAACCTGCGATAAATACACACATAACTTCGAAAAGCATCGAAAAGTCATTGGTGTGTGCCATGGTAAACCTAGGATCGAACCCGAGACCTCGTCTCAGCAGTCCATTACTCATACCACTAGGCTACCGCGTTTATTATACTTCATAGTCATCTCATTTAAATATGTATGGTTATTTATAATAATAATAAATAAAATAAAAAATAAAAAATAAAAATAAAAATTGTTTATTTTCAAGCTACAGGGGCTCAGGCTATTTATGTGTATGTACATTTTATTTGCTTATATTTATTTATACATTTATGTATGGGCAGTTGAGTGTATCTATGTATTACTATATTTGGCTATAATGTGTATGCGTATGGGAGCGCCTTATTTCGTAGAAAGAAATTTCATAGAATTTCATTTTACAGAAAATGTTTCATATAATATTTGGTTCTTATAATTTTATTTCGAATATTATTGTTTCAAAGACAATTTACCACAATGAATCACTTTTCACAGAAACACAATTTAATGATTTTTTTTTCACATATTTTTGTTTAACATACTTATCAAACTGTAGAATTATTATTTAAGGAATCTTAAAAACAACCACTAACCACCATCTATTTCAAACAGTAAAATTTAGATACATTTTTTTCCCGATTGCTTGTAGTAATTTAATTAGATAATACCCCGACTCGGATAGGTTAGGTTAGAAGGCTAAGGCGAGAGCGAAGCGAAGCGGAGCTCTCGCCTTAGCCTTCGTGGTTATTTTTTTTTTTAACCACCCAGAAAATATCTTTGCGCAAATAAGTTTTATATATATATGAAATAACCAATATAAAAAAGAAGAATATTTGATTTGTTATTCTATGAAATGATTATTCTAACATTAAAATTTATGTGAAACAAAAGTCAATTATTTAAAAATCTTTAAAGTAAGTATTATGTATATTGATTATTCTATGAAACGAAATTATGCGAAACATTTTCTGTAAAACGAAATTATATGAAACTTTTGTCTATAAAACAACGCACACCCGTATGCGTATATTAGTATTTAAGTACTAGGGTAAGTGCTCCAATGAATGAACCCTTAAGACAATTTTGAACTTTAAAAAATATTTACGTCTATATCAGGGCGGCTAATTCATAATATTGCTATTGTTTGATATTCAAAATTTATTCAAGATTGAATTTACATTGATCATATGTCATTAATATGTATAGTTAATAAGATATTTCACATTTTATCTAAAAATACCCAAAATCACCAGTAAATGAACCCCAAAATTCAGTGTATGAACACATAAAACTCCAGTTAATGAACATTAGAGTCTTATCCAAATCGAGTTCAATTAGTAGGTAATCAAGGAAATAGTTTTTTCTAATTTATGTTTTTTTTTATATATCTCAGTGAATATACCTAGGTAGGTGGCTGAGGGATGAAATTGATATATAGAAACCCAGTAGTGGCGTAAATGGCTTATAGTATCACAAGGAAATATCATAAAAAGAAAAGCAGTTGAATTTTTATGCTTCCTCACTACCAGTCGCCAACTTTTCTTCAGTGGTCCTAATATTCCTACATCGCAAGACTGCAAAATGTGCGTTGGGTTGGGATATAAACAGAACAACATTATTAGTTTTTCACGATTGATATGAGACTTGTGGCCATCTAGAAACAGCAATACCGGCAACTTGATATTATTTTGCATCAACCATTCATAGAACAACTTAATGTAGGGGAAAATCACTGCTGACACCATCCACCCAGTATCAGAATGGCCAATATACCAATCATCTGGAAAATTCTGAACTACTCCTGGTGGCATTATTTTATAAGGGTAATAAACAAAGGTAGGCACATCAGTTCCATCAGCCGAAAATGTAGGTACATAAGACTGTGATTGGTTCTTTTTTTCCCGCTGGCGATTTCATATGTACCTATTTATGTAGTTCTTTAAATCCAAGATTAACCATGTTCTGAAACAAGTCATAACACTAGTTGCATCAGAATTGAAAATACGACTTGGGTAATTTTTAATGTCTAAGGCATTTTCTTCCCCTAGAAAGGTATCTAATTCAGCAAACCAAATTCTGATGGCTTCATCTGTAACCGCTGCCCTTGCTTTTGATATTATTTCAGCATTTCTTTTAGTTACTTCGGGATGCCTCCGCAAAAACAATTCTAGCCATTTTTTCCCCGGTCGGTCATTTTTGAATGTAGGTATTATCTCTTTGATTTTGTTTTAAGAATGTTTCTACCGTATCAAAAACCTCTGCAGGGTGCATTGGGAACCCAAGTTTAGCTTTCGCCAAAATCCATTCTTTCTCCTCATCTCAAGTTAATTCCGTTGATAAGTATACCCATTTTGCATTGCCATGGTACCTACTTTATTATTTAATTTATTGCTCAAAGTAGCTTTAGGTATGCCGTATAGGTAATTTGCGGTTGCTAGCTTTATTCATCGTCAAATCTTTATTATTTACGCGAGTGAGAGCATCTTCTAACTGCGTTGAAGTGTAACGGAATCTTTCGTATTTTTTGGGATTAGATTCCATGATGAACTAAAAAGAGAAAGAAGAATGATAAAAATTGAGAAAATAAATGAATTTTCTAGTTATTAGGTACTAAAATGAATATAATAAACCAATTATGCTGCAATCGCCGAAAACGAAAATGAGCTGCAAGAGCTGGTTAACATTATGAACAATGTTTTTATGTTATACCGATTGAGAATAAATAGTAAGAAGACGAAAACAATGATAATATCGAAACATCCAACGAGATATAGGCCTATTGTATTAGAGGACAGCAACTTAGAGCAAGTGGATAGCTTTAGGTATCTTGGCAGTATTATAAACAGTATCTCGAGATGCACAACGGATATGATGACCAGAATTGCAGACCAAACTACGCAAGCGTTCAATAATAAGAAGCATTTACTTAAGACCAAAAATATATCATTAGCATTATGAAAAAGATTTAAAACTTATATTTGGAGCATTGCACTCTATGGATGTGAGACGTGGATTATGACACAGAAAGAGGATGACGCATTTGAAATGTGGTGCTGGAGCAGGATGGAAAGGATAAGCTGGACGGAAACAATGTCAAACGAAAGAGTATTGAACAAGGCACAGGAAAGAAGGTCTATATTGGAAATAATCGAAAGCCGAAGAGGAAAGATGATTGGCCACCTGATAAGACACGACAGATTTTTAAAAAATATTATAGAACGGAAGGTAGAAGGAAAGAGAAGAAGAGGTAGACCAAGAGGACCGTTGCCGTGTGCCATAGCACAAATAAAGGAAAGGATACCAGTCGCATCGTATCAGGATGTCAAAAGATTGGCGGGGGATAGAGAAGGATCGCGATTACTCTACCGACAAGGCTCTAAGGCAGAGAGAAACCGATTATTGCTTGAAATTATCATAAAAGATAACACTGTTCATTCATTGGTTTCAAATAACCAGTATATGAACACATGATTATTTCTATAGTTCATTCATTGGTTTTTAGAAACTAGTAAATGAACATAGTTGTTCGAATACTGGCCAAAAAATTGACAACCCTTTAATAAGCCTTCTCACGAAAAATGAACTAATTCCCATAACATTAAGAACCAAAATCAGCCAAAAATAACAAAACAGACTATACCTAATGAATGAACCCCCGTTCATTCACTAAATTAATTTCACTTTCATGATCCAGTGCTCGAACATCCTTTTATATTGTTAAAACTCATGAAATTACAAACAAATTCCTTTCTATCCAGTAAAATAACTATCGATACATCTTATTTGGAACATTTAATTTCTCAGACTCGCATGAAACATGTACAACATCAATATCAAAATGCTCTGTCTTAACTGAGCTCTAACTTCAGGCTCATATAAAAACGTAACACAGCACTACACGTGTACTTTAAACAGTGGTAATTTTGAAACTATGTATATCAAAGCAATGTTAGTGAGACCAGTATACGTAAGATAATGTGGGCAATCCAAAAAAAAATACTATGTCTGGTAGAAATATATGTTTTTCTTAATTTTATGAAAAAACTGTCTTTTGTTCATTCACCGGTGGGTGTTCATTCACTGGTGCACTTACCCTATCTATCTTATGGGAGCGCCTTATTTCGTAGAAAGAAATTTAAAAAATTTTCATTTTACAGAAAATGTTTCATATAATATTTGGTTCTTATCAATGATATTACATACAAAAAAGAGGCAGATATGTTATTAGACTGCGCCTGGTGAAGACGCGAAAACGTCCCAATTGGGACGTATCGCATTTAGTATATGTCTGGCAAACGCCGAGTTGTCACGTATGTAAGCGCATAATAAAATTGCAATAAAAATGCCATCGTGTGTTTTAAAAAATATACAAATTACAACACTAAAATCAATAAAACACGAGGGATCTTCTATCACATGTAAGTACATACAATATTACCGATTTCTTAGTGTATTTCATTAAAATTAGTTTAATAATATTTTTAAAATAATGGCGGCTAATAAAAAAGACAGAAATACTTTTTGATATGAGCACGACAAGGACACAACAACACTGCTTGCATAGATTATCAGTACAGATGCGTATAGGGTAATTTTCAGTTTACTGCCTACTGATGTTATAATTGACCTGCTGTTCAGTTTTATTTGTTGTTTAAAATTGAGTAACAAAATTTTTGTTTTATTTATTTGTTGTCCTTTAAATAATTGTAATAACCTAAATCTTTTTTCAAGGTTTGCAACTAATGAACTTGGACTTCAAGAGTGGATTACAATTGTTAAAGAACAACGAAATGAGTTTGACTGGACACATTCAAAAAGCAGCTGAATTTGTATCAATCATTTTGAAGCCACTGAGAGATATACTTCGAAAAAAGGTCGAACATTGCTCAGGAAGAATATAAATAACTGACAAATATACCACTGTTCGGCTTCATTCTGCTCATAAAAATAATTCCGAAATAAAAAACTTTCTAAGAGGCAGAAAAGAAATAAATTAAAATTTGAAGGAGTTTAATTTTTGATCATAACGTCAGTACGTCACTACGGTTTTATTTTCGAGAAGTTTCTTAATTATCTTATTGAATTATTATCATTTTCCGAAATAAATAATGACGTACCTATTATTTTTTCATCGAATTTCATTTCTTGCCCACCAAAGAAATACCCCTTCTGTTCAACAAAATCATAATCTATGCTTCGAAGCCACAATCGTCCGAATCATTCCGAATTATAGCTATCCTTTTTACTCACGTCCTTATCCCATCTTTCGTACTACTTTAACGCTAATTGTCAACTATTGTGCACTGACAGACTGCTGGATCAGATTTGAGGAGTCAGTTACTATGAACGTAACATATCTTGTATAAAATATCATTGGTTCTTATATTTTTATTTCGAATATTATTGTTTCAAAGACAATTTACCACAATGAATCACTTTTCACAGAAACACAATTTAATGAATTTTTTTTCACATATTTTTGTTTAACATACTTATCAAACTGTAGAATTATTATTTAAGGAATCTTAAAAACAACCACTAACCACCATCTATTTCAAACAGTAAAATTTGGGTGTGCGTTGTTTTATAGACAAAAGTTTCATATAATTTCGTTTTACAGAAAATGTTTCGCATAATTTCGTTTCATAGAATAATCAATATACATAATACTTACTTTAAAGATTTTTAAATCATTGACTTTTGTTTCACATAAATTTTAATGTTAGAATAATCATTTCATAGAATAACAAATCAAATATTCTTCTTTTTTATATTGGTTATTTCATATAAAACTTATTTGCGCAAAGATATTTTCTGGGTGGTTTAAAAAAAAATAACCACGAAGGCTAAGGCGAGAGCTCCGCTTCGCTTCGCCCTCGCCCTTAGCCTTCTAACCTAACCTATCCGAGTCGGGGTATTATCTAATTAAATTACTACAAGCTATCGGGAAAAAAAATGTATCTAAATTTTACTGTTTGAAATAGATGGTGGTTAGTGGTTGTTTTTAAGATTCCTTAAATAATAATTCTACAGTTTGATAAGTATGTTAAACAAAAATATGTGAAAAAAATTCATTAAATTGTGTTTCTGTGAAAAGTGATTCATTGTGGTAAATTGTCTTTGAAACAATAATATTCGAAATAAAAATATAAGAACCAAATATTATATGAAACATTTTCTGTAAAATGAAATTCTATGAAATTTCTTTCTACGAAATAAGGCGCTCCCGTAAAATTTAGATACATTTTTTTCCCTATTGCTTGTAGTAATTTAATTAGATAATACCCCGACTCGGATAGGTTAGGTTAGAAGGCTAAGGCGAGAGCGAAGCGAAGCGGAGCTCTCGCCTTAGCCTTCGTGGTTATTTTTTTTTAAACCACCCATAAAATATCTTTGCGCAAATAAGTTTTATATGAAATAACCAATATAAAAAAGAAGAATATTCGATTTGTTATTCTATGAAATGATTATTCTAACATTAAAATTTATGTGAAACAAAAGTCAATGATTTAAAAATCTTTAAAGTAAGTATTATGTAAATTGATTATTCTATGAAACGAAATTATGCGAAACATTTTCTGTAAAACGAAATTATATGAAACTTTTGTCTATAAAACAACGCACACCCCTATCTTATGTATGTAAATTAAGTGTTTATCTAGTTTACCTTTCGATAATGCACCTACTCTGTTATTCTCTGCACCACCTATTAGGTTGACTGGTAGAGAATGCCTACGGCATTGTCGCCTTTGTACATTTGTGCATGAAGTTTAAATAAATAAAATAAAAATACTTCCTTACTTCAAATAGGTGTGCCAACAAATATTGAAGCAATGGCAGAAAATATTCTAAATTACTCGTATGTGCCTAGCTATTACGATTAACATACTTAATTAAATTATTATACGTTGAAACAGTAACTATTAAGTGAAAGCTAAACTACAGAATATTAAGTAATTATTTAATATTACATACATTTAAACTGACGTCAAAGGACGATAGCTGCATATCCACCATCTCCTGCGGTTCTTTTTTTTCTTCCGTTACCTACGTTATGAATGCAGGGTCAGAGTTTAAGTGACAAAAAAACTATATATCAAAATCGGTCCAGTGGTTTTGGAGAAAATGACAACATGGATTTGCTTAAACAAACAGTCTCTCACCCTAAACGCATATACCGTCTCCGTTCCGTCGCGAGTAAAAAAAGAAGTTATTGTTAAGATGAATTTGAGATTAGAAAATTTATTTATTTATTTATTTATTTATTTATTTATTTATTTATTTAGCGTACAATACACTATCATTACAGATGGGATCTAATACAATAGTGTAGGAGTCTTAAATCTAGTTTTATGTCACAGAGTCAAACAAATAGAATAACATTACATATAATAGAGTGAATACCACATACCAAAGCATTGTTATGTAAACATTATTATTATGTAAATGGATTGATGAAACGTAAACTATACCAAAGGCAACAATGAGATGGCAGAAGACCAATTCTTGCACATAATTATTTAATTCGATCTTCTGATAAAACCTACATTTTGTCAGCTATGAATCTTTGTGGGTATTGGACATCTCTGGCCTGCGAGCCAAATGTCTACTGTTTAAAATGTATGTCCCAGTGATGTCCCAGAACAGGCCCGGAATAGGGGACATTTTGTCAAGTGCAGTATGTTTATTGTTGGGTGGAGTATATTATACGAGGCGATGGGATGGTCCATTTTATTCTTACGGGAACTAATAAATACGTAGTGAAAATAGCCGGGATTTTCCGCAATCGCGCAACAGGCAACTTCTTCCTTTTTTATAGTGCGCTAATTCCCTCAGTCATCTTCCATCTACAGACTCGCGTCATAACTGCTATAGATCCGGTAAGAAAGGTCGCGCTCAAATTGGTCTACATCAGAGATGGGCAAACTACGGCCCGCGGGCCAATTCCGGGTCGCGAAACTCAAACAATCAAATCTATCCCACCGACGGCGACGGTCCTTTGACATGTTTATTTGTAATAATTCTGGCCCTCCTTGGTAATTCTTCAACTTTCTGGTTAAAGTTTGCGTATCACTGGTGTAAACAAGGTAATTTTATTTATAGTCGTTTCGGAAAAAAAGAATGTGGCCATAGTTTCGATAGTAAATTGTCTGGAAGTATTCAAATTCAGATACTTTAAGTATTTTGGCGAAAAAAAAAATTTTTTTTTTGATAATGTATGGGAATAATGTTCTGTTCAGGTGAAAGGAAAAATGTATGGGAGTTGTAAAAATTTGTTATTATTTTTTTATTTCACCAAATTAATACTTCCAGATGATTTTGCTATCAAAACTGGTGCCCAAATTCTTTTTTTCCGAAACTACTATATAATCACCTTGTATACGTAATACGCGTTTTCGGGTATTACGGGTGCGTAAAATTACGGTAATTTTACATTACGTTATTACGGGTGCCGATGCGGGTGACCGTGATTGTACAAACGCCGCAAAAACAATCATCATTGAAGATGTTGTGGCCATTAGAAGCGTCGGTAGCTTAATGGTTAAGGAGTTGGCCTTACGATCAAGAGGTCCCGGGTTCGAATCCTGGCCATTACACTACCGACGTGAACCCACTCCTAGCACAAGCAATTTAGCTTAGTTGGAGGAGTTAGAGGGAATATTAATAACTTCGGTTCTAAAATTCTTTAAAAAAAAAAGGTGATGAATTCTCTCGGATACCACTCCCGGGAGTTTCGGAATGTTTCGGAATTGAACAGATTAAAACGCTGCACGCTGTCTTGTGTCATCAATTGCCGTGGGTATATACCCTACGCCTCAATTGACGCAGCTTATTCCTAATCCAGTATCTTCACCCCCAGAGACGGTGTTCGCGTCTCTGCCACCCCTGTACGCGCTGGACGAGTGGTCGCAATGCCAGCGCCCCGGAGACGTGTACTGCATGGTGGACGCTGTTCTGTACTCCACGCAGCCTTCCGCCGCCATGATGCTGTTACAGGTAATTTTTATTTATTTATTTAATACCATTAAAACAAAACAATACAATGACAATAGCAATAGCACAAAAAACCGTTAAGGTTTAGACCTAGTTTGATAGTTATCACGAATTAACATAGTTTCCTAATACATTGTAATATGATCATAAATATGGCAATACTCAATAAAGAACGCATAAATCTCCCTCTACCTACAATGACTCTAAAAATTTGGTAGTTTTTACACTTAATACATATATAATATACTATAATACCATATCCTTATGGTGGTGCAGAAAGCAATACACGCGCAGTACCTAATCGTTTCTTGGATGTATTTTGAAGATATCACGGGGTGCTACTGCGGTGGACGAGCTCAAATTCACCAAGTATAGATTATTACAAAACAAATCTGCGCGCGCCAGGGTCTTTTTACCCACGACGAAACGGAGACGGTATACGCGTTTGGGGTGAGAGGTTGTTTGTGAGTTTGTTTGTGCAAATCCATGTTGCCATTTTCTCCGAAACTACCAATCCAATTTTGATACAGTTTTCAGTTTTGGGTTCGACTTTAATTGGAGCATGTTCTTAGATAGGTGCGCTACAGCAAGCATTTTTAATTTAAATCAATGTTGCCAATTTTCTCCAAAAATACTAGTCCGATTTTGATGCCGTTTTCAATTATTGGTTTGGGTTTGATTGGTGCATGTTCTTAGATAGGTGTTACGGGGACAACCCACTAGGGGGCGCTGCAGTAAAAAAAAATTGAATTATGTTTTAGATTTAGGTCCAAGATATATGTCCCGACCAATACTAAGTTATCTGTGGCCATAAACAAATCGAGCTATCCAATAAATAAGATGGAGACTCGCGATAGGTGTGGGTTCGAGCTCTGGTCGAGGCCGATGGTGCAAGTGCAAAATCAGCACATTGCACTTAACAAGGTCAACTACAAAGTACATTATGATTGCAGTTATAGTGTTTGTTATGTCCTAAAATAATATCTTAAATAGCTATTGAGTAATATAAGTGTTTGGTGATAATTACTAAGTCAAACAATGAAGTTTACTGCTGTATGGTGTTGCAGGTAATAGGTACTATTTTTAATTGCTATTTGTTGCGCCTTTTGTTAGATTGAACGCGGTAGGTATAGATGGATAGATAAGATTATAAAGATAAATTTAAAGAGCTATGGATAAGCTCAAAATAAAGTTTGAATGAATTTTTTAAAGCATGGGTTCCATCCCAGGTTTACCATGGCACACAATAATGACTTTTCGATGCTTTTCGAAGTTATGTGTGTATTTATCGCAGGTTTATAAGTGCCCGGTTAATGGCAATAGGCTCGCCACCTATTACATTGGGACCTAAACATAAACTGGCGAAATGTGGGTTGCTAGCACCTCTGCCTACTCCTTCGGGGAATATAGGCGTGAGTTTATGTTATAAATTATAGCAATTTGAGCAACGTAAGACGATAATTCCCAAGTATGAACATATCATCAGATCTACCTTCACATCGTTTTCACCAATTGGCTGCCGAGTTCAGATGAAAGTCGTTTCACGGAAAATACCGAAGTTTTTCCCCACCTGAGTGAGGACAAGGCTCATTCTTTGATGATGATCATTAAAAAAATACTCGTTTTTCGACATAGTTGTGTGAGTCTCAACAGCTCGCCAACTCATTATACTTAAATGCTGTTCATTCAGTACATGCAAATAATATGGGCAGTTAATCACTTTACAAAGTATTCGTGGAATGTCTATATCATCCATGTCGAAGCCTGAGTTTACGACATAGAGTGTTCTACTTTCATGCCATGGCCCTGGCGTCTTAACTGGCCGTTTCTTGTTTATGATATAAGCCAGAGCCTTCTCAAAAAACTAGATGCGAATGTTACGAAGACATTGAAGTCGTGGCTGGGGCTAGCTCAGTCGGCAGACCCATCGACATTATATAGAGCCTCAAATAACTTTGGAATGACGTTCAAGAAACCATCGGAACTATATAAACATCTAAGAGTAACCAAAATGCACGTCCTAGCGAAATCAAAAGACGAAATCGTGCAAGCTCTTCCAAAAGACCAAAGTACTAAAGAGCTCGAGTCGCGCCTCCAATTCCATAAAAAATTCATGATAGGCTCGCAGACTGGTAGGGTAGGTTTGGGTAATACTAGGAGGCAGTCAGACAAAGACATAACAAAATCTTTTCTTCAAGTAGATGAAAATAATACCTACAAAGTGCACGCAATGAACCTAGAAATACAAAACGAATGGTTAACACTAGGTGAATTTTGTATTCCCATAGCCTTAAAATGGCGTACCTTAATATACGACTGGTCACCGGCTCTCCTTAAATTCTATCTCAATGCATTCCAGTTGACCCTCCCCGACCAAAGCAATCTTGTCAGATGGGGAAAAGCCACAGATAAAACATGTAACTCATGTGGTGAAGCAATTGGTACTGCTAGGCACCTACTGGTGGGTTGTAGGACGCTATTAGACCGGGGTCATTACTCGCGCCGACATGATAAGGTATTAGAAATCGTACGTGAGGCGGTAAGTTTGGCGGTAGCTAGAGCGAAAAAGGGTTTAACCACAAACCAAAGAAATGACGTCGCGTTTGTAAAGGAAGGCTGCTCAAAAAAGACAAATCAAAAGCCGTACTCAATTTTGATAGCAGCCGCTGATTGGACATTACTCGCAGATTCGTATGAGAAACACTATAAAATACCGGAGGATGTTTGTGCCTCGTCATCCAGACCCGATATATTCCTATTTTCAAAACAGCAAAAGCGTGCAGTACTAGTAGAACTCACAGTACCGTGGGAAACTAACATACCTAAAGACCACGCTATAAAAATAAACAAATACTTTGACTTGACCAACGAGTTAACCAAAAATGGCTATGTGGTTAAACTCTACGCCGTGGAAGTGGGAGCAAGGGGAATTCCAGCTAAATCCCTGTATAACTTATTTAAAGACCTCGGATTGCCAAGAGCTTCAGTAAGCTCTTTACTCAAACGAATATCTAAAACGGCGTTGATAGGATCTTACCAAATTTGGATAGGTAGAGGGGGGAACACGACTGACGGTGGAGGTGAGCGCTGATGCATCACAAGGTGGCCACCCTAAACCTACACCTGGGTCGCAAGTCCCAGGCGCCGTCGCAGTGTTCCTCTCTGTACCACGCCATGGACCCGGCGACCGCACGGTGAATCCATGGAATGCTAAGAACCGGATCTCTAATTTTGTGAGGAAAAACTCGTAGGGTAAATGCGTAATAAGCCCTTTAAATTAAGGTGTAAACAGAGGGGTGATGGTCTCCGCTTTCCACGGCTAGAATGCCTCAGGTGCCTGGGGTCTTTGTTCGCTCCTCTCAAGGAGGGCCAGACCGATAGGGATGACCCTGGGTCAGCCAAGGTGCGAGGGATTATGTCGAAGACAACCTCACCTTCTGCCTAGCACGACGACTCACAGACAGGGACCCACAAAGACCTGGAACTCCCTGCCAGCTCACGTGTTTCCTTCTCCCTACAGTCCCGGGTCCTTTAAGCGGGGTGTGAAAAGGCTTCTAATGAGGCCGTCAAGTTGAGTGCCACCACTGCTAACATGGTACATGTTTACGATGGTGACCCTCTGTCCGAGACTTCGCCTTTAGAGTCAAGTTAGAAGTCAAAATGAAGTGTCCGGGATGAAAAAAAGGCTTGCGGTTTTTGTCGGTTCGAGTCCGACATAACCTCCCCCTCCACCTTCGGCGGAGGAAGTATCCGAGGAGATTTTCACACGTAATAAAAGATGTCGTTTCTGTGGGAATAGGCCAGACCATTACTAAGTACAACTACCGTAACGTAATAGTGCATGTTAACTCTAAAAAAATAACCTTTACATTGACGGTTTTATTTGGCCTTGTGTAGTATTGCATTGCTTTGAAATAATTATGTTTAATAGTTACTATTTAGGCTATTGAACATGGTATGACTCTTACGTCTAACAAGGTTATATTATCATAAGTAGCGGTCTAGGTTCCAGGGGAGCTCCCTGTTTCTCTCCTGCAATTATGATATACTAGCTTTTGCACGTGGCCCCGGCCGCGTGGATGTCGGTGATCGCGACCAAACATAGCCTATGTCCTTTCTCATGGTCTAATCTTAGTTCAGTGGTTTAGGCGTGAAAGCGTAACATACAGACAAACAGACAGACAGACGGACGGATAGACAGACAGACAGAGTTACTTTCGCATTTATAATATTAGTATGGATAACCATGCTAAAGGAATAAGTTGTATAGGATACCAAAACACCTATATGCCCTAGTTTCGGCAACTAGGTATGTTGCCTTACAAAAATTGATAAGCTGCCAGCATTGTAAGCAAATGAAGCCATACCTAGTAGCATTAGTAGTATAGCTGCTAACAAGTAATAGTTGGGGAGCCCAGGATACTAAATGTGTAGTTACTCGAGCGTCGTGTACACTTATTAGTAGATTATATAAGTAATAGGAAGAATTGACAGCCTCTGTGGCGTGGCGGTAGTGCATGCGACTGCCACGCAGGAGGCGCGGGTTCGATTGCCGCTCAGTGCAAATAATATGGCTATTTGCATTGGTCTGGGTGTTTCTATGTATAATATGTATATATTTACAAAAAAAAGTATATAAGTATGTTTATCCGCATTTTAGATTTCATAACACAAGCTATAAAAGCTTACAACGGGTATAGATGGCGTTGTGTAGAATATTATCGAATAATTATTTATTTATTTATAATGGTCCTATAACAGGGGCTCATACCGGCGTGGCGGCAGGTACTTGTCAATATATAAAGTATTAGCTTTTGCCCGCTGCTCCCCCCGCGTGGATGTCAGTTACCGCGACCAAAGACAGCCTAAGTCCTTGGCATAAGGATATAGGATAAGGACATAGGCTATGTTTGGTCGCGATTAACGACATCCACGCGGGCGGAGCCGCGGGCAAAAGCTAGTTTATAATATTAGTATGTAATTATCAATTATATATATATCAATTATACTCTGACGCGCTCGAGTAACTCCCAAAAACCCTTCTTAGGCTCTACATAACAGAAGCAGGCCCATGACGGCAGCGTGACGTGAGGGATTCACGCACCCCCCCACCCTAAGCAAAACACCCGAAAACCCCCCCATAGACGCGGGATAGCACCCGAACCACCTCCAAGGCGAGGCCGCAATTGTAGCCTTAGGTCTGATGGGAGTCCTGAGACATCGTTCCGAGGGCTTACCCGGGGCTCCCATCCATAGGCTTCTGGGCGTTACCCTGGGGGTTTTTAGTCGGTAGGAGTCCGGCATAACATCCATGAAGGATTTTCCCCCACGGTTATAAAAAAAAAAGTCTCTACATAACTTATTAAATAAAGTTGACACGTTGTTGACGTTAAAGATTCAGTCGCGAAATCGTAACTGTTGAAACCTAATATGTTAACCACATTATATCACAGTTTCTGGGCAGAAGAATAATATTACGTCATTATTACCTACATACCAAGTAAGTAGGTATAAATAATTAAGTCACGTTTTGTCTGTTTATCGGTCCAATTCTTCTTACAATGGATTTTAATTCTCACTGACATTTAGATATTTTTTAAAGGAATTTTTATTATTATACTCGTAATACTTATATTATGTCATCCTATTAATATAAAAATATTTAACGGAAGGTATTTATCTATACGGAAGGCATCTTTAATATTGAACTAGCTTTTGCCCGCGGCTCCGCTCGCGTAGATGTCGGTTATCGCGACCAAACATAGCCTATGTCCTTTCTCATGGTCTAATCTACCCATATACCAAATTTTACCCTCCCCTTTCCTTCACAGGACGACACGTGCAGGGCTAAGATGTCATCCATTTACGGTGCGGAGTATACCTGCTAGAACCAAGCGTTTCAGTGATTCATTCCTATGCCGCACCACTAAGACCTGGAATTCCCTGCCAGCTCACGTGTTTCCTTCTTCCTACAGTCCCGGGTCGTTTAAGCGGGGCGTGAAAAGGCATCTAATGAGGCCGTCAAGCTGAGTGCCACCACTGTTAACATGGTAAATGTTTACGATGGTGACCCTCTTTCCGAGACTTTGCCTTTAGCTTAACATCAGGCGAGGTGAAGTCAAATTGACGTGCCCTGTATAAAAAAAAAAAAAAAAAAAATTCATCTAAATCGGTTCAGTGGTTTAGGCGTGAAAGCGTAACATACAGGCAGACAGACAGACAGAGTTACTTTCGAATTTATAATATTAGTATGGAAGCATGGGGGTGAATTTCCCGGGACCAAGAATTGCGTGGCATCGATGAAATCGGTACTAAAAATCATAGTTATAATGCTCTAACATTTTTTGCTAGTTAGGTGAAATAGTGATCTATGTGGGGCACTAAATATTCTATTAAATAGGATTATAGGTACTCAAAAAAAAAACAAAATACACCGAAATCTTTCATTGCCGTGTTTGTCCACACGTCACCTACTGTGTCGTGATACCTCATTGATAAAAATCTATTGGTTATTTTTATTAATACCTATTTTTAGTTGATACGTGAATAGTTAAAGTATTGTTAGGAAATACATTTATTCAAATATTTACACAATACAACGAATGGTGAAAAAAAATACATTTGTCCCAGAACTGCCTGTCATCGCCGTGTTCTAAACATATTTTAGAATATTGTCTTATCTAACGACTTGCGTCCTCCCTTATATGCGCTAAACGTTGCATATTGGTGCCGCCTAAGTGCTCGACGCGGAAGAACGTACACACGTACCTGCGTTTTGGCACCATAGATGTAAGTATACCATTTTTATGTTACTGGACATTTTTTCTTTCATCGCCGTGGATAGGTATAACTTTCTATTTTAATAAGTTATCCTCTTGATTAAACTATCAATAGAACGCCATTTATCTTGTTTATTTTTGTGAAGTGATTAATACTTCGAATAATTATTAGATTTTTTGTTATTTTATATTTTTGTCTTGTTTTTCATTGCCGTGCTTTCATTGCCGTAGTTTCCGTGGTCAAAATTTGCTATGGCAATGAAAAAAAAAACACGGCAATGAAAAAAAAATCATTGCCATGCATTGTAAAACAATTTAGTTTCATTGCTGTGGCCTGATGTTTCATTGCTGTGGCCTGATGTTTCATTTCCGTGACTTATGTTTTCATCGCCATAGTATGATTATTGATTAGGCATTACATTATAGGTAGCACCAAATACTGACATTAGAGGATTCGAAAACTTTCTGCAATACGATGAAAGATTTGATGAGTTTTTTACTGTACAATCAATTATAAATAGTTTGATTTTAATAATAGTATATATTTATATGGATAATTGTCAAGACTATGAAGAAGACCCATAACCGATGTGGGCTGTGACTATTTTATCTTTAGATTTTATAAAAATGTTTTGGTTTCGCTTCACATTAAATATTGATGCGTAAATTAAAAACTTGTGGTGTACTATGTATGTTGTTTGCATTTACTTTTGCATAATTAACAAAAGTATACCATATTATTTGTTTTATTCATATTAGTGTATTGTTAATTTCTTTTTTGTGCGAAAGAATTTAAATAAATGATTGGACAATTCTTTGATTCTATTATATTTGTTTAATTGTACCTACTCCTTTTGCAGATTTTTAACCTAGTATTTATTGTATGTAAGTAGGTATATAAAGTATTATGTTTTATATGGATTTTCATTTCTGTGATTGATTCTTTCATTCCCTTGGCATAATTCTTTCATTGCCATGGACGCTTGTTTCATTGCCGTACACACATGTTTCATCGCCGTGGCATGTAATTTTTAATCTTGTATATCTCGTTAGTCTTTTTAGTTATCTGCTAGATATTAAGCGAGAATACATATAATATCAAAACCTTTAATGAACGCAATTTTTTTTTATTATAACACTTAAGGTAAAAAAATCCACGGAAATGAAGATTTTAACGGACCTGTTGAAATTCACCCATGGATGTCCTTTCTCATGATCTAATCTACCCCTACTTATACCAAATTTCATCAAAATCGGTTCAGTGGTATAAGCGAAAAAGCGTAACAGACAGACAGACAGAGTTACTTTCGCATTTATAATATTAGTATAGAAGTATAGATTATTTTAGTATCTCAACCATTAACATTCCCCGACGTTTCAGTTGTTTTTTAGCGGTTACCTAATTATTATGTCACGCGGTCATAATGTTTCGACAATTCATCCTAAATAAATGAAATGTTTTGAGAGAAAGCAAATAGGTAAGGTTTTGTTTCGACAGCCTTTGTGGCGTGGTGGTAGTGAACGCGACACGGGTTTGATTCCCGCAATTTCTCTGTTTGCATTGGTCTGAATATTTCCGTACTTTGGAGATCACGTTAAGCCTTCCAAGGTCCAGGTTGTTAAACAAACATCTTGGCAGCTTTTTGCTTGTTTTTTATACTTTATGCTTGCTTGTTTATTTATACTACTTAGGTGGCAGACAAGCACATGGCCCACCTGACCTGCGGCCGACCCTGAGCAGAGAGTTGCTATGCCATCAGTGCCGTAGACAAAGCAGGACAAGCGTTTGGTCTTCCCACTGACAGCATAAAAACTCTCCAGTGAGCTCTGGAAACATTCTAAGCTGAGCCAAACAAGCGGTTAGAAGAAAAAATGTGAATCCCGGTCTCCAAAATGAAACCTTCGGATACGACCGGGATTATCGCTAGGATGAAGAAGCAGGTTTTGATTAATGAGAAATACAAAATATGTCCAAGTCCCGGGTCCTTTAAGCGGGGCGTGAAAAGGCATCTAATGGGGCCGTCAAGCTGAGTGCCACCACTGTTAACATGGTACATGTTTACGATGGTTGACCCTCTTTTCGAGACTTTGCCTTTAGCTTAACATCAGGCGAGGTGAAGTCAAACTAACGTGTCCTGTATAAAAAAAATTGCATTCGTGTGAACTCAAGCGGGTCAAGAGTATTGCACAAACAGGAAAATGTTTCCAAGTCTCGAAGGGTCACCGTGATTGGAATATATTACATTGTTGCAATTTTCCATCACAAATAGACAGGTATCGCGTTGGCGCCAAACTTGTGCAACAAGCTCATTGTTTTTTTTAAATCCTCACACATGAATGACTATGGGGTTACTTGAAATTTGTTATTCTTGATTAAAACATGTTTTTCCGTCTTTTTTGGTGTCTTACTTTCCAGTGGAGGAGAATAGGTCAATGGGCCACCCCATATTTCTTCCCATTGGTGTCATAGAAGGTGTCCAAGGGATACCTTATCCCAAAACAGTCATATGGCCAAGTTTGGCGACAACGAGGTCCATTCTTACTCGTAAGAAGATACTCACCTCAATTCCAACTGGACTTAGTAAGTAATAAATAAACTTCAAATCAAACAATCATGTATTTCGTCACCTATATGGCAAAGTTGCGAATCTGCTGTTTTCACGAAAATCTGTTTTTTGGTTTAACGTAATCCCAATATCGTAATACACAATGTCGCAAAGTTTCAGCTCTGTATCTTTGATAGTCTATGAGATATCATAGCAGCATATTTACGTATCCCAAACATTCGTTGTCAGGCACCATGGCAAATTAACTAAGTGTAGATAATATATTTTACCACAACTAAATCAAGTCGTTTTTATCAAAACATCTGAAGTAAACATGCGAATATTGGTTGATTCGTATCTTTACTACAGTATCATTGAAGCTTACAATTTTAACGGACCATGGTCAAGTTACCTATGTGCACAATTCGCATAATTGCCATGGTATAACATTCTTTGTAAATTGTCTAATATACCATGGTAAATTTACCTATGTGTCATATTCGTTTATTAGCCATGGTATTATTTACGTAAAAAATTGAAACAAACTGCGGAAAATTCCCCTATAAGTTATATTCGTATACTTACTATGGCATTGCTGTCAACAAAATTAAATGGTAGACTATAGTCAACTAACTTATGTGTAACATTCGCTATAAAATGATATAGTTTGTCAACGAACTTTTATTTTGTGCAAAGCAATTATAATGTATTAAGTATTGTTTGTTTTACCATTCCGATCCCACATATGACAAAACTCTGTGTGACCCACAAAGGTTTGTTCTAGTCTAGGTCTGGGTGTAATTTCTATGTAGTAGTGTTGTACTAAGTACATATTCACAAAAAAAAGTATAGGTATAAATATGTTTATCCGCTGTCTAGTACCCATAGTACAAACTTTGCTTAGTTTGGGACTAGAGAGTGATGTGTGTACATTATTATTATTATTCTCTTTATTCATTTAAAAATCTTATAAATTATATTTTTAAATACATAATTATTTAAAAAAAACATCCATTTAAAAATATAAAAAATAGTATCCCACCGGCATCGGGTACAGGGACCAAGCTACCGGTGGTTAGGGCTCTAGAGAAAGGAACTTCCTCACGATGCGCGCCGTATCAAGGAGTACTGCCTTCTGCATCTGGCCCTTGACCCAACCATCCAACCCGAGCCTCTTCAGATGTTGGTCGAGGCTCTTTGCTATCAGTCCGTTGACTGATACGACCATTAGTACAATGATTGCTGAATCAACATTCCACATGTCGACAACCTCGTGGGTCAAGTCCAAGTATTTAACTTGTTTATCTTTCTCAGCTTTCACGAGATTCTCGCCATGAGGAATGGTGACATCAACAATCAATGCTCGGCGTTCGGATCGGTCTATCACCACAATGTCAGGCTTGTTAGCTACAACAGTCCTATCAGTGATGATAGATCGATCCCAGTACAATGTGATATGGCTATTTTCTAGAACTGGCTCAGGAACATACCTATAGTACGGCACCTCAACTTCCACAAGGTTATATTTCAGAGCAAGTCGCTGATGGATTATCCTGGCTACTTGATTATGTCTGTGCAAGTACTCGCCGTTAGCAAGACGAGAACAACCGGAAGTAATATGCCTGAGGGATTCACCAGGTTGGTGACACGCTCGACAAATGTCAATTGTGCCATCCCTCATGATATACTTCCGGTAGTTATTCGTCTTAATAACTTCGTCTGCAATTGCACAGACAAAACCTTCAGTTTCCCCAAAAAGGTAACTGAAACGTAGCCAGGACACAGACGCCAGTAGATCTACTTCGGGCCTGTGTAGTGCCCGATAGAACCGGCCATGTAGCTCCTTACTCTGCCATACCTCCCTGCGGCTGTCAGTGCTAACTATTGTAGGCCTGCGCCAGTTCTCTTTAGCCAAACCGAGCGGGGTGAGTCCGGTATCTACGTTAACTACATCACGATGCATGTCCACGTTCGATTTAAGAAAGTAGTCTCTGAGATTGCACACCTCGCGATTATGACGGGTCTTAGCATTTAAAAAACCTCGACCCCCACATTTCCGCGGGATGTACAATCTCATGACTGACGACCGTGGGTGGTGCATTCGGAATGCAGTCAACTGAGTCCGGACTTTCCTATCGATGGTATCGAGTTCAGTCTGAGTCCACTTGAGTATGCCAAAAGAGTACATCAAGAGTGGCATGACCCAACTGTTACAGGCACGCACTTTGTTACCACCTGACAAAAGACTGTTGAGTACCTTTTTCAGGCGGTCAAAGAAACGTTCCTGTAACATTTGTTTCATGTCGACCTCATTGATGCATAACGCCTGTGACATACCCAAGTATTTATAGGTCTCAGTTACGAGGAGTGATCTTAGGTTAGTGGAATCAGAGAGTTGTATACCCTCCGACTCCACCACCCGCCCTCGCTTTACATGAATGACTGCGCATTTGTCCACTCCAAACGCCATTTTAATAGAATTACTGAATGTTTCAGTTACCTTCAGTAAAGCTATTAATTGAGGATTGGTGTGGGCAAATAGCTTTAAATCATCCATGTAAAAGAGGTGGGATACCATGTGACCCTCTCTTCGTAGCCTATAACCTAACCCATAATTCACTAGTAAAGTACTAAGTGGATTCAGGGCTAAGCAGAACCAAAGGGGACTCAGACTATCTATTGTTATCGGCACGCCGCCACCCAAAGCCTGACGACATCCTGGATAGAAAAGAACCGTTCTCCATTGCCCCATAGCAGACCCATACCAGAAGGTACATAGAGTTGTATTCACTTTATACAACTCCAGCACCCTCAAAAGCCACGTATGTGGCAAGGAGTCAAACGCTTTCTTGTAATCTATCCAGCATGCTGTCAGATCCTTACGATTGCGGCGAGCTTGTTGGCTAATAGCCATATCAATCAGGAGGAGCTCCTAGTACCCCGGGAACCATCCCTACATCCATTCTGAGAGGCACACATAATAGAATTATTGTTTATGATTGTTAATCTTAGCTCTCAGGATGGATGTAAGAAGTTTATAGACCGTTGACCATGTAATCGGTGTAGATCTACTAAAATTATGTCACGAACTTTTAATACCAAGGAGTTATCATGAATTCTATGGGAATTTACCAACATCCGATTCCATTGTGGACCGTTTGCCCGAACCGGATAGCGAGGAGGAAGGTGAAAATTTTGATGTTTAGCTTTACCTGATTCCATTAAAATTTTACTTTTTATCTTTAATAAACAGTTTTTTTATTTCATACCATTAAAATGAATAAAATTGTGCTACACTACTATTTAAGATTAAAATAATATTTTAAAAAACGCAATCGATTTCTGCGTTATTCGCAAGTTTGAAATTAGATTTTTGTTGTACTCAATGAAATTGATTTCATACTTGCGAATCTGACACATACGTGAATTGACTATGGGCGAAAAATGCTTTTCTGTAATTTTTCTTAGAGGTTTCAAAGTTGCGATTGTGATTTATTAGATTATTTTACTGTTATAATAGTTTACTGATTAACCAGCAGTCTTCTGCTTATATTTTCATAAAATAAAAACTAAAAAGACATTGGCTTACTAAAGTGGGCCATTTAAAAATAAGCAAAATGGAGTTTTTTTGCTCTCCTGTAAAATTCGTATTTATACACATTCGCAACTTTACCATACAGGTGACGATTTCTAAATATCTACTCTTACCATCTTATCATAACTTTTATAAGGTATCTGCAAAATTTTCTTACTGTACCTTTTCTTACATTTGTTTATCCATATATTATATTATATCACATTACCGTATCAATTCACTAAATCTAATTAAATTTGTTAATCTTCATTATCTCGACACACATTATTCTCCCAGTCCCAGCATACTTTCTCCCCAAAAAACTAACTCTCCAAAATACGAGATTAAAAAATGAGGTTGGCCGTCCAAAATTTTGTCTTATATATTTTTATTACAAAATCATTACACTCGAGAAATAAAAGTCCTCAGTAGCGCCGATGCCGAGAATGTGCCCCGGACATAGGCCTTCCCTCAATAGTAGTCACAGTTCCTATTATAGGACAATGTTGTACTGTTTATGTATAACAATAGGATGTTCTATGTTATCATTATCAACGATCGCTTTGTAGTCTGGGAGTCAGTGGCGATAAACCTTACATATATTTTTTCATGCCTCTATAAATGTGTCGTACTTGTGCCTACAATGGATGGATCAACACTGTATGGCGGTTT
Organism: Eilema sororculum; assembly: GCA_914829495.1. Lineage (NCBI taxonomy): Eukaryota > Metazoa > Arthropoda > Insecta > Lepidoptera > Erebidae > Eilema > Eilema sororculum. Next base: position 22,116,448 of record OU618549.1, read on the forward strand.
TTAATGGCTATGATGATTAAAGATTTTTATGTAGGTAATGTATTTCAAGAAAGCCAATAATCACATCAGCCTGTGATGTGAACACGTAAGTTCATAAGATACTTGTTGGTTTAGTTTTATGCCAATTACAGAAGCTTAGATTTGTAGCAAAATATGGGGCACTAATTTTGTTCTGATGGCTAAAAAAATACTATCTAAAAATCTCTATCTAAATCTACTCTATATCTAAAAATACTATCTGATAATCTTTTTAAAAAGTAACTCTGGTTAACTAAAAGCAAGAATAGTTAGTTACTTTATAGTAAACGTCAAAACGATAAGATAAAAGGTAACTTGTATGAAAAAAGATTTAGTGACGTCATAAAATTTAATAGTCAAATCAGATAGTATTATGTATAGGTTGGGAGGATGTTTAAAAATAAATAAAAACTATAAAGTAAGAAACGACGCACTCTTCACCGCTCTTTTTAGATTACCAAATTGAAATTTAATCCTGAAACATTGACTAGACGTGAATTGGTGCTCATTTCATTGAAATCTTGATTGTTGGATAGGATTAATTTTGATTTTTTTGAATTTTGACTGTTTTTTTATTGGATTTTGACAGATCGAGAATTTTGAACATGTTTTTATTGGGAGACTTGGCCATTTGATCCATCTTAACCAGTCATAGATATACAGACACATCATCATCATCATCATATCAGCCACACATAGTCCACTGCTGAACATAGGCCTCTCCCATAGACCTCCAGAATGACCGATCTGAAGCAGCCCGCATCCAGCGCTTCCCCGCGACCTTGATGAGGTCGTCCTTCCACCTGGCCGTTGGGCGTCCCACACTACGTTTGCCCGTACGCGGTCGCCATTCCAGAACTTTTTTGCTCCATCGGCCATCTGTTCTGCGCGCTATGTGTCCCGCCCACTGCCACTTCAACGAGCTAATCCGCTGGGCTACGTCGGTTACTTTTGTTCTCCTACGGATATCATCATTTCTGACGCGATCACGTAGGGAAATACCGAGCATAGCCCTCTCCATAGCTCGTTGAGCGACTCTGAGCTTTTGTAGGAGACCTATAGTGAGGGACCACGTTTCAGATCCGTAAGTCATCACTGGTAACACACATTGGTTAAAGACTTTCGTCTTTAGGCACTGAGGTATGTCGGACGAGAAGACATCTCGTAGCTTCCCGAACGCTGCCCAGCCGAGTCGGATTCGTCGATTTACCTCGTCTTCGAAGCTGGAATTGCCTACCTGGATCAGTTGACCCAAGTAGACGTACTCGTCAACATCTTCTAAGACTGAGTTCCCAACATGCACCGGTAGAGGCGCTACATGGACATTTGACATAACCTTCGTCTTGTCCATGTTCATCTTAAGGCCCACCTGTTGGGATACTCTATTGAGGTCTTCGAGCATGGTGTTTAAATCTTCCAGCGATTCTGCCATGATGACAATATCATCGGCAAACCGAAGGTGAGTGATATACTCGCCGTTTATGTTGATGCCACGTCCTTTCCAGTTCAGTAGCTTGAAGACGTCTTCCAAGGCAGCGGTAAACAGCTTCGGAGAGATAACGTCTCCCTGTCTAACGCCCCTTTTCAGTGGAATTGGCTTCGTGCTCTGTTCCTGTACTCGGACCGACATAGTGGCGTTCTGGTATAAACACTTCAAAACTTCGATATACCGGTGATCTATCCGGCACCGCTGGAGAGACTGCAACACGGCCCATATTTCGATCGAATCGAAGGCTTTCTCATAGTCCACGAATCCTAAGCAGAGAGGCCGGTTATACTCTTTGGTCTTCTGTATAACCTGTCGCAGCGTGTGGATGTGGTCTATGGTACTGTAGCCTTTTCGGAATCCGGCTTGTTCGGGAGGTTGGAAGTCATCGAGCCTGTTGGCGAGACGGTTCGTAATAACCCTCGAGAACAGCTTGTAAATGTGACTCAGGAGCGTGATGGGCCTATAATTCTTCAACAGGGTATTGTCGCCTTTCTTGAAGAAAAGGACCACCACGCCCCCGTTCCACGCTTCCGGCGTTATGCCTTCGTGTAGGACGGAATTAAAGAGCCCCTGAATGACCTTTAGTACCGGCGTTCCGCCCGCTTTCAGAAGCTCTGCAGTAATTCCGTCCTCACCCGCCGCTTTGTTATTTTTTAGCTGTTTGAGGGCCATTCTAATCTCGTACAGGCTGATGTCCGGGATGTCTTCGGTATAATATACAGACACAAATGAGTGCAATCGAGTTCAAAACCCGTCTCATTCATTTAGTAACCCAAGGTCGCGCACATTACGTTAGTGTTTATAACGTAAATATATTTATTAATATTCATATTATGTGGTAACTACCGTATGTTGACATTTGGGAGGTGTTTGACACCGGTGCTGTGACCGAACAAGGACACGATGTATTGCTGTGGTATTGCTAAGGAATTTGTTAGGAGTGGGCGATATATCACCAAATAGTAGGTCTGTACCAATTATTTGGTAATCATCTGTGTTAATAGAGTTATTATGTAGGAATATATTTTGATTTGAATTGTTCGTTCCCGGTATAGTAGAGTAGGGCATCCGTGCAATAAATAAATACAGGTGCAGAGTATACCTGCCAGAACCAAGCGTTGCAGTGACTCATTCCTATGCCGCACCACTAAGACCTGGAACTCCCTGCCAGCTCACGTGTTTCCTTCTTCCTACAGTCCCGGGTCCTTTAAGCGGGCCGTGAAAAGGCATCTGATGAGGCCGTCAAGCTGAGTACAACCACTGTTAACATGATACATGTTTACGATGGTGGCCCTCTTTCCGAGACTATGACTTTAGCTTAACATCAGGCGAGGTGAAGTCAAATTGACGTGTCCAATATAAAAAAATGACAAAGTATCCTGCCTACCCAAAGGTAATAGACTCGCCCTCTATAACTTGGGACTGCAAATCATTATTGGTGAAATTTGGGTGTTGTTTATTAGACATCCTTAACTTGAACTCTTCAGGGGATTAAATAGGTGTGAATATTTTTAAGTATCTATTTATAATCTATAATATCTGAATGAATTTTTATAGCATTTAATGTGCCAACTTTAAAATTCGAGTACATCGGGAAAAATGAAATGCTCAAGTGGGACTTGAGTGGGAAAGATCGTGAGTTCAAGTCCCACTTTTGCATTTAATTTTTACTGATGTAGGTAAGTATTTGAATCTATTGTATCATTAAGGTATTTTAACTACATCCACCTACCTAAATAAAATTACTTATGTGATAATTTATCATTGGGGTCCGAATTCCCGATAAAATAGCGTGTTAACAAGATAAGACAAAAAATAAGAAGAAATCGTGGCCGGGTTTTCCACCCAGCCGTTTAACCTTGCAGGAAATATTTTATTATTTAAGATTATTATCTTAATAACAGGTACCTAAGTACCATCTGCCATGCACTATTGATTTCATTAGCAATATCTGCCTAAGGTCAAACTTAAGTTGTGTGTACTTATTAGTGTGGCAACATCATCTCAATAAATCTTAGGATGCAATTTACGAAACGCATTGCCTCACATATAGCCGATCATATGTTAATATGTACAGTCAGTGACAAAAATAGCTTAGCAAAGATTATCTTCTGTGGATAAATAACTTCCCATAAATATGGGCGTAACAAGTACCTCTGCCTATTGACCTTTTCGAGGATAAAGACGTGTCAGTTGCCTATCTAGGGGTGATATGTACCCATGAACTGATAAAATGAATTTCAGTTTAAAAAAGGTTTGTAAATATTTTAGTGTTGATTAACTTATGTCGTTGACTGTACCTATCTACACAATATCTGATTTATTGTGGGACTCGACTCGTAGCTAAGTGGTGCACTGGTAACCCAAAAGCATAAAGTGTAAATTGTATTACACATAATGTCAAATGCAATCCTTGTCGCATTTTTCCGAGGTACTAAATATTTCTTTATCTCTTTCCAGGAATACTCCCAGCAAACATTGAAACATTACAACAGGACACAGATTCATAGAGGTGTGTGCGTGTCGCGATGTGGGAAGATTAACCAGACGACGGAAGGCTGGGAAGATGCCGCGCATAATTGCGTCAATGCTGGAGTTGCGAAGTACGGACTTGAGGTAGGAAACACGTAAAGTTTATTCCTAGAATAAACAGACAGTATCACCCACATATTGGCTGTTTGTTTTATGAATACACTTTACTCGCGAATGGTCGAGCCGGCCCTTAGGAGGTAGAGAGCCCAAGTTGTTATCGTGGCTGATAGAAGTATGCGCAACAACACGGTAGTCACAGAGTTCTGTAAGTTCAGAGAGTTTCTGCGCTATCAGTGTAGAAGACAAAGCAGGACAAGTCCTTGGTCTTCTCACTGACTGCATAAAAACTCTCCTGTGAGATCTGGCTGCCCTATTCACCGCCGAAAACTCAACACTAGATTATTATGGCCGCGGTATTCTGTGGGCCGGGAGGTATTTCCCCAGTTGGACTGCTCAATTGGGACGGAAATACCGTTGTATCTTACCTTCTTTAATCTGCTGTTTCCAGGCTGAGGTGCTATCAGCGAAGTGGTGTATGTCGGTGGACTCTCCACCTCGGAGCTCCGGTCCCGCGCGAGCCCTGGGCGTTCTATGCGTGTTACTGCTAGCGCTGGCGGCGCTCGCCACAGGTGTGCACGTGCTCGGTGATCGCTGTGCCAAGGCCGAGTGTAAGTACCTCCACGACTTCTTTCTCTTAACTAGGTACAGGTGCTGGCAAACTTTTTAAACAAACCGAAACAACCAATACAAGGACTGATGAAATACTTATGTCTGCCTTCATTGTCATTACTTAGTTCAAATAATTATATGATTGGTTGATTGACGCATTTCCACTGTCGCGTCCCGCGCTTTCCACCAAAGAGACCTAAAAAGCCCGTATTGGGCAACTAGGGTACAGTCAACAGGTTGCCAGGTGTTCCCTATATACTCAGGCAGCTGAAGCCAAGCTGCCTGATTGCATCTGAGGCCAAGATGAACTCGGAACTCAGGGTCCGCATTCCGGCTCTTCCTCCTCCACTTTGAACGATCTTGGGCGTCCATGGTATCATTTAGCAGACCTTTGATGATTTGCAGGCATCTCACCATTCACGAAGTCAAGCCAAGACTTGAAACAAGGGAAATAAGAATGGAAAATAATCCTATGCTCCCTAGTCGTCTCGTATACACTTTTTAAACATTATTTATTATTATTGTATTTGAATACAGGTAACCGGTATCTACTGGCGTTTTCGCTGAAGAAGAACTGGGATATCCTGACGTACGACAGGAGCAAGCCGCGGACGGACGACCGCATGAAGGACATCGCTTGTATTGAAGGCATCAGGTGAGACTTTTCTTTTTTAAAGAATAAGAGTGAGTGAGAAAAAGATTAGGAGTGGATTCACGTCAGTAGTGTAATGGCTATGACTTGATCCCGGGAACTCTCTATGGTAAGGCCGACTCCTTAACCACTAAGAAAATATTTGGATGATTGTGTTTCAATAACAAACGGCTGAAAGGATCAGGTGGAAAGTTGGTAGGTACATGGATAGGCGGTTTTTGTTAAGGTAGTAACTCAACTATTGTAAAGTAACCTTGAATTATCTTTTCATTTCCAGGTTCCTGGGAATGGTGTGCGTAATCTTCTCCCACGTGTTGCTCATCTCCATATATTCGTACATAGACAACCCTCACTATGTCGAACAGGTATGCTACATGTCATTACTTTTAAAATTAAGAAATAGTGTCGTTTTAAATTATTGGTAAAAGATAATACAGTATCCAGTACCTAGTGCAAGAGTTACCTGGATTGGATTGGCGACACAATCATATAGCACCATCTGGCGGAGCTAGATAAACTTGTAAGGAACAAGTAATCCTGCATCGCACATTCATAGTTTATGCTATTTAAAATCTATTCTTTAGAAGTTCAACATGATTACTGCTGAAAATAAGTAATGTAGCCATTTTTTGTATATCGATTTAGATTGGGCAAAGTGAAACGCTCAATCTGATATTGAATACGCGACCAGTCACTTACAGGTAAAATGTCAGAGCATTCTGAACCACTGAGCTTCTGAGCCACGTCTTGAACATTCGAAATTGTCCAACCATAGAAAACATCTGGCAGTCCCGTCTGAGCATTTTACGATTTAAATAGTTAGCTATATTTCTGGCTTTAAAAAGGTTTTAAATTGTACAATTTCTTTGTGTCTCATCCAGATGTACGACCACTTCAGCTGGCAAGCAGTGCTGAACTCCCCGCTATGGCTGCAGGCGTTCTTCGCGATGTCTGGCTTCCTGACAGCGTACTCCACGCTGCTGTCCTCGCCCACCAAACCCATCACGCTGCTCAAGTGCTTGCTGTCTATTATCAATAGGTGGATTAGGTTAGTACTCCCAGTATCCAAGTATACTGGATTCTTCTTAATTCCTTGAAAGAACTTTACAGTATTAAGTATGCTAACTATACAAATCGAATAGTGTGACCGAGTTGGTCAAGACGTCCCCCGTGTAAGGGAAAGATCGAATACATAGGGATTTTTCCCTATGTATTCGATCTTCTTAATTCCACCTACATAACCTCTAAAGTGGTTGTTGAGAGAAAGTTTCTTGGAAACTATTTTGGAACGTAATAAAATTTTCAGGAAGAATTGCCAGCAGCTAGATATATTATCTGTCTCCTCCCCTGATAAGTGGGAGACAAAAGAGAAATAACAGAATTCGCTTGTTCTTATAGGCTTAGTAGATTGACAAGATTAAGGCATTGTCCTACGTGAGTGTCAAATGCGCTAACACGACACGTTTCGACGCCATGCGTAAATATCAAATGGTCGGTGTTCTTTATTGTGTCCTACGTATTCGTAGTGTCGCGTGAAAACGTCACTTGAAGTGTGGAACGTAATGTCACGCGTGGCGTCGTTTGCACGCGCTATCGTATTTGTCACTTACGTAGGACAACGGGTAAGATCACGTAGAGTTTACTAATGTACAGGAGGGCAACTAAAAGATATAGGTATTATCTCCTGAAAAATACGGTTACCACTCTATGTGTGTAGTGTGAAGTCGAAAAATATAGTTGACGAAGTATAGAGTCTTTCATACGTGTCTTTTCCTCATCCAGCTATATTTGAAATTGTTTCAGATTAACTCCAGTAGCAGTATTCGCGTTGTGGTTCACGATAGCGTGGTTCCCTCTGCTGGGCGCTGGGCCGCAGTGGTCGTGGCTGGTGGAGCGCGAGGCGGGCGACTGCCTCGAGCGCTGGTGGTACCACGTGCTGTACGTACACAACCACCTGCCCACCGGCAAGTTCTGCATGGGACACACTTGGTGAGTTCAGCTTACAGACAATAAAGTCACTCTAGGTTGCTCTAAGGTTCTCAATCTCAGATTTCATTATAGGAAATTATTTGGGTGAAACATAATTACGAAGTTATTGTGACAATACCCTCCCCCCCGCGCCTCCCCACCATCCTCACTCAGGCAACAAATTCTTTGATGTTTTATCTATCAAATGGAGTATCTTATACTACTGTTCCCGTTGACTCCTACTCTATTCTAGCTAAGCTAAATTCTTCGGTAATAAATCAAACTATTTTTCTTTGCCGTGAGGCCAGGATTCCAATTTGTACAATCTGACTACTAACCTACCGATGCTTTCCAAAATGGTGACATAGTTCGACAGCCTCCATAGTTTGTGTAGTGTATACGCACCAGTGATCAAGGGTGAAAACTTTGCATAAGGACGCCGTTGTTAAAAAAACTTGCTTCAATCCAGGCCCTCGATTCTACTAAGGCCAAACAACTGTTCCGTATGAAACGCATGGTGTATACATGGTAATCTAGGCCTCGATTCTGCAAAATCCAAACCACAGTGGTGCCACTTTTTCAATTGCAAAAAGTCATTACATTTAGAACTTTAACGGCGTCGCTTTTAAGTCTATTATTTAATGCCATTTTTGGCAGTGGCGGTAGCACCTCTGTGGTTTAGATTTAGTAGGACCGAGGCCCAAAATGTCATGCATGCACCATGCGACTCACAGGGAACTCAGCAAGAATGACTTTATGAGGATCCCTAGCGAGGGTACATTCCATGCTACTACTGTTCTCAATCCTGCGTCCCCCAGGTACCTGGCCGCCGACATGCAGCTCCACATCCTCGGCGTGCTCCTATTGCTGCTGCTGGCGAAGTTCCGGCGTGCCACACTTCCGCTCCTCATGCTGACTGTACTCGGGTCTGCTGTGGCCTCAGGGCTCGTCGTGTACTTGTACCGCCTCACGCCCATCATCACTGCGCAGACGCCCGAGTGAGTACTGATGGCGGGAGACCTTGGGAGGAGTTACAAGGTTCTGATTTCATTAGTACAGTGATCGAAATGGAAGAAAATCATGGATGATTTTTGACCTAGGCTTGTGTCTCTTTATTAATCATAAAGTACTTAAGGTATCTATTGGTAATATTTAGTTGATAAGTCGTGACCGATGGGCTGATTGGCATTTATTGGTCAGAAGGGTCCTGGACGTTCTGGTAAAAAACTAGCGCTATGCATGACTGGTACATGCCGAAACACACCTGCAAGTGTCATTGGCAAGTTATTATTTATGTCGACGAATAAATGATTCGATGATGACGAACGATGATCATTACATTTGTATAGGCGTAAGAATATAACCGATTACCTACTTTAAACACTTTTTTTTAATTTTCAGAGTACTCCGCACCATGTTCGCCGGTTCCAAAATCCTCAGCTTAGTCTACCTGCCCTCCTGGATGAACCTGCCTGGCTACATAGGAGGAATCGCCACAGCGTATGTCCTGCACTACAACTCCACAGAGGGAAGCATCAAACTCAAGGATAGCAAGGTAATTTATTACACCTAGGGAAAAGGTTACATTAGGTAAATAGATGGATATGTTGGATTTCTTCACGACCAGGATTAAAAAATAATAGTAGTCGAATTAGGAACCTCCTCCTTTTCTGAAGTCGGTTAAAAATGTGTAGTTAAGAGCGTCTAAAGTGTAGGGCACAGTTTTCAACGCAGGAGCGAACCTGTATCTTATGCAAAAGTCACCACTGTGCTCTAACGTGAATAACTTTCTTCATCTGATCACCAATACACGAAACTGAAAACCCAAGAGGGAGCTCTGCGCCAGATTCAGACGATATATCGACATGCAGGCGATGTTGTCTTGGTACCCAAAACCTTGATTACCTCCAATGCATCATTCATTAGAACTACGGGAATTACCTAAAGCGTGACCAAACCGTTTACCAGAAGACATGGATCACTCCTGCTCCAACTTTTACCATGTTTAGAACTACAGCATCCTTAAACCGTTTGTTTCTAGTGGTTCAACCTGCTGTTCCACTCGTCCCTGTTCTTGGGCAGTGCGGTAGTCCTGGCCGGGACGGTGTTCCTGGCAGACGCGCCGCTGCCGCAGTGGGCGTCGGCGCTGTACGCAGCGATGGACCGCACGCTCGTCTCCGTGTTCTTCTGTATCTTCATGCTGGGCTGCTTCTCTAGATGCTGGTGTAAGTATCGCTAAAGCGTTGAGGAAGTCCGATAGCAACCGTTTTACGGGAAATATCGAAGGACGGCAGCTTCATCTTTAAAATTCTCTAATCATTTGGCGTCGAGCGCAGCCCGACCTCGTCAGAGATCGATATTGGGCGATTTTTAGTGACGTCATTCAGTCACTGGTAACGCTCTAGTGAAGTCATTCAGTCCGACTAATCTCTGTTAGGGTCGGGCACAGCGGTGTGCTTGACGCTGAATGCTTGGAGAATTACACAGCTTATTGAGACTAAATAAGCCGACCCCAACTGATGTGGGAGAATATTTGGGGGATGACTTGCTCAGGGAGAAGGGAGGCCTTTAGAACGATTTAAAATTGAAGTGAAAAGTTCCTTAATGAAAAAGGTTACTATAAATTAGACGAATACTTAAATGATAAAGATGCATGATAATCCTAATCTCATCTCTTGCTCGCACTGTATAAATTTGTTATAAATAAAACCATATTTAAAAAAGACGGATAATCGAGTTCACTGAGTTTCTTGCTGGTATCTTCTCAGAAGAACCAACCTACCGAACCAGCGAAATAATCATTTTCTAACTTCTTTCTAAAATCTAAAATTCTCTAACTTGAAACATCAATGTGAACCTTTGAGAATGCCGTAAGGCGAAACCGGTCAGGTCTAGAAATAAAGTCAGTGGAAAAGTACAAGTGTGTTATTCAATATGTGTAGCAGATTCCACCAAGCGCCATCAATCTCCAGTATAAACATTTTCTAATGATTTATTTTATTTATTGTTCCTGTGATTCCTGACAATAATCTAAAATTCTAATGTTCAAACTGAATAAATTGAAATTGATTCTTTGATTCTTGATTCTTTGATGGGGTGAAAGAAGGGAGAGAGTACAATTGCCTTTTAACTAAAGTATTATTCTGTGGTTCTAGCGGCTATCCGTGACGGGCTGGAGTGGCGTGGATTCCACGTGCTCGGCCGCCTGTCGTACTGCGTGTTCCTCATTCACTTCATCGTGTTGCGCCTCACGCTGGCCGGCAACACGCAGCTGGGACACGCCTCCCTACTCTCCATGGTATGTCTGTACAGTGTTGGTGTTGGAGAACTTGTTGGATTAGCCATATAGGTTCCTGCTCTAGTTTGACTACCAACCTTGAGAGGAAGGTCTAGGCCTAGAGGCCAGAGCCTAGTCCGTCAATCAGCAGATTTACCAGCTTACGGTGAGGTTAGCTTGGTCTTGTGACAGTCTGAGACTTGTACTGTGCTTTAGATGCTAAAATAAAAGGGCTAAACTTGAAGCTAAGTCGAAGTTTGTAATATAAAACTCACTCAAACTTGCTATTACGAATCCTCTAGGCGTTTCGCCAACAATGTCATCTTCAGAGATTGTGGGATAATGTTGCGCTCAATACAAATACATATTTGTATGCATGAATATTGCATTAGTCTGCGTGTTTATAGTATCTATGTAGACTTAATTTATATGAATACACAAAAAGTATGTTTTATCCACATTTTATAACCTACTAGCTTTTACCCGCGGCTCCGCCCGCGCGGATGTCGGTTATCACGATCAAACATAGCCTATGTCCTTTCTCTAATCTACCCCTATACCAAATGTCATCGAAATCGGTACAGTGGTTTAGGCGTGAAAGCGTAACATACAGGCAGACAGACAGACAGAGATACTTTCGCATTTATAATTTTAGTATGGATATGGATTCAGAAGTTATGTTTAGTTAGATGACACTGTGTTCAAATTACTTATTCTGTCCCAAAACACATTTTAATAATCTATTCTTCATTTCCAGATATCTCTCCTAATCTCGTCTACAGCGCTAAGCTACGTAGCAGCAATCCCTCTCTGCCTGCTAGTAGAATTACCCCTCATCCAGCTTTGGAAGGCAGTCACGGAGGGCGAGCCCTACCGTCCTGCCACTCCTGAACAAGCCTCTAGGAAGGAATTCGATCTCGTCTCACAAATTAGAAGAAGAACTGAAGCATAAGCACTATTATTGTTAAGAAATAGGATTAGAGAGAGAGAAAAGATATTGTAAATAGTGGGGAAGAAGGAGAGCATAAACTAAAATTAGATGAGCTATGGTTTTGTTGTAATGGAATGCGTGTGGAATATATGTAGTCAATTTGTTTATAATAAAAACTGGAAACTGGGGTTCGGAAGACGGACGGACAGTAGTTCGAAGTTTCTGATAAGTGAAGAGAACTGAGCAGGAAAATTCCAGTTTCTTAAACTAGGGTTATAAAGCCTAAATATGATGTAAATATAGAAAATTTTGTATAGACAAACATTTTAATACGTAAGTTTAGTTTATTACAACTGGATTGAAGCGATTAAATTTTATTTTAGGTATTGATCGAACCTCTCAAAGATGGTAGAGGCTGTGGTAGAGGTAAATGTAGTAGGTGTATTTCGTAGAACGATCATCGTCTTCCAAGAGCGCGGGCCTGGGGTCTTCCGTCCTCTTAGCAGAAGCCGACATAGGTCGGTAGTGTGTCGTGCGTTTGGTGCCGCAATCACTGCAAAAAAAATACATAAAATTTTAGACTTTATTTGTATTTGCCTAAAGTCCAAAATGAAATTAAAACAGTTTCATTACAGACTGTTTATACTGTAGATTGATGGCGCTTGGTGGAATCTGCTACACATATTGAATAACACACTTGTACTTTTCCACTGACTTTATTTCTAGACCTGACCGGTTTCGCCTTACGGCATTCTCAAAGGTTCACATTGATGTTATAAGTATTGTAATTCCGCAACACGCAACAAGAAATAAAATAAACTCAGTGGAAAAGTACAAGTGTGTTATACAATATGAGTGTCATTACACTTTTTCATGCAAAAAGTCATTTAATTTTGAACTATAACTGCATCACTATAAAGTCTATTATTTAATGCCTTTTTTTGCAATGGTGGTGGTTACAATGGTGTGACTTTAGCAGAATTGAGGCCCAGGTTGGTGCGGATCTTTGAAGTATCCTTACTGGGTCCACAAGATTCCTGCCAAGATGTGACGTAACACTATGCGGTTTTAGTCCAGTTCAAGTCCGATATATTGACCTTATCATTAACTCAAGGGGGTTCGGCACGCAAGACAAAGTATATTACCTACCTACCTACTTGATTAAAAATTAATAATAATTAGTTTTATTAGTTATCAAAGGCCGATACACCAAACAGGCTCAGCATGGCAGTGAAGACACAAGTCTTTTCTTCTTCTTCTTCGACCAATGAAATTGCAGAAAACTTTTTTTATGAAGGACACATCAATTTGACTTCACCTCGCCAGATGTTAAGCTAAAGACAAAGTCTCGGAAAGAGGATCACCATCACAAACATGTACCATGTTAACAGTGGTGGCACTCAGCTTGACGGCCTCATCAGATGCCTTTTCAGGCCCCGCTTAAAGGACCCGGGACTGTAGGAAGAAGGAAACACGTGAGCTAGCAGGGAGTTCCAGTCTTAGTGGTGTGGCATAAGAATGAGTCACTCTCTCTGCACTCTGTCACGTGATAAAACGACGCATTTGCATTGGTTCTGACGAGTCAGGAGTCTTCCCCGCCAAGCTGAACTTCACGGCAATCAAAAGGACGATTGCTTTTAATTTAAGATGTATATAGGTATGTAAGTAGTTTATAAGTATGTTACCTATGTGGTTCTTTGTATATAAAGCAAATGAAATAAAGCATCAAAATTTAAACTCTTATTTATTACATTCAAGCTATACTAAAGCCTCATCCCTTCCGAGTGATCCTCTTCATCCCACTGAGGTTTGCACAAGAGCATAATCATTTCAACAGGTGTACCCAATGGCCAAAACAGTGGGTCAGGAAATCCTTGCTGTGATAGGACATACATACGAGTGTTTACATAGCAAAAAAAACAATTGTGCGTGCAATAAAATAGAATATGTTGTAACATTTAAATACCTAGGATTCAATATTGATGTAAATTTTAATTGGAAAACACACTGTATTGATGTTTGCAATAGATTGCGATCAATAATAGGGAAGTTCTATCAACTAAAAAGAGTATTAAATAGACACACTTTGCTCAGTGTATACTATGCACTAGCTGATTCACTAATTAGTTACGGATTGATTGTATATGGTAGAACTTTTAAGACATATTTAAACAATATAAAAGACTTACAAATAAGGCTAGTCAAATTTTTGGCAAGTAAAAAGGACAAGGACAATTGTAATAAGGAATATGAAAGGCTTTTATTTATGTGTAGGATTTTACCTTTAGAAAGCAAGGTTAAATATTTGCTAGGGTTGGAGTATTACTATGGTAATGAACATAAAGAAATTATAAACAGTAAATATGGCACTAGAAGTGCTAGAAAAAATAGATTAGTTCAACCACGGGTCAACAACTACTACGGTGAAAGACTATCAAAATACATAGTACCCAAGACATTTAATAAATATGAGCTGTTACGACAGAGCCCTGAAATGAGCAAAGGAGTGTTGAGGACCAAATTAAGGAACTTGCTCCTCGACGGCCGCCCTACCGCAAGTACTGCGGTGGTCACGGCCGGCAAGGAACAACGGTAGTTATTTTATAACATAATTAGGGAATAAGCAATTGTGTCAACTGTCTGTGTCATGTCATAATCCTTATATATTGAAATTCACAGAACCTTAATGTAAACATATTGGCATGCTTACCTAATATTAAGTGTGTAGGTAGGTAAAGTAACCTTGTTGTAAAACAGAGCGCATCTCGCCATCAAACGCAATAGTTTGGCGAGAAGGTAAATATAAGAAACTATGTAATTATTATTGAGGAAATAAATGATTAAAAAAAAAAAATTTGACAATTTTTTTTTTACTTTCGAAAAATGGTCACTGTCTTATAATATAATGAACTGTAAAAGTAAAATTTTCGTACGAAAAATAGTTTTCAAGATATTTGATTTTGAAAAATTCAATTTGTCGCGCCGCCCGAAAACGCTCCATACAAAATCTTACTAAATTGTGACGTCACGCTTCCGTAGCGCGTAGTGCAAATGTATGGAGTGCAAGATAATATCTCATTTATCTCGGATTACGTTGCGTTTACACTTATATAGTTCGTAATAAAAGTTATTTAAAATTTAATGAGGAATCTAAAAAGTTAAATATTTGATTTGAATTTGATTGTTTATATTTTGACTTTTTTTGGGAATTTCAACTAATGAAAAGTCATAGTTTCAGTTTAGATATGCAATATTTTATTTTGCAAGGCATATTTTTTCAGAACAAGCTATCATATTAACCAGTATTGGGAAGAATCGACGACTTAGTCAAATAGCCTATACATTGGCCCAGCCCCCTTGGAAGAAACACGAGTATAATATTTATAGCAGTTCTATGTAAGTTACACATATTGAAAAGAACACTTGTACTTTTTCCACTGTATTTATTCTATTGAACCTGACCGGTTTCGCCTTACGGCATTCTTAAAGGTTCCTTTTAACTAAAAAAAAAAGAAAAATATTAAGTAAAGGTTTTGGATTGAGAACATCCAAAACTTCTAGTAAATGTAAACCTCTGAGAATGACGCAAAGCGAAACCGTAGGTAATAGAATAAGTACAAGTGTTCTCAATATGTGCAACTTACTTCTAATACCGTAAAGTGGCCCTACTTTGCGCCAAATTGTAATGTATGTCATTTGATTTGCTAATAAAAAAAAAACTACTGACATCTGGGAAATAAAACCTTGGTAAATGAAAGAATACATGTTACTTAATATATTTTAATCATTAATTACTAAGAATGGCACATAATCAGGTACAATATTTTTTTTTTTTTTGGCGCAAAGTAATCCCTTTTGTGGGGTTATTTTGCACCACATACAAAACTAGTCACAAATTGTTCGTAAAACATCAGCGGAGCAAAGACTGACGCGCAAATCTTTGTGCCACTGGCTTAGTAGAAGTCATCGAGTTCTTTGACACTGAAAAATCCACGTTTCGATATTTTCTTGGGAGGCTCGATACTCCCAAGAATATCGTCCCATTCGTAAAAATTCACATCCTTCGTTTGTGGCTATTTCCACGATTTCAAGGATCTACACATTGCGTCCACTGTTGCACCTTTATCATCAAAATCTATTATCATACCAGGATATAGTCCATTGTCATATTTTACGACGACAAAGGCATTTTTTTCACGTTGCAATGTCTTGAAACATGACAATCTCTCTGGTTCAGCTATAGATTCTTCGGCACTATCTGGTTCTAAAAAGCCACCATTATCATCAGATTCATCCTATACTGAATAGTGATCAGAATCACGATCATTAACAATTCTGGAAGTTGTCGGAGTTTCTTCGTCCGAGTCCAAATTTAATTCGTGACAGATACTTTTCCCAGCCGGTATTTCAAATTTCTTTTTTCTTCTTTTTGGTGCCAAATCTGTTATTGACTTCCGTTTCTTTTCTAAAATATCAATGAAAGAAGAAGACATGGCTTCATTGTTTATGCTTTCGCCTTCTCCTGGTATTCTCTTCAGCAACTCTGATACATCGCAGGGTGCAATACCACATTTTAGAAATCCGCTCTTTAAATTTTCCCCAATATTTGGTTCTATATTTTCCAGTAATGTTTTTAATAGTGTCGGGAAAGTTTGCTTTGGTACTGTAGCATTTTTAGAACCTTCTGCAGAAGCTTTCCAGTCTGTGAGAATTTTTCTCCACTCTATCTTAAGCGGGCGGAAAAAAGCAACATCTAATGGTTGAGTGATATGGCTACTATTTGGTGGTAAACAGACAAACACTATGTTATTCTCCCGACAGAGTTTCAAAACATGTATGGATAAATGGGAGGCTAAATTATCCCCAATCAACACTTTTTTGCCCTCCATTTTTTTCAGTTTTGGTATAATGAGGGTTTCAAGCCAGTCCGAGAATATTTGAGTATCAAACCACCCAGATGGTGAATTGCTGTAATGGCAACCCTTTGGGCCATTCTCAGTCCAAGTATTCCATAATTTTATAGATTTGTACACCCACATAAGGCGGCATCAATTCCCCGGCTGCGCTCCCACAAAACATAATTGATGTGCTAGCCTTAGAGGAGTTGCAAATTTTTTCAGGGTACTTGCAGCCACGACGAACAATAACTTTTTGTTGTCCGGGGTCGTCTGTGAGATTTGTCTCGTCATAATTGAATATATGTGAAGGGGGCACATTTTCAAGCACAGGCTTTAAATTTGTAATATATTCTTCTAAAATATCTTTGCTTAATGCTGCCCGGCTCCTTTTTATATTTGTCGCTAAACGCACGGTAAGGTGCTGATGCCATTTTAAAAATTGTTTTACCCACTCGCTTCCAGGTAAGTTATTTTTGAACTTTTTTATAGTGTGCCCACATTTGTCTAGGTAAGTTTTAATAGTAATTTTCAGATCATACTCTGTCAATGGGAACCCATATATACTCATTGTCTCTATGTGCGTAGCGATAGCAACCTCTTCTTCATTTGTGAATGTGGGTGGCGGCCCTGGCATACCCATATGAACCTTTTTAAGCTTATATACCAAAGTTCGACGGGGAATATTATAGTGTTCACTTGCTCGTCTCTGAGACATTTGTCCTGACTTTATAGCTTGTAAACATAGTTCAAGCTGTTCGGTAGTATAGTCCGAGTATCGTCTAGAACAGTAGTTCCCAAACTTATTTTTCTCGTGGACCACTTTCAAAATGTTACTAGTTTCGATAGACCCCCTGCTGCTACATTTCTACCACATTCTTAAAGTCGCCAAAAAATGAAAAAGTGTCGCTTCTGAGTTCTGTCCCTATATTCCGATAGGTAAAATAAAAACGAAAAATGGTACATTTTATAACACTTTATTTATTAAAAGAATAGAATTACAAGAAAAAATTAAAAAGGTAAGTCATAATTTTAATTAATGGGAAGGATGTATTTGGTGGAGTGTCAGCAAACGATCAATATTTGGCTTTATATTTGTGAGCAATAACCGCAAATCCCCCCGCTCTGTGATGTTTAATTTGCTCCTTTTTTTGTTAAGAGATTTGAAACGGCACTAAAACTCCTTTCTACAAGGTATGACGAGGGAAAAGCTATTAAAAATTTCCTTGCGATTTCCCACAGTCCAGGATATTTTTCGGGTATTTCTGCTTGCAGCCAAAATTTTTGGTAGCCTTTTCTAAATTTCACCTTCAGCTCCTCATTGGTGCTTAGCTCGAGTAGCTCCTCTTGTAATACTACATTGGCCATTTCCGTTTCATCAAATGGATTTATGATCATGGTGGTATATCCATTGTCAGCATATCTTCAAACCTGGTTTTGAAGTCAACATGCAGGGCACTTAAATGTTGACTGTAGGTATGGATATCCTCATCAATACATTCTACCTGTGACAAGTTTGGAAATTGAGAGAATTCGCGCCGACTAATGTTTTGCTTCATTAATTTCAATTTCCCAAGAAAAGCCGAAATTATCCCCTTTGTTTTTATTAAATTCAGGCTGTCCCCTTGTAACTGCAAGTTAATATCATTAAATTTTTTAAACAAATCTATCAAATACGCAATGTCTGTTTTGAATTTGATCAAGTTTTCTTTTAAATCTGGATCTCTGCTTTCTAGGAACTCTAATACGGAATCGAAAACAGAGTAAAATCTCGTTAAGCATGCACCTTTCGACAACCAGCGTACTTCAGTATCTAAGAGCAGTCGCTGGAAGTCTTCATCATTTTCGTCGCACAATTGAGCAAATAAACGCGTATTCAATGCATTGCTTCTGATTTTGTTGACAGCTTTTATTACAAAATTAAGAGATTGGTTCAACCTGTCACTTAAATGTTTTGCCACAAGATGTTGGCGGTGGATTACGCAATGAATAGCTGTAAGCCCTGGTATAATTCTTTTGAGATGAGTTATAAACCCACGATATCGCCCGACCATTGCAGGAGCTCCGTCTGTTGCCACTGAAATAATGTTTGTAAATGGAATCGATTTTTCCGTAAAAAAATTGCTCAGTACATTAAATATTGATTCGCCTTTAGTGTCAGTCTCCAAAGTTCTGGCAAATAGCAATTCTTCGTGAATTTCTTCCTCCATAATATATCGGACATATGTCAATAATAATGCTTCATTACCGGGTAACGTTGACTCGTCCAGTTGTATAGAAAAATGAGTTTTTTGCAGATGATTGCACAAAAAACATTCGATATCAGAGCTCATTTCATCAATGCGTCTTTGTACAGTATTGTTACTTAATGGAATTCTTTTTAGTACGTCAAATGGAGATTTGTGCAAAACAGTTTTTAAGACTTCTTCAACAGCGGGTAAAATTAATTGTTCTCCGATAGTGTGCGGTTTTCCACATTTTGCTATAAGTAATGAGATATTGTAAGATGCCCGCAAGCCATCATCGTTACTTTGAGCTGTTGAAGCGAACATACTGTGCATGGTGGGTCTCTTTTCATATTTTTCCTTCAATGTTTGAAAATATTTTAAATCTTTACCTATTTTATCAGTATGACACCTTTTTAGATGATCTTCGAGCTTTGATGGTTTCATAGAGTCATTGCTCAAAACTTTGTTGCATAATAGACACATGGGCAATTGTTTGTCTGCCTCTGATGGAACAAAACCATATTTCAAATAATCGACACTATATTGTCGACATTTTTTCATTGCTGTAGCCATGTTTCGTGTCAGTTAACTTACCTGAAAAAAAAAAATGTTTTTGTAACCAAGTTTTTTTCTGAATATAGGCATCACACCGCAGCCTTTGTCAGCACGCGGGAATAGAATTACGGCTTGTGAAGGGACCAACTAATAAACCGCTAAGACAAATACAGACGTATCAATTTTAAAGTACAGTAGAAACTCGTTTATCCGGCCCTCAGTTATACGGATTCGCGATTATCCGGACTACCAACCGCGACCAATTTAAGCAAGCAAGCAAGCATGTACGTGTCGGAACTTGCATATTCCGCCCGCGCCGTGTGGGATCGCTACCCCGCGCGTTTCGTTATTGTATTAGTTCGTTTGCAATTGTGACCATCTCATGATGTAGCATTTTATGCTCTGGAAACAGCTCTCAAGTGGTTTGAAAAACAAACAGAGAGTGATACTGTGAGTTTACTACAACTGAAACGAATTCGTGATATAGCAGCAATGTAGAGAAAAAGTTGCTTACGTTAAATGACAATTACCAAATATTTTAAACCAAATTAAACTTATTACCTACTTATTTCATGATTACCAAATGCAAATTACCAAATACATACCTATTGTAAACAAATTATTCGTACATACATACCTAAATATTTTATTTCATGATTAATGCTGCAGTTTAGTATTATGTATGTAATCTATGAAAATATGTATGTACATACATACATAAGTAAGTGTTAATTTCTTCATAAACATTGATTTTCGTTGATATCTATGTATTTGTTATTTTTAATAAACACAACATTATTCTTCATACATTCGATTATCCGGATTTTCGATTATCCGAATGCCTATCGACAACAATTAGTCCGGTTAATCGAGTTTCTACTGCACCTAATTTACCACTAATTTTTAATACTACAAAAAAAAACTCAGTATCGAATGCTGATCAAATTTGTGTAGGAAAAAATAAAAATCGAAATCCCAAAATTGTCCATAAAAACCATAACTAACATCAAATCAATGAGTTCACGCTTAATTGCTCTGCAATATTGCTTATTCGGCCTTTTTAGAGAGGCAGTGCTTCTTCTTAAAAACAATTGAATAAAACGTGCTGTGTTTGTCTTCAAATCGAAAGAGGACAATTAAAATATCCGTAAGTTACTAAGTCACCTATCTATACAAGCAGTTGTGATCAACTGACTAGTACACGTAAACAAAATACTTAATTACTATAACAAAAAAAAAGGTAAGTACTTACTTTTCTTCGGCACTAGCAATCACTGATATGACGTTTCTCACACCTTTTTTTCGAAATTCCGGAAACAAATGAATGAGTTTGCCTTTGGCATCAAGTATTTATAGTGGTGATCAAATTCATGTCTGAACAAGTTTAAGCATTGTCGGGCGGATAGCGCTTTGCAAGTCTGTACACGAAATTGTACGTAATATCATACGCAAGTTTAGACAAGTAGCAGTCGCTTGCCTTATTAAAATATTATCTGCTTAGTTAGGTACTTAAAATAATGTAGGTAGGCCCTTATAAAAACTATGCTTGCTCTTTACTATTGACGGCCACTTTGGTTCAGTGGTAGTGGACGCTGCCTCTGAACCAAGAGGTCGCGGGTTCGAATCCCGCGGGGTACAAACATTTGTGTGCATGAACATGTTTGTTTGTATCTGTCTACTAGGTGTTTTCTATATACAGGGTGTATCGTAAATCGTTTAAAACCTCTTGGCCACGTGGTCTATAGGTCACCCTGAACAATGTTTGTTCTACGACTTATCCAATACAGACATTAAATTTTTCGACTTCCCATACAAACCTCGATCAGCTGTTTGGTCATTTTGTTAAAAAAAGTATTTAAGTATGTTTATCGGTTGTCTAGTACCCATAGTACACAAGCTCTGCTTGGTTTGGGACTAGTGGCTATGTGTGAATAATGTCCAAGAAAAGCAGATAAATTTTCGTGGACCCCCATTAGCATCTTATGGACCCCCATTTTTTGTTCACGCCTACGTAGACCCCCAGCAAGTCTCCCGTGGACCCCTGGGGGTCCACCTGGACCACTTTGGGAATCACTGGTCTAGAACCAAGCTTACGTTTGTATGTCCTCGGCATATTGCGTTACCCTGTGAAAATAAAAATAAACGGTAATTCTTTAAACAGTAGTGTAATGTATGAATAATATCTGTCATGACAACGGTAGGTGCGTAACAGATTTACCCTCTTTCCTACGACAATTGTACCTGTGTAATAAGTACTTAATAAATTCAGTCTTGCTATGTACTGCGCCGAGTTTCATTGTGAGATACCCAATACGATCCCTAAGGAACATATATTACATTGGCGACGAGTAAAACTTACGCGTACTAATCGAGTGGCTCAGCGACGCGTCGAAAAAAAATTTTTTGACAAGATGCCGGTTGGAAAATTGGAGGCGTTTGATGTCGAATCCGATAATTGGACATTGTACATTGAACGTGTAGAACAATACTTTGTGGTAAATGATGTGAAAGTGGAGATGCGCGTACCAACCTTGATAACGGTCATGGGTAGTGCTTGCTACGAGCTCTTGGTGACCATCTGTACCCCAAGAAAACCATCGACACTACCGTTTGAAGAACTAGTTCAAATTATGCAAGGTCACCTTCAACCGAAGCCGAATGTTCTAGCTGAAAGGTACAAGTTTAGACAAAGAAAGCAGTTAAAAGGGGAAAGTATTGCGACATATGTGGCGGAATTAAAGAAGATGACGAAATTTTGCGACTTTGAAAAAGAGTTAGACAGCAATTTGCGTGATCAATTTGTGTGTGGCTTGGAGAATGACGTCATTCGGCAGCGGCTGTTCACGTGTGATACCCCTACGTTCGCCAAGGCATTTCAATGGGCGGTGGCTATGGAAGCGGCGGAGGTGGACTCTGCGATGTTGGAGCATCGGGGTCTGGAGCGCGGCAATGACGTCACGGTAAGCGGCCGGCAAAATCCAGTGGTGGCGACCAACCATGTCGCCACGTTCGAAAAGGGTGGTATACAGCGCGGGGAACGCGGTCACCCTACCAGAGCGCGGGGCGGAGGCCGGGGCGCACGCAGCCCAGCACACAATGTACGACGGGATTCAAGGTCATCCAATGTCAGATGCGAGGCGTGTGGCGCAGCACATGAAGTAGCTTCGTGCCGATTCAAGAGGTACACGTGTCGAGTATGCAACAAGGAAGGCCATTTAAAGAAGAACGCATTAACTGGTCTCAGACTCAGCAGGTACAGTCATCCAGCACAGAGGAGGATTTGGATAGCGATTTAGAGCAGGTAAATTTAAATTCATTACTGAACAGTAATAGCATAGAAAAATACAAACCTTTTATAATTAGTGTGTCAGTGGCCGACAAAAACATTGCTATGGAGGTAGATACAGGCAGTAGAATATCGTGTATTAATTATGAAATTTATGAAAATATGTTTTCACACATACCCTTGTTACGATCGAATTTAGTAATGAATTATTATACAGGTGAAAAAGTGTACCCTCGGGGTAGAATTAAACCATTGGTCCGATATGCGGGCGCATGTAAGCAATTAGAGTTGTATGTAATTGAGAATGGTAAAAATCCACTGTTAGGCAGGGAATGGCTACAAGAATTGCAGATTAAGCTACAGGATGTTATAGTTAAACAGAATAACGATTGTAACAACATTGTTAGTATGATAAAATTTGACATAAATGAATTCAATTCCAGATACTCTGATGTGCTATCGGACGGACTCGGCTGTTATACTGGCGGTGAAGTGAGCTTACGGGTGCGGGCCGGTGCGCAACCTGTGTTCATGCGAGCGCGGCCGCTTGCGTACGCGCTGCGCGACCGGGTAGATCAGGCGCTAGACCTGGAGCGCGACGGTGTTATCTCGCCCGTTGAGTCATCCGACTGGGCGACGCCGATCGTGCCAGTGATTAAAAAGGACGGAGGTTTGAGATTATGTGGTGACTATAAATTAACTCTTAACAAATGCTTAGAGGTTGACCGTTTTCCGTTGCCGAGAATAGACGATTTGTTAACTAAGTTACATTCAAGCCAAAAATTCACTAAAATTGATCTTTCCCAAGCGTATGCTCAATTTTGTCTTGATGATCAATCGAAATCGTATACTGTAATAAATACATTTCGCGGATTGTATAGGTACAATCGATTAATTCAAGGTCTGTCGTCCAGTCCAGGAATCTTTCAAAGAAAAATCGAACAAATATTTTCAGGTATGCCTAGAGTTGGAGTATTTCTTGATGACGTCATATTGACCGGGCGGGACGATAAGGAACATATCGAAACTTTATACCGGGTTTTTGACAGGTTACAGCGTAACGGGTTGAAAGTTAAGCGAGAGAAATGTACCTTCTTTGCAGATGAAGTGTCGTACTTAGGATTTGTCATTAGTAAGGACGGAGTAAAGACTTGTACGGAGAAGGTGGAAGCGATACAGCAGGTACCGAGACCGTCGAATGTGTCGGAACTTAGGTCGTTCTTGGGGATGGTAATGTACTATGCTAAGTTCGTTAAAAATAACAGTACGACGCTAGCACCTCTGTATGAATTATTAAGAAAGGATAATAAATTCGTTTGGACAGAACGTTGTACGGAGGTATTTGATAAAATTAAGCAGCTATTATCATCTAGTGAAGTACTCGCACATTATGACGCACGGGTGCCCGGTGATAATCTGACCCCCAGATGCCCCTAACGTTAACGACTGATGCCAGTGCCACGGGGATAGGAGCCGTCATCTCGCATGTATTCCCAGATGAAACGGAGCGTCCTATAGCTTATGCCTCGAGAGTCCTTAATGCGGCTGAAACTAACTACTCACAAATACAAAGGGAGGCGCTCGCCATAGTATATGGGGTAAAAAAATTTCACCAATATTTGTACGGCCGATTATTTACTCTCAAAACTGATCATAAACCTTTAGTGTCCATTTTTGGGGATAAAGTAGGTATTCCGTCGATGGCGGCTAGTAGGTTACAGAGGTGGGCGGTTATTCTATCAGGTTATCAATACAATATCCAGTACGTACCGACAGACAAGAATGGAGCTGATGCATTGTCACGGTTACCTGTTGGTCGACGGACAAAAGTCGCACCGGAGATAACCTATGTTAAGTTTGTACAGGATTTCTTGCCGGTTACATGTAAGGAGATAAGGGAATTAATAGGTAAAGATGACATATTAATGAAAGTAGTAATGTACTTGAGATCTGGTTGGCCCGCGGCATGTTCACAATCAGAGTTGAAGCCTTATTTTGTTAGGAAACATGAACTTTATACAGAATCGGGTTGTGTGATGTGGGGTTACAGGATGGTGATGCCCTCTGTGTGTAGGGAACGAATACTAAAAGAACTACATGTGGGTCACCAAGGTATTGTTAAAATGAAGTCCCTTGCGCGGAGTTATGTGTGGTGGCCTGGGATTGACGCGGACATTGAAAGAGAATGTAAAGAGTGTGCGACATGTAGGTTAGAAGCCCCGGCGCCACCAAAAGCACCCCCGCAGCCCTGGCCGTATATTTCTGAACCGTGGAGTCGTATACACATAGATTTCCTAGGCCCATTTAATGGTAAAACGTTTTTTGTTATCATTGATTCTACTACCAACTGGATTGAGGCTTTTGAAATGTCTAGTACTAAAAGCAAAGAAGTATTAAAGGTTTTAAGGGATGTGTTTGCGCGCTTTGGTTTGCCAAAAGAAATTGTCTCTGATAATGGCCCACCGTTTACTTCATCAGAAGTAGGTAGTTTTATGCTCATTAACGGTATTAAACATATTTTGACGCCAGTATATCACCCAGCGTCGAACGGGGCAGCGGAAGGTGCCGTTAAGCTATGTAAGAAAGCTATAAAAAAAGCTTTGAGAGACAAATGCGATGTGGATACAGCCTTGAAGTCATATTTGTTTATGTACCGGAATACTGTACATTGTACAACGGGGCAATCGCCGGCGACGATGTTACAACATAGAACGTTACGGTCACGTTTAGATTTGCTGCACACTGCAGGTAGCACTGATAGTGTTAAGAAAAAGGCAGAATGTATGCAGAGTAAACAGGTACAAAGTGCGGGCGGTAGGATGCGAAACTTCGAGGTAGGTGATACCGTGTGGACGCGAGGTTTTGGAGGGGAAGATAGGTGGTTGAGTGGTAAAATACAAGATCAGTTAGGATCTAGGTGTCATTTAGTGGCTAGGGAAAACGGTCCGCCGATTAAAAGACATGTAAATCAACTTTGGAAGAAGTCACCACAGTCGATAATAGCGTGCCCATTACCCGAACCCGATACTCATTCAGAGAATGTAGCCCATTCTCTCACTCCGCCGCCAGTAGAAGCAGCCGGGTCTAGAAGTATGCGCATCAGACGACCTGTTATTAGATACCCTAATTAAAGTTCCTTATTTTATTTTATTTTGTTAGTTTTTTTTATTTTGCATTTACATTCTCTTATTGTTTTTATGTTTACCTTTGTTGACAATTCCTATTGTTTATTGTTGTAACCTAAGTTAAGTGGTAGGGCGTAATGTATGAATAATATCTGTCATGACGACGGTAGGTGCGTAACAGATTTACCCTCTTTCCTACGACAATTGTACCTGTGTAATAAGTACTTAATAAATTCAGTCTTGCTATGTACTGCGCCGAGTTTCATTGTGAGATACCCAATACGATCCCTAAGGAACATATATTACAAGTAGCACCAGAAGGGGGTTACATTGCGCCAGCGCAAAGTAACCCCTTTTTGAAGCAAATCATGTCTGTCATGAAAAAAAAAATCTAAAATTCATTCGCTTTTTATAGACCTAAAATCAACTTTATATCGATAAGTAAGATAGTTTACTAATAATATCATGCTTAGCTTACCTCTTTAGTGTCAATGATTCCAATGATACAGGATTGAAGCAACAATATTTTTTTTGCAAAATTGTAGGCGCGTGATTAGACAGTTATAACAAACACCATAGATGCAATGGCGGACTGTCACTTATCGCAATAGTGACCTTTGACATTTGGGATGCGTTCAGAAAAAAATAAAACAAAAAATAACGTTATGGTTTTTTTAGATGTTGCTTTTAACTTCTGTCCGATTTGGCGCAAAGTAATCTCCGTAGGCGCAAAGTAGGGCCTTTACGGTATAAAAAATTCTCGTGTCACAGTTTTCGTTGGCATACTCCTCCGAAACGGCTTGACCGATTTTGATGAAATTTTGTGAGCATATTGAGTAGGTCTGAGAATCGGCCAACATCTATTTTTCATCCCCCTAAATGGTGCAGCGGGAACGGGATCTGACGCCACGGGTGCAGGGAAAAATTGGCGGTACGAAGTTCGCCGGGACAGCTAGTACTCCTATAAATTTGACAAAAAATTTTATAGCATTTTTAATGCTAACTTTAAAGTAAGTAAACATCGGAAAAAATGAAACGCTCAAGTTAGACTTGAACTCATGACCTTTCCCTTACAGGGGGAATGCTCTTCCAACTGAGCTATTCGTCAGAAAGGTCGTGAGTTCAAGTCTCACTTGAGCGTTTCATTTTTTCCGATGTTAGGTACTCCTCTGAATATTATACTCGAGTTTCTTCCAAGGGGCCCAAGCCAATGTCACTAGCTAGTGGGTAAGTACATCTGTTGAAATTATTATGCTCTGGTGCAATCTTTCACCTCAGTGGGATAAATACTATGGAAAATACAACTGTTATCATATGTGTAACAATTCTTTAGTCTCAGTAGTCCGGTTGCTAGTTCGGTTGACCGCACTATGTACTGAGACTATTCAGTTGCAGTAGTCCGGTTGTCAATCCACCAAGTGCCATCAATCGACAGTATAAATAGAGTAAGTAGGTATGTACAATAAGTGTGCCTTTTTTGGAGTGGAAAGTGAATAAACGGGGCAAATTGATTATTCTCAGTAAATAAATAAGATTCTAACTGGGACATTATGCACAGCGCAAGACTAAAAGTAAGCTAAAATGCCTTATTGTAAATCCATATCCATACTAATATTATACATGCGAAAGTAACTGTGTCTGTCTGTCTGTGTGTATGTTACGCTTTCACGCCTAAACAATTGAATCGATTTTGATGAAATTTGGTATAGGGGTAGACTAGACCTTGAGAAAGGACATAGGCTGTTTTTGGTCACGATAACCGACATCCAAGCGGGCGAAGCCACGAGCAAAAGCTGGTTGTAAATAAAATAAACATGCAGCAGGACAGCAGGTTTTTTATTTCTTTTTTTATTAACTATACAATTTGCTGATAAAGTTAATAAATTTAATTGAAAATACTTCATTTTCTGAACCTTTCTCCAGCTCGATTGGGGTCGGATGTTCCATTCTAACTGTGATGCGGTTGAACTTCGATATTTTTCGTGAAGCGACTATTATTAATGGATTTCCACAAACGATATTGAAGTTCTGCAGTTAGACTAGTCGAACTTTACACACTTAGAAAAGCCGTTTATTACACACTTACACTACACACTGAAATTCATAAAACAAAAAATCCATATCCATACTTAATATTACGTGCGAAAGTAACTCTACCTGTCTGTCTCTCTGTCTGTATGTTACGCTTTCACGCCTAAACCACTGAACCGATTTTGATGAATTTTGGTATAAGAGTAGATTACCAGACATGTGGGTTTACAGCAAAGGTATCTCCTTTCCTTCCCCTTCCAACTCTTAAGAGCACACCACTGCCACTGCAGGATCACCTCAATATCCTCGGTATGGATGTTCGCTGCTAACTGAATAACAAAAACTATATCGAGAGTATCATCAAATCAGCCTCGTGTAAACTCAGAGTCCTGAACAGAGTGAGACGATTTTTCACGCCGGAGCAGCGGTGTCTTCTATACAAGACCCAAATTTCTCGACTCCGCAAAGTAGTTACTAGATGCTCTCGACAGGTTGCAGCGACGTGCGGTCCGCATTATTGGGAATACTGAGGTCACGAACACCCTCGAGCCTTTGCAGATGCGTAGAGATGTTGCATCTTTGGCAGTTATTCTACCGTCTCTACCATGGTGAATGTTCTGACGAGCTCTTCCAATTAGTCCCACCCTCTCCTTTCCTTCACAGGACGACACGTGCAGGGCTAAGATGCCATCCATATACGGTGCAAAGTTGGCCGTGACGGCCTCATCAGATGCCTTTTCACGCCCCGCTTAAAGGACCCGGGACTGTAGGAAGAAGGGAACACGTGAGCTGGCAGGGAGTTTCAGGTCTTAGTGGTGCGGCATAGGAATGAGTCATTTAAACGCTGAGTGCCGCCACTGTTTACATGGTAAATGTTTACGATGGCGACCCTCTTTCCGAGACTTTGCCTTTAGCCTTAACATCAGGCAAGGTGATGTCAAATTGACGTGTTCTGTATTTAAAAAAATAGACCTTGAGAAAGGACATAGGCTATGTTTGTTCGCGATAACAGACATCCACGCGGGCGGTCCACGCATCCACTGCGGTCAAAAGCTAGTATCATTTAAGACACAGAGGGGGAATCGAACCCGCGGTTTCTGCGTGTCAGTCGCGTTCATTACGCCATAAAGGCTTTTTAAATATTATCCAATAAATCCAAATTAATAAGAGGAAAAAGACCTCGCGAAAACAGTCACCTAATAGCAGAAGCTTTAGCACAGAATAGATAATAGCTTTTGTCCTCAACTTTCCTATAACTCATTACAAATTCTCAGCACAATACACGAGTACGTGTAATAGGTATCATAGCTATTACAAGTCTACTTACTACTGCGTCATCATCTAAGGTCGAGTATGTAGATCAAAGGAGGATATCCAGTCTCGCCGGTGGCCAACAAGCGGTTGTACTCACACCTCAGTAACACGCAGCCATTATTGAGACAAACAATTTAGTTACGAATACGTTATTTTATTAATGTTTTCCATAAGTGCCATCGTGTCAGTGCTCATGGCAAAGAAAAATTAGAAAAAAAATAAGGCTCCAATTTTGTTTGTTGCCTTTGTCAGATAGTTGGTATTAAAAAAAAACTTGCCGCGTAAATTGTTCATAAAATTAAAAAAAAAACTTGGAACCAAATTTTGTTTTGAGTATGTATGTATATATTTTACAGAATCAAAGGCTGTGAATAAGTTTTAATTGATAAGTTAATGTTAATATGGTTGGAAAAAATTGGTTAATCAAAATGTATCAATTAATTCTGTTGGTGTTTGTATTTCTTGCGAGATCGGAAGCTGTAATATCTCGACTGAATGGTAAGTTTACCTCTTGTTTACCTAAACTTTTGCTTCTTCATTAGAGTGGCTATCCAGGTGGTATCCAAAGCTTGTACTTTGGAACCAGCAGTCAGCTCTCCTACTTCTCGTTTCATAATTTTGTTTAGATTAACTTTTAGAATGAGATTTTTTTAAAGAATATTAAAACCGAAGTTATGTTACTAATATTCCCTCTAACCACTCAAACTAAGCTAAATTGCTTGTGCTACGAGTGGGTTCACGTCGGTAGTGTAATGGCCAGGATTCGAACCCGGGACCTCTCGATCGTAAGGCCGACTCTTAAACCACTAAGCTACCAACACGAATGCAAAAGAAAGACATGCATTTACTTAGATAACTGCAGCGTATAAAACAAATTGATAACCTACCGATTTTTTATTCAAAATCCCAATCATTTTTTATTTTATCGCGATTAAACATACCTAGTCTATGTCCTTTCTCATGGTCTAATCTACCCCTAAACAAAATTTCATAAAAATCGGTTCAGTGGTTTAGGCGTGAAAGTGTAACATACAGACAGACAGACAAAGTTACTTTCGCATTTATAATATTAGTATGGAAGTATGGATACCTACATTAATGCCTTTGTTTTGCTAGACATAATTATCATTACACTAAAACATTAATGAACAATATTTTTTTACGGGAGTGACTCTCATATTACCTCCCAACCCTGATAGAGACAAAGCAGTTTCAGACAGGCGCACTTGGTTGTATGGCAGATAAGGTTGGCTTGGAACCCAACCATCTTTACTGCTAACCAAACTAATTATTGGATAGGAGAACCCTGGACTCCGAAATAGTTGATAAAATCATTCTAATCATAATCTTAGATTATACTAAACAACGTAGATCCATTTTCCTACATATTTAAACAACCTAGATAAACAAAGATATCTGCGGTAGCCTAGTGGTATGGTTAATGGACCCATGGAGGTTTACCATGACACACACCAATGACTTTTCGATGCTTTTCGAAGTTAAGTGTGTATTTATCGCAGGTGTATAAGTGCCCGGTTAATGGCAATAGGCTCGCCACCTATTACATTGGGACCTAAACATAAACTGGCGAAATGTGGGCGCTAGCACCTCTGCCTACCCCTTCGGAGAATACAGGCGTGAGTTTATGTTTTGTTATACAATTGTTTGATAAACATCAATTTATATTCAAACCACAAATAACAAAGTTGCAAGTGCTGACCTAAAATGGTTCTAAATAACACCTTTTACGTACATTTAATTGCTCAGGAAGTTTTAGCTAAGTCACGCATAGCATAAGAAAATGGCGATTAAGTGATCTACACTTGAACTGAAGTTCAAGTTCGAAATAAAAATGTGTTTCTGGACAGGAAAATGAATAGCAATTCTTAGCCTTTTTGACCAATATGACGAAGGAAATAGCCAGTTTTAGGATTGTGAATTCATTTGCCGTGAAACTGTACTTACACAAAATCTGGGCCTCGATTCTACTAAAGCAAAACTATAGTCAAACCACAGAGATTGAAAAAAGCGGCAATAAATTTATAGACTTTAAACCGATGCGTATAATGTTCGTTATTAAATAATTGTTAGCAGAGCGAATAAAAGAGTGTAATGAAACTTTTGTCGTATAAGTTTGGACCTTGGCGTGTAGGAATAAAGTCTAAAATTTAATGCCGCTTTTTGCAATCCCTGTGGTTTGACTATAGTTTTGCTTTAGTAGAATCGAGGCCCTGCATACATGAATGTGACATTCGATATTAAAAAGGGTGAGAGTAGGAACGGAGCGGTGAAATGTTGCCCACTGTGCGGTATGAAAGGAACTTCATCCCATGCACGCTCAAGCTGTAAAATAATTTCCCTGTTGTGGTTTTTCCTAGCGTATACAATATGGGGTTCTTCAAGAAGAGCATTATAAGATTCTTACAGGATCGACAGTGCAGTGTGGCAACCCTGGTGTTGTATGTACGTCCCCAGGACATGGTAACTAAACGAAAACTAATAGAAAATTAGATGGGTCGCATGCCTGTCTGCCACTTATGTGCTATAAAAAAGGGGCTTGAATCATACATCATACAATTTGCCTATATCAGTTCATTACTTAATACATGCTTTACATACCCAAAGTACGTTAGAGTCTGACCAATCAAAGCTGCCGCAAATAGCGTTGCCAAATTAGGAAAATCAACAGGTTGCAACACTGACTAGACTCTAGCCAAGTACCATAATAGGCTGATATTCATGCTGACCTAGGTACCTAATAGGAAAAAATCATAGTATCAATTCCGTTATATTGGACGCTTCGCCAACTGGACGTCGACATAATGAGGACTCCAGCAAAAGCCATACGACATGATGATGATGAACTCCGTTATTTCAATGTATAGTCAGTGTAGCAACCTGGCTGTCGACTCTACTAAAGCCAAACCATAGTCTTACCGCAGCGATTTCGTCTCATTTTGGACTTTAGATGTATAGAAATAAAGTCTAAAATTTAATGTAATTTTTTGCGCTGACTATGGCACCACAGTGGTAGGTATAGCTTTAGTAGAATCGAGGGCCTGTTGGTTTTGCGCAGCTTTTTTGCGCCAGCTTTCGTTGGCAAGACGAAAGTCTTGCCAACGAAAGCTGGCGCTGGCGTATCTATCTCGGTATCCTCGGTCTTCGAATCTACTTAGTCCATTCCAGCTACATTTTTCAAGTCGTCAGCGCATCTGGCTTGGAGAAATCCTATATCTGCCTACTTCATCATCATTCTCTGTGTCTTTTACCCATCTCAGTGGGGTCAGTCTGTGATGCGACTGAACTTCGATATTTTCCGTAAATGACTGCCATCCGACCTCCACAACCAATTGTCAGTATCAAATTTCTGTAGTTAGAATAGTCGGATTTTTTAGGGCTCCAAATACCCGTAACGACTGCCATAACTGCCTACTTCATCCTTGTATTAATCTCGGTCGCTTCCGAAGTTATCACCTCTAAATCCGTGATCTGATTTTTTCGAGTCAACTTCGTCGTGGCTAAACTTAAAATTTTCCTTGGACCGACTGCCATCAAACCTCCAATTCTGGGTTTAGAATCATTATTCCAATAACCTGCAACACATGTTTATAATAAGGTATTAATATAACCAATCAATATCCTTCACAGTGGTAAGGTAAACAGGTATGATATAGTTACCTATAAATCGATCTAGCAACTATGTTGCGTCTCAATAATTACGGTCTGTGAGCATATCGGTTGCATTGATTAAGAAGTAGTAGAACTACTGCTTGTTTTACCTCAATGGGCGTAATTTTATTTAAATAATACTAGATAAGGCAAACAAGGTATTGATCCTGTCGCGAATTTGTAGCAAGCACATAACTGTGGTTCGTCGTAGACGTTTTTAACATTTTTAAACATATTTATATCAAGTTAAACTTACTTAGCAAAAAGTAGGCTAAAATTTCTAGTGATGTGTGAAGATAAAAACACGATTCATTATATTTGACTCTATATTAGGTAATTAGCGTCAATTATGGCTCTAAAATGCTCCAAATCGCTATTTCAAACACATTTCACGCTAAGACGCCATGCCATTATTAAATAATGTCGAAGTTTGTATTGAAAAAGGGCCTGGTAAAGTCATATGTTATCTAGCAGATGTTATTTTCAGAAAACATATAAATCCTTTATATCGCTCATTCATTCGATCCGATTACGTACATCGCACAATCCAACCTTGAATAAATGTTATTAGAGAAACGTAGCAAAAAACTGTAAAAAAAAATTAACAGAAAGTAAGAGCGAGCAAAAAAAGAAAGAATAGTAGATTACCCAACAAGTGAAAAAAAGGTGAATTCTTTTCGAGGCATAAGTTGTATCCCAAAAGGAGCGAAGGTTTCTACAGTAGGATCCCGAGCGTAGCGAGGGATTCTAGATAGAAACCTGAGCGGATCGAGGGATACAAGAGCCGAGATGAATTCTTTTTTCACGTGTTAGGTACTCTACTTTTATCATTGACTACGAGAAAATAATTAAATCCATTCCAATGTTTTTCGAACTTAACAGTTAGCATAATAAATGCTATAAAAAATTCATTCAAATAATTAAATCAATTTTTCTTAATTTAAAATTTTAAACTGAGCCATACAGAATGTTCAGATTTTTTTTGGTGGTTTATAATACGTTTTTATATAGAGATTGTGCAACCTCTTTGTATGTTTTGTACCTAAAATAATTATATTTACGCATGTTTCAAATTAAAAATTTTTTTCACTTTGTGAAAAAAGAGGGTTTTATTCACTGTTTTTGATGAATCACGGGCCCTTTTCGAGGGTCAATGGTAAAAATAATTTATTCGCAGTTCGCCGTTCTCACATTACGAGTTTATGTACCTGAAACCTGAAGTCAAAATCAAAGTCAAAGTAATTTATTCTCAATCTTGAACAATAAAATTGTTTCTTACTGACGGACGTTAATTTTAATTTTACTTAATTTAATATTTTTTTAAATATTTTTTTTAAATATTTTTGTGTACATATATTATTTTTTAATCTGCGGTAGTGGTATGGGTAATGGACTGCTGAGACGAGGTCTCGGGTTCGATCCCAGGTTTACCATTGGTTGGCACACACCAATGACTTTTCGAAGTTATGTGTATATTTATCGCAAGTTTATAAGTGCCCGTTTAATGGCAATAGGCCACCTATTACATTGGGACCTAAACATAAACTGGCGAAATGTGGGTGCTGCACCTCTGCCTACCCCTTCGGGGAATATAGGCGTGAGTTTATGTTACGTTATGTAATGTTATGATGTTTTTTTTGTAATCTCCTTCTAATTTCCTTCATTTTGATACCCTACTCGATAAGTTTGAGTCAAAAATATTTTTAGTGTGGTAAGAGAGCGATGTGGAGTGATATAAGATGTAGTGACGAGAATTGCGAAAGGAATGTTAAGATGGTTCGGTCATGTTGAGAGAATGAATGAAAGAAGACTAACGAAACGGGTGTATGAGGCGAGTGTGGAGGGTACCGTTGGTAGGGGAAGACCTAGGCGCACATACCTGGACCAAATCGGGGAAGTTTTAGAAAAGGGGCAGGTCAGGAGTACCCTAAACCGACGAGCATGCATGAAGAATGTAATGAGAGTGAATGAAGCGAGAGTAATATGTCAGGATCGTAGCAAATGGAGATCCGGGATCTCTGCCTACCCCTATGGGAAACAGACGTGATTATTTTTTTTCTTCAAAAAAATATTAGAACCGAAGTTACTAATAGGGAATATTAGTAACTTCGGTTCTAATACCCTCCAACTAAGCCCTCCAACTAAGCTAAATTGCTTGTGCTAGGAGTGGGTTCACGTTTGTAGTGTAATGGCCAGGATCGAACCCGGGACCTCTCGATCGTAAGCCGACTCTTTAACCACTAAGCTACCGACACTAAGCTATCCCCAATGTATGTATGTAGGTATGTAAAAATATTTTTGATAACATACGTTTTGGCGCCAAAAATCTGCCATTTAGATTTTTTAGAAATTTAATGTACCTGGTGTCACTCACACAATCACGACGAATCAAATGACACCTCACATGTCCAAATCCATCAAGCCGTTCAGGCTGTAGGCCATGCCAAATAAATTGCCATACATACATAGTCTCGAAAAACATTACTCTCTTTCCTTCGGCAGTCGGGTAAAAAGCACTTGTGCAAGTGTGCAACAACACTATATTAATGCCCTTCTTATAGCTCGGACCATATATCTCGGACCTACATCGCAAGATCTTGCTTGCTGAATGCTTGGTGAATCTGAGCTCGATCACCGCAGTAGCACCCCGAGCTTTTCAATGCTATATCGGTATCGAAAGGAGGCGCGGGAGCAGGGACGGGAACCCGAGCCTGAAGAAATTCGGGCCGTGAGGTCTCAGCTCCACAGGGACGTGGTAGCGGAATGGGAGAATACGACTTGGGCGACCAAGCGCATGGCACGCCGTAATAGCGGCGGTAAGACCTATCATGGAGGAGTGGCTAGAGAGGCCACACGGCAGCCTCTCGTACCGGCTGACGCAGGTGATTACCGGACACGGGTGTTTCGGGAGTTACCTGTGTCGGATCCGGAAGGAGCCAACGTCCGAGTGCCATCACTGTGATGCGAGCGAGGACACAGAGCTGCACACGCTGACCGAGTGCCCGGCGTGGGACACGCTGAGGCGGGTCCTAGTGGCGGCTCTGGGGGTGGGAGTCCTCACACTCACCATGTTGCTCACAGCAATGGTACGATGCGCGAACGCTTGGGGTGCGGCCGCCTCCTTCTGGGAGCAAGTAATGCTTGAGAAGGAGGCGGCCGGTCGGGTCCGGACTAGACTCCGGGCCCGGGAACCCCGCGCAGAGCGAAGGCGAACCGGACGTCGTCGGAGCTCGCAGAACGACCTCCGTCCTCCATGAGCGCTGGCCTGTGGGTGACCGGTGGAGCCACAGGCCAGCCAAAAAGAACCCCGAGCTTTCTTCAAAATAAATACATGTACTGCGCGTATAGAGCACATTTTGAGCATATTTCAGGTCCAAGATATTATGGTTCGATATATATCGAATATAGAGTATATCTGCTAGAACCAAGCGTTTCAGTGACTCATTCCTATGCCGCACCACTAAGACCTGGAACTTCCTGCCAGCTCACGTGTTTCCTTCTTCCTACAATCCCGGGTCCTTTAAGCGGGGCGTGAAAAGGCATCTTATGAGGCCGTCAAGCTGAGTGCCACCACTATTAACATGGTACATGTTTACGATGGTAACCCTCTTTCCGAGACGTTGCCTTTAGTTTAACATCAGGCGAGGTGAAGTCAAATTGACGTATCCATACTTCCATACTTCCATACTTCCATACTTATAAATGCGAAAGTAACTCTGTCTGTCTGTCTGTATGTTACGCTTTCACGTCTAAACCACTGAACCGATTTTGATGAAATTTGGTATAGGGGTAGATTAGACCATGAGAAAGGACATAGGCTATATTTGGTCACGATAACTAACATCCACGCGGGCGGAGCCGCGGGCAAAAGTTAGTCCTGTATAAAAAATATGTCTTACGCTCCCATGGCTGCCAAGAATTCAGAAAAAATCTGTACTTTTCTTTTCAGAGAGCGAATACAACAAAATGCCACCTCTGTATGCGTTGGATAATTACGACCACTGCATGGCTTCCTCATCAGCCACATACTGTGTAATAGACGTGGACCTGGAAGCTGGCACTAACACAGAACTCATGAATATGATACAGGTAAGTACTTTGGTACAAGAGAACTCTATCAACATTTGTTCCGTACCTCAAAAGGAAAAAACGGAACTCTTATACGATCACTTCGTCGTCCATCTGCCTCTTATGAGCCTTTTTTCAAGGTGTCGACTGATTAAGTTGCAATTTATATTATTCCAAATACTCAGTCTCTTCCGGTTGTGCAAAAAACAGCTTCTATAGCCTAAAAGCTGATATTTTCGCCGTTGGCCATCGTAATAATAGAAAATATCATCCTTCAACTCAGTCTACGCACAACAGCCCAAGAGAGAGGCTTAGTGCGGATAAAAGAGTCCCCTATCCCTTAATTCAGTTTTGTACGGAACTCTGGGTGCACGAGACCGATTCGCACTTGACCAGTTATTTTTACATACGGAAATCCCCACGGATACGGAGGCTATGTGCCGGAACCAGCCGGGTGGTCGTATCGGACTCGAACGGACCAAAATCGCACTGCCGCGCCGTCTCGGGCCATCAGATGCCGAGGGTGAGAGAGAGCATCTGGCATATTCCTCACACCCTGGGTGACCCAGGGCCTACGTAAGATTACGGTGTCCTCATCATTCCCCAGTAACAGTGGGGCGCCATCTAGTAAGTACTTACGACCGGACGCATTAAATACAAATTATACCAGGAAATGTACAAAGTGGAGCATAAAAAATATCTTTTGTTGTTTTCTATAAGGTACTACCAACACTAGATGGTATATTATTATAGTCAATTAGTCATTGTTTGAATAAGTATGAACTAATTATCACCTAAGATAATTATTATATAATTATGTACTAACTCCGTCCGTTCCGTCTGCGTGGCACTTGATTTTGGCGTCCTAACAAATCCAGAGTATTCTCGAACCTAAAAATCTTTAATTCCCCTTCACAGCTTTATGGCATTGCTGAGTACTGTGGTGTGCCGAATCAGGCATTGTTTTATTTTTTATTTTACCCAAGACCTGTAGGTAAGTGCTACAAAAGGCTTAGAAAATTTAGGTACCTTACAGTTAAGTAATCTATGGTCACAATCACTTATTCATAGGTTATATTTGATGTAAATAAGGCTTATGTAGTCTAGTAATAGAATGGAGTCAACACAATGCCCTCAAGGAGAGCAATCCGTGGAATACAAAGCATTACTGGATTTTAGCAGCTAGAAGTACAAAGACTAGAAACTTGTTCTGCAATGACTATTTTCCAACGGAAACCGGATCGGATGTAAAAACACGATATCTGTGAGTCACCCTAAAATTGCTTACCGGGAAGAACTTGGTTATTTTCAGCAAGAAAGCTAAATCTTTATCAAAGTCTTGTTCACTTCCGAGACCTTCACCTCAATGCCCGGCTTCCAGTTTCCTTTATGACGTCAAGTTAGCATTTGTCACCCCTCCGACCAGCTAGAAATGTCACTGTTTATACCACATTCAGATCCTCCGGGTCCTCCAAGGTTTTTCATTCTCCATAACACAAGCTGTAAAAGCTTACCATGTGTATAGATAGCGTTGTGTAGAATGTTGTGGAATACATCTGACGACCCTAGGCCAATATAAAAGTTGTATTCGCAGGTCACTTCCGTATTGTTGTTTCGAATCATTTATTACTCCCAATATAATTACTTCTTCCATTTATCCAGATCTTGCCTTGACGTATGGATGGATATTCCAGCCTCCAACTTTCCAACTTTCAGGAACGATTCACCTAGTGCACGATATATTCGATCCTCAAAGCATCCATCTGATCAGTGACTATGTGGACTCTGATTTTTTTCTGTCTATAATAACTACGAACTTGTCTATGTCTGTTGCATAATTGTGCAATACGACGCGAACCTTTACAAGCAGTACATAAAGAGCTAATCGTTTCTTGGGACTAATTAATTTCGTTTACATAAAGTGTCATTCTATCATTGTAAGTACAGATAGCGTCATAAATATCTTGACGATGAAGTCTCAAAATGTCATAGTCATAGTCATAGTCATTTATTTTTCAATATAGAACAATAAAATTGTTTCTTATTGACGTCAATTTTAATTCTACTTAATCTAAGTTTACCACCGCTTCCAAGGCGCTGGTGGAGAAGAAACGGCGGGCGCAACAAACTCCACTGCGGTATTTTTTGGACGTCAATTTACAATATTTATTTTCTTAAAGCTAAATGTCAACAAGTATATAAAACTCTTTATAATTAAGAATTAAAACAAAGTTACATAATGTAACAAATAAGTCACGTAACTAATACAGTACCATGCTGTAATTATAGCATTTTACGAGGGGCCTGCACCATGCTCAAGCCAGACATTTTTATCTTTCAAGTAATCATCTATCCTATAGTATGCCTTTTTGGATAAGGTGGTCTTTACAAAGGTTTTGAATTTATCGTCAGGCATGATCTTAAAAGTCTCGTATTATTAGCAAATCCAGCTGTTTTATTGATTTAAATGGTATTATTGTCCAAACTAAAGGTGTGTACCAAATATCAGAACAATCTGTCAACTGGAAGGGGGTAAAAACAAAATTAAGGTCATTTTGAGTACATTGTACGTCAACATCTTTCTGATGCGGACTGTACAACATTGGGAAAACCATTTGACGTCCTCTTGTACGTCTGAGGTCGCTAGTTTGATACTAGTTCGTTGCAAATATAGTTTAAATGTTATAATTTACGTAATAGGAGGCGAGCCTATTGGCGCCATATTTAAATTCCATTTCATCTTTTCCGTAATGATTTTATTTTTTAAGGGCTACTTAGCTTAGAGGCGATAGCTCATTTAGGTTGGATTTCCCTCATCAGACCAATCACGACCGCGCTGATTCGAGCTGTTCTTCATGCTTCTCGCAATGATTGGCTGTAAATTGAATAAATTGATAAAACAATTAAAAAATAAAACAATACAATTAATGACACTTATCTCTTTGTACACCTAGAACCTACCAATACTGTTATAGCATGAATTCCTCTTATCAATTTGTATAATAACTTCTTTGTAAATAATGTTAATAACTCCCTTACCGTGTTATTTGTTTTAATTATATAATGCAACATAACAATCACTAATTATGGTGATACTGCGACACATGGGCCATGAGTCGCGGTATCACCATGAGTCATGGCACTAACCTGTAGGTCATCATCAATGCTCTGAAAGCTGTATTAAATATTTATGTTAAGTGTTTTGTTGACAATGAAACATTGCAGACACTAATAATAGTGTACTTACATTTTATGGTGTTGTCTGTAAATTACAGGATTATAATGTTCTAAGGGTCATTTCAAATCAGGAGGAAAATAGACGAACAGTTTTAAAGTCGTAACCCAAGCAGCACACGAGGCTGCTTAATAGCCGAATAACGGATTTCCAAAACGCTTAAAGCCGAATAAGGAAGCTGCATTAAGTCTGTATACGGCCTTATACAGCTCTTATAACTCTTAAATGGGCACAAATTATTCAGCCTTGGGTTCACATAGCTGCTTAAGAGCTGTGTAGCAGCAACTTAACAGTGTTATCAAGGGTAACAGCACAAATTATTTAGCCTCAAGTTCACATAGCTGCTTATGAGCTGTGTAGCAGAAAAGTAACAGTGTTATAAAGGGTATCGACAGTACTTTGCGCTGATATCCGACTGACTAAGAGATCACAAGTTACTCTTTATTCAGAAAATATGTCTGTAATGCGCGCTCTATACATATTGTAAACCGCGAAACGCTACTTAATTGCGGCCTGTGTAAAATTAATGAACATGCAATACTGGCTTTAAGCAATTTACCGGTGCTTCTAGCTGCCTTGATGGACATTGCACTTTGTTACGTGAAGTGAATATTGGAAACGAAATTAATGGTGGATAATATATTCATATCCCTGTTAAGTACATTGTTTTACATATTAATAAAGGAAAAATGATTGGGAATTTAATTTTACTGACATTATACATATATATTATCTAAGAAAATTTTAGTGCGCCATGAAAATATTTTGTTTTTAATTAGTTTTGTGATATAAATAAGCTGTGATGTAAACTATGACTAAATAATTTGTAGTGCTTTAAAAAGAATTATAAGATAAAAAGTTATTATTATGATATTAGGAAGTAAAAACTAATGCAATACATTTGATTTCTTGCACAAAACATCGTAAAGGTTGAAAAATAAGTCAGAATATGTTTAGGTTATAAAATAAAATGGTGGATTTATGTTAAACAGGAACGTGAATAGTTAAAACTCTTATATTCTACAATAGGCTGTCTAATAGTTCACTAGTGCGCTGTTATTCTACAAAAAACCTGAATAATATTACACATGTGAACTGTATACAGCTACAAGCTGTTTTCTTTACTTTTAATTGTTCACAAGCTCTACCTTTAGCCATGAAGTGAACAATTAAACAGTTATTATACCGACTCCTTAGGGATCCCTAGTATTAAATCTAAAACCACCGCATGGACTTCCATTACAAAATTGTCAAAGCGGTATTATTTAGAACACTATTTTACGCGTGTGCGAACCTTTCAAGTTGGGTAGTAAGATATAATAATATATAATTAATATATTTATTATTTTTTATTGTAAAATTAAATTGTACAACAACATAAACGCAATATTTCACCCTCAACATCAAAGTTCAAAGTATATTTAAATCTATTCGACACTAGATCAAAATAAAATCGTTTATTCAAAAACTAGCCCTTTACAGGTTCTTTTTCACGTCTTGTTTTCAGAATAAATATAATAGCAATCTACCAACGTCAATACTCTTTTCTACAGCCCACGTCCTAATTTTTTCCCTAAACAGTGAGTGCTTTACATAATCGCTGTAGTTGCCGTCGTCATCATCTTCAGAACTCGATATTTCTTCGGAGTTATAATTGGATTTGAAAAGTTAATGTTATCACCGAAATTACTGGAAGAAGAACTTGGACACACATAATTTGTCGAATGTGCAACATCTTCTGAGCTATTCATATTTTGTACGGAACCATCCTGTTTCAAACTATTTGTCAAGCTTTGTCTTTACGTCCCGACTTGAAGGTTTTATTTCTTCTACCTTTATAATTCTTTGATACTCTTTCGATAATTTTCTTCTAATGCCTCCTGTTCTTGCTTTCAATTTCCATGAATTACGCGAATTCATTTTAATATATAGCAAATAAAAATACGTTGGATATGGTCTAAACTTAGTTCCACTGACTGATTACAGTACCACATATGTTACTTTTATTCAGATAACGTCGGATTTAAGGTACTTATGTGAACCATTATAAAGTAGAAGCCGTTAATTCTATACACTAGTGAGTCTCTAAGCAGCTGCGAGGCATCTAGTGAATGTTTAAATAGCCGCTATGCAGATACTATCAATTGCAGTATAAAGGCTGATTAGCGGTAGACATATTCAGGTATAAGCTGTAATATGGGCCACATATCGTCCATTATACAGCTATTTACTTCAAAATAGTTCACACGTGCCTCTTTAATAAGTCAGTGTAATAGGAGTTCACAAATATCTTCTTAAACAGCATTTTGCGTAATTTTATGCACTAAACAGGCCTAACTACGGTTTAGGCAATAGAAAAGGTTAGAAGCTGAATAGAGTCATTAAAAACATACCTTTATCCTTTATCCTTTACCTACACAGCTCTTAGCGTATTATTGGTGGTTTTGTCGGTCTTAATCAGCCTTAATACAGCTTTTAATTAGCTAAAGCTGTTTAAATATCACTGACCGCTATTATACAGCTGTAGCATCACCAGTGTACTCTTAGAAGCGTCTTAATACGCACAGAGTTTCAAATAAGTCTTAAAGTGAGTAGTTATACAGCTATCTGTGCTACTTGGGAATGAAATATTAATCTTATTCTATTATGATAAAGCAACAACGCGCTCTTGTCTGCTTACGGCTGATATTTTAATTAATATTTAAAACTGCTCGAGCATTTCCCGCTTGTTTTGTGTAGCTCCTAAGAATGTGCACTATACCTACCTATCATGAAACATGTTAATGTACAGAATATATGGATCTTTGTGACTCTCATAGAGACTAGGTACTCCATTGAGTCCGAAGGTACGCTTATTATTTTTGATTGGTATACCGGTTTTATTACAGCGACTGCTGTCTGACCTGGCTATCTCCAGAGGACAGTTTATGTCCAAGTCTCGTCTTTTGTTTACCATGTGCACTGAGTTATAAGTAAAAGTTTGGGGCTCAAAGATCCTAAAGGCTCCGCTGCATCGGAAATATATTTATACGTCGCTAAATATTTATAGTACCTATGTATAGAGCACTAATAACTGTAATATTATTTATTTTAGGAATATTCAGAATTCACATTAAAACATTACAATCATACCCAAATACATCGAGGCGTATGTGTTACAAGTACATGTAAGAATTTCATGAATAATGATACAAAAAATGATACGGACCTAGATAAGGTCCTTGGGGTATGCCTCAATAATTCTGTACATTCAGAGTACGGGCTTGAAGCAAAACTAGCAAATATTCAATACTGCTACAAGAAGAATGAAACTATAGATTTAGACACTGGTGATGTTATAATGGCTGTGGTTTATTTAGTTATAATGTTACTCAACGCAGTCGGAAGCTTCTACGATATTTTATTTTGCAAAAAGGATGAGAAATCGGGTGAGTATATTTTTGTTTTACTGCATCAGTTTTTTTTTTGTAAATTTGATATCCAGGATAGGACTTATACCTACTGATGCTAAGCTAAGAAATCCCCATTGAGCTATCTGTACTGTACCTGTTATAACATCAACACACAGTCCACTCCTGAATATAGCCTCTCCCATAGACTTCCAGAATCACCGATCTAAAGCAGCTCGCAACCAGCGCCCCTTGATGAGGTCGCCGGGAAGCGCTGGTTGCGGACTGATTTAGATCGGTCATTTTAGCTGTGTGGTTTCCGGCATAGAATAGGACCACTCCATCTCTTCTCGTGGATGTCGTAAAAGGCGACAAAGGGAACACCAAAG
Organism: Eilema sororculum; assembly: GCA_914829495.1. Lineage (NCBI taxonomy): Eukaryota > Metazoa > Arthropoda > Insecta > Lepidoptera > Erebidae > Eilema > Eilema sororculum. Next base: position 22,160,168 of record OU618549.1, read on the forward strand.
GATTGGCAGCGGTGTCCTTTATGATACATCCATAATTAATACCGCGCTCGCCAACCCGTCTGTCAAGCGTGGCGAGTATGGCAAAACGTCCAATGGATAGACCTGTTGTATCAATTTACATTAATCATAATAAACCTAATGTTATAATATTCTCGTCGATTGGAAGTCATGGTAAAGTATTTATCAAATTGTGAGTAATATCGTGTTAAGATGCTTTATAATTTATTATTATATTTGTAATTTGGTCAGATAGGTAAATAATTTTTCAAAATTATTCATTTTTAGGCAATCCATACTTGTTAGCATTCTCAGTGCGAAGAAATTGGGCACGATTGACAGCATCTAATACCAACGCAAAAGAACCCAGGCTTGAGAGACTAAAACTATTTCATGGGTTGAGGTAATCATATTTAAAAAAAAAACCTACTTACGCTAGTCTTATCCTGTTCTATCTCTACATTATGTAAAGTAAAGCCAACGAGACGAGAGAAAAAAAGTAAACAAAGCGTCCATTACTGAGTTACGTTGCGTTAACTAGTGATTATTTTCTCTGTCCATGTCACACGTACGCGGCAATGGCCAAGCGACAGCTATCGTTGCGTGTTTCGTAGTACAGGAAAGCTGTCAGCACAGTGGTTCTAAACTGTCAGATCTTCCTGTCTGGAAGTGATACGTAATCATTTTGAAATAAAAATGTTTGGAACCGCTGAAACTTTGTTTACCTTTTTTCTCTCGCTTCGTTGGCTTTACTTTATAGTATTTATTACACATATTATGGTATTGCTATGAAGTTTTACAATACCTTTAAGTCATGGAATAATCGACTGGAGGTAGTTAACGTTTCCACTGGACCCTCATTCTGATTTTTCAACCGTAACGTGACTTATATTGAAATCCATCGATTTCTCACGTTATGACTGCGATTAAAATCCATTGTTAAACAGAACGCTCCCTGCAAATCCTATAAAATCCTTGGAGTGATTTTACCTACATTTATAAAAATATCTCCCTTATTATTATTGCAGAACTATGACGATGCTCTGCGTGTTTTTCTCACACACTACTTTGATGATGTCCATGTCTTTTGTCGACAATCCTTTATACATCGAGACGGTGAGTATTCTGCCTTATTTGTGCCTAAAATAAGTAGTTAATACGAATTCTTTGCAGTTATTGTGTTTCATTTCTTGAAATTGTACCTATTGTCATCCGAACTAAAGGTGTGTATCAGTCAACAAGCAAGAAGTAAATTTTCAATTACTAGCCTGCAGTTCAGATTAAAATAATAATTAAACGTATAAAATATCCACGATGTGCATACAGTCATCTCAGTACTGTCATTTAGCAAGAATTTTTAATCAAACAATTAAAACATATTTGGACGAAAGCAATTCGGAGTCAGTTATGAGTAACGACCAATTCAAAATAATTACGTATGCATATCGTGGAAAAAATATTAACGTTTTTACGTGACATGCAGTTTCAATTATCTGCTATATAAAAATAAGTCGGGTTTTCCTTCCTGACGCTATAACTCCAGAACGCACGAACCGATTTGGCTAATTTTGGTCTTGAATTATTTGTGGAAGTCCAGGGAAGGTTTGTACGTTGAGAAAAATTCGAATAATTGCCGGGAACTGACATCCACGCGAGCGGAGCCGCGGACAAAGGCTAGTTATATATAACAATAATTTTGAGACTAAACAAAGGGTACCAACCTGATATTTTTTTAAGTTTACGCGAATATCACGGCTTTATTTGTTCTGTTAATCCAAGATCGATATTGAATATATAATATCGATATTGCGATTTTATTTCGAAGCTACCTGACCTAAAAGAAAATGCATTTAGGTATGTTTTTCCGCCTTCTATTTAGAACTCATTACAAGCTATTCTTAAGCTTTATGTAATAGAGTCTAAAATATTCTAAAATACCTCCACAGATATAATCTCAAGTCGCATTTCTATACTTCTTGGATACATTCCTAAAAACATATTTTTCGACCATGTGACTAAGTCTGGCAGATGCCCTGGATATGCCACACAATATCCAAATAATCTCGTCTCTTCCAGGCTTACGACGATCCTCTGAAACAGCTCCTCTTCAACGGGACTCTGGTGACGCACACCTTTCTGGTGATGTCCAGTTTCCTCCTGGCTTACAACTTCATGCTACATGCCGAGAAGCATCCAATCAGTTGGATGCACTTGCCTAAAGGAATCCTACTTAGATGGTTAAGGTTAGACTCAAGATTTATCTAATTTATTAGGAATAGTTAGCATTGCTTCAAAATTTTGATGTGGCTAATTAATCTAAAAACAATTTTTGAAATAATTGTAACAGCATTCATTCTTTAGCTAGTCTTTACTGTTGATCCCTGTCTTGACTGTTGCGTTGTCCTGACCGTGGCTTATGAACGTATGCAACGTATGGTTAAACTAAGATTTTTCCCGTGAAGCAACTGCCATCTGACCTCCACAACCTAATGATGATATCGAAGCATTGCAGTTAGAGCAGTTGTTGAACTTTTTAGAATTCTAACCACAGCTGCAACTACCCGTAACAACTGTCAACTGTCAACTGGCAACCGGAACCGACGACGTGGCGACGGCTTAACGTGCTCTCAGAGGCTCGACCTCGAACAGACCAATGCAAATACCTACTACGCTACACAATTTTGAATATATCCCACTTGAACATTTCATTTTCCCCGATGTATTCGAAAATATCTGCGGTAGCCTAGTCTAGCCTGCGGTCTCGGGTTCGATCCCAGGTTTACCATGGCACACACCAATGACTTTTCGATGCTTTTCGAAGTTATGTGTGTATTTATCGCAGGTTTATAAGTGTCCGGTTAATGGCAATAGGCTCGCCACCTATTACATTGGGACCTAAACATAAACTGGCGAAATGTGGGTGCTAGCACCTCTACCTACCCCTTCGGGGAATACAGGCGTGAGTTTATGTTATGTTATTTGAAAAGTAAATCATTAAGTTTGAGTGTATTCCCTTTAAATTGTAGACTAACTCCGACGTACGCGCTAGTGCTGGGCTCGATAGTGACGTGGATGCGCCACGTGTTCCGCGGGCCGCTGTGGGGGCTGGTGGTGATGAGCGAGGTGCGCGGCTGCCGCCAGTACTGGTGGGCGCACTTCCTCTACGTCAACAACTATGTGTACGACGACGCGTACTGCATGCCGCAGACTTGGTGAGTTTTGAATGTGAACCTTTGAGAATGCCGTAAGGCGAAACCGGTCAGGTCTAGAAATAAAGTCAGTGGAAAAGTACAAGTGTGTTATTCAATATGTGTAGCAGATTCCACCAAGCGCCATCAATCTACAGTATAAACTGGTGAGTTTTGTTTGGAAGTTTTGTACAATTCAATCACGCTCAAACGGTCGAATGAATGTGGCTGAAAAGATAGATTTGTATATTATATGTATACCGGGTGTAAGAAGAACACTCCCAAAGCCAAAATCCCCTAGTTGTACTTAAGATACATAAGCATTGGCATAAAAAATAGATTTGGAAAAAATATATATTTTACGATTTTTTTATTTTGCATTAAAAGTATTTTTTACTTTTCATCGTGTTAGTAAAGCTGAAATGACACGGTGTTTTTTATGTAATTACCGTTTCATTTAGCTTCACCAACACAAAGTAAATAATGCAAAATATAAAATAAAAAGAAATTCAGAAAAAAAACATAATTTTTTTTTTCAAATCGATTTTTTTATGCCAATGTGTTATGTACCTGGAGTACTACTAGGGGTTTTCGGCTTCGGGAGCGTTCCCCTTACACCCGGTATTAATACCTTGTATCCCTCCGGACCAGTTCACCAGAGTCCCAAATCTTTAGCATACGTTTTCAGGGGCTGTGGGAACTGAAAAAAAAACGATCTTATCGATCAACTATGTTACTGTTCTGATGAGCTCTTCCAATTAGTCCCATCCTCTCCTTTCCTACACAGTTCAACACGTGTAGGGCTTCGATGTCACCCTCTTAAAGTGCAAAATATTCCATCAAGATCTTTCCTATGCCGTACCATTAAGATTTGGAACTCCTTGCCAGCCCACGTGTTTCCCTTTTTCCTACAGTCCTGGGTCTTTTAAGCGGGGCTTCGAAAAACATCTGATGAGGTCGTCCAGCTGAGTGCCGCCATTGTTAACATGATATGTGTTTGTAAGGGCCCTCTTTCCGAGACTTTACTGATAGCTTTCCATCGAGGCAAGGTTAAGTCATAGTCAAATTTATTTTTTTAAATTTCAATGATGTTCCACTATCAATGGTTACCAGTGGACTGGCTCAATGGTAGAGGCTCACTTCCCAGGAATGAATCACGCAATGATAACCAAATACTCAGCATCATCAAAGAGTTACTCTCGATTGCATTCAAAACTTGTACTTTAGAAACTGAGGTCCGCTAATATTCGCTTTTGCGGGAAGGAACAACTGCCATATGAACTCCTATAGCCCTAAGAGAAAAGCCTGCATCACCTCACTCAACCGGTGTCATCACCATCATTCACATAAAGACGTTAGTCAGGGTCCGCCTTCCGGCTATTCCTCCTCCACTTCGCACGATCTTGTCCGTTCAAGGTAGTGAGACCCTTTGCACGCATATCACCCTCCACGGCGTCAAGCCAGCACTTGGCTTGGGCCTACCCCTTCTACCTGGACCCAGTTGCCCCCATTGCCAAGCATTTCTTACCCACGTAGCTTGGCGGTTGCCGCAAGACGTGACCGCACCAGCGGAAGCGGCGGAGGCTCACTTAACCGGTGTATCTGCTCAAAAGTGAGTTTGGCTAGGTCCTTCCATTTTGGTGCCTAATACACACAATCTGTTAGCCAAACATATTTCAAACATCAAACATCTCTTACAGGTACTTGGCAGCAGACACCCAACTGTTCTGCCTCGGTCTTTTGGTCTGTTTCATAGCTCGGTCTACTAAAGCAAGAATTGTGGCTCTCTCAGCCCTGATGGTGGTGGCCCTCGCCATCGTAGCTGGGCATACGTACTTTGAAGACTTGGATGCCATGGTCATGCAGTCGCCTGAGTAAGTTGATTGCCATGTAACTGTTTCCGCTAATGAGAAAGTGATACGATTTCAGAATGGACTGAGTTTTGGTATTTAATATAGATCACCAGCATAGTAGCTTTGGTAACTTCACAAGGTGGAGAGTTCAATTATATTTTATTAATTTAGTTATAGGTTTTAAAGCTTATGTACATGAGGATGCAACCTAACTACTAAAATGAGAAGCGAAATAGATAGATAACATTCCTTTCACCTTCTCCAGCACAACACCTACCTCAAAAACTCACAGGAAAATAGCATTTTTACACAAACCATGTTTGATTAATAGACAGTGTATATACGGTTAGGCCAATTTTAGCCGGTCTATCACTCTTTTTTCCAACGCGCATATTAAAAAGCCATCTAGTGTAAAAACCACAAACAATAATACCCACAAACTTCACAACTCTCTTCCAGGAGTTACCGCAACCTGTATGCCACGAACCCCACGTTCCGCCTGCTGTACACGCGCGGCCACACCAACATCGCCACCTACGTCATAGGGCTGGCCGGGGGGTTCCTCGCCTACCACTGGCACGACGCCAAGATCCTCGACAAACTGAAGGTGAGTTGGTTTTGCGGTAGGTATATCATGGTCGGGTGGAGCCACCTGTCACCCCAGCAGAAGCAGGCCACGGCGACGGCCATTCCGGGGGGAGTCGGGGACACCGTTGTCCCCCCTCCCGAGGAGGGCTAGACCGTAAGGGATGGCCCTGGGTCAGGCGGGGTGCGAGGGATATATCGATGACAACCTCACCTCCGGCCTAGCACCACGACCCACAGTCGGCGTGCGGTTTTAGTCGGTTCGAGTCCGACATAACCTCCCCTTCCGGCTCCGGTAGGGGATAGTAACAGTACCTGTATTCGAAAAACATCGGAAAAAATGAAATGCTCAAGTGAGACTCGAACTCACGACCTTTCCCTTACAGGGGGAATGCTCTTCCAACTGAGCTATTGAGCTCGATTCTTGTTTTCCGAACTTAAAAGTTAGCATAATAAATGCTATAAAAAAAACATTCAAGTACTTATATTGTTTATTTATTCCCAAGTCTTCTCTACCTTCTCAGAAATTCCGGTGGGTAGTATGGCTAGCTTTCCCTGGGGGTGTGGCAGTGATCCTGTCCGGAGGGTTCTTCTACTCCGATGGACCCCGTCCCCCTATGCTATGGCGAGTGCTGTACGCCACGCTGTACAAGCCAGCCTTCCTGCTCTGCTCGGTCACTATCCTCATGTCGTGTGTCTTCAAGCTTGAGAGTAAGTACTAGAAACTTAAGGGTAAACGTTTACCAACAACACACACGTCTCAAAATATTTGTCATTATCGTTTAAGTGGAATGGGTGGTTGCAACCCCTTCCTAAATGCCTATGGCTCATTGATGGAGGCAAATAGATGTTAAATAATAGTACCGTAGGCTTGATTGCATCAGTACAAGACATATGTAAAAAGTCACCATATTCCTTCTTCCTACAGTCCCGGGTCCTTTAAGCGGGGCCTGAAAAGGCATCTAATGAGGCCGTCAAGCTGAGTGCCACCACTGTTAACATGGTAAATGTTTACGATGGTGACCCTCTTTCCGAGACTTTGCCTTTAGCTTAACATCAGGCGAGGTGAAGTCAAATTGACGTGTCCGGTATAAAAAAAAAAAAAAAGTTCTTTCTTTATTTCCTTCTTCCATTATTTTCTTGTTCCCTTTTTTATTATTTTCTTGATCCCTTCTCTCATTTTTTCCTTGTTCTCTTCTTTCATTCTTTCCTTATTCTCTTCTTTCATTCTTTCCTTATTCTCTTCTTTCATTATTTTGTGGTGATACCACATGTACCCAGCGCCATCTAGCGACAGCAAGCCGAACTACTACGCCACTACTACGTCACTACGAATCCTGCATCGCGAAAGTGAAGTTCGCGCGCTGGTTCAATATATATACAACATCCCAACAACAATCGTTGGGCCGCGGCCCGCCAGGCGTGATCACCTTGCCTGGGCGGAGGATCCTCCCTTTGTGTTGGAGGTACATCACACCTCGTTCCTCCATAATTTCCTTGATCCCTTCTTTCATTCTTTCCTTATTCTCTTCTTTCATCATGTCCTCGATCCCTTCTCTCATTCTATCCTTGTTGTTTTCTTTCATTCTTTCTTTATTATCTTCTCTCATTATTTCCTTGTTCTGTTCTTTCATTCTTTCCTTCTTCTCTTCTTTCATTATTCCCTCGATCCCTTCTCTCATTCTTTCCTTCTTCTCTTTTTTCATTCTTTCCTTATTCTCTTCTCTCATTATTTCCTTCTTCTGTTCTTTCATTCTTTCCTTGTTTTCATCTTTCATTCTTTTCTTATTCTCTTCTCTAATTATGTCCTTGATCCCTTCTTTCATTATTTCCTTATCCTTTTCTTTCATTCTTTCCTTGTTCCCTTCTTTCAAGCTTTTCTTGTTCTCTTCTTCCATTCTTCACTTCTCTCTTTCTTTCCTTCTCTTTGCACTGTGTGCTAGTCGGTACAACCAGTACTGATGATGGAAGCATTGCTCAATTCCTTAATCACCTTATGGCTCACTAGCTTTTGTCCGCGGCTCCGCTCGCATGGATGTCGGTTATCGCGACCAAATATAGTCTATGCCTTTCTCATGGTCTAATCTACCCCTATACCAAATTTCATCAAAATCAGTTCAGTGATTTAGGTGTGAAAGCGTAAAATACAGACAGGCAGACAGAGTTACTTTCGCATTTATAATATTAGTATGGAAGTATGGATTTACATGCCCGGTTGATGACAATTACCCTTATGCTTATGGTTTCAGCCGTGTACCGCGGCGTAATAGAATGGCGTGGCTTTACCTGGACCGGCCGCGTGTCGTACAGCGCCTTCCTCATCCACACGCTGTTCCAAAGGGGGCTGATGGGCGCCGCCACGCAACCGATATACATGTCGGACTATTATGTGGTAAGTAGAAACTACGCTTGCTAGGCTAAAAGGTTCGGCGTGCGGATTTAGTCGGCTCGAATAACCGGCCCGCCAACCGCTGGGTGAGTACCTTTAGGATTAAACAAGGTTTCATGGCTAAATGGTTCTGGTATTTTGATATTGTCCGTGTAGCGACTGCCATATGACCTCTATAACCTATTAGAAAAATCGAAGTTCTGTAGTTAGACCAGCTGTCGGACTTCTCAGTACCAGTAACGACTGCCATAGATTTGCTTAACGTGATCTTCGAGGTATGAGGGGTCTCAATGTCTTTACAATGGTCACATTTTGGGGGTGACATGGTCACTGCGTGATCAAGCGCTCACCTTTTGGTAAATAAAGAAAAAAAAAACAATGGTCACCCATCCTAAGACCGACCTAGCTAGTGTTGCTTAACCTAACTTACTGGGATACCACTTAACCACGTGTGCTAATATAAGAGCGTTTTCACATTATCCGATCCGATATCGGATCTGACACCGCTGTATTATCAGCTATCGGGGGTCGGCTATCGTCACCATAGGCAGGGAATTCATCCCCACACATTGCATTCGAAAACGGTACGCACCGTACGGTATGAAAAGGACTTCATCCCACGCACGCACAAGCTGTGGAATGAACTCCCTGCCGTGATTTTCCCAAGCGACTACAATATGGGGTTCTTCAAGAAGGGCATTAGAACAAGACTACAATATGGGGTTCTTCAAGAAGGGCATTACAAATATATTTGAGTGTTCTAGTATTGAATTGACACAGCATGATATAAACATTTTATGCATTTATAGATCACCAAGTAGTTCGGTAAATATTTTCTTATTAATGTTAAATAAAATTTTGTTAAAATTATGTGCACATGGTAAAAAACTTATTATATGTGGAGATTTTAATATAGACGTTTTAACCCAAACACGCGAAAGCAGAGAATTTACAGAAATGCTGTTAAGTTTTAACCTGACTCTACAATTTAATCAACCTACGAGGAACATTAGCAAAAAATGCATCGACAATGTCGCCCACAACATCAAAGGATGTAAAGGTGAAATCATAGATCTTGCGCTATCTGATCACTCTGCCCAAATATTTACGTGTCCTGTCAAAAGGACCTGTCTGCTAAAAAATTGGTACACTTACAAGCGCTGCTTTACTAGAACTAACAGAGAAAGGTTTATGACTCATTTAAAACAAGTTTCTTTTAACAATGTTTATGAAACCACAGATCCGGATGTCGCTTATAATTTATTCTCAGATCAATTCACCCAAACCTATAATTTATGTTTCCCTCTTAAAAAAGTCCGTGTAAGCCTTATCAAAAAACCAAAGTGGATGTCAAAAGGTATACAAGCCTGTAGTAAACGGAGACGAGATCTTCTATGGAGGTATAGAAAACATTCTACTGAGGAAAATAGATCAATTTTTCAAAATTACTCTAAACGCTATAAAAAAGTAATAAATTTGACAAAGAAATGTCAAAACAATCATTTTATCAACTCCTCTACAAATAAGGGAAAAGCAATATGGCAAGTTATAAATGACATTAAATATAAATATCCAAACGAAGGCGTAGAAAAACTTGTCATAAACAAAGAAACAATAACTAATGGTACATCCATTGCAAATTCATTCAATGACTATTTTACTGACATAGTAAAAGGTACAACAGATGCTTACGAAAATAACAAACAAAGAACTAATACGAAGTTTACCAAAATTGAATACAATCTTAAGTCTATATTTATGCCTCCAACAATTCCTCATGACATTTTAAAAGTAATAACCTCTTTGAAAAATACCTTTAGCGTGGGACATGATGGGATCGACACGCGAATAGTGAAAGATGTAGCACTTCTCATAGCAGCCCCCTTAAGCCACACCATGAACCTTTGCATAGAACATGGCATATTTCCTGACCTAATAAAACTGACAGTAATAAAACCTATCCATAAAAAAGACAGTAAGTCAATAATTAACAACTATAGGCCTATCGCTTTATTACCAATATTTTCTAAAATATTCGAGACCATTATTTACAAATGCCTGTATGATTTCTTTGACACAAATGGTCTATTCACAACATGTCAATATGGATTTATGAAGAATAAATCGATAAACTTAGCTATCTACAACTTTTTGCATGAAGTGCTAATAAATATGGACAAACGATCACCGGCAATAGCTCTCTTCATGGACATGTCAAAGGCTTTCGACCGAGTTAATCATGAAATACTCTTAAAAAAGCTATATGCATATGGTGTGAGAGGAAATGTGTATGAAATACTTAAATCATATCTCAGCAATAGAACACAACTCACAGAAATAAAAAGAGTGTCTTTAAGCAGTAAAACTGAGGTAACACATAGCTCTAATATAAGAAATGTTATTGCAGGAATTCCCCAAGGTAGTGTACTAGGTCCTTTGTTATTTCTTATTTATATTAATGACATGCCCAGAATAACGACATATAAAATGACATTATTTGCCGACGATAGTACCGTACTTTACACTGGTAGTAATTTAGAATATAATATAAACACATCTTTGACATCAATAATAGAATGGCTTAATGAAAATGACCTAAATATTAACATAGACAAAACCAATCTGATGCTCTTCAAGCAACGAAATATATCGCAAAACAATTTGAATATCTCGTACCAAAACACAAAAATTGAAGAAATTGATACTACTAAATTCTTGGGTCTCTACATTGACAATAAGGTAAACTGGAAATCTCATTGTGAATATATGTGTAAAAGATTAACTCAATTCTCATATGCATTATATAGATTACGTAAAATTAGCAATCAGTCGACGTTATTAACGGCTTACCATGGTTACGTACAATCCATTTTACGATATGGAATAATTTTTTGGGGGAGTTCAACATATAAGGACCATGTATTTGTTGCTCAGAAACGTTGTATTAGAAGTATATGCAACCTAAAACAAACCGATTCATGTGTACCTTATTTTAAAACATTGAACATTTTAACATTACCCTCCCTTTATATATACGAGGTTTCAGTGTTCATAAAAAGTAATACAGAATTATTTGAGTTTCGAACTAGGGCCCGAAATAGCGATAAATTGTCCATAGTAGCCAGCAGAACAGAATTATTACATAACAGCGTATTTTGCCTGGGACCTCGTATATATAATAATATCCCAGCTACCATAAGAAATGTAACAGAAATCAACAGTTTCAAAAGAAAACTTCGCATACTTTTAATAGAAAAATGTTATTATACAATTAAAGAATTTTTAGACGATGAATCACTATAATAAATAATATTATTCTATCTATAAAATAATGTAATGCAGGTTAAATATTGGTTCTGTGTGTTAAACATGTTAAATATTAATTCTATGTTATGCATGTTAAATTCTGAATAACTGCTCCTGGGCCTTTAAGTAGGTACTTAGTTAGTAAGTTAGAAATATTTATTATTGTATGCCCAATTGGCGAATCATAGCTGAATTTATTATTATGTGAACATCCTATGTACCTATGGTTTACAATATACATACTTTGAGTTTGAGTTTGAGTTTGAGTTTGAAAGGTTTCTTCAGGGTAGGCAGCACGAGTGTAACGCCCCTGGTGTTGCATACGTCCATAGGCCGCGGTAACCACTTTCCAATAGGTGGGCCGTGTGCTTGTCTGCCACCTAAGTGGTATAAAAAAATCGATATTGGATGATCGGATAAGAAAACGGTATAAATAACTATATTAAAATCTGATAATTATATTTCTTTATTTATTTTTATTTATTTATTTATTACATAGAAAACTTACAGCTTCAAAAACATGAATAGCGTTGGATTAGTTAGGCAATAGAAAGCCAGTAACAAGTTTTCGCTTATAGTCGCTGCGTAGGTAAAACATTGTGAACAAAAACATGCATTGCACAAACCTTATTTATCTGTCAACAATAGCAATATAGAACATCAAATTCTGGGTTTGAAAAAAGCTAAGCTCAAGCACCTTCTTGCCGCGGGCACACTAGTCGAGAAAGGGTTAATATCGTGCTGCTTAGATAGTCTAAATATATAACATTTTAAGTTCGAAATACATCGGGAAAAAGAAGCGCTCAAGTGGGACTTGAACCCACGACCTTTCCCTTACAGTTTAAGTCCCACTTGAGCGCTTCTTTTTCCTGTTGTATTTCGAACTTAAAAAGTTAGCATAATAAATGCTATAAAAATTTCATTCATACATTTTAGTTCCGCTACTATCCCACAGATGACGATACTATCGGCGACGATATTCTTGTCGTACCTATGCGCCGCCATCTTGTGGTTGTGCGTGGAAGCGCCCGCCGCTGACGTCATCCGCGCTATGCTCGCCCCGCGGCCACGCCCCACGCCCGAGCTCGATAGAACCAAAGTGTGAAATATATTAATTTCTCTCTTCAAACTTGTTTTATTACACCCTCCAATATGTTCCCTAAAATTTCCTGTCTTCCCCAATTTCGGGGAAATTCTACCCCAATGATTTGCTTCCTAGAGTCTACTAGAAATAACTAGTGTCACTGAGAATGAATGTAGATTTGTCACCGGTAGATCTGTTCTTCTCCCCCAACCTTGATGATCTCCTTCCTTAAATTCACCATCATTACCAATTCCTGAGAATCTACCCAATCGTAAGTATAGGTGTACCTGACCTAGATTCCTAAATTTTTCATCCTCCCCATAATTTTCTCGATTCCTGATGACTTTCTTCCTAGGGTAAGTACACCCGGAGCGGGCAATTCTGAATACTGGCGACCTCGTTCCTAGGGTATATTAAAAATCCCTGGTAATAATCTCCCATGACGATGACATAGCACCAAGGTCTAAAATATATTCATATCTTAAGTGTTGTCTTTTATTACTTCTTCGAAAATGTTTACTCTTAACCGTCGTACCTAGCATTTTCCTATTATTGGTGACTTCCTTCCTTAGGTACCTATACTGGATCCCACACCCGAAAATGCCATCTCGAAACAGGAAATGGCTATTCTGTTCGATTCATCTTGGACCCCTAAATTGCGAAATATAAAAGGCCCTGGCGCGCACAGATTGTTCGGTACCTAGTGAACGCGACTGCTACGCAGGAGGCGGGGGTTCGATCCTCGCTCAGTGCAAATATTTGTATACATGAATATGGAAGGCTATTTGCACTGGTCTGGGTGTTTCTATGTGTATTTATATGTGTACCTATAAGGTGTAAAAAAAAATTCTAAGCATGTTATCCGCATTCTAGATTCTAGCTAGTAATGCTTACTTTGGGTCTACCTGGGTAGCGTTGTGAAATAGAAATAGAATATAAATCTTTATTTGCAGAAAACATGGTTTAACAATAGTGATGGATTGAGATATTTTAATTAGTACAGCATGTTTCACCGTATTCGGTGTGCAAATGTATTAGGTACATTCAGTCTTGTGGTAGGTTTGCATGCAATTAATATACCTACTTAAATATTTTGTCCTTATAAATTAATCATAATTCTGGTCAATTACATTAAGTTATTTTTTACAATAAATTATTTGATTACAATCTACTAACTATATAAAAATAAGTCGGGTTTTCCTTCCTGACGATATAACTCCAGAACGCCTTTACCGATTTGGCTAATTTTGGTCTTGAATTATTCGTGGAAGTCCAGGGAAGGTTTTTACGGCGAGAAAAATTCGAATAATTCCCGGAACCGACATCCACGCGGGCGGAGCCGCGGGCAAAAGCTAGTTTATAAATAATTATTTGATTATATTAGTTACATTATTAAATAACCTTATTAAATTGTATTATTGAATTACATTATAAAATTTCATTTCTTAATTACCTACATCATGTGTAGAATGTTGTGGAATATTTAGGTATTATTATTATTATTTATAACCTATAATTGTTGCATTTGAGCTCGTTCACCGCAGTAGCACCCCGTGCTATCTTCAAAATACATCCAAGTAACGTGTATTTTTTTTTATCGTGCGAAAAATCCCCACGGATACCACCCCCACGGAGCCGGTGGTGGCGGTTATGTCGGACTCGAACCGACTAAAACGCACGCCATCTTGGGTCCTTGGTTGCCAGAGGTGAGATTGCCAGTAGCATATCTCTCGCACCCCGACAGACCCAGGACCATCTCTTTCGAGATGGCCCCTTCGGGTTGTGGGGACCACAGTGTCCTAGATGGGGACACTGTGGTCCCCACAACCCGAAGGGGGTTACGAGGAGGCGCATTTTTTTTGCGCCGCCGCCGCGGCCTGCTTCTGCTAGGGTGACAGGCGGCTCCACCGGTCACCCCCAGGCAAGTAACGTGTACCTACTGCGCGTACAGAGCACATTTTTAATAACTACATTATAAAAGTCCAAGATATATGAATCGTACAACAAAACGAGTACGTGATATATGATATAGGTCTAAGCAATCTTAGGCCCGTATTCTAGAATGACACTCAGCCTGAATCGCAATTTATCTGAAGACAGATAGTACCTATAGACAAATTCATAGGTTGACATATTGACTCTACAATCTGTCCTCAGATAAATCGCGATTCAGGCCGAGTCTCATTTTAGAATACGGGCCTTTCCGAATATTTAAAGTATTTAATATCCGAATATTAATATTATAAAAAAAAAACTAAAGACGCGAGGCGGCGTGCGATTTTACTTAGGTGGTTATATCGGCCCGATATAACCACCCCCACCTAACGGAAAGGGGTATCCGAGGGGATTTAATTGCGTATGCGCGGCCGTCGTGTGGATGTGTGTGACGTCACGCACTACATTCACCTCCCGTTCGCGTCTACAGCCCGAGGTCGTGAGCCTTTTATATATGTATGTATGTATCGTCATTATTAACCTAGGATAACCCTGAGAGATAACATTATACACTAAATAAATAAATAGTTCATATTATCGCTGCCGGATTGTCTGTGATAAATAAATTAGAGCTTCCTATACACGTTTTAATTTTACTATTAGTGGCTCTGCCTATGCCTTTGGGTATATAAAGACGTGAATATATGGACTACTAGACTTCGCCCGCGGCTCGGCCCACGTGGATGACGGCTATCGCGACCAAACGGTCGGTTGCATGCAAAAATTGCATTTAGGAGTCCAGAGTTCGTTCTGTTCTTAACGTACAGCTGCACGACTTGCCTGCACGAGAGACTTTCCATCAATCAGCAAATTTGCAGGTCTGTGACATTCACTTGGGGCCCCAAAGACTTTGATGAGTATTTTTTTTATTTATTCATTTATTTATGATATTATTGCTAGAACGTTGTGATAAAGATGTTACAAATTATGTCTTATGACTAGGTAGGTACATCATGTTCAGCCTAAATTGGGCATGCAAATTTTCATTATTATATTAAAAAAAAACACACTTTGGCGTACAAAAATACTAAGTCAAATAGAAGCTTAAAACACACAATTACACTTTTATCTATACTCTTTACATTTTATGGACAAAAATTCTGTAACTGAGTAGAAACATTTGTTTAATAACCAGTCTTTTAAAGATTTTCTAAATTTATTATAAGGTAAAGCTTTAAGTTCGCCAGGTACACAATTGTAAATATAACCACACATAGACAGGCAGTTCTTTTTATAAAGAACTGTTTTAGGTACCTTAGACAAAACTATTCTGTCTGGGTCGCGTGTATTTCTCGGGTACATTTCCTTTGCTGTTGTAAAGAGGTGCTTAATCAGTCTGACAAATTTTGCACACTCAAAAATAAACATACAGGGCAAAGTCAACAGTTTCGGCCTTAGTTAATCTAATGCTCTCCAGCAATGTGGACGAAGGTATTACCAATATTCTGTTGTTCTGTCATTGCCGTAGGAAGCACCTTTCGGCGATTGGCAGCCAAAATTTTCTGCAAGTACTATAGTACCGAGGTTGCAGCAAAATTTCAGCCCCTTCAACTCGGTTTCGGATCGAAAGGGGGCTGTGAGGCTGCCATACACGCGCTTTCGACGTACCTTGGCAGTGGTGAAAGTGAGGTCATTTTGAAGGTTGACCTGCGGAATGCCTTCAATTCAGTGAATGGGGATACCTTGCTGACCCAAGCCAAATTAGAAACCCCCCTATTTATACATTTCTTTGGCAATGTTATAGACACCCGACAAAATTAGTTTACAAGAATCATCTTTTAGAATCAGCAGTTGGTTGTCAGCAAGGTGATCCTTTGGGACCAGTCATTTTTAGTCTTGCAATACATCCCATCATACAACAATTATATTCAAAATTCAACATTTGGTACCTAGACGACGGGACTCTAGGGGGTGATGTACATACAGTTTTACAAGACTTAGAACTAATTAAAAATAAATTTCAATCTATCGGCTTACAACTCAACTCTGACAAATGCGAAATCTTTATCAGTGACTCGACAGACAGACCCTCGACTATAGTAAAATTTAACCACTTAGCTCCCAATATCAAAATTTTAGAAAACGCTACTCTGCGCCTCCTGGGGTCCCCAGTTTTAGAAGATGGGTTTCATTCATTTATAGAGGAAAAAATTCAAAATTTTGAAAACATCACAGATCACTTACAAAAAATAAGTGTTCATTCGGCCTTTACTATACTTCGGTTTTGTCTTTTTGTACCTAAATTTACTCATGCACTTCGTTCATCCCCGTTTTGGCAACATTTGACACTTTTGACCAAAATTGACAACATACTGCAAAACACTCTCAGTACAATATTAAATGTGGCCTTGAACGACCGAGCCTGGCTCCAAGCGTCCTTGCCAGTTCGCTTGGGTGGTCTCGGCGTTCGCAAAATTTCAGATTTCCAGCATTTTTGTCATCAGTCCACGGCACTGAGGAGTTAACCAGGAAAATTCTTATCAACACACAGGTTAACTCGGAGGTGTCGTGTAAGTCCGATGCCATTAATGCTTGGAAGGTCGCTTGTCCCAACACCGAGTTGCCTGGTAACCTTTTCTCCCAGAGACAATGGGATGCGTCGCTCTGCAAGCTGGTAAGAGAAAGATTATTACACACATCTTACCATGTTTCAGAGCGTGCGCGCCTGCCGGCTGTGGGGGAATGGGAGTCAGGCCTGTGGATTCAGGCACTCCCATCGCCCAACATAGGTACTATTTATTTATTTATTTATTTTATATATGTTGGACGATACCACTTTCCGCCTTGCCACTTGCCTTCGCTTAGGAGCGCCGTGCGTTTCTCCCCATCGTTGCCACTGCGGTGAAGCTGTCGACAGCCTTGGGCACCATGGCCTTTCATGCAGCAGAAGCGCTGGGCGTATATCGCGACACGCCTGCATCAACGACATTATCCGTCGTGCTCTTGTCACCGCTGGCGTACCAGCCATTCGTGAACCTAATGGGCTGGTGCGTGACGATGGCAAGAGACCGGATGGTATGTCGTTGCTACCTTGGAAAATGGGTAGGCCTTTGGTGTGGGACGCAACGTGTGTCGACACCCTTGTGCCTTCATATCTTCCAAGCACAGCAGGCTGTGCCGGCGCTGCTGCTGCATCTGCGGAAAACCTCAAACGGCGCAAATACTGTAACTTAACAGGTGATTATGTTTTTGAGCCGTTTGCGGTTGAAACGTTGGGGACATGGGGCCCAAGTGCCCGTTTTCTTTACAAAGATCTAGCAAAGCGGCTGATTGACGCCACACGTAACCAGAAGGCTGGTTATTACCTTGCACAGAGGTTAAGCATTGCCATTCAACGTGGCAATGCAGCCAGCCTTCTGGGTACGTTACCGGTCGGTGACGATGCGGAGGAATTCCACGACGCATTATGTATGTAAATATTTTATTAATATCTTTATTTTCTTTAGTTTATTTTATCTCTAGCACCTTGTATGATTGAATAAAACGACTGTTTATATTTGAAAAAAAAAAAACAGTTTAAGTGATTTAAATAGCGGTCTGCAAGATATCCAGGGGGCCACACTGCAAATCGCTCTGACGCATTTTTTTTGCACAATAAATGCCTTATTTATGTCAGTTGAGTTTCCCCAAAGAATCAAACCATATAGTACTGCGGCCACATAACCATGGTACGCGCGAAGAACCGTCTTCTGCGATGATATTCTACTTAACTTCGCCAAGACATATACAAATCTGTTTATTTTGTTACATATGTGATTTATGTGGGCTTTCCAATTTACATATTTGTCCAGAACAATACCTAAAAATGTAGTGCACTTCCTCGATTTTAATATCTTTGTACATAATATTAAGGTTTAAGTGTTTTTCGTGCGCTTTTTTTCGCTGATGTTACTGGACTGTTGCATAACTGTTTCAGAACATTAATTTCTTGATTTAGTTGTGAGATATGTTTCTTTAAATCATTATTTACAATTATCACATTTTCCAACTCATTTTGCTGCGAGATTTGATTATATAGTATCAATTTCGCGTTTCAAGTCTTCTACATTCGTTGCCACACAAGTCGACAAGTCCAGGCTTTTTGATAGCAATTCCTCCGACATAGTACTATCTAAAGAACCACGACGGCTTTCGGATGATGTTGTTCTTCGTCTTCTCACAGTGACGTTATTTACCTATTAACTGTTCCATAATACTTAATTGATTTAGGTTTGTTATTGTTGTATTTATAACGTGTTAAATTCCTCCAGTTCGCTAGTATTTAGGTATTATTCGCAAATTCGCAAACAATTCTGTACTTAAACAGTGCTGCAAAAAATCACACAACACAAAAAGAATCGTAGATGTGGCCTCTTCCTCTTTAGTCTAGGAAATAAACAACATTTTCGCTGGAAGGAAGAGTTTATTTTTATTTTTACACTAATTAAGCAGTATTTACACAAATTTTAATGGCATAGTAACCAACTCGATATACCTAGCTTCTTGTGTACGCTAACATAACGGACACTCACATATCTACCCTAATCATAAAAATGAAATAATCATCACTTTATGCCGTGTTGGTTCGCAGTGCAGTAGAATAGAACCACTCCATATCTTTCTGTGGGTGTCGTAAAAGGCGACTTTGCGATAGGGCTGTTCTTGATCCGACAGGAAACATACAAGGCCCCCTAAACGGTAACAGGCTCGCCTATTACGTCATGTGACCGAAAATCACAATTGGAGAGTCGTGGGTGCTAGTACACCTCTGCCTACCCCTTCGAGGATTTATAGACCTGAGTTTATAGATGGATGGTAAACAATCGATAACAATTTGTTTTTATTTATCTACTTACTTAAAATACGTTCACAGTTCATTGGCCTGCAATCAGCTCATGATTAATTTATACTCATTCCGAGTTCATTATTGTTACCTAATGCAATGTCAAAGTCATAAATAGTCAGGGCCATAATTCTGAATGACATCGAACTTCAAACGCAGACCTTTAGAAGACAGTGGATTACAATTTGGTTAACATAAAACTACATAATGCTTGCACCTGTGAATCCCTGAAGGGGTAGGCAGAGGTATATTAACACCTACATTTCGGTAACGCCAACGTTGTTAATGAAGAGGCTAGGCTGTTGATTGAACGGCTGATTCTACATACTTAACAATACTCACGTCCGTAAATACCCGAAGGTAGGCAGCACAAGTGTAACACCCCTGGTGTTGCATACGTCTACAGGCCACGGTGACCACTTACCATCAGGTGGGCCGTGTGCTTGTCTGCCACCTAAGTGGTATTAAAAATGTGGTCATTTACTTACCCAAAAATAATATGGGTAATACTGCTAATACATTCAACCATATTATTGTATGTTAAATTTAAACTCTCATTGATTTACATAAAATCACATCATAGGAGAAATTAAAACTAAGTAATAATGGATAGACAGTGTTGTCCGTGTACGCGTTATCAGCTGATACAAATTTAGCCTGGCCCCGCGACCATAGTTGCCGAAAAGTAGCCGAAACATCGGGCTAGAAATAAATAATCTTTATAAAATAAATCACAATAGAATCAGCTTCAATCAACAGTCTAGTCTAAGTCATAAAGATATCAAAACAAATCTGCAACACATACTTAATACATGATAGACAATAAATGTATACTGTATATTTTCTATTACGATTTATTTTATATTGTCTACTTTTAGCTGACGTTTCGGCTATTTTTTTGCAGCCAACGCTGTTAGTAAAGAGGCTAGACTGACTTAATTGAACGGCTGATTAAGCTAATTAAGCCAGTTGACTGTGAGATTCAATAATCGTTGCAGTTTAAACAGAGCAGTGATTCACAAATGTTGTGTTCAGTGAACTTCAGTGGGCCGCTTTAATCAACATGTTTATCATAATAGTCTTGTGTATATTGTTAGCGGGTTCTGATGCCGTGATATATAGCCTGACGGGTATGTCTGATATTGATTATCTACGTGATAGAACCCATATTACATGCCTTAACCTGTGCATTGGGTATAGATAGCTATAGTGTCTAGAATATTATTATTTTAATATTTAGGTGGATTTTGTTAATGTTATCGAACCGTGGTCAATCTTACAATAAACATTCTGGGCTATAAAGAGGAAAATTTGAAATGAATCAGGTGTGGCTCAATAGCTCAGTTGGAAGAGCATTCTCGTTCGTCCTGGTTCGTCTCAAACAATATGCCTTCTTCTTCCCAAAATATAATTGGTTATGGTTTCAAGAATGCAGATAAACATACTTAGATATTATATTTTGAAAAATCAAGATCATCATTCATACAAATTTTTACACTGAGCGGGAATTGAACAAGCGTATACTAATAGATAAATGGTCGTCAAATAGAAATAGTTGGGTACTTATTTAAACAATTATTAGTTTAATACTTATTGATATTCATTGATTCATTCAATACAAATAATTGTTACTGGGTCATTGAACTGGAACATTACATCTATGTAATGTATGCATATAGGCATACGATAAAAGGGGTCTGTAATGTAAAGTTTGCCCATGAACCTTTATATACTAACTGGACTGCGCACTATGAACAGAAAAACGAGCCAAAAGAGAGGCTTCAAGGTAGTAGTGCATCACTTTCTAAAGTACATCGACTGTTTTATCATGTTTTTATTACAAACAATGTTGCCGCTTAAGAATTTTGAAAGGCTACCAATGTCACTCTCACAACATTTAGAATAAAAGTATTACTTTGTACAACTTCATAAAAGATGGATATTGATAGTTTAAGTATTTTTATGCAAAGTTTCATCACAAAAACATAACGCACAAATATAGGCAAAATTTAAAAAAAAATACCATTTATGACCAAAAAGAATTACATTTACTATGGCAAGTTGTTAGACAGGGACAGACTACTACTTTTTGGCTAGCTCGTCCGGCTTGATTTTTCTACTTTCACGAAGACGATGAAAAATGTACCTTGTTTCATTGTGGTTGGGTCTAAATTTGTAATTATTGTATTTTACAGTACGCAATCCAGTTAGTATACAGATTCATGAGTTTGCCAAAGCATTGTCGCCATCTAGTAACAATGCCTGCCTGCTTTTGGAAGTTACGAGTGTAACTCAGTATATCTGTAGTGATAGGGATTGCTCTGTGAAAGTTCACTTCGGGATGGAAAATTTACTAAAAATGCCTTCATATATAGGTGAAAAACAGAGGTGTTTGTTCGAGAACCTCCCCGTAATTCATCCTCGGCAAAGGAGGTGGCAGTGCCTCTCTTCAAAGTTACCGCCTACGACTAACATCGAGCGAGGCGGTAGCGACTGCTGTCCGTAGCTGTCCACGTTTCCCGTTGATTAGCAAATGGTACAGTGGTGATAGGTAAGGGAGTGGGGAGGTTCTCAAAACCCTAGCTACCTGTTAAAGCGCTAATAAAAAGACATCAATAAGTGAAATTTTATTTGCAGCAGTTTAGACTATAGGTATGTTGAGAGTAGGTCAGGTCAGGCAGTCGAAACATGTCATAAGATGTATCAATTAAAATTTAAATATCTATACATATTGATTGATTTTTAATAGTGTGCGCTAGAGCATGTCTGCTTATAAGATAATTGGTAAGATAACCTATTTACGGACGACTAACAGAATGTATAGATAATAGTACTGCACTGGCATCTACTCGTACTAATAGTTAGCAAGAATTCATTAACTCTGGCGATCTGGCTCATTTAGGCAATAATCGTGATTTTTCTATTATTTATACAGTTTTGTATTTTCTAACCCTACAAGTACTCTTATAACGGGATATTGCAACGGGAACATTACTTTAATTGAAAAAGAAACAAATCTGCATTAATATATTATGTTCGGAAACTGAACAGTAAATAAAACAGTACTTTTATATCATCATAGGATGAATAAATCTGTTGTAGATTCCGAATATGCTCGAATGCCTCCCTTGATACACTTGGACCCTTACGAGGCTTGTCAGCGGGACGCGGATGCTCTCTACTGCATGTCGGAATACGCCCTGGTCTCGGACAAGCCTAGCCCTCTCCTCGATATGATACAGGCAAGTTATACCTAAGTAGGCAATTACATCTTTAGAAACTTGTTAGGTGGTATTTGCGATGCGTGATGATCCCGGTCACAACCAAGACTATCAGCCCGTGAATCCACTTGCCATTTTCTTCTTGGCAGGTGTATTAGTGAATCTGTGTATCTGGCGTCATAATTACATTTCTAGGATCTAGCCAAGTTCACCTGTAAGCTAGTCACCTGCTGTTTGACGGGCGATACTTTGTTTTGGGTGATCAGACGGCAATCACTCCTATAATAAAAATTACCCATATCATGGAAAGCAGAAGTCTCCTTCTTCTCCTTTGGTTCAGGATTTGTGCTCGTATGAAGAAACTACTAATACTGTACAATCTTCAATTTGCAGGAATTCTCGGCACATAAAGTTACACATTTCAATCATACTCATTTACACTATGGTATATGTGTCACACAGACTTGTAAAACTTTCTACAATAATTTTACGGACCAAAGGTTAACCCTTGAGGCATGCCTCAACGATTCCATGACAGACAGATACGATTTGAAGGTGAGATTAATAGGAAATCCACAATGTAGAAAGCCTGGCGTAAGTCCAAATAATATAGATCAATGGGACTTAATTGTAGGAATAATTTGCATTGTAATATTAATTGCTAACATTGTCGGAAGCATATTCGATTACTACTGTGATAAGAAACAACAAGATGGAGGTATGTATTTTGAGTTTATATCACCTTTCTATAAAATTTTATTTCTTAAATCCTATTCATAAACACTGTTTGCAGCCTTGAGATTCCTGATATGTTTCTCATTACTGCACAACTGGAAGAAACTCAGGAGTACAAATAATTATTACACAGATCCTCGTTTGAAATCCCTTAAAAGTTTTCACGGAATAAGGTAAATATTATCACTATTATCCCATATATAAAAACAATTTTTAGTTACATAATATATGAAGTAAGTAAATAAAACCAAACCCGTATCTACACTAGCAATGGATAATGTGAAAGATGATTTGACAAGGAAAGGAGTGAACGAGGATATAATGAGTATGTATAAAAGGAAAGTATGGGGTAAATCAAATAAATGGGCCTAAGGCAGGCACATATTGATGTCCTACACCACTCTACAAGACCAGTTATAGGTATTATACACATTATAGAATCTAGCAAAGTACACAATGTTCCTTTTGTATTTTAGATAACTTCTTTAATTTGAACCTTCTTGTTGTACAAATTCGACTTCTTAGCCATTAAAAGTACATTATTAGTATTTAGAAAAACGTGCAGGTAAGTTGAATTTTATCATGTCTTTTGTTTCAGGACAATATCAGTCGGTCTTGTAATTATTGTGCACTCTCTACTAATTGTAACAATTTCACCAAACCCAGAGTTTATAGAAGAGGTAATTTTTATTTCATTTCGTTTCTTTAGGATTATTATATTTTGTCAAATATACATTCTCTAAAGAATATATAAAATAAAACTAAATCTTTACAGAAAATGTCAGTTTATCGAACCAAAATTGATATTAGAAAACATAATTTAAAGAAACTAAAGTACTAACAAAGTAAAACTACAAGTAAAATACTGCTGAAACCTTAAGTTAGAGACCCACTTGAATTTGATAGCAAGCGGGAATTGAGGGACCCATATCATAAACTGAAAGAAAATGAATTGGTCCTGCCTGGGGATCTTTTGCTAAAGCAAAAGCGTATGCTATGCGTGAACAAATTTGTAGAAATTAGAAAGCTAAGGGCTTTTGTAACTTTCCAGGTGTATAAACAGGGTCCATACCACGTGCTTCTAAATGGTCCACTGATAATGCAAACGTTCTTGATTATATCGTCTTTCCTTCTTGTGTATAACTTATTGCTATACTACGAG
Source organism: Eilema sororculum (assembly GCA_914829495.1). Taxonomy (NCBI): domain Eukaryota; kingdom Metazoa; phylum Arthropoda; class Insecta; order Lepidoptera; family Erebidae; genus Eilema; species Eilema sororculum. The sequence continues at coordinate 22,184,505 of OU618549.1, forward strand.
AAGCATGTAATCTCTTGGTCCATGCTGCCTAGGGCTATTGCTTCAAGATGGTTAAGGTGAGTATGCATGAAACTGTACGTATAAGTATTTGTCTTCAATGCTCCCAATTCTGTTGTTACATCTCTAAACTTAAATTTCTCTAAAAAAATCTAATTGCATCTCTTTCTTTCATAATCAGATAAAAAAGGACAGATGATTTTATTCAAGTTAAGACCTGTCAAATTAAGACAGCGCCTTGTTGGTGCGTAGTAAGTTAAGTCGCATGTTCGTAGATGTCGACTAAAATTGAAGGGTACCGTCAACGCGCCGACTTAATTTGACAGGTGTTCACTAAAATAAATCATCTGTCCTTTTCTAAGTGATGACTTAGACATTAAGCGTGAGCGTAGGGCGCTGGCTGTCCGATGTAACATGTTGGCCCGTAGATTTGCACGTTGCACAGGACAGGTAAAGGTGACACTTTTTAGGGCGTTTTGCCAGTCCTTTTATACGTGCTATAGGCAGAGGTCATACAGCGCCCTGCGCGTGCAATATAATGATGCGTTCAGGGTGTTGATGGGGCTGTCGCGTTACTGCAGCGCGTCCGGCATGTTCGCCGAGGCGGCAGTAGATGGCTTTCACGCCATTATGCGTAAAAGATGCGCTTCTATCATGCGCAGAGTGCGCGACAGCCCCAACAACATTCTGAACACCGTGGCAGACAGGTGGGACAGCCCTATGTGGGGACACTGGATGCGACTACATAGACCTGTGGCGCAGTGGTCGTCCTAGGTTATTAGAATAAAATAAATATTGTCATTAGGTTAATTTTACTAACATTAGTTTATAAGATTATGTATACTAACAGAATGGACCCTGGTCTGAATAAATAAATATATTATTATTATTATATTATTATTTTCTATCTGAGAATGAAAGAAACAGATACAATTAGAAAATTTTAGAGAATTTTAAGTTTAGAGATGTAACAACAGAATTAGCAGCAATGACTGACTTATTCATTATTTTAGGCAGAGCTAAACCTACTCTTATTACAAAGAATCGGCAACTGTACCAAAAATTAAAAAAAAATCAGTGTATTGAATCAAAACTTTTTTCATCATACTCAATTTTAAAGGTTGCCTGGAAGAGATTGTACAGTATTTTTTGTATGACTTTTTTTCTGTTCATTTGTTACCAATCATTGTATTTGGTCCCACGTAGCGAGCCTATTGCCGTATTCTGGGCACTATTGTTTACTCGAGCCATGCATCTGAGGCTGAGTCTGGGCTGTATATATCTGTTTGAAGCTAAACTGCCCTATCCGTTAGTCGCTTTGTACGACACTGCATGGGAAGAGATTCAAATTCTATTCTGCCAGGAACCACGCGGCTTTAGGGGTAAATGTCTGGGACTTTAATTGTAAGCTATCTTGTCTGACTATAAGTTCAAGAGGAAATCTCACGAATATACCAAAAAAAATCGCTTAAAGTTATTAATTGATTACAGACTAACTCCTCCTTACGCAATAGTCTTGGCTCTGACTGCCACTTGGTTCGCCCACGTTTCATCAGGCCCATTATGGGATGTAAGTAGAAGACCTTTACACAGTACATGTCAGAAAAATGGTAACAGTGGAATAAAATTTGATGATTACATTTCCAGAGATATGTGGAGTTGGAAATGAAGAACTGCCGGCAGTACTGGTGGCGGCATATCTTGTACATCAACAATTATTTCGAAGACTCCGAATGTATGGTGCAAAGTTGGTAAACTCAATTACAGATTATCTTGACCATCATCATCATCATCATCATCATCATCATCATCATCATCATCATCATCATCATCATCATCATCATCATCATCATCATCATCATCATCATCATCATCATCATCATCATCATCATCATCATCATCATCATCATCATCATCATCATCATCATCATCATCATCATCATCATCATCATCATCATCATCATCATCATCATCATCATCATCATCATCATCATCATCATCATCATCATCATCATCATCATCATCATCATCATCATCATCATCATCATCATCATCATCATCATCATCATCATCATCATCATCATCATCATCATCATCATCATCATCATCATCATCATCATCATCATCATCATCATCATCATCATCATCATCATCATCATCATCATCATCATCATCATCATCATCATCATCATCATCATCATCATCATCGTCATCATCATCAACATTATCATCACTACACAGTATAAAACATAGTCGCTGTCGCTGTCTCTACGTCCCTATATAAGCTTAAATCTTTAAAACTACGCAACGTTGCTCAATAAACCGCTTCTATTATCGCCAGAGATTATATTATGTTCCCCATCACCTTCTGGCTGGGGTCAACAACAGTAAACTTATTCTGTTTGTTTTTACTTGCAACTACATCATTAACTCTCTTCCTGGTTGTATAACCGTTCACAAAGTTCATCTATATTTCCTCAAGTCTCACTCTTTCCTTGTAGCTTACCTCATCTACATCTAGGGCCTCCATAACAAAATTCTCTAATTCATTGAAATCTAGACAAGTTTCTCGTTACTCAGGTACCTTGCAACAGACATGCAGCTCTACTGTCTGTGCGTGATTGTTTTCTTGGCATGTAGAACATCTCTCGCGAGGAAGATCACCCTTTCCTTGTTGTTCATTATTGGAATGATTATCCCAGCAGCTCACGTCTTCTTTGAAGATCTAGATGGAGTTCTAATTGTATCTCCTAAGTAAGTAGTATTCTTCTTCTACTTCCTGCCCCTTCTTACATACATTTATTCCTACTATTTCTTTTAGAGCACTTGTGGATCTGTTCATCACTGATCCTCATTTCAATAAGATATATATAAGGAGTCACACAAATATTACTGGATACGTCATTGGCATGGCAATGGCCTACATTGTCTACAACTGGCAGAATAAAAAAATTGATGTTAAGAAATACCAGGTAACTTCCGTAATTAAATTCATTACCATCATGTCGTTACTCGCGATTGCAACTAAATGCAACTAATGTTCTTTGCACAACTTCTCTCCTTCATTTTATCTTGATTATGGCTTATCTGGACTTTTGGGGCCGTGATATCTGCCCCTTTTACACCGAGAGGAAAGCTAGTAGCAAAGCCTTATCTATTATTCAGTGGGTGTAATAGCTTGTAAAGTAAAGCCAACGAGACGAGAGAAAAAAGGTAAACAAAGCGACCATTACTGAGTTACGCTGCGATACCTAGCGATTATTTTCTCTGGCCTTGTCGCACATATCACACGTATGCGACAGTGCCCGAGCGACTGCGTGTTTCGTAGTACAGGAAAGCTGTTAGCACAGCGGTTCTAAACTATCAGATCCGCCATCTTATGAGCAAATTCATTCCTGTCTGGAATGCGCTTGAAGTGATACGTTATTATTTTCAAATAAAAATGTTTGGAACCGCTGAAACTTTGTTTATTTTTTTACTCTCGCTTCGTTAGCTTTATTTTAGGTGAGTTTGGCTTAACACTCACCCACTGATGTGATATAATGAATCAAATACTTCACCATTCTCCTGTTCTCTCTTTTCAGAACTCTCTCTCTCTGTTCCAGAACCTGATTTACCGCATTCTCTACTGGTCTACATTCCCCCTGGGAGTTTGCTGCTGTTATATTGGCATAATCTTCTACAACGACGGTCCGCGACAACCTTTGTATGTCAGAGTACTGTTTGCCTTGTTTATAAAGGCAGTCTTTGGCATATTGATGGCAGTAATGTTCATTGGATTTTGTTTCAAGTTTGAAGGTCTGTACCTATTTGCTCAATTACATAACTTTTTTTATATTGCAAATGAGTCTATGAATATTTGTTTAAAGATATATGACAAGCTATTTAATGAATACTTACGATTATATGACGAATAAAAATATGACACCATTTTTTCAACTAAAAATCCATCAAATTGTTAATAATCCATACGGATATTATAAATGCGGAAGTAACTCTATCAGTCTGTCTGTATGTTACGCTTTCACGCCTAAACCACTGAACCGATTTGAATGAAATTTGGTATAAGGGTAAATTAGACCTTGAGAAAGGACATATGCTATGTTTTGTCACGATAACCGACATCCACGAAGGCGGAGCCTAGGGCAAAAGCTAGTTACAAATACATAAAAAATATGACTAGATAAATAAATTTGCTGCTTTTCGTTCTATCCTCCTTCATTTTTCTCGGTCTCACTCTAACTATACTTATTTAACGGTACTGCCTTGGCGTTGTAGAAGATCATATATGATCTCTGATTCTTAGGTTCTGTGATTCCTGGGTCCCTTCCTACCAGGACTCGACGATTGTGGGTATTTTATCTAAGATTATCAAGTCAAACTTGACTTGCATTAACAGGCCTCTATCGCGGTGTCTTGGAGTGGCGCGCTTGGAAGTTAGGCAGCCGCCTCTCGTACAGCGCCTACCTGGTGCACATCGCTCTCACAAGGAATTATGTGGGTATGCAGACCAGCTTAAGAAGAAATGGAGTCATGCTTGGTGTAAGTAGATCTAGACTTATAACAGAGTACACTCCGTAGTAAATCCATACTAATACTATAAAGGCGAAAGTAAATCTGTCTGTCTGTCTGCCCGTATGTCTGTCTGTATGTTACGCTTTTACGCCTAAACCACTAAACCGATTTTGATGAAATTTGTTATCGGGGTAGATTAGACTATGAAAAAGGACATAGGCTATGTTTGCTCGCGATAGGCAACATCCACGCGGGCGGAACCGCACGAAAAAGCTAATATTACTATATTTCTTTGGTAGGGTTTTATGCCCAGGGTTTTGTACTCGTTTTCGAAATACATTTTTTAGATGACTGTTTTTATAGATTAGCCATATGCAAAAACTCCTATATCACCGTTAGTCATTTGTAGATGGAGCCCCGTTTTATGGGACTTCACGGGGCTTGGTGGGGCTCCTATCACTTCATGCAGGGTACAAAATAACCTAACAAGAAGGTTGTGACGCCACTCCCTTCTACCCTTATCTATCCATGTTGGATATCGGTGATATGGGTGAATTTCTCAAACGTAAAATTTTCGCGGCGTGACTGAAAATCATACCTTAAAGTTAACATATAGTAATGATTATTTTTTGTAAGAAAGATATCGTTTTTCTCTATATGCACGTATAAATTATATTATTGAAACTATTTTTGTGAGTGTGTAAAAAATGTCTTTTCACCTAAATTCTAAGCTTGGTGGCGCGTCCACAACCTGTTTTCTTGGGAATGATCACAGTTTAATCAAAACTTCATTAGTTTACTGAGTATACTTAATAATAATTCGATTCGGCATTATTTTAGCTATCTTCGATTCTGTCATTCGTAGTATTTAGTACTATACTTTATCTTAAAAATAATTTATAAGTTGCGTCCGCGGCAAATGTAAAATTTTGGTGGGATTTATAAAATCATCGAAGGAGTCGTATTGAAAGTACCTATAAGGACGACACTATCATCATTGGAAACGTTCAGTTGGGTGTTAATGAGCACCAGTGCCAGTTGTCCCCAGTCCCGTTTCGTTTTTCTGCCAAACACGTAAGTAGGTCGTTTCATAAGCATCGGACAAAAATATTGTAATTTTTGTGTTGATTATTTAAAACGGTTTATTCTCATTGTATGTTTTAATATTTAAGTATAGTGTACAGGTTCAGTATGTGTATTAAATTTTGGTAATGTAACCACTATATTCTAAATAGTATTTTTATAAATATTTTTTTTAGACGTGAAACTAATTTTGGTGGAGCAATTTTGGTGAATTTGGTGGGGTTTTACTAATCATCAAAATTGTATATTTACACCAAAATTTGTTTTCATAGTTATTTGATAAAGCTCCTACGTATTCCGACGGGCTACTAGGTCAGGTGACCTCTACGTAGTATATCCTGGGCAATGGAGAAAGCACCGCCTCTCTCCCTAGGTGGGAAAGAGGTTGTTGGCAGTTGAGGGTTGTTCGGAAGCTTTCCTAATTTTCTCTCAGATAAACCATTAGCATATGAACTACCCATACAAAAGACGGGCGAGTAGTTGGGTGAAGTCAGCTGATGCCGCATTAGGGACAGGCCGGTGTGCTGGAGTATCGTGCGCTTTTTCCGTCACCTGCTTCTACTGGCGTGAAAGGCGGCCTCACTCTTTACTACTAAGCCTACGCCGTTAAAACCTGCCCACCCTTCTTCCCTCCTCTCCACTGTCAACATCATTTGGCTTTTCTTCCTCTGCTTTCTCACTTACATGAAAGCTACCGTGGATGCAAGAGTGCCTCATGCAATCTTTTGCACGTGACTCCACGCAACAAAGCGATGAAGTCGAAGATGTAGGTGACACGCAACTCCTACTTATGTTGCGCCAGCAGCTAGCACTTTGCTATCGTGTAAAAGGTACTCAATCTTCTCCACAGAAGGCTTCTGACCTCTACCGTCCTCAAGCTCCTACATCCACATCCTCACATGTTGCACCAATCTATCGGCGTCCACCACCGATATTAACAGCATACATGGGCAGTTATGGAGTGATTGTCTGATGCTATCCAACCAAAATACCACGCTGATTGGGAATGGACTAAGGACAGATCACAGATCACAGAGACAGTGATAAGGAAGATTCTCATATTGCCAACAGCGGTTCGAACAACGGAATCAGAATCGTGGTACATGTATCGGATGGTGTAAACCTCTGGAACCCTTTTGAACCGCAATGCCCATCAGCTCACCGCGTGAGAAACTTAGTTGAAGGACTCCTGTAAGTTCAGAAATAGACATCACACTACCAACTTGTCTTGCCACTACCAAGTGTCCATGGCATATCTTCCGTCCACCCTTAGGCATACCGAGTACCATATTATGTTACTCCAGCAGCTAGCACTTTGCTATCGTGTAAAAGGTACTCAATCTTCTCCACAGAAGGCTTCTGACCTCTACCGTCCTCAAGCTCCTACATCCACATCCACACATGTTGCACCAATCTATCGGCGTCCACCACCGATATTAACAGCATACATGGGCAGTTATGGAGTGATTGTCTGATGCTATCCGACCAAAATACCACGCTGATTGGGAATGGACTAAGGACAGATCACAGATCACAGAGACAGTGATAAGGAAGATTCTCATATTGCCAACAGCGGTTCGAACAACGGAATCAGAATCGTAGTACATGTCTCGGATGGTGTAAACCTCTGGAACCCTTTTGAACCGCAATGCCCATCAGCTCACCGCGTGAGAAACTTAGTTGAAGGACTCCTGTAAGTTCAGGAATAGACATCACACTACCAACTTGTCTTGTCACTACCAAGTGTCCATGGCATATCTTCCGTCCACCCTTAGGCATACCGAGCACCACCTCTCCCACTTTGAGAATAACTGCCTAAATCTTTTCCCAGCAATCTTGAATAAGTTCGTCGATAATATTGGCGCCATTAGAGTAAAATATAATCCTTGCTGGAAGCAAGGATAGATAGAACAATCAAATGTTTTGCTTTTATACTGATACTACTAACAACTAAAGTGGTTTTGCCATATAAAAATGAAGTTGGTGATAAAAGGGTAAAAATTAAGGGTTATATGTAACTATTAAGTGCCAAATTCTAGAAAAAAAACAAAGAAATAGTATAAGTAATAATAAATAAAAAATAAAAATAAGTTGATATGCAATTTTGGTGTTAGACACCAATTTCGGTGTATTGAAAATTCAGGTGTATAAAATAAACAAGTAATTCCCAGGGCTAATTAGACTATTCAAACATAATAGGCATACAATATGTATTTCTAGCTAAATATTGAAAGAGATTACCTAAATACCTAGAAATAAAAAAAATCACCAAAATTAGCTAAAAATTCATAGATGTTGAAATTCACCCATATAGGAGTTTGTACATGTACATACGGCTATTCGTCGCAACGGCCCATCGATCAAATAACCCATCCATTACTTCAATGATTTATGGTTGTAGAAAAAGGTTTCATATAATTCAGACCAAATGAACTCCACGAACACGAGCTTAGAAATTTAATAACACCCCAAGATTTTTAACATACTTACCTACCTACTAATTACTTTAAAATTTCTTTAAGTTGGTATAAATCTGTGGCATAAATAAACAATTGGGTATTCTACTGACTAATCAAATTAGTTACTTTTTACTAAACATCATAACGACCGTCCCCTTATAGACGGATATAAAGAGAAGGAAAATTTGGAATGATTCAAGTGGTGCTCAATAACTCAGTTGGCAGAGCAGTCCCCCTGTAAGGGAAAGGTCGTGAGTTCGAGTCTCACGTGAGCATTTCATTTTTTCCAATGTTTTTCGAACTTAAAAGTTAGCATAATAAATGCTATAAAAAAATCATTCAAATATTTGGGCGCAGTCATCAAAATTCAATGTTTAAAAATGGTTGAAAAATCATTCATTGTTTCCAACAGTTCGTAAGAATGTTGGTAGATGGCTGCACCGTCGCCCTTATAGACGGATATAAAGAGAAGGAAAATTTGGAATGATTCAAGTGGTGCTCAATAGCTCAGTTGGCAGAGCATTCCCCCTGTAAGGGAAAGGTCGTGAGTTCGAGTCTCACGTGAGCATTTCATTTTTTCCAATGTTTTTCGACCTTAAAAGTTAGCATAATAAATGCTATAAAAAATTCAGTGCTCAATAGCTCAGTTGGCAGAGCATTCCCCCTGTAAGGGAAAGGTCGTGAGTTCGAGTCTCACTTGAGCATTTCATTTTTTCCAATGTTTTTCGAACTTAAAAGTTAGCATAATAAATGCTATAAAAAATTCATTCAAATCATAACGATAAGTTATTTATTATGAAACTTGTATGAAAAAAGATTTAGTGAGGTCATAAAATTTAATAGTCAAATCAGTTACTATTATAGGTTGGGTGGATGTTTAAAAATAAATATAAACTATAAAATAAGAACTGACGCAATTCTTACCACTCTTTTACCATTCTTAATTTAATAAGCTCGGTTAGATAATTTATTTAAACTATAGGATAATACCCAATTATTTCATCCCCTTTAGGTAGAAGTTGGCGTCACACTCGTGACCGGTACCTTCATAGCGGCATTGTTCTTCTGGCTGCTGGTAGAAGCTCCTCTCAGCAACGTCACGAAGCAATGTCTTTCGAAACAAACGATAGAACAGAAGAAAAGAAAGAAGAAGAGTTCCACCACCGACACTGAAACTTTTAATAATTCAGTAAACGCTAATTAAGTACTGATTTTGTAGCTTAGATCTTGTATAGTTCCTAGTTTAAGTTATGAGAGAAATAAGGCCCTGGTGTTGGAAGCAAGATATTTATTCTGTGCCCTGGCGCGTGTGGATTGGTTTGATCAAGTATTAATATAATATATCATTGGGTTTGATATTAAAGTCCGTATTGGGCATATAGCGGAGTCAAGCAAGTTATATGTCATTTGTAATATAATATTTATACATGTACATACTTACTTATTTGAGGCCACGCAGCAAAATTTTTAGTCTTACGAGCGTCGCGGAAACCTAATAGAATTGGTAGATTAGATGATAGAAAGTATAAGGGCAATATAAAATTTCTACTTTTAGTGGTGGGGGAAGAGCATTGATAACATAATAAAAAATAAATACTTTGGTCTTATTTAATATTTTTCAATTATTCTTTTAACTCTAAAATAAACATTAAAAAAAACGGGTTTCGAGTAAATACAGACATAGCTTTGCAAGTTTCCCTCGTCCTTATGTTACTCTTAAATCGCGGAATTTTGAAAATGGACACTTGTTAGCTTGTAACTAACCCACCTTATCTTAACCTGACGCGTCAAAATAAGTGGGTGCGCAAAAAAAATCATTCTACCAATACACCTGTAAAATATACCTGCAAGAACCAAGCGTTTCAATGCCTCATTCCTATGCCGCACCATTAAGATCTGGAACTCCCTGCCAGCTCACGTGTTTCCTTCTTCCTACAGTTCCGGGTCCTAAAAGCGGGGCGTCAAAAGACATCTGATGAGGCCGTCAAGCTTAGTGCCAACACTGTTAACATGGTACATGTTTACAATGGTGACACTCTTTCCGAGACGTTGCCTTGCCCCCACGCTTACCATCAGGTGAGGTGAAGTCAAATTGACGTGTCCTTTATAAAAAAAAAGATAATTCTGTGATCGCCGCCGTCTCCCGGTACGCCTTCTGCGGCAAGAGAAAGTTCTCTCTCGCAAAACAGAGGGCAGCGGACCACGAACTCTGCCATGACCACCACTTACTTATGTGTACTTACAGTGTGAGGCGTAAGGAATCTTGAAGGTCGAATAAGGTCGACGTTGTCATTTGATTCCCTTGGCACGTTTTATTTACGAAGATTTTTCACAAAAAACTATAAAACATTCAACTTTACTTAGTTATTAACTTGGTTGTCTAAAAGGCATCATTATATCAGGCATCAGATACTAGTTATTTAAAAGTTATATCAACTTTTTTTGTGGACCAAGGGAATCAATTGAATACTACGGTGACTACAACACTACCAAGTCTCAAAATTATCCTAAAACTAAGTTATTAAGTATTGTATTACTGTATTATTGTCCGAACTAAAGGTTTGTACCAAATATCAGATTAATCCATCAACAGAAAGGAAAGAATACCGGAATTATTATCATTTTGAGCACTTCGTTCATCAAGATCGCTCTGATGCGGACTGAACATAGATACATGGGAGTAGAAGAAAAACGATTTTAAGAGAAGTCTTTATTACAATCGAACACAACTTAGGTAAGTATATTCCCAATTCCCAACGTCATTGTCACTATTCGTCGTCAGCGATTGGTCTTCAATTATGAGAAGTAGGATCCTGAAAGGCTGTTCTAGAAGAGGCCGGAGCGTTGGCAGCGGCAGCTGGCGCCCCAGAGGTTGCACCGACACGTTAGAGAGTCACAGCAGGAGTCAGGTCGGTGGTCACAGCCTTCACCTCGCGCAACACAAGCGTTTCTGAAAGGAGGTAATTGGGTATACTTTTAACAAACATAAACATAAAACATAACATAAACTCACGCCTGTTTTCCCCGAAGGGGTAGGCAGAGGTGCTAGCACCCACATTTCGCCAGTTTATGTTTAGGTCCCAATGTAATAGGTGGCGAGCCTATTGCCATTAACCGGGCACTTATAAACCTGCGATAAATACACACATAACTTCGAAAAGCATCGAAAAGTCATTGGTGTGTGCCATGGTAAACCTGGGATCGAACCCGAGACCTCGTCTAGTAATTACTTAATTTGACTAGTCAGTCAAATTAATTACTTTTTACTAAACGTTAAAACGGTAAGTTATAAGATAACTTGTATGAATGAAAATTAGTGACGTCATAAAATTTAATAATCAAACCAGATACTATTATTAGGATGTTGAATGGATAATTGAAAAAAAAAAATAAGAACCGACGCAATTTCTACCGCTCTTTTTACTATTCTTAATTGAATGAGCTCGGTTATATAATTTATTTTAATTAAAGGATAATATCCAATTCTTTGGTTCAAATCATAGAAATATTAGGATAGAACGGCCAGAAGCAGAGTTCACCTACATTTCAAGCGTGGCAACTTTTTCACTGTAAATAATAATCACGAGATATAAGAAATGCCTCTATAGATTTTTCAAATTTACTTCTCCATGTTTATTCTAGAGTTGGAAATAGCACAAAATGGCATATCGACGTTATTTTTAACTATGTTATTACAAGCTGAACTATGGTACTTATAACGAAAGTACTGATTATGTGTTCGAAAGTTTTTATCTCATATAGGACAGCAAAGGCTAAAAAATTGGCCCGCGTTTCCCGCTCACATCGCCGATCTATCCTAATAATATTTCTGTGGATAGTGAAGTGATGAAAGATTAGTGTGTGGTCGTCTTACCTCGTTTTACGGAATTTAACTTCGTGGTGTAACCCCACGCTGCCTTCCTTCTCCCTTAGGTGACCCTGGTCTCCTTCAACATCGCTCTCATCTGTAACCAATTTATTTTTAATTGTTTCATCTTATATAACTTACCCAATATCTTCTAGATTAGTTCTTTTCATCCAAGCCTGGTTCCTGTTGCAACCAAAGCTTGCATTTTGAGCCCGAGGTCCGCACTCCTACTTCTTTTTTAATTATCTAGTTTATTGTAGATTTTGTGCGCGCAACTATCATCTAACCACCCAACCCCGACATGTACACACCCTTTTGGGGTTGGGAGGGACCAGACGGCAGTTAATCTTTGACAGCCTCTGCAGCTTGGCGGTAGCGAACGCAACTGCCACACAAGACGCGCGGGTTCGATCCCCGCTCAGTGCAAATATTTATATGCATGAATATGGCTATTTGCATCTGTCTGGGTGTTCCTATTATAATATTAGGTCCTTACATATGAAATTGGCGTTTTTCGTACTGGCCACTTTGATCACGATTTTCTCCTCTTTGATAAGGAATTCCAAATTCAAATTTGTACAGCTATTTACTCATGTATTTGTGCTTCGATGACCGTCATTCATTTGCTTTTTTTCTTCTTTTTTTTCTGTTTGCGTCACTCATTTTACAAAATGGAAAACTTAAAATATCGCATAATTTACGAATACGAGTTCCGCCGTGGCACTAGTGCTGCGGAAACGACTCGAAGGGTGAATGATGTTTATGGCGGTCATGTTGCAAAAGAAAACACAGTTCGTTTTTGGTTCCAACGTTTTCGTTCTGGAAATTTCGACCTGCAGAACAAGCCCCGTGGACGGCCTGAGACCCAAGTTGATAATGAAGTATTGAAGGCTATTGTGGAAGCGGATCCATCGCAAACCACGTCCGAGTTAGCTGCAGGCTACGGTGTTAGTGATAAAACTGTTTTAATTCACTTGAAGCAAATTGGGAAGATTAAAAAGCTTGAAAGGTGGGTACCTCACGAATTGACTGAAGCAACCCGGCAAACGCCTAATGTAACGCAGCAGTCGCTGCGTTACATTACTGAACCGGCACAAATCTGGCCAGACTATTACGGCTGATGTCTATTGTCAGCAATTGCAAACAATGATGGAAAAGCTAGCGGCTAAACAACCTAGGCTGGTCAATCGCTCCACGCCACTGCTGCTTCACGACAACGCTAGACCACACACCGCACAACAGACGGCTACCAAATTAGAAGAGCTTCAATTGGAATGTCTAAGACATCCTCCGTACTCCCCGGACCTTGCTCCAACAGATTACCATTTTTTTTCGAAATTTGAACAACTTCTTGCAAGGGAAAATATTTCAACTCTGATGGGGCAGTCCAAATCGCCTTCACAGATTTTATTGATTCCCGTCCGACTGGTTTTTTTAGTAAAGGGATCAATGAACTACCTATGAGATGGCAAAAGTGCATAGAAAACAATGGTTCATACTTTGATTAATTAAATATATTATATTTAAAAATTGCCTTTATTACCCGTGTTACTACCAAACTTACTACTAGTAGTAACATCGGTAATCGAGTTACTGTTCTTACTACTAAAGTTGAAAGTTGTTAGAACAGTAAAAAGAAATTACCCGTGTTACTACCGTAAAATTTAAATACAAAAACTAAACAAAATTGGCGAATTTGTATTTTATTGAATAAACATGAAATAAAAAAGATAAAAACAAGCAAATAATAGTAATTTCCCATAAGATAAAAAATGAAAACGTGCCAATCACAACAATTGCTTGTGGAATAAAATAAAAAAACAGGCAAGTCACCGTAATTGCTTGTAAAATAAAAACAGCAAATGAACCGCAAGTGGTTGTTAAATAAAAAAGGAAAACATGAATTTAACCGTAATTGCTTGTAAAATAAAAAAGAAAATAGGCAAATCGCAACAATTGCTTGTGAAATAAAAAAGAAAAACAGACTAATAGCCTATAATATATTTTCACAAATTGTCGATTTTTCCCAATACTGCTTAATTATGTTAGCTTGTTCTGAAAAAAACTCTGCCTTGTATAATATATAAACTGGAACTACATTCGATTATTTGAAATTCTCAAAAAAAAGCAATCAAATTCAGTTCTATGGATAAGTTTTCGATTCTTAATTAAATTCCAAATTATTTTATTACGAACTAGGTACGTGTAAACGCAACGAAGACCGAGATAAATTTATGCGATATTATAAAGAACTCTAAATATTAGAGATAGTGAATTTCACGGAAAGGAAACATTCCTTTATTTTTAAAAACAAACAACTTTCAATGAGAGATTCAAAGTTTTTCGTAAATGCCACAACTGGTAGACGAACCCATTAAAATCGGCCCGCTTATTTTTTTATTTTACAAGCAATTACTGTTAAATTCCTGTTTTTATTTTTTATTTTACAAGTAATTGCATTGATTTACCTGTTTTTCTTTCTTATTCCACAGGCAATTGTTGTGATTGGCACGTTTTTATTTTTTATTTTATGGTAAATTACTGTCATTTTCCGGTTTTCTATTTTTCGTAAGCAGTTGTTGCGATTTGCCTATTTTCTTTTTTATTTTACAAGCAATTGTTGTGATTGGCATGTTCTTCCTTTTTATTTCATGGGAAATTATAGTTATTTGTCTGTTTTTTATTTTTTTATTTCATACTACAAGTTCGTCAATTTTGTTTGGTTTTTATATTTTAATTTTACGGTAGTAACATGGGTAATTTCTTTTTACTGTTCTAACAACCTTCAACTTTAGTAGTAAGAACAGTAACTCAATTACCGGTGTTACTACTAGTAGTAAGATTGGTAGTAACACGGGTAATAAACGAAAAATTGTTCCTTCCATACAAAACGCCAATTTCATATGTAAGGACCTAATATGTACTTATGTATTTCCAAAAAAAAATCTCTATGTATGTTTATCCGTATTTTAGATTCCAAAACACTAGCTAGTTAAGCTTACCATGGGTCTAGGTAGCGTTGTGAAATCTCACGTTGCCATATGTTCCATGTATATATGTTCACCGAACCGAGATCAACGTTTAAATGATGATGATGATGTTTACCTATATAAGCGGCATTGGAGGGGAGCAATAGCGCTGCAAACATCAGTAACGTAAGAACAATATTTATCTGCAAATAAATAGGGCAGGTTATAAAAAAGATTAGGGTTTATCGCCCGCTGATTCTGTTGTGTCAAAACAAAACTAATTACACTAAAAAATCTCAAAAAATTATTATACACCCAGATTGTATAGTTGTATCATAGAAAAAGATTATTAGAGTGTGAGGCCGATTCCGGTCATTGCCGCCAGATTTTGGCCGGACAGTCTATGGCCGTGAGGCAAATGAACACACAATTAGCAGGCAGCCGGCCGGCCGACTAGTGCAAGCAATTTTCGACATTATTGACATAACATAGAACAGTACTTTTTTCATATATTCTTGATCAGCGGCATCTATTTATGCGAAATGACATGTAATTAAGTAAATGTTACTAACAAAATAAGTACTCCCGCCTTTCAAACGTTTAGACAACGGGTGTACCAATTAATTCTGTTAGGAGACGCTAAATTCGCTATTTCACATTTGATGACATATGTATCTTCTGAGTACCTCAGTGTACCTACAATCAGATCTGGTGTACTTCTTATGATGATATACCTATTATGTATATGGCGGTACCTATACCAGGATCGTAGCAAGTGGAAAACTGTAGCCTCTGCCTATACCACTGGGAAAAAGGCATAACTGTATGTATGTACATACACCCGCGGTCCAAATACTCACAAATTAGTCAAATGATTAAGTAAGGTTCCACATTAAAAAAAATAACTTTTAAACTCTCGCGTTCCATCTGTCTGTCTGTCTGTCTGTCTGTCTGTATGTTACGCTTTCACGCCTCAACCACTAAACCGATTTTGATGAAATTTGGTATAGGGGTAGATTAGACCTTGAGAAAGGACATAGGCTATATTTGGTCGCGATAACCGACATCCACGCGGGCGGAGCCGCGGGCAAAAGCTAGTATACAATAATGATAATAATGTTGACTCTGCCTGTAACCACGGCCGGTGTAACCTGGTCGAAACGTCATTAGGCAAATCAAAGGTACGTATGTACCTATACCATGAACGCGTCAATTCCCGTTATTATCATTATTTAAAAAAACTAGATCAAAGTCGACGCAAAATTACTTCACTACAAAATAAGTAGATAAAAAACTCACAAGCAACTTCATTCTGCTCGCAAACTGTAACTACGTGTAACTAGACGTGCTATTATGTTCCGGACTAATTTAACACTTAGTTACTTGTCTTCTGACCTCCCGCTGTAGGTAGGTATATCTAGTATCTAATACGTGACGCAAGTATACTTATCGCTGTCCCGTTGTTTAGATACGTAGCTACAGAGTCCGGGTTTTATAGCATTCAACCTTGGGTCTGATCTTCCTGACCTGTTCATTTTTAAGGTGCCGTACTTCGAAAGGAAAAAATGAAACCCAAATAGGATCATTTCGATGTCCATCTGCCTGTCTGTACCTTTTTCTTATAATCAAGTTGGAATTCATATCAAATACAATCAAGTCTGTAATGCTGTGAAAAAATTAAACTTCTACGTCAAATGCAATCAAAATAAAATCGCTGAGAAGATCCCTTCCACCCGTCCCCGTCCCAATAATATACATACATTGATTACACATTGTGTACGAGATGAAATCGACGCCTGCAATGTGATGCTTTACAAGTCGTTGCTGTTAAAGTTACAGGTTTGCATGCATGTAGTCAATTTTAAGCTCCGCTGCAAACACTCACATTGGCCGTCACGAGCCGCGGGGCAATCGCAGCCCAGGGGGCCTAGACAATGTTACATTCTATTATCTACTTCGTCAGTCGAAAGTTGACAAATGTATGGAAGTGACATTGGCTTTCGACCTGTCACGTGATCCGCAGATAACGAACACAAATTTGCTAGACAATGTTTTAATCACACGATTCCATGATTCGAAACATCATTCGATCGTCGTTATCTATACTTTTTGGTTGCTACTTCAATTAAAATGCGTAGCCAAGTCACACATTTTGACTGGTCCTATCGCTCGTTTTCGAATTTCTTGATGGCTACCGCAGCGAAAGCCCGACCCCTGTCGCAAGCGCTATATAATGTCGATGTGTGTCATATGTGTAGCAAGTAGGTAAGTGTGAGTGCCGAAATACGAGACCGTCACTACCCGACTGCCGAAAGAAGGAGGGTAATGTTTTTTTATTCAGTTATTTTGAGTATTGAAATTCTAATCATTATTAACTTTATAATTACATTGAAAACGCATATGCTGCGCTTACTATGGGCAGCGCATAATGAAAATGTTTGGCAGAGACGCCAAAGACGATATATTTCCCGGCGGGACTTGGAAAAAGTTGATGAGATGCCGGAAACATTATTTATAGAGCATTTTCGACTAACGTTTATAGACCTTTGTGCAGAGTTAAGAGTTTTTAGTGCATTAAGGGGATCTCGGGAGAAACCTTGGAAATAAAGGTAAGACAGTGAAGAATTGTACAATATCACTTGTTAAGTTTTATTGTTTTGCTTTATACTTAATTATCTTATTTCAGGTGCTATGTGCCCTTAGCTTTTTTGCCACCGGCTCGTACCAAAGGATCGTGGGTGTTACGTAGCACATGACGCAAAGAACTACGAGTCGGTGCAAGACAAGTGGTTGAGGCCCTTAATCAAAACTCCATCACGGGGAAAATGTATAGTTTTCCTTCTTATTCAAGTTTATATTGTCCTGCAAATGAATTATATTTCTTTAATTTACAGATTTGCAACCACAAATTTGAAATCCTTATTGTTAACTCTAAGTTTGGCGGAGCCACCCATGATTCCTATAGGTATATATGGCCCACAAGCAAGGTCGAGCCATACATGAGGAGTCTGTGTGAGTGGAGAATGTGTCTGGTTACTGGGTAAGACAAGACATTAAATTTGTTTTTAAACTTGTTAGGCTCAATACTATTACCCTATTTGTACTTACAAGGATATATTCATACTAATATTATTAATGCGAAAGTCAGTACAATATTTATCCTAAGCTAAGTGGTTGTTTCAGGTGACTCCGGGTATCCACAGCGGCCATGGCTGATGATCCCGACATTAGATGCTGCAACCGGGTCTTAAGCAGCCATGTACCTATACATCGAGCCATGTGCAGGCTCGTAACATCATAGAGTGATGCTTTGGCTTGGCTGACGTTGGAGATGCCTATTGAAACACAGAGTACTGCATTATCATCCCGAACAGTCTATAGCAGGATAACGCTTGCATGCTGTGTATTGCACAACATTGCTATTAAGGCTGCATTACCAGCCATAAGCGATATACAAGCTGTGGCTGTGAATGATAATAATGCAGATTATTACTCAGAACCTGCACCCTCCGATGGAAGCCAGAATGAGCTAATTCAAGGAAGAGCAATGCTCGATCATTTGATTAGCAGGCTTTAATTCAAGTAAATAATATAATGTTATGTTATCCATTTCATTTGCATACTCGTTTAGCAATGTTATACTATGTTGCGAAATAAAAAAACATTAATTAAAGTGAAAAACACGATTTATTTTACAAATAACCATACACAAAATCAGACCCGACGTTGCTGGACGGTCACAAACTCGCTTGTTGCCCGTTCGAAAGGAGTTGCTTGTGTCTGTCTTCGCCGCGCACCCCAAGGCCTGCGCTGCGGCATGGAAACTGGGGACATAAGTGGCCTTTTTTTTCTCGCCCAGCTGGAGTAGTCACAGGTGTGGTCAGTTGTGGTGGTGGTAGTACTGCTATCGGTTGTTGACTAGTGGACGGCGATATAAAATTGATGGTATTGGTGTTGGTGAAGGTGTCGGTGATGGCACTGATGGCAGACGCTGTGGTTCTGTCGTTATTATGTCTGCAAACAAAAATAGCAATAAGTATTGGTTTTTGTTATACTCGTAGTGGCTTTATTGAAATCAATAAGTGATATTTAAGTATTTATTTTACACTAGCTTTTGCCCGCGGCTCCGCCCGCGTGGATGTCGGTTATCGCGACCAAACATAGCCTATGTCCTTTCTTATGGTCTAATCTACCCCTATACCAAATTTCATTAAAATCGGTTCAGTGGCTTAGGCGTGAAAGCGTAACATACAGACAGACAGACAGACAGACAGACAGACAGACAGACAGACAGACAGACAGACAGACAGACAGAGTTACTTTCGCATTTATAATATTAGTATGGATATGGATACCATAATGAACAAAAATGTCCTGATCTGCAACATGAGATGGTGCAGCTGATGGTATCTGAAAGAATAAAAATATAGATAAAAATACTACAAAATAATATTATACAAAGAATGTATTGTTAAATTCCTATTATAGAAACATGATTTATATTCATCTTTTAACCTCCTCCGCCGGAGTCGGGAGGAGAGGTTATGTCGGACTCGAACCAACTAAAACTGCACGCCGTCTGTGGGTCACAGTGCTAGGCCGGAGGTGATTCACCCCGTGTTATCTTCAAAATACATCTAAGAAACCTTTCATGTCCAAGATATATGATTCGACCTATACCTACTTAAAAAAAAATTGCTGGCAGACAATGATCGTGCACATTTTTTTATTATTGTTTGCATAACATTCAAACATACAATCACGCATACATCACTGGAGGGTTAGGCAGAGGTGACTTAACACCCATATTTCACCATTTCAAAGTAGGTATTTGGTTCCACGTAATAGTGTCTGAGCCTTCCACGTAATAGGCTGATGTTAAACAGCCCTAACCCTAAATCGCCGTGTAATATATAATATCACCACATGGGAAGAGATGGGGTGACCCAAATGACCAAGTGACATTATATAATAGTTTCATATTTCATCTGCGGTAGCCTAGTGGTATGGGTAATGGACTGCTGAGACGAGGTCTCGGGTTCGATCCCAGGTTTACCATGGCATACACCAATGACTATTTGATGCTTTTCGAAGTTGTGTGTATTTATCGCAGGTTTATAAGGAATACAGGCGTGAGTTTATGTTATGTTATGTTCTGTCCATATTTCAAATATTTTAGTTTGACTGACAAAAACACTTCACGGTAGAATCTTCTATCATCATAATCATTATTACACGGTGCAAATAATTAGTATGTAAATTATAAATGGAAAATAATAAAACAACTCACATTAAATCCCTCTTCCTGGATGTCGGGGTGGCCCGCTACGGCTAGCGTGCCCATTAGTGCCAGCACCCTCGTCTCGAGTCTTGTTAGAGTATTACTGCTGTGAGGCCCACCACCAGTGTCACCAGCATGCTGACGTATGGTCAAAGCTTTTTTATTGTCTTCGACTTCCAGTCACACCTTAAAATGATAAATATATGGAACTGTACAATATTATACTGAAAATTTTAAATAACATTGTGATTATTCTTAGAAGCATTCATAAACAAGCCTACATTATAAGTTAATACATAATAGGATACATCAAAACAAGTTGTATGTGGCCTAGTTTCAGTATGGTACATACCTTTTTCCACTTTGTGGCGGCTTATTAACATCACTGCCAACCGAATTCCAGGTGGTTGCCAAGTCTTGCCATAGGTGGTACCTTTAGATGCCCTTTATTTCAAGTAATATTGTATATTTATCTGATTACTGCACCTTTCCATAAACTCCAATAGAATTTCTGAAAATGAAGGAAAGATTAAATTCTTCCTATGGGATATGTTTATTTAGGTATAACACATATTCACAAACTTTCATATTTGTAATATTAATAGAATAACACTTACTTAATCTCACTTCCAAAGCTCTATAACTAATTTTAAAAAACTTTAAATTTATAGATTTTGAGCCTCCCGCTTCGAAATAAGACTTGACGTTTGTCACTCTTGACAGTGATGATCGACAGACCGTAGGAATCGTCCACATAAAAACGAAAGATCATAGACAAAGTCGACCCTACGAATCGCTTAAAAGAACACGAAATGTGACTAACATTGTCTACCAATTGAGGTTCGTTATCGTCAGAGCGGTAGCGAATGTCGTAGTAGAATCGTCCCGGAACGATGGCATGTTGTCTAGGCCCCCAGGGGGCCTAGACAATGTTACATTCTATTGTCTACTTCGTCAGTCGATAGTTCATAAATGTATGGAAGTGACATTGGCTTTCGACCTGTCACGTGATCCGCAGTTATCGAACACAAATTTGCTAGACAATGTTTTAATCACACGATTCCATGATTCGAAACATCATTCGATCGTCGTTATCTATACTTTTTGGTCGCTACTTCTATTAAAATGCGTAGCCAAGTCACACATTTTGACTGGTCCTATCGCTCGTTTTCGAATTTCTTGATGGCTACCGCAGCGAAAGCCCGACCCCTGTCGCAAGCGCTATATAATGTCGATGTGTGTCATATATGTAGCAAGTAGGTAAGTGTGAGTGCCGAAACACGAGATCGTCACTACCCGACAGCCGAAAGAAGGAGGGTAATGTTTTTTTATTCAGTTATTTTGAGTATTGAAATTCTAATCATTATTAACTTTATAATTACATTGAAAACGCATATGCTGCGCTTACTAGGGGCAGCGCATAATGAAAATGTTTGGCAGAGACGCCAAAGACGATATATTTCCTGGCGGGACTTGGAAAAAGTTGATGAGATGCCGGAAACATTATTTATAGAGCATTTTCGACTAACGTTTATAGACCTTTGTGCAGAGTTAAGAGTTTTTAGTGCATTAAGGGGATCTCGGGAGAAACCTTGGAAATAAAGGTAAGACAGTGAAGAATTGTACAATATCACTTGTTAAGTTTTATTGTTTTGCTTTATACTTAATTATCTTATTTCAGGTGCTATGTGCCCTTAGTTTTTTTGCCACCGGCTCGTACCAAAGGATCGTGGGTGTTACGTAGCACATGACGCAAAGAACTACGAGTCGGTGCATTAAACAAGTGGTTGAGGCCCTTAATCAAAACTCCATCATGGGGAAAATGTATAGTTTTCCTTCTTATTCAAGTTTATATTGTCCTGCAAATGAATTATATTTCTTTAATTTACAGATTTGCAACCACAAATTTGAAATCCTTATTGTTAACTCTAAGTTTGGCGGAGCCACCCATGATTCCTATAGGTATATATGGCCCACAAGCAAGGTCGAGCCATACATGAGGAGTCTGTGTGAGTGGAGAATGTGTCTGGTTACTGGGTAAGACAAGACATTAAATTTGTTTTTAAACTTGTTAGGCTCAATACTATTACCCTATTTGTACTTACAAGGATATATTCATACTAATATTATTAATGCGAAAGCCAGTACAATATTTATCCTAAGCTAAGTGGTTGTTTCAGGTGACTCCGGGTATCCACAGCGGCCATGGCTGATGATCCCGACATTAGATGCTGCAACCGGGTCTTAAGCAGCCATGTACCTATACATAGAGCCATGTGCAGGCTCGTAACATCATAGAGCGATGCTTTGGCTTGGCTGACGTTGGAGATGCCTATTGAAACACAGAGTACTGCATTATCATCCCGAACAGTCTATAGCAGGATAACGCTTGCATGCTGTGTATTGCACAACATTGCTATTAAGGCTGCATTACCAGCCATAAGCGATATCCAAGCTGTGGCTGTGAATGATAATAGTGCAGATTTTTACTCAGAACCTGCACCCTCCGATGGAAGCCAGAATGAGCTAATTCAAGGAAGAGCAATGCTCGATCATTTGATTAGCAGGCTTTAATTCAAGTAAATAATATAATGTTATGTTATCCATTTCATTTGCATACTCGTTTAGCAATGTTATACTATGTTGCGAAATAAAAAAACATTAATTAAAGTGAAAAACACGATTTATTTTACAAATAACCATACACAAAATCAGACCCGACGTTGCTCGACGGTCACAAACTCGCTTGTTGCCCGTTCGAAAGGAGTTGCTTGTGTCTGTCTTCGCCGCGCACCCCGAGGCCTGCGCTGCGGCATGGAAACTGGGGACATAAGTGGCCTTTTTTTTTCTCGCCCAGCTGGAGTAGTCACAGGTGTGGTCAGTCGTGGTGGTGGTAGTACTGCTATCGGTTGTTGACTAGTGGACGGGCGATATAAAATTGATGGCATTGGTGTTGGCGAAGGTGTTGGTGATGGCACTGATGGCAGACGCTGTGGTTCTGTCGTTATTATGTCTGCAAACAAAAATAGCAATAAGTATTGGTTTTTGTTATACTCGTAGTGGCTTTATTGAAATCAATAAGTGATATTTAAGTATTTATTTTACACTAGCTTTTGCCCGCGGCTCCGCCCGCGTGGATGTCGGTTATCGCGACCAAACATAGCCTATGTCCTTTCTCATGGTCTAATCTACCCCTATACCAAATTTCATTAAAATCGGTTCAGTGGCTTAGGCGTGAAAGCGTAACATACAGACAGACAGACAGACAGACAGAGTTACTTTCGCATTTATAATATTAGTATGGATATGGATACCATAATGAACAAAAATGTCCTGATCTGCAACATGAGATGGTGCAGCTGATGGTATCTGAAAGAATAAAAAGATAGATAAAAATACTACAAAATAATATTATGTAAAGTATGTATTGTTAAATTCCTATTATAGAAACTATTTGGTTTATATTCATTTTTAACTTTTTTTTCGTGCGAAAATCCCCGCGGACACCTCCTCCGCCGGAGCCGGGAGGAGAGGTTATGTCGGACTAGAACCAACTAAAACTGCACGCCGTCTGTGGGTCGCAGTGCTAGGCCGGAGGTGAGGTTCACCCCGTGATATCTTCAAAATACATCTAAGAAACCTTTCATGTCCAAGATATATGATTCGACCTATACCTACTTAAAAAAAAATTGCTGGCAGACAATGATAGTGCACATTTTTTTATTATTGTTTGCATAACATACAAACATACAATCACGCATACATCACTGGAGGGTTAGGCAGAGGTGACTTAACACCCATATTTCACCATTTCAAAGTAGGTATTTGGTTCCACGTAATAGTGTCTGAGCCTAAGCATTTGTTGACTTGAGCCCTGCATTTGAGGCTGAGTCTGGGCCGTATATATCGGGCTGATGTTAAACAGCCCTAACCCTAAATCGCCTTGTAATATATAATATCACCACATGGGAAGAGATGGGGTGACCCAAATGACCAAGTGACATTATATAATAGTTTCATATTTCATCTGCGGTAGCCTAGTGGTATGGGTAATGGACTGCTGAGACGAGGTCTCGGGTTCGATCCCAGGTATACCATGGCATACACCAATGACTTTTTGATGCTTTTCGAAGTTGTGTGTATTTATCGCAGGTTTATAAGGAATACAGGCGTGAGTTTATGTTATGTTATGTTCTGTCCATATTTCAAATATTTTAGTTTGACTGAAAAAATCACTTCACGGTAGAATCTTCTATCATCATAATCATTATTACACCGTGCAAATAATTAGTATGTAAATTATAAATGGAAAATAATAAAACAACTCACATTAAATCCCTGTTCCTGGATGTCGGGGTGGCCCGCTACGGCTAGCGTGCCCATTAGTGCCAGCACCCTCGTCTCGAGTCTTTTTAGAGTATTACTGCTGTGAGGCCCACCACCAGTGCCACCAGCATGCTGACGTATGGTCAAAGCTTTTTTATTGTCTTCGACTTCCAGTCACACCTTAAAATGATAAATATATGGAACTGTACAATATTATACTGAAAATTTTAAATAACATTGTGATTATTCTTAGAAGCATCCATAAACAAGCCTACATTATAAGTTAATACATAATAGGATACATCAAAACAAGTTGTATGTGGCCTAGTTTCAGTATGGTACATACCTTTTTCCACTTTGTGGCGGCTTATTAACATCACTAGCAACCGAATTCCAGGTGGTTGCCAAGTCTTGCCATAGCTGGTCTACCTTTAGATGCCCTTTATTTCAAGTAATATTGTATATTTCTCTGATTACTGCACCTTTCCATAAACTCCAATAGAATTTCTGAAAATGAAGGAAAGATTAAATTCTTCCTATGGGATATGTTTATTTAGGTATAACACATATTCACAACTTTCATATTTGTAATATTAATAGAATAACACTTACTTAATCTCACTTCCAAAGCTCTATAACTAATTTTAAAAAACTTTAAATTTATAGATTTTGAGCCTCCCGCTTCGAAATAAGACTTGACATTTGTCACTCTTGACAGTGATGATCGACAGACCGTAGGAATCGTCCACATAAAAACGAAAGATCATAGACAAAGTCGACCCTACGAATCGCTTAAAAGAACACGAAATGTGATTAACATTGTCTACCAATTGAGGTTCGTTATCGTCAGAGCGGTAGCGAATGTCGTAGTGGAATCGTCCCGGAACGATGGCATGTTGTCTAGGCCCCCTGAACTGTTATTATAGTGTGTTTCCCTATAAGTACTTAGCCCCCCAGGGGGCCTAGACAACATGCCATCGTTCCGGGACGATTCCACTACGACATTCGCTACCGCTCTGACGATAACGAACCTCAATTGGTAGACAATGTTAATCACATTTCGTGTTCTTTTAAGCGATTCGTAGGGTCGACTTTGTCTATGATCTTTCGTTTTTATGTGGACGATTCCTACGGTCTGTCGATCATCACTGTCAAGAGTGACAAATGTCAAGTCTTATTTCGAAGCGGGAGGCTCAAAATCTATAAATTTAAAGTTTTTTAAAATTAGTTATAGAGCTTTGGAAGTGAGATTAAGTAAGTGTTATTCTATTAATATTACAAATATGAAAGTTGTGAATATGTGTTATACCTAAATAAACATATCCCATAGGAAGAATTTAATCTTTCCTTCATTTTCAGAAATTCTATTGGAGTTTATGGAAAGGTGCAGTAATCAGAGAAATATACAATATTACTTGAAATAAAGGGCATCTAAAGGTAGACCAGCTATGGCAAGACTTGGCAACCACCTGGAATTCGGTTGCTAGTGATGTTAATAAGCCGCCACAAAGTGGAAAAAGGTATGTACCATACTGAAACTAGGCCACATACAACTTGTTTTGATGTATCCTATTATGTATTAACTTATAATGTAGGCTTGTTTATGGATGCTTCTAAGAATAATCACAATGTTATTTAAAATTTTCAGTATAATATTGTACAGTTCCATATATTTATCATTTTAAGGTGTGACTGGAAGTCGAAGACAATAAAAAAGCTTTGACCATACGTCAGCATGCTGGTGGCACTGGTGGTGGGCCTCACAGCAGTAATACTCTAAAAAGACTCGAGACGAGGGTGCTGGCACTAATGGGCACGCTAGCCGTAGCGGGCCACCCCGACATCCAGGAACAGGGATTTAATGTGAGTTGTTTTATTATTTTCCATTTATAATTTACATACTAATTATTTGCACGGTGTAATAATGATTATGATGATAGAAGATTCTACCGTGAAGTGATTTTTTCAGTCAAACTAAAATATTTGAAATATGGACAGAACATAACATAACATAAACTCACGCCTGTATTCCTTATAAACCTGCGATAAATACACACAACTTCGAAAAGCATCAAAAAGTCATTGGTGTATGCCATGGTATACCTGGGATCGAACCCGAGACCTCGTCTCAGCAGTCCATTACCCATACCACTAGGCTACCGCAGATGAAATATGAAACTATTATATAATGTCACTTGGTCATTTGGGTCACCCCATCTCTTCCCATGTGGTGATATTATATATTACAAGGCGATTTAGGGTTAGGGCTGTTTAACATCAGCCCGATATATACGGCCCAGACTCAGCCTCAAATGCAGGGCTCAAGTCAACAAATGCTTAGGCTCAGACACTATTACGTGGAACCAAATACCTACTTTGAAATGGTGAAATATGGGTGTTAAGTCACCTCTGCCTAACCCTCCAGTGATGTATGCGTGATTGTATGTTTGTATGTTATGCAAACAATAATAAAAAAATGTGCACTATCATTGTCTGCCAGCAATTTTTTTTTAAGTAGGTATAGGTCGAATCATATATCTTGGACATGAAAGGTTTCTTAGATGTATTTTGAAGATATCACGGGGTGAACCTCACCTCCGGCCTAGCACTGCGACCCACAGACGGCGTGCAGTTTTAGTTGGTTCTAGTCCGACATAACCTCTCCTCCCGGCTCCGGCGGAGGAGGTGTCCGCGGGGATTTTCGCACGAAAAAAAAGTTAAAAATGAATATAAACCAAATAGTTTCTATAATAGGAATTTAACAATACATACTTTACATAATATTATTTTGTAGTATTTTTATCTATCTTTTTATTCTTTCAGATACCATCAGCTGCACCATCTCATGTTGCAGATCAGGACATTTTTGTTCATTATGGTATCCATATCCATACTAATATTATAAATGCGAAAGTAACTCTGTCTGTCTGTCTGTCTGTCTGTATGTTACGCTTTCACGCCTAAGCCACTGAACCGATTTTAATGAAATTTGGTATAGGGGTAGATTAGACCATGAGAAAGGACATAGGCTATGTTTGGTCGCGATAACCGACATCCACGCGGGCGGAGCCGCGGGCAAAAGCTAGTGTAAAATAAATACTTAAATATCACTTATTGATTTCAATAAAGCCACTACGAGTATAACAAAAACCAATACTTATTGCTATTTTTGTTTGCAGACATAATAACGACAGAACCACAGCGTCTGCCATCAGTGCCATCACCAACACCTTCGCCAACACCAATGCCATCAATTTTATATCGCCCGTCCACTAGTCAACAACCGATAGCAGTACTACCACCACCACGACTGACCACACCTGTGACTACTCCAGCTGGGCGAGAAAAAAAAAAGGCCACTTATGTCCCCAGTTTCCATGCCGCAGCGCAGGCCTCGGGGTGCGCGGCGAAGACAGACACAAGCAACTCCTTTCGAACGGGCAACAAGCGAGTTTGTGACCGTCGAGCAACGTCGGGTCTGATTTTGTGTATGGTTATTTGTAAAATAAATCGTGTTTTTCACTTTAATTAATGTTTTTTTATTTCGCAACATAGTATAACATTGCTAAACGAGTATGCAAATGAAATGGATAACATAACATTATATTATTTACTTGAATTAAAGCCTGCTAATCAAATGATCGAGCATTGCTCTTCCTTGAATTAGCTCATTCTGGCTTCCATCGGAGGGTGCAGGTTCTGAGTAAAAATCTGCACTATTATCATTCACAGCCACAGCTTGGATATCGCTTATGGCTGGTAATGCAGCCTTAATAGCAATGTTGTGCAATACACAGCATGCAAGCGTTATCCTGCTATAGACTGTTCGGGATGATAATGCAGTACTCTGTGTTTCAATAGGCATCTCCAACGTCAGCCAAGCCAAAGCATCGCTCTATGATGTTACGAGCCTGCACATGGCTCTATGTATAGGTACATGGCTGCTTAAGACCCGGTTGCAGCATCTAATGTCGGGATCATCAGCCATGGCCGCTGTGGATACCCGGAGTCACCTGAAACAACCACTTAGCTTAGGATAAATATTGTACTGGCTTTCGCATTAATAATATTAGTATGAATATATCCTTGTAAGTACAAATAGGGTAATAGTATTGAGCCTAACAAGTTTAAAAACAAATTTAATGTCTTGTCTTACCCAGTAACCAGACACATTCTCCACTCACACAGACTCCTCATGTATGGCTCGACCTTGCTTGTGGGCCATATATACCTATAGGAATCATGGGTGGCTCCGCCAAACTTAGAGTTAACAATAAGGATTTCAAATTTGTGGTTGCAAATCTGTAAATTAAAGAAATATAATTCATTTGCAGGACAATATAAACTTGAATAAGAAGGAAAACTATACATTTTCCCCATGATGGAGTTTTGATTAAGGGCCTCAACCACTTGTTTAATGCACCGACTCGTAGTTCTTTGCGTCATGTGCTACGTAACACCCACAGAACAGTTAAAGGAGGTTAGAAGGGCCTTGTGGGCGGGGAAGGCGCGCCGCACATATGAGCAATGCTCATATTCCACCGAAATTTAAACACAGTCGCGCTTTTATTGTAACAGCGTAAGAAGCTCCTCGAAAATAAAAGAATTATGCCGTCTTGCGCTATAATGACGTGTCGGAAAAGATGCCAAGTATGTAGTGTAGCCCGAGAAGGGATTTCTTTTCATCGGTAAGGCCAAAAACCTTAAAATACAAGTAATATTTGTAATTATTACAAAAGTATTATGTAGTTTGTAGACAAAAACGACATAATCGCAAACTGATACAAAATTATACATTGCTTGCAATACATGAGTGCCATCGTGTACTACGTGAGCGATCGCGCAATGTATTGCGTTCTTTGCGATAGTCGCGTGTGCCGAGCCAACGCTTGCAATATGCCGCGATATCCATGCGTATCGATAGTGTTGGCCAAATGATCCGTTATAAACAGTATCGATATTAAGTACGTACACAAATTGTTATTATCAGTAATATTTTAATCAAAATACATTTGCTTATTACAGTCAATAATAATTGTTAAATTTTGTTTGATGTCAGCCGTTTATATTGAAAACACATTTATAATTTAATTTTAGGTTTCCAACAAATCCAGATATTAAAAAATGTGGGTTTGGCTGAATTTCGATATTTTCAGTGAAGCGACTGCCCTCTGACCTTCACAACTTAGACAGACAGAGTTGTTGGACATTTTAGTGCTCCTGACTACCCGTAATAACTGCCATAGGTTTTCGTATGGCAATTAGGACCGACGGCATAGCGTGTTCTCCGAGGCACGACCAGATCAATGCAATTACCCATATTCATGCATAGGTACAAATATTTGCACTGACCGGGAATGTCATTAGTTGATGTAACTATTAACGCAGAATGAGCTTACTCTATAAAGTACGCGACTTGTGTACCAAAACTTCAGATACTATCAAAATTACGGAAGTTTTATCGATATCGAAAATCGATCTTTGGTCACCGTAACATGTATGAGAAATTTTTATTGCTTTTGTGCGTGTGTGAGTACACGTCCAGTGCAGTATTTGCATTAGTGTGACAACTAATAGCAAACTCGTGATTTAAGTGTGCTGATTTATTTGTGTGCGTAAACCGCGTCGTATTGGTCTATTTTTTATAGTGGAGTTAAAGAGTGGGAGACAAGCGGCGACACGCGTCCTAATACAAATTAGGAACTATTTCCTTTCTAACCTCCTTTAACTGTTCTGTGGTAACACCCACGATCCTTTGGTACGAGCCGGTGGCAAAAAAACTAAGGGCACATAGCACCTGAAATAAGATAATTAAGTATAAAGCAAAACAATAAAACTTAACAAGTGATATTGTACAATTCTTCACTGTCTTACCTTTATTTCCAAGGTTTCTCCCGAGATCCCCTTAATGCACTAAAAACTCTTAACTCTGCACAAAGGTCTATAAACGTTAGTCGAAAATGCTCTATAAATAATGTTTCCGGCATCTCATCAACTTTTTCCAAGTCCCGCCGGGAAATATATCGTCTTTGGCGTCTCTGCCAAACATTTTCATTATGCGCTGCCCCTAGTAAGCGCAGCATATGCGTTTTCAATGTAATTATAAAGTTAATAATGATTAGAATTTCAATACTCAAAATAACTGAATAAAAAAACATTACCCTCCTTCTTTCGGCTGTCGGGTAGTGACGATCTCGTGTTTCGGCACTCACACTTACCTACTTGCTACATATATGACACACATCGACATTATATAGCGCTTGCGACAGGGGTCGGGCTTTCGCTGCGGTAGCCATCAAGAAATTCGAAAACGAGCGATAGGACCAGTCAAAATGTGTGACTTGGCTACGCATTTTAATAGAAGTAGCGACCAAAAAGTATAGATAACGACGATCGAATGATGTTTCGAATCATGGAATCGTGTGATTAAAACATTGTCTAGCAAATTTGTGTTCGATAACTGCGGATCACGTGACAGGTCGAAAGCCAATGTCACTTCCATACATTTATGAACTATCGACTGACAAAGTAGACAATAGAATGTAACATTGTCTAGGCCCCCTGGTATGGTGTCAATGTGACAATGGCGCAGTGTTGTGATCAAGTACGAGTGTGGTCATGTTCGGCGGGGCTTATGTCGAGTGTGTTTAACCGTAATATGGCGGCTATCTCTAAACTTTTGTTAGTAGTTTAACGCCTGATATATTAGTCTCAGCAAATCTACCGTTACCAGCATATCGTCATGCTCGTTGAAAATGCAATGAAAAAAAAATTAGGTTATCGTTCTTGCGGTGAAGTAAGGTCACAAAAGGAGTCTGGGCACTGATCTGTATACTATACAATATAGTAACAACTGTATAGTACCTATACAGTTCAGTGGGTCCGGGACACATAAACTCTTAGTATTGTTACTGTCATCCTGTATCATAAGACTTTACACCTGCAGCTTGTCAACAGGGCAAAGTGTACTATCTATATATATAAAAATGAACCCCGATTTCCCTTGGTCACGACATCACGCCTGAACGGCTGAACCGATTTCGCTAATTCTTTTTTTGGTGTGTTCGTTATTGTTAGGAGAAGGTTCTTATGAAAGAATTTGCGCGGAAAATTAGAAATTTTAAGAATACATAACCACCATATAAAACAGCTGATCCGACATACGCCATGTCTAAATTTTGAATTTGGAATACGAATTGGAAAAAAATGTGTTTATTATTCTAATACTGCTGTATGATATTCTTCTATGTTATCTGACGTTTGATAGAGAATTGACATAATGCGAGCAAATATCGTCAGAGGGTGATTAGTAGACATTCTTCTGAATTAACAAAATGCCCGTTGCTTGGGCTGCGAAAATATTTATGGTGGCTATTTTTTATTTAAGTCGAAAAATTGATGGTTTATGGTAGTATGAACGCTCTTGAGCGTAGAGGTATATGGATGCATGGGTCCCATAGGTATATAGGCTCCGTAGGTGTAAGTATGGGCCCCGGTGACCTATAAGTGTCGGGAGCTCCGTGGGCGTATGGGGCCCGAATCGAAATGCTTTCCGCTCTCAAAATAATTAGGAGAATTTGATACAGCTAATTGATTCTAATTTCTAAGGCGAAACGAAGTTTGCCGGGACAGCTAGTACCCAATAAAATTTACAAAAACTCACGCGTAGTTGATAGTTGTATGATGACTGTTTTGATACCAATTTTTAGTTCAGTCTGTTGTGGTAAAACTGACTAAAATACACTAAAAATCTCTAAAATGTACCTATAATACATTCAGATTTTATAGTCGTTTCGTAGACAAAGATTATAATAGTGTGTGGCCGATTCCGGTCAGCGCTGACAAATTTTGGTCGGACAGTCTATGGCCGTGAGGCAAATCAACACACAATTAACAGGCAGACGGATGGCCGACTAGTGCAAGCAATTTTCGACCTTATTGACATCACATATATTCGTGATCAGCGGCATCTATTTATGCGAAATGACATGTATTAATGGTAATGTTATTAAGGCCGAAAATCTTTATCTGTCCTTAGTAGTCCTTGTAGTCGGTTCGAGTCCCACACTTAATGATTTGCTATCAAAACTGTTTCCAGAATCTTTTTTTACGAAACGACTATACTATCTAGGTGTATAATATACCATTTTAGAAATTTCTAGCGTATTTTTGTTAGTTTTGACAACACAGAATTAGTAGCATCAGTGTGTTCTAATAACAGTACCTAGTATTGTAGCAGCAGTCATCATTGTTATTTGTTGGAACTGTTAATTCTAATAAAACTTCGAGAACTAAATTCATATTCATATAATTTTAAAATAATATATTACATCATGTTTTAAACCTACCCTTTGATATATTATAATACTTACTTAGTATTCATAATAGCTACCAAATGAAATAGTTAGTAGGTATATATAAAATTTAAAATGTAATAGAGTGCGATAAATATAACAATTCTTAAAAATGTTATCCAAAGCAAATATAGGAGGGTTAAATGAAACCGAAATGAAATGAGCGCCGATTTTTCCAAGCTATTTTCACACATCATAGTGATTATTCATAGGTACAGTGAGCATCATAGTGATTCTTCATAGGTACAGTGAGCATCACATCGATCTCAATGAACAAAGTGCTCAAAATGATCTTAATTCCACATAAATAAATAAATATTCCACAACATTCTACACAACGCTATCTAGACCCATGGTAAGCTTCTATAACTTGTATTATGGAATCCAGAATGCGGATAAACATACTTACATACTTTTTTTTTGTAAATACATTCATATTATACATACAAACACCCAGACCAATGCAAATAGCCATATTCACACATACAAATATTTGCACTGAGCGGGAATCGAACTCGCGCCTCCTGCGTGGCAGTCGCGTGCACTACCGCCACGCCACGGAGGCTGTCAAATTCCTTAGTTTTTCTTCTTTCTCTCTTCCTGTATGTAGATGGATTGTTCTGATAACACCTTTGGTTCTGACCACAGAAATTTTATTAAGATACTAGTGCTGTCCCGGCGAACTTCGTACCGCCAATTTTTCCCTGCACCCGTGGCGTCAGATCCCGTTCCCGCTGCACCATTTAGGGGGATGAAAAATAGATGTTGGCCGATTCTCAGACCTACTCAATATGCTCACAAAATTTCATCAAAATCGGTCAAGCGGTTTCGGAGGAGTATGGCAACGAAAACTGTGACACGAGAATTTTATATATTAGATGGGCCCTGTGAGCGGGAAACGCGTGCTAACTTTTAAGACTTAAACTTAAAAAAAAAGACAATTCTTGTCATATGAATCATATGATACACAAACTTTCGAACGCTTACTCAGCAATTTTAAGACCAGCTTGTAATAATAACATCGGTAAATATAACATCAATATGGCATTTTGTGATATATCCAACTATAGAATAAAAATAACATAACATAAACTCACTATTCCCCGAAGGGGTAGGGAGAGGTGCTAGCACCCACATTTCGCCAGTTTATGTTTAGGTCCCAATGTAATAGGTGGCGAGCCTATTGCCATTAACCGGGCACTTATAAACCTGCGATAAATACACACATAACTTCGAAAAGCATCGAAAAGTCATTGGTGTGTGCCATGGTAAACCTGGGATCGAACCCGAGACCTCGTCTCAGCAGTCCATTACCATACGGGTAATGGACTGCTGAGACGAGGTACTGCGGTAGCCTAGTGGTATCACTAGGCTACCGCAGATTATATAGAATAAAAATGAAGCAGTAATTTTGAAAAATAGAGGCATTTCTTATCACTCGTGATTATTATTATACAGTAAAGTTCGTAAGTAAAGGTCGTTCTATCCTAATATTTCTGTGGTTTGGACTATGAGTAAAACTATTTAAACCAATTAAAGTTTAATTTGCTCTTAATACCTTAGTTTTAAGACCATTTTGAGACTTTGTAGTCAAAATATTTCTGACGCTGACTGTACATATTTCCTTAAAACTGAAGATGTCACCTATTCTACAAGTTTCAGGCTTTCTAGTAAGACGGTGCTATTTCGCTGTTGAGTGAAATGAAATAAGACAGTTGTCCGATACACGATATGTATGTAATCGTTGTGATTCATATTGAAAACTTAACAATAATAATATATGCACATATTGAGAACACTTATACTATTTCCACAGTACCTATTCATTTTATTGACCTGACCGGTTTCGCTTTACGGCATTCTCAAAGGTTTACATTTAGCAAAAGTTTTGGATGTACACTTTGCTAAATGTAAACCTTTGGGAATACCATAAGACGAAACCGGTCAGGTTCAATATAATAAATACTGCGGAAAAAGTACATACAAGTGTTTTCAGTATGAGTAACAATAAATTCCACCAAGTACCATCAATTAACAGTATACATATCTATAGGATGTGCCAGATCGATTAAGAATAAAGTGTACAGTAAATATCGTATTAAAAGTAGTGACTTTTTTCTAAAAAAAATAAAGGTTCACGCGGACACCCCGTGGCGCTGCTGTCGGTTTTGCTAGTGTGAAAAATGTTTACAACCCCTAAGTAACCGGTTCAAACTGGGCCTCGATTCTACTAAAGCAAAACTATTGACAAACCACAGAGATTGCAAAAAGCAGCAATACATTATAGACTTTAAGTTGATGCATCAGTTCAATATTAAATAACTGTTAGCAGAGTGAATAAAAGAGTGTAATGAAACTTTTGTCATTTAATTTTGGACCTTAGCGTATAGAAATAAAGTCTAAACTTTAATGCCGCTTTTTGCAATCTCTGTGGTTTGACAATAGTTTTGCGTTAGTAGAATCGAGGCCCTGGTCGCGAGGTCACCTCGGTCAATAAACTTTATTCTCAATCCATTTGGCACGAGACATAGTAATAATACGAGTATATGCTATCTGTCACAATTCCCGTATATTTCCTGTGTTCAGGCTGTAAGATTATATGACCCCCCAGCGTACGCAATCGCTGATGATGCCGCCGAAACGTTCTGCGAATAATTGGTTCGGTGAGACGGCTATGGTCTCCACGTTCTCGCACTTCCCCAGCTGGGGAGCATTCTCAGCCTCCACGAGCACCAAGGGTAAGATGAAGGATGCTGAGCGGAAAGCGACTGGGAGCATCTGAAAGAGGTAAAATTTTCTTAATATTTTACGATAAAAAGAGCACAATGTTTTCTCGTGCGCAATTCCCCCTCCGCCAGCCATGAGGAGTGATTATATCTGAGGCGCACCGACTGAAACCTAATAAGGCATTTTCCTCGCACCCCAGCTGGTCCATCTATGGCGTCCTCTGATATGGGTACCACAGTGTCTCTGTCTTCCGGTCTTGCCCTGGAAAGGGGTGACACTTTTCAGGGAACTCGTTCAGTTCATAGGTATCTCTCATAGTGGGTACTGAGATGATTAGCTCATATGTCATCTTCTACGATGTCAATTTTGTTTTTAAACAGTCCTGGGGTATTATTCTGAGTGTCATCTAGGTTCAAACGCAGACTTTACAGAGATGACGGTTACTTACAGTTGGTTAACATAGAAGTGAGAACTGGCGTAAAAGTAGATCAACTTAAATGTGCTTTTACAAACGCGCGTAATTACAAAATGTTTGTTACTAAAATCCGTGTGATGACAGAGAAAGAATACTAGTATCACCACCTCATCCCATCCGAAGGGAACCGTAAGAGGCTACTACTGGAATAATACGCAGACGATATCACTGCGAGGAAGGAAATCTCGAAATAAAACCCTGTACCAACCCGTCTGGCCAGCGTGGAATCAGTAGGCCAACGTCTGCCAACATAGTGAAAGGCTTATGTCCAGCGGTGGTCTGTGATATGCTATTGTCACTCAGATTAAAGAACCTGTGTGGAAGGTAGAGAAATCAGGGGCAACTACAGCCATTTTTTTTACCGTGAGGGAAAATCCTTCCTGGATGTTATGCCGGACTCCTACTGACTAAAAACCCTCACGGTAACGCCCAGCAGCCTATAGTTGTGAGCCCCGGGTAAGCCCTCGGAAGGATGTCCCAGGACTCCCATCAGACCTACGGCTACAATTGCGGCCTCGCCTAGGGGGTGCCTCGGGTGCTATCCCGCGTCTATGGGAGGTTTTCGGGTGTCATCCCACTTCTTAGGGGGGGCTCTCACTACAGCCTAATATATCTTACCTGTTTAAGCTCAGCATCAAACGTCTCCCTCGGGTACACCTCATTGACATCCAGGCCAAGCCTCTCTAGCGCCTGGGTCAGCTGCTCGAAGTAGTAATCCACCAGCCTGTGATGGTTCTCCCGACGGAACTCCTCGTCAGTGCCCATGAACTCCAGGTACAGCAGGTCCATTGGGGCACAGCCTGTGTGAACTGTTTGGTAGTCTAACACCATGGTTGTTAGACGTCCATCCTGAAAAGAGAAAATGAGATGTTCAGAATTTGTAAGGGAGTATTTCTGATGAAAAGCAGCAGTACAGCCTCTCTAGACATAGGGTAATACGTTTGTAGAATATATTAATTAACCATCTGACCCGGCGATTCGTACCGCCAATTATGTTCCACCCGCGTGGCAGCCGATCTCGTTCCCGTTGCACCGTCTTATACAATGATATAGTTATCTAAACAGCTACAGAAATAGACACACTGTCACTTCTGCGTTTATGCCGACGCCGGCCGAATTTGTTGACATTAATGATCACTGCTCCGTTCCCTTGAATAGTAGCGTGATGATATATAGCCTATGTGTTATTCTGATGTATAAGCTATTATTGTATAGTTTCATAAAAATCCATTCTGTAGCTTTTACGTGAAAGAGTAACAAATCATCCATCCATACATAGATCTATCACAAACTTCCGCGTTTATAATATTAGTAGGGTGTATAAGATTGACATATGTACGTGAACGACTGTCTAAACGTCATAAACGTCAAAATACGTGTCAATTCCATACAATCATCATTATATTCTACAACTAGCTTTTGCCCGCGGCTCCGCCCGCATGGATGTCGGTTATCGCGACCAAACATAGCCTATGTGTTAATCCAGGGTGTCAGCTAACTCCATACCAAATTCTATTGAAATCGCTACAGTCGTTTAGACATGAAGAAGTAACAAACATACACACTTACAAATTTTCCCCTAATACGAGTTACGAATAGGCAGTCGATTATTTGACTGATATTTTAGACTTTTTTGATTGGCAGAGTGTCTATTACAGTCCAAGCTGATCGGGATAGAGATTTCTCATAGCAGAGCTTGCTCAGGGTACCGATTCAGTAGGGAAATGTCTTATGGTGCTACTTTACACCTCTCTGAAGACCCGAGACGGCGGACGTAGGTGTCATCTAATCCGCAAATATTTCCTTCTCGGAGGTCACATTACCTTCTCTAACGTGCGGTTTAAGTTGGCAGGTCTAACTCTTGTCAGAGTGGTCGTGGTCGCGCTGACGAGGTACATGGTAGGGTGTTCGTTGGGTCGATGTCATTTCCGAGGGTAGCTCTTCTGGCGATGTGCTTCCATTTCTGACGGTTAGAGGCGTCGCGAGTGCACTGGGCCATGGTGGATTCAGTAGCCTTTTTGATGGTGTCTATCCAGCGGGTTGATGATCGACCGCGTGCTCTCTTACCTTCCACCTGGCCCTGACCCACCAGTCTTTGTGCATATTAAATTTCGCTTTAAGTGCAAGCAATAAACTCGACAAAGTTTTATCGTAATCGAATGGTAACTACCACAACTAAAAAAAATATTCAAACATTGAATAAATTTTGCTCTAAAACACGTTTTCTCAACATTGACCTCATTGTATTACGACATTATTTTCACTTTTTTTTAACGAAACTGTGTCTAACTCACTTCATCCGTTGTTGTAACAATCACAATTATTTTTTTATCGTCCGGTCTATTTCCATTGTATCGTGACGACAAGAATTGTCACTCAATGGACTGGCCCTCGATTCTACTAAAGTTATGCCATTGAGGTGCCATAATCAGCGCAAGAAATGACATTAAATTTGGACTTTACTTTTATACGTTTTAAGTCCAAAATGAAATGAAAAAAGTATCATCACACTTTTTCAAAAAGTCATTTAATTTTTAACTTTAAAGACATATTGGCTGAATTTTTTATAGCATTTTTAATGCTAACTTTAAAGTTCGAAAAACCGTCGCCCTTAAA
The DNA here is from genome assembly GCA_914829495.1 of Eilema sororculum. NCBI lineage: Eukaryota > Metazoa > Arthropoda > Insecta > Lepidoptera > Erebidae > Eilema > Eilema sororculum. The sequence continues at coordinate 22,223,175 of OU618549.1, forward strand.
GACGGATATAAAGAGAAGGAAAATTTGAAATGAATCAAGTGTGGCTCAATAGCTCAGTTGGAAGAGCATTCCCCCTGTAAGGGAAAGGTCGTGAGTTCAAGTCTCACTAATGAGCGTTTCATATTTTTCCGATGTTTTTCGAACTTTAAAGACATAGCTCTAAAGTCTATTATTTAAGGCTTGGCTTTAGTAGAATCGAGATCCTGAACCTCAACTGAGGGACGGTGATCTCGACACGTATTTCGTCAAGGCTATTGCGGCTTTGATATCTACCGTATACAAGAGATTACTGCTATCTATCTATCTAAAAGTATTCACCTATTCGCTAGCACGTAATAATACATGACGAGCATATTTTTATTGAGGACTAGCTTTAGACCGCGGCTCCGCCCTCGTGTATGTCGGTTATCGCGACCAAACATAGCCTATGTTCTTTCTCATGGTCTAATCTACCCCTATACCAAATTTCATCAAAATCGGTTCAGTGGTTTATGCGTGAAAGCGTAACATACAGACAGACAGAGTTACTTTCGCATTTATAATATTAGTATGGAAGCATGGATAGTATAGTATGGATACCTATAAATACAATACACAGCCCCTGTGTATTGTATTTTACACAAAAATTTTACTTAGCGCTAGAGCAAATTCGATTCCCGCTTAGTGCAAATATTTGTACGCATGAATGCACGTTCCCGGTTGCCATACGAACATCTCTGGCAGTGGTTACGTCTAAATACAGAACTTCGATATCGCCAATGGGTTGTGGAGGGCAGATGGAAGTCCTCCATAGAACTAAGACTACTTCCCTTCGGCAACTCCTGAAAACTCCGGCAAGAAACGCAGTGTTTTTCGTGTTTTTTAATGCGTTTGATCTCTGTTAATCCGGTGAACACGGAGAGACCGAGGTTTCTCTTTTTAAGGTGGTAAACAAGCACACGGCCCACTTGATGGAAAGTGGTTTCGTCTTCATGACCAAAACGTTTACAATCAGTATGTCCAATACGCGTTTGGACATCAATTGTTAATTGTTATACACACATCAAAAAAAGTTTGCGATCAATGGCATAAGCTCCTAGAATTCTTGAAATTTTACTTTATCAAGAAAAAATCTATGTTGTATGCTTTCTTTAAATAGGAATACCCTGTTTGAAATTAAAATATAAAACTATTTTTTATTATTTATTTAAAAAAACTGAGCCATTAATCATAATGCAATGGTGATAGAAATTTCATAGAAAGAAAAAGACTGTTTAATTAAACTTAAACTACAATTTGACAGCCTCCGTGGCGTGGTGGTAGTGAATGCGACTGCCACGCAGGAGGTGCGGGTTCGATTCCCGCTCAGTGCAAATATTTGTATGCATGAATATGGCTATTTGCATTGGTCTGGGTGTTTCTATGTATAATATGTATGTATTTACAAAAAAAAAGTATTTAAGTATGTTTATCCGCATTCTAGATTCCATAACACAAGCTAGTTAAGCTACGCTTACCATGGGTCTAGATAGCGTTGTGTAGAATGTTAGGAAATATTTATTTATTATTTATTTATTTAATTTATTATTAAAAGGTGTAAATTCAATATAAAATAACTCCTCCCCTGGCTCGAACACATGCGGAGATCCTCCTGGGCATGCTGAGGATCATGTTATCCAGCATTTCCTGGGGTAACCTATACCATTCTTCAATAACGGCTTCCCTGAGCTCTGGAACTGTCTGGGGATGTGGCTCACGGTTCCATACAGCTCGTTTAAGAGCATCCCACGCGTGCTCTATTGGGTTTAAGTCGGGCGAGCCGGCAGGCCAGTCTAATCGTGTGATATCGTATTCGTGAAGAGCAGCATTGACTCGTTGAGCTCGATGTGCGGGCGCATTTATCATCGACCAGTACAAATTGGTGCCCATGGTTTACTCGGAATGGTTTGACGATATCATCAATAGCAACTGCTTTGTACATGTCTGCTGTCATGAAGCCCCGATACGGGATCAAAGGCGTTCTAGCTCCAATCATAATGCCACCCCAAAAAGACACCGATTTTCCGCCTTGCTGAACTGTTCCAGTGGCAGTTCTTTGTCTTTCACGGTCGCCTGGTCTTCTCCAGACACGGACACGTCGGTTATCTGGATGAGTGGAGATTCGGGATTCGTCAACGAAGAGACAGTTTTGCCAAATATTTTCTTCCTCACCTTCTTCATTTTGCCGAAGTCTAGCCCACTGCAATCTTCGTTGTTGACGTTGCCAGGAATTGAGCGGAGCTCGCCATGACCTCCGTGCTCGTAATCCAGCCTGGTGCAAGCAATTGCGAACGGTCTGCGTGCTAACTTCAAGCCCAGACGCGGCCCTGACTTCTGCTTTTATTTTAGTGGCGTTGATTGTGGGATCACGGGCTGCCAGCAATCTAATATAGCGCTTTTGGGCAGCTGTCAAAACAGTTGGGCGACCGCTGCGGGGTCGGTCAGCTAAATTCTCCATTCCGTGGTACCTCTGCAACGTAGCCACGACACAGGATTGGGATATAGCAAGTCTGCGTGCTATTACTCTCGTGGTGTATCCTTCTTCCCTCAAAGTTACTATTTTAGCTCGTAAAACCTTTGATAATCCTCTTGGCATTTTTTCAATCACTACTTTCCGCGAAAAATATCTTGAATCGGTTATAATTCACTAAATCAGATTTCTGAATGAGCGTAAGCTAGGACTGAAAGCCTTTTTGTAAGAAAAAACAATTGAACGGTGTCATTGTTTTGTGTTCTAATTCTTAATTTTTAAATAAAGAATCTAAAAAGAAGAAAAAATCATAATATAATCTACAGTAACAAAAAAGATTTCCGTTTTTCAAAGTGATCGCAATCTTTTTTTGATGTGTGTACGACTTGAATAGGTTAGGTTAGAAGGCTAATAATGCTTTAGGCCTTGGGCCTCGTATTGGGCCTTCATGGTTATTTTTTTATAACCACCCAGAAAAATAACATAAAAATAAATCAAGATAAAGTAGTTGATTAATTAATGTTAAAAATACTTTAATCCGGTGTGAATATTCGCTGTAAACTTCCTACAACATCAATTCAATTTCATTTAGTGTACCTTCCTATTATTTTTATTTTTTGTAAAAACTGCATAATCTACAAGTATTAATACGATTTACATAGTATTTTTAATTAATGATACCAGTTGTTACTCGTTTAAGTATTGTTTTTAACCCCCGACGCAAAAACGACGACGTGTCTCTGTGTGTGTGAGTCTGTGGCATCGTTGCACCCAAACAGATGAACCAATTTGGATGTAGTTTTTTTTTATTTGAATGATATATTATTCGGGAGTGTTCTTAGCTATGTTTGAAAATAATCGGTCCAAGATGGCCGCCGCCACAACATGTAGGAATATATATTTCTTCATAACTCCCTCAATATGGGTATCAAATGAAAGAGCTTCACTAGTAGATCAATTTGAAAAGTATAAAATAAAAATTAAATTAACTTTTGATATACCTAGTAATATTTTGATTCAACGGTTGCCATGTCGGGGCCTCGGGGGGACCTTGAATCGTTCCGCTATTATAACGAGTGCTTATTAACCACTTAAAGTCCCCCGACATGGCAACCGTTGAATCAAAATATTACTAGGTATATCAAAAGTTAAAAGGCAAACACAACTTATTTTCAACGTTTTGGAGGTGTTTTTTGTAATGTGCGTAAATGTTTGAAATGAACCATATTAAGTTTTTAAGGCTGTGTATATGTTACCGGCAATGTGTATAATGCAGGTATTTTATACAATGCCTATGCAATATATATGCTAATATAAACCCGCAGCTGTTCCACCGCCAATGTGTGAAATAAATAGGTATGGTGTAAAGTAAAGCCAACGAGACGAGAGAAAAAAGGTAAACAATGCGACCATTACTGAGTTACAATGCGATAACTAGCGATTATTTTCTCTGTCCTTATCGTACATATCACACGTACGAGACAATGGCCGAGCGACAGCTGTCATTGCGTGTTTCGTAGTACAGGAAAGCTGTCAGCACAGTGGTTCTAAACTGTCAGATCCGCCATCTTATGAGAAATTTCATTCCTGTCTGGAATGCACTTGAAGTGATACGTAATAATTTTCAAATAAAAATGTTTTGAACCGCTGAAATTTTGTTTACCTTTTTTCTCTCGCTTCGTTGGCTTTACTTATATTCTTTAGAATGCCTGCATTATACACAATACATGTTCGGTAACAAACACACTCACACATACACACACACGTGCAGATATGTAGCCCTGTGATATGAAGTCATTCAAATTGTGTGTACAGTGTACAAACTAGAAATCGAGCATGTAGGTACCTATTACTAATCTGTTATTCTTACCTAGTGCTCGATTACAACATACACTGTTAGCTAACGTGAATGATTGAGTAGGAAACTACTAGATCAAGGTTTAGAGGGTAATGAACACGAAACATGATAGGAGGTAGGTAAACAAGTTTTGGTAGGTAGGTATGTAACTAGTTACTCAGATACAAAAACGACGGGGTGTTATAAGTTTGATGTGTCTGTGAGTGTGTGGATGAACCGATTTGGATTTAGTTTTTTTTTTTGTTTGAAAGGTGTATTAGTCGGAAGTGATTTTAGAGAACAATAGATTTGGAGCGCACGGGAATAACCCTTCTTAGCTATGTTTGAAAAAAAAATGGTCCAAGCCAAGATGACCGCCGCCACAACATGTCGGAATACATATTTCTTCATAACTCCCTCAATATGGGCATCAAATGAAAGAGCTTGACTAGTGATACAAATAAAGTGAACTTTGTTTAAGTTTAATGAGAAAAACCTACCGAGGAGACCGACTTCGGTCCCTGTGGTTTCATAGACCTTCAACGATCCCCAACGGCTCTGCCTGTGACTAACCCCTTTCTCGGGGTAATCCATACCAATATTATAAACGCGAAAGTAACTCTGTGTGTCTGTCGGTCTGTCTGTCTGTCCGTATGTTACGCTTTCACGCCTAAACCACTGAACCGATTCTAACGAAATTTGGTATAGGGGTAGGTAGATTAAACGATGAGAAAGGACATAGGCTATGTTTAGTCGCGATAACCGACATCCACGTGGGCGGAGCCGCGCGCAAAAGCTAGTACTCAATATTTGCGAAATACTCTAACAAACTGAGCTGCCAGGAAGTAGGTATCTACTGAGTACCAACCATTATACGAGTAGGTCCTACTCGTGTAATGGTTAAGTATAGGCACATAATTGCATTGGTCTGGGTGTTTCTATGTATAATATGTATGTATTTACAAAAAAAAAAGTATATAAGTATGTTTATTCCGCATTCTAGATTCCATAACACAAGCTATAAAAGCTTACCATGGGTCTAGATAGCGTTGTGTAGAATGTTGTGGAATATTTATTTATTTATTTATTTAATTATATTATGTTCTCTTAGGTATAGGCCAAAAGGTTTTAAAGGTAGTAAGTACATACATATAATACTAGCCGACCCGTCCCGGCTTCGCCCGGGACTATTTTGATAGTGACCTAATCACACCTAAAGACAAACTTTCCATACAAAAGTTTATCACCTATTTTACCCTCTTAGTAGTAAAATTTTGAAAAACGCTGATACACGTGTTCATTTATTTCTTAAAAGACACAGGTTTGGGAAATTTAGTGCACCTAGCTCTGAAAATGACGGACTTTCATTTAAACTTCCATCCCTTATTTTACCCCTATAGTAGCAGAATTTCCAAAAATCCTTTCTTGCGTTTTAGCTTCTTCAGCGATTTAGGCTCTGCGTTGATGAATCAGTCGGTCAGTCAGGTAGTCAGTCGCGACAAGTAATTTTACATGTGTAGATTTCTGTTCACTTCGTCGAAAGCCTACTGGTACTTGTGAATATTGTAGGTATAGTAATAAAATTATATAATCTGCGGTAGCCTAGTGGTATGGGTAATGGATTGCTGAGGTTTACCAGGTTTACCATGGCACACACCAATGACTTTTCGATGCTTTTCGAAGTTATGTGTGTATTTATCGCAGGTTTATAAGTGCCCGGTTAATGGCAATAGGCTATTACATTGGGACCTAAACATAAACTAGCGAAATGTGGGTGCTAGCACCTCTGCCTACCCCTTCGGGGAATACAGGCGTGAGTTTATGTTATGTTATATAACCATCTTAACCGTTTCTCTCACACAATCCAATAAATAAACTTTAACCTTGCTAGAAAAACAACGCTTAAAAACTGGTATTTGTTTAAAAATAACTTTTAACAAAAAAGCCGACTAGTCAAAGAACTAACAGTACCTATGTTAATAAATTTATGTTAATAAACCTCTTCTAATATGCGCCACATTACCTGATCCTCCCTCCGCCTTCAGTCTATTGCAGCTACCTTTTTAACCCGGCCTCGATACAAGTGGCAAGTGACATCGCTGGCCGGCGTATCAACCGACTAAAACCGCACGCTCACTGAGGGTCGAGGTGCTAGGCCGGAGGTGAGGTTGTCTTCGAGATGTCCCTCACACCCCGACTGACCCAGGGCCATCCCTTACGGGCTGGCCCTCTTCGGGTCAAAGGGACTCCAAGCATGGTTCGCTTCCTAGCTCATAGCTCGCATTGTGTTTTTATTGTATACTAGCTTTTGCCCGCGGCTCCGCCCGCGTGGATGTCGATTATCGCGACCAAACATAGCCTATGTCCTTTGTCAAGGTCTAATCTATCTCTATACCAAATTTCATCCAAATCGGTTCAGTGGTACAGACAGACAGACAGACAGACTTACTTTCGCATTTATAATATTAGTATGGATATGGATTATAAACCGACTACCAAATCCCATCATTCAGCACCATAAGTCATAATCATAATATACATAAACTCATATAACATAAACTCACGCCTGTATTCCCCGAAGGGGTAGGCAGAGGTGCTAGTGCCCACATTTCGCCAGTTTATGTTTAGGTCCCAATCTAATAGGTGGCGAGCCTATTGCCATTAACCGGGCACTTATAAACCTGCGATAAATACACACATAACTTCGAAAAGCATCGAAGAGTCATAATATAATAGATAGAATATCGATACACTGGTCGAAAACTGTGATAAATCCTAACTTATTGCCGTTCATTTTCATTGCAGAAGTTTATACAGCTCAAGATAAGAAGAGCATTAGAAGGTGTCTTCAGGGTAGGCAGCACGGGTAACGCCCCTGGGGTTGCATACGTCTATAGGCCACGGTAACCACTTTCATCAGGTGGGCCGTGTGTTTGTCTGCCACCAGTGGTATAAAAAAACTACTGTTGGCTCGGCCTCTGTTACGTGGGACCGAAAATCATAGTTTTCGAAATGCGGGTGTTAATATACCTCTGCCTACACCTTTGGAGTTTACAGACGTGAATGGGTACGTAAGACGCAGCACGAGATTCGAACCAATTATATTTCCAAACCATAAGAATTAAACTGGACCAGTAGATACTACGATTAAAAAAGTATGTGATGTAACTTTTATGTAAATACATAGTCAAGGAAATATATTTATAAGAGCAATAAATATATTTATTTATTGGTGTGGGACGCAACGTGTGTCGACACTCTGGCGCCTTCCCATCTTCCAAGTACGATGGACTGTGCATGCGCTGCTGCTGCATCAGCGGAGACTCTCAAACGGCGCAAATATACCAATTTAACTGATAATTATATATTTGAGCCGTTTGGAGTCGAAACGTTGGGTCCGTGGGGTCCAAGTGCGCGCGCGCTGTTCAAAGAGATGGCGAAGCGTCTAATTGACTCTTCCCGTGACCATAGGGCTGGCCTTTACCTCGCTCAAAGAATTGCTATCGCCATTCAGCGGGGTAACGCCGCCAGCCTTTTGGGCACGGTACCGGTAGAGGTCGATGGGGAGGAATTCTACGATGCCTAAAGTTACAGTCTCTTCCACCCCTGTTTTTCTTTTTCTTATTTTTGTATATATTGTACATTTAGATATAATACTGTACCTAATTAATTAGTGAGATGATTTCAATAAAATACCATCAATGAACCAGTTTATAAGGGTAAAGGTGAAGGATATTGGGGGGGACAGTTGTAGAAATGACCGGTAAATACAATCCACACCGACCGGCTCAGATCGGGCCGTGCCGGAACGGGTGCCACGACACGGTATAAAGACACAAAATGGTGGATGGCTACTCTCTGGTCATTCTTCTTGACGGTTGTACGGCTTCGGGTAAAGCTATAGTTGTAGTGCGTATATGTAGCTTTATCGCAACGGAGCAGGATTATTCTTAGAAATTTATAAGAATTTGTCTCATTAGTATAATTTTAAATTTTAAGAATGACCTGCTCCGTTGTCGAAGCTACACAAGCGCACAAATGGAGCGTCGTCATTTGAACGGAACGGAACCATACGTGTAAAGACTTTAATAAACATATGACGGATCCGATTATGCATGCCGTCGGAACCGGCTAACTGTCACGGAGTCTGTCCGAAGCCGTTTAGAGCCCCTGGAGCCGTTTAGCCATCACAAAATACGAATATATGATCTTTATACACTTCAAGAGCTTTAAAACATACTCCCATCTGACTCGACCCGACGAAATCAGGAAAGCAGGTCGTATCGGTGAGAATCGTACCTTACACAGCTAAAGTGACTCACCTGTCTTTTGAATAATAGATTACTGATTCGGTAATCACCGTGACACAAAACTGGTTTCAGGAATGGCTTCCTGAATTTATAATTTTCTCCCCCAGACAATGGGTATGAGAGGCATCTAAGCACCGCCTCCTTATGTTCTTCCTTAGCTACCTCCATCGCACCGTTTACCACTTTCGGTAACATTTCTTTGTAAAACTTAAATATTCGTTCTAGCAAAACCATCTTTTCTAACACCTTGCCGAAAGTTTCAGGATCATCTTTTTCCAATGCAAAGGATAACGCATGGAATCTAGCAAGGCTTTCGATTGCAGTAGCAGCGTGCTCCCAATCTATAGTCTTGAATCTACTATAAGTACTGTATCCTTTAGATACAAGATCTTCTAGAACAACAGTTTCTTTTCCTTCAATACTATCACCTCCGTAAAACTTGGGGCATGCACGCAGAAATCTGTATTCAGGAGCAACATTATGTTTTTCTTCAATGTTTTTGTAAATTTTCAAAAGATCCGTGTAAAAAAACAGTTCTGTATCAAACAATTGCTTCACACCGAATCGTTCCCGAACTTTGCTACTGACGTTGACAACTTTTGCGAAAAGTTTCAGCTCTTCTTCGCGTTTTTGTATTGTGATTGAATAACAGGCTGTTAAAAAGTTCTCACCATTAGGAACTATGGCTTTTAAAGACACTGTTCCATTTTTATATGGTTCTTCTATAATTTTGTCAAGAAGATGGCGTAACACATTTTCTGCGTCTGACATTTTACGTATTGGTACCAACTTGGCGACTGATTAAGAGTGTTGTTCAAGCCTGACTGGCCACCCGACCAATAATCATTTTTAAACATTCATTTATTGATAACTCCACCCAAATACTTGAATTAATTTTACAGCATTAGTGCCAAATTATGCAAAATACAACACGCAATAATAATGTTCATAGCAGTAGGCAACTTAACTCGAAGGCCCATGGACAAACATGGGAGCCGTCTCTTCAGAACACCAAAACATCTTTCCACAGTATTCCTGGTCCTTATATTATGTGCTCGATTATATGCTTCTTCACTGGGTGTTGAAGGGCGCAGGAAAGGGAAAATAAATATGACCTGCATAGATAACCGCTATCCCCTAGTAGATAGTCACTGCCATACACTCCACTTTCAAAATCAGCCCGAATGTGGGAATCATTAATAATTGTAGTGTCATGAACAGATCCAGGCCTAAGTATGCTAATTATACAAATCGAATGCATAGTGAAAAATTTAACTTCTTACTTAAAAATGATTGTAACATCATTCATTGGTTCCGATAGTTCGTAAGAATATCGGTAGATGACTCCACCGTCGCCTTAAAGACGGATAAATATAGGTGAAATTTGAATCACATCGAGCGTGTGTCGGTAGCCGAGTTGGTCAAGGCATTCCCCTGTACAGGCAAGATAATAAGTAATACCTAAACAAATGGAGTGTAGTTACTCAGATTTTTAACCCCCGATACAAAAACGACGGGGTGTTATAAGTTTGATGTGTCTGTGAGTGTGTGGATGAGCCGATTTGGATTTAGTTTTTTTTTGTTTGAAAGGTATATTAGTCGGGAGTGTCCTTAGCTATGTTTGAAAAAAAATGGTCGAAGCCAAGATGACCGCCGCCACAACATGTCGGAATTCATATTTCTTCATAACTCCCTCAATATGGGCATCAAATGAAAGAGCTTGACTAGTGATACAAATAAAGTGAACTTTGTTTAAGTTTAATGAGAAAAACCTACCGAGGAGACCGACTTCGGTCCCTGTGGCTTCATAGGCCTTCAACGATCCCCAACGGCTCTGCCTGTGACTAACCCCTTTCTCGGGGTAATCCATACCAATATTATAAATGCGAAAGTAACTATGTGTATCTGTCTGTATGTTACACTTTCACGCCTAAACCACTGAACCGTTTCTAATGAAATTTAGGGATTAAACCATGAGAAAGGACATAGGCTATGTTTAGTCGCGATAACCGACATCCACGTGGGCGGAGCCGCGCGCAAAAGCTAGTACTCAATATTTGGGAAATACTCTAACAAACTGAGCTGCCAGGAATATAGGTAGGTACCAGTAGCTATCTACTGAGTACCAACCATTATACGAGTAGGTCCTACTCGTGTAATGGTTAAGTATAGGCACATAATTATATTATGTTCTCCGAGGTATAGGCCAAAAGGTTTTAAAGATAGTAAGTACATACATATAATACTAGCCGACCCGTCCCGGCTTCGCCCGGGAATATTTTGATAGTGACCTAATCACACCTAAATGACGAACTTTCCATACAAAGTTTATCACCTAAATTACCCTCTCAGTAGTAAAATTTTGAAAAACGCTGATACACGTGTTCATTTATTTCTTAAAAGACACAGGTTTGTGAAATTTAGTGCACCTAGCTCTGAAAATGACGGACTTTCATTTAAACTTCCATCCCTTATTTTACCCCTATAGTAGCAGAATTTCCAAAAATCCTTTCTTGCGTTTTAGCTTCTTCAGCGATTTAGGCTCTGCATTGATGAATCAGTCGGTCAGTCAGGTAGTCAGTCGCGACAAGTAATTTTACATGTTGTGTAGATTTCTGTTCACTTCGTCGAAAGCCTACTGGTACTGGTGAATATTGTAGGTATAGTAATAAAATTATATAATCTGCGGTAGCCTAGTGGTATGGGTAATGGATTGCTGAGGTTTACCAGGTTTACCATGGCACACACCAATGACTTTTCGATGCTTTTCGAAGTTATGTGTGTATTTATCGCAGGTTTATAAGTGCCCGGTTAATGGCAATAGGCTATTACATTGGGACCTAAACATAAACTAGCGAAATGTGGGTGCTAGCACCTCTGCCTACCCCTTCGGGGAATACAGGCGTGAGTTTATGTTATGTTATATAACCATCTTAACCGTTTCTCTCACACAATCCAATAAATAAACTTTAACCTTGCTAGAAAAACAACGCTTAAAAACTGGTATTTGTTTAAAAATAACTTTTAACAAAAAAGCCGACTAGTCAAAGAACTAACAGTACCTATGTTAATAAATTTATGTTAATAAATTTATGTTAATAAACCTCTTCTAATATGCGCCACATTACCTGATCCTCCCTCCGCCTTCAGTCTATTGCAGCTACCTTTTTAACCCGGCCTCGATACAAGTGGCAAGTGACATCGCTGGCCGGCGTATCAACCGACTAAAACCGCACGCTCACTGAGGGTCGAGGTGCTAGGCCGGAGGTGAGGTTGTCTTCGAGATGTCCCTCACACCCCGACTGACCCAGGGCCATCCCTTACGGGCTGGCCCTCTTCGGGTCAAAGGGACTCCAAGCATGGTTCGCTTCCTAGCTCATAGCTCGCATTGTGTTTTTATTGTATACTAGCTTTTGCCCGCGGCTCCGCCCGCGTGGATGTCGATTATCGCGACCAAACATAGCCTATGTCCTTTGTCAAGGTCTAATCTATCTCTATACCAAATTTCATCCAAATCGGTTCAGTGGTACAGACAGACAGACAGACAGACTTACTTTCGCATTTATAATATTAGTATGGATATGGATTATAAACCGACTACCAAATCCCATCATTCAGCACCATAAGTCATAATCATAATATACATAAACTCATATAACATAAACTCACGCCTGTATTCCCCGAAGGGGTAGGCAGAGGTGCTAGTGCCCACATTTCGCCAGTTTATGTTTAGGTCCCAATCTAATAGGTGGCGAGCCTATTGCCATTAACCGGGCACTTATAAACCTGCGATAAATACACACATAACTTCGAAAAGCATCGAAGAGTCATAATATAATAGATAGAATATCGATACACTGGTCGAAAACTGTGATAAATCCTAACTTATTGCCGTTCATTTTCATTGCAGAAGTTTATACAGCTCAAGATAAGAAGAGCATTAGAAGGTGTCTTCAGGGTAGGCAGCACGGGTAACGCCCCTGGGGTTGCATACGTCTATAGGCCACGGTAACCACTTTCATCAGGTGGGCCGTGTGTTTGTCTGCCACCAGTGGTATAAAAAAACTACTGTTGGCTCGGCCTCTGTTACGTGGGACCGAAAATCATAGTTTTCGAAATGCGGGTGTTAATATACCTCTGCCTACACCTTTGGAGTTTACAGACGTGAATGGGTACGTAAGACGCAGCACGAGATTCGAACCAATTATATTTCCAAACCATAAGAATTAAACTGGACCAGTAGATACTACGATTAAAAAAGTATGTGATGTAACTTTTATGTAAATACATAGTCAAGGAAATATATTTATAAGAGCAATAAATATATTTATTTATTGGTGTGGGACGCAACGTGTGTCGACACTCTGGCGCCTTCCCATCTTCCAAGTACGATGGACTGTGCATGCGCTGCTGCTGCATCAGCGGAGACTCTCAAACGGCGCAAATATACCAATTTAACTGATAATTATATATTTGAGCCGTTTGGAGTCGAAACGTTGGGTCCGTGGGGTCCAAGTGCGCGCGCGCTGTTCAAAGAGATGGCGAAGCGTCTAATTGACTCTTCCCGTGACCATAGGGCTGGCCTTTACCTCGCTCAAAGAATTGCTATCGCCATTCAGCGGGGTAACGCCGCCAGCCTTTTGGGCACGGTACCGGTAGAGGTCGATGGGGAGGAATTCTACGATGCCTAAAGTTACAGTCTCTTCCACCCCTGTTTTTCTTTTTCTTATTTTTGTATATATTGTACATTTAGATATAATACTGTACCTAATTAATTAGTGAGATGATTTCAATAAAATACCATCAATGAACCAGTTTATAAGGGTAAAGGTGAAGGATATTGGGGGGGACAGTTGTAGAAATGACCGGTAAATACAATCCACACCGACCGGCTCAGATCGGGCCGTGCCGGAACGGGTGCCACGACACGGTATAAAGACACAAAATGGTGGATGGCTACTCTCTGGTCATTCTTCTTGACGGTTGTACGGCTTCGGGTAAAGCTATAGTTGTAGTGCGTATATGTAGCTTTATCGCAACGGAGCAGGATTATTCTTAGAAATTTATAAGAATTTGTCTCATTAGTATAATTTTAAATTTTAAGAATGACCTGCTCCGTTGTCGAAGCTACACAAGCGCACAAATGGAGCGTCGTCATTTGAACGGAACGGAACCATACGTGTAAAGACTTTAATAAACATATGACGGATCCGATTATGCATGCCGTCGGAACCGGCTAACTGTCACGGAGTCTGTCCGAAGCCGTTTAGAGCCCCTGGAGCCGTTTAGCCATCACAAAATACGAATATATGATCTTTATACACTTCAAGAGCTTTAAAACATACTCCCATCTGACTCGACCCGACGAAATCAGGAAAGCAGGTCGTATCGGTGAGAATCGTACCTTACACAGCTAAAGTGACTCACCTGTCTTTTGAATAATAGATTACTGATTCGGTAATCACCGTGACACAAAACTGGTTTCAGGAATGGCTTCCTGAATTTATAATTTTCTCCCCCAGACAATGGGTATGAGAGGCATCTAAGCACCGCCTCCTTATGTTCTTCCTTAGCTACCTCCATCGCACCGTTTACCACTTTCGGTAACATTTCTTTGTAAAACTTAAATATTCGTTCTAGCAAAACCATCTTTTCTAACACCTTGCCGAAAGTTTCAGGATCATCTTTTTCCAATGCAAAGGATAACGCATGGAATCTAGCAAGGCTTTCGATTGCAGTAGCAGCGTGCTCCCAATCTATAGTCTTGAATCTACTATAAGTACTGTATCCTTTAGATACAAGATCTTCTAGAACAACAGTTTCTTTTCCTTCAATACTATCACCTCCGTAAAACTTGGGGCATGCACGCAGAAATCTGTATTCAGGAGCAACATTATGTTTTTCTTCAATGTTTTTGTAAATTTTCAAAAGATCCGTGTAAAAAAACAGTTCTGTATCAAACAATTGCTTCACACCGAATCGTTCCCGAACTTTGCTACTGACGTTGACAACTTTTGCGAAAAGTTTCAGCTCTTCTTCGCGTTTTTGTATTGTGATTGAATAACAGGCTGTTAAAAAGTTCTCACCATTAGGAACTATGGCTTTTAAAGACACTGTTCCATTTTTATATGGTTCTTCTATAATTTTGTCAAGAAGATGGCGTAACACATTTTCTGCGTCTGACATTTTACGTATTGGTACCAACTTGGCGACTGATTAAGAGTGTTGTTCAAGCCTGACTGGCCACCCGACCAATAATCATTTTTAAACATTCATTTATTGATAACTCCACCCAAATACTTGAATTAATTTTACAGCATTAGTGCCAAATTATGCAAAATACAACACGCAATAATAATGTTCATAGCAGTAGGCAACTTAACTCGAAGGCCCATGGACAAACATGGGAGCCGTCTCTTCAGAACACCAAAACATCTTTCCACAGTATTCCTGGTCCTTATATTATGTGCTCGATTATATGCTTCTTCACTGGGTGTTGAAGGGCGCAGGAAAGGGAAAATAAATATGACCTGCATAGATAACCGCTATCCCCTAGTAGATAGTCACTGCCATACACTCCACTTTCAAAATCAGCCCGAATGTGGGAATCATTAATAATTGTAGTGTCATGAACAGATCCAGGCCTAAGTATGCTAATTATACAAATCGAATGCATAGTGAAAAATTTAACTTCTTACTTAAAAATGATTGTAACATCATTCATTGGTTCCGATAGTTCGTAAGAATATCGGTAGATGACTCCACCGTCGCCTTAAAGACGGATAAATATAGGTGAAATTTGAATCACATCGAGCGTGTGTCGGTAGCCGAGTTGGTCAAGGCATTCCCCTGTACAGGCAAGATAATAAGTAATACCTAAACAAATGGAGTGTAGTTACTCAGATTTTTAACCCCCGATGCAAAAACGACGGGGTGTTATAAGTTTGATGTGTCTGTGAGTGTGTGGATGAGCCGATTTGGATTTAGTTTTTTTTTGTTTGAAAGGTATATTAGTCGGGAGTGTCCTTAGCTATGTTTGAAAAAAAATGGTCGAAGCCAAGATGACCGCCGCCACAACATGTCGGAATTCATATTTCTTCATAACTCCCTCAATATGGGCATCAAATGAAAGAGCTTGACTAGTGATACAAATAAAGTGAACTTTGTTTAAGTTTAATGAGAAAAACCTACCGAGGAGACCGACTTCGGTCCCTGTGGCTTCATAGGCCTTCAACGATCCCCAACGGCTCTGCCTGTGACTAACCCCTTTCTCGGGGTAATCCATACCAATATTATAAATGCGAAAGTAACTATGTGTATCTGTCTGTATGTTACACTTTCACGCCTAAACCACTGAACCGTTTCTAATGAAATTTAGGGATTAAACCATGAGAAAGGACATAGGCTATGTTTAGTCGCGATAACCGACATCCACGTGGGCGGAGCCGCGCGCAAAAGCTAGTACTCAATATTTGGGAAATACTCTAACAAACTGAGCTGCCAGGAATATAGGTAGGTACCAGTAGCTATCTACTGAGTACCAACCATTATACGAGTAGGTCCTACTCGTGTAATGGTTAAGTATAGGCACATAATTATATTATGTTCTCCGAGGTATAGGCCAAAAGGTTTTAAAGATAGTAAGTACATACATATAATACTAGCCGACCCGTCCCGGCTTCGCCCGGGAATATTTTGATAGTGACCTAATCACACCTAAATGACGAACTTTCCATACAAAGTTTATCACCTAAATTACCCTCTCAGTAGTAAAATTTTGAAAAACGCTGATACACGTGTTCATTTATTTCTTAAAAGACACAGGTTTGTGAAATTTAGTGCACCTAGCTCTGAAAATGACGGACTTTCATTTAAACTTCCATCCCTTATTTTACCCCTATAGTAGCAGAATTTCCAAAAATCCTTTCTTGCGTTTTAGCTTCTTCAGCGATTTAGGCTCTGCATTGATGAATCAGTCGGTCAGTCAGGTAGTCAGTCGCGACAAGTAATTTTACATGTTGTGTAGATTTCTGTTCACTTCGTCGAAAGCCTACTGGTACTGGTGAATATTGTAGGTATAGTAATAAAATTATATAATCTGCGGTAGCCTAGTGGTATGGGTAATGGATTGCTGAGGTTTACCAGGTTTACCATGGCACACACCAATGACTTTTCGATGCTTTTCGAAGTTATGTGTGTATTTATCGCAGGTTTATAAGTGCCCGGTTAATGGCAATAGGCTATTACATTGGGACCTAAACATAAACTAGCGAAATGTGGGTGCTAGCACCTCTGCCTACCCCTTCGGGGAATACAGGCGTGAGTTTATGTTATGTTATATAACCATCTTAACCGTTTCTCTCACACAATCCAATAAATAAACTTTAACCTTGCTAGAAAAACAACGCTTAAAAACTGGTATTTGTTTAAAAATAACTTTTAACAAAAAAGCCGACTAGTCAAAGAACTAACAGTACCTATGTTAATAAATTTATGTTAATAAATTTATGTTAATAAACCTCTTCTAATATGCGCCACATTACCTGATCCTCCCTCCGCCTTCAGTCTATTGCAGCTACCTTTTTAACCCGGCCTCGATACAAGTGGCAAGTGACATCGCTGGCCGGCGTATCAACCGACTAAAACCGCACGCTCACTGAGGGTCGAGGTGCTAGGCCGGAGGTGAGGTTGTCTTCGAGATGTCCCTCACACCCCGACTGACCCAGGGCCATCCCTTACGGGCTGGCCCTCTTCGGGTCAAAGGGACTCCAAGCATGGTTCGCTTCCTAGCTCATAGCTCGCATTGTGTTTTTATTGTATACTAGCTTTTGCCCGCGGCTCCGCCCGCGTGGATGTCGATTATCGCGACCAAACATAGCCTATGTCCTTTGTCAAGGTCTAATCTATCTCTATACCAAATTTCATCCAAATCGGTTCAGTGGTACAGACAGACAGACAGACAGACTTACTTTCGCATTTATAATATTAGTATGGATATGGATTATAAACCGACTACCAAATCCCATCATTCAGCACCATAAGTCATAATCATAATATACATAAACTCATATAACATAAACTCACGCCTGTATTCCCCGAAGGGGTAGGCAGAGGTGCTAGTGCCCACATTTCGCCAGTTTATGTTTAGGTCCCAATCTAATAGGTGGCGAGCCTATTGCCATTAACCGGGCACTTATAAACCTGCGATAAATACACACATAACTTCGAAAAGCATCGAAGAGTCATAATATAATAGATAGAATATCGATACACTGGTCGAAAACTGTGATAAATCCTAACTTATTGCCGTTCATTTTCATTGCAGAAGTTTATACAGCTCAAGATAAGAAGAGCATTAGAAGGTGTCTTCAGGGTAGGCAGCACGGGTAACGCCCCTGGGGTTGCATACGTCTATAGGCCACGGTAACCACTTTCATCAGGTGGGCCGTGTGTTTGTCTGCCACCAGTGGTATAAAAAAACTACTGTTGGCTCGGCCTCTGTTACGTGGGACCGAAAATCATAGTTTTCGAAATGCGGGTGTTAATATACCTCTGCCTACACCTTTGGAGTTTACAGACGTGAATGGGTACGTAAGACGCAGCACGAGATTCGAACCAATTATATTTCCAAACCATAAGAATTAAACTGGACCAGTAGATACTACGATTAAAAAAGTATGTGATGTAACTTTTATGTAAATACATAGTCAAGGAAATATATTTATAAGAGCAATAAATATATTTATTTATTGGTGTGGGACGCAACGTGTGTCGACACTCTGGCGCCTTCCCATCTTCCAAGTACGATGGACTGTGCATGCGCTGCTGCTGCATCAGCGGAGACTCTCAAACGGCGCAAATATACCAATTTAACTGATAATTATATATTTGAGCCGTTTGGAGTCGAAACGTTGGGTCCGTGGGGTCCAAGTGCGCGCGCGCTGTTCAAAGAGATGGCGAAGCGTCTAATTGACTCTTCCCGTGACCATAGGGCTGGCCTTTACCTCGCTCAAAGAATTGCTATCGCCATTCAGCGGGGTAACGCCGCCAGCCTTTTGGGCACGGTACCGGTAGAGGTCGATGGGGAGGAATTCTACGATGCCTAAAGTTACAGTCTCTTCCACCCCTGTTTTTCTTTTTCTTATTTTTGTATATATTGTACATTTAGATATAATACTGTACCTAATTAATTAGTGAGATGATTTCAATAAAATACCATCAATGAACCAGTTTATAAGGGTAAAGGTGAAGGATATTGGGGGGGACAGTTGTAGAAATGACCGGTAAATACAATCCACACCGACCGGCTCAGATCGGGCCGTGCCGGAACGGGTGCCACGACACGGTATAAAGACACAAAATGGTGGATGGCTACTCTCTGGTCATTCTTCTTGACGGTTGTACGGCTTCGGGTAAAGCTATAGTTGTAGTGCGTATATGTAGCTTTATCGCAACGGAGCAGGATTATTCTTAGAAATTTATAAGAATTTGTCTCATTAGTATAATTTTAAATTTTAAGAATGACCTGCTCCGTTGTCGAAGCTACACAAGCGCACAAATGGAGCGTCGTCATTTGAACGGAACGGAACCATACGTGTAAAGACTTTAATAAACATATGACGGATCCGATTATGCATGCCGTCGGAACCGGCTAACTGTCACGGAGTCTGTCCGAAGCCGTTTAGAGCCCCTGGAGCCGTTTAGCCATCACAAAATACGAATATATGATCTTTATACACTTCAAGAGCTTTAAAACATACTCCCATCTGACTCGACCCGACGAAATCAGGAAAGCAGGTCGTATCGGTGAGAATCGTACCTTACACAGCTAAAGTGACTCACCTGTCTTTTGAATAATAGATTACTGATTCGGTAATCACCGTGACACAAAACTGGTTTCAGGAATGGCTTCCTGAATTTATAATTTTCTCCCCCAGACAATGGGTATGAGAGGCATCTAAGCACCGCCTCCTTATGTTCTTCCTTAGCTACCTCCATCGCACCGTTTACCACTTTCGGTAACATTTCTTTGTAAAACTTAAATATTCGTTCTAGCAAAACCATCTTTTCTAACACCTTGCCGAAAGTTTCAGGATCATCTTTTTCCAATGCAAAGGATAACGCATGGAATCTAGCAAGGCTTTCGATTGCAGTAGCAGCGTGCTCCCAATCTATAGTCTTGAATCTACTATAAGTACTGTATCCTTTAGATACAAGATCTTCTAGAACAACAGTTTCTTTTCCTTCAATACTATCACCTCCGTAAAACTTGGGGCATGCACGCAGAAATCTGTATTCAGGAGCAACATTATGTTTTTCTTCAATGTTTTTGTAAATTTTCAAAAGATCCGTGTAAAAAAACAGTTCTGTATCAAACAATTGCTTCACACCGAATCGTTCCCGAACTTTGCTACTGACGTTGACAACTTTTGCGAAAAGTTTCAGCTCTTCTTCGCGTTTTTGTATTGTGATTGAATAACAGGCTGTTAAAAAGTTCTCACCATTAGGAACTATGGCTTTTAAAGACACTGTTCCATTTTTATATGGTTCTTCTATAATTTTGTCAAGAAGATGGCGTAACACATTTTCTGCGTCTGACATTTTACGTATTGGTACCAACTTGGCGACTGATTAAGAGTGTTGTTCAAGCCTGACTGGCCACCCGACCAATAATCATTTTTAAACATTCATTTATTGATAACTCCACCCAAATACTTGAATTAATTTTACAGCATTAGTGCCAAATTATGCAAAATACAACACGCAATAATAATGTTCATAGCAGTAGGCAACTTAACTCGAAGGCCCATGGACAAACATGGGAGCCGTCTCTTCAGAACACCAAAACATCTTTCCACAGTATTCCTGGTCCTTATATTATGTGCTCGATTATATGCTTCTTCACTGGGTGTTGAAGGGCGCAGGAAAGGGAAAATAAATATGACCTGCATAGATAACCGCTATCCCCTAGTAGATAGTCACTGCCATACACTCCACTTTCAAAATCAGCCCGAATGTGGGAATCATTAATAATTGTAGTGTCATGAACAGATCCAGGCCTAAGTATGCTAATTATACAAATCGAATGCATAGTGAAAAATTTAACTTCTTACTTAAAAATGATTGTAACATCATTCATTGGTTCCGATAGTTCGTAAGAATATCGGTAGATGACTCCACCGTCGCCTTAAAGACGGATAAATATAGGTGAAATTTGAATCACATCGAGCGTGTGTCGGTAGCCGAGTTGGTCAAGGCATTCCCCTGTACAGGCAAGATAATAAGTAATACCTAAACAAATGGAGTGTAGTTACTCAGATTTTTAACCCCCGATGCAAAAACGACGGGGTGTTATAAGTTTGATGTGTCTGTGAGTGTGTGGATGAGCCGATTTGGATTTAGTTTTTTTTTGTTTGAAAGGTATATTAGTCGGGAGTGTCCTTAGCTATGTTTGAAAAAAAATGGTCGAAGCCAAGATGACCGCCGCCACAACATGTCGGAATTCATATTTCTTCATAACTCCCTCAATATGGGCATCAAATGAAAGAGCTTGACTAGTGATACAAATAAAGTGAACTTTGTTTAAGTTTAATGAGAAAAACCTACCGAGGAGACCGACTTCGGTCCCTGTGGCTTCATAGGCCTTCAACGATCCCCAACGGCTCTGCCTGTGACTAACCCCTTTCTCGGGGTAATCCATACCAATATTATAAATGCGAAAGTAACTATGTGTATCTGTCTGTATGTTACACTTTCACGCCTAAACCACTGAACCGTTTCTAATGAAATTTAGGGATTAAACCATGAGAAAGGACATAGGCTATGTTTAGTCGCGATAACCGACATCCACGTGGGCGGAGCCGCGCGCAAAAGCTAGTACTCAATATTTGGGAAATACTCTAACAAACTGAGCTGCCAGGAATATAGGTAGGTACCAGTAGCTATCTACTGAGTACCAACCATTATACGAGTAGGTCCTACTCGTGTAATGGTTAAGTATAGGCACATAATTATATTATGTTCTCCGAGGTATAGGCCAAAAGGTTTTAAAGATAGTAAGTACATACATATAATACTAGCCGACCCGTCCCGGCTTCGCCCGGGAATATTTTGATAGTGACCTAATCACACCTAAATGACGAACTTTCCATACAAAGTTTATCACCTAAATTACCCTCTCAGTAGTAAAATTTTGAAAAACGCTGATACACGTGTTCATTTATTTCTTAAAAGACACAGGTTTGTGAAATTTAGTGCACCTAGCTCTGAAAATGACGGACTTTCATTTAAACTTCCATCCCTTATTTTACCCCTATAGTAGCAGAATTTCCAAAAATCCTTTCTTGCGTTTTAGCTTCTTCAGCGATTTAGGCTCTGCATTGATGAATCAGTCGGTCAGTCAGGTAGTCAGTCGCGACAAGTAATTTTACATGTTGTGTAGATTTCTGTTCACTTCGTCGAAAGCCTACTGGTACTGGTGAATATTGTAGGTATAGTAATAAAATTATATAATCTGCGGTAGCCTAGTGGTATGGGTAATGGATTGCTGAGGTTTACCAGGTTTACCATGGCACACACCAATGACTTTTCGATGCTTTTCGAAGTTATGTGTGTATTTATCGCAGGTTTATAAGTGCCCGGTTAATGGCAATAGGCTATTACATTGGGACCTAAACATAAACTAGCGAAATGTGGGTGCTAGCACCTCTGCCTACCCCTTCGGGGAATACAGGCGTGAGTTTATGTTATGTTATATAACCATCTTAACCGTTTCTCTCACACAATCCAATAAATAAACTTTAACCTTGCTAGAAAAACAACGCTTAAAAACTGGTATTTGTTTAAAAATAACTTTTAACAAAAAAGCCGACTAGTCAAAGAACTAACAGTACCTATGTTAATAAATTTATGTTAATAAATTTATGTTAATAAACCTCTTCTAATATGCGCCACATTACCTGATCCTCCCTCCGCCTTCAGTCTATTGCAGCTACCTTTTTAACCCGGCCTCGATACAAGTGGCAAGTGACATCGCTGGCCGGCGTATCAACCGACTAAAACCGCACGCTCACTGAGGGTCGAGGTGCTAGGCCGGAGGTGAGGTTGTCTTCGAGATGTCCCTCACACCCCGACTGACCCAGGGCCATCCCTTACGGGCTGGCCCTCTTCGGGTCAAAGGGACTCCAAGCATGGTTCGCTTCCTAGCTCATAGCTCGCATTGTGTTTTTATTGTATACTAGCTTTTGCCCGCGGCTCCGCCCGCGTGGATGTCGATTATCGCGACCAAACATAGCCTATGTCCTTTGTCAAGGTCTAATCTATCTCTATACCAAATTTCATCCAAATCGGTTCAGTGGTACAGACAGACAGACAGACAGACTTACTTTCGCATTTATAATATTAGTATGGATATGGATTATAAACCGACTACCAAATCCCATCATTCAGCACCATAAGTCATAATCATAATATACATAAACTCATATAACATAAACTCACGCCTGTATTCCCCGAAGGGGTAGGCAGAGGTGCTAGTGCCCACATTTCGCCAGTTTATGTTTAGGTCCCAATCTAATAGGTGGCGAGCCTATTGCCATTAACCGGGCACTTATAAACCTGCGATAAATACACACATAACTTCGAAAAGCATCGAAGAGTCATAATATAATAGATAGAATATCGATACACTGGTCGAAAACTGTGATAAATCCTAACTTATTGCCGTTCATTTTCATTGCAGAAGTTTATACAGCTCAAGATAAGAAGAGCATTAGAAGGTGTCTTCAGGGTAGGCAGCACGGGTAACGCCCCTGGGGTTGCATACGTCTATAGGCCACGGTAACCACTTTCATCAGGTGGGCCGTGTGTTTGTCTGCCACCAGTGGTATAAAAAAACTACTGTTGGCTCGGCCTCTGTTACGTGGGACCGAAAATCATAGTTTTCGAAATGCGGGTGTTAATATACCTCTGCCTACACCTTTGGAGTTTACAGACGTGAATGGGTACGTAAGACGCAGCACGAGATTCGAACCAATTATATTTCCAAACCATAAGAATTAAACTGGACCAGTAGATACTACGATTAAAAAAGTATGTGATGTAACTTTTATGTAAATACATAGTCAAGGAAATATATTTATAAGAGCAATAAATATATTTATTTATTGGTGTGGGACGCAACGTGTGTCGACACTCTGGCGCCTTCCCATCTTCCAAGTACGATGGACTGTGCATGCGCTGCTGCTGCATCAGCGGAGACTCTCAAACGGCGCAAATATACCAATTTAACTGATAATTATATATTTGAGCCGTTTGGAGTCGAAACGTTGGGTCCGTGGGGTCCAAGTGCGCGCGCGCTGTTCAAAGAGATGGCGAAGCGTCTAATTGACTCTTCCCGTGACCATAGGGCTGGCCTTTACCTCGCTCAAAGAATTGCTATCGCCATTCAGCGGGGTAACGCCGCCAGCCTTTTGGGCACGGTACCGGTAGAGGTCGATGGGGAGGAATTCTACGATGCCTAAAGTTACAGTCTCTTCCACCCCTGTTTTTCTTTTTCTTATTTTTGTATATATTGTACATTTAGATATAATACTGTACCTAATTAATTAGTGAGATGATTTCAATAAAATACCATCAATGAACCAGTTTATAAGGGTAAAGGTGAAGGATATTGGGGGGGACAGTTGTAGAAATGACCGGTAAATACAATCCACACCGACCGGCTCAGATCGGGCCGTGCCGGAACGGGTGCCACGACACGGTATAAAGACACAAAATGGTGGATGGCTACTCTCTGGTCATTCTTCTTGACGGTTGTACGGCTTCGGGTAAAGCTATAGTTGTAGTGCGTATATGTAGCTTTATCGCAACGGAGCAGGATTATTCTTAGAAATTTATAAGAATTTGTCTCATTAGTATAATTTTAAATTTTAAGAATGACCTGCTCCGTTGTCGAAGCTACACAAGCGCACAAATGGAGCGTCGTCATTTGAACGGAACGGAACCATACGTGTAAAGACTTTAATAAACATATGACGGATCCGATTATGCATGCCGTCGGAACCGGCTAACTGTCACGGAGTCTGTCCGAAGCCGTTTAGAGCCCCTGGAGCCGTTTAGCCATCACAAAATACGAATATATGATCTTTATACACTTCAAGAGCTTTAAAACATACTCCCATCTGACTCGACCCGACGAAATCAGGAAAGCAGGTCGTATCGGTGAGAATCGTACCTTACACAGC
The DNA here is from genome assembly GCA_914829495.1 of Eilema sororculum. Classification (NCBI taxonomy): domain Eukaryota; kingdom Metazoa; phylum Arthropoda; class Insecta; order Lepidoptera; family Erebidae; genus Eilema; species Eilema sororculum. The sequence continues at coordinate 22,248,054 of OU618549.1, forward strand.
TAAAGTGACTCACCTGTCTTTTGAATAATAGATTACTGATTCGGTAATCACCGTGACACAAAACTGGTTTCAGGAATGGCTTCCTGAATTTATAATTTTCTCCCCCAGACAATGGGTATGAGAGGCATCTAAGCACCGCCTCCTTATGTTCTTCCTTAGCTACCTCCATCGCACCGTTTACCACTTTCGGTAACATTTCTTTGTAAAACTTAAATATTCGTTCTAGCAAAACCATCTTTTCTAACACCTTGCCGAAAGTTTCAGGGTCATCTTTTTCCAATGCAAAGGATAACGCATGGAATCTAGCAAGGCTTTCGATTGCAGTAGCAGCGTGCTCCCAATCTATAGTCTTGAATCTACTATAAGTACTGTATCCTTTAGATACAAGATCTTCTAGAACAACAGTTTCTTTTCCTTCAATACTATCACCTCCGTAAAACTTGGGGCATGCACGCAGAAATCTGTATTCAGGAGCAACATTATGTTTTTCTTCAATGTTTTTGTAAATTTTCAAAAGATCCGTGTAAAAAAACAGTTCTGTATCAAACAATTGCTTCACACCGAATCGTTCCCGAACTTTGCTACTGACGTTGACAACTTTTGCGAAAAGTTTCAGCTCTTCTTCGCGTTTTTGTATTGTGATTGAATAACAGGCTGTTAAAAAGTTCTCACCATTAGGAACTATGGCTTTTAAAGACACTGTTCCATTTTTATATGGTTCTTCTATAATTTTGTCAAGAAGATGGCGTAACACATTTTCTGCGTCTGACATTTTACGTATTGGTACCAACTTGGCGACTGATTAAGAGTGTTGTTCAAGCCTGACTGGCCACCCGACCAATAATCATTTTTAAACATTCATTTATTGATAACTCCACCCAAATACTTGAATTAATTTTACAGCATTAGTGCCAAATTATGCAAAATACAACACGCAATAATAATGTTCATAGCAGTAGGCAACTTAACTCGAAGGCCCATGGACAAACATGGGAACCGTCTCTTCAGAACACCAAAACATCTTTCCACAGTATTCCTGGTCCTTATATTATGTGCTCGATTATATGCTTCTTCACTGGGTGTTGAAGGGCGCAGGAAATTTCAAGTACCTATAATAAAGCAATCTGCGTGCGCCAGGGCCTTTTATATTTCGCGATTTAGGTCCAAGGTATTATGAATCGCAGCTAAAGTCGTAGGCGTATGTTTGACAACGCGGTTATACAACATAATGACATTGATAACATACTTAAATAATTACTTCTATTGTCAAGCTAATGATGTTTATGTTGTGATAACAAGTATCATTGGCTCTTTGCTTCATACATAAATGATCATTCATAAGTAACATTCTTACATAGCGAGGTACAGAACTATAACAGATCTGTTCTGCTGCGATGTATTACTACACTGACTGGCCATAAGAAACAAAAAAAAATGTACAATCAGCAACAGAAAGATGTTGACGAACACAGTGCTCAAAATGATCTTAATTTCGTTTTTGACCCCCTTCCAGTTGACCGATTGTTCTGATATTTGGTATACACCTTCGGACAAGGGACGATAATACCATATAAATGAATAAAACAGTTTGATTTGATCTTTAATAAGAGAGTTCTAAGATCATTTTAGGACTTTGTCGTCAAGATATTTATGACGCTGTCTATGAAAACTCAAACCCAAACCACAGATTACCTAATAGTTGCCCAAACACTAACGTTTTGCTATCATATAGAATTTTTCGCTTATTTTTTTACATAGGACTCGTCAATTACCTGATTTAATATGACCCTCATCTAACTGACCTCACAGGTGACTACACGGTTATGCAATTTGTACGGATACTACGCGTCTCATAATATAATTTAGCTGTGACGTCACTTAGCTCGTAAATATATGGTATGTTTTATTATGTGTGCTCGGCGACTTTTAGAGGACAAAGTTGAAGGCTCTGGGATACATTGTGTAGAAGTGTAGAAGATGAATTAGGTAACTCATCATCATTATAATATCGTCAGTAAAAACGGTAGGTACAGTCAACATCAAAAATATCGTGACTATAATGCCTCAAAATGATCTTATAGCTCTCGTATTGAGACCAAATCAAACTGTTTATTTGTTTTTCTGATCTAAATTGCATTAATAATATTTTCTAAAGTTTAAGCGACTATCACTCATTTAAATAAAACCACTTTTTACGGATTCTATCGCGATATATTTCTTATTATTTACTTTCAAACCGTTTTTTTTTTCAACAGCCATCTTCGCCATGACAGCCATGATTCGGGTGTTTTGAGATAACTTATACTTCAAACTATGTGACAACTACCATCATGAGTCACACCACGATCATGGCTGCTGAAAACCAGCCGAAACGTCGGTTTGAAAGTAAATAATAACAAATATATCACGATTGAATCAGTAAAAAGTGTTATTTCAATTGCATTAATAACTTTTGAATTATCGCGTTCCATGATATACAATAATATTAGCCAGTGTTAGGTTGACATGTCAGCCTGTGACCACGGGCGTTGCAACCCCGGTCGAAACGTCAGGCAAATCAAAGGTAGATCTATAATGTTTTTATACCTGTACAATGATCGCGTTAATAAATCGTGTTAGTTACACTATTTATAACTCAAGAACGGCTGTACCGATTCGGCTGAAAATCAGTGGGGATGTAGCTTAAAATCAGGAGACGGACATAGGATACTTTTCATCCCGCACGACCTTTATTTTATCCCGGGTTCCTGTGGGCCAAGTCACGGGATCAGTGTATATTTGACCTTAGTACATTTGCATGAAGTACCAGGCTCACAGAAACTTTTAGGAACTTTATCTGGGTTGCAGGTACAGAAGCAGTGTGTTCTTATACCCTTATATAATGTCCGAACATAACTCGGACGAAGTCGCGGGCAAAAGCTAGTTATTGAATAATGTATTATTGTCCGAATTAAAGGCGTGTTCACCAATTACTTTGAATTTGACTCGAGTAAATTTTTGTAGTTATGAAATGCAATTTTAATTTATACGTTGATAATGTTTTATAACTTTCATTGAAAATAGGCCTTGTAGTATTATTATACGATAGCAGTAAAAAACTTTAATTAAGTCTTCCTGGCAGTGTAAGATTATGTACAAAATAAGGTTCTAGTGGAATATTTCTCAATGAGTACCAATTTCTCCATTGACAGCCTTTGTGGCGTGGCGGTAGTGAACGCGACTGCAACGCAGGAGGCGCGGGTTCGATCCCCGCTCAGTGCAAATATTTTTATGCATGAATATGGCTAATTTGCATTGGTCTGAATGTTTCTATGTATAATAAAATAATGTATGTATTTACAAAAAAAGTATCTAAGTATGTTTATCCGCATTCTAGATTCCATAACACAAGCTAGTTGAGCTATGCTTACCATGGGTCTAGATAGCGTTGTTAGACACAACTTATTATATTAACAATTAACTAGATATTGTGAAATATTTAAAAAATTTTTTTTAAAAATTTAGGTGCCAGCCAAACACCCGGTCCACCTGATGGAAAGTGGTTACCATGGCTTACGGATATGTCACTAATGATGCAGAGGACTCGAGCCAACTTTAGTTAAAGTATATCGCCGCAGACAACAGTCGCTCCAATAAAAGCTGATATAAACCAACCAAAATAATGAAAGGAGGAGAGAGGAAACCAGATGTATGCAACTGGGATTAGCAATGGATGAAATTCGAATGCAGAAGAATTATTCTCTTCTTATTACATTACGCAACTAAAGATAAATGAACTGACTCACCTGTCTTTGGAACAAAAGATTACTGATCCTGTAATCTCCGTGACACAAAACAGTTTTCAGCAATGGCTTCCTGAACTTATAAACTTCCTCCCTTGATAGTTCCCCTAACAGGAAATTTGACACTGCCTCCTTATGCTGAGGTTTGGCGACCTGCACTCCACCATCCACCATTTTTCGCCATGTATCTTTAAGAGCCGGATCATCACTATTATTGGGTTCCTTAAACGTCAATTTCTCTACTGCCTTAGCGAAATTTTCGGGATCTTCTTTCTCAAATGCAAAGGATAACGCATGGAATCTTGCAAGACTTTCGATTGCAGTAGCAGCGAACTCCCAATCTATAGATTTAAATCTGCTGTATGGAGTATAACCTTTAGATACAAGGTCTTCCAGAACAACAGTTTCTTCTCCTTCGATACTATCGCCTCCGTAAAACTTCGGGCATACAAATCTGTGTTCAGGAGCAACGTTATGTTTCTCCTGGATTTTTTGGTAATGTTTGAAAAGATCCGTATAAAAAAACTGTTCTGTATCAAACAGCAATTTCACGTTCATTACTTCCCGAAGTTTCCCACTGATGTTTGCAACTTTCGCGAACAGTTTCAGTTCATCTTCGTTTTTAGTCGTGATCGTAACTGAATATAAGACTGATGTATAGTTCGCGCCTCCGCTAGTTAACGCTTTCAATGCCACTGTTCCATTTTTATACGGCCCGTCAATTATTTTGTCAAGTAATTTGCGTAATATGATCTCCGCGTCTGCCATAGCGAGTGTTAGAACCACGACTGCGATTGATCTAGCGACTGTTCGAGTGAGCTGTTCGCGATTGACTGGTTAGTTGCCTAAAACTAACTACGAAATTGTGCTGGTACTTGAAATTTATAATAGTTTTGTGTATTTATTGGTCCACGGTCACGGCTGTGCGGTGGCGAGAGCTCAGAGGTTTGTATTAGGAGTTCGCGATGAGTCTGAAGTGTTTAGTGATAAAGATAAGAGTCAATAGTGGTATTGTTTGCGTTACTGATAATAATGATCTGACTGATAACGTATGATGTTATTATAAAATCGGTTAAATTGTGTGATAGATCAGGATCTGGAATAACACAGAGGCACAGTATACACAATGGCATGGTTGATATTTTTTAAATTGTATCTAGTGGAAAAAATAATTAAGTACCTGGATCTAGTTTGTCATGTACAATGCAACCCATTGAAAAGCAGGCAGGAATCGGGTTATAGGGAGCCATCGCCACTGTGACTTGTGTTTTATCCCTTGAATAGGTTATGTTTGCGGGAACAGGATCAGAATTCTACGCAGGTGGATCCGCGGACATTAGCTACTTTACATAAATATAATCACGCCTTTATCCTATGAAATACCACCCACATTTCACCAATCATTGTATTCGGTCCCACGTAATAGGGAGTGAGCCTGTTGCTGTTTCCCGGGCACTATTATTGACTCGAGCCATGCATTTGAGGCTGAGTTTTTGCTGTATATATTTTTGTCTTATGTAAGTTTAATCGCAATCGGTCAAGCCGGAGATATGGCCATTAAACGGGAATAAAACCGACGACGTCCACACGGGCGGAGTCGCGGGCGAAAACCTAGTTTGTTATAAATTGACTTACTCTCGTACCATCACATTTTTTTCTTAAATTAGCGTGTTTTAAGATCGTTGAACCGTAGTTAACATTTCATAACAGGTATTTCTCGTTTTTGTATTAGACTGATTTTTGACAACCGTCTATTATGGAATGACCTTATTGAATGCCCGGTTAATGGCAATAGGCTTCGCCACCTATTACATTGGGACCTAAACATAATGTGGCGAAATGTGGGTGCTAGCACCTCTGCCTACCCCTTCGGGAAATACAGGCGTGAGTTTATGTTATGTTATGTTCTTATTGAATGCTATAAGAGTAAGTTTTGAATGATCTTAATAAAATAAGTATCTAATGTAATAAACAAATTGCTGCGTTGCTCCCGGCAGGTTAGAATTTGGGCCACCCCATCCCTTCCCATGCGGTGTCGTACAAGGCGACTAAGGGATAGGGCTGTTTAACGTCAGACAGATATATACAGCCTAGACTCAGCCTCAGATGCATGGTTCGAGTCAATAATAACGCCCGGAATGCAGCAATAGGCTCACACCCTATAGGACTCTGTGGGATCGGATAAAATGATTGGTGATATGTGGGTGTTAATTCACCTCTGCCTAACCCTCCTGAGATAAAGGCGTGATTATATGTATGTATGTAAGTATGTAAGTTTCTAAGTTTGACCAAGACCTTTCTTAATTAAGCTACAAATTCCATCCAAACCCTTAGACAAATAGCAATCCGTTCACCAGCGTATTGTAGAATAGAATGTATGGAATTGGGTATTCTACTGACTAGTCAAATTAATTACTTTTTACTAAACGTCAAAACGGTAAGTCATAAGGTAACTTGTATGAAAAAAGATTTAGTGACGTCATAAAATTGAATAATCAAATCAGTTACTATTATAGGTTTGGTGGGTGATTAAACATAAATACAAACTATAAAATAAGAACCGACGTAACTTTAAACGCTCTTTTACCATTCTTAATTCAATAAGCTCTGTTAGATAATTTATTTTAACTATAGTATAATACCCAATTGATCAATCGCATTTGTACATCAATCTATTCTATTATATACAATCATATTGCCACTAGTCTAGAGGGACCTGACTAAAAAGCCGATACTTCATACACATCCTTCATTAGCAGTTTTTCACAAGATTTCCAAGGCAATAAAAGAATTTGGATATAATTTACCTTGAAATATGAATGAACTTTTTACTACAACAGCTTATATAGTGATTACTTACCTAGGTACCTACTTATCTTGTAAAATATAAATATTACAACCTAAAAAAGATCCTGTTAGAACTCCGTCTAGGTTTTTCTATGTATAATATGTATATTTACAAAAAAAAAGTATCTAAGTATGTTTATCCGCATTCTAGATTCCGTAACACACTATAGTTAAGTTTACCATTGGTCTATATAGCGTTGTGGAATTAACAAAGACAGAAATATTAGGAAAGACAAGGACAGACAGAAAGGTTAATGGGAATAGGCTCGCCACCTATTACATTGGGACCTAAACATAAACTGGCGAAATGTGGGTGCTAGCACCTCTGCCTACCCCTTCGGGGAATATAGGCGTGAGTTTATGTATGTATATGTATGTATTAATTACTGACTCAGAAATCCAAAATTTGTGACTTTGACGATTTAAATGATAATTACAAATGTTTATGATGTAACGGACACTATCCCACCTGTGGAAGCACGATTATCTGAGTTGACAAAATGATGTTTTGTTTACACTGACATGTAATATTCTTACAAATAAATGAGTTATGAGTTATGAGAATTATGGACATACATTTGTTCTATAATTTGCCACAATGCGTGCAAATGGTATCACTAATCACTACCAGCCATTGACGCAAGACGCCCATGATCTTGCGAAGTCGAATAGACATAGTCGAACGAAAGACGGACCCTGAGCTCCGAGGGCATCTTAGCCTCCGATGCAATCAGGATAACATGTAAATGTAGATGATGATGATTTGTTCTATCATTTAAACTAGCCGACTCGCCCCGGCTTCACCTGTGGCAAACCTACCTCGAAACCCGTGTCAAATTTCAAATAACGTAAGCGTGGGAATTTTCTTGAGAAATTTTCTGCCTCGCACAAATAAACTGTGGAATGAACTGTCGCCAGCGGTATTTCCGAACCAATACGACCTTCAAACCCTCAAGAAATGGGTGTACTCTCTTTTAAAAGGAAGGCAACGCACTTGTGACTCCTCTGGTGTTGCAGGTGTCCATAGGCGGTGGTGATCGCTTACCATCAGGCGATCTGTCTGCTCGTTTGCCTCCCTATCCCATAAAAAAATGCTAGAATTGTTGATATTTGTGATTACTGCTCCGCTCCCTTGAGTAGTAGTGTGCTGAGTAAGTTTGGGTCCTTCGGCTTTTTACACCACAACGGATTCACACCGCGGTGCGAAACGCCCCAGAGCTCTTTTTGACGGTGGCATCTCACACCGCGGAGGTTGGAGTGGTGCGAAAAGCCGAAGTATTTTTTGGAAGGTGGCGATTCGCACCGCTCATGAAGGTACTACATTTCTATAAACAACTTGACACATCACCTTCCTCTATGAATGGAATATTCAACACAAAATAAATTTTCCAATTCGAACCAGTAGTTTCTGATATTAGCGCATTCAAATAAACAAACAAACTGTTCAATTATAATTTAAAAAAATCAATCAATTCTAAACCCTGAGTTATGGTAACTCATGTTTACATAACATGGACATACTATGCGTAATTAAATTCAAGGTCTCGCCAAGCTATGCCAGCATCATACGTTCAGCATGTGCAATGTATTATTAAATAAAGTTGTCCTACAATTATAAACACGACAGGCTTGGCCTAGTCACCGCATATCTTGCATATCATTACATTACATTACATGTTAAGAGGAACTATACCAATTATGGGATACGTTCCTAATATGGGCGTATTTTGCATAGTAGTTTTTTTATATCCCTTAGTTGGCAGACAAGAAAGAAAGAAAATTGGTTTTTATTGCGGATAAACACATGCACATAACACACAACGACAAGCGCACGGCTAATGGAACTTGATTATTGTAGCCTATGGACGTATGCAACACCAAGGGCGCGCTGCTGACCCAGATGGAACCTTCTAATACCCTTTTTGAAGAACCCCATATTGTAGTTCCCCGCTTGGGAAAACCGGGGAAGCAGGAAAAGCAGGGAGTTCACTCCACAGTTTAAGCGTGCATAGGATGAAGTGGGAATTAGTCCCACCCTCTCCTTTCCTTCACAGGACAACACGTGCAGAACTTAGATGTCAGCCGCATACGGTGCAGAATATCCCTTCTAGAACTATGCGGTTCTGTGAATCATTCATAATATATGCCGCACCATAAAGACTGGAACTCCCTGCCAGCTCACGTGTTTCCTTCTCTACAGTCCCGGGCCCTTAGCGGGGCGCGAAAACGCATCTGATGAGGCTGTCAAGCTGAGTACCACCATTGTTAACATGTACGACGGTGACCCTCTTTCCGAGGCTTTGCCTCTAGCTTACCATCAGGCGAGGTGAAGTCAAATTGACGTGACTAGTAAAAAAAAGTTCCCTGCATACCGCACGGTGCGCACTGTTTCCGTTTGCAATGTGTGAGGATGAATTTCCTGCCAATGGCGAGCGGTGCGATGATAGAATTTAACTGTGGGCATTAGGTACAAACATTGACATCATAATTATCTCATTGGGTACAAACGTGTAAAATATACCAAATGCACAGATTGTAGCTATACCTGCTAATCTGTATTAATTCCAGCAGTAGGTAAGTATTCATATATTATGTTCACGTCTGTAAGCCTCCAATGGACTAGGTAGAGGTGCATTTCATGACATGTTATGACGTCCATAAACCTCCGAGGGACTAGGCAGAGGTTTATTAACACCCACATTTCACCCCTGATTTTCTGTCCCACGTAATGGCGTGTAATTCTTGTCGGATGTAGAGTAGCCTAATCTCTTAGGGCCAGCGCCCATTATCGGCATCGGCTAGCTTCAGGATATGCCAAGCATAATAGATCTTATCACTATCAACATAAAATTGAAATTTCAATGACGATCGTCGACTATCGTCGGCATCGATCGGCATTCTGCGGCGGTTAGCAATTAAAGTTCAATCTTATTTCTATAACAATAAAATCTATTGTTACACGACAAATACAAATCCTCATGCTTGCCGAGCGCCGGCCCTTAGTCGCTCCTTAACTCACCCACAGGAAGAGATGAGGTGGCCCTATTCTACTGTATCTAAAATCAACACAGCTGTATCAGCAGTATTGGAAGTTAACACGATAAAATTGATTTCAGCAACCATGACTATAGTATAAGACTGGGATCCTAATTCTGTGATTGACAATATAATCCCGGCTAACAGGCAAGATGGCGACAACCTCAAAAATCTGCTAAAGAAAATAGAACTCATACTATCAATAGGGAAGGAATATTTAAGTATTTATTGTATTGCCGCCAGTAATCAACTATTTTTCTCATACTAGCTGATTCGTTGAATTCTGTTCCCATTTCCATGACTCGTGGGATATTAATATCTATTTATATAAAAATCAATTGCTTTTCGTTAGTCTCGTTAAAACTCTAGAACGGCTGAACGGATTTATCTTATCTTGGTCTTGAAATGTTCGTGGAGGTCCAGGGAAGGTTTAAAAGGTGAGAAAAATTGGAATAATTGCCGGGAACCGACATCCACACGGGCGGAGCCGCGGGCAAAAGCTAATATAATATAATAATAAAACCTTACGAAGATATATAGGAACCTACAAAAAAAATGCCGAATCGTTCGAGCCATTCTCAAGCTTTTTATTTATAATTACGTTTCTTCTGTTACTTGCTGCTTAAGCGCCTAAGGCAGGCTTTATGTCACTGACTGACCTCCGTCCCCCATGAGCGCGGGCCTGGGGGTGACGGGTGGAGCCGCCTGTCACCCCAGCAGAAGCAGGCCACGGCGGCGGCGCGCTGAATAGTGCGCCTCCCCATTCCGGGGGCGAGTTGGGGACACCGTTGTCCCCCCTCCTGAGGAGGGCCAGACCGTAAGGGATGGCCCTGGGTCAGCCGGGGTGCGAGGGATATGTCTTTGACAACCTCACCTCCGGCCTAGCACTAAGACCCACAGTCGGCGTGCGGTTTTAGTCGGTTCGAGTCCGACATAACCTCCCCTTCCGGCTCCGACAGGGGGGGTATCCGAGGGGATTTCCGCACGGAAAAAAAAAAAGAGGCAGGCTTTATGTGGACAGTTATTAATGAAAACGAATTACGCCAAACTATCAGCCAATTACCGCCCAGAAAACTACGACTGGGTAGTTAAAGTATAATACGTCAAAATTGTTATTTCATTCAGACTAAACTGGGGCTCGATTCTACACATTTGTGCTACAGCCATTGCAAAAAACGGCATTAAATAGACCTTAAAGCCGTATAGTTAAAGTTTAAAATTGAATGACTTTTTGATGAGTCAATGAAAAAGTGTAATGAAACTTTTTTCATTTCATTTTGGACTTTAGGCGTAGGTATAGAAATAATAAATGTAATTTTTTGCGTTAACTGTGGCATCACAGTGGTTAAGCTTTAGTAGAAGCGAGGGCCTCATCGTGTATAATATGCCTAAATTATTATAAACGAGGAAAAACTCAGTACAAAATCTTCAACATTATTGAGCAGTACATATTCGTGTTGATACGCACTGTAAATACACGTAATACTAACAATACATAACCTTGAATACGTTAAAATCGAAACTAATTTATACGTAGAAGAACTAAAAACTATAATGGCAGAAGAAAATCAAATACTGAACAAAGTTTTAGTACAAATTGCTGAAGAACAGAATTACGTGAACTATCATTTTAAAATTGAACCGATCAACACTGGTGGAGCTAACTACACGTCTACACTGTACAATGTTGCGGTCAAAGAAGGTGGCAACACACATCATATGTTTATAAAAATTGCAGCTATGGGAGATAAAGTGAGATCCACTGCACCAAATTTCTATCGAAGAGAAATCTTCGTGTACACGGAATTGATAAAAGTTTATGACAACTTACAAGACGAATACCAAGTGCCACAGGAATACAGACTTAAACTACCTAAACTTTACGGTTATAATTCCAAACTTTATGAAGAAACTGTAGCTTTAGAAGACCTAGTTGTTAAAGGGTATCAAGCTTACAATAGATTTAAGTCTATTGACTGGGAATACGCTGCGTCAGCGATGAAAGAATTAAGCAAAATGCATGCACTATCATTTGCCTATAGCGTTTATCATCCAGAAGAGTTTAAAGAAGTTCTTGATACTTTCAAGATTGAATGGACAATGGAAGGACATTTTTCAGAATACTTCGACACGATGAGCAGCAAAGCCATAACGGTTGCTCAGGAAAATGTGAAAAATAAATTGAAAAGTTTCTTCGAAATGTACGGCAAGAAACAGTTTCCGCGGTTCTTTAAGGAGAAAAGGATGCCTGTGTTGATACATGGAGATTTTAGACCCAGCAACTTGATGCACAGGGTTCGAAATGTAAGTGTATTTTTGTATCTCGTTTGAAAGCCATGTTAAGAAGTTAAGCTGCGGAATTGACTGAAATATCGAAGTTCAGCCTGGTAAATTAGACTGGTAAAGTTATTAGGCTTCAAGTTGGGAAGACTGGGATTAATGCTAAGATGAAGATGAACAATCCTAATTATTGTTCCGAACGAATTTAAAAGAATTAACTACCAATGAATGACATGGGACAAATATAGGCCAAAAGACTGATTTTGGCGTCGAAATGTATGTTCACGGTAGTCGAATGTTTTAGTTTTTGCAAGAAAAATTAGGATCACAACAAAAACAGAGAAACATTCATTTTATCTGTAGCTTCGGCTTCGGCCCCAATTTAAAATAATAACGACTCAACGAATCATTATCCAGAGTCGTCATGTGTCATTCACAAACCGTTTTTGTATGTTGCTTTTGTTTAGGTCGACATATTACGTAAGCTTCTGTTATAATGGCGAACAGGAACATAATTATATCAATGTCAAAAATAAATGTTAGACTACTTCCTGTAGTTGAAATAAATTTAAAAGTACTACCCGAAACAAACAAACTATCTAAGTAGGTATATAAATAGCAAATGACTGAGACCAACCGCAAAATACGAGAACAATCTATTAATTCGGTAATTTTCGTATGTTCCACGGAAAAAAAAGTTTAAAAGAAAAGAAATCAGTTGATATTATATAGCAAAAAATACTAAAAACAGAACAAAATAAATATTGAAGGGATCCTTAAGGGATCCCATACAAAAACGTGAGAAGATGAAGTATCAGAGGATCCACCGAGAGAATCAGTGGATCACAGTGAACTTAGGCGTGCTATTCAGTCCACTGGTTGATCGAGATAGTGGATCCTGCTGGACAGAGAGGATTTCAAGGAGGTAGATAGTATAGAATTCTTCGTGCGCAAGTCCAACTTGTAGGTACTTAGCGAGTTCTTCATCTGTTCTGGCTATAGGTCCGACGCCAAAGATATTTCGCGCCCACAGTTGGCCTCGAACACTTCGTTTTGTATTAAAAAATATGTTAAAAACGCTTGTAAAGAAGCCTTTTTTGATCTGGCCAGAAAAACTGTATTTTGTTCACATCCGTATAGGGACCGGGCAAGGCAACTCAGAGTTCTCACAGCTAATTCAAACATTATTTTGTAAACCTAACGTTATGAACTGCGCTGGAAGTTAGAGAATTAAATAAAAATTCTATAATTGCTAGAAAATGTCGGAACAAATTCTCTTTGGTGATCCACTTCTTAGTTTCCATAGAACTAACGATTTGATATTTGAATACATAGCCTGTCAAAATCATAACCCTCCTTTGGCTTTACTGTAGTTGTGTAATAAAAGAAGATTCAGTGTTGGACAGAGATTCAGAGAGAAAAGGACAGAGTTATATAGGAATTATAGGATGTATAGGTCCATCTCTCTCTCACTGGACCGATGATCTAAACTACATCGCTTATGCGTGTCGTATCAGTCTCACTGGTTGGACCCAACTACCCATTGATATTTATATTGTTACTCTAATGAGCAGTTTTCTAGTAGATATTTAAAGCTTTCCTGAAGACTGGCTAGATGGTGCATTCGGCACTTTTGGTAAGAAGAGTGTGCCCTAATCCATTGATTTCGTAATGTAATTTCTTGTGGAATCAAATGTTTTCTGTATGTATGAACAGCACACCGCATATGGAATATTAGTTACGTATTACTGAAAACAAAGATTATTGTATTTACTACAATGTATTATTACTTATCTAAAATTATGTAGGTATCAACTCTTGAAGTTGCAATATTATATACAAACAAACTTGAACGCTTCAGAAGCAGCAAATATTCAAATTGAGACATTCGTTCAGTGCTCAATTAAAAAAAACTACCAAAAGCTATGCTAGCGCCATCTCTTGATGATTTTAAAAAGCAACTGATTATGTACCTACTGGAAAACTGCTCATTGAGGAATTAAGTAATTGGGTAACAATCACTTAATTTCTTCCGATTGCGCAATACATAATATCACGCATTGAACACAAATATTACTGTTAACAATATTTTAGGTTATAATATATACATATTTTCATCCCCCACAATATTAGTATGTAGGATTATAATTTGTAATAACATTGCACAATATTTACTAACATATTTTTTGCTTTACTCGTGCAAACAAACCGGTGAGCCGCGTGAATCACGGCCGAGATAGGAGCAAAAGGCCGGCTGTACGCGGACAGTCGATCATTATATTATTATTATTTCGTTTATTTAAGTGATATTTTTAAATATATCCTAAAAAAACTAAATATAATTGAGATTATAAAAAATAGTATCCCACCGGCATCGAGTACAGGGACCAAGCCAGCGGTGGTTAGGGCTCCAGAGAGAGGAACTTCCTCACTATGCGCGCCGTGTCGAGTATTATTATTTTTATTACGCAATAACTGATGAAAGCACCTGTTTTATGTCAGTAGGATTATTTTTCTTTCGCCAATGTAATACTTCCAAATGATTTTCAAAACTGTGCCCAAATTCTTCTTTCCGAAACGACTATAAAATCACCTTGTATAAACAAATATTCCATAATATTCTACACAACGCTTCTAGATTTAATCGTTTATTATGGTTTTTGAACAATCCTACCAATTTTCAGCCGGGTACGTATTATTGTAACCTCACTCCTACATGTTTTGAGTGTTTTGACCGGATCAAAAGCCAAACTTCTTATTCGGTATGTTCCAAACGGTTTTTAAAATAAATTTAGTTTAACTCAGAGTTTAGTCCAAACATGACCAAAAGATAATGAGCAGTTTTGGTAAGAAGAGTGTGCCCTAATCCATTGAATTCGTAATGTAATTTCTTGTGGAATCAAATGTTTTCTGTATGTATGAACAGCACACCGCATATTGAATATTAGTCACGTATTACTGAAAACAAAGTTTATTATATTTACTACAATGTATAATAATTACTTATCTAAAATTATGTAGGTATCAACTTTTTGAAGTTGCAATATTACATTCAAACAAACTTGAACGCTTCAGAAGCAGCAAATAATCAAATTGAGACATTCGTTCAGTTCTTTCTTGCCACATATGGCCTCCACAATGCAAATTAAAAAAAAACTACCACAAGCTATGCTAGCGCCATCTCTTGATGATTTAAAAAACCAACTGATTATGTACCTACTGGAAAACTGCTCATTGTCCATTGTGTCTTGCCACAACACTCATACAGCACTGGTCGTGTATTGACAGCCTGACCGCTTCACTGATAAAACCTAATTCAGTGTATACGTATTCAAACACTCCGTTCATAGTTCGTATTTATATCTCCGGCAAAAATTGTGTACACAGTTATTGTGAATCGCGCCTGTGATAAACATAAAAGTGTCAGTCTTTTGTAGACTAGTGTAATTGAATGAAAATAATTAACAGTAAACAGTGTACATTATTGAAAGTAAGCAGTTGCAAGTGAATTAAACATAAAAATGGCGGAAATAGACCAAATGCTAAACAAAATGCTAACAAAAATCGCGGAAGAACATCACTTCGGCGAATACAATTTGAAAATCGAACCCATATCTACTGGTGGCGCCAATTATTCTTCAATATTATATGACGTCACTTTTTATGAATGTGGCAACACTCATCATATGTTTGTAAAAATCGCGGCAATGAGTGAAGATGCTAGATCACGAACATCGAACTACTATCAGACGGAAACATTATTTTACACAAAATTAGTAAAAATATACGAGAGCTTGCAGGATAAGCATGAAGTACCACAGAAGTACAGGTTGAATTTTTGCAAATTATATGGTTATAATACTAAAATTTATGAAGAAACGTTAGTTCTAGAGAATCTAACTACAAAAGGATATCAAGCTTTCGATAGATTTAAGTCTATCGACTGGCAATATGGCGTCTCAGCGATGACAGAACTGAGCAAAATGCACGCACTATCATTTGCTCATAGCGCTTATAATCCTGAAGAATTTAATAAAATAATTGATAAGCTCAAATTTGAATTCAATATGGAGGAAGGTCATCTATCGGATTATTACGACACAGTTAAAACCACTGCTCTAGCAAGAGTCAATGAGGAGAACAGAGATAAGTTGGAGAGATTCTTTGAAATGTATGATAAGAAGGGGTTCACGGAGTTTTTGAAGAAGGCACGAAGACCAATGCTGATGCACGGAGATTATAGACCTAGTAACCTGATGCACAGGATTCGAAACGTAAGTTAATAGTAGCTTTTTCTTTTTTTTATGAAATTTGCATGGCATTTATTATGCTAACTTTTAAATTCGAAATATGTCAGAAGCACTCATTGCTATTGAGCCACACCTGAATCACTTCAAATTTCCCTTCCCTTCTTCTTCTTTAAGGGCGACGGTGGAGCCATCTACCAACTTTCTTACGAACTGTTGGAAGTGGAACCAATTAATGATTTTTCAACCATTTTTAAACATTGATTTTTGGTGACTCCGCCCAAATATTTGAATGAAATTTTTATAGCATTTATTATGCTAACTTTTTAATTCGAAATAGGTAGGTACATCGGGAAAAAGAAGCACTCACATGGGACTCGAACCCACGAGCTTTCTCTCCCTTGCTCTTCCAACTGAGCTGTTGATTATTATTGAAATCTGTGATGAAATCCCGTCTATAGCGTGATTTCAATGACGTCAATTGACCTAAAGGTACAAATTTATTATTATGACAATAATTTCTACTGTGAGTGTTGTTAATGTCTTGTTGGTACAAGCATCAATGCTTATTATAAACGGACATAGTTTTATGGAACTAGACAAAATAAATCGTATTAAATCGTATCGTATTTACAGAAAAAGCGAGCTTAGCTAAAATTAAGGTGAGGTCAAGGCATGTTTTTTTTTTAAATCACCATGGGAAGTGGTTAACGTGCCCTAGTGACGTCACACTGATGTTGCTGATTCTGGAAGAACGTTCTAATGCCCTTATTGAAGAACCCAATAGAACGACAGCCTCTGTGACGTGGCGGTAGTGAACGCAGAAGGCGCAGGTTCGATCCCCGCTCAGTGCAAATATTTGTACGCATGAATATGGCTATTTGCATTGGTCTGGGTGTTTCCATGTATAATATGTATGCATTTACGCAAACAAAGTATCTAAGTATGTTTATCTGCATTCTAGATTTCGTAACACAAGCTAGTTAAGCTTACCATAGGTCTAGATAGCGTTGTGTAGAATGTTGAAGAATATTGTACAGCTTAAGCGTGTGCGGAATGAAGTCTCTTTCAAACCTTACTGTGGACACCATTTTCGGTTGCAAAATATGAGGTTGAATCCCCTGCCTGTGGCGAGTAGTACGATGATAAAATGTAGCCGTGGTGATGATGAACGCCTATGATGGTGGCCTGTATGGTGGGGCGGTAGTGAACGCAGGGGGCGCCGGTTCGATTCCCGCCCAGTGCAAATGTTTGTATGCATGAATATGGGTCCTCTGGGTATTTCCGTGCCTCAGAGAGCATTCTAAGTCGTCGCTCCCGGTTGCCGTACAAATTTAATATCTATGGCAATTGTTAGTTGTAAGTAGCTGAAGCCCTAAAAAGTAGTCAATTGCGCAATAGATAGCAGACAATAATAAAATTAAAGGTATTTTTTCCGTTTTTCTTAGACTTTTTAGTCTCTTTATAATATATCGGTAAGATGCTTTACATGAAGTATAATGAAAAATAATATTGCATAATATTTACAAGTATGTTTTTTGGTTTGCAAAATTTACAATGTTATTATACCAGTCTACTTTTGATGAATCACCTCAACTGACCGGCTCACATAAGGCTGGCTGCATACGTTATAATAAAAGGCCTTAGTTACGAGTACTATTGTTCTGTTTGATTCTTCTCAGTTTAAGTAGTTAAACATATTTCGCTGTCCCCTGTGGCAATTCTTATTGACTTATTTGCAAAGCGACTGCTTGTAAAACGAGTAATAAAAAGTATATTAAAAAGTAAATTATACTCGTAAGAAAGTAAATTATAAAAAAAGTATATTATAACTTCACAACGAAGAACTGTGACATAGCTTCGTTGTGAACTTTTTTTCTTGTAGTAATGAAGAAAGTGTATGCAGATTGTTTAAGAGATTTCTACCTTGAAGTGCTTACTGTTTCATTACTGTTTTTCAATTTTATATTTTTTTTTTACACATCACATTAGTAAGTAGTATAATATACTGTATGTCACTAACAAACGACAATATCTACTAAAAGTTTACGACTGATAAAACTATATAAAGCGTCTATCGTTGGCGTCTACTCGCCCGATCATACTCATTTAGGTCCATATTTAACAAATAATCGCGTCTATATCATATCACAAAGCTAATTGTGTATAAGTGGCCTTATCTCGTAACTAACAAATACCCAGTGTTGGCTGAATGAAGCTTTAGACACTCGGTATATCAGGTCCTACTCACATCTCCGCTGAGTAATTGAGTTTAGCCGGTTCCGGCACACAGTCGTTTTGAATCGCGACCTTCATAAGCGTACTGACAGTATTTTGTTACCGAGTGTACTAACAATACAAATATATTAATTAAAGATTTAAAAAGTGGGCTCTAAAAGTTCAAGTGTATCAAAACGTACAAAAATGTCAGAAGTAGAGGAAACGTTACACAATACTCTTAAAAAAATTGCTGAAGAAAACAATTTTGTTGATTACAACATAAAAATTGAACCTATTTCAAGTGGCGGTGCTAACTACACTTCAATACTATATAATGTCACGATCGAGGAACCTAATAATATCCATCATGTGTTTGTTAAAGTTGCTGCTATGGGAGAAAAGGTAAGAAAACAAGTACCCAGATTTTACGAAAATGAAATTTTTGTTTACACAAAACTTTTGAAAATTTATAATAACTTAGAGGATCTACATAAAGTGCCAGAGAAACATAGACTGAAATTATGTAAATTCTATGGCTGCGATCCCACAGTTTACAAAGAAACTGTGGCTATAGAGAATCTTGTTATGGATGGATATCAAGCTTATAATAGATTCAAGTCAATCAGTTGGGAATACGGTGTTTCAGCGATGACAGAGTTAAGCAAAATGCACGCACTATCATTCGCTTATAGCGTTTACTATCCAGAAGAATTTAATAAAGCTCTTGAGGAGGTAAAGTTTGAATGGAACATGGAGGATAGGTATTTGGCAGATTTTTTCGATATGGCGACCACCAGAGCCGTTGCATCGGTTTGTGAAGAGACCAGAGATAAATTGAAGAGATTCTTCGAAATGTGTGGAAAATTAAAGTTTATGAAACTGTTTAAAGAGTATCGAAGACCAGCGTTGATTCATGGAGATTATAAGCCTAGCAACTTGATGCACAGGACCCGCAGTGTAAGTGAACATATATTTTTTTTAATTGTTTATTTCTAAAACACAAACAATGATACATCTAATATATAAAATTCTCGTGTCACAGTTTTTGTTGCCATACTCCTCCGAAACGGCTTGACCGATTTTGATGAAATTTTGTGAGCATATTGAGTAGGTCTGAGAATCGGCCAACATCTATTTTTCATCCCCCAAAATTTTTTTATTTATTTTTTATACAAAATTTTTAATTCCTATTTTTTTATGATACAACATACAAAAATACATACAATCCTCAATTTTCACCCTTCTACGATCAACCCTTATTTTTTAATAGCCATTTTAGTAATTTAATTATTTTTTCTTTCCGGTAGAAAAATGATCAATCGTCGTTTATCTATTTTTCATCCCCCTAAATGGTGCAGCGGGAACGGGATCTGACGCCACGAGGGTAGGAAAAAATTGGCGGTACGAAGTTCGCCGGGACAGCTAGTTATGTTATATAGTTATGTTATATAGTACATACTGCACAAACCATCTGGGGTTTAAGGTCCTTACTATACTCTATTTGTTTAGGTACTTAAAAAAAGGTAAACAAGAAAAATGGTGGATTTCAGAGATAGTCAACCGTCAATGACAATAGTATTTTTGTGCATGATTATGGGCAACATAAAGACTACATTTACCTTACTAAATAATTTTAAAAGTTATAATATTAAACTCACACGTTCAACACATTCACAAAATTATAATCACAATTAAAGTGATTTCAAATTCAATCACTAAATAAAATTTTAGTCTGAGTCCGAAGAACTATCACCAACACTAATTACAAAGCGATTATAGGTTTCGTCTATTATCTTATCTAGGGATTCCTCCTCTTCTTTGCCAGCTCTTTAAGGTACCGAATAATAACAATAAATACAAACTGCGAATTGACTTTGACAGTCACGCACGTATGGCGCGATCTGGAAAAAACTGTTTTGAATATCTGTCTTTTTAGTTTCTTTATGGTAGGCACGGTGCAATAGTTTTTAAAATCATTCTAAATAATATAGTTATTATAGTTTTTCAGCTTAGGAAATAATAAATGCAACTTAATATTAAACAAAGTAGTTAAATATATAAAAATATACGATAGAAATGGATTTTAAGTTCTAAAATGATTTTATTTTGGTTTCTTTTTATTTCGGAACGAAAAATGCCCCTATAGAAGAACCCTTTTTACGATTTGTTTACCTTTTTTTAAGTACCTAAACAAATGGAGTATAGAGACGATGCCTTAGAGCAAATGGGTGGAGTCTACGAACGTAACAATCGCAGCCCCGCACCACCCCGCACTCATGTCACTAAAATGATTATAATATAAAAATATGTTAAAAGATGTCGGTAAAAAGGGTACAGAGTGGACACATCATATTCTGCCTAACTTCACGTACCTAACTGATTTGGTATTTTTTTGACATCAATGTTGATTGATTCTTGATTCTTTAATACAGCTAAGGTCGGCGGCACCGCCCGTAAGGATGTCTATTATCGCAACTTTGGTTTTATCTCTGGTAGCATTCTACCAAAACCTTTTAAATAAAAATAATTTTGTAGTTTTGAAGCCCACTCAGCACTAATGTTCATAATTACATGAATCTTAGATTGTTATAAGACATGAATATATATTTCCATTGGTTAGGGTGTTTATTGCATAGATACATTGAGGTAGGTGAATATGAAAGCTATAAGTATGCTATAGGCATAACAATTCACACACATTACACATTCTCACAGTGCCATCGTTTGCAACGTAAGCCCTAAAAATGTGTTTATCTAAATGACATCACATTCAAACCTCTTATATTATGCACTAACTGACCTGGCAAACTTCATTTCACCTTAAAAATTAGAATTTACCTCAATTGGCTGTATTAAGTTGTCCTAATTATTTTGAGAACAGAAAGCATTACGACAGGGACTCCTTACGCCCACGGAGATCCTGACACCAATAGGACATAACAATGTCTTTTGGGTCAGATATTTTATATGATGGTTAAGTATTCTTAAATGTTTCTATTTTCCGCGCATATTTTTTACTTTTTCTTTCATAAAAACCTCCAGACAATAACAAACACAACAAAAAAAGAAAAAAGCGAAATTGGTCCAGCCTCAGCCAGTCCAGCCAACAATGAATCTATCTGATATTGGGAAACAGGGATTCATTTTTATATTATATAGATTGTATTGTACATGTAAACCTACTTCTTGAATGATACTATCTATTAAAGAAAACCGCTTTAAAACCCGTCGCGTAATTTTAAAGATCTAAGCATACATAGAGACAGACAGACAGCGGGAAGTGAATTATTTTATACTTTTCTTTTTTTTTTTTTCGTGCGGATGTCCCCTCGGATACCCCCCCCCCCCCTGCCGGAGCCGGAAGGGGAGGTTATGTCGGACTCGAACCGACTAAAACCGCACGCCGACTGTGGGTCTTGGTGCTAGGCCGGAGGTGAGGTTGTCAAAGACATATCCCTCGCACCCCGGCTGACCCAGGGCCATCCCTTACGGTGTGGCCCTCCTCAGGAGGGGAGGACAACGGTGTCCCCAACTCGCCCCCGGTATGGGGAGGCGCACTATTCAGCGCGCCGCCGCCGTGGCCTGCTTCTGCTGGGGTGACAGGCGGCTCCACCCGTCACCCCCAGGCCCGCGCTCATGGGGGACGGAGGTCAGTCAGTGCCCTCCGACGCCCGAGTTGCCTGCGCGCGCGGGCGGCGCGATCCGCGAGTCTTTCTCGCTCGCGCCGCCTCTTCCGCTCCGCCGTCTCCTTCACGACCATTACCTGCTCGCTGAAGGAGACGCCGGCCGCCCACGCGTCCGCGCAGCGGACCATTGCTGTGAGCAGGGTGGCGAGGGTGAGAACTCTCACTCCCAGGGCCGCCACCAGCTCCCGCCTCAGTCCGGCCCATGCCGGGCACTCGGTGAGCGTGTGCAGCCCCGTGTCCTCGCTCGCGTTGCAGTGATGGCACTCGGACGTTGGCTCCTTTTCGATCCGACACAGATACCTCCCGAAGCACCCGTGCCCGGTGATGATCTGCGTCAGTCGATACGAGAGGCTGCCATGTGGCCTCTCGAGCCATTCCCCCATGATGGGCCTTACCGCCTCTATGACGGCATGCCCTGCGCGTCGTTGCTCAAGTCGTCGCTCCCACTCCGCCACCATGATCCCGTGGAGCCGGGACCTCTCGGCCCGAATGTCTTCGGGCTCGGGATCGTATCCCCGCTCCCGCGCCTCCTTACGGAACCGATACAGTGCCGCAAGGGATCTCGCTTCCAGGATCCACGGTGGCGATCCGGCTAGGAGACTCGCTGCTTCAAAGGATATCGTGCGGTACCCCCTAATAGCTCTGCAGGCCATCGTCTGCTGCGGCGCATGCAGCAGTTGCACGAACCTGGCCTGCAGGGCGTCCGCCCACACGGGGCACCCGTACAGGGCCATGGACCGCACGACACCCGCGTAGAGTCTCCTGCAGGAGTCCTCTGGGCCCCTCAAGTTGGGCAGCAGCCGCATCAGCGCGTTAGCTGACACCAACAGTTTGGGGCGCAGACTTCGGAAGTGCTCTCCGAAGTCCCACCGACCGTCGAGTACGAGCCCCAGGTATTTCAACCGGGGCTTGATGTCGATGGGAGGAATTATTTTATACTAGTGATGATATGTAGTGATATTTTTTTAATAATATTATATATTTATATATGTAGCTATAGGTATGTATAGTATTCTAATATACATATATTAATATACAGACGTAGTTTGTGACGTTATATAGGTTAATTCTGGATCTACAGAACCAATTCTAGGAATTATTTCACCAATAGAAACCCACACTAAGTATTTATCAGTGTCATAGGTTTTATATCATTACACTATGAGTGAGGATCACCATCCAGAACGGCATCCAAATCTACGTGGCTGGAGCCGTGGGCAACAGCTGTTAACAAATAAAGTGTGCGAATAAAATAATCAACACAACATTTTCATGTATTTCTTGAGAGTTTAAAGCGTTAGCTTTTTTACCAAATTTACTTTCGGCGTCTCATAGAAGTGTCTTATCTGTCCACCTATGCATTAGTCTCGAATTGTGTTGCTGTCAAAGCTGCGAAAACGTGAAGCACAACCTCCCCGTCCAACAGCCATCACGGCACTGCCGCCCGGCCCCCGCATAGGCACCCGCTAAGCCAAACTCTCGAGAACGTAACAAAAACGTGGCCTGTGACTTCAAAAGTCAATGTATTGAACGGAAAAATGTACCACTTATACTCCAGATCTTTGTCTTTCTTTTAGTTAAAAAATTACGTAAAAAATATTTTCCGTTTAGAAGTAGTTGCCAGTTTTCTTTTCAGTGACCTTTTTGCTTTGGGAATGATTTTCATACAGTAATTAAAAAGTGAGAATAATTAAAAATGTACCAAATGTAGACAAGAAACCAACAAATAAAACAGTGTAAACAGTTTTCAAATACGTCCACAAATAAAAAAGGAGTTGGTCTCTACACATACGCCTAAAAAACAGATTTATCATTTTTATTCCTCTTAACAGCGGTATGTTGACACTCATCTCGCTGCAAAATAATTAAAAGAAGACAATGACTAGGTAAGCCGATAATACTTTAGGACACGTTTACAATTTTTTATAATTAGTACGTCACGGGTTTCGGTAGGCAGACCATTTAATATACATGGCAACATGTATTACAACGTGCTCGTTCCGTATACATTGGTATGTTTAGGTAACTTTTAAATGGGCAAATAAGAAAGCTTACGTAATGTAATGATTCATGTCTTATGTTTCTATTTAAGATAACAATGTTGTGATATTCCTCGCTAAGCACACACACTCGAAAACACTCATAACCTGACAGTGTTTAAACAAACCTTCTTCGTCATTCGTGTATTATTGTTGTTTAATTTTTGTAGGAACAATTATTTTTAGCCTTCTTAGTTGCGAGTTATATATAGTTGTAAGAAAAACCTACATAAATATATAGCAGGCCAAAATATATAGCAGGTATATTATAATATTTTGCACTGTCCCTCGCATTAACGTTAACCTACACCTACGCGGGTGGAGCCGCGGGCATCGACTAGTTAATATAAAGATCACTCAATCAAACACACCTATCTCAATGTCAAGCGGTAGACCACTTCCTGCCATTGAGTTAATCAGATGTGTGCTACCAACTTGGAGTAATGATTTCTATGATAGACGAGTTGTTTACAACGAACACGACTGTATCATCGTTCCTGGGTTGGGCGGGAATAAATTTTGAATTTCAAAATTGGAGCACAAAAACTAGATAAATGTCAGAAATGAATAAACCTGCAGAATTTTGACATCTATCAGTATGAACGTAGCGCACATTTTTCAAGTACACTGTTCTGCAGCTCAAATAAAAAAAACAAGATTTTTTTATGTTTCTTTCGCTGGAACCCACAACACACTCATGTACAAAGAAGGAACTTAATTCAAATAATCAATTAATTCTAAATAGAGACACTTAGCAGCCGTTTCCACGCCAATAATTTAATTTAAAAAATCAAATTTTAAATTTAGAACTTGGAATAGATATTGATTGGCAATTGCCGTTTTCTACCCACATTTTTCTATACAAAAGTATTATTTCTGGTTTCAACCCAGACAGGGTAATAGACGTAATGCTAATTATTATTGGAACTACGTGATTTTTATATTTTAATTTTCTTGATGTTTATCATTACTATAAATATCTATTAATCACGGAATACTTACCAGACATTGACTTTTACTTTGACCTGATTTTAAAATGTAGGTAGGTTCCATTCAACTTGCAAGACTGTCACAGTACTCTCAGTCATATTGCGTCACATTTGGGAGCAACGAACGATCGCGTTGCAATCCACATCGGAACCATACAGTCGAAATAAAATCGTCCGTAAACACACACGTTTAAAGTTAGTGAATACCAGTGCAATGGATTCAGCAGAACAAATCGTCAGAAAACTTTTACCTAAAATCGCAAAAGAACAAAATTTCGACAACTATATACTCAAATTGGATCCAATCGATGCTAAAGGTGCCAATTATTCAACAAATCTCTTCAACATAATACTTATAGAAAGTGATGGAACTGTACTGCATATGTTTGCAAAAGTCGCTGCACATGGAGAAGCACTCAGATCGCAAGCACCAAAAATTTACGCAACAGAAATTTTTGCTTACCTGAACCTAGCAAGCATTTACCAAAGACTGCAAAACGAGCACAAAGTACCAAGAGATTGTAGGTTAACATTCGCCAAAATGTATGGCTTCAATCCCAAAATGTATGAAGAGACGTTAATACTTGAAAATTTGGCTAAGAATGGTTATGAAAATTTTAACAGGTTTGAGGTTATTAACTGGGAGTATGCTTTAGCTGCGATAACAGAACTGGCTAGACTTCATGCTTTATCGTACGCTTATGCTGAGTACAACCCTGAAGATTTTAAAAAGACGTTGTCTGAGAGGAAGAATCCTTGGAACTCTGGTGAAATGTTGGCCAATTACTACAAAGAAATGATTAAAAAGTGTATTAGGAGTACCAGGACCGAACACAGGATGAAAATGAAAAAATATTTTGAAAATTTTAGTGCGGAGGAGTATAGTGACTTCTGCCAGAGAAGCAGAAAGCCAGTGCTGGCGCATGGAGATTTCAGAACTAGTAACTTGATGCATAAAATTAAAGAGGTAAGTTAATTTTTTATTTTGGCTTTATTAATGGAATTATAATTTTGACAACTATAAATTATATGACATGTTCATGAAATAATTTGAAATGATAATTTAATATCTACTTTTCTTAATTTTTAATTATTTAAGTATATTGTGTTGTGTGAAAATTATTATTTAGTTTAGAAGCATGATGGAATAGTAAAAAAAAAATTATAACTATTTCGCTACTCTGTCGCATTGGATTTGTCTGTAATGACATAGCTGCATAGTAGGTATGTATGAAAAAATTAAATAAAAATGTTAGGTACCCATGTTTCAAGACGCTTTCATAGAATTCTGGGCCCGTTCCCAGATCTCGTAGGATTCTATTCCATGGATAAAAAGTATAATCTGTTATTGAACCAAATTTCATCCAGATCCGTTCAGCCGTTTGAACATGATTAAGTTACAAACATCCGGATCCGGACACACAAACATCATAAACTTTTATGTTATTAATGAAATGTGATAGCCGGGGGTCCGCATATTCCTTCTCCTGTTTGAATTGTTATGCGAGCGACTTCCCTCTGACCCCCCAACCCTGAGAGGAAAACCTGCGCCCGAGCCTCGTCCAACAATCTGGGCATCGATTCTGATAAAGCCAAACCATTGTGGTGCCACCGCAACTGCGAAAAAACAGTATTAAATTTTAGAGTTTAAAGCGATGCTTTAAAGTTCAAAATTAAATGTGTGAAAAAGTGTAATGAAACTGTTTTCCATTTTATTTTGGACTACGGCTCTGCCCGCGTGGATGTCGGTTATTGCTACTAAACACAGCCTATGTCCTTTCTCATGGTCTAATCTACCCCTATACCAAATTTCATCAAAATCGGTTCAGTGGTTTAGGCGTGAAAGCGTAACATACAGACAGACAGAGTTACTTTCGCATTTATATTTTACAATTTAATTTGCTCTTAATACCATTTAAGGTTTAAGATCATTTTGAGACTTTGTAGTACAGAGCGTTCTGACGCTGACGGTACTTACACCTACGAATGATTAAAATACAGACAGACAGACGGACAACGAGGTGATCCTTTAAGAGTTCTGTTTTTTCCCTATTAATTTACGGAACCCTAATAAACAAAATTAAGTAGGTACACCT